>OW569397.1:34102152-35416438 GCA_937620795.1 Thecophora atra | reverse complement strand
CCTTCTTGTCTGCCGTCTTGTCTGCCGTCTTGTCTGCCGTCTTGTCTGCCGTCTTCTCTGCCGTCTTGTCTACCGTCTTGTATGCCGTCTTGTCTGCCGTCTTGTATGTCTTCTGGTCTGTCGTCCTGTCTGCCGTCTTGTCTGCCGTCTTGTCTGCCGTCTTGTCTGCTGTCCTGTCTGCCGTCTTGTCTGCCATCTTGTCTGCCGTCTTGTCTGCCGTCTTGTCTGCCGTCTTGTCTGCCGTCTTGTCTGCCGTCTTGTCTGCCGTCTTGTCTGCCGATTTATCTGCCGTCTTGTCTGCCGTCTTGTCTGCCGTCTTGTATGTCGTCTGGTCTGTCGTCCTGTCTGCCGTCTTCTCTGCCGTCTTCTCTGCCGTCTTGTCTGCCGTCTTGTCTGCCGTCTTGTCTGCCGTCTTGTCTGCCGTCTTGTCTGCCGTCTTGTCTGCCGTCTTGTCTGCCGTCTTGTCTGCCGTCTTGTCTGCCGTCTTGTCTGCCGTCTTATCTGCCGTCTTGTCTGCCGTCTTGTCTGCCGTCTTGTGTGACGTCTTCTCTGCCGTCTTGTGTGACGTCTTCTCTGCCGTCTTGTCTACCGTCTTGTATGCCGTCTTGTCTGCCGTCTTGTATGTCGTCTGGTCTGTCGTCCTGTCTGCCGTCTTGTCTGCCGTCTTGTCTGCCGTCTTGTCTGCCGTCTTGTCTGCCGTCCTGTCTGCCGTCTTGTCTGCCGTCTTGTCTGCCGTCTTGTATGTCGTCTGGTCTGTCGTCCTGTCTGCCGTCTTGTCTGCCGTCTTGTCTGCCGTCTTGTCTGCCGTCTTGTCTGCCGTCCTGTCTGCCGTCTTGTCTGCCGTCTTGTCTGCCGTCTTGTCTGCCGTCTTGTCTGCCGTCTTGTCTGCCGTCTTGTGTGACGTCTTCTCTGCCGTCTTGTGTGACGTCTTCTCTGCCGTCTTGTCTACCGTCTTGTATGCCGTCTTGTCTGCCGTCTTGTATGTCGTCTGGTCTGTCGTCCTGTCTGCCGTCTTGTCTGCCGTCTTGTCTGCCGTCTTGTCTGCCGTCTTGTCTGCCGTCCTGTCTGCCGTCTTGTCTGCCGTCTTGTCTGCCGTCTTGTCTGCCGTCTTGTCTGCCGTCCTGTCTGCCGTCTTATCTGCCGTCTTGTCTGCCGTCTTGTCTGCCGACTTATCTGCCGTCTTGTCTGCCGTCTTCTCTGCCGTCTTGTCTACCGTCTTGTCTGCCGTCTTGTATGTCGTCTGGTCTGTCGTCCTGTCTGCCGTCTTGTCTGCCGTCTTGTCTGCCGTCTTGTCTGCCGTCTTGTCTGCCGTCCTGTCTGCCGTCTTGTCTGCCGTCTTGTCTGCCGTCTTGTCTGCCGTCCTGTCTGCCGTCTTGTCTGCCGTCTTGTCTGCCGTCTTGTCTGCCGTCTTATCTGCCGTCTTGTCTGCCGTCTTGTCTGCCGTCTTGTGTGACGTCTTGTCTGCCGTCTTCTCTGCCGTCTTGTCTACCGTCTTGTATGCCGTCTTGTCTGCCGTCTTGTATGTCGTCTGGTCTGTCGTCCTGTCTGCCGTCTTGTCTGCCGTCTTGTCTGCCGTCTTGTCTGCCGTCTTGTCTGCCGTCTTATCTGCCGTCTTGTCTGCCGTCTTGTCTGCCGTCTTGTGTGACGTCTTGTCTGCCGTCTTCTCTGCCGTCTTGTCTACCGTCTTGTATGCCGTCTTGTCTGCCGTCTTGTATGTCGTCTGGTCTGTCGTCCTGTCTGCCGTCTTGTCTGCCGTCTTGTCTGCCGTCTTGTCTGCCGTCTTGTCTGCCGTCTTGTCTGCCGTCTTATCTGCCGTCTTGTCTGCCGTCTGGTCTGTCGTCCTGTCTGCCGTCTTGTCTGCCGTCTTGTCTGCCGTCTTGTATGTCGTCTGGTCTGCCGTCTTGTATGTCGTCTGGTCTGTCGTCCTGTCTGCCGTCTTGTCTGCCGTCTTGTCTGCCGTCTTATCTGCCGTCTTGTCTGCCGTCTTGTCTGCCGTCTTGTGTGACGTCTTGTCTGCCGTCTTCTCTGCCGTCTTGTCTACCGTCTTGTATGCCGTCTTGTCTGCCGTCTTGTATGTCGTCTGGTCTGTCGTCCTGTCTGCCGTCTTGTCTGCCGTCTTGTCTGCCGTCTTGTCTGCCGTCTTGTCTGCCGTCTTATCTGCCGTCTTGTCTGCCGTCTTGTCTGCCGTCTTGTGTGACGTCTTGTCTGCCGTCTTCTCTGCCGTCTTGTCTACCGTCTTGTATGCCGTCTTGTCTGCCGTCTTGTATGTCGTCTGGTCTGTCGTCCTGTCTGCCGTCTTGTCTGCCGTCTTGTCTGCCGTCTTGTCTGCCGTCTTGTCTGCCGTCTTATCTGCCGTCTTGTCTGCCGTCTTGTCTGCCGTCTTGTGTGACGTCTTGTCTGCCGTCTTCTCTGCCGTCTTGTCTACCGTCTTGTATGCCGTCTTGTCTGCCGTCTTGTCTGCCGTCTGCTCTGTCGTCCTGTCTGCCGTCTTGTCTGCCGTCTTGTCTGCCGTCTTGTATGTCGTCTGGTCTGCCGTCTTGTATGTCGTCTGGTCTGTCGTCCTGTCTGCCGTCTTGTCTGCCGTCTTGTCTGCCGTCTTGTCTGCCGTCTTGTCTGCCGTCTTATCTGCCGTCTTGTCTGCCGTCTTGTCTGCCGTCTTGTGTGACGTCTTGTCTGCCGTCTTCTCTGCCGTCTTGTCTACCGTCTTGTATGCCGTCTTGTCTGCAGTCTTGTATGTCGTCTGGTCTGTCGTCCTGTCTGCCGTCTTGTCTGCCGTCTTGTCTGCCGTCTTGTCTGCCGTCTTGTCTGCCGTCTTGTCTGCCGTCTTATCTGCCGTCTGGTCTGTCGTCTTGTCTGCCGTCTTGTCTGCCGTCTTCTCTGCAGTCTTGTCTACCGTCTTGTCTGCCGTCTTGTATGTCGCCTGGTCTGTCGTCCTGTCTGCCGTCTTGTCTGCCGTCTTGTCTGCCGTCTTGTCTGCCGTCCTGTCTGCCGTCTTGTCTGCCGTCTTGTCTGCCGTCTTGTCTGCCGTCTTGTCTGCCGTCTTGTCTGCCGTCTTCTCTGCAGTCTTGTCTACCGTCTTGTCTGCCGTCTTGTATGTCGTCTGGTCTGTCGTCCTGTCTGCCGCCTTCTCTGCCGTCTTCTCTGCCGTCTTGTCTACCGTCTTGTCTGCCGTCTTGTATGTCGTCTGGTCTGTCGTCCTGTCTGCCGTCTTGTCTGCCGTCTTGTCTGCCGTCTTGTCTGCCGTCTTGTCTGCCTTCTTGTCTGCCGTCTTGTCTGCCGTCTTGTCTGCCGTCTTGTCTGCCGTCTTGTCTGCCGTCTTGTCTGCCGTCTTGTCTGCCGTCTTGTCTGCCGTCTTGTCTGCCGTCTTGTCTGCCGTCTTATCTGCCGTCTTGTCTGCCGTCTTGTCTGCCGTCTTGTGTGACGTCTTGTCTGCCGTCTTCTCTGCCGTCTTGTCTACCGTCTTGTATGCCGTCTTGTCTGCCGTCTTGTATGTCGTCTGGTCTGTCGTCCTGTCTGCCGTCTTGTCTGCCGTCTTGTCTGCCGTCTTGTCTGCCGTCTTGTCTGCCGTCTTGTCTGCCGTCCTCTCTGCCGTCTTATCTGCCGTCTTGTCTGCCGTCTTGTCTGCCGTCTTGTCTGCCGACTTATCTGCCGTCTTGTCTGCCGTCTTCTCTGCCGTCTTGTCTACCGTCTTGTCTGCCGTCTTGTATGTCGTCTGGTCTGTCGTCCTGTCTGCCGTCTTGTCTGCCGTCTTGTCTGCCGTCTTGTCTGCCGTCCTGTCTGCCGTCTTGTCTGCCGTCTTGTCTGCCGTCTTGTCTGCCGTCTTCTCTGCAGTCTTGTCTACCGTCTTGTCTGCAGTCTTGTATGTCGTCTGGTCTGTCGTCCTGTCTGCCGTCTTGTCTGCCGTCTTGTCTGCCGTCTTGTCTGCCGTCCTGTCTGCCGTCCTGTCTGCCGTCCTGTCTGCCGTCTTGTCTGCCGTCTTGTCTGCCGTCTTGTCTACCGTCTTGTATGCCGTCTTGTCTGCCGTCTTGTATGTCGTCTGGTCTGTCGTCCTGTCTGCCGTCTTGTCTGCCGTCTTGTCTGCCGTCTTGTCTGCCGTCTTGTATGTTGTCTGGTCTGTCGTCCTGTCTGCCGTTTTGTCTGCCGTCTTGTCTGCCGTCTTGTCTGCCTTCTTGTCTGCCGTCTTGTCTGCCGTCTTGTCTGCCGTCTTGTCTGCCGTCTTCTCTGCCGTCTTGTCTACCGTCTTGTATGCCGTCTTGTCTGCCGTCTTGTATGTCTTCTGGTCTGTCGTCCTGTCTGCCGTCTTGTCTGCCGTCTTGTCTGCCGTCTTGTCTGCTGTCCTGTCTGCCGTCTTGTCTGCCATCTTGTCTGCCGTCTTGTCTGCCGTCTTGTCTGCCGTCTTGTCTGCCGTCTTGTCTGCCGTCTTGTCTGCCGATTTATCTGCCGTCTTGTCTGCCGTCTTGTCTGCCGTCTTGTCTGCCGTCTTGTATGTCGTCTGGTCTGTCGTCCTGTCTGCCGTCTTCTCTGCCGTCTTCTCTGCCGTCTTGTCTACCGTCTTGTCTGCCGTCTTGTATGTCGTCTGGTCTGTCGTCTTGTCTGCCGTCTTGTCTGCCGTCTTGTCTGCCGTCTTGTCTGCCGTCTTGTCTGCCGTCTTGTCTGCCGTCTTGTGTGCCGTCTTGTCTGCCGTCTTGTCTGCCGTCTTGTCTGCCGTCTTGTCTGCCGTCTTGTCTGCCGTCTTGTCTGCCGTCTTGTCTGCCGTCTTATCTGCCGTCTTGTCTGCCGTCTTGTCTGCCGTCTTGTGTGACGTCTTGTCTGCCGTCTTCTCTGCCGTCTTGTCTACCGTCTTGTATGCCGTCTTGTCTGCCGTCTTGTATGTCGTCTGGTCTGTCGTCCTGTCTGCCGTCTTGTCTGCCGTCTTGTCTGCCGTCTTGTCTGCCGTCTTGTCTGCCGTCCTGTCTGCCGTCTTATCTGCCGTCTTGTCTGCCGTCTTGTCTGCCGTCTTGTCTGCCGTCCTGTCTGCCGTCTTATCTGCCGTCTTGTCTGCCGTCTTGTCTGCCGACTTATCTGCCGTCTTGTCTGCCGTCTTCTCTGCCGTCTTGTCTACCGTCTTGTCTGCCGTCTTGTATGTCGTCTGGTCTGTCGTCCTGTCTGCCGTCTTGTCTGCCGTCTTGTCTGCCGTCTTGTCTGCCGTCCTGTCTGCCGTCTTGTCTGCCGTCTTGTCTGCCGTCTTGTCTGCCGTCTTATCTGCCGTCTTGTCTGCCGTCTTGTCTGCCGTCTTGTGTGACGTCTTGTCTGCCGTCTTGTCTACCGTCTTGTATGCCGTCTTGTCTGCCGTCTTGTATGTCGTCTGGTCTGTCGTCCTGTCTGCCGTCTTGTCTGCCGTCTTGTCTGCCGTCTTGTCTGCCGTCTTGTCTGCCGTCTTATCTGCCGTCTTGTCTGCCGTCTTGTCTGCCGTCTTGTGTGACGTCTTGTCTGCCGTCTTCTCTGCCGTCTTGTCTACCGTCTTGTATGCCGTCTTGTCTGCCGTCTTGTATGTCGTCTGGTCTGTCGTCCTGTCTGCCGTCTTGTCTGCCGTCTTGTCTGCCGTCTTGTCTGCCGTCTTGTCTGCCGTCTTGTCTGCCGTCTTATCTGCCGTCTTGTCTGCCGTCTTGTCTGCCGTCTTGTGTGACGTCTTCTCTGCCGTCTTGTCTACCGTCTTGTATGCCGTCTTGTCTGCCGTCTTGTATGTCGTCTGGTCTGTCGTCCTGTCTGCCGTCTTGTCTGCCGTCTTGTCTGCCGTCTTGTCTGCCGTCTTGTCTGCCGTCCTGTCTGCCGTCTTATCTGCCGTCTTGTCTGCCGTCTTGTCTGCCGTCTTGTCTGCCGTCCTGTCTGCCGTCTTATCTGCCGTCTTGTCTGCCGTCTTGTCTGCCGACTTATCTGCCGTCTTGTCTGCCGTCTTCTCTGCCGTCTTGTCTACCGTCTTGTCTGCCGTCTTGTATGTCGTCTGGTCTGTCGTCCTGTCTGCCGTCTTGTCTGCCGTCTTGTCTGCCGTCTTGTCTGCCGTCCTGTCTGCCGTCTTGTCTGCCGTCTTGTCTGCCGTCTTGTCTGCCGTCTTATCTGCCGTCTTGTCTGCCGTCTTGTGTGACGTCTTGTCTGCCGTCTTCTCTGCCGTCTTGTCTACCGTCTTGTATGCCGTCTTGTCTGCCGTCTTGTATGTCGTCTGGTCTGTCGTCCTGTCTGCCGTCTTGTCTGCCGTCTTGTCTGCCGTCTTGTCTGCCGTCTTATCTGCCGTCTTGTCTGCCGTCTTGTCTGCCGTCTTGTGTGACGTCTTGTCTGCCGTCTTCTCTGCCGTCTTGTCTACCGTCTTGTATGCCGTCTTGTCTGCCGTCTTGTATGTCGTCTGGTCTGTCGTCCTGTCTGCCGTCTTGTCTGCCGTCTTGTCTGCCGTCTTGTCTGCCGTCTTGTCTGCCGTCTTGTCTGCCGTCTTATCTGCCGTCTTGTCTGCCGTCTGGTCTGTCGTCCTGTCTGCCGTCTTGTCTGCCGTCTTGTCTGCCGTCTTGTATGTCGTCTGGTCTGCCGTCTTGTATGTCGTCTGGTCTGTCGTCCTGTCTGCCGTCTTGTCTGCCGTCTTGTCTGCCGTCTTATCTGCCGTCTTGTCTGCCGTCTTGTCTGCCGTCTTGTGTGACGTCTTGTCTGCCGTCTTCTCTGCCGTCTTGTCTACCGTCTTGTATGCCGTCTTGTCTGCCGTCTTGTATGTCGTCTGGTCTGTCGTCCTGTCTGCCGTCTTGTCTGCCGTCTTGTCTGCCGTCTTGTCTGCCGTCTTGTCTGCCGTCTTATCTGCCGTCTTGTCTGCCGTCTTGTCTGCCGTCTTGTGTGACGTCTTGTCTGCCGTCTTCTCTGCCGTCTTGTCTACCGTCTTGTATGCCGTCTTGTCTGCCGTCTTGTATGTCGTCTGGTCTGTCGTCCTGTCTGCCGTCTTGTCTGCCGTCTTGTCTGCCGTCTTGTCTGCCGTCTTGTCTGCCGTCTTATCTGCCGTCTTGTCTGCCGTCTTGTCTGCCGTCTTGTGTGACGTCTTGTCTGCCGTCTTCTCTGCCGTCTTGTCTACCGTCTTGTATGCCGTCTTGTCTGCCGTCTGCTCTGTCGTCCTGTCTGCCGTCTTGTCTGCCGTCTTGTATGTCGTCTGGTCTGCCGTCTTGTATGTCGTCTGGTCTGTCGTCCTGTCTGCCGTCTTGTCTGCCGTCTTGTCTGCCGTCTTGTCTGCCGTCTTGTCTGCCGTCTTATCTGCCGTCTTGTCTGCCGTCTTGTCTGCCGTCTTGTGTGACGTCTTGTCTGCCGTCTTCTCTGCCGTCTTGTCTACCGTCTTGTATGCCGTCTTGTCTGCAGTCTTGTATGTCGTCTGGTCTGTCGTCCTGTCTGCCGTCTTGTCTGCCGTCTTGTCTGCCGTCTTGTCTGCCGTCTTGTCTGCCGTCTTATCTGCCGTCTGGTCTGTCGTCTTGTCTGCCGTCTTGTCTGCCGTCTTCTCTGCAGTCTTGTCTACCGTCTTGTCTGCCGTCTTGTATGTCGCCTGGTCTGTCGTCCTGTCTGCCGTCTTGTCTGCCGTCTTGTCTGCCGTCTTGTCTGCCGTCTTGTCTGCCGTCTTGTCTGCCGTCCTCTCTGCCGTCTTATCTGCCGTCTTGTCTGCCGTCTTGTCTGCCGTCTTGTCTGCCGACTTATCTGCCGTCTTGTCTGCCGTCTTCTCTGCCGTCTTGTCTACCGTCTTGTCTGCCGTCTTGTATGTCGTCTGGTCTGTCGTCCTGTCTGCCGTCTTGTCTGCCGTCTTGTCTGCCGTCTTGTCTGCCGTCCTGTCTGCCGTCTTGTCTGCCGTCTTGTCTGCCGTCTTGTCTGCCGTCTTCTCTGCAGTCTTGTCTACCGTCTTGTCCGCAGTCTTGTATGTCGTCTGGTCTGTCGTCCTGTCTGCCGTCTTGTCTGCCGTCTTGTCTGCCGTCTTGTCTGCCGTCTTGTCTGCCGTCCTGTCTGCCGTCCTGTCTGCCGTCCTGTCTGCCGTCTTGTCTGCCGTCTTGTCTGCCGTCTTGTCTACCGTCTTGTATGCCGTCTTGTCTGCCGTCTTGTATGTCGTCTGGTCTGTCGTCCTGTCTGCCGTCTTGTCTGCCGTCTTGTCTGCCGTCTTGTCTGCCGTCTTGTCTGCCGTCTTGTATGTTGTCTGGTCTGTCGTCCTGTCTGCCGTTTTGTCTGCCGTCTTGTCTGCCGTCTTGTCTGCCTTCTTGTCTGCCGTCTTGTCTGCCGTCTTGTCTGCCGTCTTGTCTGCCGTCTTCTCTGCCGTCTTGTCTACCGTCTTGTATGCCGTCTTGTCTGCCGTCTTGTATGTCTTCTGGTCTGTCGTCCTGTCTGCCGTCTTGTCTGCCGTCTTGTCTGCCGTCTTGTCTGCTGTCCTGTCTGCCGTCTTGTCTGCCATCTTGTCTGCCGTCTTGTCTGCCGTCTTGTCTGCCGTCTTGTCTGCCGTCTTGTCTGCCGTCTTGTCTGCCGATTTATCTGCCGTCTTGTCTGCCGTCTTGTCTGCCGTCTTGTATGTCGTCTGGTCTGTCGTCCTGTCTGCCGTCTTCTCTGCCGTCTTCTCTGCCGTCTTGTCTACCGTCTTGTCTGCCGTCTTGTATGTCGTCTGGTCTGTCGTCCTGTCTGCCGTCTTGTCTGCCGTCTTGTCTGCCGTCTTGTCTGCCGTCTTGTCTGCCGTCTTGTCTGCCGTCTTGTGTGCCGTCTTGTCTGCCGTCTTGTCTGCCGTCTTGTCTGCCGTCTTGTCTGCCGTCTTGTCTGCCGTCTTATCTGCCGTCTTGTCTGCCGTCTTGTCTGCCGTCTTGTGTGACGTCTTGTCTGCCGTCTTCTCTGCCGTCTTGTCTACCGTCTTGTATGCCGTCTTGTCTGCCGTCTTGTATGTCGTCTGGTCTGTCGTCCTGTCTGCCGTCTTGTCTGCCGTCTTGTCTGCCGTCTTGTCTGCCGTCTTGTCTGCCGTCCTGTCTGCCGTCTTATCTGCCGTCTTGTCTGCCGTCTTGTCTGCCGTCTTGTCTGCCGTCCTATCTGCCGTCTTATCTGCCGTCTTGTCTGCCGTCTTGTCTGCCGACTTATCTGCCGTCTTGTCTGCCGTCTTCTCTGCCGTCTTGTCTACCGTCTTGTCTGCCGTCTTGTATGTCGTCTGGTCTGTCGTCCTGTCTGCCGTCTTGTCTGCCGTCTTGTCTGCCGTCTTGTCTGCCGTCCTGTCTGCCGTCTTGTCTGCCGTCTTGTCTGCCGTCTTGTCTGCCGTCTTATCTGCCGTCTTGTCTGCCGTCTTGTCTGCCGTCTTGTGTGACGTCTTGTCTGCCGTCTTCTCTGCCGTCTTGTCTACCGTCTTGTATGCCGTCTTGTCTGCCGTCTTGTATGTCGTCTGGTCTGTCGTCCTGTCTGCCGTCTTGTCTGCCGTCTTGTCTGCCGTCTTGTCTGCCGTCTTGTCTGCCGTCTTATCTGCCGTCTTGTCTGCCGTCTTGTCTGCCGTCTTGTGTGACGTCTTGTCTGCCGTCTTCTCTGCCGTCTTGTCTACCGTCTTGTATGCCGTCTTGTCTGCCGTCTTGTATGTCGTCTGGTCTGTCGTCCTGTCTGCCGTCTTGTCTGCCGTCTTGTCTGCCGTCTTGTCTGCCGTCTTGTCTGCCGTCTTGTCTGCCGTCTTGTCTGCCGTCTTATCTGCCGTCTTGTCTGCCGTCTGGTCTGTCGTCCTGTCTGCCGTCTTGTCTGCCGTCTTGTCTGCCGTCTTGTATGTCGTCTGGTCTGCCGTCTTGTATGTCGTCTGGTCTGTCGTCCTGTCTGCCGTCTTGTCTGCCGTCTTGTCTGCCGTCTTATCTGCCGTCTTGTCTGCCGTCTTGTCTGCCGTCTTGTGTGACGTCTTGTCTGCCGTCTTCTCTGCCGTCTTGTCTACCGTCTTGTATGCCGTCTTGTCTGCCGTCTTGTATGTCGTCTGGTCTGTCGTCCTGTCTGCCGTCTTGTCTGCCGTCTTGTCTGCCGTCTTGTCTGCCGTCTTGTCTGCCGTCTTGTCTGCCGTCTTATCTGCCGTCTTGTCTGCCGTCTTGTCTGCCGTCTTGTGTGACGTCTTGTCTGCCGTCTTCTCTGCCGTCTTGTCTACCGTCTTGTATGCCGTCTTGTCTGCCGTCTTGTATGTCGTCTGGTCTGTCGTCCTGTCTGCCGTCTTGTCTGCCGTCTTGTCTGCCGTCTTGTCTGCCGTCTTGTCTGCCGTCTTATCTGCCGTCTTGTCTGCCGTCTTGTCTGCCGTCTTGTGTGACGTCTTGTCTGCCGTCTTCTCTGCCGTCTTGTCTACCGTCTTGTATGCCGTCTTGTCTGCCGTCTTGTCTGCCGTCTGCTCTGTCGTCCTGTCTGCCGTCTTGTCTGCCGTCTTGTCTGCCGTCTTGTATGTCGTCTGGTCTGCAGTCTTGTATGTCGTCTGGTCTGTCGTCCTGTCTGCCGTCTTGTCTGCCGTCTTGTCTGCCGTCTTGTCTGCCGTCTTGTCTGCCGTCTTATCTGCCGTCTTGTCTGCCGTCTTGTCTGCCGTCTTGTGTGACGTCTTGTCTGCCGTCTTCTCTGCCGTCTTGTCTACCGTCTTGTATGCCGTCTTGTCTGCAGTCTTGTATGTCGTCTGGTCTGTCGTCCTGTCTGCCGTCTTGTCTGCCGTCTTGTCTGCCGTCTTGTCTGCCGTCTTGTCTGCCGTCTTGTCTGCCGTCTTATCTGCCGTCTGGTCTGTCGTCTTGTCTGCCGTCTTGTCTGCCGTCTTGTCTGCCGTCTTATCTGCCGTCTTGTCTGCCGTCTTGTCTGCCGTCTTGTGTGACGTCTTGTCTGCCGTCTTCTCTGCCGTCTTGTCTACCGTCTTGTATGCCGTCTTGTCTGCCGTCTTGTCTGCCGTCTTATCTGCCGTCTTGTCTGCCGTCTTGTCTGCCGTCTTGTGTGACGTCTTGTCTGCCGTCTTCTCTGCCGTCTTGTCTACCGTCTTGTATGCCGTCTTGTCTGCCGTCTTGTCTGCCGTCTGCTCTGTCGTCCTGTCTGCCGTCTTGTCTGCCGTCTTGTCTGCCGTCTTGTATGTCGTCTGGTCTGCCGTCTTGTATGTCGTCTTGTCTGCCGTCTTGTCTGCCGTCTTGTCTGCCGTCTTGTCTGCCGTCTTGTCTGCCGTCTTGTCTGCCGTCTTGTCTGCCGTCTTGTCTGCCGTCTTATCTGCCGTCTTGTCTGCCGTCTTGTCTGCCGTCTTGTGTGACGTCTTGTCTGCCGTCTTCTCTGCCGTCTTGTCTACCGTCTTGTATGCCGTCTTGTCTGCCGTCTTGTCTGCCGTCTTATCTGCCGTCTGGTCTGTCGTCTTGTCTGCCGTCTTGTCTGCCGTCTTGTCTGCCGTCTTATCTGCCGTCTTGTCTGCCGTCTTGTCTGCCGTCTTGTGTGACGTCTTGTCTGCCGTCTTCTCTGCCGTCTTGTCTACCGTCTTGTATGCCGTCTTGTCTGCCGTCTTGTCTGCCGTCTTATCTGCCGTCTTGTCTGCCGTCTTGTCTGCCGTCTTGTCTGCCGTCTTATCTGCCGTCTTGTCTGCCTTCTTGTCTGCCGTCTTGTCTGCCGTCTTGTCTGCCGTCTTGTCTGCCGTCTTGTCTGCCGTCTTGTCTGCCGTCTTGTCTGCCGTCTTGTCTGCCGTCTTGTCTGCCGTCTTGTCTGCCGTCTTATCTGCCGTCTTGTCTGCCGTCTTGTCTGCCGTCTTGTGTGACGTCTTGTCTGCCGTCTTCTCTGCCGTCTTGTCTACCGTCTTGTATGCCGTCTTGTCTGCCGTCTTGTATGTCGTCTGGTCTGTCGTCCTGTCTGCCGTCTTGTCTGCCGTCTTGTCTGCCGTCTTGTCTGCCGTCTTGTCTGCCGTCTTGTCTGCCGTCCTCTCTGCCGTCTTATCTGCCGTCTTGTCTGCCGTCTTGTCTGCCGTCTTGTCTGCCGACTTATCTGCCGTCTTGTCTGCCGTCTTCTCTGCCGTCTTGTCTGCCGTCTTGTCTGCCGTCCTGTCTGCCGTCTTGTCTGCCGTCTTGTCTGCCGTCTTGTCTGCCGTCTTCTCTGCAGTCTTGTCTACCGTCTTGTCTGCAGTCTTGTATGTCGTCTGGTCTGTCGTCCTGTCTGCCGTCTTGTCTGCCGTCTTGTCTGCCGTCTTGTCTGCCGTCCTGTCTGCCGTCCTGTCTGCCGTCCTGTCTGCCGTCTTGTCTGCCGTCTTGTCTGCCGTCTTGTCTACCGTCTTGTATGCCGTCTTGTCTGCCGTCTTGTATGTCGTCTGGTCTGTCGTCCTGTCTGCCGTCTTGTCTGCCGTCTTGTCTGCCGTCTTGTCTGCCGTCTTGTATGTTGTCTGGTCTGTCGTCCTGTCTGCCGTTTTGTCTGCCGTCTTGTCTGCCGTCTTGTCTGCCTTCTTGTCTGCCGTCTTGTCTGCCGTCTTGTCTGCCGTCTTGTCTGCCGTCTTCTCTGCCGTCTTGTCTACCGTCTTGTATGCCGTCTTGTCTGCCGTCTTGTATGTCTTCTGGTCTGTCGTCCTGTCTGCCGTCTTGTCTGCCGTCTTGTCTGCCGTCTTGTCTGCTGTCCTGTCTGCCGTCTTGTCTGCCATCTTGTCTGCCGTCTTGTCTGCCGTCTTGTCTGCCGTCTTGTCTGCCGTCTTGTCTGCCGTCTTGTCTGCCGATTTATCTGCCGTCTTGTCTGCCGTCTTGTCTGCCGTCTTGTATGTCGTCTGGTCTGTCGTCCTGTCTGCCGTCTTCTCTGCCGTCTTCTCTGCCGTCTTGTCTACCGTCTTGTCTGCCGTCTTGTATGTCGTCTGGTCTGTCGTCCTGTCTGCCGTCTTGTCTGCCGTCTTGTCTGCCGTCTTGTCTGCCGTCTTGTCTGCCGTCTTGTCTGCCGTCTTGTGTGCCGTCTTGTCTGCCGTCTTGTCTGCCGTCTTGTCTGCCGTCTTGTCTGCCGTCTTGTCTGCCGTCTTGTCTGCCGTCTTGTCTGCCGTCTTATCTGCCGTCTTGTCTGCCGTCTTGTCTGCCGTCTTGTGTGACGTCTTGTCTGCCGTCTTCTCTGCCGTCTTGTCTACCGTCTTGTATGCCGTCTTGTCTGCCGTCTTGTATGTCGTCTGGTCTGTCGTCCTGTCTGCCGTCTTGTCTGCCGTCTTGTCTGCCGTCTTGTCTGCCGTCTTGTCTGCCGTCTTGTCTGCCGTCTTGTCTGCCGTCCTATCTGCCGTCTTATCTGCCGTCTTGTCTGCCGTCTTGTCTGCCGTCTTGTCTGCCGTCCTATCTGCCGTCTTATCTGCCGTCTTGTCTGCCGTCTTGTCTGCCGACTTATCTGCCGTCTTGTCTGCCGTCTTCTCTGCCGTCTTGTCTACCGTCTTGTCTGCCGTCTTGTATGTCGTCTGGTCTGTCGTCCTGTCTGCCGTCTTGTCTGCCGTCTTGTCTGCCGTCTTGTCTGCCGTCCTGTCTGCCGTCTTGTCTGCCGTCTTGTCTGCCGTCTTGTCTGCCGTCTTATCTGCCGTCTTGTCTGCCGTCTTGTCTGCCGTCTTGTGTGACGTCTTGTCTGCCGTCTTCTCTGCCGTCTTGTCTACCGTCTTGTATGCCGTCTTGTCTGCCGTCTTGTATGTCGTCTGGTCTGTCGTCCTGTCTGCCGTCTTGTCTGCCGTCTTGTCTGCCGTCTTGTCTGCCGTCTTGTCTGCCGTCTTATCTGCCGTCTTGTCTGCCGTCTTGTCTGCCGTCTTGTGTGACGTCTTGTCTGCCGTCTTCTCTGCCGTCTTGTCTACCGTCTTGTATGCCGTCTTGTCTGCCGTCTTGTATGTCGTCTGGTCTGTCGTCCTGTCTGCCGTCTTGTCTGCCGTCTTGTCTGCCGTCTTGTCTGCCGTCTTGTCTGCCGTCTTGTCTGCCGTCTTGTCTGCCGTCTTATCTGCCGTCTTGTCTGCCGTCTGGTCTGTCGTCCTGTCTGCCGTCTTGTCTGCCGTCTTGTCTGCCGTCTTGTATGTCGTCTGGTCTGCCGTCTTGTATGTCGTCTGGTCTGTCGTCCTGTCTGCCGTCTTGTCTGCCGTCTTGTCTGCCGTCTTATCTGCCGTCTTGTCTGCCGTCTTGTCTGCCGTCTTGTGTGACGTCTTGTCTGCCGTCTTCTCTGCCGTCTTGTCTACCGTCTTGTATGCCGTCTTGTCTGCCGTCTTGTATGTCGTCTGGTCTGTCGTCCTGTCTGCCGTCTTGTCTGCCGTCTTGTCTGCCGTCTTGTCTGCCGTCTTGTCTGCCGTCTTATCTGCCGTCTTGTCTGCCGTCTTGTCTGCCGTCTTGTGTGACGTCTTGTCTGCCGTCTTCTCTGCCGTCTTGTCTACCGTCTTGTATGCCGTCTTGTCTGCCGTCTTGTATGTCGTCTGGTCTGTCGTCCTGTCTGCCGTCTTGTCTGCCGTCTTGTCTGCCGTCTTGTCTGCCGTCTTGTCTGCCGTCTTATCTGCCGTCTTGTCTGCCGTCTTGTCTGCCGTCTTGTGTGACGTCTTGTCTGCCGTCTTCTCTGCCGTCTTGTCTACCGTCTTGTATGCCGTCTTGTCTGCCGTCTTGTCTGCCGTCTGCTCTGTCGTCCTGTCTGCCGTCTTGTCTGCCGTCTTGTCTGCCGTCTTGTATGTCGTCTGGTCTGCGGTCTTGTATGTCGTCTGGTCTGTCGTCCTGTCTGCCGTCTTGTCTGCCGTCTTGTCTGCCGTCTTGTCTGCCGTCTTGTCTGCCGTCTTATCTGCCGTCTTGTCTGCCGTCTTGTCTGCCGTCTTGTGTGACGTCTTGTCTGCCGTCTTCTCTGCCGTCTTGTCTACCGTCTTGTATGCCGTCTTGTCTGCAGTCTTGTATGTCGTCTGGTCTGTCGTCCTGTCTGCCGTCTTGTCTGCCGTCTTGTCTGCCGTCTTGTCTGCCGTCTTGTCTGCCGTCTTGTCTGCCGTCTTATCTGCCGTCTGGTCTGTCGTCTTGTCTGCCGTCTTGTCTGCCGTCTTGTCTGCCGTCTTATCTGCCGTCTTGTCTGCCGTCTTGTCTGCCGTCTTGTGTGACGTCTTGTCTGCCGTCTTCTCTGCCGTCTTGTCTACCGTCTTGTATGCCGTCTTGTCTGCCGTCTTGTCTGCCGTCTTATCTGCCGTCTTGTCTGCCGTCTTGTCTGCCGTCTTGTGTGACGTCTTGTCTGCCGTCTTCTCTGCCGTCTTGTCTACCGTCTTGTATGCCGTCTTGTCTGCCGTCTTGTCTGCCGTCTGCTCTGTCGTCCTGTCTGCCGTCTTGTCTGCCGTCTTGTCTGCCGTCTTGTATGTCGTCTGGTCTGCCGTCTTGTATGTCGTCTTGTCTGCCGTCTTGTCTGCCGTCTTGTCTGCCGTCTTGTCTGCCGTCTTGTCTGCCGTCTTGTCTGCCGTCTTGTCTGCCGTCTTGTCTGCCGTCTTGTCTGCCGTCTTATCTGCCGTCTTGTCTGCCGTCTTGTCTGCCGTCTTGTGTGACGTCTTGTCTGCCGTCTTCTCTGCCGTCTTGTCTACCGTCTTGTATGCCGTCTTGTCTGCCGTCTTGTATGTCGTCTGGTCTGTCGTCCTGTCTGCCGTCTTGTCTGCCGTCTTGTCTGCCGTCTTGTCTGCCGTCCTGTCTGCCGTCTTATCTGCCGTCTTGTCTGCCGTCTTGTCTGCCGTCTTGTCTGCCGTCCTGTCTGCCGTCTTATCTGCCGTCTTGTCTGCCGTCTTGTCTGCCGACTTATCTGCCGTCTTGTCTGCCGTCTTCTCTGCCGTCTTGTCTACCGTCTTGTCTGCCGTCTTGTATGTCGTCTGGTCTGTCGTCCTGTCTGCCGTCTTGTCTGCCGTCTTGTCTGCCTTCTTGTCTGCCGTCCTGTCTGCCGTCTTGTCTGCCGTCTTGTCTGCCGTCTTGTCTGCCGTCTTCTCTGCAGTCTTGTCTACCGTCTTGTCTGCCGTCTTGTATGTCGTCTGGTCTGTCGTCCTGTCTGCCGTCTTGTCTGCCGTCTTGTCTGCCGTCTTGTATGTCGTCTGGTCTGTCGTCCTGTCTGCCGTCTTGTCTGCCGTCTTGTCTGCCGTCTTGTCTGCCGTCTTGTATGTCGTCTGGTCTGTCGTCTTGTCTGCCGTCTTGTCTGCCGTCTTGTCTGCCGACTTATCTGCCGTCTTGTCTGCCGTCTTGTCTGCCGTCTTGTCTGCCGTCTTATCTGCCGTCTTGTCTGCCGTCTTGTCTGCCGTCTTGTGTGACGTCTTGTCTGCCGTCTTCTGTGCCGTCTTGTTTACCGTCTTGTATGCCGTCTTGTCTGCCGTCTTGTATGTCGTCTGGTCTGTCGTCCTGTCTGCCGTCTTGTCTGCCGTCTTGTCTGCCGTCTTGTCTGCCGTCTTGTCTGCCGTCTTATCTGCCGTCTTGTCTGCCGTCTTGTCTGCCGTCTTGTGTGACGTCTTGTCTGCCGTCTTCTCTGCCGTCTTGTCTACCGTCTTGTATGCCGTCTTGTCTGCCGTCTTGTATGTCGTCTGGTCTGCCGTCTTGTCTGCCGTCTTGTGTGACGTCTTGTCTGCCGTCTTCTCTGCCGTCTTGTCTACCGTCTTGTATGCCGTCTTGTCTGCCGTCTTGTATGTCGTCTGGTCTGTCGTCCTGTCTGCCGTCTTGTCTGCCGTCTTGTCTGCCGTCTTGTATGTCGTCTGGTCTGTCGTCCTGTCTGCCGTCTTGTCTGCCGTCTTGTCTGCCGTCTTGTCTGCCGTCTTGTCTGCCGTCTTGTCTGCCGTCTTGTCTGCCGTCTTATCTGCCGTCTTGTCTGCCGTCTTGTCTGCCGTCTTGTATGTCGTCTGGTCTGTCGTCCTGTCTGCCGTCTTGTCTGCCGTCTTGTCTGCCGTCTTGTCTGCCGTCTTGTCTGCCGTCCTGTCTGCCGTCTTATCTGCCGTCTTGTCTGCCGTCCTGTCTGCCGTCTTATCTGCCGTCTTGTCTGCCTTCTTGTCTGCCGTCTTGTCTACCGTCTTGTCTGCCGACTTATCTGCCGTCTTGTCTGCCGTCTTCTCTGCCGTCTTGTCTACCGTCTTGTCTGCCGTCTTGTATGTCGACTGGTCTGTCGTCCTGTCTGCCGTCTTGTCTGCCGTCTTGTCTGCCGTCTTGTCTGCCGTCCTGTCTGCCGTCTTGTCTGCCGTCTTGTCTGCCGTCTTGTCTGCCGTCTTGTCTGCCGTCTTCTCTGCAGTCTTGTCTACCGTCTTGTCTGCCGTCTTGTATGTCGTCTGGTCTGTCGTCCTGTCTGCCGTCTTCTCTGCCGTCTTCTCTGCCGTCTTGTCTACCGTCTTGTCTGCCGTCTTGTATGTCGTCTGGTCTGTCGTCCTGTCTGCCGTCTTGTCTGCCGTCTTGTCTGCCGTCTTGTCTGCCTTCTTGTCTGCCGTCTTGTCTGCCGTCTTGTCTGCCGTCTTGTCTGCCGTCTTGTCTGCCGTCTTGTCTGCCGTCTTGTCTGCCGTCTTGTCTGCCGTCTTGTCTGCCGTCTTATCTGCCGTCTTGTCTGCCGTCTTGTCTGCCGTCTTGTGTGACGTCTTGTCTGCCGTCTTCTCTGCCGTCTTGTCTACCGTCTTGTATGCCGTCTTGTCTGCCGTCTTGTATGTCGTCTGGTCTGTCGTCCTGTCTGCAGTCTTGTCTGCCGTCTCGTCTGCCGTCTTGTCTGCCGTCTTGTCTGCCGTCTTGTCTGCCGTCTTGTCTGCCGTCCTGTCTGCCGTCTTCTCTGCCGTCTTCTCTGCCGTCTTGTCTACCGTCTTGTCTGCCGTCTTGTATGTCGTCTGGTCTGTCGTCCTGTCTGCCGTCTTGTCTGCCGTCTTGTCTGCCGTCTTGTCTGCCTTCTTGTCTGCCGTCTTGTCTGCCGTCTTGTCTGCCGTCTTGTCTGCCGTCTTGTCTGCCGTCTTGTATGTCGTCTGGTCTGTCGTCCTGTCTGCCGTCTTGTCTGCCGTCTTGTCTGCCGTCTTGTCTGCCGTCTTGTCTGACGTCCTGTCTGCCGTCTTGTCTGCCGTCTTGTCTGCCGTCTTCTCTGCAGTCTTGTCTACCGTCTTGTCTGCCGTCTTGTATGTCGTCTGGTCTGTCGTCCTGTCTGCCGTCTTGTCTGCCGTCTTGTCTGCCGTCTTGCCTGCCGTCCTGTCTGCCGTCCTGTCTGCCGTCTTGTCTGCCGTCTTGTCTGCCGTCTTGTCTACCGTCTTGTATGCCGTCTTGTCTGCCGTCTTGTATGTCGTCTGGTCTGTCGTCCTGTCTGCCGTCTTGTCTGCCGTCTTCTCTGCCGTCTTGTCTGCCGTCCTGTCTGCCGTCTTGTCTGCCGTCTTGTCTGCCGTCTTGTCTGCCGTCTTCTCTGCAGTCTTGTCTACCGTCTTGTCTGCCGTCTTGTATGTCGTCTGGTCTGTCGTCCTGTCTGCCGTCTTGTCTGCCGTCTTGTCTGCCGTCTTGTCTGCCGTCCTGTCTGCCGTCCTGTCTGCCGTCCTGTCTGCCGTCTTGTCTGCCGTCTTGTCTGCCATCTTGTCTGCCGTCTTGTCTGCCGTCTTGTCTGCCGTCTTGTCTGCCGCCTTGTCTGCCGATTTATCTGCCGTCTTGTCTGCCGTCTTGTCTGCCGTCTTGTCTGCCGTCTTGTCTGCCGTCTTATCTGCCGTCTTGTCTGCCGTCTTGTCTGCCGTCTTGTGTGCCGTCTTGTCTGCCGTCTTCTCTGCCGTCTTGTCTACCGTCTTGTATGCCGTCTTGTCTGCCGTCTTGTATGTCGTCTGGTCTGTCGTCTGGTCTGTCGTCCTGTCTGCCGTCTTGTCTACCGTCTTGCCTGCCGTCTTGTCTGCCGTCTTGTCTGCCGTCTTGTCTGCCGTCTTTTCTGCCGTCTTGTCTGCCGTCTTCTCTGCCGTCTTGTCTACCGTCTTGTATGCCGTCTTGTCTGCCGTCTTGTATGGCTTCTGGTCTGTCGTCCTGTCTGCCGTCTTGTCTGCCGTCTTGAATGTCGTCTGGTCTGTCGTCCTGTCTGCCGTCTTGTCTACCGTCTTGCCTGCCGTCTTGTCTGCCGTCTTGTCTGCCGTCTTGTCTACCGTCTTGTATGCCGTCTTGTCTGCCGTCTTGTATGGCTTCTGGTCTGTCGTCCTGTCTGCCGTCTTGTCTGCCGTCTTGAATGTCGTCTGGTCTGTCGTCCTGTCTGCCGTCTTGTCTACCGTCTTGCCTGCCGTCTTGTCTGCCGTCTTGTCTGCCGTCTTGTCTGCCGTCTTTTCTGCCGTCTTGTCTGCCGTCTTCTCTGCCGTCTTGTCTACCGTCTTGTATGCCGTCTTGTATGTCGTCTGGTCTGTCGTCCTGTCTGCCGTCTTGTCTGCCGTCTTGAATGTCGTCTGGTCTGTCGTCCTGTCTGCCGTCTTGTCTACCGTCTTGCCTGCCGTCTTGTCTGCCGTCTTGTCTGCCGTCTTGTCTGCCGTCTTGTCTGCCGTCTTTTCTGCCGTCTTGTCTGCCGTCTTCTCTGCCGTCTTGTCTACCGTCTTGTATGCCGTCTTGTATGTCGTCTGGTCTGTCGTCCTGTCTGCCGTCTTGTCTGCCGTCTTGAATGTCGTCTGGTCTGCCGTCTTGTCTGCCGTCTTGTCTGCCGTCTTGTATGTCGTCTGGTCTGTCGTTCTGTCTGCCGTCTTCTCTGCCGTCTTCTCTGCCGTCTTGTCTACCGTCTTGTCTGCCGTCTTGTATGTCGTCTTGTCTGCTGTCCTGTCTGCCGTCTTGTCTGCCATCTTGTCTGCCGTCTTGTCTGCCGTCTTGTCTGCCGTCTTGTCTGCCGCCTTGTCTGCCGATTTATCTGCCGTCTTGTCTGCCGTCTTGTCTGCCGTCTTGTCTGCCGTCTTGTATGTCGTCTGGTCTGTCGTTCTGTCTGCCGTCTTCTCTGCCGTCTTCTCTGCCGTCTTGTCTACCGTCTTGTCTGCCGTCTTGTATGTCGTCTGGTCTGTCGTCCTGTCTGCCGTCTTGTCTGCCGTCTTGAATGTCGTCTGGTCTGTCGTCCTGTCTGCCGTCTTGTCTACCGTCTTGCCTGCCGTCTTGTCTGCCGTCTTGTCTGCCGTCTTGTCTGCCGTCTTTTCTGCCGTCTTGTCTGCCGTCTTCTCTGCCGTCTTGTCTACCGTCTTGTATGCCGTCTTGTCTGCCGTCTTGTATGGCTTCTGGTCTGTCGTCCTGTCTGCCGTCTTGTCTGCCGTCTTGTCTGCCGTCTTGTCTGCCGTCTTGTCTGCCATCCTGTCTGCCGTGTTGTCTGCCATCTTGTCTGCCGTCTTGTCTGCCGTCTTGTCTACCGTCTTGTCTGCCGTCTTGTCTGCCGTCTTGTGTGCCGTCTTATGTGCCGTCTTGTCTGCCGTCTTGTCTGCCGTCTTGTCTGCCGTCTTGTCTGCCGTCTTGTCTGCCGTCTTGTATGTCGTTTGGTCTGTCGTCTGGACTGTCGTCTTGTCTGCCGTCTTGTCTGCCGTCTTGTCTGCCGTCTTGTCTGCCGTCTTGTCTGCCGTCTTGTCTGCCGTCTTGTCTGCCGTCTTGTGTGACGTCTTGTCTGCCGTCTTCTCTGCCGTCTTGTCTACCGTCTTGTCTGCCGTCTTGTCTGCCGTCTTGTCTGCCGTCTTGTCTGCCGTCTTGTATGCCATCCTGTCTGCCGTGTTGTCTGCCATCTTGTCTGCCGTCTTGTCTGCCGTCTTGTCTACCGTCTTGTCTGCCGTCTTGTCTGCCGTCTTGTGTGCCGTCTTATGTGCCGTCTTGTCTGCCGTCTTGTCTGCCTATTTATCTGCCGTCTTGTCTGCCGTCTTGTCTGCCGTCTTGTATGTCCTTTGGTCTGTCGTCTGGACTGTCGTCTTGTCTGCCGTCTTGTCTGCCGTCTTGTCTGCCGTCTTGTCTGCCGTCTTGTCTGCCGTCTTGTCTGCCGTCTTGTCTGCCGTCTTCTCTGCCGTCTTGTCAACCGTCTTGTCTGCCGTCTTGTATGTCGTCTGGTCTACCGTCTTGTCTGCCGTCTTGTCTGCCGTCTTGTGTGCCGTCTTATGTGCCGTCTTGTCTGCCGTCTTGTCTGCCGATTTATCTGCCGTCTTGTCTGCCGTCTTGTCTGCCGTCTTGTCTGCCGTCTTGTCTGCCGTCCTGTCTGCCGTCTTATCTGCCGTCTTGTCTGCCGTCTTGTCTGCCGTCTTGTCTGCCGTCCTGTCTGCCGTCTTATCTGCCGTCTTGTCTGCCGTCTTGTCTGCCGGCTTATCTGCCGTCTTGTCTGCCGTCTTCTCTGCCGTCTTGTCTACCGTCTTGTCTGCCGTCCTGTCTGCCGTCTTGTCTGCCGTCTTGTCTACCGTCTTGTCTGCCGTCTTGTCTACCGTCTTGTCTGCCGTCCTGTCTGCCGTCTTGTCTGCCGTCTTGTCTGCCGTCTTGTCTGCCGTCTTCTCTGCAGTCTTGTCTACCGTCTTGTCTGCCGTCTTGTATGTCGTCTGGTCTGTCGTCCTGTCTGCCGTCTTGTCTGCCGTCTTGTCTGCCGTCTTATCTGCCGTCTTGTCTGCCGTCTTGTCTGCCGTCTTGTGTGACGTCTTGTCTGCCGTCTTCTCTGCCGTCTTGTCTACCGTCTTGTATGCCGTCTTGTCTGCCGTCTTGTATGTCGTCTGGTCTGTCGTCCTGTCTGCCGTCTTGTCTGCCGTCTTGTCTGCCGTCTTGTCTGCCGTCTTGTCTGCCGTCTTATCTGCCGTCTTGTCTGCCGTCTTGTCTGCCGTCTTGTGTGACGTCTTGTCTGCCGTCTTCTCTGCCGTCTTGTCTACCGTCTTGTATGCCGTCTTGTCTGTCGTCTTGTATGTCGTCTGGTCTGTCGTCCTGTCTGCCGTCTTGTCTGCTGTCTTGTCTGCCGTCTTGTCTGCCGTCTTGTCTGCCGTCTTATCTGCCGTCTTGTCTGCCGTCTTGTCTGCCGTCTTGTGTGACGTCTTGTCTGCCGTCTTCTCTGCCGTCTTGTCTACCGTCTTGTATGCCGTCTTGTCTGCCGTCTTGTCTGCCGTCTGCTCTGTCGTCCTGTCTGCCGTCTTGTCTGCCGTCTTGTCTGCCGTCTTGTATGTCGTCTGGTCTGCCGTCTTGTATGTCGTCTGGTCTGTCGTCCTGTCTGCCGTCTTGTCTGCCGTCTTGTCTGCCGTCTTGTCTGCCGTCTTGTCTGCCGTCTTGTCTGCCGTCTTGTCTGCCGTCTTGTCTGCCATCTTGTCTGCCGTCTTATCTGCCGTCTTGTCTGCCGTCTTGTCTGCCGTCTTATCTGCCGTCTTGTCTGCCGTCTTGTCTGCCGTCTTGTGTGACGTCTTGTCTGCCGTCTTCTCTGCCGTCTTGTCTACCGTCTTGTATGCCGTCTTGTCTGCCGTCTTGTATGTCGTCTGGTCTGTCGTCCTGTCTGCCGTCTTGTCTGCCGTCTTGTCTGCCGTCTTGTCTGCCGTCTTGTCTGCCGTCTTATCTGCCGTCTTGTCTGCCGTCTTGTCTGCCGTCTTGTGTGACGTCTTGTCTGCCGTCTTCTCTGCCGTCTTGTCTACCGTCTTGTATGCCGTCTTGTCTGTCGTCTTGTATGTCGTCTGGTCTGTCGTCCTGTCTGTCGTCCTGTCTGCCGTCTTGTCTGCCGTCTTGTCTGCCGTCTTGTCTGCCGTCTTATCTGCCGTCTTGTCTGCCGTCTTGTCTGCCGTCTTGTGTGACGTCTTGTCTGCCGTCTTCTCTGCCGTTTTGTCTACCGTCTTGTATGCCGTCTTGTCTGCCGTCTTGTATGTCGTCTGGTCTGTCGTCCTGTCTGCCGTCTTGTCTGCCGTCTTGTCTGCCGTCTTGTCTGCCGTCTTGTCTGCCGTCTTGTCTGCCGTCTTATCTGCCGTCTGGTCTGTCGTCTTGTCTGCCGTCTTGTCTGCCGTCTTGTCTGCCGTCTTGTCTGCCGTCTTGTCTGCCGTCTTGTCTGCCGTCTTGTCTGCCGTCTTATCTGCCGTCTTGTCTGCCGTCTTGTCTGCCGTCTTGTGTGACGTCTTGTCTGCCGTCTTCTCTGCCGTCTTGTCTACCGTCTTGTATGCCGTCTTGTCTGCCGTCTTGTATGTCGTCTGGTCTGTCGTCCTGTCTGCCGTCTTGTCTGCCGTCTTGTTTGCCGTCTTGTCTGCCGTCTTGTCTGCCGTCCTGTCTGCCGTCTTATCAGCCGTCTTGTCTGCCGTCTTGTCTGCCGTCTTGTCTGCCGTCCTGTCTGCCGTCTTATCTGCCGTCTTGTCTGCCGTCTTGTCTGCCGACTTATCTGCCGTCTTGTCTGCCGTCTTCTCTGCCGTCTTGTCTGCCGTCCTGTCTGCCGTCTTGTCTGCCGTCTTGTCTGCCGTCTTGTCTGCCGTCTTCTCTGCAGTCTTGTCTACCGTCTTGTCTGCCGTCTTGTATGTCGTCTGGTCTGTCGTCCTGTCTGTCATCCTGTCTGCCGTCTTGTCTGCCGTCTTGTCTGCCGTCTTGTATGTCGTCTGGTCTGTCGTCCTGTCTGCCGTCTTGTCTGCCGTCTTGTCTGCCGTCTTGTCTGCCGTCTTGTATGTCGTCTGGTCTGTCGTCTTGTCTGCCGTCTTGTCTGCCGTCTTGTCTGCCGACTTATCTGCCGTCTTGTCTGCCGTCTTGTCTGCCGTCTTGTGTGCCGTCTTATCTGCCGTCTTGTCTGCCGTCTTGTCTGCCGTCTTGTGTGACGTCTTGTCTGCCGTCTTCTCTGCCGTCTTGTTTACCGTCTTGTATGCCGTCTTGTCTGCCGTCTTGTATGTCGTTTGGTCTGTCGTCCTGTCTGCCGTCTTGTCTGCCGTCTTGTCTGCCGTCTTGTCTGCCGTCTTGTCTGCCGTCTTATCTGCCGTCTTGTCTGCCGTCTTGTCTGCCGTCTTGTCTGCCGTCTTCTCTGCCGTCTTGTCTACCGTCTTGTATGCCGTCTTGTCTGCCGTCTTGTATGTCGTCTGGTCTGCCGTCTTGTCTGCCGTCTTGTGTGACGTCTTGTCTGCCGTCTTCTCTGCCGTCTTGTCTACCGTCTTGTATGCCGTCTTGTCTGCCGTCTTGTATGTCGTCTGGTCTGTCGTCCTGTCTGCCGTCTTGTCTGCCGTCTTGTCTGCCGTCTTGTATGTCGTCTGGTCTGTCGTCCTGTCTGCCGTCTTGTCTGCCGTCTTGTCTGCCGTCTTGTCTGCCGTCTTGTCTGCCGTCTTGTCTGCCGTCTTATCTGCCGTCTTGTCTGCCGTCTTGTCTGCCGTCTTGTGTGACGTCTTGTCTGCCGTCTTCTCTGCCGTCTTGTCTACCGTCTTGTATGCCGTCTTGTCTGCCGTCTTGTATGTCGTCTGGTCTGTCGTCCTGTCTGCCGTCTTGTCTGCCGTCTTGTCTGCCATCTTGTCTGCCGTCCTGTCTGCCGTCTTATCTGCCGTCTTGTCTGCCGTCCTGTCTGCCGTCTTATCTGCCGTCTTGTCTGCCTTCTTGTCTGCCGTCTTGTCTGCCGTCTTGTCTGCCGACTTATCTGCCGTCTTGTCTGCCGTCTTCTCTGCCGTCTTGTCTACCGTCTTGTCTGCCGTCTTGTATGTCGTCTGGTCTGTCGTCCTGTCTGCCGTCTTGTCTGCCGTCTTGTCTGCCGTCCTGTCTGCCGTCTTCTCTGCCGTCTTCTCTGCCGTCTTCTCTGCCGTCTTGTCTACCGTCTTGTCTGCCGTCTTGTATGTCGTCTGGTCTGTCGCCCTGTCTGCCGTCTTGTCTGCCGTCTTGTCTGCCGTCTTGTCTGCCGTCTTGTCTGCCGTCTTGTCTGCCGTCTTGTCTGCCGTCTGGTCTGTCGTCCTGTCTGCCGTCTTGTCTGCCGTCTTGTCTGCCGTCTTGTCTGCCGTCTTGTCTGCCGTCTTGTCTGCCGTCCTGTCTGCCGTCTTATCTGCCGTCTTGTCTGCCGTCCTGTCTGCCGTCTTATCTGCCGTCTTGTCTGCCGTCTTCTCTGCAGTCTTGTCTACCGTCTTGTCTGCCGTCTTGTATGTCGTCTGGTCTGTCGTCCTGTCTGCCGTCTTCTCTGCCGTCTTCTCTGCCGTCTTGTCTACCGTCTTGTCTGCCGTCTTGTATGTCGTCTGGTCTGTCGTCCTGTCTGCCGTCTTGTCTGCCGTCTTGTCTGCCGTCTTGTCTGCCTTCTTGTCTGCCGTCTTGTCTGCCGTCTTGTCTGCCGTCTTGTCTGCCGTCTTGTCTGCCGTCTTGTCTGCCGTCTTGTCTGCCGTCTTGTCTGCCGTCTTTTCTGCCGTCTTGTCTGCCGTCTTATCTGCCGTCTTGTCTGCCGTCTTGTCTGCCGTCTTGTGTGACGTCTTGTCTGCCGTCTTCTCTGCCGTCTTGTCTACCGTCTTGTATGCCGTCTTGTCTGCCGTCTTGTATGTCGTCTGGTCTGTCGTCCTGTCTGCCGTCTTGTCTGCCGTCTTGTCTGCCGTCTTGTCTGCCGTCTTGTCTGCCGTCTTGTCTGCCGTCTTGTCTGCCGTCCTGTCTGCCGTCTTATCTGCCGTCTTGTCTACCGTCTTGTATGCCGTCTTGTCTGCCGTCTTGTATTTCTTCTGGCCTGTCGTCCTGTCTGCCGTCTTGTCTGCCGTCTTGTCTGCCGTCTTGTCTGCTGTCCTGTCTGCCGTCTTGTCTGCCATCTTGTCTGCCGTCTTGTCTGCCGTCTTGTCTGCCGTCTTGTCTCCCGTCTTGTCTGCCGTCTTGTCTGCCGATTTATCTGCCGTCTTGTCTGCCGTCTTGTCTGCCGTCTTGTCTGCCGTCTTGTATGTCGTCTGGTCTGTCGTCCTGTCTGCCGTCTTCTCTGCCGTCTTCTCTGCCGTCTTGTCTACCGTCTTGTTTGCCGTCTTGTATGTCGTCTGGTCTGTCGTCCTGTCTGCCGTCTTGTCTGCCGTCTTGTCTGCCGTCTTGTCTGCCTTCTTGTCTGCCGTCTTGTCTGCCGTCTTGTCTGCCGTCTTGTCTGCCGTCTTGTCTGCCGTCTTGTCTGCCGTCTTGTCTGCCGTCTTGTCTGCCGTCTTGTCTGCCGTCTTATCTGCCGTCTTGTCTGCCGTCTTGTCTGCCGTCTTGTGTGACGTCTTGTCTGCCGTCTTCTCTGCCGTCTTGTCTATCGTCTTGTATGCCGTCTTGTCTGCCGTCTTGTATGTCGTCCTGTCTGCCGTCTTGTATGCCGTCTTGTCTGCCGTCTTGTCTGCCGTCCTGTCTGCCGTCTTATCTGCCGTCTTGTCTGCCGTCTTGTCTGCCGTCTTGTCTGCCGTCCTGTCTGCCGTCTTATCTGCCGTCCTGTCTGCCGTCTTATCTGCCGTCTTGTCTGCCGTCTTGTCTGCCGACTTATCTGCCGTCTTGTCTGCCGTCTTCTCTGCCGTCTTGTCTACCGTCTTGTCTGCCGTCCTGTATGTCGTCTGGTCTGTCGTCCTGTCTGCCGTCTTGTCTGCCGTCTTGTCTGCCGTCTTGTCTGACGTCCTGTCTGCCGTCTTGTCTGCCGTCTTGTCTGCCGTCTTGTCTGCCGTCTTGTCTGCCGTCTTGTCTGCCGTCTTCTCTGCAGTCTTGTCTACCGTCTTGTCTGCCGTCTTGTATGTCGTCTGGTCTGTCGTCCTGTCTGCCGTCTTGTCTGCCGTCTTGTCTGCCGTCTTGTCTGCCGTCCTGTCTGCCGTCCTGTCTGCCGTCCTGTCTGCCGTCTTGTCTGCCGTCTTGTCTGCCGTCTTGTCTACCGTCTTGTATGCCGTCTTGTCTGCCGTCTTGTATGTCGTCTGGTCTGTCGTCCTGTCTGCCGTCTTGTCTGCCGTCTTCTCTGCCGTCTTGTCTGCCGTCCTGTCTGCCGTCTTGTCTGCCGTCTTGTCTGCCGTCTTGTCTGCCGTCTTCTCTGCAGTCTTGTCTACCGTCTTGTCTGCCGTCTTGTATGTCGTCTGGTCTGTCGTCCTGTCTGCCGTCTTGTCTGCCGTCTTGTCTGCCGTCTTGTCTGCCGTCCTGTCTGCCGTCCTGTCTGCCGTCCTGTCTGCCGTCTTGTCTGCCGTCTTGTCTGCCGTCTTGTCTACCGTCTTGTATGCCGTCTTGTCTGCCGTCTTGAATGTCGTCTGGTCTGTCGTCCTGTCTGCCGTCTTGTCTACCGTCTTGCCTGCCGTCTTGTCTGCCGTCTTGTCTGCCGTCTTGTCTGCCGTCTTTTCTGCCGTCTTGTCTGCCGTCTTCTCTGCCGTCTTGTCTACCGTCTTGTCTGCCGTCTTGTCTGCCGTCTTGTGTGCCGTCTTATGTGCCGTCTTGTCTGCCGTCTTGTCTGCCGATTTATCTGCCGTCTTGTCTGCCGTCTTGTCTGCCGTCTTGTCTGCCGTCTTGTCTGCCGTCCTGTCTGCCGTCTTATCTGCCGTCTTGTCTGCCGTCTTGTCTGCCGTCTTGTCTGCCGTCCTGTCTGCCGTCTTATCTGCCGTCTTGTCTGCCGTCTTGTCTGCCGACTTATCTGCCGTCTTGTCTGCCGTCTTCTCTGCCGTCTTGTCTACCGTCTTGTCTGCCGTCTTGTATGTCGTCTGGTCTGTCGTCCTGTCTGCCGTCTTGTCTGCCGTCTTGTCTACCGTCTTGTCTGCCGTCCTGTCTGCCGTCTTGTCTGCCGTCTTGTCTGCCGTCTTGTCTGCCGTCTTGTCTGCCGTCTTCTCTGCAGTCTTGTCTACCGTCTTGTCTGCCGTCTTGTATGTCGTCTGGTCTGTCGTCCTGTCTGCCGTCTTGTCTGCCGTCTTGTCTGCCGTCTTGTATGTCGTCTGGTCTGTCGTCCTGTCTGCCGTCTTGTCTGCCGTCTTGTCTGCCGTCTTGTCTGCCGTCTTGTATGTCGTCTGGTCTGTCGTCTTGTCTGCCGTCTTGTCTGCCGTCTTGTCTGCCGACTTATCTGCCGTCTTGTCTGCCGTCTTGTCTGCCGTCTTGTCTGCCGTCTTGTCTGCCGTCTTATCTGCCGTCTTGTCTGCCGTCTTGTCTGCCGTCTTGTGTGACGTCTTGTCTGCCGTCTTCTCTGCCGTCTTGTCTACCGTCTTGTATGCCGTCTTGTCTGCCGTCTTGTATGTCGTCTGGTCTGTCGTCCTGTCTGCCGTCTTGTCTGCCGTCTTGTCTGCCGTCTTGTCTGCCGTCTTGTCTGCCGTCTTGTCTGCCGTCCTGTCTGCCGTCTTATCTGCCGTCTTGTCTGCCGTCTTGTCTGCCGTCTTGTCTGCCGTCTTGTCTGCCGTCTTCTCTGCCGTCTTGTCTACCGTCTTGTCTGCCGTCTTGTCTGCCGTCTTGTCTGCCGTCTTGTCTGCCGTCCTGTCAGCCGTCTTGTATGTCGTCTTGTCTGCCGTCTTGTCTGCCGTCTTGTATGTCGTCTGGTCTGTCGTCCTGTCTGCCGTCTTGTCTGCCGTCTTGTCTGCCGTCTTGTCTGCCGTCTTGTCTGCCGTCTTGTCTGCCGTCTTGTCTGCCGTCTTGTCTGCCGTCTTGTCTGCCGTCTTCTCTGCAGTCTTGTCTACCGTCTTGTATGTCGTCTGGTCTGCCGTCTTGTCTGCCGTCTTGTCTGCCGTCTTGTCTGCCGTCCTGTCTGCCGTCTTATCTGCCGTCTTGTCTGCCGTCTTGTCTGCCGTCTTGTCTGCCGTCTTGTCTGCCGTCTTGTATGTCGTCTGGTCTGTCGTCCTGTCTGCCGTCTTGTCTGCCGTCTTGTCTGCCGTCTTGTCTGCCGTCTTGTCTGCCGTCTTGTCTGCCGTCTTGTCTGCCGTCCTGTCTGCCGTCTTATCTGCCGTCTTGTCTGCCGTCTTGTCTGCCGTCTTGTCTGCCGTCTTGTCTGCCGTCTTGTCTGCCGTCCTGTCTGCCGTCTTATCTGCCGTCTTGTCTGCCGATTTATCTGCCGTCTTGTCTGCCGTCTTGTCTGCCGTCTTGTCTGCCGTCTTGTCTGCCGTCCTGTCTGCCGTCTTGTCTGCCGTCTTGTCTGCCGTCTTGTCTGCCGTCTTGTCTGCCGTCCTGTCTGCCGTCTTATCTGCCGTCTTGTCTGCCGTCTTGTCTGCCGACTTATCTGCCGTCTTGTCTGCCGTCTTCTCTGCCGTCTTGTCTACCGTCTTGTCTGCCGTCTTGTATGTCGTCTGGTCTGTCGTCTTGTCTGCCGTCTTGTCTGCCGTCTTGTCTGCCGACTTATCTGCCGTCTTGTCTGCCGTCTTGTCTGCCGTCTTATCTGCCGTCTTGTCTGCCGTCTTGTCTGCCGTCTTCTCTGCCGTCTTGTCTACCGTCTTGTCTACCGTCTTGTCTGCCGTCTTGTATGTCGTCTGGTCTGCCGTCTTGTCTGCCGTCTTGTCTGCCGTCCTGTCTGCCGTCTTATCTGCCGTCTTGTCTGCCGTCTTGTCTGCCGTCTTGTCTGCCGTCTTGTCTGCCGTCTTGTCTGCCGTCTTGTATGTCGTCTGGTCTGTCGTCCTGTCTGCCGTCTTGTCTGCCGTCTTGTCTGCCGTCTTGTCTGCCGTCTTGTCTGCCGTCTTGTCTGCCGTCTTGCCTGCCGTCTTGCCTGCCGTCTTGTCTGCCGTCTTGTCTGCCGTCTTGTCTGCCGACTTGTCTGCCGTCTTGTCTGCCGTCTTGTCTGCCGACTTGTCTGCCGACTTGTCTGCCTTCTTGTCTGCCGACTTGTCTGCCGACTTGTCTGCCTTCTTGTCTGCCGACTTGTCTGCCGTCTTGTCTGCCGTCTTGTCTGCCGTCTTGTCTGCCGTCTTGTCTGCCGTTTTGTCTGCCGTTTTGTCTGCCGTCTTGTCTGCCGACTTGTCTGCCGACTTGTCTGCCGACTTGTCTGCCGTCTTCTCTGCCGTCTTGTCTGCCGTTTTGTCTGCCGTTTTGTCTGCCGTCTTGTCTGCCGTCTTGTCTGCCGACTTGTCTGCCGTTTTGTCTGCCGTCTTGTCTGTCGTCTTGTCTGTCGTCTTGCCTGCCGTCTTGTCTGCCGTCTTGTCTGCCGTCTTGTCTGCCGACTTGTCTGCCGTCTTGTCTGCCGTCTTGTCTGCCGACTTGTCTGTCGTCTTGTCTGTCGTCTTGTCTGCCGTCTTGTCTGCCGTCTTGTCTGCCGTCTTGTCTGCCGTCTTGTCTGCCGACTTGTCTGCCGTCTTGTCTGTCGTCTTGTCTGCCGACTTATCTGCCGTCTTGTCTGCCGTCTTCTCTGCCGTCTTGTCTACCGCCTTGTCTGCCGTCTTGTATGTCGTCTGGTCTGTCGTCCTGTCTGCCGTCTTGTCTGCCGTCTTGTCTGCCGTCTTGTCTGCCGTCCTGTCTGCCGTCTTGTCTGCCGTCTTGTCTGCCGTCTTGTCTGCCGTCTTCTCTGCAGTCTTGTCTACCGTCTTGTCTACCGTCTTGTATGTCGTCTGGTCTGTCGTCCTGTCTACCGTCTTGTCTGCCGTCTTGTCTGCCGTCTTGTCTGCCGTCTTGTATGCCGTCTTGTCTGCCGTCTTGTATGTCGTCTGGTCTGTCGTCCTGTCTGCCGTCTTGTCTGCCGTCTTGTCTGCCGTCTTCTCTGCAGTCTTGTCTACCGTCTTGTCTGCCGTCTTGTATGTCGTCTGGTCTGTCGTCTTGTCTGCCGTCTTGTCTGCCGTCTTGTCTGCCGTCTTGTCTGCCGTCTTGTCTGCCGACTTGTCTGCCGTCTTGTCTGTCGTCTTGTCTGCCGACTTATCTGCCGTCTTGTCTGCCGTCTTCTCTGCCGTCTTGTCTACCGCCTTGTCTGCCGTCTTGTCTGCCGTCTTGTCTGCCGACTTGTCTGCCGTCTTGTCTGTCGTCTTGTCTGCCGACTTATCTGCCGTCTTGTCTGCCGTCTTCTCTGCCGTCTTGTCTACCGCCTTGTCTGCCGTCTTGTATGTCGTCTGGTCTGTCGTCCTGTCTGCCGTCTTGTCTGCCGTCTTGTCTGCCGTCTTGTCTGCCGTCCTGTCTGCCGTCTTGTCTGCCGTCTTGTCTGCCGTCTTGTATGTCGTCTGGTCTGTCGTCTTGTCTGCCGTCTTGTCTGCCGTCTTGTCTGCCGTCTTGTCTGCCGTCTTGTCTGCCGACTTGTCTGCCGTCTTGTCTGTCGTCTTGTCTGCCGACTTATCTGCCGTCTTGTCTGCCGTCTTCTCTGCCGTCTTGTCTACCGCCTTGTCTGCCGTCTTGTATGTCGTCTGGTCTGTCGTCCTGTCTGCCGTCTTGTCTGCCGTCTTGTCTGCCGTCTTGTCTGCCGTCCTGTCTGCCGTCTTGTCTGCCGTCTTGTCTGCCGTCTTGTCTGCCGTCTTGTCTGCCGTCTTGTCTGCCGTCTTGTCTGCCGTCCTGTCTGCCGTCTTATCTGCCGTCTTATCTGCCGTCTTGTCTGCCGTCTTGTCTGCCGTCTTGTCTGCCGTCTTGTCTGCCGTCTTCTCTGCAGTCTTGTCTACCGTCTTGTCTACCGTCTTGTATGTCGTCTGGTCTGTCGTCCTGTCTACCGTCTTGTCTGCCGTCTTGTCTGCCGTCTTGTCTGCCGTCTTGTATGCCGTCTTGTCTGCCGTCTTGCCTGCCGTCTTGCCTGCCGTCTTGTCTGCCGTCTTGTCTGCCGTCTTGTCTGCCGACTTGTCTGCCGTCTTGTCTGCCGTCTTGTCTGCCGACTTGTCTGTCGTCTTGTCTGTCGTCTTGTCTGCCGTCTTGTCTGCCGTCTTGTCTGCCGTCTTGTCTGCCGTCTTGTCTGCCGACTTGTCTGCCGTCTTGTCTGTCGTCTTGTCTGCCGACTTATCTGCCGTCTTGTCTGCCGTCTTCTCTGCCGTCTTGTCTACCGCCTTGTCTGCCGTCTTGTATGTCGTCTGGTCTGTCGTCCTGTCTGCCGTCTTGTCTGCCGTCTTGTCTGCCGTCTTGTCTGCCGTCCTGTCTGCCGTCTTGTCTGCCGTCTTGTCTGCCGTCTTGTCTGCCGTCTTCTCTGCAGTCTTGTCTACCGTCTTGTCTACCGTCTTGTATGTCGTCTGGTCTGTCGTCCTGTCTACCGTCTTGTCTGCCGTCTTGTCTGCCGTCTTGTCTGCCGTCTTGTATGCCGTCTTGTCTGCCGTCTTGTATGTCGTCTGGTCTGTCGTCCTGTCTGCCGTCTTGTCTGCCGTCTTGTCTGCCGTCTTCTCTGCAGTCTTGTCTACCGTCTTGTCTGCCGTCTTGTATGTCGTCTGGTCTGTCGTCCTGTCTGCCGTCTTGTCTGCCGTCTTGTCTGCCGTCTTGTCTGCCGTCCTGTCTGCCGTCCTGTCTGCCGTCCTGTCTGCCGTCTTGTCTGCCGTCTTGTCTGCCGTCTTGTCTACCGTCTTGTATGCCGTCTTGTCTGCCGTCTTGTATGTCGTCTGGTCTGTCGTCCTGTCTGCCGTCTTGTCTGCCGTCTTGTCTGCCGTCTTGTCTGCCGTCTTGTATGTCGTCTGGTCTGTCGTCTTGTCTGCCGTCTTGTCTGCCGTCTTGTCTGCCGACTTATCTGCCGTCTTGTCTGCCGTCTTGTCTGCCGTCTTGTCTGCCGTCTTATCTGCCGTCTTGTCTGCCGTCTTGTCTGCCGTCTTGTGTGACGTCTTGTCTGCCGTCTTCTCTGCCGTCTTGTCTACCGTCTTGTATGCCGTCTTGTCTGCCGTCTTGTATGTCGTCTGGTCTGTCGTCCTGTCTGCCGTCTTGTCTGCCGTCTTGTCTGCCGTCTTGTCTGCCGTCTTGTCTGCCGTCTTGTCTGCCGTCCTGTCTGCCGTCTTATCTGCCGTCTTGTCTGCTGTCTTGTCTGCCGTCTTGTCTGCCGTCTTGTCTGCCGACTTATCTGCCGTCTTGTCTGCCGTCTTCTCTGCCGTCTTGTCTACCGTCTTGTCTGCCGTCTTGTATGTCGTCTGGTCTGTCGTCCTGTCTGCCGTCTTGTCTGCCGTCTTGTCTGCCGTCTTGTCTGCCGTCCTGTCTGCCGTCTTGTCTGCCGTCTTGTCTGCCGTCTTGTCTGCCGTCTTGTCTGCCGTCTTGTCTGCCGTCTTCTCTGCCGTCTTGTCTACCGTCTTGTATGCCGTCTTGTCTGCCGTCTTGTATGTCGTCTGGTCTGTCGTCCTGTCTGCCGTATTGTCTGCCGTCTTGTCTGCCGTCTTGTCTGCCGTCTTGTCTGCCGTCTTGTCTGCCGTCCTGTCTGCCGTCTTATCTGCCGATTTATCTGCCGTCTTGTCTGCCGTCTTGTCTGCCGTCTTGTCTGCCGTCTTGTCTGCCGTCTTGTCTGCCGTCCTGTCTGCCGTCTTGTCTGCCGTCTTGTCTGCCGTCTTGTCTGCCGTCTTGTCTGCCGTCCTGTCTGCCGTCTTATCTGCCGTCTTGTCTGCCGTCTTGTCTGCCGACTTATCTGCCGTCTTGTCTGCCGTCTTCTCTGCCGTCTTGTCTACCGTCTTGTCTGCCGTCTTGTATGTCGTCTGGTCTGTCGTCTTGTCTGCCGTCTTGTCTGCCGTCTTGTCTGCCGACTTATCTGCCGTCTTGTCTGCCGTCTTGTCTGCCGTCTTATCTGCCGTCTTGTCTGCCGTCTTGTCTGCCGTCTTGTGTGACGTCTTGTCTGCCGTCTTCTCTGCCGTCTTGTCTACCGTCTTGTCTACCGTCTTGTCTGCCGTCTTGTATGTCGTCTGGTCTGCCGTCTTGTCTGCCGTCTTGTCTGCCGTCCTGTCTGCCGTCTTATCTGCCGTCTTGTCTGCCGTCTTGTCTGCCGTCTTGTCTGCCGTCTTGTCTGCCGTCTTGTATGTCGTCTGGTCTGTCGTCCTGTCTGCCGTCTTGTCTGCCGTCTTGTCTGCCGTCTTGTCTGCCGTCTTGTCTGCCGTCTTGTCTGCCGTCTTGCCTGCCGTCTTGCCTGCCGTCTTGTCTGCCGTCTTGTCTGCCGTCTTGTCTGCCGACTTGTCTGCCGTCTTGTCTGCCGTCTTGTCTGCCGACTTGTCTGCCGACTTGTCTGCCTTCTTGTCTGCCGACTTGTCTGCCGACTTGTCTGCCGACTTGTCTGCCTTCTTGTCTGCCGACTTGTCTGCCGACTTGTCTGCCTTCTTGTCTGCCGACTTGTCTGCCGTCTTGTCTGCCGTCTTGTCTGCCGTCTTGTCTGCCGTTTTGTCTGCCGTTTTGTCTGCCGTCTTGTCTGCCGTCTTGTATGTCGTCTGGTCTGCCGTCTTGTCTGCCGTCTTGTCTGCCGTCCTGTCTGCCGTCTTATCTGCCGTCTTGTCTGCCGTCTTGTCTGCCGTCTTGTCTGCCGTCTTGTCTGCCGTCTTGTATGTCGTCTGGTCTGTCGTCCTGTCTGCCGTCTTGTCTGCCGTCTTGTCTGCCGTCTTGTCTGCCGTCTTGTCTGCCGTCTTGTCTGCCGTCTTGCCTGCCGTCTTGCCTGCCGTCTTGTCTGCCGTCTTGTCTGCCGTCTTGTCTGCCGACTTGTCTGCCGTCTTGTCTGCGCTCTTGTCTGCCGACTTGTCTGCCGACTTGTCTGCCTTCTTGTCTGCCGACTTGTCTGCCGACTTGTCTGCCGACTTGTCTGCCTTCTTGTCTGCCGACTTGTCTGCCGACTTGTCTGCCGACTTGTCTGCCTTCTTGTCTGCCGACTTGTCTGCCGTCTTGTCTGCCGTCTTGTCTGCCGTCTTGTCTGCCGTTTTGTCTGCCGTCTTGTCTGCCGTCTTGTCTGCCGTCCTGTCTGCCGTCTTATCTGCCGTCTTGTCTGCCGTCTTGTCTGCCGTCTTGTCTGCCGTCTTGTCTGCCGTCTTGTCTGCCGTCTTGTATGTCGTCTGGTCTGTCGTCCTGTCTGCCGTCTTGTCTGCCGTCTTGTCTGCCGTCTTGTCTGCCGTCTTGTCTGCCGTCTTGTCTGCCGTCTTGCCTGCCGTCTTGCCTGCCGTCTTGTCTGCCGTCTTGTCTGCCGTCTTGTCTGCCGACTTGTCTGCCGTCTTGTCTGCCGTCTTGTCTGCCGACTTGTCTGCCGACTTGTCTGCCTTCTTGTCTGCCGACTTGTCTGCCGACTTGTCTGCCTTCTTGTCTGCCGTCTTGTCTGCCGACTTGTCTGCCGTCTTGTCTGCCGTCTTGTCTGCCGACTTGTCTGCCGACTTGTCTGCCGTCTTGTCTGCCGTCTTGTCTGCCGACTTGTCTGCCGACTTGTCTGCCTTCTTGTCTGCCGACTTGTCTGCCGACTTGTCTGCCTTCTTGTCTGCCGACTTGTCTGCCGTCTTGTCTGCCGTCTTGTCTGCCGTCTTGTCTGCCGTTTTGTCTGCCGTTTTGTCTGCCGTCTTGTCTGCCGACTTGTCTGCCGACTTGTCTGCCGACTTGTCTGCCGACTTGTCTGCCGACTTGTCTGCCGACTTGTCTGCCGTCTTCTCTGCCGTCTTGTCTGCCGTTTTGTCTGCCGTTTTGTCTGCCGTCTTGTCTGCCGTCTTGTATGTCGTCTGGTCTGTCGTCCTGTCTGCCGTCTTGTCTGCCGTCTTGTCTGCCGTCTTCTCTGCAGTCTTGTCTACCGTCTTGTCTGCCGTCTTGTATGTCGTCTGGTCTGTCGTCCTGTCTGCCGTCTTGTCTGCCGTCTTGTCTGCCGTCTTGTCTGCCGTCCTGTCTGCCGTCCTGTCTGCCGTCCTGTCTGCCGTCTTGTCTGCCGTCTTGTCTGCCGTCTTGTCTACCGTCTTGTATGCCGTCTTGTCTGCCGTCTTGTATGTCGTCTGGTCTGTCGTCCTGTCTGCCGTCTTGTCTGCCGTCTTGTCTGCCGTCTTGTCTGCCGTCTTGTATGTCGTCTGGTCTGTCGTCTTGTCTGCCGTCTTGTCTGCCGTCTTGTCTGCCGACTTATCTGCCGTCTTGTCTGCCGTCTTGTCTGCCGTCTTATCTGCCGTCTTATCTGCCGTCTTGTCTGCCGTCTTGTCTGCCGTCTTGTGTGACGTCTTGTCTGCCGTCTTCTCTGCCGTCTTGTCTACCGTCTTGTATGCCGTCTTGTCTGCCGTCTTGTATGTCGTCTGGTCTGTCGTCCTGTCTGCCGTCTTGTCTGCCGTCTTGTCTGCCGTCTTGTCTGCCGTCTTGTCTGCCGTCCTGTCTGCCGTCTTATCTGCCGTCTTGTCTGCTGTCTTGTCTGCCGTCTTGTCTGCCGTCTTGTCTGCCGACTTATCTGCCGTCTTGTCTGCCGTCTTCTCTGCCGTCTTGTCTACCGTCTTGTCTGCCGTCTTGTATGTCGTCTGGTCTGTCGTCCTGTCTGCCGTCTTGTCTGCCGTCTTGTCTGCCGTCTTGTCTGCCGTCCTGTCTGCCGTCTTGTCTGCCGTCTTGTCTGCCGTCTTGTCTGGCGTCTTGTCTGCCGTCTTGTCTGCCGTCTTGTCTGCCGTCTTGTCTGCCGTCTTCTCTGCCGTCTTGTCTACCGTCTTGTATGCCGTCTTGTCTGCCGTCTTGTATGTCGTCTGGTCTGTCGTCCTGTCTGCCGTCTTGTCTGCCGTCTTGTCTGCCGTCTTGTCTGCCGTCTTGTCTGCCGTCTTGTCTGCCGTCCTGTCTGCCGTCTTATCTGCCGATTTATCTGCCGTCTTGTCTGCCGTCTTGTCTGCCGTCTTGTCTGCCGTCTTGTCTGCCGTCCTGTCTGCCGTCTTGTCTGCCGTCTTGTCTGCCGTCTTGTCTGCCGTCTTGTCTGCCGTCCTGTCTGCCGTCTTATCTGCCGTCTTGTCTGCCGTCTTGTCTGCCGACTTATCTGCCGTCTTGTCTGCCGTCTTCTCTGCCGTCTTGTCTACCGTCTTGTCTGCCGTCTTGTATGTCGTCTGGTCTGTCGTCTTGTCTGCCGTCTTGTCTGCCGTCTTGTCTGCCGACTTATCTGCCGTCTTGTCTGCCGTCTTGTCTGCCGTCTTATCTGCCGTCTTGTCTGCCGTCTTGTCTGCCGTCTTGTGTGACGTCTTGTCTGCCGTCTTCTCTGCCGTCTTGTCTACCGTCTTGTCTACCGTCTTGTCTGCCGTCTTGTATGTCGTCTGGTCTGCCGTCTTGTCTGCCGTCTTGTCTGCCGTCCTGTCTGCCGTCTTATCTGCCGTCTTGTCTGCCGTCTTGTCTGCCGTCTTGTCTGCCGTCTTGTATGCCGTCTTGTATGTCGTCTGGTCTGTCGTCCTGTCTGCCGTCTTGTCTGCCGTCTTGTCTGCCGTCTTGTCTGCCGTCTTGTCTGCCGTCTTGTCTGCCGTCTTGCCTGCCGTCTTGCCTGCCGTCTTGTCTGCCGTCTTGTCTGCCGTCTTGTCTGCCGACTTGTCTGCCGTCTTGTCTGCCGTCTTGTCTGCCGACTTGTCTGCCGACTTGTCTGCCTTCTTGTCTGCCGACTTGTCTGCCGACTTGTCTGCCTTCTTGTCTGCCGACTTGTCTGCCGTCTTGTCTGCCGTCTTGTCTGCCGTCTTGTCTGCCGTCTTGTCTGCCGTTTTGTCTGCCGTTTTGTCTGCCGTCTTGTCTGCCGACTTGTCTGCCGACTTGTCTGCCGACTTGTCTGCCGACTTGTCTGCCGTCTTCTCTGCCGTCTTGTCTGCCGTTTTGTCTGCCGTTTTGTCTGCCGTCTTGTCTGCCGTCTTGTCTGCCGACTTGTCTGCCGTTTTGTCTGCCGTCTTGTCTGTCGTCTTGTCTGTCGTCTTGTCTGCCGTCTTGTCTGCCGTCTTGCCTGCCGTCTTGCCTGCCGTCTTGTCTGCCGTCTTGTCTGCCGTCTTGTCTGCCGACTTGTCTGCCGTCTTGTCTGCCGTCTTGTCTGCCGACTTGTCTGTCGTCTTGTCTGTCGTCTTGTCTGCCGTCTTGTCTGCCGTCTTGTCTGCCGTCTTGTCTGCCGTCTTGTCTGCCGACTTGTCTGCCGTCTTGTCTGTCGTCTTGTCTGCCGACTTATCTGCCGTCTTGTCTGCCGTCTTGTCTGTCGTCTTGTCTGCCGACTTATCTGCCGTCTTGTCTGCCGTCTTCTCTGCCGTCTTGTCTACCGCCTTGTCTGCCGTCTTGTATGTCGTCTGGTCTGTCGTCCTGTCTGCCGTCTTGTCTGCCGTCTTGTCTGCCGTCTTGTCTGCCGTCCTGTCTGCCGTCTTGTCTGCCGTCTTGTCTGCCGTCTTGTCTGCCGTCTTCTCTGCAGTCTTGTCTACCGTCTTGTCTACCGTCTTGTATGTCGTCTGGTCTGTCGTCCTGTCTACCGTCTTGTCTGCCGTCTTGTCTGCCGTCTTGTCTGCCGTCCTGTCTGCCGTCCTGTCTGCCGTCCTCTCTGCCGTCCTGTCTGCCGTCTTGTCTGCCGTCTTGTCTGCCGTCTTGTCTACCGTCTTGTATGCCGTCTTGTCTGCCGTCTTGTATGTCGTCTGGTCTGTCGTCCTGTCTGCCGTCTTGTCTGCCGTCTTGTCTGCCGTCTTCTCTGCAGTCTTGTCTACCGTCTTGTCTGCCGTCTTGTATGTCGTCTGGTCTGTCGTCCTGTCTGCCGTCTTGTCTGCCGTCTTGTCTGCCGTCTTGTCTGCCGTCCTGTCTGCCGTCCTGTCTGCCGTCCTGCCTGCCGTCTTGTCTGCCGTCTTGTCTGCCGTCTTGTCTACCGTCTTGTATGCCGTCTTGTCTGCCGTCTTGTATGTCGTCTGGTCTGTCGTCCTGTCTGCCGTCTTGTCTGCCGTCTTGTCTGCCGTCTTGTCTGCCGTCTTGTATGTCGTCTGGTCTGTCGTCTTGTCTGCCGTCTTGTCTGCCGTCTTGTCTGCCGACTTATCTGCCGTCTTGTATGTCGTCTGGTCTGTCGTCCTGTCTGCCGTCTTGTCTGCCGTCTTGTCTGCCGTCTTGTCTGCCGTCCTGTCTGCCGTCCTGTCTGCCGTCCTGCCTGCCGTCTTGTCTGCCGTCTTGTCTGCCGTCTTGTCTACCGTCTTGTATGCCGTCTTGTCTGCCGTCTTGTATGTCGTCTGGTCTGTCGTCCTGTCTGCCGTCTTGTCTGCCGTCTTGTCTGCCGTCTTGTCTGCCGTCTTGTATGTCGTCTGGTCTGTCGTCTTGTCTGCCGTCTTGTCTGCCGTCTTGTCTGCCGACTTATCTGCCGTCTTGTCTGCCGTCTTGTCTGCCGTCTTGTCTGCCGTCTTGTCTGCCGACTTGTCTGCCGTCTTGTCTGCCGTCTTGTCTGCCGACTTGTCTGCCGACTTGTCTGCCGTCTTGTCTGCCGTCTTGTCTGCCGACTTGTCTGCCGACTTGTCTGCCTTCTTGTCTGCCGACTTGTCTGCCGACTTGTCTGCCTTCTTGTCTGCCGACTTGTCTGCCGTCTTGTCTGCCGTCTTGTCTGCCGTCTTGTCTGCCGTTTTGTCTGCCGTTTTGTCTGCCGTCTTGTCTGCCGACTTGTCTGCCGACTTGTCTGCCGACTTGTCTGCCGACTTGTCTGCCGACTTGTCTGCCGACTTGTCTGCCGTCTTCTCTGCCGTCTTGTCTGCCGTTTTGTCTGCCGTTTTGTCTGCCGTCTTGTCTGCCGTCTTGTATGTCGTCTGGTCTGTCGTCCTGTCTGCCGTCTTGTCTGCCGTCTTGTCTGCCGTCTTCTCTGCAGTCTTGTCTACCGTCTTGTCTGCCGTCTTGTATGTCGTCTGGTCTGTCGTCCTGTCTGCCGTCTTGTCTGCCGTCTTGTCTGCCGTCTTGTCTGCCGTCCTGTCTGCCGTCCTGTCTGCCGTCCTGTCTGCCGTCTTGTCTGCCGTCTTGTCTGCCGTCTTGTCTACCGTCTTGTATGCCGTCTTGTCTGCCGTCTTGTATGTCGTCTGGTCTGTCGTCCTGTCTGCCGTCTTGTCTGCCGTCTTGTCTGCCGTCTTGTCTGCCGTCTTGTATGTCGTCTGGTCTGTCGTCTTGTCTGCCGTCTTGTCTGCCGTCTTGTCTGCCGACTTATCTGCCGTCTTGTCTGCCGTCTTGTCTGCCGTCTTATCTGCCGTCTTATCTGCCGTCTTGTCTGCCGTCTTGTCTGCCGTCTTGTGTGACGTCTTGTCTGCCGTCTTCTCTGCCGTCTTGTCTACCGTCTTGTATGCCGTCTTGTCTGCCGTCTTGTATGTCGTCTGGTCTGTCGTCCTGTCTGCCGTCTTGTCTGCCGTCTTGTCTGCCGTCTTGTCTGCCGTCTTGTCTGCCGTCCTGTCTGCCGTCTTATCTGCCGTCTTGTCTGCTGTCTTGTCTGCCGTCTTGTCTGCCGTCTTGTCTGCCGACTTATCTGCCGTCTTGTCTGCCGTCTTCTCTGCCGTCTTGTCTACCGTCTTGTCTGCCGTCTTGTATGTCGTCTGGTCTGTCGTCCTGTCTGCCGTCTTGTCTGCCGTCTTGTCTGCCGTCTTGTCTGCCGTCCTGTCTGCCGTCTTGTCTGCCGTCTTGTCTGCCGTCTTGTCTGCCGTCTTGTCTGCCGTCTTGTCTGCCGTCTTGTCTGCCGTCTTGTCTGCCGTCTTCTCTGCCGTCTTGTCTACCGTCTTGTATGCCGTCTTGTCTGCCGTCTTGTATGTCGTCTGGTCTGTCGTCCTGTCTGCCGTCTTGTCTGCCGTCTTGTCTGCCGTCTTGTCTGCCGTCTTGTCTGCCGTCTTGTCTGCCGTCCTGTCTGCCGTCTTATCTGCCGATTTATCTGCCGTCTTGTCTGCCGTCTTGTCTGCCGTCTTGTCTGCCGTCTTGTCTGCCGTCCTGTCTGCCGTCTTGTCTGCCGTCTTGTCTGCCGTCTTGTCTGCCGTCTTGTCTGCCGTCCTGTCTGCCGTCTTATCTGCCGTCTTGTCTGCCGTCTTGTCTGCCGACTTATCTGCCGTCTTGTCTGCCGTCTTCTCTGCCGTCTTGTCTACCGTCTTGTCTGCCGTCTTGTATGTCGTCTGGTCTGTCGTCTTGTCTGCCGTCTTGTCTGCCGTCTTGTCTGCCGACTTATCTGCCGTCTTGTCTGCCGTCTTGTCTGCCGTCTTATCTGCCGTCTTGTCTGCCGTCTTGTCTGCCGTCTTGTGTGACGTCTTGTCTGCCGTCTTCTCTGCCGTCTTGTCTACCGTCTTGTCTACCGTCTTGTCTGCCGTCTTGTATGTCGTCTGGTCTGCCGTCTTGTCTGCCGTCTTGTCTGCCGTCCTGTCTGCCGTCTTATCTGCCGTCTTGTCTGCCGTCTTGTCTGCCGTCTTGTCTGCCGTCTTGTATGCCGTCTTGTATGTCGTCTGGTCTGTCGTCCTGTCTGCCGTCTTGTCTGCCGTCTTGTCTGCCGTCTTGTCTGCCGTCTTGTCTGCCGTCTTGTCTGCCGTCTTGCCTGCCGTCTTGCCTGCCGTCTTGTCTGCCGTCTTGTCTGCCGTCTTGTCTGCCGACTTGTCTGCCGTCTTGTCTGCCGTCTTGTCTGCCGACTTGTCTGCCGACTTGTCTGCCTTCTTGTCTGCCGACTTGTCTGCCGACTTGTCTGCCTTCTTGTCTGCCGACTTGTCTGCCGTCTTGTCTGCCGTCTTGTCTGCCGTCTTGTCTGCCGTCTTGTCTGCCGTTTTGTCTGCCGTTTTGTCTGCCGTCTTGTCTGCCGACTTGTCTGCCGACTTGTCTGCCGACTTGTCTGCCGACTTGTCTGCCGTCTTCTCTGCCGTCTTGTCTGCCGTTTTGTCTGCCGTTTTGTCTGCCGTCTTGTCTGCCGTCTTGTCTGCCGACTTGTCTGCCGTTTTGTCTGCCGTCTTGTCTGTCGTCTTGTCTGTCGTCTTGTCTGCCGTCTTGTCTGCCGTCTTGCCTGCCGTCTTGCCTGCCGTCTTGTCTGCCGTCTTGTCTGCCGTCTTGTCTGCCGACTTGTCTGCCGTCTTGTCTGCCGTCTTGTCTGCCGACTTGTCTGTCGTCTTGTCTGTCGTCTTGTCTGCCGTCTTGTCTGCCGTCTTGTCTGCCGTCTTGTCTGCCGTCTTGTCTGCCGACTTGTCTGCCGTCTTGTCTGTCGTCTTGTCTGCCGACTTATCTGCCGTCTTGTCTGCCGTCTTGTCTGTCGTCTTGTCTGCCGACTTATCTGCCGTCTTGTCTGCCGTCTTCTCTGCCGTCTTGTCTACCGCCTTGTCTGCCGTCTTGTATGTCGTCTGGTCTGTCGTCCTGTCTGCCGTCTTGTCTGCCGTCTTGTCTGCCGTCTTGTCTGCCGTCCTGTCTGCCGTCTTGTCTGCCGTCTTGTCTGCCGTCTTGTCTGCCGTCTTCTCTGCAGTGTTGTGTGTCGCAATCACGATGACTAAGTTCCAATTTAACGGAACAATAATATTCAAGGCCAATTTAAACATAATTAGTTCAAGGCCACGATCGACTCAAATAACAGAATAGTCGAAGCAAGCCAAGAACCGTTAAAATGCAAGCGCAGCACTTTTGCTTCGCTTCATTCGGTCAACGGCCGCTGTTAAAACAAACGAAATGAATGACTAACTATGTTAACTTCGAATTACTGAACAATGTAAGCAATGCAAAGTTACACAAGTAAGAATACTTTTAGGCAGAAGTTTTGAGCTTTAAGCTTTTGTTAAAACGAAAACGTAACTAAAGAAAATTGCAACGCGGAAGACAAGAGCTCTACTTAGAAAAGTAGAACACGCGGTTGCGAAATTAATATCAATAAAATATTAATTTCGCGAATTAAGAATTTTTGAGATTGCGACACCCGAACCACTGACCCACTTCAGCGCCGTCAAGAGACGACGCCGAAGTTAATGTAAGAACTAACGATTAATTTTAAGTCAGAAGTTAAGTGATTTTTAAGACGACCGGTGCTCGGTCAAAGCGATTATTAAATAAAAGATAATTAAAAGTGTCCGTGGCGGCTTTTATTTTCGGAGATCCGGAACAACATCCCTGTCGCTTCCCCGCACGAACACAACAGCAGTCTTGTCTACCGTCTTGTCTACCGTCTTGTATGTCGTCTGGTCTGTCGTCCTGTCTACCGTCTTGTCTGCCGTCTTGTCTGCCGTCTTGTCTGCCGTCCTGTCTGCCGTCCTGTCTGCCGTCCTCTCTGCCGTCCTGTCTGCCGTCTTGTCTGCCGTCTTGTCTGCCGTCTTGTCTACCGTCTTGTATGCCGTCTTGTCTGCCGTCTTGTATGTCGTCTGGTCTGTCGTCCTGTCTGCCGTCTTGTCTGCCGTCTTGTCTGCCGTCTTCTCTGCAGTCTTGTCTACCGTCTTGTCTGCCGTCTTGTATGTCGTCTGGTCTGTCGTCCTGTCTGCCGTCTTGTCTGCCGTCTTGTCTGCCGTCTTGTCTGCCGTCCTGTCTGCCGTCCTGTCTGCCGTCCTGCCTGCCGTCTTGTCTGCCGTCTTGTCTGCCGTCTTGTCTACCGTCTTGTATGCCGTCTTGTCTGCCGTCTTGTATGTCGTCTGGTCTGTCGTCCTGTCTGCCGTCTTGTCTGCCGTCTTGTCTGCCGTCTTGTCTGCCGTCTTGTATGTCGTCTGGTCTGTCGTCTTGTCTGCCGTCTTGTCTGCCGTCTTGTCTGCCGACTTATCTGCCGTCTTGTCTGCCGTCTTGTCTGCCGTCTTGTCTGCCGTCTTATCTGCCGTCTTGTCTGCCGTCTTGTCTGCCGTCTTGTGTGACGTCTTGTCTGCCGTCTTCTCTGCCGTCTTGTCTACCGTCTTGTATGCCGTCTTGTCTGCCGTCTTGTATGTCGTCTGGTCTGTCGTCCTGTCTGCCGTCTTGTCTGCCGTCTTGTCTGCCGTCTTGTCTGCCGTCTTGTCTGCCGTCTTGTCTGCCGTCCTGTCTGCCGTCTTATCTGCCGTCTTGTCTGCTGTCTTGTCTGCCGTCTTGTCTGCCGTCTTGTCTGCCGACTTATCTGCCGTCTTGTCTGCCGTCTTCTCTGCCGTCTTGTCTACCGTCTTGTCTGCCGTCTTGTATGTCGTCTGGTCTGTCGTCCTGTCTGCCGTCTTGTCTGCCGTCTTGTCTGCCGTCTTGTCTGCCGTCCTGTCTGCCGTCTTGTCTGCCGTCTTGTCTGCCGTCTTGTCTGCCGTCTTGTCTGCCGTCTTGTCTGCCGTCTTCTCTGCAGTCTTGTCTACCGTCTTGTCTGCCGTCTTGTATGTCGTCTGGTCTGTCGTCCTGTCTGCCGTCTTCTCTGCCGTCTTCTCTGCCGTCTTGTCTACCGTTTGTCTGCCGTCTTGTATGTCGTCTGGTCTGTCGTCCTGTCTGCCGTCTTGTCTGCCGTCTTGTCTGCCGTCTTGTCTGCCGTCTTGTCTGCCTTCTTGTCTGCCGTCTTGTCTGCCGTCTTGTCTGCCGTCTTGTCTGCCGTCTTGTCTGCCGTCTTGTCTGCCGTCTTGTCTGCCGTCTTGTCTGCCGTGTTGTCTGCCGTCTTGTCTGCCGTCTTATCTGCCGTCTTGTCTGCCGTCTTGTCTGCCGTCTTGTGTGACGTCTTGTCTGCCGTCTTCTCTGCCGTCTTGTATGTCGTCTGGTCTGTCGTCCTGTCTGCCGTCTTGTCTGCCGTCTTGTCTGCCGTCTTGTCTGCCGTCCTGTCTGCCGTCCTGTCTGCCGTCCTGTCTGCCGTCTTGTCTGCCGTCTTGTCTGCCGTCTTGTCTACCGTCTTGTATGCCGTCTTGTCTGCCGTCTTGTATGTCGTCTGGTTTGTCGTCCTGTCTGCCGTCTTCTCTGCCGTCTTGTCTGCCGTCTTGTCTGCCTTCTTGTCTGCCGTCTTGTCTGCCGTCTTGTCTGCCGTCTTGTCTGCCGTCTTGTCTGCCGTCTTGTCTGCCCTCTTGTCTGCCGTCTTGTCTGCCGTCTTGTCTGCCGTCTTGTCTGCCGTCTTGTCTGCCGTCTTATCTGCCGTCCTGTCTGCCGTCTTGTCTGCCGTCTTGTCTGCCGTCTTGTCTACCGTCTTGTATGCCGACTTGTCTGCCGTCTTGTCTGCCGTCTTGTCTGCCGTCTTGTCTGCCGTCTTGTCTGCCGTTTTGTCTGCCGTTTTGTCTGCCGTCTTGTCTGCCGACTTGTCTGCCGACTTGTCTGCCGACTTGTCTGCCGTCTTCTCTGCCGTCTTGTCTGCCGTTTTGTCTGCCGTTTTGTCTGCCGTCTTGTCTGCCGTCTTGTCTGCCGACTTGTCTGCCGTTTTGTCTGCCGTCTTGTCTGTCGTCTTGTCTGTCGTCTTGTCTGCCGTCTTGTCTGCCGTCTTGCCTGCCGTCTTGCCTGCCGTCTTGTCTGCCGTCTTGTCTGCCGTCTAGTCTGCCGACTTGTCTGCCGTCTTGTCTGCCGTCTTGTCTGCCGACTTGTCTGTCGTCTTGTCTGTCGTCTTGTCTGCCGTCTTGTCTGCCGTCTTGTCTGCCGTCTTATCTGCCGTCTTATCTGCCGACTTGTCTGCCGTCTTGTCTGTCGTCTTGTCTGCCGACTTATCTGCCGTCTTGTCTGCCGTCTTCTCTGCCGTCTTGTCTACCGCCTTGTCTGCCGTCTTGTATGTCGTCTGGTCTGTCGTCCTGTCTGCCGTCTTGTCTGCCGTCTTGTCTGCCGTCTTGTCTGCCGTCCTGTCTGCCGTCTTGTCTGCCGTCTTGTCTGCCGTCTTGTCTGCCGTCTTCTCTGCAGTCTTGTCTACCGTCTTGTCTACCGTCTTGTATGTCGTCTGGTCTGTCGTCCTGTCTACCGTCTTGTCTGCCGTCTTGTCTGCCGTCTTGTCTGCCGTCTTGCCTGCCGTCTTGCCTGCCGTCTTGTCTGCCGTCTTGTCTGCCGTCTTGTCTGCCGTCTTGTCTGCTGTCTTGTCTGCCGTCTTGTCTACCGTCTTGTCTGCCGTCTTGTATGTCGTCTGGTCTGTCGTCCTGTCTGCCGTCTTCTCTGCCGTCTTCTCTGCCGTCTTGTCTACCGTCTTGTCTGCCGTCTTGTATGTCGTCTGGTCTGTCGTCCTGTCTGCCGTCTTGTCTGCCGTCTTGTCTGCCGTCTTGTCTGCCGTCTTGTCTGCCTTCTTGTCTGCCGTCTTGTCTGCCGTCTTGTCTGCCGTCTTGTCTGCCGTCTTGTCTGCCGTCTTGTCTGCCGTCTTGTCTGCCGTCTTGTCTGCCGTCTTGTCTGCCGTCTTGTCTGCCGTCTTGTCTGCCGTCTTATCTGCCGTCCTGTCTGCCGTCTTGTCTGCCGTCTTGTCTGCCGTCTTGTCTACCGTCTTGTATGCCGACTTGTCTGCCGTCTTGTCTGCCGTCTTGTCTGCCGTCTTGTCTGCCGTCTTGTCTGCCGTTTTGTCTGCCGTTTTGTCTGCCGTCTTGTCTGCCGACTTGTCTGCCGACTTGTCTGCCGACTTGTCTGCCGTCTTCTCTGCCGTCTTGTCTGCCGTTTTGTCTGCCGTTTTGTCTGCCGTCTTGTCTGCCGTCTTGTCTGCCGACTTGTCTGCCGTTTTGTCTGCCGTTTTGTCTGTCGTCTTGTCTGTCGTCTTGTCTGTCGTCTTGTCTGCCGTCTTGCCTGCCGTCTTGCCTGCCGTCTTGCCTGCCGTCTTGTCTGCCGTCTTGTCTGCCGTCTTGTCTGCCGACTTGTCTGCCGTCTTGTCTGCCGTCTTGTCTGCCGTCTTGTCTGCCGTCTTGTCTGCCGTCTTGTCTGCCGTCTTGTCTGCTGTCTTGTCTACCGTCTTGTCTGCCGTCTTATATGTCGTCTGGTCTGTCGTCTGGTCTGCCGTCTTCTCTGCCGTCTTCTCTGCCGTCTTGTCTACCGTCTTGTCTGCCGTCTTGTATGTCGTCTGGTCTGTCGTCCTGTCTGTCGTCCTGTCTGCCGTCTTGTCTGCCGTCTTGTCTGCCGTCTTGTCTGCCGTCTTGTCTGCCGTCTTGTCTGCCGTCTTGTCTGCCGTCTTGTCTGCCGTCTTGTCTGCCGTCTTGTCTGCCGTCTTGTCTGCCGTCTTGTCTGCCGTCTTGTCTGCCGTCTTGTCTGCCGTCTTGTCTGCCGTCTTGTCTGCCGTCTTGTCTGCCGTCTTGTCTGCCGTCTTGTCTGCCGTCTTGTCTGCCGTCTTGTCTGCCGTCTTATCTGCCGTCCTGTCTGCCGTCTTGTCTGCCGTCTTGTCTGCCGTCTTGTCTACCGTCTTGTATGCCGTCTTGTATGCCGACTTGTCTGCCGTCTTGTCTGCCGTCTTGTCTGCCGTCTTGTCTACCGTCTTGTATGCCGACTTGTCTGCCGTCTTGTCTGCCGTCTTGTCTGCCGTCTTGTCTGCCGTCTTGTCTGCCGTCTTGTCTGCCGTCTTGTCTGCCGTCTTGTCTGCCGTCTTGTCTGCCGTCTTGTCTGCCGTCTTGTCTGCCGTCTTATCTGCCGTCCTGTCTGCCGTCCTGTCTGCCGTCTTGTCTGCCGTCTTGTCTGCCGTCTTGTCTACCGTCTTGTCTGCCGTCTTGTCTGCCGTCTTGTCTGCCGTCTTGTCTGCCGTCTTGTCTGCCGTCTTGTCTGCCGTCTTGTCTGCCGTTTTGTCTGCCGTTTTGTCTGCCGTCTTGTCTGCCGACTTGTCTGCCGACTTGTCTGCCGACTTGTCTGCCGTCTTCTCTGCCGTCTTGTCTGCCGTTTTGTCTGCCGTTTTGTCTGCCGTCTTGTCTGCCGTCTTGTCTGCCGACTTGTCTGCCGTTTTGTCTGCCGTCTTGTCTGTCGTCTTGTCTGTCGTCTTGTCTGCCGTCTTGTCTGCCGTCTTGCCTGCCGTCTTGCCTGCCGTCTTGTCTGCCGTCTTGTCTGCCGTCTTGTCTGCCGACTTGTCTGCCGTCTTGTCTGCCGTGTTGTCTGCCGACTTGTCTGTCGTCTTGTCTGTCGTCTTGTCTGCCGTCTTGTCTGCCGTCTTGTCTGCCGTCTTGTCTGCCGTCTTGTCTGCCGACTTGTCTGCCGTCTTGTCTGTCGTCTTGTCTGCCGACTTATCTGCCGTCTTGTCTGCCGTCTTCTCTGCCGTCTTGTCTACCGCCTTGTCTGCCGTCTTGTATGTCGTCTGGTCTGTCGTCCTGTCTGCCGTCTTGTCTGCCGTCTTGTCTGCCGTCTTGTCTGCCGTCCTGTCTGCCGTCTTGTCTGCCGTCTTGTCTGCCGTCTTGTCTGCCGTCTTCTCTGCAGTCTTGTCTACCGTCTTGTCTACCGTCTTGTATGTCGTCTGGTCTGTCGTCCTGTCTACCGTCTTGTCTGCCGTCTTGTCTGCCGTCTTGTCTGCCGTCCTGTCTGCCGTCCTGTCTGCCGTCCTCTCTGCCGTCCTGTCTGCCGTCTTGTCTGCCGTCTTGTCTGCCGTCTTGTCTACCGTCTTGTATGCCGTCTTGTCTGCCGTCTTGTATGTCGTCTGGTCTGTCGTCCTGTCTGCCGTCTTGTCTGCCGTCTTGTCTGCCGTCTTCTCTGCAGTCTTGTCTACCGTCTTGTCTGCCGTCTTGTATGTCGTCTGGTCTGTCGTCCTGTCTGCCGTCTTGTCTGCCGTCTTGTCTGCCGTCTTGTCTGCCGTCCTGTCTGCCGTCCTGTCTGCCGTCCTGTCTGCCGTCTTGTCTGCCGTCTTGTCTGCCGTCTTGTCTACCGTCTTGTATGCCGTCTTGTCTGCCGTCTTGTATGTCGTCTGGTCTGTCGTCCTGTCTGCCGTCTTGTCTGCCGTCTTGTCTGCCGTCTTGTCTGCCGTCTTGTATGTCGTCTGGTCTGTCGTCTTGTCTGCCGTCTTGTCTGCCGTCTTGTCTGCCGACTTATCTGCCGTCTTGTCTGCCGTCTTGTCTGCCGTCTTGTCTGCCGTCTTATCTGCCGTCTTGTCTGCCGTCTTGTCTGCCGTCTTGTGTGACGTCTTGTCTGCCGTCTTCTCTGCCGTCTTGTCTACCGTCTTGTATGCCGTCTTGTCTGCCGTCTTGTATGTCGTCTGGTCTGTCGTCCTGTCTGCCGTCTTGTCTGCCGTCTTGTCTGCCGTCTTGTCTGCCGTCTTGTCTGCCGTCTTGTATGTCGTCTGGTCTGTCGTCCTGTCTGCCGTCTTGTCTGCCGTCTTGTCTGCCGTCTTGTCTGCCGTCCTGTCTGCCGTCTTGTCTGCCGTCTTGTCTGCCGTCTTGTCTGCCGTCTTGTCTGCCGACTTATCTGCCGTCTTGTCTGCCGTCTTGTCTGCCGTCTTGTCTGCCGTCTTATCTGCCGTCTTGTCTGCCGTCTTGTCTGCCGTCTTGTGTGACGTCTTGTCTGCCGTCTTCTCTGCCGTCTTGTCTGCCGTCTTGTCTGCCGTCTTGTCTGCCGTCTTGTATGTCGTCTGGTCTGTCGTCTTGTCTGCCGTCTTGTCTGCCGTCTTGTCTGCCGACTTATCTACCGTCTTGTCTGCCGTCTTGTATGTCGTCTGGTCTGTCGTCCTGTCTGCCGTCTTGTCTGCCGTCTTGTCTGCCGTCTTGTCTGCCGTCCTGTCTGCCGTCTTGTCTGCCGTCTTGTCTGCCGTCTTGTCTGCCGTCTTGTCTGCCGTCTTCTCTGCAGTCTTGTCTACCGTCTTGTCTGCCGTCTTGTATGTCGTCTGGTCTGTCGTCCTGTCTGCCGTCTTCTCTGCCGTCTTCTCTGCCGTCTTGTCCACCGTCTTGTCTGCCGTCTTGTATGTCGTCTGGTCTGTCGTCCTGTCTGCCGTCTTGTCTGCCGTCTTGTCTGCCGTCTTGTCTGCCGTCTTGTCTGCCTTCTTGTCTGCCGTCTTGTCTGCCGTCTTGTCTGCCGTCTTGTCTGCCATCTTGTCTGCCGTCTTGTCTGCCGTCTTGTCTGCCGTCTTGTCTGCCGTCTTGTCTGCCGTCTTGTCTGCCGTCTTATCTGCCGTCTTGTCTGCCGTCTTGTCTGCCGTCTTGTGTGACGTCTTGTCTGCCGTCTTCTCTGCCGTCTTGTCTACCGTCTTGTATGCCGTCTTGTCTGCCGTCTTGTATGTCGTCTGGTCTGTCGTCCTGTCTGCCGTCTTGTCTGCCGTCTTGTCTGCCGTCTTGTCTGCCGTCCTGTCTGCCGTCCTGTCTGCCGTCCTGTCTGCCGTCTTGTCTGCCGTCTTGTCTGCCGTCTTGTCTACCGTCTTGTATGCCGTCTTGTCTGCCGTCTTGTATGTCGTCTGGTTTGTCGTCCTGTCTGCCGTCTTGTCTGCCGTCTTGTCTGCCGTCTTGTCTGCCGTCTTGTCTGCCGTCTTGTATGTCGTCTGGTCTGTCGTCCTGTCTGCCGTTTTGTCTGCCGTCTTGGCTGCCGTCTTGTCTGCCTTCTTGTCTGCCGTCTTGTCTGCCGTCTTGTCTGCCGTCTTGTCTGCCGTCTTCTCTGCCGTCTTGTCTACCGTCTTGTATGCCGTCTTGTCTGCCGTCTTGTATGTCTTCTGGTCTGTCGTCCTGTCTGCCGTCTTGTCTGCCGTCTTGTCTGCTGTCCTGTCTGCCGTCTTGTCTGCCATCTTGTCTGCCGTCTTGTCTGCCGTCTTGTCTGCCGTCTTGTCTGCCGTCTTGTCTGCCGATTTATCTGCCGTCTTGTCTGCCGTCTTGTCTGCCGTCTTGTATGTCGTCTGGTCTGTCGTCCTGTCTGCCGTCTTCTCTGCCGTCTTCTCTGCCGTCTTGTCTACCGTCTTGTCTGCCGTCTTGTATGTCGTCTGGTCTGTCGTCCTGTCTGCCGTCTTGTCTGCCGTCTTGTCTGCCGTCTTGTCTGCCGTCTTGTCTGCCGTCTTGTCTGCCGTCTTGTCTGCCGTCTTGTCTGCCGTTTTGTCTGCCGTCTTGTCTGCCGTCTTGTCTGCCGTCTTGTCTGCCGTCTTGTCTGCCGTCTTGTCTGCCGTCTTGTCTGCCGTCTTGTCTGCCGTCTTGTCTGCCGTCTTGTCTGCCGTCTTGTCTGCCGTCTTATCTGCCGTCTTGTCTGCCGTCTTGTCTGCCGTCTAGTGTGACGTCTTGTCTGCCGTCTTCTCTGCCGTCTTGTCTGCCGTCTTGTATGTCGTCTGGTCTGTCGTCCTGTCTGCCGTCTTGTCTGCCGTCTTGTCTGCCGTCTTGTCTGCCGTCTTGTCTGCCGTCTTGTCTGCCGTCCTGTCTGCCGTCTTATCTGCCGTCTTGTCTGCCGTCTTGTCTGCCGTCTTGTCTGCCGTCCTGTCTGCCGTCTTATCTGCCGTCTTGTCTGCCGTCTTGTCTGCCGACTTATCTGCCGTCTTGTCTGCCGCCTTCTCTGCCGTCTTCTCTGCCGTCTTGTCTACCGTCTTGTCTGCCGTCTTGTATGTCGTCTGGTCTGTCGTCCTGTCTGCCGTCTTGTCTGCCGTCTTGTCTGCCGTCTTGTCTGCCGTCTTGTCTGCCGTCTTGTCTGCCGTCTTGTCTGCCGTCCTGTCTGCCGTCTTGTCTGCCGTCTTGTCCGCCGTCTTGTCTGCCGTCTTCTCTGCAGTCTTGTCTACCGTCTTGTCTGCCGTCTTGTATGTCGTCTGGTCTGTCGTCCTGTCTGCCGTCTTGTCTGCCGTCTTGTCTGCCGTCTTGTCTGCCGTCTTGTATGTCGTCTGGTCTGTCGTCCTGTCTGCCGTCTTGTCTGCCGTCTTGTCTGCCGTCTTGTCTGCCGTCTTGTATGTCGTCTGGTCTGTCGTCTTGTCTGCCGTCTTGTCTGCCGTCTTGTCTGCCGACTTATCTGCCGTCTTGTCTGCCGTCTTGTCTGCCGTCTTGTCTGCCGTCTTATCTGCCGTCTTGTCTGCCGTCTTATCTGCCGTCTTGTGTGACGTCTTGTCTGCCGTCTTCTCTGCCGTCTTGTCTACCGTCTTGTATGCCGTCTTGTCTGCCGTCTTGTATGTCGTCTGGTCTGTCGTCCTGTCTGCCGTCTTGTCTGCCGTCTTGTCTGCCGTCTTGTCTGCCGTCTTGTCTGCCGTCTTGTCTGCCGTCCTGTCTGCCGTCTTATCTGCCGTCTTGTCTGCCTTCTTGTCTGCCGTCTTGTCTGCCGTCTTGTCTGCCGACTTATCTGCCGTCTTGTCTGCCGTCTTCTCTGCCGTCTTGTCTATCGTCTTGTCTGCCGTCTTGTATGTCGTCTGGTCTGTCGTCCTGTCTGCCGTCTTGTCTGCCGTCTTGTCTGCCGTCTTGTCTGCCGTCCTGTCTGCCGTCTTGTCTGCCGTCTTGTCTGCCGTCTTGTCTGCCGTCCTGTCTGCCGTCTTGTCTGCCGTCTTGTCTGCCGTCTTGTCTGCCGTCTTGTCTGCCGTCTTCTCTGCAGTCTTGTCTACCGTCTTGTCTGCCGTCTTGTATGTCGTCTGGTCTGTCGTCCTGTCTGCCGTCTTCTCTGCCGTCTTCTCTGCCGTCTTGTCTACCGTCTTGTCTGCCGTCTTGTATGTCGTCTGGTCTGTCGTCCTGTCTGCCGTCTTGTCTGCCGTCTTGTCTGCCGTCTTGTCTGCCTTCTTGTCTGCCGTCTTGTCTGCCGTCTTGTCTGCCGTCTTGTCTGCCGTCTTGTCTGCCGTCTTGTCTGCCGTCTTGTCTGCCGTCTTATCTGCCGTCTTGTCTGCCGTCTTGTCTGCCGTCTTGTGTGACGTCTTGTCTGCCGTCTTCTCTGCCGTCTTGTCTACCGTCTTGTATGCCGTCTTGTCTGCCGTCTTGTATGTCGTCTGGTCTGTCGTCCTGTCTGCCGTCTTGTCTGCCGTCTTGTCGGCCGTCTTGTCTGCCGTCTTGTCTGCCGTCTTGTCTGCCGTCTTGTCTGCCGTCCTGTCTGCCGTCTTATCTGCCGTCTTGTCTACCGTCTTGTATGCCGTCTTGTCTGCCGTCTTGTATGTCTTCTGGCCTGTCGTCCTGTCTGCCGTCTTGTCTGCCGTCTTGTCTGCCGTCTTGTCTGCTGTCCTGTCTGCCGTCTTGTCTGCCATCTTGTCTGCCGTCTTGTCTGCCGTCTTGTCTGCCGTCTTGTCTGCCGTCTTGTTTGCCGACTTGTCTGCCGATTTATCTGCCGTCTTGTCTGCCGTCTTGTCTGCCGTCTTGTATGCCGTCTTGTATGTCGTCTGGTCTGTCGTCCTGTCTGCCGTCTTCTCTGCCGTCTTCTCTGCCGTCTTGTCTACCGTCTTGTCTGCCGTCTTGTATGTCGTCTGGTCTGTCGTCCTGTCTGCCGTCTTGTCTGCCGTCTTGTCTGCCGTCTTGTCTGCCTTCTTGTCTGCCGTCTTGTCTGCCGTCTTGTCTGCCGTCTTGTCTGCCGTCTTGTCTGCCGTCTTGTCTGCCGTCTTGTCTGCCGTCTTGTCTGCCGTCTTGTCTGCCGTCTTATCTGCCGTCTTGTCTGCCGTCTTGTCTGCCGTCTTGTCTGCCGTCTTGTGTGACGTCTTGTCTGCCGTCTTCTCTGCCGTCTTGTCTACCGTCTTGTATGCCGTCTTGTCTGCCGTCTTGTATGTCGTCTGGTCTGTCGTCCTGTCTGCCGTCTTGTATGCCGTCTTGTCTGCCGTCTTGTCTGCCATCTTGTCTGCCGTCCTGTCTGCCGTCTTATCTGCCGTCTTGTCTGCCGTCTTGTCTGCCGTCTTGTCTGCCGTCCTGTCTGCCGTCTTATCTGCCGTCTTGTCTGCCGTCTTGTCTGCCGACTTATCTGCCGTCTTGTCTGCCGTCTTCTCTGCCGTCTTGTCTACCGTCTTGTCTGCCGTCTTGTATGTCGTCTGGTCTGTCGTCCTGTCTGCCGTCTTGTCTGCCGTCTTGTCTGCCGTCTTGTCTGACGTCCTGTCTGACGTCCTGTCTGCCGTCTTGTCTGCCGTCTTGTCTGCCGTCTTGTCTGCCGTCTTCTCTGCAGTCTTGTCTACCGTCTTGTCTGCCGTCTTGTATGTCGTCTGGTCTGTCGTCCTGTCTGCCGTCTTGTCTGCCGTCTTGTCTGCCGTCTTGTCTGCCGTCCTGTCTGCCGTCCTGTCTGCCGTCCTGTCTGCCGTCTTGTCTGCCGTCTTGTCTGCCGTCTTGTCTACCGTCTTGTATGCCGTCTTGTCTGCCGTCTTGTATGTCGTCTGATCTGTCGTCCTGTCTGCCGTCTTGTCTGCCGTCTTCTCTGCCGTCTTGTCTGCCGTCCTGTCTGCCGTCTTGTCTGCCGTCTTGTCTGCCGTCTTCTCTGCAGTCTTGTCTACCGTCTTGTCTGCCGTCTTGTATGTCGTCTGGTCTGTCGTCCTGTCTGCCGTCTTGTCTGCCGTCTTGTCTGCCGTCTTGTCTGCCGTCCTGTCTGCCGTCCTGTCTGCCGTCCTGTCTGCCGTCCTGTCTGCCGTCTTGTCTGCCGTCTTGTCTGCCGTCTTGTCTACCGTCTTGTATGCCGTCTTGTCTGCCGTCTTGAATGTCGTCTGGTCTGTCGTCCTGTCTGCCGTCTTGTCTACCGTCTTGCCTGCCGTCTTGTCTGCCGTCTTGTCTGCCGTCTTGTCTGCCGTCTTTTCTGCCGTCTTGTCTGCCGTCTTCTCTGCCGTCTTGTCTTCCGTCTTGTATGCCGTCTTTTCTGCCGTCTTGTATGGCTTCTGGTCTGTCGTCCTGTCTGCCGTCTTGTCTGCCGTCTTGTCTGCCGTCTTGTCTGCCGTCTTGTCTGCCATCCTGTCTGCCGTGTTGTCTGCCATCTTGTCTGCCGTCTTGTCTGCCGTCTTGTCTACCGTCTTGTCTGCCGTCTTGTCTGCCGTCTTGTGTGCCGTCTTATGTGCCGTCTTGTCTGCCGTCTTGTCTGCCGATTTATCTGCCGTCTTGTCTGCCGTCTTGTCTGCCGTCTTGTCTGCCGTCTTGTATGTCGTTTGGTCTGTCGTCTGGACTGTCGTCTTGTCTGCCGTCTTGTCTGCCGTCTTGTCTGCCGTCTTGTCTACCGTCTTGTCTGCCGTCTTGTGTGACGTCTTGTCTGCCGTCTTCTCTGCCGTCTTGTCTACCGTCTTGTCTGCCGTCTTGTCTGCCGTCTTGTCTGCCGTCTTGTCTGCCGTGTTGTCTGCCATCTTGTCTGCCGTCTTGTCTGCCGTCTTGTCTGCCGTCTTGTCTACCGTCTTGTCTGCCGTCTTGTCTGCCGTCTTGTGTGCCGTCTTATGTGCCGTCTTGTCTGCCGTCTTGTCTGCCGATTTATCTGCCGTCTTGTCTGCCGTCTTGTCTGCCGTCTTGTATGTCCTTTGGTCTGTCGTCTGGACTGTCGTCTTGTCTGCCGTCTTGTCTGCCGTCTTGTCTGCCGTCTTGTCTGCCGTCTTGTCTGCCGTCTTGTCTGCCGTCTTGTCTGCCGTCTTATCTGCCGTCTTGTCTGCCGTCTTGTCTGCCGTCTTGTGTGACGTCTTGTCTGCCGTCTTCTCTGCCGTCTTGTCTACCGTCTTGTATGCCGTCTTGTCTGCCGTCTTGTATGTCGTCTGGTCTGTCGTCCTGTCTGCCGTCTTGTCTGCCGTCTTGTCGGCCGTCTTGTCTGCCGTCTTGTCTGCCGTCTTGTCTGCCGTCTTGTCTGCCGTCTTGTCTGCCGTCCTGTCTGCCGTCTTATCTGCCGTCTTGTCTACCGTCTTGTATGCCGTCTTGTCTGCCGTCTTGTATGTCTTCTGGCCTGTCGTCCTGTCTGCCGTCTTGTCTGCCGTCTTGTCTGCCGTCTTGTCTGCTGTCCTGTCTGCCGTCTTGTCTGCCATCTTGTCTGCCGTCTTGTCTGCCGTCTTGTCTGCCGTCTTGTCTGCCGTCTTGTTTGCCGACTTGTCTGCCGATTTATCTGCCGTCTTGTCTGCCGTCTTGTATGCCGTCTTGTATGTCGTCTGGTCTGTCGTCCTGTCTGCCGTCTTCTCTGCCGTCTTCTCTGCCGTCTTGTCTACCGTCTTGTCTGCCGTCTTGTATGTCGTCTGGTCTGTCGTCCTGTCTGCCGTCTTGTCTGCCGTCTTGTCTGCCGTCTTGTCTGCCGTCTTGTCTGCCTTCTTGTCTGCCGTCTTGTCTGCCGTCTTGTCTGCCGTCTTGTCTGCCGTCTTGTCTGCCGTCTTGTCTGCCGTCTTGTCTGCCGTCTTGTCTGCCGTCTTGTCTGCCGTCTTATCTGCCGTCTTGTCTGCCGTCTTGTCTGCCGTCTTGTGTGACGTCTTGTCTGCCGTCTTCTCTGCCGTCTTGTCTACCGTCTTGTATGCCGTCTTGTCTGCCGTCTTGTATGTCGTCTGGTCTGTCGTCCTGTCTGCCGTCTTGTATGCCGTCTTGTCTGCCGTCTTGTCTGCCATCTTGTCTGCCGTCCTGTCTGCCGTCTTATCTGCCGTCTTGTCTGCCGTCTTGTCTGCCGTCTTGTCTGCCGTCCTGTCTGCCGACTTATCTGCCGTCTTGTCTGCCGTCTTCTCTGCCGTCTTGTCTACCGTCTTGTCTGCCGTCTTGTATGTCGTCTGGTCTGTCGTCCTGTCTGCCGTCTTGTCTGCCGTCTTGTCTGCCGTCTTGTCTGACGTCCTGTCTGACGTCCTGTCTGCCGTCTTGTCTGCCGTCTTGTCTGCCGTCTTGTCTGCCGTCTTCTCTGCAGTCTTGTCTACCGTCTTGTCTGCCGTCTTGTATGTCGTCTGGTCTGTCGTCCTGTCTGCCGTCTTGTCTGCCGTCTTGTCTGCCGTCTTGTCTGCCGTCCTGTCTGCCGTCCTGTCTGCCGTCCTGTCTGCCGTCTTGTCTGCCGTCTTGTCTGCCGTCTTGTCTACCGTCTTGTATGCCGTCTTGTCTGCCGTCTTGTATGTCGTCTGATCTGTCGTCCTGTCTGCCGTCTTGTCTGCCGTCTTCTCTGCCGTCTTGTCTGCCGTCCTGTCTGCCGTCTTGTCTGCCGTCTTGTCTGCCGTCTTCTCTGCAGTCTTGTCTACCGTCTTGTCTGCCGTCTTGTATGTCGTCTGGTCTGTCGTCCTGTCTGCCGTCTTGTCTGCCGTCTTGTCTGCCGTCTTGTCTGCCGTCCTGTCTGCCGTCCTGTCTGCCGTCCTGTCTGCCGTCCTGTCTGCCGTCTTGTCTGCCGTCTTGTCTGCCGTCTTGTCTACCGTCTTGTATGCCGTCTTGTCTGCCGTCTTGAATGTCGTCTGGTCTGTCGTCCTGTCTGCCGTCTTGTCTACCGTCTTGCCTGCCGTCTTGTCTGCCGTCTTGTCTGCCGTCTTGTCTGCCGTCTTTTCTGCCGTCTTGTCTGCCGTCTTCTCTGCCGTCTTGTCTTCCGTCTTGTATGCCGTCTTTTCTGCCGTCTTGTATGGCTTCTGGTCTGTCGTCCTGTCTGCCGTCTTGTCTGCCGTCTTGTCTGCCGTCTTGTCTGCCGTCTTGTCTGCCATCCTGTCTGCCGTGTTGTCTGCCATCTTGTCTGCCGTCTTGTCTGCCGTCTTGTCTACCGTCTTGTCTGCCGTCTTGTCTGCCGTCTTGTGTGCCGTCTTATGTGCCGTCTTGTCTGCCGTCTTGTCTGCCGATTTATCTGCCGTCTTGTCTGCCGTCTTGTCTGCCGTCTTGTATGTCGTTTGGTCTGTCGTCTGGACTGTCGTCTTGTCTGCCGTCTTGTCTGCCGTCTTGTCTGCCGTCTTGTCTACCGTCTTGTCTGCCGTCTTGTGTGACGTCTTGTCTGCCGTCTTCTCTGCCGTCTTGTCTACCGTCTTGTCTGCCGTCTTGTCTGCCGTCTTGTCTGCCGTCTTGTCTGCCATCCTGTCTGCCGTGTTGTCTGCCATCTTGTCTGCCGTCTTGTCTGCCGTCTTGTCTACCGTCTTGTCTGCCGTCTTGTCTGCCGTCTTGTGTGCCGTCTTATGTGCCGTCTTGTCTGCCGTCTTGTCTGCCGATTTATCTGCCGTCTTGTCTGCCGTCTTGTCTGCCGTCTTGTCTGCCGTCTTGTCTGCCGTCTTGTATGTCCTTTGGTCTGTCGTCTGGACTGTCGTCTTGTCTGCCGTCTTGTCTGCCGTCTTGTCTGCCGTCTTGTCTGCCGTCTTGTCTGCCGTCTTGTCTGCCGTCTTGTCTGCCGTCTTGTCTGCCGTCTTCTCTGCCGTCTTGTCAACCGTCTTGTCTGCCGTCTTGTATGTCGTCTGGTCTACCGTCTTGTCTGCCGTCTTGTGTGCCGTCTTATGTGCCGTCTTGTCTGCCGTCTTGTCTGCCGTCTTGTCTGCCGATTTATCTGCCGTCTTGTCTGCCGTCTTGTCTGCCGTCTTGTCTGCCATCTTGTCTGCCGTCCTGTCTGCCGTCTTATCTGCCGTCTTGTCTGCCGTCTTGTCTGCCGTCTTGTCTGCCGTCCTGTCTGCCGTCTTATCTGCCGTCTTGTCTGCCGTCTTGTCTGCCGACTTATCTGCCGTCTTGTCTGCCGTCTTCTCTGCCGTCTTGTCTACCGTCTTGTCTGCCGTCTTGTATGTCGTCTGGTCTGTCGTCCTGTCTGCCGTCTTGTCTGCCGTCTTGTCTACCGTCTTGTCTGCCGTCTTGTCTGCCGTCTTCTCTGCCGTCTTGTCTACCGTCTTGTCTGCCGTCTTGTATGTCGTCTGGTCTGTCGTCCTGTCTGCCGTCTTGTCTGCCGACTTATCTGCCGTCTTGTCTGCCGTCTTCTCTGCCGTCTTGTCTACCGTCTTGTCTGCCGTCTTGTATGTCGTCTGGTCTGTCGTCCTGTCTGCCGTCTTGTCTGCCGTCTTGTCTGCCGTCTTGTCTGCCGTCCTGTCTGCCGTCTTGTCTGCCGTCTTGTCTGCCGTCTTGTCTGCCGTCTTGTCTGCCGTCTTCTCTGCAGTCTTGTCTACCGTCTTGTCTGCCGTCTTGTATGTCGTCTGGTCTGTCGTCCTGTCTGCCGTCTTCTCTGCCGTCTTCTCTGCCGTCTTGTCTACCGTCTTGTCTGCCGTCTTGTATGTCGTCTGGTCTGTCGTCCTGTCTGCCGTCTTCTCTGCCGTCTTCTCTGCCGTCTTGTCTACCGTCTTGTCTGCCGTCTTGTATGTCGTCTGGTCTGTCGTCCTGTCTGCCGTCTTGTCTGCCGTCTTGTCTGCCGTCTTGTCTGCCTTCTTGTCTGCCGTCTTGTCTGCCGTCTTGTCTGCCGTCTTGTCTGCCGTCTTGTCTGCCGTCTTGTCTGCCGTCTTGTCTGCCGTCTTGTCTGCCGTCTTATCTGCCGTCTTGTCTGCCGTCTTGTCTGCCGTCTTGTCTGCCGTCTTGTGTGACGTCTTGTCTGCCGTCTTCTCTGCCGTCTTGTCTACCGTCTTGTATGCCGTCTTGTCTGTCGTCTGGTCTGTCGTCCTGTCTGCCGTCTTGTCTGCCGTCTTGTCGGCCGTCTTGTCTGCCGTCTTGTCTGCCGTCTTGTCTGCCGTCTTGTCTGCCGTCCTGTCTGCCGTCTTATCTGCCGTCTTGTCTACCGTCTTGTATGCCGTCTTGTCTGCCGTCTTGTATGTCTTCTGGCCTGTCGTCCTGTCTGCCGTCTTGTCTGCCGTCTTGTCTGCCGTCTTGTCTGCTGTCCTGTCTGCCGTCTTGTCTGCCATCTTGTCTGCCGTCTTGTCTGCCGTCTTGTCTGCCGTCTTGTCTGCCGTCTTGTCTGCCGTCTTGTCTGCCGACTTGTCTGCCGATTTATCTGCCGTCTTGTCTGCCGTCTTGTCTGCCGTCTTGTATGCCGTCTTGTATGTCGTCTGGTCTGTCGTCCTGTCTGCCGTCTTCTCTGCCGTCTTCTCTGCCGTCTTGTCTACCGTCTTGTCTGCCGTCTTGTATGTCGTCTGGTCTGTCGTCCTGTCTGCCGTCTTGTCTGCCGTCTTGTCTGCCGTCTTGTCTGCCTTCTTGTCTGCCGTCTTGTCTGCCGTCTTGTCTGCCGTCTTGTCTGCCGTCTTGTCTGCCGTCTTGTCTGCCGTCTTGTCTGCCGTCTTGTCTGCCGTCTTGTCTGCCGTCTTATCTGCCGTCTTGTCTGCCGTCTTGTCTGCCGTCTTGTGTGACGTCTTGTCTGCCGTCTTCTCTGCCGTCTTGTCTACCGTCTTGTATGCCGTCTTGTATGTCGTCTGGTCTGTCGTCCTGTCTGCCGTCTTGTATGCCGTCTTGTCTGCCGTCTTGTCTGCCATCTTGTCTGCCGTCCTGTCTGCCGTCTTATCTGCCGTCTTGTCTGCCGTCTTGTCTGCCGTCTTGTCTGCCGTCCTGTCTGCCGTCTTATCTGCCGTCTTGTCTGCCGTCTTGTCTGCCGACTTATCTGCCGTCTTGTCTGCCGTCTTCTCTGCCGTCTTGTCTACCGTCTTGTCTGCCGTCTTGTATGTCGTCTGGTCTGTCGTCCTGTCTGCCGTCTTGTCTGCCGTCTTGTCTGCCGTCTTGTCTGACGTCCTGTCTGCCGTCTTGTCTGCCGTCTTGTCTGCCGTCTTGTCTGCCGTCTTCTCTGCAGTCTTGTCTACCGTCTTGTCTGCCGTCTTGTATGTCGTCTGGTCTGTCGTCCTGTCTGCCGTCTTGTCTGCCGTCTTGTCTGCCGTCTTGTCTGCCGTCCTGTCTGCCGTCCTGTCTGCCGTCCTGTCTGCCGTCTTGTCTGCCGTCTTGTCTGCCGTCTTGTCTACCGTCTTGTATGCCGTCTTGTCTGCCGTCTTGTATGTCGTCTGATCTGTCGTCCTGTCTGCCGTCTTGTCTGCCGTCTTCTCTGCCGTCTTGTCTGCCGTCCTGTCTGCCGTCTTGTCTGCCGTCTTGTCTGCCGTCTTCTCTGCAGTCTTGTCTACCGTCTTGTCTGCCGTCTTGTATGTCGTCTGGTCTGTCGTCCTGTCTGCCGTCTTGTCTGCCGTCTTGTCTGCCGTCTTGTCTGCCGTCCTGTCTGCCGTCCTGTCTGCCGTCCTGTCTGCCGTCCTGTCTGCCGTCTTGTCTGCCGTCTTGTCTGCCGTCTTGTCTACCGTCTTGTATGCCGTCTTGTCTGCCGTCTTGAATGTCGTCTGGTCTGTCGTCCTGTCTGCCGTCTTGTCTACCGTCTTGCCTGCCGTCTTGTCTGCCGTCTTGTCTGCCGTCTTGTCTGCCGTCTTTTCTGCCGTCTTGTCTGCCGTCTTCTCTGCCGTCTTGTCTTCCGTCTTGTATGCCGTCTTTTCTGCCGTCTTGTATGGCTTCTGGTCTGTCGTCCTGTCTGCCGTCTTGTCTGCCGTCTTGTCTGCCGTCTTGTCTGCCGTCTTGTCTGCCATCCTGTCTGCCGTGTTGTCTGCCATCTTGTCTGCCGTCTTGTCTGCCGTCTTGTCTACCGTCGTGTCTGCCGTCTTGTCTGCCGTCTTGTGTGCCGTCTTATGTGCCGTCTTGTCTGCCGTCTTGTCTGCCGTCTTCTCTGCCGTCTTGTCTACCGTCTTGTCTGCCGTCTTCTCTGCCGTCTTGTCTACCGTCTTGTCTGCCGTCTTGTATGTCGTCTGGTCTGTCGTCCTGTCTGCCGTCTTGTCTGCCGTCTTGTCTGCTGTCCTGTCTGCCGTCTTGTCTGCCATCTTGTCTGCCGTCTTGTCTGCCGTCTTGTCTGCCGTTTTGTCTGCCGTCTTGGCTGCCGTCTTGTCTGCCTTCTTGTCTGCCGTCTTGTCTGCCGTCTTGTCTGCCGTCTTGTCTGCCGTCTTCTCTGCCGTCTTGTCTACCGTCTTGTATGCCGTCTTGTCTGCCGTCTTGTATGTCTTCTGGTCTGTCGTCCTGTCTGCCGTCTTGTCTGCCGTCTTGTCTGCTGTCCTGTCTGCCGTCTTGTCTGCCATCTTGTCTGCCGTCTTGTCTGCCGTCTTGTCTGCCGTCTTGTCTGCCGTCTTGTCTGCCGATTTATCTGCCGTCTTGTCTGCCGTCTTGTCTGCCGTCTTGTATGTCGTCTGGTCTGTCGTCCTGTCTGCCGTCTTCTCTGCCGTCTTCTCTGCCGTCTTGTCTACCGTCTTGTCTGCCGTCTTGTATGTCGTCTGGTCTGTCGTCTGGTCTGTCGTCCTGTCTGCCGTCTTGTCTGCCGTCTTGTCTGCCGTCTTGTCTGCCGTCTTGTCTGCCGTCTTGTCTGCCGTCTTGTCTGCCGTCTTGTCTGCCGTCTTGTCTGCCGTCTTGTCTGCCGTCTTGTCTGCCGTCTTGTCTGCCGTCTTGTCTGCCGTCTTGTCTGCCGTCTTGTCTGCCGTCTTGTCTGCCGTCTTGTCTGCCGTCTAGTGTGACGTCTTGTCTGCCGTCTTCTCTGCCGTCTTGTCTACCGTCTTGTATGCCGTCTTGTCTGCCGTCTTGTATGTCGTCTGGTCTGTCGTCCTGTCTGCCGTCTTGTCTGCCGTCTTGTCTGCCGTCTTGTCTGCCGTCTTGTCTGCCGTCCTGTCTGCCGTCTTATCTGCCGTCTTGTCTGCCGTCTTGTCTGCCGTCTTGTCTGCCGTCCTGTCTGCCGTCTTATCTGCCGTCTTGTCTGCCGTCTTGTCTGCCGACTTATCTGCCGTCTTGTCTGCCGTCTTCTCTGCCGTCTTGTCTACCGTCTTGTCTGCCGTCTTGTATGTCGTCTGGTCTGTCGTCCTGTCTGCCGTCTTGTCTGCCGTCTTGTCTGCCGTCTTGTCTGCCGTCCTGTCTGCCGTCTTGTCTGCCGTCTTGTCCGCCGTCTTGTCTGCCGTCTTCTCTGCAGTCTTGTCTGCCGTCTTGTCTGCCGTCTTGTATGTCGTCTGGTCTGTCGTCCTGTCTGCCGTCTTGTCTGCCGTCTTGTCTGCCGTCTTGTCTGCCGTCTTGTATGTCGTCTGGTCTGTCGTCTTGTCTGCCGTCTTGTCTGCCGTCTTGTCTGCCGACTTATCTGCCGTCTTGTCTGCCGTCTTGTCTGCCGTCTTGTCTGCCGTCTTATCTGCCGTCTTGTCTGCCGTCTTATCTGCCGTCTTGTGTGACGTCTTGTCTGCCGTCTTCTCTGCCGTCTTGTCTACCGTCTTGTATGCCGTCTTGTCTGCCGTCTTGTATGTCGTCTGGTCTGTCGTCCTGTCTGCCGTCTTGTCTGCCGTCTTGTCTGCCGTCTTGTCTGCCGTCTTGTCTGCCGTCTTGTCTGCCGTCCTGTCTGCCGTCTTATCTGCCGTCTTGTCTGCCTTCTTGTCTGCCGTCTTGTCTGCCGTCTTGTCTGCCGTCTTGTCTACCGTCTTGTATGCCGTCTTGTCTGCCGTCTTGTATGTCGTCTGGTTTGTCGTCCTGTCTGCCGTCTTGTCTGCCGTCTTGTCTGCCGTCTTGTCTGCCGTCTTGTATGTCGTCTGGTCTGTCGTCCTGTCTGCCGTTTTGTCTGCCGTCTTGGCTGCCGTCTTGTCTGCCTTCTTGTCTGCCGTCTTGTCTGCCGTCTTGTCTGCCGTCTTGTCTGCCGTCTTCTCTGCCGTCTTGTCTACCGTCTTGTATGCCGTCTTGTCTGCCGTCTTGTATGTCTTCTGGTCTGTCGTCCTGTCTGCCGTCTTGTCTGCCGTCTTGTCTGCTGTCCTGTCTGCCGTCTTGTCTGCCATCTTGTCTGCCGTCTTGTCTGCCGTCTTGTCTGCCGTCTTGTCTGCCGTCTTGTCTGCCGATTTATCTGCCGTCTTGTCTGCCGTCTTGTCTGCCGTCTTGTATGTCGTCTGGTCTGTCGTCCTGTCTGCCGTCTTCTCTGCCGTCTTCTCTGCTGTCTTCTCTGCCGTCTTGTCTACCGTCTTGTCTGCCGTCTTGTATGTCGTCTGGTCTGTCGTCCTGTCTGCCGTCTTGTCTGCCGTCTTGTCTGCCGTCTTGTCTGCCGTCTTGTCTGCCGTCTTGTCTGCCGTCTTGTCTGCCGTCTTGTCTGCCGTCTTGTCTGCCGTCTTGTCTGCCGTCTTGTCTGCCGTCTTGTCTGCCGTCTTGTCTGCCGTCTTGTCTGCCGTCTTATCTGCCGTCTTGTCTGCCGTCTTGTCTGCCGTCTAGTGTGACGTCTTGTCTGCCGTCTTCTCTGCCGTCTTGTCTACCGTCTTGTATGCCGTCTTGTCTGCCGTCTTGTATGTCGTCTGGTCTGTCGTCCTGTCTGCCGTCTTGTCTGCCGTCTTGTCTGCCGTCTTGTCTGCCGTCTTGTCTGCCGTCTTGTCTGCCGTCCTGTCTGCCGTCTTATCTGCCGTCTTGTCTGCCGTCTTGTCTGCCGTCTTGTCTGCCGTCCTGTCTGCCGTCTTATCTGCCGTCTTGTCTGCCGTCTTGTCTGCCGACTTATCTGCCGTCTTGTCTGCCGTCTTCTCTGCCGTCTTGTCTACCGTCTTGTCTGCCGTCTTGTATGTCGTCTGGTCTGTCGTCCTGTCTGCCGTCTTGTCTGCCGTCTTGTCTGCCGTCTTGTCTGCCGTCCTGTCTGCCGTCTTGTCTGCCGTCTTGTCCGCCGTCTTGTCTGCCGTCTTCTCTGCAGTCTTGTCTACCGTCTTGTCTGCCGTCTTGTATGTCGTCTGGTCTGTCGTCCTGTCTGCCGTCTTGTCTGCCGTCTTGTCTGCCGTCTTGTCTGCCGTCTTGTATGTCGTCTGGTCTGTCGTCCTGTCTGCCGTCTTGTCTGCCGTCTTGTCTGCCGTCTTGTCTGCCGTCTTGTATGTCGTCTGGTCTGTCGTCTTGTCTGCCGTCTTGTCTGCCGTCTTGTCTGCCGACTTATCTGCCGTCTTGTCTGCCGTCTTGTCTGCCGTCTTGTCTGCCGTCTTATCTGCCGTCTTGTCTGCCGTCTTGTCTGCCGTCTAGTGTGACGTCTTGTCTGCCGTCTTCTCTGCCGTCTTGTCTACCGTCTTGTATGCCGTCTTGTCTGCCGTCTTGTATGTCGTCTGGTCTGTCGTCCTGTCTGCCGTCTTGTCTGCCGTCTTGTCTGCCGTCTTGTCTGCCGTCTTGTCTGCCGTCTTGTCTGCCGTCCTGTCTGCCGTCTTATCTGCCGTCTTGTCTGCCTTCTTGTCTGCCGTCTTGTCTGCCGTCTTGTCTGCCGACTTATCTGCCGTCTTGTCTGCCGTCTTCTCTGCCGTCTTGTCTATCGTCTTGTCTGCCGTCTTGTATGTCGTCTGGTCTGTCGTCCTGTCTGCCGTCTTGTCTGCCGTCTTGTCTGCCGTCTTGTCTGCCGTCCTGTCTGCCGTCTTGTCTGCCGTCTTGTCTGCCGTCTTGTCTGCCGTCCTGTCTGCCGTCTTGTCTGCCGTCTTGTCTGCCGTCTTGTCTGCCGTCTTGTCTGCCGTCTTCTCTGCAGTCTTGTCTACCGTCTTGTCTGCCGTCTTGTATGTCGTCTGGTCTGTCGTCCTGTCTGCCGTCTTCTCTGCCGTCTTCTCTGCCGTCTTGTCTACCGTCTTGTCTGCCGTCTTGTATGTCGTCTGGTCTGTCGTCCTGTCTGCCGTCTTGTCTGCCGTCTTGTCTGCCGTCTTGTCTGCCTTCTTGTCTGCCGTCTTGTCTGCCGTCTTGTCTGCCGTCTTTTCTGCCGTCTTGTCTGCCGTCTTGTCTGCCGTCTTGTCTGCCGTCTTATCTGCCGTCTTGTCTGCCGTCTTGTCTGCCGTCTTGTGTGACGTCTTGTCTGCCGTCTTCTCTGCCGTCTTGTCTACCGTCTTGTATGCCGTCTTGTCTGCCGTCTTGTATGTCGTCTGGTCTGTCGTCCTGTCTGCCGTCTTGTCTGCCGTCTTGTCGGCCGTCTTGTCTGCCGTCTTGTCTGCCGTCTTGTCTGCCGTCCTGTCTGCCGTCTTATCTGCCGTCTTGTCTACCGTCTTGTATGCCGTCTTGTCTGCCGTCTTGTATGTCTTCTGGCCTGTCGTCCTGTCTGCCGTCTTGTCTGCCGTCTTGTCTGCTGTCCTGTCTGCCGTCTTGTCTGCCATCTTGTCTGCCGTCTTGTCTGCCGTCTTGTCTGCCGTCTTGTCTGCCGTCTTGTCTGCCGACTTGTCTGCCGATTTATCTGCCGTCTTGTCTGCCGTCTTGTATGCCGTCTTGTATGTCGTCTGGTCTGTCGTCCTGTCTGCCGTCTTCTCTGCCGTCTTCTCTGCCGTCTTGTCTACCGTCTTGTCTGCCGTCTTGTATGTCGTCTGGTCTGTCGTCCTGTCTGCCGTCTTGTCTGCCGTCTTGTCTGCCGTCTTGTCTGCCTTCTTGTCTGCCGTCTTGTCTGCCGTCTTGTCTGCCGTCTTGTCTGCCGTCTTGTCTGCCGTCTTGTCTGCCGTCTTGTCTGCCGTCTTATCTGCCGTCTTGTCTGCCGTCTTGTCTGCCGTCTTGTGTGACGTCTTGTCTGCCGTCTTCTCTGCCGTCTTGTCTACCGTCTTGTATGCCGTCTTGTCTGCCGTCTTGTATGTCGTCTGGTCTGTCGTCCTGTCTGCCGTCTTGTATGCCGTCTTGTCTGCCGTCTTGTCTGCCATCTTGTCTGCCGTCCTGTCTGCCGTCTTATCTGCCGTCTTGTCTGCCGCCTTGTCTGCCGTCTTGTCTGCCGTCCTGTCTGCCGTCTTATCTGCCGTCTTGTCTGCCGTCTTGTCTGCCGACTTATCTGCCGTCTTGTCTGCCGTCTTCTCTGCCGTCTTGTCTACCGTCTTGTCTGCCGTCTTGTATGTCGTCTGGTCTGTCGTCCTGTCTGCCGTCTTGTCTGCCGTCTTGTCTGCCGTCTTGTCTGACGTCCTGTCTGCCGTCTTGTCTGCCGTCTTGTCTGCCGTCTTGTCTGCCGTCTTCTCTGCAGTCTTGTCTACCGTCTTGTCTGCCGTCTTGTATGTCGTCTGGTCTGTCGTCCTGTCTGCCGTCTTGTCTGCCGTCTTGTCTGCCGTCTTGTCTGCCGTCCTGTCTGCCGTCCTGTCTGCCGTCCTGTCTGCCGTCTTGTCTGCCGTCTTGTCTGCCGTCTTGTCTACCGTCTTGTATGCCGTCTTGTCTGCCGTCTTGTATGTCGTCTGATCTGTCGTCCTGTCTGCCGTCTTGTCTGCCGTCTTCTCTGCCGTCTTGTCTGCCGTCCTGTCTGCCGTCTTGTCTGCCGTCTTGTCTGCCGTCTTCTCTGCAGTCTTGTCTACCGTCTTGTCTGCCGTCTTGTATGTCGTCTGGTCTGTCGTCCTGTCTGCCGTCTTGTCTGCCGTCTTGTCTGCCGTCTTGTCTGCCGTCCTGTCTGCCGTCCTGTCTGCCGTCCTGTCTGCCGTCCTGTCTGCCGTCTTGTCTGCCGTCTTGTCTGCCGTCTTGTCTACCGTCTTGTATGCCGTCTTGTCTGCCGTCTTGAATGTCGTCTGGTCTGTCGTCCTGTCTGCCGTCTTGTCTGCCGTCCTGTCTGCCGTCCTGTCTGCCGTCCTATCTGCCGTCTTGTCTGCCGTCTTGTCTGCCGTCTTGTCTACCGTCTTGTATGCCGTCTTGTCTGCCGTCTTGTATGTCGTCTGATCTGTCGTCCTGTCTGCCGTCTTGTCTGCCGTCTTCTCTGCCGTCTTGTCTGCCGTCCTGTCTGCCGTCTTGTCTGCCGTCTTGTCTGCCGTCTTCTCTGCAGTCTTGTCTACCGTCTTGTCTGCCGTCTTGTATGTCGTCTGGTCTGTCGTCCTGTCTGCCGTCTTGTCTGCCGTCTTGTCTGCCGTCTTGTCTGCCGTCCTGTCTGCCGTCCTGTCTGCCGTCCTGTCTGCCGTCCTGTCTGCCGTCTTGTCTGCCGTCTTGTCTGCCGTCTTGTCTACCGTCTTGTATGCCGTCTTGTCTGCCGTCTTGAATGTCGTCTGGTCTGTCGTCCTGTCTGCCGTCTTGTCTACCGTCTTGCCTGCCGTCTTGTCTGCCGTCTTGTCTGCCGTCTTGTCTGCCGTCTTCTCTGCCGTCTTGTCAACCGTCTTGTCTGCCGTCTTCTCTGCCGTCTTGTCAACCGTCTTGTCTGCCGTCTTGTATGTCGTCTGGTCTACCGTCTTGTCTGCCGTCTTGTGTGCCGTCTTATGTGCCGTCTTGTCTGCCGTCTTGTCTGCCGATTTATCTGCCGTCTTGTCTGCCGTCTTATCTGCCGTCTTGTCTGCCGTCTTGTCTGCCGACTTATCTGCCGTCTTGTCTGCCGTCTTCTCTGCCGTCTTGTCTACCGTCTTGTCTGCCGTCTTGTATGTCGTCTTGTCTGCCGTCTTCTCTGCCGTCTTGTCTACCGTCTTGTCTGCCGTCTTGTATGTCGTCTGGTCTGTCGTCCTGTCTGCCGTCTTGTCTGCCGTCTTGTCTACCGTCTTGTCTGCCGTCCTGTCTGCCGTCTTGTCTGCCGTCTTGTCTGCCGTCTTGTCTGCCGTCTTGTCTGCCGTCTTGTCTGCCGTCTTCTCTGCAGTCTTGTCTACCGTCTTGTCTGCCGTCTTGTATGTCGTCTGGTCTGTCGTCCTGTCTGCCGTCTTGTCTGCCGTCTTGTCTGCCGTCTTGTATGTCGTCTGGTCTGTCGTCCTGTCTGCCGTCTTCTCTGCCGTCTTGTCTGCCGTCTTGTCTGCCGTCTTGTATGTCGTCTGGTCTGTCGTCTTGTCTGCCGTCTTGTCTGCCGTCTTGTCTGCCGACTTATCTGCCGTCTTGTCTGCCGTCTTGTCTGCCGTCTTGTCTGCCGTCTTATCTGCCGTCTTGTATGCCGTCTTGTCTGCCGTCTTGTGTGACGTCTTGTCTGCCGTCTTCTCTGCCGTCTTGTCTACCGTCTTGTATGCCGTCTTGTCTGCCGTCTTGTATGTCGTCTGGTCTGTCGTCCTGTCTGCCGTCCTGTCTGCCGTCTTGACTGCCGTCTTGTCTGCCGTCTTGTCTGCCGTCTTGTCTGCCGTCTTCTCTGCAGTCTTGTCTACCGTCTTGTCTGCCGTCTTGTATGTCGTCTGGTCTGTCGTCCTGTCTGCCGTCTTGTCTGCCGTCTTGTCTGCCGTCTTGTATGTCGTCTGGTCTGTCGTCTTCTCTGCCGTCTTGTCTACCGTCTTGTCTGCCGTCTTGTATGTCGTCTGGTTTGTCGTCCTGTCTGCCGTCTTGTCTGCCGTCTTGTCTGCCGTCTTGTCTGCCGACTTATCTGCCGTCTTGTCTGCCGTCTTGTCTGCCGTCTTGTCTGCCGTCTTATCTGCCGTCTTGTATGCCGTCTTGTCTGCCGTCTTGTGTGACGTCTTGTCTGCCGTCTTCTCTGCCGTCTTGTCTACCGTCTTGTATGCCGTCTTGTCTGCCGTCTTGTATGTCGTCTGGTCTGTCGTCCTGTCTGCCGTCTTGTCTGCCGTCTTGTCTGCCGTCTTGTCTGCCGTCTTGTCTGCCGTCTTGTCTGCCGTCTTGTCTGCCGTCCTGTCTGCCGTCTTATCTGCCGTCTTGTCTGCCGTCTTGTCTGCCGTCTTGTCTGCCGTCTTGTCTGCCGTCTTGTCTGCCGTCTTCTCTGCCGTCTTGTCTACCGTCTTGTCTGCCGTCTTGTCTGCCGTCTTGTCTGCCGTCCTGTCAGCCGTCTTGTATGTCGTCTTGTCTGCCGTCTTGTATGTCGTCTGGTCTGTCGTCCTGTCTGCCGTCTTGTCTGCCGTCTTGTCTGCCGTCTTGTCTGCCGTCCTGTCTGCCGTCTTGTCTGCCGTCTTGTCTGCCGTCTTGTCTGCCGTCTTGTCTGCCGTCTTCTCTGCAGTCTTGTCTACCGTCTTGTCTGCCGTCTTGTATGTCGTCTGGTCTGCCGTCTTGTCTGCCGTCTTGTCTGCCGTCCTGTCTGCCGTCTTATCTGCCGTCTTGTGTGACGTCTTGTCTGCCGTCTTCTCTGCCGTCTTGTCTACCGTCTTGTATGCCGTCTTGTCTGCCGTCTTGTATGTCGTCTGGTCTGTCGTCCTGTCTGCCGTCTTGTCTGCCGTCTTGTCTGCCGTCTTGTCTGCCGTCATGTCAGCCGTCTTGTATGTCGTCTGGTCTGTCGTCCTGTCTGCCGTCTTGTCTGCCGTCTTGTCTGCCGTCTTGTATGTCGTCTGGTCTGTCGTCCTGTCTGCCGTTTTGTCTGCCGTCTTGTCTGCCGTCTTGTCTGCCTTCTTGTCTGCCGTCTTGTCTGCCGTCTTGTCTGCCGTCTTGTCTGCCGTCTTCACTGCCGTCTTGTCTACCGTCTTGTATGCCGTCTTGTCTGCCGTCTTGTCTGCCGTCTTGTCTGCCGTCTTCTCTGCCGTCTTGTCTACCGTCTTGTATGCCGTCTTGTCTACCGTCTTGTATGCCGTCTTGTCTGCCGTCTTGTCTGCCGTCTTGTCTGCCGTCTTGTATGTCGTCTTGTCTGCCGTCTTGTATGTCGTCTGGTCTGTCGTCCTGTCTGCCGTCTTGTCTGCCGTCTTGTCTGCCGTCCTGTCTGCCGTCTTGTCTGCCGTCTTGTCTGCCGTCTTGTCTGCCGTCTTGTCTGCCGTCTTCTCTGCAGTCTTGTCTACCGTCTTGTCTGCCGTCTTGTATGTCGTCTGGTCTGCCGTCTTGTCTGCCGTCTTGTCTGCCGTCCTGTCTGCCGTCTTATCTGCCGTCTTGTCTGCCGTCTTGTCTGCCGTCTTGTCTGCCGTCTTGTCTGCCGTCTTGAATGTCGTCTGGTCTGTCGTCCTGTCTGCCGTCTTGTCTGCCGTCTTGTCTGCCGTCTTGTCTGCCGTCTTGTCTGCCGTCTTGTCTGCCGTCTTGTCTGCCGTCCTGTCTGCCGTCTTATCTGCCGTCTTGTCTGCCGTCTTGTCTGCCGTCTTGTCTGCCGTCTTGTCTGCCGTCTTCTCTGCCGTCTTGTCTACCGTCTTGTCTGCCGTCTTGTATGTCGTCTGGTCTGTCGTCCTGTCTGCCGTCTTGTCTGCCGACTTATCTGCCGTCTTGTCTGCCGTCTTCTCTGCCGTCTTGTCTACCGTCTTGTCTGCCGTCTTGTATGTCGTCTGGTCTGTCGTCCTGTCTGCCGTCTTGTCTGCCGTCTTGTCTGCCGTCTTGTCTGCCGTCCTGTCTGCCGTCTTGTCTGCCGTCTTGTCTGCCGTCTTGTCTGCCGTCTTGTCTGCCGTCTTCTCTGCAGTCTTGTCTACCGTCTTGTCTGCCGTCTTGTATGTCGTCTGGTCTGTCGTCCTGTCTGCCGTCTTCTCTGCCGTCTTCTCTGCCGTCTTGTCTACCGTCTTGTCTGCCGTCTTGTATGTCGTCTGGTCTGTCGTCCTGTCTGCCGTCTTGTCTGCCGTCTTGTCTGCCGTCTTGTCTGCCTTCTTGTCTGCCGTCTTGTCTACCGTCTTGTCTGCCGTCTTGTCTGCCGTCTTGTCTGCCGTCTTGTCTGCCGTCTTATCTGCCGTCTTGTCTGCCGTCTTGTCTGCCGTCTTGTGTGACGTCTTGTCTGCCGTCTTCTCTGCCGTCTTGTCTACCGTCTTGTATGCCGTCTTGTCTGCCGTCTTGTATGTCGTCTGGTCTGTCGTCCTGTCTGCCATCTTGTCTGCCGTCTTGTCTGCCGTCTTGTCTGCCGTCATGTCAGCCGTCTTGTATGTCGTCTGGTCTGTCGTCCTGTCTGCCGTCTTGTCTGCCGTCTTGTCTGCCGTCTTGTATGTCGTCTGGTCTGTCGTCCTGTCTGCCGTTTTGTCTGCCGTCTTGTCTGCCGTCTTGTCTGCCTTCTTGTCTGCCGTCTTGTCTGCCGTCTTGTCTGCCGTCTTGTCTGCCGTCTTCACTGCCGTCTTGTCTACCGTCTTGTATGCCGTCTTGTCTGCCGTCTTGTCTGCCGTCTTGTCTGCCGTCTTCTCTGCCGTCTTGTCTACCGTCTTGTATGCCGTCTTGTCTGCCGTCTTGTCTGCCGTCTTGTCTGCCGTCTTGTCTGCCGTCTTGTCTGCCGTCTTGTATGTCGTCTGGTCTGTCGTCCTGTCTGCCGTCTTCTCTGCCGTCTTCTCTGCCGTCTTGTCTACCGTCTTGTCTGCCGTCTTGTATGTCGTCTGGTCTGTCGTCCTGTCTGCCGTCTTGTCTGCCGTCTTGTCTGCTGTCCTGTCTGCCGTCTTGTCTGCCATCTTGTCTGCCGTCTTGTCTGCCGTCTTGTCTGCCGTCTTGTCTGCCGTCTTGTCTGCCGTCTTGTATGTCGTCTGGTCTGTCGTCCTGTCTGCCGTCTTCTCTGCCGTCTTCTCTGCCGTCTTGTCTACCGTCTTGTCTGCCGTCTTGTATGTCGTCTGGTCTGTCGTCCTGTCTGCCGTCTTGTCTGCCGTCTTGTCTGCCTTCTTGTCTGCCGTCTTGTCTGCCGTCTTGTCTGCCGTCTTGTCTGCCGTCTTGTCTGCCGTCTTGTCTGCCGTCTTGTCTGCCGTCTTGTCTGCCGTCTTGTCTGCCGTCTTGTCTGCCGTCTTGTCTGCCGTCTTGTATGTCTTCTGGTCTGTCGTCCTGTCTGCCGTCTTGTCTGCCGTCTTGTCTGCCGTCTTGTCTGCTGTCCTGTCTGCCGTCTTGTCTGCCATCTTGTCTGCCGTCTTGTCTGCCGTCTTGTCTGCCGTCTTGTCTGCCGTCTTGTCTGCCGTCTTGTATGTCGTCTGGTCTGTCGTCCTGTCTGCCGTCTTCTCTGCCGTCTTCTCTGCCGTCTTGTCTACCGTCTTGTCTGCCGTCTTGTATGTCGTCTGGTCTGTCGTCCTGTCTGCCGTCTTGTCTGCCGTCTTGTCTGCCTTCTTGTCTGCCGTCTTGTCTGCCGTCTTGTCTGCCGTCTTGTCTGCCGTCTTGTCTGCCGTCTTGTCTGCCGTCTTGTCTGCCGTCTTGTCTGCCGTCTTGTCTGCCGTCTTGTCTGCCGTCTTGTCTGCCGTCTTATCTGCCGTCTTGTCTGCCGTCTTGTCTGCCGTCTTGTGTGACGTCTTGTCTGCCGTCTTCTCTGCCGTCTTGTCTACCGTCTTGTATGCCGTCTTGTCTGCCGTCTTGTATGTCGTCTGGTCTGTCGTCCTGTCTGCCGTCTTGTCTGCCGTCTTGTCTGCCGTCTTGTCTGCCGTCTTGTCTGCCGTCCTGTCTGCCGTCTTATCTGCCGTCTTGTCTGCCGTCTTGTCTGCCGTCTTGTCTGCCGTCCTGTCTGCCGTCTTATCTGCCGTCTTGTCTGCCGTCTTGTCTGCCGACTTATCTGCCGTCTTGTCTGCCGTCTTCTCTGCCGTCTTGTCTACCGTCTTGTCTGCCGTCTTGTATGTCGTCTGGTCTGTCGTCCTGTCTGCCGTCTTGTCTGCCGTCTTGTCTGCCGTCTTGTCTGCCGTCCTGTCTGCCGTCTTGTCTGCCGTCTTGTCTACCGTCTTGTCTGCCGTCTTGTATGTCGTCTGGTCTGTCGTCCTGTCTGCCGTCTTGTATGTCGTCTGGTCTGTCGTCCTGTCTGCCGTCTTGTCTGCCGTCTCGTCTGCCGTCTTTTCTGCCGTCCTGTCTGCCGTCCTGTCTGCCGTCCTGTCTGCCGTCTTGTCTGCCGTCTTGTCTGCCGTCTTGTCTACCGTCTTGTATGCCGTCTTGTCTGCCGTCTTGTATGTCGTCTGGTCTGTCGTCCCGTCTGCCGTCTTGTCTGCCGTCTTGTCTGCCGTCTTGTCTGCCGTCTTGTCTGCCGTCTTGTCTGCCGTCTTGTCTGCCGTCTTGTCTGCCGTCTTGTCTGCCGTCTTGTCTGCCGTCTTCTCTGCCGTCTTGTCTACCGTCTTGTATGCCGTCTTGTCTGCCGTCTTGTATGGCTTCTGGTCTGTCGTCCTGTCTGCCGTCTTGTCTGCCGTCTTGTCTGCCGTCTTGTCTGCCGTCTTGTCTGCCATCCTGTCTGCCGTGTTGTCTGCCATCTTGTCTGCCGTCTTGTCTGCCGTCTTGTCTACCGTCTTGTCTGCCGTCTTGTCTGCCGTCTTGTGTGCCGTCTTATGTTCCGTCTTGTCTGCCGTCTTGTCTGCCGATTTATCTGCTGTCTTGTCTGCCGTCTTGTCTGCCGTCTTGTATGTCGTTTGGTCTGTCGTCTGGACTGTCGTCTTGTCTGCCGTCTTGTCTGCCGTCTTGTCTGCCGTCTTGTCTGCCGTCTTCTCTGCCGTCTTGTCAACCGTCTTGTCTGCCGTCTTGTATGTCGTCTGGTCTGTCGTCCTGTCTGCCGTCTTGTCTACCGTCTTGTCTGCCGTCTTGTCTGCCGTCCTGTCTGCCGTCATGTCTGCCGTCTTGTCTGCCGTCTTATCTGCCGTCTTGTCTGCCGTCTTCTCTGCCGTCTTCTCTACCGTCTTGTATGCCGTCTTGTCTGCCGTCTTGTATGGCTTCTGGTCTGTCGTCCTGTCTGCCGTCTTGTCTGCCGTCTTGTCTGCCGTCTTGTCTGCCGTCTTGTCTGCCGTCCTGTCTGCCGTCTTGTCTGCCATCTTGTCTGCCGCCTTGTCTGCCGTCTTGTCTACCGTCTTGTATGCCGTCTTGTCTGCCGTCTTGTATGTCGTCTGGTCTGTCGTCCCGTCTGCCGTCTTGTCTGCCGTCTTGTCTGCCGTCTTGTCTGCCGTCTTGTCTGCCGTCTTGTCTGCCGTCTTGTCTGCCGTCTTGTCTGCCGTCTTGTCTGCCGTCTTGTCTGCCGTCTTCTCTGCCGTCTTGTCTACCGTCTTGTATGCCGTCTTGTCTGCCGTCTTGTATGACTTCTGGTCTGTCGTCCTGTCTGCCGTCTTGTCTGCCGTCTTGTCTGCCGTCTTGTCTGCCGTCTTGTCTGCCGTCTTGTCTGCCATCCTGTCTGCCGTGTTGTCTGCCATCTTGTCTGCCGTCTTGTCTGCCGTCTTGTCTACCGTCTTGTCTGCCGTCTTGTCTGCCGTCTTGTGTGCCGTCTTATGTGCCGTCTTGTCTGCCGTCTTGTCTGCCGTCTTGTCTGCCGATTTATCTGCTGTCTTGTCTGCCGTCTTGTCTGCCGTCTTGTATGTCGTTTGGTCTGTCGTCTGGACTGTCGTCTTGTCTGCCGTCTTGTCTGCCGTCTTGTCTGCCGTCTTGTCTGCCGTCTTCTCTGCCGTCTTGTCAACCGTCTTGTCTGCCGTCTTGTATGTCGTCTGGTCTGTCGTCCTGTCTGCCGTCTTGTCTACCGTCTTGTCTGCCGTCTTGTCTGCCGTCCTGTCTGCCGTCATGTCTGCCGTCTTGTCTGCCGTCTTATCTGCCGTCTTGTCTGCCGTCTTCTCTGCCGTCTTCTCTACCGTCTTGTATGCCGTCTTGTCTGCCGTCTTGTATGGCTTCTGGTCTGTCGTCCTGTCTGCCGTCTTGTCTGCCGTCTTGTCTGCCGTCTTGTCTGCCGTCCTGTCTGCCGTCTTGTCTGCCATCTTGTCTGCCGCCTTGTCTGCCGTCTTGTCTACCGTCTTGTCTGCCGTCTTGTCTGCCGTCTTGTGTGTTGTCTTGTCTGCCGTCTTCTCTGCCGTCTTGTCTGCCGTCTTGTCTGCCGTCTTGTCAGCCGTCTTGTCTGCCGTCTTATTGACGTCTTATTGACGTCTTGTCTGCCGTCTTGTCTGCCGTCTTGTCTGCCGTCTTGTCTGCCGTCTTGTCTGCCGTCTTGTCTGCCGTCTTGTCTGCCGACTTATCTGCCGTCTTGTCTGCCGTCTTGTCTGCCGTCTTGTATGTCGTCTGGTCTGTTGTCTGGACTGTCGTCTTGTCTGCCATCTTGTCTGCCGTCTTGTCTGCCGTCTTGTCTGCCGTCTTGTCTGCCGTCTTGTCTGCCGTCTTGTCTGCCGTCTTCTCTGCCGTCTTGTCTACCGTCTTGTCTGCCGTCTTGTATGTCGTCTGGTCTGTCGTCCTGTCTGCCGTCTTGTCTGCCGTCTTGTCTGCCGTCTTGTCTGCCTTCTTGTCTGCCGTCTTGTCTGCCGTCTTGTCTGCCGTCTTGTCTGCCGTCTTGTCTGCCGTCTTGTGTGACGTCTTGTCTGCCGTCTTTTCTGCCGTCTTGTCTACCGTCTTGTATGCCGTCTTGTCTGCCGTCTTGTATGTCGTCTGGTCTGTCGTCCTGTCTGCCGTCTTGTCTGCCGTCTTGTCTGCCGTCTTGTCTGCCGTCTTGTCTGCCGTCTTGTCTGCCGTCCTGTCTGCCGTCTTATCTGCCGTCTTGTCTGCCGTCTTGTCTGCCGTCTTGTCTGCCGACTTATCTGCCGTCTTGTCTGCCGTCTTCTCTGCCGTCTTGTATGTCGTTTGGTCTGTCGTCTGGACTGTCGTCTTGTCTGCCGTCTTGTCTGCCGTCCTGTCTGCCGTCTTGTCTGCCGTCTTGTCTGCCGTCTTGTCTACCGTCTTGTATGCCGTCTTGTCTGCCGTCTTGTATGTCGTCTGGTCTGTCGTCCTGTCTGCCGTCTTGTCTGCCGTCTTGTCTGCCGTCTTGTCTGCCGTCTTGTCTGCCGTCTTGTCTGCCGTCTTGTCTGCCGTCTTGTCTGCCGTCTTGTCTGCCGTCTTATCTGCCGTCTTGTCTGCCGTCTTGTCTGCCGTCTTGTGTGACGTCTTGTCTGCCGTCTTCTCTGCCGTCTTGTCTACCGTCTTGTATGCCGTCTTGTCTGCCGTCTTGTATGTCGTCTGGTCTGTCGTCCTGTTTGCCGTCTTGTCTGCCGTCTTGTCTGCCGTCTTGTCTGCCGTCTTGTCTGCCGTCTTGTCTGCCGTCCTGTCTGCCGTCTTATCTGCCGTCTTGTCTGCCGTCTTGTCTGCCGTCTTGTCTGCCGTCCTGTCTGCCGTCTTATCTGCCGTCTTGTCTGCCGTCTTGTCTGCCGACTTATCTGCCGTCTTGTCTGCCGTCTTCTCTGCCGTCTTGTCTACCGTCTTGTCTGCCGTCTTGTATGTCGTCTGGTCTGTCGTCCTGTCTGCCGTCTTGTCTGCCGTCTTGTCTGCCGTCTTGTCTGCCGTCCTGTCTGCCGTCTTGTCTGCCGTCTTGTCTGCCGTCTTGTCTGCCGTCTTCTCTGCAGTCTTGTCTACCGTCTTGTCTGCCGTCTTGTATGTCGTCTGGTCTGTCGTCCTGTCTGCCGTCTTGTCTGCCGTCTCGTCTGCCGTCTTTTCTGCCGTCCTGTCTGCCGTCCTGTCTGCCGTCCTGTCTGCCGTCTTGTCTGCCGTCTTGTCTGCCGTCTTGTCTACCGTCTTGTATGCCGTCTTGTCTGCCGTCTTGTATGTCGTCTGGTCTGTCGTCCCGTCTGCCGTCTTGTCTGCCGTCTTGTCTGCCGTCTTGTCTGCCGTCTTGTCTGCCGTCTTGTCTACCGTCTTGTATGCCGTCTTGTCTGCCGTCTTGTATGTCGTCTGGTCTGTCGTCCTGTCTGCCGTCTTGTCTGCCGTCTTGTCTGCCGTCTTGTCTGCCGTCTTGTCTGCCGTCTTGTCTGCCGTCCTGTCTGCCGTCTTATCTGCCGTCTTGTCTGCCGTCTTGTCTGCCGTCTTGTCTGCCGACTTATCTGCCGTCTTGTCTGCCGTCTTCTCTGCCGTCTTGTATGTCGTTTGGTCTGTCGTCTGGACTGTCGTCTTGTCTGCCGTCTTGTCTGCCGTCCTGTCTGCCGTCTTGTCTGCCGTCTTGTCTGCCGTCTTGTCTACCGTCTTGTATGCCGTCTTGTCTGCCGTCTTGTATGTCGTCTGGTCTGTCGTCCTGTCTGCCGTCTTGTCTGCCGTCTTGTCTGCCGTCTTGTCTGCCGTCTTGTCTGCCGTCTTGTATGTCGTCTGGTCTGTCGTCCTGTCTGCCGTCTTGTCTGCCGTCTTGTCTGCCGTCTTGTCTGCCTTCTTGTCTGCCGTCTTGTCTGCCGTCTTGTCTGCCGTCTTCTCTGCCGTCTTGTCTACCGTCTTGTATGCCGTCTTGTCTGCCGTCTTGTATGTCGTCTGGTATGTCGTCCTGTCTGCCGTCTTGTCTGCCGTCTTGTCTGCCGTCTTGTCTGCCGTCCTGTCTGCCGTCTTGTCTGCCGTCTTGTCTGCCGTCTTGTCTGCCGTCTTCTCTGCAGTCTTGTCTACCGTCTTGTCTGCCGTCTTGTATGTCGTCTGGTCTGTCGTCTTGTCTGCCGTCTTGTATGTCGTCTGGTCTGTCGTCCTGTCTGCCGTCTTGTCTGCCGTCTTGTCTGCCGTCTTGTCTGCCGTCTTGTATGTCGTCTGGTCTGTCGTCCTGTCTGCCGTCTTGTCTGCCGTCTTGTCTGCCGTCTTGTCTGCCTTCTTGTCTGCCGTCTTGTCTGCCGTCTTGTCTGCCGTCTTCTCTGCCGTCTTGTCTACCGTCTTGTATGCCGTCTTGTCTGCCGTCTTGTATGTCTTCTGGTCTGTCGTCCTGTCTGCCGTCTTGTCTGCCGACTTATCTGCCGTCTTGTCTGCCGTCTTCTCTGCCGTCTTGTCTACCGTCTTGTCTGCCGTCTTGTCTGCCGTCTGGTCTGTCGTCCTGTCTGCCGTCTTGTCTGCCGATTTATCTGCCGTCTTGTCTGCCGTCTTGTCTGCCGTCTTGTATGTCGTTTGGTCTGCCGTCTTGTCTGCCGTCTTCTCTGCCGTCTTGTCTGCCGTCTTGTCTGCCGTCTTGTCTGCCGTCTTGTCTGCCGTCTTGTCTGCCGTCTTGTCAACCGTCTTGTCTGCCGTCTTGTCTGCCGTCTTGTCTGCCGTCTTGTCTGCCGTCTTGTATGGCTTCTGGTCTGTCGTCCTGTCTGCCGTCTTGTCTGCCGTCTTGTCTGCCGTCTTGTCTGCCGTCCTGTCTGCCGTCTTGTCTGCCATCTTGTCTGCCGTCTTGTCTGCCGTCTTGTCTACCGTCTTGTCTGCCGTCTTGTCTGCCGTCTTGTGTGCCGTCTTGTCTGCCGTCTTCTCTGCCGTCTTGTCTGCCGTCTTGTCTGCCGTCTTGTCAGCCGTCTTGTCTGCCGTCTTATTGCCGTCTTGTCTGCCGTCTTGTCTGCCGTCTTGTCTACCGTCTTGTCTGCCGTCTTGTATGTCGTCTGGTCTGTCGTCCTGTCTGCCGTCTTTTCTGCCGTCTTGTATGTCGTCTGGTCTGTCGTCCTGTCTGCCGTCTTGTCTGCCATCCTGTCTGCCGTGTTGTCTGCCATCTTGTCTGCCGTCTTGTCTGCCGTCTTGTCTACCGTCTTGTCTGCCGTCTTGTCTGCCGTCTTGTGTGCCGTCTTATGTGCCGTCTTGTCTGCCGTCTTGTCTGCCGATTTATCTGCTGTCTTGTCTGCCGTCTTGTCTGCCGTCTTGTATGTCGTTTGGTCTGTCGTCTGGACTGTCGTCTTGTCTGCCGTCTTGTCTGCCGTCTTGTCTGCCGTCTTGTCTGCCGTCTTCTCTGCCGTCTTGTCAACCGTCTTGTCTGCCGTCTTGTATGTCGTCTGGTCTGTCGTCCTGTCTGCCGTCTTGTCTACCGTCTTGTCTGCCGTCTTGTCTGCCGTCCTGTCTGCCGTCATGTCTGCCGTCTTGTCTGCCGTCTTATCTGCCGTCTTGTCTGCCGTCTTCTCTGCCGTCTTGTCTACCGTCTTGTATGCCGTCTTGTCTGCCGTCTTGTATGGCTTCTGGTCTGTCGTCCTGTCTGCCGTCTTGTCTGCCGTCTTGTCTGCCGTCTTGTCTGCCGTCTTGTCTGCCGTCCTGTCTGCCGTCTTGTCTGCCATCTTGTCTGCCATCTTGTCTGCCGTCTTGTCTACCGTCTTGTCTGCCGTCTTGTCTGCCGTCTTGTGTGTTGTCTTGTCTGCCGTCTTCTCTGCCGTCTTGTCTGCCGTCTTGTCTGCCGTCTTGTCAGCCGTCTTGTCTGCCGTCTTATTGACGTCTTATTGACGTCTTGTCTGCCGTCTTGTCTGCCGTCTTGTCTGCCGTCTTGTCTGCCGTCTTGTCTGCCGTCTTGTCTGCCGTCTTGTCTGCCGTCTTGTCTGCCGACTTATCTGCCGTCTTGTCTGCCGTCTTGTCTGCCGTCTTGTATGTCGTCTGGTCTGTTGTCTGGACTGTCGTCTTGTCTGCCATCTTGTCTGCCGTCTTGTCTGCCGTCTTGTCTGCCGTCTTGTCTGCCGTCTTGTCTGCCGTCTTCTCTGCCGTCTTGTCTACCGTCTTGTCTGCCGTCTTGTATGTCGTCTGGTCTGTCGTCCTGTCTGCCGTCTTGTCTGCCGTCTTGTCTGCCGTCTTGTCTGCCTTCTTGTCTGCCGTCTTGTCTGCCGTCTTGTCTGCCGTCTTGTCTGCCGTCTTGTCTGCCGTCTTGTCTGCCGTCTTGTGTGACGTCTTGTCTGCCGTCTTTTCTGCCGTCTTGTCTACCGTCTTGTATGCCGTCTTGTCTGCCGTCTTGTATGTCGTCTGGTCTGTCGTCCTGTCTGCCGTCTTGTCTGCCGTCTTGTCTGCCGTCTTGTCTGCCGTCTTGTCTGCCGTCTTGTCTGCCGTCCTGTCTGCCGTCTTATCTGCCGTCTTGTCTGCCGTCTTGTCTGCCGTCTTGTCTGCCGACTTATCTGCCGTCTTGTCTGCCGTCTTCTCTGCCGTCTTGTATGTCGTTTGGTCTGTCGTCTGGACTGTCGTCTTGTCTGCCGTCTTGTCTGCCGTCCTGTCTGCCGTCTTGTCTGCCGTCTTGTCTGCCGTCTTGTCTACCGTCTTGTATGCCGTCTTGTCTGCCGTCTTGTATGTCGTCTGGTCTGTCGTCCTGTCTGCCGTCTTGTCTGCCGTCTTGTCTGCCGTCTTGTCTGCCGTCTTGTCTGCCGTCTTGTCTGCCGTCTTGTCTGCCGTCTTATCTGCCGTCTTGTCTGCCGTCTTGTCTGCCGTCTTGTGTGACGTCTTGTCTGCCGTCTTCTCTGCCGTCTTGTCTACCGTCTTGTATGCCGTCTTGTCTGCCGTCTTGTATGTCGTCTGGTCTGTCGTCCTGTCTGCCGTCTTGTCTGCCGTCTTGTCTGCCGTCTTGTCTGCCGTCTTGTCTGCCGTCTTGTCTGCCGTCCTGTCTGCCGTCTTATCTGCCGTCTTGTCTGCCGTCTTGTCTGCCGTCTTGTCTGCCGTCCTGTTTGCCGTCTTATCTGCCGTCTTGTCTGCCGTCTTGTCTGCCGACTTATCTGCCGTCTTGTCTGCCGTCTTCTCTGCCGTCTTGTCTACCGTCTTGTCTGCCGTCTTGTATGTCGTCTGGTCTGTCGTCCTGTCTGCCGTCTTGTCTGCCGTCTTGTCTGCCGTCTTGTCTGCCGTCCTGTCTGCCGTCTTGTCTGCCGTCTTGTCTGCCGTCTTGTCTGCCGTCTTCTCTGCAGTCTTGTCTACCGTCTTGTCTGCCGTCTTGTATGTCGTCTGGTCTGTCGTCCTGTCTGCCGTCTTGTCTGCCGTCTCGTCTGCCGACTTATCTGCCGTCTTGTCTGCCGTCTTCTCTGCCGTCTTGTATGTCGTTTGGTCTGTCGTCTGGACTGTCGTCTTGTCTGCCGTCTTGTCTGCCGTCCTGTCTGCCGTCTTGTCTGCCGTCTTGTCTGCCGTCTTGTCTACCGTCTTGTATGCCGTCTTGTCTGCCGTCTTGTATGTCGTCTGGTCTGTCGTCCTGTCTGCCGTCTTGTCTGCCGTCCTGTCTGCCGTCTTGTCTGCCGTCTTGTCTGCCGTCTTGTCTGCCGTCTTCTCTGCAGTCTTGTCTGCCGTCCTGTCTGCCGTCTTGTCTGCCGTCTCGTCTGCCGTCTTGTCTGCCGTCTTGTCTGCCTTCTTGTCTGCCGTCTTGTCTGCCGTCTTGTCTGCCGTCTTGTCTGCCGTCTTCTCTGCCGTCTTGTCTACCGTCTTGTATGCCGTCTTGTCTGCCGTCTTGTCTGCCGTCTTGTCTGCCGTCTTCTCTGCCGTCTTGTCTACCGTCTTGTATGCCGTCTTGTCTGCCGTCTTGTATGTCTTCTGGTCTATCGTCCTGTCTGCCGTCTTGTCTGCCGTCTTGTCTGCCGTCTTGTCTGCTGTCCTGTCTGCCGTCTTGTCTGCCATCTTGTCTGCCGTCTTGTCTGCCGTCTTGTCTGCCGTCTTGTCTGCCGTCTTGTCTGCCGATTTATCTGCCGTCTTGTCTGCCGTCTTGTCTGCCGTCTTGTCTGCCGTCTTGTATGTCGTCTTGTCTGCCGTCTTGTCTGCCGTCTTGTCTGCCGATTTATCTGCCGTCTTGTCTGCCGTCTTGTCTGCCGTCTTGTCTGCCGTCTTGTATGTCGTCTTGTCTGCCGTCTTGTCTGCCGTCTTGTCTGCCGTCTTGTCTGCCGTCTTCTCTGCCGTCTTGTCTACCGTCTTGTATGCCGTCTTGTCTGCCGTCTTGTCTGCCGTCTTGTCTGCCGTCTTCTCTGCCGTCTTGTCTACCGTCTTGTATGCCGTCTTGTCTGCCGTCTTGTATGTCTTCTGGTCTATCGTCCTGTCTGCCGTCTTGTCTGCCGTCTTGTCTGCCGTCTTGTCTGCTGTCCTGTCTGCCGTCTTGTCTGCCATCTTGTCTGCCGTCTTGTCTGCCGTCTTGTCTGCCGTCTTGTATGTCGTCTGGTCTGTCGTCCTGTCTGTCGTCTTGTCTGCCGTCTTGTCTGCCTTCTTGTCTGCCGTCTTGTCTGCCGTCTTGTCTGCCGTCTTGTCTGCCGTCTTGTCTGCCGTCTTGTCTGCCGTCTTGTCTGCCGTCTTGTCTGCCGTCTTGTCTGCCGTCTTGTCTGCCGTCTTGTCTGCCGTCTTATCTGCCGTCTTGTCTGCCGTCTGGTCTGCCGTCTTGTGTGACGTCTTGTCTGCCGTCTTCTCTGCCGTCTTGTCTACCGTCTTGTATGCCGTCTTGTCTGTCGTCTTGTATGTCGTCTGGTCTGTCGTCCTGTCTGCCGTCTTGTCTGCCGTCTTGTCTGCCGTCTTGTCTGCCGTCTTGTCTGCCGTCTTGTCTGCCGTCCTGTCTGCCGTCTTATCTGCCGTTTTGTCTGCCGTCTTGTCTGTCGTCTTGTCTGCCGTCCTGTCTGCCGTCTTATCTGCCGTCTTGTCTGCCGTCTTGTCTGCCGACTTATCTGCCGTCTTGTCTGCCGTCTTCTCTGCCGTCTTGTCTACCGTCTTGTCTGCCGTCTTGTATGTCGTCTGGTCTGTCGTCCTGTCTGCCGTCTTGTCTGCCGTCTTGTCTGCCGTCTTGTCTGCTGTCCTGTCTGCCGTCTTGTCTGCCGTCTTGTCTGCCGTCTTGTCTGCCGTCTTCTCTGCAGTCTTGTCTACCGTCTTGTCTGCCGTCTTGTATGTCGTCTGGTCTGTCGTCCTGTCTGCCGTCTTGTCTGCCGTCTTGTCTGCCGTCTTGTCTGCCGCCCTGTCTGCCGTCCTGTCTGCCGTCCTGTCTGCCGTCTTGTCTGCCGTCTTGTCTGCCGTCTTGTCTACCGTCTTGTATGCCGTCTTGTCTGCCGTCTTGTCTGCCGTCTTGTCTGCCGTCTTGTCTACCGTCTTGTATGCCGTCCTGTCTGCCGTCCTGTCTGCCGTCCTGTCTGCCGTCTTGTCTGCCGTCTTGTCTGCCGTCTTGTCTACCGTCTTGTATGCCCTCTTGTCTGCCGTCTTGTCTGCCGTCTTGTCTGCCGTCTTGTCTGCCGTCCTGTCTGCCGTCTTGTCTGCCGTCTTGTCTGCCGTCTTGTCTACCGTCTTGTATGCCCTCTTGTCTGCCGTCTTGTCTGCCGTCTTGTCTGCCGTCTTGTCTGCCGTCTTGTCTGCCGTCTTGTCTGCCGTCTTGTCTACCGTCTTGTATGCCGTCTTGTCTGCCGTCTTGTCTGCCGTCTTGTGTGCCGTCTTGTCTACCGTCTTGTATGCCGTCCTGTCTGCCGTCTTGTCTGCCGTCTTGTCTGCCGTCTTGTCTGCCGTCTTGTCTGCCGTCTTCTCTGCAGTCTTGTCTACCGTCTTGTCTGCCGTCTTGTCTGCCGTCTTGTCTGCCGTCTTGTCTACCGTCTTGTATGCCCTCTTGTCTGCCGTCTTGTCTGCCGTCTTGTCTGCCGTCTTGTCTGCCGTCCTGTCTGCCGTCTTGTCTGCCGTCTTGTCTGCCGTCTTGTCTACCGTCTTGTATGCCCTCTTGTCTGCCGTCTTGTCTGCCGTCTTGTCTGCCGTCTTGTCTGCCGTCTTGTCTGCCGTCTTGTCTACCGTCTTGTATGCCGTCTTGTCTGCCGTCTTGTCTGCCGTCTTGTCTGCCGTCTTGTCTACCGTCTTGTATGCCGTCCTGTCTGCCGTCTTGTCTGCCGTCTTGTCTGCCGTCTTGTCTGCCGTCTTGTCTGCCGTCTTCTCTGCAGTCTTGTCTGCCGTCTTGTCTGCCGTCTTGTCTACCGTCTTGTATGCCCTCTTGTCTGCCGTCTTGTCTGCCGTCTTGTCTGCCGTCTTGTCTGCCGTCTTGTCTGCCGTCTTGTCTACCGTCTTGTATGCCGTCTTGTCTGCCGTCTTGTCTGCCGTCTTGTCTGCCGTCTTGTCTACCGTCTTGTATGCCGTCCTGTCTGCCGTCCTGTCTGCCGTCCTGTCTGCCGTCTTGTCTGCCGTCTTGTCTGCCGTCTTGTCTACCGTCTTGTATGCCCTCTTGTCTGCCGTCTTGTCTGCCGTCTTGTCTGCCGTCTTGTCTGCCGTCCTGTCTGCCGTCTTGTCTGCCGTCTTGTCTGCCGTCTTGTCTACCGTCTTGTATGCCCTCTTGTCTGCCGTCTTGTCTGCCGTCTTGTCTGCCGTCTTGTCTACCGTCTTGTATGCCGTCCTGTCTGCCGTCCTGTCTGCCGTCCTGTCTGCCGTCTTGTCTGCCGTCTTGTCTGCCGTCTTGTCTACCGTCTTGTATGCCCTCTTGTCTGCCGTCTTGTCTGCCGTCTTGTCTGCCGTCTTGTCTGCCGTCCTGTCTGCCGTCTTGTCTGCCGTCTTGTCTGCCGTCTTGTCTGCCGTCCTGTCTGCCGTCCTGTCTGCCGTCCTGTCTGCCGTCTTGTCTGCCGTCTTGTCTGCCGTCTTGTCTACCGTCTTGTATGCCGTCTTGTCTGCCGTCTTGTCTGCCGTCTTGTCTGCCGTCTTGTCTACCGTCTTGTATGCCGTCCTGTCTGCCGTCCTGTCTGCCGTCCTGTCTGCCGTCTTGTCTGCCGTCTTGTCTGCCGTCTTGTCTACCGTCTTGTATGCCGTCTTGTCTGCCGTCTTGTCTGCCGTCTTGTCTGCCGTCTTGTCTGCCGTCTTGTCTACCGTCTTGTATGCCGTCTTGTCTGCCGTCTTGTATGTCGTCTGGTCTGTCGTCCTGTCTGCCGTCTTGTCTGCCGTCTTGTCTGCCGTCTTGTCTGCCGTCCTGTCTGCCGTCCTGTCTGCCGTCCTGTCTGCCGCCTTGTCTGCCGTCTTGTCTGCCGTCTTGTCTACCGTCTTGTATGCCGTCTTGTCTGCCGTCTTGTCTGCCGTCTTGTCTGCCGTCTTGTCTACCGTCTTGTATGCCGTCCTGTCTGCCGTCCTGTCTGCCGTCCTGTCTGCCGTCTTGTCTGCCGTCTTGTCTGCCGTCTTGTCTACCGTCTTGTATGCCCTCTTGTCTGCCGTCTTGTCTGCCGTCTTGTCTGCCGTCTTGTCTGCCGTCCTGTCTGCCGTCTTGTCTGCCGTCTTGTCTGCCGTCTTGTCTACCGTCTTGTATGCCCTCTTGTCTGCCGTCTTGTCTGCCGTCTTGTCTGCCGTCTTGTCTGACGTCTTGTCTGCCGTCTTGTCTACCGTCTTGTATGCCCTCTTGTCTGCCGTCTTGTCTGCCGTCTTGTCTGCCGTCTTGTCTGCCGTCTTGTCTGCCGTCTTGTCTACCGTCTTGTATGCCGTCTTGTCTGCCGTCTTGTCTGCCGTCTTGTCTGCCGTCTTGTCTACCGTCTTGTATGCCGTCCTGTCTGCCGTCCTGTCTGCCGTCCTGTCTGCCGTCTTGTCTGCCGTCTTGTCTGCCGTCTTGTCTACCGTCTTGTATGCCCTCTTGTCTGCCGTCTTGTCTGCCGTCTTGTCTGCCGTCTTGTCTGCCGTCCTGTCTGCCGTCTTGTCTGCCGTCTTGTCTGCCGTCTTGTCTACCGTCTTGTATGCCCTCTTGTCTGCCGTCTTGTCTGCCGTCTTGTCTGCCGTCTTGTCTGCCGTCCTGTCTGCCGTCTTGTCTGCCGTCTTGTCTGCCGTCTTGTCTACCGTCTTGTATGCCCTCTTGTCTGCCGTCTTGTCTGCCGTCTTGTCTGCCGTCTTGTCTGCCGTCTTGTCTGCCGTCTTGTCTGCCGTCTTGTCTACCGTCTTGTATGCCGTCTTGTCTGCCGTCTTGTCTGCCGTCTTGTGTGCCGTCTTGTCTACCGTCTTGTATGCCGTCCTGTCTGCCGTCTTGTCTGCCGTCTTGTCTGCCGTCTTGTCTGCCGTCTTGTCTGCCGTCTTCTCTGCAGTCTTGTCTACCGTCTTGTCTGCCGTCTTGTCTGCCGTCTTGTCTGCCGTCTTGTCTGCCGTCTTGTCTACCGTCTTGTATGCCCTCTTGTCTGCCGTCTTGTCTGCCGTCTTGTCTGCCGTCTTGTCTGCCGTCCTGTCTGCCGTCTTGTCTGCCGTCTTGTCTGCCGTCTTGTCTACCGTCTTGTATGCCCTCTTGTCTGCCGTCTTGTCTGCCGTCTTGTCTGCCGTCTTGTCTGCCGTCTTGTCTGCCGTCTTGTCTACCGTCTTGTATGCCGTCTTGTCTGCCGTCTTGTCTGCCGTCTTGTCTGCCGTCTTGTCTACCGTCTTGTATGCCGTCCTGTCTGCCGTCTTGTCTGCCGTCTTGTCTGCCGTCTTGTCTGCCGTCTTGTCTGCCGTCTTCTCTGCAGTCTTGTCTGCCGTCTTGTCTGCCGTCTTGTCTACCGTCTTGTATGCCCTCTTGTCTGCCGTCTTGTCTGCCGTCTTGTCTGCCGTCTTGTCTGCCGTCTTGTCTGCCGTCTTGTCTACCGTCTTGTATGCCGTCTTGTCTGCCGTCTTGTCTGCCGTCTTGTCTGCCGTCTTGTCTACCGTCTTGTATGCCGTCCTGTCTGCCGTCCTGTCTGCCGTCCTGTCTGCCGTCTTGTCTGCCGTCTTGTCTGCCGTCTTGTCTACCGTCTTGTATGCCCTCTTGTCTGCCGTCTTGTCTGCCGTCTTGTCTGCCGTCTTGTCTGCCGTCCTGTCTGCCGTCTTGTCTGCCGTCTTGTCTGCCGTCTTGTCTACCGTCTTGTATGCCCTCTTGTCTGCCGTCTTGTCTGCCGTCTTGTCTGCCGTCTTGTCTACCGTCTTGTATGCCGTCCTGTCTGCCGTCCTGTCTGCCGTCCTGTCTGCCGTCTTGTCTGCCGTCTTGTCTGCCGTCTTGTCTACCGTCTTGTATGCCCTCTTGTCTGCCGTCTTGTCTGCCGTCTTGTCTGCCGTCTTGTCTGCCGTCTTGTCTGCCGTCTTGTCTACCGTCTTGTATGCCCTCTTGTCTGCCGTCTTGTCTGCCGTCTTGTCTGCCGTCTTGTCTACCGTCTTGTATGCCGTCCTGTCTGCCGTCCTGTCTGCCGTCCTGTCTGCCGTCTTGTCTGCCGTCTTGTCTGCCGTCTTGTCTACCGTCTTGTATGCCCTCTTGTCTGCCGTCTTGTCTGCCGTCTTGTCTGCCGTCTTGTCTGCCGTCCTGTCTGCCGTCTTGTCTGCCGTCTTGTCTGCCGTCTTGTCTGCCGTCCTGTCTGCCGTCCTGTCTGCCGTCCTGTCTGCCGTCTTGTCTGCCGTCTTGTCTGCCGTCTTGTCTACCGTCTTGTATGCCGTCTTGTCTGCCGTCTTGTCTGCCGTCTTGTCTGCCGTCTTGTCTACCGTCTTGTATGCCGTCCTGTCTGCCGTCCTGTCTGCCGTCCTGTCTGCCGTCTTGTCTGCCGTCTTGTCTGCCGTCTTGTCTACCGTCTTGTATGCCGTCTTGTCTGCCGTCTTGTCTGCCGTCTTGTCTGCCGTCTTGTCTGCCGTCTTGTCTACCGTCTTGTATGCCGTCTTGTCTGCCGTCTTGTATGTCGTCTGGTCTGTCGTCCTGTCTGCCGTCTTGTCTGCCGTCTTGTCTGCCGTCTTGTCTGCCGTCCTGTCTGCCGTCCTGTCTGCCGTCCTGTCTGCCGCCTTGTCTGCCGTCTTGTCTGCCGTCTTGTCTACCGTCTTGTATGCCGTCTTGTCTGCCGTCTTGTCTGCCGTCTTGTCTGCCGTCTTGTCTACCGTCTTGTATGCCGTCCTGTCTGCCGTCCTGTCTGCCGTCCTGTCTGCCGTCTTGTCTGCCGTCTTGTCTGCCGTCTTGTCTACCGTCTTGTATGCCCTCTTGTCTGCCGTCTTGTCTGCCGTCTTGTCTGCCGTCTTGTCTGCCGTCCTGTCTGCCGTCTTGTCTGCCGTCTTGTCTGCCGTCTTGTCTACCGTCTTGTATGCCCTCTTGTCTGCCGTCTTGTCTGCCGTCTTGTCTGCCGTCTTGTCTGCCGTCTTGTCTGCCGTCTTGTCTACCGTCTTGTATGCCCTCTTGTCTGCCGTCTTGTCTGCCGTCTTGTCTGCCGTCTTGTCTGCCGTCTTGTCTGCCGTCTTGTCTGCCGTCTTGTCTACCGTCTTGTATGCCGTCTTGTCTGCCGTCTTGTCTGCCGTCTTGTCTGCCGTCTTGTCTACCGTCTTGTATGCCGTCCTGTCTGCCGTCCTGTCTGCCGTCCTGTCTGCCGTCTTGTCTGCCGTCTTGTCTGCCGTCTTGTCTACCGTCTTGTATGCCCTCTTGTCTGCCGTCTTGTCTGCCGTCTTGTCTGCCGTCTTGTCTGCCGTCCTGTCTGCCGTCTTGTCTGCCGTCTTGTCTGCCGTCTTGTCTACCGTCTTGTATGCCCTCTTGTCTGCCGTCTTGTCTGCCGTCTTGTCTGCCGTCTTGTCTGCCGTCTTGTCTGCCGTCTTGTCTACCGTCTTGTATGCCGTCTTGTCTGCCGTCTTGTCTGCCGTCTTGTCTGCCGTCTTGTCTACCGTCTTGTATGCCGTCCTGTCTGCCGTCTTGTCTGCCGTCTTGTCTGCCGTCTTGTCTGCCGTCTTGTCTGCCGTCTTCTCTGCAGTCTTGTCTACCGTCTTGTCTGCCGTCTTGTCTACCGTCTTGTCTGCCGTCTTGTCTACCGTCTTGTCTGCCGTCCTGTCTGCCGTCCTGTCTGCCGTCCTGTCTGCCGTCTTGTCTGCCGTCGTGTCTGCCGTCTTGTCTGCCGTCTTCTCTGCAGTCTTCTCTGCCGTCCTGTCTGCCGTCTTGTCTGCCGTCTTGTCTGCCGACTTATCTGCCGTCTTGTCTGCCGTCTTCTCTGCCGTCTTGTATGTCGTTTGGTCTGTCGTCTGGACTGTCGTCTTGTCTGCCGTCTTGTCTGCCGTCCTGTCTGCCGTCTTGTCTGCCGTCTTGTCTGCCGTCTTGTCTACCGTCTTGTATGCCGTCTTGTCTGCCGTCTTGTATGTCGTCTGGTCTGTCGTCCTGTCTGCCGTCTTGTCTGCCGTCTTGTCTGCCGTCTTGTCTGCCGTCTTGTCTGCCGTCTTGTATGTCGTCTGGTCTGTCGTCCTGTCTGCCGTCTTGTCTGCCGTCTTGTCTGCCGTCTTGTCTGCCTTCTTGTCTGCCGTCTTGTCTGCCGTCTTGTCTGCCGTCTTCTCTGCCGTCTTGTCTACCGTCTTGTATGCCGTCTTGTCTGCCGTCTTGTATGTCGTCTGGTCTGTCGTCCTGTCTGCCGTCTTGTCTGCCGTCTTGTCTGCCGTCTTGTCTGCCGTCCTGTCTGCCGTCTTGTCTGCCGTCTTGTCTGCCGTCTTGTCTGCCGTCTTCTCTGCAGTCTTGTCTACCGTCTTGTCTGCCGTCTTGTATGTCGTCTGGTCTGTCGTCTTGTCTTCCGTCTTGTATGTCGTCTGGTCTGTCGTCCTGTCTGCCGTCTTGTCTGCCGTCTTGTCTGCCGTCTTGTCTGCCGTCTTGTATGTCGTCTGGTCTGTCGTCCTGTCTGCCGTCTTGTCTGCCGTCTTGTCTGCCGTCTTGTCTGCCTTCTTGTCTGCCGTCTTGTCTGCCGTCTTGTCTGCCGTCTTCTCTGCCGTCTTGTCTACCGTCTTGTATGCCGTCTTGTCTGCCGTCTTGTATGTCTTCTGGTCTGTCGTCCTGTCTGCCGTCTTGTCTGCCGACTTATCTGCCGTCTTGTCTGCCGTCTTCTCTGCCGTCTTGTCTACCGTCTTGTCTGCCGTCTTGTCTGCCGTCTGGTCTGTCGTCCTGTCTGCCGTCTTGTCTGCCGATTTATCTGCCGTCTTGTCTGCCGTCTTGTCTGCCGTCTTGTATGTCGTTTGGTCTGCCGTCTTGTCTGCCGTCTTCTCTGCCGTCTTGTCTGCCGTCTTGTCTGCCGTCTTGTCTGCCGTCTTGTCTGCCGTCTTGTCTGCCGTCTTGTCAACCGTCTTGTCTGCCGTCTTGTCTGCCGTCTTGTCTGCCGTCTTGTATGGCTTCTGGTCTGTCGTCCTGTCTGCCGTCTTGTCTGCCGTCTTGTCTGCCGTCTTGTCTGCCGTCCTGTCTGCCGTCTTGTCTGCCATCTTGTCTGCCGTCTTGTCTGCCGTCTTGTCTACCGTCTTGTCTGCCGTCTTGTCTGCCGTCTTGTGTGCCGTCTTGTCTGCCGTCTTCTCTGCCGTCTTGTCTGCCGTCTTGTCTGCCGTCTTGTCAGCCGTCTTGTCTGCCGTCTTATTGCCGTCTTGTCTGCCGTCTTGTCTGCCGTCTTGTCTACCGTCTTGTCTGCCGTCTTGTATGTCGTCTGGTCTGTCGTCCTGTCTGCCGTCTTTTCTGCCGTCTTGTATGTCGTCTGGTCTGTCGTCCTGTCTGCCGTCTTGTCTGCCATCCTGTCTGCCGTGTTGTCTGCCATCTTGTCTGCCGTCTTGTCTGCCGTCTTGTCTACCGTCTTGTCTGCCGTCTTGTCTGCCGTCTTGTGTGCCGTCTTATGTGCCGTCTTGTCTGCCGTCTTGTCTGCCGATTTATCTGCTGTCTTGTCTGCCGTCTTGTCTGCCGTCTTGTATGTCGTTTGGTCTGTCGTCTGGACTGTCGTCTTGTCTGCCGTCTTGTCTGCCGTCTTGTCTGCCGTCTTGTCTGCCGTCTTCTCTGCCGTCTTGTCAACCGTCTTGTCTGCCGTCTTGTATGTCGTCTGGTCTGTCGTCCTGTCTGCCGTCTTGTCTACCGTCTTGTCTGCCGTCTTGTCTGCCGTCCTGTCTGCCGTCATGTCTGCCGTCTTGTCTGCCGTCTTATCTGCCGTCTTGTCTGCCGTCTTCTCTGCCGTCTTCTCTACCGTCTTGTATGCCGTCTTGTCTGCCGTCCTGTCTGCCGTCTTGTCTGCCGTCTTGTCAGCCGTCTTGTCTGCCGTCTTATTGACGTCTTATTGACGTCTTGTCTGCCGTCTTGTCTGCCGTCTTGTCTGCCGTCTTGTCTGCCGTCTTGTCTGCCGTCTTGTCTGCCGTCTTGTCTGCCGACTTATCTGCCGTCTTGTCTGCCGTCTTGTCTGCCGTCTTGTATGTCGTCTGGTCTGTTGTCTGGACTGTCGTCTTGTCTGCCATCTTGTCTGCCGTCTTGTCTGCCGTCTTGTCTGCCGTCTTGTCTGCCGTCTTGTCTGCCGTCTTCTCTGCCGTCTTGTCTACCGTCTTGTCTGCCGTCTTGTATGTCGTCTGGTCTGTCGTCCTGTCTGCCGTCTTGTCTGCCGTCTTGTCTGCCGTCTTGTCTGCCTTCTTGTCTGCCGTCTTGTCTGCCGTCTTGTCTGCCGTCTTGTCTGCCGTCTTGTCTGCCGTCTTGTCTGCCGTCTTGTGTGCCGTCTTGTCTGCCGTCTTCTCTGCCGTCTTGTCTGCCGTCTTGTATGTCGTCTGGTCTGTCGTCCTGTCTGCCGTCTTGTCTGCCGTCTTGTCTACCGTCTTGTCTGCCGTCTTGTCTGCCGTCTTGTCTGCCGTCTTGTCTGCCGTCTTGTCTGCCGTCTTGTCTGCCGTCTTCTCTGCCGTCTTGTCTGCCGTCTTGTCTGCCGTCTTGTCTGCCGTCTTGTCTGCCTTCTTGTCTGCCGTCTTGTCTGCCGTCTTGTCTGCCGTCTTGTCTGCCATCTTGTCTGCCGTCTTGTCTGCCGTCTTGTCTGCCGTCTTGTCTGCCGTCTTGTCTGCCGTCTTGTCTGCCGTCTTGTCTGCCGACTTATCTGCCGTCTTGTCTGCCGTCTTGTCTGCCGTCTTGTATGTCGTCTGGTCTGTTGTCTGGACTGTCGTCTTGTCTGCCATCTTGTCTGCCGTCTTGTCTGCCGTCTTGTCTGCCGTCTTGTCTGCCGTCTTGTCTGCCGTCTTCTCTGCCGTCTTGTCTACCGTCTTGTCTGCCGTCTTGTATGTCGTCTGGTCTGTCGTCCTGTCTGCCGTCTTGTCTGCCGTCTTGTCTGCCGTCTTGTCTGCCTTCTTGTCTGCCGTCTTGTCTGCCGTCTTGTCTGCCGTCTTGTCTGCCGTCTTGTCTGCCGTCTTGTCTGCCGTCTTGTGTGCCGTCTTGTCTGCCGTCTTGTCTGCCGTCTTCTCTGCCGTCTTGTCTGCCGTCTTGTATGTCGTCTGGTCTGTCGTCCTGTCTGCCGTCTTGTCTGCCGTCTTGTCTGCCGTCTTCTCTGCCGTCTTGTCTACCGTCTTGTATGCCGTCTTGTCTGCCGTCTTGTATGTCTTCTTGTCTGCCGTCTTGTCTGCCGTCTTGTCTGCCGTCTTGTCTGCCGTCTTGTCTGCCGTCTTGTCTGCCGTCTTATCTGCCGTCTTGTCTGCCGTCTTGTCTGCCGTCTTGTATGTCGTCTGGTCTGTTGTCTGGACTGTCGTCTTGTCTGCCATCTTGTCTGCCGTCTTGTCTGCCGTCTTGTCTGCCGTCTTGTCTGCCGACTTATCTGCCGTCTTGTCTGCCGTCTTGTCTGCCGTCTTGTCTGCCGTCTTGTCTGCCGTCTTGTCTGCCGACTTATCTGCCGTCTTGTCTGCCGTCTTGTCTGCCGTCTTGTATGTCGTCTGGTCTGTTGTCTGGACTGTCGTCTTGTCTGCCATCTTGTCTGCCGTCTTGTCTGCCGTCTTGTCTGCCGTCTTGTCTGCCGTCTTGTCTGCCGTCTTCTCTGCCGTCTTGTCTACCGTCTTGTCTGCCGTCTTGTATGTCGTCTGGTCTGTCGTCCTGTCTGCCGTCTTGTCTGCCGTCTTGTCTGCCGTCTTGTCTGCCTTCTTGTCTGCCGTCTTGTCTGCCGTCTTGTCTGCCGTCTTGTCTGCCGTCTTGTCTGCCGTCTTGTCTGCCGTCTTGTGTGCCGTCTTGTCTGCCGTCTTCTCTGCCGTCTTGTCTGCCGTCTTGTATGTCGTCTGGTCTGTCGTCCTGTCTGCCGTCTTGTCTGCCGTCTTGTCTACCGTCTTGTCTGCCGTCTTGTCTGCCGTCTTGTCTGCCGTCTTGTCTGCCGTCTTGTCTGCCGTCTTCTCTGCCGTCTTGTCTGCCGTCTTGTCTGCCGTCTTGTCTGCCGTCTTGTCTGCCGTCTTCTCTGCCGTCTTGTCTACCGTCTTGTCTGCCGTCTTGTATGTCGTCTGGTCTGTCGTCCTGTCTGCCGTCTTGTCTGCCGTCTTGTCTGCCGTCTTGTCTGCCTTCTTGTCTGCCGTCTTGTCTGCCGTCTTGTCTGCCGTCTTGTCTGCCGTCTTGTCTGCCGTCTTGTCTGCCGTCTTGTGTGACGTCTTGTCTGCCGTCTTTTCTGCCGTCTTGTCTACCGTCTTGTATGCCGTCTTGTCTGCCGTCTTGTATGTCGTCTGGTCTGTCGTCCTGTCTGCCGTCTTGTCTGCCGTCTTGTCTGCCGTCTTGTCTGCCGTCTTGTCTGCCGTCTTGTCTGCCGTCCTGTCTGCCGTCTTATCTGCCGTCTTGTCTGCCGTCTTGTCTGCCGTCTTGTCTGCCGACTTATCTGCCGTCTTGTCTGCCGTCTTCTCTGCCGTCTTGTATGTCGTTTGGTCTGTCGTCTGGACTGTCGTCTTGTCTGCCGTCTTGTCTGCCGTCCTGTCTGCCGTCTTGTCTGCCGTCTTGTCTGCCGTCTTGTCTACCGTCTTGTATGCCGTCTTGTCTGCCGTCTTGTATGTCGTCTGGTCTGTCGTCCTGTCTGCCGTCTTGTCTGCCGTCTTGTCTGCCGTCTTGTCTGCCGTCTTGTCTGCCGTCTTGTCTGCCGTCTTGTCTGCCGTCTTGTCTGCCGTCTTATCTGCCGTCTTGTCTGCCGTCTTGTCTGCCGTCTTGTGTGACGTCTTGTCTGCCGTCTTCTCTGCCGTCTTGTCTACCGTCTTGTATGCCGTCTTGTCTGCCGTCTTGTATGTCGTCTGGTCTGTCGTCCTGTCTGCCGTCTTGTCTGCCGTCTTGTCTGCCGTCTTGTCTGCCGTCTTGTCTGCCGTCTTGTCTGCCGTCCTGTCTGCCGTCTTATCTGCCGTCTTGTCTGCCGTCTTGTCTGCCGTCTTGTCTGCCGTCCTGTTTGCCGTCTTATCTGCCGTCTTGTCTGCCGTCTTGTCTGCCGACTTATCTGCCGTCTTGTCTGCCGTCTTCTCTGCCGTCTTGTCTACCGTCTTGTCTGCCGTCTTGTATGTCGTCTGGTCTGTCGTCCTGTCTGCCGTTTTGTCTGCCGTCTTGTCTGCCGTCTTGTCTGCCGTCCTGTCTGCCGTCTTGTCTGCCGTCTTGTCTGCCGTCTTGTCTGCCGTCTTCTCTGCAGTCTTGTCTACCGTCTTGTCTGCCGTCTTGTATGTCGTCTGGTCTGTCGTCCTGTCTGCCGTCTTGTCTGCCGTCTCGTCTGCCGACTTATCTGCCGTCTTGTCTGCCGTCTTCTCTGCCGTCTTGTATGTCGTTTGGTCTGTCGTCTGGACTGTCGTCTTGTCTGCCGTCTTGTCTGCCGTCCTGTCTGCCGTCTTGTCTGCCGTCTCGTCTGCCGTCTTGTCTGCCGTCTTGTCTGCCTTCTTGTCTGCCGTCTTGTCTGCCGTCTTGTCTGCCGTCTTGTCTGCCGTCTTCTCTGCCGTCTTGTCTACCGTCTTGTATGCCGTCTTGTCTGCCGTCTTGTCTGCCGTCTTGTCTGCCGTCTTCTCTGCCGTCTTGTCTACCGTCTTGTATGCCGTCTTGTCTGCCGTCTTGTATGTCTTCTGGTCTATCGTCCTGTCTGCCGTCTTGTCTGCCGTCTTGTCTGCCGTCTTGTTTGCTGTCCTGTCTGCCGTCTTGTCTGCCATCTTGTCTGCCGTCTTGTCTGCCGTCTTGTCTGCCGTCTTGTCTGCCGTCTTGTCTGCCGATTTATCTGCCGTCTTGTCTGCCGTCTTGTCTGCCGTCTTGTCTGCCGTCTTGTATGTCGTCTTGTCTGCCGTCTTGTCTGCCGTCTTGTCTGCCGTCTTGTCTGCCGATTTATCTGCCGTCTTGTCTGCCGTCTTGTCTGCCGTCTTGTCTGCCGTCTTGTATGTCGTCTTGTCTGCCGTCTTGTCTGCCGTCTTGTCTGCCGTCTTGTCTGCCGTCTTCTCTGCCGTCTTGTCTACCGTCTTGTATGCCGTCTTGTCTGCCGTCTTGTCTGCCGTCTTGTCTGCCGTCTTGTCTGCCGTCTTCTCTGCCGTCTTGTCTACCGTCTTGTATGCCGTCTTGTCTGCCGTCTTGTATGTCTTCTGGTCTATCGTCCTGTCTGCCGTCTTGTCTGCCGTCTTGTCTGCCGTCTTGTCTGCTGTCCTGTCTGCCGTCTTGTCTGCCATCTTGTCTGCCGTCTTGTCTGCCGTCTTGTCTGCCGTCTTGTATGTCGTCTGGTCTGTCGTCCTGTCTGTCGTCTTGTCTGCCGTCTTGTCTGCCTTCTTGTCTGCCGTCTTGTCTGCCGTCTTGTCTGCCGTCTTGTCTGCCGTCTTGTCTGCCGTCTTGTCTGCCGTCTTGTCTGCCGTCTTGTCTGCCGTCTTGTCTGCCGTCTTGTCTGCCGTCTTGTCTGCCGTCTTGTCTGCCGTCTTATCTGCCGTCTTGTCTGCCGTCTGGTCTGCCGTCTTGTGTGACGTCTTGTCTGCCGTCTTCTCTGCCGTCTTGTCTACCGTCTTGTATGCCGTCTTGTCTGTCGTCTTGTATGTCGTCTGGTCTGTCGTCCTGTCTGCCGTCTTGTCTGCCGTCTTGTCTGCCGTCTTGTCTGCCGTCTTGTCTGCCGTCCTGTCTGCCGTCTTATCTGCCGTTTTGTCTGCCGTCTTGTCTGTCGTCTTGTCTGCCGTCCTGTCTGCCGTCTTATCTGCCGTCTTGTCTGCCGTCTTGTCTGCCGACTTATCTGCCGTCTTGTCTGCCGTCTTCTCTGCCGTCTTGTCTACCGTCTTGTCTGCCGTCTTGTATGTCGTCTGGTCTGTCGTCCTGTCTGCCGTCTTGTCTGCCGTCTTGTCTGCCGTCTTGTCTGCTGTCCTGTCTGCCGTCTTGTCTGCCGTCTTGTCTGCCGTCTTGTCTGCCGTCTTCTCTGCAGTCTTGTCTACCGTCTTGTCTGCCGTCTTGTATGTCGTCTGGTCTGTCGTCCTGTCTGCCGTCTTGTCTGCCGTCTTGTCTGCCGTCTTGTCTGCCGTCCTGTCTGCCGTCCTGTCTGCCGTCCTGTCTGCCGTCTTGTCTGCCGTCTTGTCTGCCGTCTTGTCTACCGTCTTGTATGCCGTCTTGTCTGCCGTCTTGTCTGCCGTCTTGTCTGCCGTCTTGTCTACCGTCTTGTATGCCGTCCTGTCTGCCGTCCTGTCTGCCGTCCTGTCTGCCGTCTTGTCTGCCGTCTTGTCTGCCGTCTTGTCTACCGTCTTGTATGCCCTCTTGTCTGCCGTCTTGTCTGCCGTCTTGTCTGCCGTCTTGTCTGCCGTCCTGTCTGCCGTCTTGTCTGCCGTCTTGTCTGCCGTCTTGTCTACCGTCTTGTATGCCCTCTTGTCTGCCGTCTTGTCTGCCGTCTTGTCTGCCGTCTTGTCTGCCGTCTTGTCTGCCGTCTTGTCTACCGTCTTGTATGCCGTCTTGTCTGCCGTCTTGTCTGCCGTCTTGTTTGCCGTCTTGTCTACCGTCTTGTATGCCGTCCTGTCTGCCGTCTTGTCTGCCGTCTTGTCTGCCGTCTTGTCTGCCGTCTTGTCTGCCGTCTTCTCTGCAGTCTTGTCTACCGTCTTGTCTGCCGTCTTGTCTACCGTCTTGTCTGCCGTCTTGTCTGCCGTCTTGTCTGCCGTCCTGTCTGCCGTCCTGTCTGCCGTCCTGTCTGCCGTCTTGTCTGCCGTCGTGTCTGCCGTCTTGTCTGCCGTCTTCTCTGCAGTCTTGTCTGCCGTCTTGTCTGCCGTCTTGTCTGCCGTCTTGTCTGCCGTCTTGTCTGCCGTCTTGTCTGCCGTCTTGTCTACCGTCTTGTATGCCGTCCTGTCTGCCGTCTTGTCTGCCGTCTTGTCTGCCGTCTTGTCTGCCGTCTTCTCTGCAGTCTTGTCTACCGTCTTGTCTGCCGTCTTGTCTACCGTCTTGTCTGCCGTCTTGTCTGCCGTCTTGTCTGCCGTCTTCTCTGCCGTCTTGTCAACCGTCTTGTGTGCCGTCTTGTATGTCGTCTGGTCTGTCGTCCTGTCTGCCGTCTTGTCTACCGTCTTGTCTGCCGTCTTGTCTGCCGTCTTGTCTGCCGTCTTGTCTGCCGTCTTGTCTGCCGTCTTCTCTGCCGTCTTTTCAACCGTCTTGTCTGCCGTCTTGTCTGCCGTCTTGTCTGCCGTCTTGTATGGCTTCTGGTCTGTCGTCCTGTCTGCCGTCTTGTCTGCCGTCTTGTCTGCCGTCTTGTCTGCCGTCCTGTCTGCCGTCTTGTCTGCCATCTTGTCTGCCGTCTTGTCTGCCGTCTTGTCTACCGTCTTGTCTGCCGTCTTGTCTGCCGTCTTGTGTGCCGTCTTGTCTGCCGTCTTCTCTGCCGTCTTGTCTGCCGTCTTGTCTGCCGTCTTGTCAGCCGTCTTGTCTGCCGTCTTATTGCAGTCTTGTCTGCCGTCTTGTCTGCCGTCTTGTCTACCGTCTTGTCTGCCGTCTTGTATGTCGTCTGGTCTGTCGTCCTGTCTGCCGTCTTGTCTGCCGTCTTGTATGTCGTCTGGTCTGTCGTCCTGTCTGCCGTCTTGTCTGCCGTCTTGTCTGCCGTCTTGTCTGCCGTCTTGTCTGCCTTCTTGTCTGCCGTCTTGTCTGCCGTCTTGTCTGCCTTCTTGTCTGCCGTCTTGTCTGCCGTCTTGTCTGCCGTCTTGTCTGCCGTCTTCTCTGCCGTCTTGTCTACCGTCTTGTATGCCGTCTTGTCTGCCGTCTTGTCTGCCGTCTTGTCTGCCGTCTTCTCTGCCGTCTTGTCTACCGTCTTGTATGCCGTCTTGTATGTCTTCTGGTCTATCGTCCTGTCTGCCGTCTTGTCTGCCGTCTTGTCTGCCGTGTTGTCTGCTGTCCTGTCTGCCGTCTTGTCTGCCATCTTGTCTGCCATCTTGTCTGCCGTCTTGTCTGCCGTCTTGTCTGCCGTCTTGTCTGCCGTCTTGTCTGCCGTCTTGTCTGCCGTCTTGTCTGCCGATTTATCTGCCGTCTTGTCTGCCGTCTTGTCTGCCGTCTTGTCTGCCGTCTTGTATGTCGTCTTGTCTGCCGTCTTGTCTGCCGTCTTGTCTGCCGATTTATCTGCCGTCTTGTCTACCGTCTTGTCTGCCGTCTTGTATGTCGTCTGGTCTGTCGTCCTGTCTGCCGTCTTGTCTGCCGTCTTGTCTGCCTTCTTGTCTGCCTTCTTGTCTGCCGTCTTGTCTGCCGTCTTGTCTGCCGTCTTGTCTGCCGTCTTGTCTGCCGTCTTGTCTGCCGTCTTGTCTGCCGTCTTGTCTGCCGTCTTATCTGCCGTCTTGTCTGCCGTCTGGTCTGCCGTCTTCTCTGCCGTCTTGTCTACCGTCTTGTATGCCGTCTTGTCTGTCGTCTTGTATGTCGTCTGGTCTGTCGTCCTGTCTGCCGTCTTGTCTGCCGTCTTGTCTGCCGTCTTGTCTGCCGTCTTGTCTGCCGTCTTGTCTGCCGTCCTGTCTGCCGTCTTATCTGCCGTCTTGTCTGCCGTCTTGTCTGCCGACTTATCTGCCGTCTTGTCTGCCGTCTTCTCTGCCGTCTTGTCTACCGTCTTGTCTGCCGTCTTGTATGTCGTCTGGTCTGTCGTCCTGTCTGCCGTCTTGTCTGCCGTCTTGTCTGCCGTCTTGTCTGCCGTCCTGTCTGCCGTCCTGTCTGCCGTCCTGTCTGCCGTCTTGTCTGCCGTCTTGTCTGCCGTCTTGTCTACCGTCTTGTATGCCGTCTTGTCTGCCGTCTTGTATGTCGTCTGGTCTGTCGTCCTGTCTGCCGTCTTGTCTGCCGTCTTGCTGCCGTCTTGTCTGCCGTCCTGTCTGCCGTCTTGTCTGCCGTCTTCTCTGCCGTCTTGTCTACCGTCTTGTATGCCGTCTTGTCTGCCGTCTTGTATGTCTTCTGGTCTATCGTCCTGTCTGCCGTCTTTTCTGCCGTCTTGTCTGCCGTCTTGTCTGCCGTCTTGTATGTCGTCTGGTCTGTCGTCCTGTCTGCCGTCTTGTCTGCCGTCTTGTCTGCCGTCTTGTCTGCCGTCCTGTCTGCCGTCTTGTCTGCCGTCTTGTCTGCCGTCTTGTCTGCCGTCTTCTCTGCAGTCTTGTCTACCGTCTTGTCTGCCGTCTTGTATGTCGTCTGGTCTGTCGTCCTGTCTGCCGTCTTGTCTGCCGTCTTGTCTGCCGTCTTGTCTGCCGTCCTGTCTGCCATCCTGTCTGCCGTCCTGTCTGCCGTCTTGTCTGCCGTCTTGTCTGCCGTCTTGTCTACCGTCTTGTATGCCGTCTTGTCTGCCGTCTTGTATGTCGTCTGGTCTGTCGTCCTGTCTGCCGTCTTGTCTGCCGTCTTGTCTGCCGTCTTGTCTGCCGTCCTGTCTGCCGTCTTGTCTGCCGTCTTGTCTGCCGTCTTGTCTGCCGTCTTCTCTGCAGTCTTGTCTACCGTCTTGTCTGCCGTCTTGTCTACCGTCTTGTCTGCCGTCTTGTCTGCCGTCTGGTCTGTCGTCCTGTCTGCCGTCTTGTCTGCCGTCTTGTCTGCCGTCTTGTCTGCCGTCTTGTCTGCCTTCTTGTCTGCCGTCTTGTCTGCCGTCTTGTCTGCCGTCTTCTCTGCCGTCTTGTCTACCGTCTTGTATGCCGTCTTGTCTGCCGTCTTGTATGTCTTCTGGTCTGTCGTCCTGTCTGCCGTCTTGTCTGCCGACTTATCTGCCGTCTTGTCTGCCGTCTTCTCTGCCGTCTTGTCTACCGTCTTGTCTGCCGTCTTGTCTGCCGTCTTGTCTGCCGTCTGGTCTGTCGTCCTGTCTGCCGTCTTGTCTGCCGATTTATCTGCCGTCTTGTCTGCCGTCTTGTATGTCGTTTGGTCTGCCGTCTTGTCTGCCGTCTTCTCTGCCGTCTTGTCTGCCGTCTTGTCTGCCGTCTTGTCTGCCGTCTTGTCTGCCGTCTTGTCTGCCGTCTTGTCTGCCGTCTTGTCTGCCGTCTTGTCTGCCGTCCTGTCTGCCGTCTTGTCTGCCATCTTGTCTGCCGTCTTGTCTGCCGTCTTGTCTACCGTCTTGTCTGCCGTCCTGTCTGCCGTCTTGTCTGCCGTCTTGTATGTCGTCTTGTCTGGCGTCTTGTCTGCCGATTTATCTGCCGTCTTGTCTACCGTCTTGTCTGCCGTCTTGTATGTCGTCTGGTCTGTCGTCCTGTCTGCCGTCTTGTCTGCCGTCTTGTCTGCCTTCTTGTCTGCCGTCTTGTCTGCCGTCTTGTCTGCCGTCTTGTCTGCCGTCTTGTCTGCCGTCTTGTCTGCCGTCTTGTCTGCCGTCTTGTCTGCCGTCTTGTCTGCCGTCTTGTCTGCCGTCTTATCTGCCGTCTTGTCTGCCGTCTGGTCTGCCGTCTTGTGTGACGTCTTGTCTGCCGTCTTCTCTGCCGTCTTGTCTACCGTCTTGTATGCCGTCTTGTCTGTCGTCTTGTATGTCGTCTGGTCTGTCGTCCTGTCTGCCGTCTTGTCTGCCGTCTTGTGTGCCGTCTTGTCTGCCGTCTTGTCTGCCGTCCTGTCTGCCGTCTTATCTGCCGTTTTGTCTGCCGTCTTGTCTGTCGTCTTGTCTGCCGTCCTGTCTGCCGTCTTATCTGCCGTCTTGTCTGCCGTCTTGTCTGCCGACTTATCTGCCGTCTTGTCTGCCGTCTTCTCTGCCGTCTTGTCTACCGTCTTGTCTGCCGTCTTGTATGTCGTCTGGTCTGTCGTCCTGTCTGCCGTCTTGTCTGCCGTCTTGTCTGCCGTCTTGTCTGCCGTCCTGTCTGCCGTCTTGTCTGCCGTCTTGTCTGCCGTCTTGTCTGCCGTCTTCTCTGCAGTCTTGTCTACCGTCTTGTCTGCCGTCTTCTATGTCGTCTGGTCTGTCGTCCTGTCTGCCGTCTTGTCTGCCGTCTTGTCTGCCGTCTTGTCTGCCGTCCTGTCTGCCGTCCTGTCTGCCGTCCTGTCTGCCGTCTTGTCTGCCGTCTTGTCTGCCGTCTTGTCTACCGTCTTGTATGCCGTCTTGTCTGCCGTCTTGTATGTCGTCTGGTCTGTCGTCCTGTCTGCCGTCTTGTCTGCCGTCTTGCTGCCGTCTTGTCTGCCGTCCTGTCTGCCGTCTTGTCTGCCGTCTTGTCTGCCGTCTTGTCTGCCGTCTTCTCTGCAGTCTTGTCTACCGTCTTGTCTGCCGTCTTGTCTACCGTCTTGTCTGCCGTCTTGTCTGCCGTCTTGTCTGCCGTCTTGTCTGCCGTCTTGTCTGCCGTCTTGTCTGCCGTCTTGTCTACCGTCTTGTATGCCGTCTTGTCTGCCGTCTTGTATGTCGTCTGGTCTGTCGTCCTGTCTGCCGTCTTGTCTGCCGTCTTGTCTGCCGTCTTGTCTGCCGTCTTGTCTGCCGTCTTGTCTGCCGTCTTGTCTGCCGTCTTGTCTGCCGTCTTCTCTGCCGTCTTGTCTACCGTCTTGTCCGCCGTCTTGTATGTCGTCTGGTCTGTCGTCCTGTCTGCCGTCTTGTCTGCCGTCTTGTCTGCCGTCTTGTCTGCCGTCTTGTCTGCCGTCTTGTCTGCCGTCTTGTCTGCCGTCTTGTCTACCGTCTTGTATGCCGTCTTGTCTGCCGTCTTGTATGTCGTCTGGTCTGTCGTCCTGTCTGCCGTCTTGTCTGCCGTCTTGTATGTCGTCTGGTCTGTTGTCTGGACTGTCGTCTTGTCTGCCGTCTTGTCTGCCGTCTTGTATGTCGTCTGGTCTGTCGTCCTGTCTGCCGTCTTGTCTGCCGTCTTGTCTGCCGTCTTGTCTGCCTTCTTGTCTGCCGTCTTGTCTGCCGTCTTGTCTGCCGTCTTGTCTGCCGTCTTGTCTGCCGTCTTGTCTGCCGTCCTGTCTGCCGTCCTGTCTGCCGTCTTGTCTGCCTTCTTGTCTGCCGTCTTGTCTGCCGTCTTGTCTGCCGTCTTGTATGTCGTCTGGTCTGTTGTCTTCTCTGCCGTCTTGTCTACCGTCTTGTATGCCGTCTTGTCTGCCGTCTTGTAAGTCTTCTGGTCTGTCGTCCTGTCTGCCGTATTGTCTGCCGTCTTGTCTGCCGTCTTGTCTGCTGTCCTGTCTGCCGTCTTCTCTGCCGTCTTGTCTACCGTCTTGTATGCCGTCTTGTCTGCCGTCTTGTCTGCCGTCTTGTCTGCCGTCTTCTCTGCCGTCTGGTCTGTCGTCCTGTCTGCCGTCTTGTCTGCCGTCTTGTCTGCCGTCTTGTCTGCCGTCTTGTCTGCCTTCTTGTCTGCCGTCTTGTCTGCCGTCTTGTCTGCCGTCTTGTCTGCCGTCTTGTCTGCCGTCTTGTCTGCCGTCTTGTCGGCCGTCTTGTCTGCCGTCTTGTCTGCCGTCTTGTCTGCCGTCTTGTCTGCCGTCTTGTCTACCGTCTTGTATGCCGTCTTGTCTGCCGTCTTGTATGTCGTCTGGTCTGTCGTCCTGTCTGCCGTCTTGTCTGCCGTCTTGTATGTCGTCTGGTCTGTCGTCCTGTCTGCCGTCTTGTCTGCCGTCTTGTATGTCTTCTGGTCTGTCGTCCTGTCTGCCGTCTTGTCTGCCGTCTTGTCTGCCGTCTTGTCTGCTGTCCTGTCTGCCGTCTTGTCTGCCATCTTGTCTGCCGTCTTGTCTGCCGTCTTGTCTGCCGTCTTGTATGTCGTCTGGTCTGTCGTCCTGTCTGCCGTTTTGTCTGCCGTCTTGTCTGCCGTCTTGTCTGCCTTCTTGTCTGCCGTCTTGTCTGCCGTCTTGTCTGCCGTCTTGTCTGCCGTCTTCTCTGCCGTCTTGTCTACCGTCTTGTATGCCGTCTTGTCTGCCGTCTTGTCTGCCGTCTTCTCTGCCGTCTTGTCTACCGTCTTGTATGCCGTCTTGTCTGCCGTCTTGTATGTCTTCTGGTCTGTCGTCCTGTCTGCCGTCTTGTCTGCCGTCTTGTCTGCCGTCTTGTCTGCTGTCCTGTCTGCCGTCTTGTCTGCCATCTTGTCTGCCGTCTTGTCTGCCGTCTTGTCTGCCGTCTTGTCTGCCGATTTATCTGCCGTCTTGTCTGCCGTCTTGTCTGCCGTCTTGTCTACCGTCTTGTCTGCCGTCTGGTCTGTCGTCCTGTCTGCCGTCTTCTCTGCCGTCTTCTCTGCCGTCTTGTCTACCGTCTTGTCTGCCGTCTTGTATGTCGTCTGGTCTGTCGTCCTGTCTGCCGTCTTGTCTGCCGTCTTGTCTGCCTTCTTGTCTGCCGTCTTGTCTGCCGTCTTGTCTGCCGTCTTGTCTGCCGTCTTGTCTGCCGTCTTGTCTGCCGTCTTGTCTGCCGTCTTGTCTGCCGTCTTGTCTGCCGTCTTATCTGCCGTCTTGTCTGCCGTCTTATCTGCCGTCTTGTCTGCCGTCTTGTCTGCCGTCTTGTGTGACGTCTTGTCTGCCGTCTTCTCTGCCGTCTTGTCTACCGTCTTGTATGCCGTCTTGTCTGCCGTCTTGTATGTCGTCTGGTCTGTCGTCCTGTCTGCCGTCTTGTCTGCCGTCTTGTCTGCCGTCTTGTCTGCCGTCTTGTCTGCCGTCCTGTCTGCCGTCTTATCTGCCGTCTTGTCTGCCGTCTTGTCTGCCGTCCTGTCTGCCGTCTTATCTGCCGTCTTGTCTGCCGTCTTGTCTGCCGACTTATCTGCCGTCTTGTCTGCCGTCTTCTCTGCCGTCTTGTCTACCGTCTTGTCTGCCGTCTTGTATGTCGTCTGGTCTGTCGTCCTGTCTGCCGTCTTGTCTGCCGTCTTGTCTGCCGTCTTGTCTGCGTCTTGTCTGCCGTCCTGTCTGCCGTCTTATCTGCCGTTTTGTCTGCCGTCTTGTCTGCCGTCTTATCTGCCGTTTTGTCTGCCGTCTTGTCTGCCGTCTTATCTGCCGTCTTGTCTGCCGTCTTATCTGCCGTCTTGTCTGCCGTCTTATCTGCCGTCTTGTCTGCCGTCCTGTCTGCCGTCTTATCTGCCGTCTTGTCTGCCGTCTTGTCTGCCGACTTATCTGCCGTCTTGTCTGCCGTCTTGTCTGCCGTCTTGTCTACCGTCTTGTCTGCCGTCTTGTATGTCGTCCTGTCTACCGTCTTGTCTGTCGTCTTGTATGTCGTCTGGTCTGTCGTCCTGTCTGCCGTCTTGTCTGCCGTCTTGTCTGCCGTCTTGTCTGCCGTCTTGTCTGCCGTCCTGTCTGCCGTCTTATCTGCCGTTTTGTCTGCCGTCTTGTCTGTCGTCTTGTCTGCCGTCCTGTCTGCCGTCTTATCTGCCGTCTTGTCTGCCGTCTTGTCTGCCGACTTATCTGCCGTCTTGTCTGCCGTCTTCTCTGCCGTCTTGTCTACCGTCTTGTCTGCCGTCTTGTATGTCGTCTGGTCTGTCGTCCTGTCTGCCGTCTTGTCTGCCGTCTTGTCTGCCGTCTTGTCTGCCGTCTTGTCTGCCGTCCTGTCTGCCGTCTTGTCTGCCGTCTTGTCTGCCGTCTTGTCTGCCGTCTTCTCTGCAGTCTTGTCTACCGTCTTGTCTGCCGTCTTGTATGTCGTCTGGTCTGTCGTCCTGTCTGCCGTCTTGTCTGCCGTCTTGTCTGCCGTCCTGTCTGCCGTCCTGTCTGCCGTCCTGTCTGCCGTCTTGTCTGCCGTCTTGTCTGCCGTCTTGTCTGCCGTCTTATCTACCGTCTTGTATGCCGTCTTGTCTGCCGTCTTGTATGTCGTCTGGCCTGTCGTCCTGTCTGCCGTCTTGTCTGCCGTCTTGTCTGCCGTCTTGTCTGCCGTCCTGTCTGCCGTCTTGTCTGCCGTCTTGTCTGCCGTCTTGTCTGCCGTCTTCTCTGCAGTCTTGTCTACCGTCTTGTCTGCCGTCTTGTCTACCGTCTTGTCTGCCGTCTTGTATGTCGTCTGGTCTGTCGTCCTGTCTGCCGTCTTGTCTGCCGTCTTGTCTGCCGTCTTGTCTGCCGTCTTGTCTGCCGTCTTCTCTGCCGTCTTGTCTACCGTCTTGTCTGCCGTCTTGTATGTCGTCTGGTCTGTCGTCCTGTCTGCCGTCTTGTCTGCCGTCTTGTCTGCCGTCTTGTCTGCCGTCTTGTCTGCCTTCTTGTCTGCCGTCTTGTCTGCCGTCTTGTCTGCCGTCTTGTCTGCCGTCTTGTCTGCCGTCTTGTCTGCCGTCTTGTCTGCCGTCTTGTCTGCCGTCTTGTCTGCCGTCTGGTCTGTCGTCCTGTCTGCCGTCTTCTCTGCCGTCTTCTCTGCCGTCTTGTCTACCGTCTTGTCTGCCGTCTTGTATGTCGTCTGGTCTGTCGTCCTGTCTGCCGTCTTGTCTGCCGTCTTGTCTGCCTTCTTGTCTGCCGTCTTGTCTGCCGTCTTGTCTGCCGTCTTGTCTGCCGTCTTGTCTGCCGTCTTGTCTGCCGTCTTGTCTGCCGTCTTGTCTGCCGTCTTGTCTGCCGTCTTGTCTGCCGTCTTATCTGCCGTCTTGTCTGCCGTCTGGTCTGTCGTCCTGTCTGCCGTCTTGTCTGCCGTCTTGTCTGCCGTCTTGTCTGCCGTCTTGTCTGCCGTCTTGTCTGCCGTCCTGTCTGCCGTCTTATCTGCCGTCTTGTCTGCCGTCTTGTCTGCCGTCTTGTCTGCCGTCCTGTCTGCCGTCTTATCTGCCGTCTTGTCTGCCGTCTTGTCTGCCGACTTATCTGCCGTCTTGTCTGCCGTCTTCTCTGCCGTCTTGTCTGCCGTCTTGTCTGCCGTCTTGTATGTCGTCTGGTCTGTCGTCCTGTCTGCCGTCTTGTCTGCCGTCTTGTCTGCCGTCTTGTCTGCGTCTTGTCTGCCGTCCTGTCTGCCGTCTTATCTGCCGTTTTGTCTGCCGTCTTGTCTGCCGTCTTATCTGCCGTTTTGTCTGCCGTCTTGTCTGCCGTCTTATCTGCCGTGTTGTCTGCCGTCTTATCTGCCGTCTTGTCTGCCGTCCTGTCTGCCGTCTTATCTGCCGTCTTGTCTGCCGTCTTGTCTGCCGACTTATCTGCCGTCTTGTCTGCCGTCTTCTCTGCCGTCTTGTCTACCGTCTTGTCTGCCGTCTTGTATGTCGTCTGGTCTGTCGTCCTGTCTACCGTCTTGTCTGTCGTCTTGTATGTCGTCTGGTCTGTCGTCCTGTCTGCCGTCTTGTCTGCCGTCTTGTCTGCCGTCTTGTCTGCCGTCTTGTCTGCCGTCCTGTCTGCCGTCTTATCTGCCGTTTTGTCTGCCGTCTTGTCTGTCGTCTTGTCTGCCGTCCTGTCTGCCGTCTTATCTGCCGTCTTGTCTGCCGTCTTGTCTGCCGACTTATCTGCCGTCTTGTCTGCCGTCTTCTCTGCCGTCTTGTCTACCGTCTTGTCTGCCGTCTTGTATGTCGTCTGGTCTGTCGTCCTGTCTGCCGTCTTGTCTGCCGTCTTGTCTGCCGTCTTGTCTGCCGTCTTGTCTGCCGTCCTGTCTGCCGTCTTGTCTGCCGTCTTGTCTGCCGTCTTGTCTGCCGTCTTCTCTGCAGTCTTGTCTACCGTCTTGTCTGCCGTCTTGTATGTCGTCTGGTCTGTCGTCCTGTCTGCCGTCTTGTCTGCCGTCTTGTCTGCCGTCTTGTCTGCCGTCCTGTCTGCCGTCCTGTCTGCCGTCTTGTCTGCCGTCTTGTCTGCCGTCTTGTCTGCCGTCTTATCTACCGTCTTGTATGCCGTCTTGTCTGCCGTCTTGTATGTCGTCTGGCCTGTCGTCCTGTCTGCCGTCTTGTCTGCCGTCTTGTCTGCCGTCTTGTCTGCCGTCCTGTCTGCCGTCTTGTCTGCCGTCTTGTCTGCCGTCTTGTCTGCCGTCTTCTCTGCAGTCTTGTCTACTGTCTTGTCTGCCGTCTTGTCTACCGTCTTGTCTGCCGTCTTGTATGTCGTCTGGTCTGTCGTCCTGTCTGCTGTCTTGTCTGCCGTCTTGTCTGCCGTCTTGTCTGCCGTCTTGTCTGCCGTCTTCTCTGCCGTCTTGTCTACCGTCTTGTCTGCCGTCTTGTATGTCGTCTGGTCTGTCGTCCTGTCTGCCGTCTTGTCTGCCGTCTTGTCTGCCGTCTTGTCTGCCTTCTTGTCTGCCGTCTTGTCTGCCGTCTTGTCTGCCGTCTTGTCTGCCGTCTTGTCTGCCGTCTTGTCTGCCGTCTTGTCTGCCGTCTTGTCTGCCGTCTTGTCTGCCGTCTTGTCTGCCGTCTTGTCTGCCGTCTTGTCTACCGTCTTGTATGCCGTCTTGTCTGCCGTCTTGTATGTCGTCTGGTCTGTCGTCCTGTCTGCCGTCTTGTCTGCCGTCTTGTATGTCGTCTGGTCTGTTGTCTGGACTGTCGTCTTGTCTGCCGTCTTGTCTACCGTCTTGTCTGCCGTCTTGTATGTCGTCTGGTCTGTCGTCCTGTCTGCCGTCTTGTCTGCCGTCTTGTCTGCCGTCTTGTCTGCCGTCTTGTCTGCCGTCCTGTCTGCCGTCCTGTCTGCCGTCTTGTCTGCCTTCTTGTCTGCCGTCTTGTCTGCCGTCTTGTCTGCCGTCTTGTCTGCCGTCTTGTCTGCCGTCTTGTCTGCCGTCTTGTCTGCCGTCTTGTCTGCCGTCTTGTCTGCCGTCTTGTCTGCCGTCTTGTCTGCCGTCTTGTCTGCCGTCCTGTCTGCCGTCCTGTCTGCCGTCTTGTCTGCCGTCTTGTATGTCGTCTGGACTGTCGTCTTCTCTGCCGTCTTGTCTACCGTCTTGTCTGCCGTCTTGTCTGCCGTCTTGTATGTCGTCTGGTCTGTTGTCTTCTCTGCCGTCTTGTCTGCCGTCTTGTCTACCGTCTTGTATGCCGTCTTGTCTGCCGCCTTGTATGTCTTCTGGTCTGTCGTCCTGTCTGCCGTCTTGTCTGCCGTCTTGTCTGCCGTCTTGTCTGCTGTCCTGTCTGCCGTCTTCTCTGCCGTCTTGTCTACCGTCTTGTATGCCGTCTTGTCTGCCGTCTTGTCTGCCGTCTTGTCTGCCGTCTTCTCTGCCGTCTTGTCTACCGTCTTGTATGCCGTCTTGTCTGCCGTCTTGTATGTCTTCTGGTCTGTCGTCCTGTCTGCCGTCTTGTCTGCCGTCTTGTCTGCCGTCTTGTCTGCTGTCCTGTATGCCGTCTTGTCTGCCATCTTGTCTGCCGTCTTGTCTGCCTTCTTGTCTGCCGTCTTGTCTGCCGTCTTGTCTGCCGTCTTGTCTGCCGTCTTCTCTGCCGTCTTGTCTACCGTCTTGTATGCCGTCTTGTCTGCCGTCTTGTCTGCCGTCTTGTCTGCCGTCTTCTCTGCCGTCTTGTCTACCGTCTTGTATGCCGTCTTGTCTGCCGTCTTGTATGTCTTCTGGTCTGTCGTCCTGTCTGCTGTCTTGTCTGCCGTCTTGTCTGCCGTCTTGTCTGCTGTCCTGTCTGCCGTCTTGTCTGCCATCTTGTCTGCCGTCTTGTCTGCCGTCCTGTCTGCCGTCTTGTATGTCGTCTGGTCTGTCGTCCTGTCTGCCGTTTTGTCTGCCGTCTTGTCTGCCGTGTTGTCTGCCTTCTTGTCTGCCGTCTTGTCTGCCGTCTTGTCTGCCGTCTTGTCTGCCGTCTTCTCTGCCGTCTTGTCTACCGTCTTGTATGCCGTCTTGTCTGCCGTCTTGTCTGCCGTCTTCTCTGCCGTCTTGTCTACCGTCTTGTATGCCGTCTTGTCTGCCGTCTTGTATGTCTTCTGGTCTGTCGTCCTGTCTGCCGTCTTGTCTGCCGTCTTGTCTGCCGTCTTGTCTGCTGTCCTGTCTGCCGTCTTGTCTGCCATCTTCTCTGCCGTCTTGTCTACCGTCTTGTATGCCGTCTTGTCTGCCGTCTTGTCTGCCGTCTTCTCTGCCGTCTTGTCTACCGTCTTGTATGCCGGCTTGTCTGCCGTCTTGTATGTCTTCTGGTCTGTCGTCCTGTCTGCCGTCTTGTCTGCCGTCTTGTCTGCCGTCTTGTCTGCCGATTTATGTGCCGTCTTGTCTGCCGTCTTGTCTGCCGTCTTGTCTGCCGTCTTGTCTGCCGTCTTGTCTGCCGTCTTGTCTGCCGTCTTGTATGTCGTCTGGTCTGTCGTCCTGTCTGCCGTCTTGTCTGCCGTCTTGTCTGCCGTCTTGTCTGCCGTCCTGTCTGCCGTCTTGTCTGCCGTCTTGTCTGCCGTCTTGTCTGCTGTCCTGTCTGCCGTTTTGTCTGCCGTCTTGTCTGCCGTCTTGTCTGCCTTCTTGTCTGCCGTCTTGTCTGCCGTCTTGTCTGCCGTCTTGTCTGCCGTCTTGTCTGCCGTCTTCTCTGCCGTCTTGTCTACCGTCTTCTCTGCCGTCTTGTCTACCGTCTTGTATGCCGTCTTGTCTACCGTCTTGTATGTCTTCTGGTCTGTCGTCCTGTCTGCCGTCTTGTCTGCCGTCTTGTCTGCCGTCTTTTCTGCCGTGTTGTCTGCCGTCTTGTCTGCCGATTTATGTGCCGTCTTGTCTGCCGTCTTGTCTGCCGACTTGTATGTCGTCTGGTCTGTCGTCCTGTCTGCCGTCTTCTCTGCCGTCTTCTCTGCCGTCTTGTCTACCGTCTTGTCTGCCGTCTTGTATGTCGTCTGGTCTGTCGTCCTGTCTGCCGTCTTGTCTGCCGTCTTGTCTGCCGTCTTGTCTGCCGTCTTGTCTGCCGTCTTGTCTGCCGTCTTGTCTGCCGTCTTGTCTGCCGTCTTGTCTGCCGTCTTATCTGCCGTCCTGTCTGCCGTCTTGTCTGCCGTCTTGTGTGACGTCTTGTCTGCCGTCTTCTCTGCCGTCTTGTCTACCGTCTTGTATGCCGTCTTGTCTGCCGTCTTGTATGTCGTCTGGTCTGTCGTCCCGTCTGCCGTCTTGTCTGCCGTCTTGTCTGCCGTCTTGTCTGCCGTCCTGTCTGCCGTCTTGTCTGCCGTCTTGTCTGCCGTCTTGTCTGCCGTCTTCTCTGCAGTCTTGTCTACCGTCTTGTCTGCCGTCTTGTATGTCGTCTGGTCTGTCGTCCTGTCTGCCGTCTTGTCTGCCGTCTTGTCTGCCGTCTTGTCTGCCGTCTTGTCTACCGTCTTGTCTGCCGTCTTGTATGTCGTCTGGTCTGTCGTCCTGTCTGCCGTCTTGTCTGCCGTCTTGTCTGCCGTCTTGTCTGCCTTCTTGTCTGCCGTCTTGTCTGCCGTCTTGTCTGCCGTCTTGTCTACCGTCTTGTCTGCCGTCTTGTCTGCCGTCTTGTCTGCCGTCTTGTCTGCCGTCTTGTCTGCCGTCTTGTCTGCCGTCTTGTCTGCCGTCTTGTCTACCGTCTTGTATGCCGTCTTGTCTGCCGTCTTGTATGGCTTCTGGTCTGTCGTCCTGTCTGCCGTCTTGTCTGCCGTCTTGTCTGCCGTCTTGTCTGCCGTCTTGTCTGCCGTCTTGTCTGCCGTCTTGTCTGCCATCCTGTCTGCCGTGTTGTCTGCCATCTTGTCTGCCGTCTTGTCTGCCGTCTTGTCTACCGTCTTGTCTGCCGTCTTGTCTGCCGTCTTGTGTGCCGTCTTATGTGCCGTCTTGTCTGCCGTCTTGTCTGCCGATTTATCTGCCGTCTTGTCTGCCGTCTTGTCTGCCGTCTTGTATGTCGTTTGGTCTGTCGTCTTGTATGTCGTCTGGTCTGTCGTCCTGTCTGCCGTCTTGTCTGCCGTCTTGTCTGCCGTCTTGTCTGCCGTCTTGTCTGCCGTCTTGTCTGCCGTCTTGTCTGCCGTCTTCTCTGCAGTCTTGTCTACCGTCTTGTCTGCCGTCTTGTATGTCGTCTGGTCTGTCGTCCTGTCTGCCGTCTTGTCTGCCGTCTCGTCTGCCGTCTTTTCTGCCGTCCTGTCTGCCGTCCTGTCTGCCGTCCTGTCTGCCGTCTTGTCTGCCGTCTTGTCTGCCGTCTTGTCTGCCGTCTTGTCTACCGTCTTGTATGCCGTCTTGTCTGCCGTCTTGTATGTCGTCTGGTCTGTCGTCCCGTCTGCCGTCTTGTCTGCCGTCTTGTCTGCCGTCTTGTCTGCCGTCCTGTCTGCCGTCTTGTCTGCCGTCTTGTCTGCCGTCTTGTCTGCCGTCTTCTCTGCAGTCTTGTCTACCGTCTTGTCTGCCGTCTTGTATGTCGTCTGGTCTGTCGTCCTGTCTGCCGTCTTGTCTGCCGTCTTGTCTGCCGTCTTGTCTGCCGTCTTGTCTACCGTCTTGTCTGCCGTCTTGTATGTCGTCTGGTCTGTCGTCCTGTCTGCCGTCTTGTCTGCCGTCTTGTCTGCCGTCTTGTCTGCCTTCTTGTCTGCCGTCTTGTCTGCCGTCTTGTCTGCCGTCTTGTCTACCGTCTTGTCTGCCGTCTTGTCTGCCGTCTTGTCTGCCGTCTTGTCTGCCGTCTTGTCTGCCGTCTTGTCTGCCGTCTTCTCTGCCGTCTTGTCTACCGTCTTGTATGCCGTCTTGTCTGCCGTCTTGTATGGCTTCTGGTTTGTCGTCCTGTCTGCCGTCTTGTCTGCCGTCTTGTCTGCCGTCTTGTCTGCCGTCTTGTCTGCCGTCTTGTCTGCCGTCTTGTCTGCCGTCTTGTCTGCCGTCATGTCTGCCGTCTTGTCTGCCGTCTTGTCTGCCGTCTTGTCTGCCGTCTTGTCTGCCGTCTTGTCTGCCGTCTTGTCTGCCGTCTTGTCTGCCGTCTTGTCTGCCGTCTTGTCTGCCGTCTTGTCTGCCGTCTTGTCTGCCGTCTTGTCTACCGTCTTGTATGCCGTCTTGTCTGTCGTCTTGTATGTCGTCTGGTCTGTCGTCCTGTCTGCCGTCTTGTCTGCCGTCTTGTATGTCGTCTGGTCTGTTGTCTGGACTGTCGTCTTGTCTGCCGTCTTGTCTACCGTCTTGTCTGCCGTCTTGTATGTCGTCTGGTCTGTCGTCCTGTCTGCCGTCTTGTCTGCCGTCTTGTCTGCCGTCTTGTCTGCCTTCTTGTCTGCCGTCTTGTCTGCCGTCTTGTCTGCCGTCTTGTCTGCCGTCTTGTCTGCCGTCTTGTCTGCCGTCTTGTCTGCCGTCTTGTCTGCCGTCCTGTCTGCCGTCCTGTCTGCCGTCTTGTCTGCCTTCTTGTCTGCCGTCTTGTCTGCCGTCTTGTCTGCCGTCTTGTCTGCCGTCTTGTCTGCCGTCTTGTCTGCCGTCTTGTCTGCCGTCTTGTCTGCCGTCTTGTCTGCCGTCTTGTCTGCCGTCTTGTCTGCCGTCCTGTCTGCCGTCCTGTCTGCCGTCTTGTCTGCCGTCTTGTATGTCGTCTGGTCTGTTGTCTGGACTGTCGTCTTCTCTGCCGTCTTGTCTACCGTCTTGTCTGCCGTCTTGTCTGCCGTCTTGTATGTCGTCTGGTCTGTTGTCTTCTCTGCCGTCTTGTCTACCGTCTTGTATGCCGTCTTGTCTGCCGTCTTGTATGTCTTCTGGTCTGTCGTCCTGTCTGCCGTCTTGTCTGCCGTCTTGTCTGCCGTCTTGTCTGCTGTCCTGTCTGCCGTCTTCTCTGCCGTCTTGTCTACCGTCTTGTATGCCGTCTTGTCTGCCGTCTTGTCTGCCGTCTTCTCTGCCGTCTTGTCTACCGTCTTGTATGCCGTCTTGTCTGCCGTCTTGTATGTCTTCTGGTCTGTCGTCCTGTCTGCCGTCTTGTCTGCCGTCTTGTCTGCCGTCTTGTCTGCTGTCCTGTCTGCCGTCTTGTCTGCCATCTTGTCTGCCGTCTTGTCTGCCTTCTTGTCTGCCGTCTTGTCTGCCGTCTTGTCTGCCGTCTTGTCTGCCGTCTTCTCTGCCGTCTTGTCTACCGTCTTGTATGCCGTCTTGTCTGCCGTCTTGTCTGCCGTCTTGTCTGCCGTCTTCTCTGCCGTCTTGTCTACCGTCTTGTATGCCGTCTTGTCTGCCGTCTTTTATGTCTTCTGGTCTGTCGTCCTGTCTGCCGTCTTGTCTGCCGTCTTGTCTGCCGTCTTGTCTGCTGTCCTGTCTGCCGTCTTGTCTGCCATCTTGTCTGCCGTCTTGTCTGCCGTCTTGTCTGCCGTCTTGTATGTCGTCTGGTCTGTCGTCCTGTCTGCCGTTTTGTCTGCCGTCTTGTCTGCCGTCTTGTCTGCCTTCTTGTCTGCCGTCTTGTCTGCCGTCTTGTCTGCCGTCTTGTCTGCCGTCTTCTCTGCCGTCTTGTCTACCGTCTTGTATGCCGTCTTGTCTGCCGTCTTGTCTGCCGTCTTCTCTGCCGTCTTGTCTACCGTCTTGTATGCCGTCTTGTCTGCCGTCTTGTATGTCTTCTGGTCTGTCGTCCTGTCTGCCGTCTTGTCTGCCGTCTTGTCTGCCGTCTTGTCTGCTGTCCTGTCTGCCGTCTTGTCTGCCATCTTGTCTGCCGTCAGTCTGCCGTCATGTCTGCCGTCTTGTCTGCCGTCTTGTCTGCCGTCTTGTCTGCCGTCTTGTCTGCCGTCTTGTCTGCCGATTTATGTGCCGTCTTGTCTGCCGTCTTGTCTGCCGTCTTGTCTGCCGTCTTGTCTGCCGTCTTGTCTGCCGTCTTGTCTGCCGTCTTGTCTGCCGTCTTGTATGTCGTCTGGTCTGTCGTCCTGTCTGCCGTCTTCTCTGCCGTCTTCTCTGCCGTCTTGTCTACCGTCTTGTCTGCCGTCTTGTATGTCGTCTGGTCTGTCGTCCTGTCTGCCGTCTTGTCTGCCGTCTTGTCTGCCTTCTTGTCTGCCGTCTTGTCTGCCGTCTTGTCTGCCGTCTTGTCTGCCGTCTTGTCTGCCGTCTTGTCTGCCGTCTTGTCTGCCGTCTTGTCTGCCGTCTTGTCTGCCGTCTTGTCTGCCGTCTTATCTGCCGTCCTGTCTGCCGTCTTGTCTGCCGTCTTGTGTGACGTCTTGTCTGCCGTCTTCTCTGCCGTCTTGTCTACCGTCTTGTACGCCGTCTTGTCTGCCGTCTTGTATGTCGTCTGGTCTGTCGTCCCGTCTGCCGTCTTGTCTGCCGTCTTGTCTGCCGTCTTGTCTGCCGTCCTGTCTGCCGTCTTGTCTGCCGTCTTGTCTGCCGTCTTGTCTGCCGTCTTGTCTGCCGTCTTGTCTGCCGTCTTGTCTGCCGTCTTGTCTGCCGTCTTGTCTGCCGTCTTCTCTGCCGTCTTGTCTACCGTCTTGTATGCCGTCTTGTCTGCCGTCTTGTATGGCTTCTGGTTTGTCGTCCTGTCTGCCGTCTTGTCTGCCGTCTTGTCTGCCGTCTTGTCTGCCGTCTTGTCTGCCGTCTTGTCTGCCGTCTTGTCTGCCGTCTTGTCTGCCGTCTTGTCTGCCGTCTTGTCTGCCGTCTTGTCTGCCGTCTTGTCTGCCGTCTTGTCTGCCGTCTTGTCTGCCGTCTTGTCTGCCGTCTTGTCTGCCGTCTTGTCTACCGTCTTGTATGCCGTCTTGTCTGTCGTCTTGTATGTCGTCTGGTCTGTCGTCCTGTCTGCCGTCTTGTCTGCCGTCTTGTTTGTCGTCTGGTCTGTTGTCTGGACTGTCGTCTTGTCTGCCGTCTTGTCTACCGTCTTGTCTGCCGTCTTGTATGTCGTCTGGTCTGTCGTCCTGTCTGCCGTCTTGTCTGCCGTCTTGTCTGCCGTCTTGTCTGCCTTCTTGTCTGCCGTCTTGTCTGCCGTCTTGTCTGCCGTCTTGTCTGCCGTCTTGTCTGCCGTCTTGTCTGCCGTCTTGTCTGCCGTCCTGTCTGCCGTCCTGTCTGCCGTCTTGTCTGCCTTCTTGTCTGCCGTCTTGTCTGCCGTCTTGTCTGCCGTCTTGTCTGCCGTCTTGTCTGCCGTCTTGTCTGCCGTCTTGTCTGCCGTCTTGTCTGCCGTCTTGTCTGCCGTCTTGTCTGCCGTCTTGTCTGCCGTCCTGTCTGCCGTCCTGTCTGCCGTCTTGTCTGCCGTCTTGTCTGCCGTCTTGTATGTCGTCTGGTCTGTTGTCTGGACTGTCGTCTTCTCTGCCGTCTTGTCTACCGTCTTGTCTGCCGTCTTGTCTGCCGTCTTGTATGTCGTCTGGTCTGTTGTCTTCTCTGCCGTCTTGTCTACCGTCTTGTATGCCGTCTTGTCTGCCGTCTTGTATGTCTTCTGGTCTGTCGTCCTGTCTGCCGTCTTGTCTGCCGTCTTGTCTGCCGTCTTGTCTGCCGTCTTGTCTGCTGTCCTGTCTGCCGTCTTCTCTGCCGTCTTGTCTACCGTCTTGTATGCCGTCTTGTCTGCCGTCTTGTCTGCCGTCTTGTCTGCCGTCTTCTCTGCCGTCTTGTCTACCGTCTTGTATGCCGTCTTGTCTGCCGTCTTGTATGTCTTCTGGTCTGTCGTCCTGTCTGCCGTCTTGTCTGCCGTCTTGTCTGCCGTCTTGTCTGCTGTCCTGTCTGCCGTCTTGTCTGCCATCTTGTCTGCCGTCTTGTCTGCCTTCTTGTCTGCCGTCTTGTCTGCCGTCTTGTCTGCCGTCTTGTCTGCCGTCTTCTCTGCCGTCTTGTCTACCGTCTTGTATGCCGTCTTGTCTGCCGTCTTGTCTGCCGTCTTGTCTGCCGTCTTCTCTGCCGTCTTGTCTACCGTCTTGTATGCCGTCTTGTCTGCCGTCTTGTATGTCTTCTGGTCTGTCGTCCTGTCTGCCGTCTTGTCTGCCGTCTTGTCTGCCGTCTTGTCTGCTGTCCTGTCTGCCGTCTTGTCTGCCATCTTGTCTGCCGTCTTGTCTGCCGTCTTGTCTGCCGTCTTGTATGTCGTCTGGTCTGTCGTCCTGTCTGCCGTTTTGTCTGCCGTCTTGTCTGCCGTCTTGTCTGCCTTCTTGTCTGCCGTCTTGTCTGCCGTCTTGTCTGCCGTCTTGTCTGCCGTCTTCTCTGCCGTCTTGTCTACCGTCTTGTATGCCGTCTTGTCTGCCGTCTTGTCTGCCGTCTTCTCTGCCGTCTTGTCTACCGTCTTGTATGCCGTCTTGTCTGCCGTCTTGTATGTCTTCTGGTCTGTCGTCCTGTCTGCCGTCTTGTCTGCCGTCTTGTCTGCCGTCTTGTCTGCTGTCCTGTCTGCCGTCTTGTCTGCCATCTTGTCTGCCGTCTTGTCTGCCGTCTTGTCTGCCGATTTATGTGCCGTCTTGTCTGCCGTCTTGTCTGCCGTCTTGTATGTCGTCTGGTCTGTCGTCCTGTCTGCCGTCTTCTCTGCCGTCTTCTCTGCCGTCTTGTCTACCGTCTTGTCTGCCGTCTTGTATGTCGTCTGGTCTGTCGTCCTGTCTGCCGTCTTGTCTGCCGTCTTGTCTGCCTTCTTGTCTGCCGTCTTGTCTGCCGTCTTGTCTGCCGTCTTGTCTGCCGTCTTGTCTGCCGTCTTGTCTGCCGTCTTGTCTGCCGTCTTGTCTGCCGTCTTGTCTGCCGTCTTGTCTGCCGTCTTATCTGCCGTCCTGTCTGCCGTCTTGTCTGCCGTCTTGTGTGACGTCTTGTCTGCCGTCTTCTCTGCCGTCTTGTCTACCGTCTTGTACGCCGTCTTGTCTGCCGTCTTGTATGTCGTCTGGTCTGTCGTCCCGTCTGCCGTCTTGTCTGCCGTCTTGTCTGCCGTCTTGTCTGCCGTCCTGTCTGCCGTCTTGTCTGCCGTCTTGTCTGCCGTCTTGTCTGCCGTCTTCTCTGCAGTCTTGTCTACCGTCTTGTCTGCCGTCTTGTATGTCGTCTGGTCTGTCGTCCTGTCTGCCGTCTTGTCTGCCGTCTTGTCTGCCGTCTTCTCTGCCGTCTTGTCTACCGTCTTGTCTGCCGTCTTGTATGTCGTCTGGTCTGTCGTCCTGTCTGCCGTCTTGTCTGCCGTCTTGTCTGCCGTCTTGTCTGCCTTCTTGTCTGCCGTCTTGTCTGCCGTCTTGTCTGCCGTCTTGTCTGCCGTCTTGTCTGCCGTCTTGTCTGCCGTCTTGTCTGCCGTCTTGTCTGCCGTCTTTTCTGCCGTCTTGTCTACCGTCTTGTATGCCGTCTTGTCTGCCGTCTTGTATGTCGTCTGGTCTGTCGTCCTGTCTGCCGTCTTGTCTGCCGTCTTGTCTGCCGTCTTGTCTGCCGACTTATCTGCCGTCTTGTCTGCCGTCTTCTCTGCCGTCTTGTCTACCGTCTTGTCTGCCGTCTTGTATGTCGTCTGGTCTGTCGTCCTGTCTGCCGTCTTGTCTGCCGTCTTGTCTGCCGTCTTGTCTGCCGTCCTGTCTGCCGTCTTGTCTGCCGTCTTGTCTGCCGTCTTGTCTGCCGTCTTCTCTGCAGTCTTGTCTACCGTCTTGTCTGCCGTCTTGTATGTCGTCTGGTCTGTCGTCTTGTCTGCCGTCTTGTATGTCGTTTGGTCTGTCGTCTGGACTGTCGTCTTGTCTGCCGTCTTGTCTGCCGTCCTGTCTGCCGTCTTGTCTGCCGTCTTGTCTGCCGTCTTGTCTACCGTCTTGTATGCCGTCTTGTCTGCCGTCTTGTATGTCGTCTGGTCTGTCGTCCTGTCTGCCGTCTTGTCTGCCGTCTTGTCTGCCGTCTTCTCTGCCGTCTTGTCTACCGTCTTGTCTGCCGTCTTGTATGTCGTCTGGTCTGTCGTCCTGTCTGCCGTCTTGTCTGCCGTCTTGTCTGCCGTCTTGTCTGCCTTCTTGTCTGCCGTCTTGTCTGCCGTCTTGTCTGCCGTCTTGTCTGCCGTCTTGTCTGCCGTCTTGTCTGCCGTCTTGTCTGCCGTCTTGTCTGCCGTCTTGTCTGCCGTCTTGTGTGACGTCTTGTCTGCCGTCTTTTCTGCCGTCTTGTCTACCGTCTTGTATGCCGTCTTGTCTGCCGTCTTGTATGTCGTCTGGTCTGTCGTCCTGTCTGCCGTCTTGTCTGCCGTCTTGTCTGCCGTCTTGTCTGCCGACTTATCTGCCGTCTTGTCTGCCGTCTTCTCTGCCGTCTTGTCTACCGTCTTGTCTGCCGTCTTGTATGTCGTCTGGTCTGTCGTCCTGTCTGCCGTCTTGTCTGCCGTCTTGTCTGCCGTCTTGTCTGCCGTCCTGTCTGCCGTCTTGTCTGCCGTCTTGTCTGCCGTCTTGTCTGCCGTCTTGTCTGCCGTCTTGTCTGCCGTCTTCTCTGCAGTCTTGTCTACCGTCTTGTCTGCCGTCTTGTATGTCGTCTGGTCTGTCGTCTTGTCTGCCGTCTTGTATGTCGTTTGGTCTGTCGTCTGGACTGTCGTCTTGTCTGCCGTCTTGTCTGCCGTCCTGTCTGCCGTCTTGTCTGCCATCTTGTCTGCCGTCTTGTCTGCCGTCTTGTCTGCCGTCTTGTCTGCCGTCTTGTCTGCCGTCCTGTCTGCCGTCTTGTCTGCCGTCTTGTCTGCCGTCTTGTCTGCCGTCTTGTCTGCCGTCTTGTCTGCCGTCTTGTCTGCCGTCTTGTCTGCCGTCTTGTCTGCCGTCTTGTCTGCCGTCTTGTCTGCCGTCTTCTCTGCCGTCTTGTCTACCGTCTTGTATGCCGTCTTGTCTGCCGTCTTGTATGGCTTCTGGTTTGTCGTCCTGTCTGCCGTCTTGTCTGCCGTCTTGTCTGCCGTCTTGTCTGCCGTCTTGTCTGCCGTCTTGTCTGCCGTCTTGTCTGCCGTCTTGTCTGCCGTCTTGTCTGCCGTCTTGTCTGCCGTCTTGTCTGCCGTCTTGTCTGCCGTCTTGTCTGCCGTCTTGTCTGCCGTCTTGTCTGCCGTCTTGTCTACCGTCTTGTATGCCGTCTTGTCTGTCGTCTTGTATGTCGTCTGGTCTGTCGTCCTGTCTGCCGTCTTGTCTGCCGTCTTGTATGTCGTCTGGTCTGTTGTCTGGACTGTCGTCTTGTCTGCCGTCTTGTCTACCGTCTTGTCTGCCGTCTTGTATGTCGTCTGGTCTGTCGTCCTGTCTGCCGTCTTGTCTGCCGTCTTGTCTGCCGTCTTGTCTGCCTTCTTGTCTGCCGTCTTGTCTGCCGTCTTGTCTGCCGTCTTGTCTGCCGTCTTGTCTGCCGTCTTGTCTGCCGTCTTGTCTGCCGTCTTGTCTGCCGTCCTATCTGCCGTCCTGTCTGCCGTCTTGTCTGCCTTCTTGTCTGCCGTCTTGTCTGCCGTCTTGTCTGCCGTCTTGTCTGCCGTCTTGTCTGCCGTCTTGTCTGCCGTCTTGTCTGCCGTCTTGTCTGCCGTCTTGTCTGCCGTCTTGTCTGCCGTCTTGTCTGCCGTCCTGTCTGCCGTCCTGTCTGCCGTCTTGTCTGCCGTCTTGTCTGCCGTCTTGTATGTCGTCTGGTCTGTTGTCTGGACTGTCGTCTTCTCTGCCGTCTTGTCTACCGTCTTGTCTGCCGTCTTGTCTGCCGTCTTGTATGTCGTCTGGTCTGTTGTCTTCTCTGCCGTCTTGTCTACCGTCTTGTATGCCGTCTTGTCTGCCGTCTTGTATGTCTTCTGGTCTGTCGTCCTGTCTGCCGTCTTGTCTGCCGTCTTGTCTGCCGTCTTGTCTGCTGTCCTGTCTGCCGTCTTCTCTGCCGTCTTGTCTACCGTCTTGTATGCCGTCTTGTCTGCCGTCTTGTCTGCCGTCTTGTCTGCCGTCTTCTCTGCCGTCTTGTCTACCGTCTTGTATGCCGTCTTGTCTGCCGTCTTGTATGTCTTCTGGTCTGTCGTCCTGTCTGCCGTCTTGTCTGCCGTCTTGTCTGCCGTCTTGTCTGCTGTCCTGTCTGCCGTCTTGTCTGCCATCTTGTCTGCCGTCTTGTCTGCCTTCTTGTCTGCCGTCTTGTCTGCCGCCTTGTCTGCCGTCTTCTCTGCCGTCTTGTCTACCGTCTTGTATGCCGTCTTGTCTGCCGTCTTGTCTGCCGTCTTGTCTGCCGTCTTCTCTGCCGTCTTGTCTACCGTCTTGTATGCCGTCTTGTCTGCCGTCTTGTATGTCTTCTGGTCTGTCGTCCTGTCTGCCGTCTTGTCTGCCGTCTTGTCTGCCGTCTTGTCTGCTGTCCTGTCTGCCGTCTTGTCTGCCATCTTGTCTGCCGTCTTGTCTGCCGTCTTGTCTGCCGTCTTGTATGTCGTCTGGTCTGTCGTCCTGTCTGCCGTTTTGTCTGCCGTCTTGTCTGCCGTCTTGTCTGCCTTCTTGTCTGCCGTCTTGTCTGCCGTCTTGTCTGCCGTCTTGTCTGCCGTCTTCTCTGCCGTCTTGTCTACCGTCTTGTATGCCGTCTTGTCTGCCGTCTTGTCTGCCGTCTTCTCTGCCGTCTTGTCTGCCGTCTTGTCTGCCGTCTTGTCTGCCGATTTATGTGCCGTCTTGTCTGCCGTCTTGTCTGCCGTCTTGTATGTCGTCTGGTCTGTCGTCCTGTCTGCCGTCTTCTCTGCCGTCTTCTCTGCCGTCTTGTCTACCGTCTTGTCTGCCGTCTTGTATGTCGTCTGGTCTGTCGTCCTGTCTGCCGTCTTGTCTGCCGTCTTGTCTGCCTTCTTGTCTACCGTCTTGTCTGCCGTCTTGTCTGCCGTCTTGTCTGCCGTCTTGTCTGCCGTCTTGTCTGCCGTCTTGTCTGCCGTCTTGTCTGCCGTCTTGTCTGCCGTCTTGTCTGCCGTCTTGTCTGCCGTCTTGTCTGCCGTCTTATCTGCCGTCCTGTCTGCCGTCTTGTCTGCCGTCTTGTGTGACGTCTTGTCTGCCGTCTTCTCTGCCGTCTTGTCTACCGTCTTGTACGCCGTCTTGTCTGCCGTCTTGTATGTCGTCTGGTCTGTCGTCCCGTCTGCCGTCTTGTCTGCCGTCTTGTCTGCCGTCTTGTCTGCCGTCCTGTCTGCCGTCTTGTCTGCCGTCTTGTCTGCCGTCTTGTCTGCCGTCTTCTCTGCAGTCTTGTCTACCGTCTTGTCTGCCGTCTTGTATGTCGTCTGGTCTGTCGTCCTGTCTGCCGTCTTGTCTGCCGTCTTGTCTGCCGTCTTCTCTGCCGTCTTGTCTACCGTCTTGTCTGCCGTCTTGTATGTCGTCTGGTCTGTCGTCCTGTCTGCCGTCTTGTCTGCCGTCTTGTCTGCCGTCTTGTCTGCCTTCTTGTCTGCCGTCTTGTCTGCCGTCTTGTCTGCCGTCTTGTCTGCCGTCTTGTCTGCCGTCTTGTCTGCCGTCTTGTCTGCCGTCTTGTCTGCCGTCTTGTCTGCCGTCTTGTCTGCCGTCTTGTCTGCCGTCTTATCTGCCGTCCTGTCTGCCGTCTTGTCTGCCGTCTTGTGTGACGTCTTGTCTGCCGTCTTCTCTGCCGTCTTGTCTACCGTCTTGTACGCCGTCTTGTCTGCCGTCTTGTATGTCGTCTGGTCTGTCGTCCCGTCTGCCGTCTTGTCTGCCGTCTTGTCTGCCGTCTTGTCTGCCGTCTTGTCTGCCGTCTTGTCTGCCGTCTTGTCTGCTGTCCTGTCTGCCGTCTTGTCTGCCATCTTGTCTGCCGTCTTGTCTGCCGTCTTGTCTGCCGTCTTGTATGTCGTCTGGTCTGTCGTCCTGTCTGCCGTTTTGTCTGCCGTCTTGTCTGCCGTCTTGTCTGCCTTCTTGTCTGCCGTCTTGTCTGCCGTCTTGTATGTCTTCTGGTCTGTCGTCCTGTCTGCCGTCTTGTCTGCCGTCTTGTCTGCCGTCTTGTCTGCTGTCCTGTCTGCCGTCTTGTCTGCCATCTTGTCTGCCGTCTTGTCTGCCGTCTTGTCTGCCGATTTATGTGCCGTCTTGTCTGCCGTCTTGTCTGCCGTCTTGTATGTCGTCTTGTCTGCCGTCTTGTCTGCCGTCTTGTCTGCCGTCTTGTCTGCCGTCTTGTCTGCCGTCTTGTCTGCCGTCTTGTCTGCCGTCTTGTCTGCCGTCTTGTCTGCCGTCTTGTCTGCCGTCTTATCTGCCGTCCTGTCTGCCGTCTTGTCTGCCGTCTTGTGTGACGTCTTGTCTGCCGTCTTCTCTGCCGTCTTGTCTACCGTCTTGTACGCCGTCTTGTCTGCCGTCTTGTATGTCGTCTGGTCTGTCGTCCCGTCTGCCGTCTTGTCTGCCGTCTTGTCTGCCGTCTTGTCTGCCGTCTTGTATGTCGTCTTGTCTGCCGTCTTGTCTGCCGTCTTGTCTGCCGTCTTGTCTGCCGTCTTGTCTGCCGTCTTGTCTGCCGTCTTGTCTGCCGTCTTGTCTGCCGTCTTGTCTGCCGTCTTGTCTGCCGTCTTATCTGCCGTCCTGTCTGCCGTCTTGTCTGCCGTCTTGTGTGACGTCTTGTCTGCCGTCTTCTCTGCCGTCTTGTCTACCGTCTTGTACGCCGTCTTGTCTGCCGTCTTGTATGTCGTCTGGTCTGTCGTCCCGTCTGCCGTCTTGTCTGCCGTCTTGTCTGCCGTCTTCTCTGCCGTCTTGTCTACCGTCTTGTACGCCGTCTTGTCTGCCGTCTTGTATGTCGTCTGGTCTGTCGTCCCGTCTGCCGTCTTGTCTGCCGTCTTGTCTGCCGTCTTGTCTGCCGTCCTGTCTGCCGTCTTGTCTGCCGTCTTGTCTGCCGTCTTGTCTGCCGTCTTCTCTGCAGTCTTGTCTACCGTCTTGTCTGCCGTCTTGTATGTCGTCTGGTCTGTCGTCCTGTCTGTCGTCCTGTCTGCCGTCTTCTCTGCCGTCTTCTCTGCCGTCTTGTCTACCGTCTTGTCTGCCGTCTTGTATGTCGTCTGGTCTGTCGTCCTGTCTGCCGTCTTGTCTGCCGTCTTGTCTGCCTTCTTGTCTGCCGTCTTGTCTGCCGTCTTGTCTGCCGTCTTGTCTGCCGTCTTGTCTGCCGTCTTGTCTGCCGTCTTGTCTGCCGTCTTGTCTGCCGTCTTGTCTGCCGTCTTGTCTGCCGTCTTGTCTGCCGTCTTATCTGCCGTCCTGTCTGCCGTCTTGTCTGCCGTCTTGTGTGACGTCTTGTCTGCCGTCTTCTCTGCCGTCTTGTCTACCGTCTTGTACGCCGTCTTGTCTGCCGTCTTGTATGTCGTCTGGTCTGTCGTCCCGTCTGCCGTCTTGTCTGCCGTCTTGTCTGCCGTCTTGTCTGCCGTCCTGTCTGCCGTCTTGTCTGCCGTCTTCTCTGCCGTCTTGTCAACCGTCTTGTCTGCCGTCTTGTCTGCCGTCTTGTCTGCCGTCTTGTCTGCCGTCTTATCTGCCGTCTTGTCTGCCGTCTTGTCTGCCGTCTTGTCTGCCGTCCTGTCTGCCGTCTTGTCTGCCGTCTTCTCTGCCGTCTTGTCTACCGTCTTGTCTGCCGTCTTGTCTGCCGTCTTGTCTGCCGTCTTGTCTGCCGTCTTCTCTGCCGTCTTGTCAACCGTCTTGTCTGCCGTCTTGTATGTCGTCTGGTCTGTCGTCCTGTCTGCCGTCTTGTCTACCGTCTTGTCTGCCGTCTTGTCTGCCGTCCTGTCTGCCGTCATGTCGGCCGTCTTGTCTGCCGTCTTATCTGCCGTCTTGTCTGCCGTCTTCTCTGCCGTCTTGTCTACCGTCTTGTATGCCGTCTTGTCTGCCGTCTTGTATGGCTTCTGGTCTGTCGTCCTGTCTGCCGTCTTGTCTGCCGTCTTGTCTGCCGTCTTGTCTGCCGTCCTGTCTGCCGTCTTGTCTGCCATCTTGTCTACCGTCTTGTATGCCGTCTTGTCTGCCGTCTTGTCTGCCGTCTTGTATGTCGTCTGGTCTGCCGTCTTGTCTGCCGTCTTGTCTGCCGTCTTGTCTGCCGTCTTGTATGTCGTCTGGTCTGTCGTCCTGTCTGCCGTCTTGTCTGCCGTCTTGTCTGCCGTCTTGTCTGCCGTCCTGTCTGCCGTCTTGTCTGCCGTCTTGTCTGCCGTCTTGTCTGCCGTCTTCTCTGCAGTCTTGTCTACCGTCTTGTCTGCCGTCTTGTATGTCGTCTGGTCTGTCGTCCTGTCTGCCGTCTTGTCTGCCGTCTCGTCTGCCGTCTTTTCTGCCGTCCTGTCTGCCGTCCTGTCTGCCGTCCTGTCTGCCGTCTTGTCTGCCGTCTTGTCTGCCGTCTTCTCTGCAGTCTTGTCTACCGTCTTGTCTGCCGTCTTGTATGTCGTCTGGTCTGTCGTCCTGTCTGCCGTCTTGTCTGCCGTCTTGTCTGCCGTCTTGTCTGCCGTCTTGTCTACCGTCTTGTCTACCGTCTTGTCTGCCGTCTTGTATGTCGTCTGGTCTGTCGTCCTGTCTGCCGTCTTGTCTGCCGTCTTGTCTGCCGTCTTGTATGTCGTCTGGTCTGTCGTCCTGTCTGCCGTCTTGTCTGCCGTCTTGTCTGCCGTCTTGTCTGCCGTCCTGTCTGCCGTCTTGTCTGCCGTCTTGTCTGCCGTCTTGTCTGCCGTCTTGTCTGCCGTCTTGTCTGCCGTCTTGTCTGCCGTCTTGTCTACCGTCTTGTCTACCGTCTTGTCTGCCGTCTTGTATGTCGTCTGGTCTGTCGTCCTGTCTGCCGTCTTGTCTGCCGTCTTGTATGTCGTCTGGTCTGTCGTCCCGTCTGCCGTCTTGTCTGCCGTCTTGTCTGCCGTCTTGTCTGCCGTCCTGTCTGCCGTCTTGTCTGCCGTCTTGTCTGCCGTCTTGTCTGCCGTCTTGTCTGCCGTCTTGTCTGCCGTCTTGTCTGCCGTCTTGTCTGCCGTCTTCTCTGCCGTCTTGTCAACCGTCTTGTGTGCCGTCTTGTATGTCGTCTGGTCTGTCGTCCTGTCTGCCGTCTTGTCTACCGTCTTGTCTGCCGTCTTGTCTGCCGTCTTGTCTGCCGTCTTGTCTGCCGTCTTCTCTGCCGTCTTGTCAACCGTCTTGTCTGCCGTCTTGTCTGCCGTCTTGTCTGCCGTCTTGTCTGCCGTCCTGTCTGCCGTCTTGTCTGCCGTCTTGTCTGCCGTCTTGTCTGCCGTCTTCTCTGCAGTCTTGTCTACCGTCTTGTCTGCCGTCTTGTATGTCGTCTGGTCTGTCGTCCTGTCTGCCGTCTTGTCTGCCGTCTTGTCTGCCGTCTTCTCTGCCGTCTTGTCTACCGTCTTGTCTGCCGTCTTGTATGTCGTCTGGTCTGTCGTCCTGTCTGCCGTCTTGTCTGCCGTCTTGTCTGCCGTCTTGTCTGCCTTCTTGTCTGCCGTCTTGTCTGCCGTCTTGTCTGCCGTCTTGTCTGCCGTCTTGTCTGCCGTCTTGTCTGCCGTCTTGTCTGCCGTCTTGTCTGCCGTCTTGTCTGCCGTCTTGTCTGCCGTCTTGTCTGCCGTCTTATCTGCCGTCCTGTCTGCCGTCTTGTCTGCCGTCTTGTGTGACGTCTTGTCTGCCGTCTTCTCTGCCGTCTTGTCTACCGTCTTGTACGCCGTCTTGTCTGCCGTCTTGTATGTCGTCTGGTCTGTCGTCCCGTCTGCCGTCTTGTCTGCCGTCTTGTCTGCCGTCTTGTCTGCCGTCTTGTCTGCCGTCTTGTCTGCCGTCTTGTCTGCTGTCCTGTCTGCCGTCTTGTCTGCCATCTTGTCTGCCGTCTTGTCTGCCGTCTTGTCTGCCGTCTTGTATGTCGTCTGGTCTGTCGTCCTGTCTGCCGTTTTGTCTGCCGTCTTGTCTGCCGTCTTGTCTGCCTTCTTGTCTGCCGTCTTGTCTGCCGTCTTGTATGTCTTCTGGTCTGTCGTCCTGTCTGCCGTCTTGTCTGCCGTCTTGTCTGCCGTCTTGTCTGCTGTCCTGTCTGCCGTCTTGTCTGCCATCTTGTCTGCCGTCTTGTCTGCCGTCTTGTCTGCCGATTTATGTGCCGTCTTGTCTGCCGTCTTGTCTGCCGTCTTGTATGTCGTCTTGTCTGCCGTCTTGTCTGCCGTCTTGTCTGCCGTCTTGTCTGCCGTCTTGTCTGCCGTCTTGTCTGCCGTCTTGTCTGCCGTCTTGTCTGCCGTCTTGTCTGCCGTCTTGTCTGCCGTCTTATCTGCCGTCCTGTCTGCCGTCTTGTCTGCCGTCTTGTGTGACGTCTTGTCTGCCGTCTTCTCTGCCGTCTTGTCTACCGTCTTGTACGCCGTCTTGTCTGCCGTCTTGTATGTCGTCTGGTCTGTCGTCCCGTCTGCCGTCTTGTCTGCCGTCTTGTCTGCCGTCTTGTCTGCCGTCTTGTATGTCGTCTTGTCTGCCGTCTTGTCTGCCGTCTTGTCTGCCGTCTTGTCTGCCGTCTTGTCTGCCGTCTTGTCTGCCGTCTTGTCTGCCGTCTTGTCTGCCGTCTTGTCTGCCGTCTTGTCTGCCGTCTTATCTGCCGTCCTGTCTGCCGTCTTGTCTGCCGTCTTGTGTGACGTCTTGTCTGCCGTCTTCTCTGCCGTCTTGTCTACCGTCTTGTACGCCGTCTTGTCTGCCGTCTTGTATGTCGTCTGGTCTGTCGTCCCGTCTGCCGTCTTGTCTGCCGTCTTGTCTGCCGTCTTCTCTGCCGTCTTGTCTACCGTCTTGTACGCCGTCTTGTCTGCCGTCTTGTATGTCGTCTGGTCTGTCGTCCCGTCTGCCGTCTTGTCTGCCGTCTTGTCTGCCGTCTTGTCTGCCGTCCTGTCTGCCGTCTTGTCTGCCGTCTTGTCTGCCGTCTTGTCTGCCGTCTTCTCTGCAGTCTTGTCTACCGTCTTGTCTGCCGTCTTGTATGTCGTCTGGTCTGTCGTCCTGTCTGTCGTCCTGTCTGCCGTCTTCTCTGCCGTCTTCTCTGCCGTCTTGTCTACCGTCTTGTCTGCCGTCTTGTATGTCGTCTGGTCTGTCGTCCTGTCTGCCGTCTTGTCTGCCGTCTTGTCTGCCTTCTTGTCTGCCGTCTTGTCTGCCGTCTTGTCTGCCGTCTTGTCTGCCGTCTTGTCTGCCGTCTTGTCTGCCGTCTTGTCTGCCGTCTTGTCTGCCGTCTTGTCTGCCGTCTTGTCTGCCGTCTTGTCTGCCGTCTTATCTGCCGTCCTGTCTGCCGTCTTGTCTGCCGTCTTGTGTGACGTCTTGTCTGCCGTCTTCTCTGCCGTCTTGTCTACCGTCTTGTACGCCGTCTTGTCTGCCGTCTTGTATGTCGTCTGGTCTGTCGTCCCGTCTGCCGTCTTGTCTGCCGTCTTGTCTGCCGTCTTGTCTGCCGTCCTGTCTGCCGTCTTGTCTGCCGTCTTCTCTGCCGTCTTGTCAACCGTCTTGTCTGCCGTCTTGTCTGCCGTCTTGTCTGCCGTCTTGTCTGCCGTCTTATCTGCCGTCTTGTCTGCCGTCTTGTCTGCCGTCTTGTCTGCCGTCCTGTCTGCCGTCTTGTCTGCCGTCTTCTCTGCCGTCTTGTCTACCGTCTTGTCTGCCGTCTTGTCTGCCGTCTTGTCTGCCGTCTTGTCTGCCGTCTTCTCTGCCGTCTTGTCAACCGTCTTGTCTGCCGTCTTGTATGTCGTCTGGTCTGTCGTCCTGTCTGCCGTCTTGTCTACCGTCTTGTCTGCCGTCTTGTCTGCCGTCCTGTCTGCCGTCATGTCGGCCGTCTTGTCTGCCGTCTTATCTGCCGTCTTGTCTGCCGTCTTCTCTGCCGTCTTGTCTACCGTCTTGTATGCCGTCTTGTCTGCCGTCTTGTATGGCTTCTGGTCTGTCGTCCTGTCTGCCGTCTTGTCTGCCGTCTTGTCTGCCGTCTTGTCTGCCGTCCTGTCTGCCGTCTTGTCTGCCATCTTGTCTACCGTCTTGTATGCCGTCTTGTCTGCCGTCTTGTCTGCCGTCTTGTATGTCGTCTGGTCTGCCGTCTTGTCTGCCGTCTTGTCTGCCGTCTTGTCTGCCGTCTTGTATGTCGTCTGGTCTGTCGTCCTGTCTGCCGTCTTGTCTGCCGTCTTGTCTGCCGTCTTGTCTGCCGTCCTGTCTGCCGTCTTGTCTGCCGTCTTGTCTGCCGTCTTGTCTGCCGTCTTCTCTGCAGTCTTGTCTACCGTCTTGTCTGCCGTCTTGTATGTCGTCTGGTCTGTCGTCCTGTCTGCCGTCTTGTCTGCCGTCTCGTCTGCCGTCTTTTCTGCCGTCCTGTCTGCCGTCCTGTCTGCCGTCCTGTCTGCCGTCTTGTCTGCCGTCTTGTCTGCCGTCTTCTCTGCAGTCTTGTCTACCGTCTTGTCTGCCGTCTTGTATGTCGTCTGGTCTGTCGTCCTGTCTGCCGTCTTGTCTGCCGTCTTGTCTGCCGTCTTGTCTGCCGTCTTGTCTACCGTCTTGTCTACCGTCTTGTCTGCCGTCTTGTATGTCGTCTGGTCTGTCGTCCTGTCTGCCGTCTTGTCTGCCGTCTTGTCTGCCGTCTTGTATGTCGTCTGGTCTGTCGTCCTGTCTGCCGTCTTGTCTGCCGTCTTGTCTGCCGTCTTGTCTGCCGTCCTGTCTGCCGTCTTGTCTGCCGTCTTGTCTGCCGTCTTGTCTGCCGTCTTGTCTGCCGTCTTGTCTGCCGTCTTGTCTGCCGTCTTGTCTACCGTCTTGTCTACCGTCTTGTCTGCCGTCTTGTATGTCGTCTGGTCTGTCGTCCTGTCTGCCGTCTTGTCTGCCGTCTTGTATGTCGTCTGGTCTGTCGTCCCGTCTGCCGTCTTGTCTGCCGTCTTGTCTGCCGTCTTGTCTGCCGTCCTGTCTGCCGTCTTGTCTGCCGTCTTGTCTGCCGTCTTGTCTGCCGTCTTGTCTGCCGTCTTGTCTGCCGTCTTGTCTACCGTCTTGTCTACCGTCTTGTCTGCCGTCTTGTATGTCGTCTGGTCTGTCGTCCTGTCTGCCGTCTTGTCTGCCGTCTTGTCTGCCGTCTTGTCTGCCTTCTTGTCTGCCGTCTTGTCTGCCGTCTTGTCTGCCGTCTTGTCTACCGTCTTGTCTGCCGTCTTGTCTGCCGTCTTGTCTGCCGTCTTGTCTGCCGTCTTGTCTGCCGTCTTCTCTGCCGTCTTGTCTACCGTCTTGTATGCCGTCTTGTATGGCTTCTGGTCTGTCGTCCTGTCTGCCGTCTTGTCTGCCGTCTTGTCTGCCGTCTTGTCTGCCGTCTTGTCTGCCGTCTTGTCTGCCATCCTGTCTGCCGTGTTGTCTGCCATCTTGTCTGCCGTCTTGTCTGCCGTCTTGTCTACCGTCTTGTCTGCCGTCTTGTCTGCCGTCTTGTGTGCCGTCTTATGTGCCGTCTTGTCTGCCGTCTTGTCTGCCGATTTATCTGCCGTCTTGTCTGCCGTCTTGTCTGCCGTCTTGTCTGCCGTCTTGTATGTCGTTTGGTCTGTCGTGTGGACTGTCGTCTTGTCTGCCGTCTTGTCTGCCGTCTTGTCTGCCGTCTTGTCTGCCGTCTTCTCTGCCGTCTTGTCAACCGTCTTGTCTGCCGTCTTGTATGTCGTCTGGTCTGTCGTCCTGTCTGCCGTCTTGTCTACCGTCTTGTCTGCCGTCTTGTCTGCCGTCCTGTCTGCCGTCATGTCTGCCGTCTTGTCTGCCGTCTTATCTGCCGTCTTGTCTGCCGTCTTCTCTGCCGTCTTGTCTACCGTCTTGTATGCCGTTTTGTCTGCCGTCTTGTATGGCTTCTGGTCTGTCGTCCTGTCTGCCGTCTTGTCTGCCGTCTTGTCTGCCGTCTTGTCTGCCGTCCTGTCTGCCGTCTTGTCTGCCATCTTGTCTGCCGCCTTGTCTGCCGTCTTGTCTACCGTCTTGTCTGCCGTCTTGTCTGCCGTCTTGTGTGTTGTCTTGTCTGCCGTCTTCTCTGCCGTCTTGTCTGCCGTCTTGTCTGCCGTCTTGTCAGCCGTCTTGTCTGCCGTCTTATTGACGTCTTGTCTGCCGTCTTGTCTGCCGTCTTGTCTGCCGTCTTGTCTGCCGTCTTGTCTGCCGTCTTGTCTGCCGTCTTGTCTGCCGTCTTGTCTGCCGTCTTGTCTGCCGACTTATCTGCCGTCTTGTCTGCCGTCTTGTCTGCCGTCTTGTATGTCGTCTGGTCTGTTGTCTGGACTGTCGTCTTGTCTGCCATCTTGTCTGCCGTCTTGTCTGCCGTCTTGTCTGCCGTCTTGTCTGCCGTCTTGTCTGCCGTCTTGTCTGCCGTCTTGTCTGCCGTCTTCTCTGCCGTCTTGTCTACCGTCTTGTCTGCCGTCTTGTATGTCGTCTGGTCTGTCGTCTTGTCTGCCGTCTTATTGACGTCTTGTCTGCCGTCTTGTCTGCCGTCTTGTCTGCCGTCTTGTCTGCCGTCTTGTCTGCCGTCTTGTCTGCCGTCTTGTCTGCCGACTTATCTGCCGTCTTGTCTGCCGTCTTGTCTGCCGTCTTGTATGTCGTCTGGTCTGTTGTCTGGACTGTCGTCTTGTCTGCCATCTTGTCTGCCGTCTTGTCTGCCGTCTTGTCTGCCGTCTTGTCTGCCGTCTTGTCTGCCGTCTTGTCTGCCGTCTTGTATGTCGTTTGGTCTGTCGTGTGGACTGTCGTCTTGTCTGCCGTCTTGTCTGCCGTCTTGTCTGCCGTCTTGTCTGCCGTCTTCTCTGCCGTCTTGTCAACCGTCTTGTCTGCCGTCTTGTATGTCGTCTGGTCTGTCGTCCTGTCTGCCGTCTTGTCTACCGTCTTGTCTGCCGTCTTGTCTGCCGTCCTGTCTGCCGTCATGTCTGCCGTCTTGTCTGCCGTCTTATCTGCCGTCTTGTCTGCCGTCTTCTCTGCCGTCTTGTCTACCGTCTTGTATGCCGTCTTGTCTGCCGTCTTGTATGGCTTCTGGTCTGTCGTCCTGTCTGCCGTCTTGTCTGCCGTCTTGTCTGCCGTCTTGTCTGCCGTCCTGTCTGCCGTCTTGTCTGCCATCTTGTCTGCCGCCTTGTCTGCCGTCTTGTCTACCGTCTTGTCTGCCGTCTTGTCTGCCGTCTTGTGTGTTGTCTTGTCTGCCGTCTTCTCTGCCGTCTTGTCTGCCGTCTTGTCTGCCGTCTTGTCAGCCGTCTTGTCTGCCGTCTTATTGACGTCTTGTCTGCCGTCTTGTCTGCCGTCTTGTCTGCCGTCTTGTCTGCCGTCTTGTCTGCCGTCTTGTCTGCCGTCTTGTCTGCCGTCTTGTCTGCCGTCTTGTCTGCCGACTTATCTGCCGTCTTGTCTGCCGTCTTGTCTGCCGTCTTGTATGTCGTCTGGTCTGTTGTCTGGACTGTCGTCTTGTCTGCCATCTTGTCTGCCGTCTTGTCTGCCGTCTTGTCTGCCGTCTTGTCTGCCGTCTTGTCTGCCGTCTTGTCTGCCGTCTTGTCTGCCGTCTTGTCTGCCGTCTTCTCTGCCGTCTTGTCTACCGTCTTGTCTGCCGTCTTGTATGTCGTCTGGTCTGTCGTCTTGTCTGCCGTCTTATTGACGTCTTGTCTGCCGTCTTGTCTGCCGTCTTGTCTGCCGTCTTGTCTGCCGTCTTGTCTGCCGTCTTGTCTGCCGTCTTGTCTGCCGTCTTGTCTGCCGACTTATCTGCCGTCTTGTCTGCCGTCTTGTCTGCCGTCTTGTATGTCGTCTGGTCTGTTGTCTGGACTGTCGTCTTGTCTGCCATCTTGTCTGCCGTCTTGTCTGCCGTCTTGTCTGCCGTCTTGTCTGCCGTCTTGTCTGCCGTCTTGTCTGCCGTCTTCTCTGCCGTCTTGTCTACCGTCTTGTCTGCCGTCTTGTATGTCGTCTGGTCTGTCGTCCTGTCTGCCGTTTTGTCTGCCGTCTTGTCTGCCGTCTTGTCTGCCTTCTTGTCTGCCGTCTTGTCTGCCGTCTTGTCTGCCGTCTTGTCTGCCGTCTTGTCTGCCGTCTTGTCTGCCGTCTTGTCTGCCGTCTTGTCTGCCGTCTTGTCTGCCGTCCTGTCTGCCGTCTTATCTGCCGTCTTGTCTGCCGTCTTGTCTGCCGTCTTGTCTGCCGACTTATCTGCCGTCTTGTCTGCCGTCTTCTCTGCCGTCTTGTCTACCGTCTTGTCTGCCGTCTTGTATGTCGTCTGGTCTGTCGTCCTGTCTGCCGTCTTGTCTGCCGTCTTGTCTGCCGTCTTGTCTGCCGTCCTGTCTGCCGTCTTGTCTGCCGTCTTGTCTGCCGTCTTGTCTGCCGTCTTCTCTGCAGTCTTGTCTACCGTCTTGTCTGCCGTCTTGTATGTCGTCTGGTCTGTCGTCTTGTCTGCCGTCTTGTATGTCGTTTGGTCTGTCGTCTGGACTGTCGTCTTGTCTGCCGTCTTGTCTGCCGTCCTGTCTGCCGTCTTGTCTGCCGTCTTGTCTGCCGTCTTGTCTACCGTCTTGTATGCCGTCTTGTCTGCCGTCTTGTATGTCGTCTGGTCTGTCGTCCTGTCTGCCGTCTTGTCTGCCGTCTTGTCTGCCGTCTTGTCTGCCCTCTTGTATGTCGTCTGGTCTGTCGTCCTGTCTGCCGTCTTGTCTGCCGTCTTGTCTGCCGTCTTGTCTGCCTTCTTGTCTGCCGTCTTGTCTGCCGTCTTCTCTGCCGTCTTGTCTACCGTCTTGTCTGCCGTCTTGTCTGCCGTCTTGTCTGCCGTCTTGTCTGCCGTCTTGTCTGCCGTCTTGTCTGCCGACTTATCTGCCGTCTTGTCTGCCGTCTTGTCTGCCGTCTTGTATGTCGTCTGGTCTGTTGTCTGGACTGTCGTCTTGTCTGCCATCTTGTCTGCCGTCTTGTCTGCCGTCTTGTCTGCCGTCTTGTCTGCCGTCTTGTCTGCCGTCTTGTCTGCCGTCTTGTCTGCCGTCTTGTCTGCCGTCTTGTCTGCCGTCTTCTCTGCCGTCTTGTCTACCGTCTTGTCTGCCGTCTTGTATGTCGTCTGGTCTGTCGTCTTGTCTGCCGTCTTATTGACGTCTTGTCTGCCGTCTTGTCTGCCGTCTTGTCTGCCGTCTTGTCTGCCGTCTTGTCTGCCGTCTTGTCTGCCGTCTTGTCTGCCGTCTTGTCTGCCGACTTATCTGCCGTCTTGTCTGCCGTCTTGTCTGCCGTCTTGTATGTCGTCTGGTCTGTTGTCTGGACTGTCGTCTTGTCTGCCATCTTGTCTGCCGTCTTGTCTGCCGTCTTGTCTGCCGTCTTGTCTGCCGTCTTGTCTGCCGTCTTGTCTGCCGTCTTGTATGTCGTTTGGTCTGTCGTGTGGACTGTCGTCTTGTCTGCCGTCTTGTCTGCCGTCTTGTCTGCCGTCTTGTCTGCCGTCTTCTCTGCCGTCTTGTCAACCGTCTTGTCTGCCGTCTTGTATGTCGTCTGGTCTGTCGTCCTGTCTGCCGTCTTGTCTACCGTCTTGTCTGCCGTCTTGTCTGCCGTCCTGTCTGCCGTCATGTCTGCCGTCTTGTCTGCCGTCTTATCTGCCGTCTTGTCTGCCGTCTTCTCTGCCGTCTTGTCTACCGTCTTGTATGCCGTCTTGTCTGCCGTCTTGTATGGCTTCTGGTCTGTCGTCCTGTCTGCCGTCTTGTCTGCCGTCTTGTCTGCCGTCTTGTCTGCCGTCCTGTCTGCCGTCTTGTCTGCCATCTTGTCTGCCGCCTTGTCTGCCGTCTTGTCTACCGTCTTGTCTGCCGTCTTGTCTGCCGTCTTGTGTGTTGTCTTGTCTGCCGTCTTCTCTGCCGTCTTGTCTGCCGTCTTATTGACGTCTTGTCTGCCGTCTTGTCTGCCGTCTTGTCTGCCGTCTTGTCTGCCGTCTTGTCTGCCGTCTTGTCTGCCGTCTTGTCTGCCGTCTTGTCTGCCGACTTATCTGCCGTCTTGTCTGCCGTCTTGTCTGCCGTCTTGTATGTCGTCTGGTCTGTTGTCTGGACTGTCGTCTTGTCTGCCATCTTGTCTGCCGTCTTGTCTGCCGTCTTGTCTGCCGTCTTGTCTGCCGTCTTGTCTGCCGTCTTGTCTGCCGTCTTGTCTGCCGTCTTCTCTGCCGTCTTGTCTACCGTCTTGTCTGCCGTCTTGTATGTCGTCTGGTCTGTCGTCTTGTCTGCCGTCTTATTGACGTCTTGTCTGCCGTCTTGTCTGCCGTCTTGTCTGCCGTCTTGTCTGCCGTCTTGTCTGCCGTCTTGTCTGCCGTCTTGTCTGCCGTCTTGTCTGCCGTCTTGTCTGCCGACTTATCTGCCGTCTTGTCTGCCGTCTTGTCTGCCGTCTTGTATGTCGTCTGGTCTGTTGTCTGGACTGTCGTCTTGTCTGCCATCTTGTCTGCCGTCTTGTCTGCCGTCTTGTCTGCCGTCTTGTCTGCCGTCTTGTCTGCCGTCTTGTCTGCCGTCTTGTCTGCCGACTTATCTGCCGTCTTGTCTGCCGTCTTGTCTGCCGTCTTGTATGTCGTCTGGTCTGTTGTCTGGACTGTCGTCTTGTCTGCCATCTTGTCTGCCGTCTTGTCTGCCGTCTTGTCTGCCGTCTTGTCTGCCGTCTTGTCTGCCGTCTTGTATGTCGTTTGGTCTGTCGTGTGGACTGTCGTCTTGTCTGCCGTCTTGTCTGCCGTCTTGTCTGCCGTCTTGTCTGCCGTCTTCTCTGCCGTCTTGTCAACCGTCTTGTCTGCCGTCTTGTATGTCGTCTGGTCTGTCGTCCTGTCTGCCGTCTTGTCTACCGTCTTGTCTGCCGTCTTGTCTGCCGTCCTGTCTGCCGTCATGTCTGCCGTCTTGTCTGCCGTCTTATCTGCCGTCTTGTCTGCCGTCTTCTCTGCCGTCTTGTCTACCGTCTTGTATGCCGTCTTGTCTGCCGTCTTGTATGGCTTCTGGTCTGTCGTCCTGTCTGCCGTCTTGTCTGCCGTCTTGTCTGCCGTCTTGTCTGCCGTCCTGTCTGCCGTCTTGTCTGCCATCTTGTCTGCCGCCTTGTCTGCCGTCTTGTCTACCGTCTTGTCTGCCGTCTTGTCTGCCGTCTTGTGTGTTGTCTTGTCTGCCGTCTTCTCTGCCGTCTTGTCTGCCGTCTTGTCTGCCGTCTTGTCAGCCGTCTTGTCTGCCGTCTTATTGACGTCTTGTCTGCCGTCTTGTCTGCCGTCTTGTCTGCCGTCTTGTCTGCCGTCTTGTCTGCCGTCTTGTCTGCCGTCTTGTCTGCCGTCTTGTCTGCCGACTTATCTGCCGTCTTGTCTGCCGTCTTGTCTGCCGTCTTGTATGTCGTCTGGTCTGTTGTCTGGACTGTCGTCTTGTCTGCCATCTTGTCTGCCGTCTTGTCTGCCGTCTTGTCTGCCGTCTTGTCTGCCGTCTTGTCTGCCGTCTTGTCTTCCGTCTTGTCTGCCGTCTTGTCTGCCGTCTTGTCTGCCGTCTTCTCTGCCGTCTTGTCTACCGTCTTGTCTGCCGTCTTGTATGTCGTCTGGTCTGTCGTCTTGTCTGCCGTCTTATTGACGTCTTGTCTGCCGTCTTGTCTGCCGTCTTGTCTGCCGTCTTGTCTGCCGTCTTGTCTGCCGTCTTGTCTGCCGTCTTGTCTGCCGTCTTGTCTGCCGACTTATCTGCCGTCTTGTCTGCCGTCTTGTCTGCCGTCTTGTATGTCGTCTGGTCTGTTGTCTGGACTGTCGTCTTGTCTGCCATCTTGTCTGCCGTCTTGTCTGCCGTCTTGTCTGCCGTCTTGTCTGCCGTCTTGTCTGCCGTCTTGTCTGCCGTCTTCTCTGCCGTCTTGTCTACCGTCTTGTCTGCCGTCTTGTATGTCGTCTGGTCTGTCGTCCTGTCTGCCGTTTTGTCTGCCGTCTTGTCTGCCGTCTTGTCTGCCTTCTTGTCTGCCGTCTTGTCTGCCGTCTTGTCTGCCGTCTTGTCTGCCGTCTTGTCTGCCGTCTTGTCTGCCGTCTTGTCTGCCGTCTTGTCTGCCGTCTTGTCTGCCGTCTTGTCTGCCGTCCTGTCTGCCGTCTTATCTGCCGTCTTGTCTGCCGTCTTGTCTGCCGTCTTGTCTGCCGACTTATCTGCCGTCTTGTCTGCCGTCTTCTCTGCCGTCTTGTCTACCGTCTTGTCTGCCGTCTTGTATGTCGTCTGGTCTGTCGTCCTGTCTGCCGTCTTGTCTGCCGTCTTGTCTGCCGTCTTGTCTGCCGTCCTGTCTGCCGTCTTGTCTGCCGTCTTGTCTGCCGTCTTGTCTGCCGTCTTCTCTGCAGTCTTGTCTACCGTCTTGTCTGCCGTCTTGTATGTCGTCTGGTCTGTCGTCTTGTCTGCCGTCTTGTATGTCGTTTGGTCTGTCGTCTGGACTGTCGTCTTGTCTGCCGTCTTGTCTGCCGTCCTGTCTGCCGTCTTGTCTGCCGTCTTGTCTGCCGTCTTGTCTACCGTCTTGTATGCCGTCTTGTCTGCCGTCTTGTATGTCGTCCTGTCTGCCGTCTTGTCTACCGTCTTGTCTGCCGTCTTGTCTGCCGTCCTGTCTGCCGTCATGTCTGCCGTCTTGTCTGCCGTCTTATCTGCCGTCTTGTCTGCCGTCTTCTCTGCCGTCTTGTCTACCGTCTTGTATGCCGTCTTGTCTGCCGTCTTGTATGGCTTCTGGTCTGTCGTCCTGTCTGCCGTCTTGTCTGCCGTCTTGTCTGCCGTCTTGTCTGCCGTCCTGTCTGCCGTCTTGTCTGCCATCTTGTCTGCCGCCTTGTCTGCCGTCTTGTCTACCGTCTTGTCTGCCGTCTTGTCTGCCGTCTTGTGTGTTGTCTTGTCTGCCGTCTTCTCTGCCGTCTTGTCTGCCGTCTTGTCTGCCGTCTTGTCAGCCGTCTTATCTGCCGTCTTATTGACGTCTTGTCTGCCGTCTTGTCTGCCGTCTTGTCTGCCGTCTTGTCTGCCGTCTTGTCTGCCGTCTTGTCTGCCGTCTTGTCTGCCGTCTTTTCTGCCGACTTATCTGCCGTCTTGTCTGCCGTCTTGTCTGCCGTCTTGTATGTCGTCTGGTCTGTTGTCTGGACTGTCGTCTTGTCTGCCATCTTGTCTGCCGTCTTGTCTGCCGTCTTGTCTGCCGTCTTGTCTGCCGTCTTGTCTGCCGTCTTGTCTGCCGTCTTGTCTGCCGTCTTCTCTGCCGTCTTGTCTACCGTCTTGTCTGCCGTCTTGTATGTCGTCTGGTCTGTCGTCTTGTCTGCCGTCTTATTGACGTCTTGTCTGCCGTCTTGTCTGCCGTCTTGTCTGCCGTCTTGTCTGCCGTCTTGTCTGCCGTCTTGTCTGCCGTCTTGTCTGCCGTCTTGTCTGCCGTCTTGTCTGCCGTCTTGTCTGCCGACTTGTCTGCCGTCTTGTCTGCCGTCTTGTATGTCGTCTGGTCTGTTGTCTGGACTGTCGTCTTGTCTGCCATCTTGTCTGCCGTCTTGTCTGCCGTCTTGTCTGCCGTCTTGTCTGCCGTCTTGTCTGCCGTCTTGTCTGCCGTCTTCTCTGCCGTCTTGTCTACCGTCTTGTCTGCCGTCTTGTATGTCGTCTGGTCTGTCGTCCTGTCTGCCGTTTTGTCTGCCGTCTTGTCTGCCGTCTTGTCTGCCTTCTTGTCTGCCGTCTTGTCTGCCGTCTTGTCTGCCGTCTTGTCTGCCGTCTTGTCTGCCGTCTTGTCTGCCGTCTTGTCTGCCGTCTTGTCTGCCGTCTTGTCTGCCGTCTTGTCTGCCGTCCTGTCTGCCGTCTTATCTGCCGTCTTGTCTGCCGTCTTGTCTGCCGTCTTGTCTGCCGACTTATCTGCCGTCTTGTCTGCCGTCTTCTCTGCCGTGTTGTCTACCGTCTTGTCTGCCGTCTTGTATGTCGTCTGGTCTGTCGTCCTGTCTGCCGTCTTGTCTGCCGTCTTGTCTGCCGTCTTGTCTGCCGTCCTGTCTGCCGTCTTGTCTGCCGTCTTGTCTGCCGTCTTGTCTGCCGTCTTCTCTGCAGTCTTGTCTACCGTCTTGTCTGCCGTCTTGTATGTCGTCTGGTCTGTCGTCTTGTCTGCCGTCTTGTATGTCGTTTGGTCTGTCGTCTGGACTGTCGTCTTGTCTGCCGTCTTGTCTGCCGTCCTGTCTGCCGTCTTGTCTGCCGTCTTGTCTGCCGTCTTGTCTACCGTCTTGTATGCCGTCTTGTCTGCCGTCTTGTATGTCGTCTGGTCTGTCGTCCTGTCTGCCGTCTTGTCTGCCGTCTTGTCTGCCCTCTTGTATGTCGTCTGGTCTGTCGTCCTGTCTGCCGTCTTGTCTGCCGTCTTGTCTGCCGTCTTGTCTGCCTTCTTGTCTGCCGTCTTGTCTGCCGTCTTCTCTGCCGTCTTGTCTACCGTCTTGTATGCCGTCTTGTCTGCCGTCTTGTATGTCTTCTGGTCTGTCGTCCTGTCTGCCGTCTTGTCTGCCGACTTATCTGCCGTCTTGTCTGCCGTCTTGTCTGCCGTCTTCTCTGCCGTCTTGTCTACCGTCTTGTCTGCCGTCTTGTCTGCCGTCTGGTTTGTCGTCCTGTCTGCCGTCTTGTCTGACGATTTATCTGCCGTCTTGTCTGCCGTCTTGTCTGCCGTCTTGTATGTCGTTTGGTCTGCCGTCTTGTCTGCCGTCTTCTCTGCCGTCTTGTCTGCCGTCTTGTCTGCCGTCTTGTCTGCCGTCTTGTCTGCCGTCTTGTCTGCCGTCTTGTCTGCCGTCTTCTCTGCCGTCTTGTCAACCGTCTTGTGTGCCGTCTTGTATGTCGTCTGGTCTGTCGTCCTGTCTGCCGTCTTGTCTACCGTCTTGTCTGCCGTCTTGTCTGCCGTCTTGTCTGCCGTCTTGTCTGCCGTCTTCTCTGCCGTCTTGTCAACCGTCTTGTCTGCCGTCTTGTCTGCCGTCTTGTCTGCCGTCTTGTCTGCCGTCTTATCTGCCGTCTTGTCTGCCGTCTTGTCTGCCGTCTTGTCTGCCGTCTTCTCTGCCGTCTTGTCTACCGTCTTGTATGCCGTCTTGTCTGCCGTCTTGTATGGCTTCTGGTCTGTCGTCCTGTCTGCCGTCTTGTCTGCCGTCTTGTCTGCCGTCTTGTCTGCCGTCCTGTCTGCCGTCTTGTCTGCCATCTTGTCTGCCGTCTTGTCTGCCGTCTTGTCTACCGTCTTGTCTGCCGTCTTGTCTGCCGTCTTGTGTGCCGTCTTGTCTGCCGTCTTCTCTGCCGTCTTGTCTGCCGTCTTGTCTGCCGTCTTGTCAGCCGTCTTGTCTGCCGTCTTGTCTGCCGTCTTGTCTACCGTCTTGTCTGCCGTCTTGTATGTCGTCTGGTCTGTCGTCCTGTCTGCCGTCTTGTCTGCCGTCTTGTATGTCGTCTGGTCTGTCGTCCTGTCTGCCGTCTTGTCTGCCGTCTTGTCTGCCGTCTTGTATGTCGTCTGGTCTGTCGTCCTGTCTGCCGTTTTGTCTGCCGTCTTGTCTGCCGTCTTGTCTGCCTTCTTGTCTGCCGTCTTGTCTGCCGTCTTGTCTGCCGTCTTGTCTGCCGTCTTCTCTGCCGTCTTGTCTACCGTCTTGTATGCCGTCTTGTCTGCCGTCTTGTCTGCCGTCTTGTCTGCCGTCTTGTCTGCCGTCTTCTCTGCCGTCTTGTCTACCGTCTTGTATGCCGTCTTGTCTGCCGTCTTGTATGTCTTCTGGTCTATCGTCCTGTCTGCCGTCTTGTCTGCCGTCTTGTCTGCCGTCTTGTCTGCTGTCCTGTCTGCCGTCTTGTCTGCCATCTTGTCTGCCGTCTTGTCTGCCGTCTTGTCTGCCGTCTTGTCTGCCGTCTTGTCTGCCGATTTATCTGCCGTCTTGTCTGCCGTCTTGCCTGCCGTCTTGTCTGCCGTCTTGTATGTCGTCTTGTCTGCCGTCTTGTCTGCCGTCTTGTCTGCCGATTTATCTGCCGTCTTGTCTACCGTCTTGTCTGCCGTCTTGTATGTCGTCTGGTCTGTCGTCCTGTCTGCCGTCTTGTCTGCCGTCTTGTCTGCCTTCTTGTCTGCCGTCTTGTCTGCCGTCTTGTCTGCCGTCTTGTCTGCCGTCTTATCTGCCGTCTTGTCTGCCGTCTGGTCTGCCGTCTTGTGTGACGTCTTGTCTGCCGTCTTCTCTGCCGTCTTGTCTACCGTCTTGTATGCCGTCTTGTCTGTCGTCTTGTATGTCGTCTGGTCTGTCGTCCTGTCTGCCGTCTTGTCTGCCGTCTTGTCTGCCGTCTTGTCTGCCGTCTTGTCTGCCGTCTTGTCTGCCGTCCTGTCTGCCGTCTTATCTGCCGTTTTGTCTGCCGTCTTGTCTGTCGTCTTGTCTGCCGTCCTGTCTGCCGTCTTATCTGCCGTCTTGTCTGCCGTCTTGTCTGCCGACTTATCTGCCGTCTTGTCTGCCGTCTTCTCTGCCGTCTTGTCTACCGTCTTGTCTGCCGTCTTGTATGTCGTCTGGTCTGTCGTCCTGTCTGCCGTCTTGTCTGCCGTCTTGTCTGCCGTCTTGTCTGCCGTCCTGTCTGCCGTCTTGTCTGCCGTCTTGTCTGCCGTCTTGTCTGCCGTCTTCTCTGCTGTCTTGTCTACCGTCTTGTCTGCCGTCTTGTATGTCGTCTGGTCTGTCGTCCTGTCTGCCGTCTTGTCTGCCGTCTTGTCTGCCGTCTTGTCTGCCGTCCTGTCTGCCGTCCTGTCTGCCGTCCTGTCTGCCGTCTTGTCTGCCGTCTTGTCTACCGTCTTGTATGCCGTCTTGTCTGCCGTCTTGTCTGCCGTCTTGTCTGCCGTCCTGTCTGCCGTCTTGTCTGCCGTCTTGTCTGCCGTCTTGTCTGCCGTCTTCTCTGCAGTCTTGTCTACCGTCTTGTCTGCCGTCTTGTCTACCGTCTTGTCTGCCGTCTTGTATGTCGTCTGGTCTGTCGTCCTGTCTACCGTCTTGTCTGCCGTCTTGTCTGCCGTCTTGTCTGCCGTCTTGTCTGCCGTCTTGTCTGCCGTCTTCTCTGCCGTCTTGTCTACCGTCTTGTCTGCCGTCTTGTATGTCGTCTGGTCTGTCGTCCTGTCTGCCGTCTTGTCTGCCGTCTTGTCTGCCGTCTTGTCTGCCTTCTTGTCTGCCGTCTTGTCTGCCGTCTTGTCTGCCGTCTTGTCTGCCGTCTTGTCTGCCGTCTTGTCTGCCGTCTTGTCTGCCGTCTTGTCTGCCGTCTTGTCTGCCGTCTTGTCTACCGTCTTGTATGCCGTCTTGTCTGCCGTCTTGTATGTCGTCTGGTCTGTCGTCCTGTCTGCCGTCTTGTCTGCCGTCTTGTATGTCGTCTGGTCTGTTGTCTGGACTGTCGTCTTGTCTGCCGTCTTGTCTACCGTCTTGTCTGCCGTCTTGTATGTCGTCTGGTCTGTCGTCCTGTCTGCCGTCTTGTCTGCCGTCTTGTCTGCCGTCTTGTCTGCCTTCTTGTCTGCCGTCTTATCTGCCGTCTTGTCTGCCGTCTTGTCTGCCGTCTTGTCTGCCGTCTTGTCTGCCGTCTTGTCTGCCGTCTTGTCTGCCGTCCTGTCTGCCGTCCTGTCTGCCGTCCTGTCTGCCGTCTTGTCTGCCTTCTTGTCTGCCGTCTTGTCTGCCGTCTTGTCTGCCGTCTTGTCTGCCGTCTTGTCTGCCGTCTTGTCTGCCGTCTTGTCTGCCGTCTTGTCTGCCGTCTTGTCTGCCGTCTTGTCTGCCGTCTTGTCTGCCGTCCTGTCTGCCGTCCTGTCTGCCGTCTTGTCTGCCGTCTTGTCTGCCGTCTTGTATGTCGTCTGGTCTGTTGTCTGGACTGTCGTCTTCTCTGCCGTCTTGTCTACCGTCTTGTCTGCCGTCTTGTCTGCCGTCTTGTATGTCGTCTTGTATGTCGTCTGGACTGTCGTCTTGTCTGCCGTCTTGTCTACCGTCTTGTCTGCCGTCTTGTGTGTCGTCTGGTCTGTCGTCCTGTCTGCCGTCTTGTCTGCCGTCTTGTCTGCCGTCTTGTCTGCCTTCTTGTCTGCCGTCTTGTCTGCCGTCTTGTCTGCCGTCTTGTCTGCCATCTTGTCTGCCGTCTTGTCTGCCGTCTTGTCTGCCGTCTTGTCTGCCGTCCTGTCTGCCGTCCTGTCTGCCGTCTTGTCTGCCGTCTTGTCTGCCGTCTTGTATGTCGTCTGGTCTGTTGTCTGGACTGTCGTCTTCTCTGCCGTCTTGTCTGCCGTCTTGTCTGCCGTCTTGTCTGCCGTCTTGTCTGACGTCTTGTCTGCCGTCTTGTCTGCCGTCTTGTCTGCCGTCCTGTCTGCCGTCCTGTCTGTCGTCCTGTCTGCCGTCTTGTCTGCCGTCTTGTATGTCGTCTGGTCTGTTGTCTGGACTGTCGTCTTCTCTGCCGTTTTGTCTACCGTCTTGTCTGCCGTCTTGTATGTCGTCTTGTCTGCCGTCTTGTCTGCCGTCTTGTCTGCCGTCTTGTCTGCCGTCTTGTATGTCGTCTGGTCTGTTGTCTGGACTGTCGTCTTGTCTGCCGTCTTGTCTGCCGTCTTGTCTGCCGTCTTGTCTGCCGTCTTGTCTGCCGTCTTGTCTGCCGTCTTGTCTGCCGTCTTGTCTGCCGTCTTGTCTGCCGTCTTGTCTGCCGTCTTGTCTGCCGTCTTGTCTGCCGTCTTCTCTGCCGTCTTGTCTACCGTCTTGTCTGCCGTCTTGTCTGCCGTCTTGTATGTCGTCTGGTCTGTCGTCCTGTCTGCCGTCTTGTCTGCCTTCTTGTCTGCCGTCTTGTCTGCCGTCTTGTCTGCCGTCTTGTCTGCCGTCTTGTCTGCCGTCTTGTCTGCCGTCTTGTCTGCCGTCCTGTCTGCCGTCCTGTCTGCCGTCTTGTCTGCCGTCTTGTCTGCCGTCTTGTCTACCGTCTTGTCTACCGTCTTGTATGCCGTCTTGTCTGCCGTCTTGTATGTCGTCTGGTCTGTCGTCCTGTCTGCCGTCTTGTCTGCCGTCTTGTATGTCGTCTGGTCTGTTGTCTGGACTGTCGTCTTGTCTGCCGTCTTGTCTGCCGTCTTGTCTGCCGTCTTCTCTGCCGTCTTGTCTACCGTCTTGTCTGCCGTCTTGTATGTCGTCTGGTCTGTCGTCCTGTCTGCCGTCTTGTATGCCGTCTTGTCTGCCGTCTTGTCTGCCGTCTTGTCTGCCGTCTTGTCTGCCGTCTTGTCTGCCGTCTTGTCTGCCGTCTTGTCTGCCGTCTTGTCTGCCGTCTTCTCTGCCGTCTTGTATGTCGTCTGGTCTGTCGTCCTGTCTGCCGTCTTGTCTGCCGTCTTGTCTGCCGTCTTGTATGTCGTCTGGTCTGTCGTCCTGTCTGCCGTCTTGTCTGCCGTCTTGTATGTCGTCTGGTCTGTTGTCTGGACTGTCGTCTTGTCTGCCGTCTTGTCTGCCGTCTTGTCTGCCGTCTTCTCTGCCGTCTTGTCTACCGTCTTGTCTGCCGTCTTGTATGTCGTCTGGTCTGTCGTCCTGTCTGCCGTCTTGTATGCCGTCTTGTCTGCCGTCTTGTCTGCCGTCTTGTCTACCGTCTTGTCTGCCGTCTTGTATGTCGTCTGGTCTGTCGTCCTGTCTGCCGTCTTGTCTGCCGTCTTGTATGTCGTCTGGTCTGTCGTCCTGTCTGCCGTCTTGTCTGCCGTCTTGTCTGCCGTCTTGTATGTCGTCTGGTCTGTCGTCCTGTCTGCCGTTTTGTCTGCCGTCTTGTCTGCCGTCTTGTCTGCCTTCTTGTCTGCCGTCTTGTCTGCCGTCTTGTCTGCCGTCTTCTCTGCCGTCTTGTCTACCGTCTTGTATGCCGTCTTGTCTGCCGTCTTGTCTGCCGTCTTGTCTGCCGTCTTGTCTGCCGTCTTGTCTGCCGTCTTGTCTGCCGTCTTGTCTGCCGTCTTGTCTGCCGTCTTGTCTGCCGTCTTGTCTGCCGTCTTGTCTGCCGTCTTGTCTGCCGTCCTGTCTGCCGTCCTGTCTGCCGTCTTGTCTGCCGTCTTGTCTGCCGTCTTGTCTACCGTCTTGTCTACCGTCTTGTATGCCGTCTTGTCTGCCGTCTTGTATGTCGTCTGGTCTGTCGTCCTGTCTGCCGTCTTGTCTGCCGTCTTGTATGTCGTCTGGTCTGTTGTCTGGACTGTCGTCTTGTCTGCCGTCTTGTCTGCCGTCTTGTCTGCCGTCTTCTCTGCCGTCTTGTCTACCGTCTTGTCTGCCGTCTTGTATGTCGTCTGGTCTGTCGTCCTGTCTGCCGTCTTGTATGCCGTCTTGTCTGCCGTCTTGTCTGCCGTCTTGTCTACCGTCTTGTCTGCCGTCTTGTATGTCGTCTGGTCTGTCGTCCTGTCTGCCGTCTTGTCTGCCGTCTTGTATGTCGTCTGGTCTGTCGTCCTGTCTGCCGTCTTGTCTGCCGTCTTGTCTGCCGTCTTGTATGTCGTCTGGTCTGTCGTCCTGTCTGCCGTCTTGTATGCCGTCTTGTCTGCCGTCTTCTCTGCCGTCTTGTCTACCGTCTTGTATGCCGTCTTGTCTGCCGTCTTGTCTGCCGTCTTGTCTGCCGTCTTGTCTGCCGTCTTGTCTGCCGTCTTCTCTGCCGTCTTGTCTACCGTCTTGTATGCCGTCTTGTCTGCCGTCTTGTATGTCTTCTGGTCTATCGTCCTGTCTGCCGTCTTGTCTGCCGTCTTGTCTGCCGTCTTGTCTGCTGTCCTGTCTGCCGTCTTGTCTGCCATCTTGTCTGCCGTCTTGTCTGCCGTCTTGTCTGCCGTCTTGTCTGCCGTCTTGTCTGCCGATTTATCTGCCGTCTTGTCTGCCGTCTTGCCTGCCGTCTTGTCTGCCGTCTTGTATGTCGTCTTGTCTGCCGTCTTCTCTGCCGTCTTGTCTGCCGATTTATCTGCCGTCTTGTCTACCGTCTTGTCTGCCGTCTTGTATGTCGTCTGGTCTGTCGTCCTGTCTGCCGTCTTGTCTGCCGTCTTGTCTGCCTTCTTGTCTGCCGTCTTGTCTGCCGTCTTGTCTGCCGTCTTGTCTGCCGTCTTATCTGCCGTCTTGTCTGCCGTCTGGTCTGCCGTCTTGTGTGACGTCTTGTCTGCCGTCTTCTCTGCCGTCTTGTCTACCGTCTTGTATGCCGTCTTGTCTGTCGTCTTGTATGTCGTCTGGTCTGTCGTCCTGTCTGCCGTCTTGTCTGCCGTCTTGTCTGCCGTCTTGTCTGCCGTCTTGTCTGCCGTCTTGTCTGCCGTCCTGTCTGCCGTCTTATCTGCCGTTTTGTCTGCCGTCTTGTCTGTCGTCTTGTCTGCCGTCCTGTCTGCCGTCTTATCTGCCGTCTTGTCTGCCGTCTTGTCTGCCGACTTATCTGCCGTCTTGTCTGCCGTCTTCTCTGCCGTCTTGTCTACCGTCTTGTCTGCCGTCTTGTATGTCGTCTGGTCTGTCGTCCTGTCTGCCGTCTTGTCTGCCGTCTTGTCTGCCGTCTTGTCTGCCGTCCTGTCTGCCGTCTTGTCTGCCGTCTTGTCTGCCGTCTTGTCTGCCGTCTTCTCTGCTGTCTTGTCTACCGTCTTGTCTGCCGTCTTGTATGTCGTCTGGTCTGTCGTCCTGTCTGCCGTCTTGTCTGCCGTCTTGTCTGCCGTCTTGTCTGCCGTCCTGTCTGCCGTCCTGTCTGCCGTCCTGTCTGCCGTCTTGTCTGCCGTCTTGTATGTCGTCTGGTCTGTCGTCCTGTCTGCCGTCTTGTCTACCGTCTTGTCTTCCGTCTTGTCTGCCGTCCTGTCTGCCGTCATGTCTGCCGTCTTGTCTGCCGTCTTATCTGCCGTCTTGTCTGCCGTCTTCTCTGCCGTCTTGTCTACCGTCTTGTATGCCGTCTTGTCTGCCGTCTTGTATGGCTTCTGGTCTGTCGTCCTGTCTGCCGTCTTGTCTGCCGTCTTGTCTGCCGTCTTGTCTGCCGTCCTGTCTGCCGTCTTGTCTGCCATCTTGTCTGCCGCCTTGTCTGCCGTCTTGTCTACCGTCTTGTCTGCCGTCTTGTCTGCCGTCTTGTGTGTTGTCTTGTCTGCCGTCTTCTCTGCCGTCTTGTCTGCCGTCTTGTCTGCCGTCTTGTCAGCCGTCTTGTCTGCCGTCTTATTGACGTCTTGTCTGCCGTCTTGTCTGCCGTCTTGTCTGCCGTCTTGTCTGCCGTCTTGTCTGCCGTCTTGTCTGCCGTCTTGTCTGCCGTCTTGTCTGCCGTCTTGTCTGCCGTCTTGTCTGCCGACTTATCTGCCGTCTTGTCTGCCGTCTTGTCTGCCGTCTTGTATGTCGTCTGGTCTGTTGTCTGGACTGTCGTCTTGTCTGCCATCTTGTCTGCCGTCTTGTCTGCCGTCTTGTCTGCCGTCTTGTCTGCCGTCTTGTCTGCCGTCTTGTCTGCCGTCTTGTCTGCCGTCTTCTCTGCCGTCTTGTCTACCGTCTTGTCTGCCGTCTTGTATGTCGTCTGGTCTGTCGTCTTGTCTGCCGTCTTATTGACGTCTTGTCTGCCGTCTTGTCTGCCGTCTTGTCTGCCGTCTTGTCTGCCGTCTTGTCTGCCGTCTTGTCTGCCGTCTTGTCTGCCGTCTTGTCTGCCGTCTTGTCTGCCGACTTATCTGCCGTCTTGTCTGCCGTCTTGTCTGCCGTCTTGTATGTCGTCTGGTCTGTTGTCTGGACTGTCGTCTTGTCTGCCATCTTGTCTGCCGTCTTGTCTGCCGTCTTGTCTGCCGTCTTGTCTGCCGTCTTGTCTGCCGTCTTGTCTGCCGTCTTCTCTGCCGTCTTGTCTACCGTCTTGTCTGCCGTCTTGTATGTCGTCTGGTCTGTCGTCCTGTCTGCCGTTTTGTCTGCCGTCTTGTCTGCCGTCTTGTCTGCCTTCTTGTCTGCCGTCTTGTCTGCCGTCTTGTCTGCCGTCTTGTCTGCCGTCTTGTCTGCCGTCTTGTCTGCCGTCTTGTCTGCCGTCTTGTCTGCCGTCTTGTCTGCCGTCTTGTCTGCCGTCCTGTCTGCCGTCTTATCTGCCGTCTTGTCTGCCGTCTTGTCTGCCGTCTTGTCTGCCGTCTTGTCTGCCGTCTTGTCTGCCGTCTTGTCTGCCGTCTTGTCTGCCGACTTATCTGCCGTCTTGTCTGCCGTCTTGTCTGCCGTCTTGTATGTCGTCTGGTCTGTTGTCTGGACTGTCGTCTTGTCTGCCATCTTGTCTGCCGTCTTGTCTGCCGTCTTGTCTGCCGTCTTGTCTGCCGTCTTGTCTGCCGTCTTGTCTGCCGTCTTGTATGTCGTTTGGTCTGTCGTGTGGACTGTCGTCTTGTCTGCCGTCTTGTCTGCCGTCTTGTCTGCCGTCTTGTCTGCCGTCTTGTCTGCCGTCTTCTCTGCCGTCTTGTCAACCGTCTTGTCTGCCGTCTTGTATGTCGTCTGGTCTGTCGTCCTGTCTGCCGTCTTGTCTACCGTCTTGTCTGCCGTCTTGTCTGCCGTCCTGTCTGCCGTCATGTCTGCCGTCTTGTCTGCCGTCTTATCTGCCGTCTTGTCTGCCGTCTTCTCTGCCGTCTTGTCTACCGTCTTGTATGCCGTCTTGTCTGCCGTCTTGTATGGCTTCTGGTCTGTCGTCCTGTCTGCCGTCTTGTCTGCCGTCTTGTCTGCCGTCTTGTCTGCCGTCCTGTCTGCCGTCTTGTCTGCCATCTTGTCTGCCGCCTTGTCTGCCGTCTTGTCTACCGTCTTGTCTGCCGTCTTGTCTGCCGTCTTGTGTGTTGTCTTGTCTGCCGTCTTCTCTGCCGTCTTGTCTGCCGTCTTGTCTGCCGTCTTGTCAGCCGTCTTGTCTGCCGTCTTATTGACGTCTTGTCTGCCGTCTTGTCTGCCGTCTTGTCTGCCGTCTTGTCTGCCGTCTTGTCTGCCGTCTTGTCTGCCGTCTTGTCTGCCGTCTTGTCTGCCGACTTATCTGCCGTCTTGTCTGCCGTCTTGTCTGCCGTCTTGTATGTCGTCTGGTCTGTTGTCTGGACTGTCGTCTTGTCTGCCATCTTGTCTGCCGTCTTGTCTGCCGTCTTGTCTGCCGTCTTGTCTGCCGTCTTGTCTGCCGTCTTGTCTGCCGTCTTGTCTGCCGTCTTCTCTGCCGTCTTGTCTACCGTCTTGTCTGCCGTCTTGTATGTCGTCTGGTCTGTCGTCTTGTCTGCCGTCTTATTGACGTCTTGTCTGCCGTCTTGTCTGCCGTCTTGTCTGCCGTCTTGTCTGCCGTCTTGTCTGCCGTCTTGTCTGCCGTCTTGTCTGCCGTCTTGTCTGCCGTCTTGTCTGCCGACTTATCTGCCGTCTTGTCTGCCGTCTTGTCTGCCGTCTTGTATGTCGTCTGGTCTGTTGTCTGGACTGTCGTCTTGTCTGCCATCTTGTCTGCCGTCTTGTCTGCCGTCTTGTCTGCCGTCTTGTCTGCCGTCTTGTCTGCCGTCTTGTCTGCCGTCTTCTCTGCCGTCTTGTCTACCGTCTTGTCTGCCGTCTTGTATGTCGTCTGGTCTGTCGTCCTGTCTGCCGTTTTGTCTGCCGTCTTGTCTGCCGTCTTGTCTGCCTTCTTGTCTGCCGTCTTGTCTGCCGTCTTGTCTGCCGTCTTGTCTGCCGTCTTGTCTGCCGTCTTGTCTGCCGTCTTGTCTGCCGTCTTGTCTGCCGTCTTGTCTGCCGTCTTGTCTGCCGTCCTGTCTGCCGTCTTATCTGCCGTCTTGTCTGCCGTCTTGTCTGCCGTCTTGTCTGCCGACTTATCTGCCGTCTTGTCTGCCGTCTTCTCTGCCGTCTTGTCTACCGTCTTGTCTGCCGTCTTGTATGTCGTCTGGTCTGTCGTCCTGTCTGCCGTCTTGTCTGCCGTCTTGTCTGCCGTCTTGTCTGCCGTCCTGTCTGCCGTCTTGTCTGCCGTCTTGTCTGCCGTCTTGTCTGCCGTCTTCTCTGCAGTCTTGTCTACCGTCTTGTCTGCCGTCTTGTATGTCGTCTGGTCTGTCGTCTTGTCTGCCGTCTTGTATGTCGTTTGGTCTGTCGTCTGGACTGTCGTCTTGTCTGCCGTCTTGTCTGCCGTCCTGTCTGCCGTCTTGTCTGCCGTCTTGTCTGCCGTCTTGTCTACCGTCTTGTATGCCGTCTTGTCTGCCGTCTTGTATGTCGTCTGGTCTGTCGTCCTGTCTGCCGTCTTGTCTGCCGTCTTATCTGCCCTCTTGTATGTCGTCTGGTCTGTCGTCCTGTCTGCCGTCTTGTCTGCCGTCTTGTCTGCCGTCTTGTCTGCCTTCTTGTCTGCCGTCTTGTCTGCCGTCTTCTCTGCCGTCTTGTCTACCGTCTTGTATGCCGTCTTGTCTGCCGTCTTGTATGTCTTCTGGTCTGTCGTCCTGTCTGCCGTCTTGTCTGCCGACTTATCTGCCGTCTTGTCTGCCGTCTTGTCTGCCGTCTTCTCTGCCGTCTTGTCTACCGTCTTGTCTGCCGTCTTGTCTGCCGTCTGGTTTGTCGTCCTGTCTGCCGTCTTGTCTGACGATTTATCTGCCGTCTTGTCTGCCGTCTTGTCTGCCGTCTTGTATGTCGTTTGGTCTGCCGTCTTGTCTGCCGTCTTCTCTGCCGTCTTGTCTGCCGTCTTGTCTGCCGTCTTGTCTGCCGTCTTGTCTGCCGTCTTGTCTGCCGTCTTGTCTGCCGTCTTCTCTGCCGTCTTGTCAACCGTCTTGTGTGCCGTCTTGTATGTCGTCTGGTCTGTCGTCCTGTCTGCCGTCTTGTCTACCGTCTTGTCTGCCGTCTTGTCTGCCGTCTTGTCTGCCGTCTTGTCTGCCGTCTTCTCTGCCGTCTTGTCAACCGTCTTGTCTGCCGTCTTGTCTGCCGTCTTGTCTGCCGTCTTGTCTGCCGTCTTATCTGCCGTCTTGTCTGCCGTCTTGTCTGCCGTCTTGTCTGCCGTCTTCTCTGCCGTCTTGTCTACCGTCTTGTATGCCGTCTTGTCTGCCGTCTTGTATGGCTTCTGGTCTGTCGTCCTGTCTGCCGTCTTGTCTGCCGTCTTGTCTGCCGTCTTGTCTGCCGTCCTGTCTGCCGTCTTGTCTGCCATCTTGTCTGCCGTCTTGTCTGCCGTCTTGTCTACCGTCTTGTCTGCCGTCTTGTCTGCCGTCTTGTGTGCCGTCTTGTCTGCCGTCTTCTCTGCCGTCTTGTCTGCCGTCTTGTCTGCCGTCTTGTCAGCCGTCTTGTCTGCCGTCTTATTGCCGTCTTGTCTGCCGTCTTGTCTGCCGTCTTGTCTACCGTCTTGTCTGCCGTCTTGTATGTCGTCTGGTCTGTCGTCCTGTCTGCCGTCTTGTCTGCCGTCTTGTATGTCGTCTGGTCTGTCGTCCTGTCTGCCGTCTTGTCTGCCGTCTTGTCTGCCGTCTTGTATGTCGTCTGGTCTGTCGTCCTGTCTGCCGTTTTGTCTGCCGTCTTGTCTGCCGTCTTGTCTGCCTTCTTGTCTGCCGTCTTGTCTGCCGTCTTGTCTGCCGTCTTCTCTGCCGTCTTGTCTACCGTCTTGTATGCCGTCTTGTCTGCCGACTTATCTGCCGTCTTGTCTGCCGTCTTCTCTGCCGTCTTGTCTACCGTCTTGTCTGCCGTCTTGTATGTCGTCTGGTCTGTCGTCCTGTCTGCCGTCTTGTCTGCCGTCTTGTCTGCCGTCTTGTCTGCCGTCCTGTCTGCCGTCTTGTCTGCCGTCTTGTCTGCCGTCTTGTCTGCCGTCTTCTCTGCAGTCTTGTCTACCGTCTTGTCTGCCGTCTTGTATGTCGTCTGGTCTGTCGTCTTGTCTGCCGTCTTGTATGTCGTTTGGTCTGTCGTCTGGACTGTCGTCTTGTCTGCCGTCTTGTCTGCCGTCCTGTCTGCCGTCTTGTCTGCCGTCTTGTCTGCCGTCTTGTCTACCGTCTTGTATGCCGTCTTGTCTGCCGTCTTGTATGTCGTCTGGTCTGTCGTCCTGTCTGCCGTCTTGTCTGCCGTCTTGTCTGCCCTCTTGTATGTCGTCTGGTCTGTCGTCCTGTCTGCCGTCTTGTCTGCCGTCTTGTCTGCCGTCTTGTCTGCCTTCTTGTCTGCCGTCTTGTCTGCCGTCTTCTCTGCCGTCTTGTCTACCGTCTTGTATGCCGTCTTGTCTGCCGTCTTGTATGTCTTCTGGTCTGTCGTCCTGTCTGCCGTCTTGTCTGCCGACTTATCTGCCGTCTTGTCTGCCGTCTTGTCTGCCGTCTTCTCTGCCGTCTTGTCTACCGTCTTGTCTGCCGTCTTGTCTGCCGTCTGGTTTGTCGTCCTGTCTGCCGTCTTGTCTGACGATTTATCTGCCGTCTTGTCTGCCGTCTTGTCTGCCGTCTTGTCTGCCGTCTTCTCTGCCGTCTTGTCAACCGTCTTGTGTGCCGTCTTGTATGTCGTCTGGTCTGTCGTCCTGTCTGCCGTCTTGTCTACCGTCTTGTCTGCCGTCTTGTCTGCCGTCTTGTCTGCCGTCCTGTCTGCCGTCCTGTCTGCCGTCCTGTCTGCCGTCTTGTCTGCCGTCTTGTCTGCCGTCTTGTCTGCCGTCTTGTCTGCCGTCTTGTCTGCCGTCTTGTCTGTCGTCTTGTCTGCCGTCTTGTCTGCCGTCTTCTCTGCCGTCTTGTCTGCCGTCTTGTCTGCCGTCTTGTCTGCCGTCTTGTCTGCCGTCTTCTCTGCCGTCTTGTCAACCGTCTTGTGTGCCGTCTTGTATGTCGTCTGGTCTGTCGTCCTGTCTGCCGTCTTGTCTACCGTCTTGTCTGCCGTCTTGTCTGCCGTCTTGTCTGCCGTCTTGTCTGCCGTCTTCTCTGCCGTCTTGTCAACCGTCTTGTCTGCCGTCTTGTCTGCCGTCTTGTCTGCCGTCTTGTCTGCCGTCTTATCTGCCGTCTTGTCTGCCGTCTTGTCTGCCGTCTTGTCTGCCGTCTTCTCTGCCGTCTTGTCTACCGTCTTGTATGCCGTCTTGTCTGCCGTCTTGTATGGCTTCTGGTCTGTCGTCCTGTCTGCCGTCTTGTCTGCCGTCTTGTCTGCCGTCTTGTCTGCCGTCCTGTCTGCCGTCTTGTCTGCCATCTTGTCTGCGGTCTTGTCTGCCGTCTTGTCTACCGTCTTGTCTGCCGTCTTGTCTGCCGTCTTGTGTGCCGTCTTGTCTGCCGTCTTCTCTGCCGTCTTGTCTGCCGTCTTGTCTGCCGTCTTGTCAGCCGTCTTGTCTGCCGTCTTATTGCCGTCTTGTCTGCCGTCTTGTCTGCCGTCTTGTCTACCGTCTTGTCTGCCGTCTTGTATGTCGTCTGGTCTGTCGTCCTGTCTGCCGTCTTGTCTGCCGTCTTGTATGTCGTCTGGTCTGTCGTCCTGTCTGCCGTCTTGTCTGCCGTCTTGTCTGCCGTCTTGTATGTCGTCTGGTCTGTCGTCCTGTCTGCCGTTTTGTCTGCCGTCTTGTCTGCCGTCTTGTCTGCCTTCTTGTCTGCCGTCTTGTCTGCCGTCTTGTCTGCCGTCTTCTCTGCCGTCTTGTCTACCGTCTTGTATGCCGTCTTGTCTGCCGTCTTGTCTGCCGTCTTGTCTGCCGTCTTGTCTGCCGTCTTCTCTGCCGTCTTGTCTACCGTCTTGTATGCCGTCTTGTCTGCCGTCTTGTATGTCTTCTGGTCTATCGTCCTGTCTGCCGTCTTGTCTGCCGTCTTGTCTGCCGTCTTGTCTGCTGTCCTGTCTGCCGTCTTGTCTGCCATCTTGTCTGCCGTCTTGTCTGCCGTCTTGTCTGCCGTCTTGTCTGCCGTCTTGTCTGCCGATTTATCTGCCGTCTTGTCTGCCGTCTTGCCTGCCGTCTTGTCTGCCGTCTTGTATGTCGTCTTGTCTGCCGTCTTGTCTGCCGTCTTGTCTGCCGATTTATCTGCCGTCTTGTCTACCGTCTTGTCTGCCGTCTTGTATGTCGTCTGGTCTGTCGTCCTGTCTGCCGTCTTGTCTGCCGTCTTGTCTGCCTTCTTGTCTGCCGTCTTGTCTGCCGTCTTGTCTGCCGTCTTGTCTGCCGTCTTATCTGCCGTCTTGTCTGCCGTCTGGTCTGCCGTCTTGTGTGACGTCTTGTCTGCCGTCTTCTCTGCCGTCTTGTCTACCGTCTTGTATGCCGTCTTGTCTGTCGTCTTGTATGTCGTCTGGTCTGTCGTCCTGTCTGCCGTCTTGTCTGCCGTCTTGTCTGCCGTCTTGTCTGCCGTCTTGTCTGCCGTCTTGTCTGCCGTCCTGTCTGCCGTCTTATCTGCCGTTTTGTCTGCCGTCTTGTCTGTCGTCTTGTCTGCCGTCCTGTCTGCCGTCTTATCTGCCGTCTTGTCTGCCGTCTTGTCTGCCGACTTATCTGCCGTCTTGTCTGCCGTCTTCTCTGCCGTCTTGTCTACCGTCTTGTCTGCCGTCTTGTATGTCGTCTGGTCTGTCGTCCTATCTGCCGTCTTGTCTGCCGTCTTGTCTGCCGTCTTGTCTGCCGTCCTGTCTGCCGTCTTGTCTGCCGTCTTGTCTGCCGTCTTGTCTGCCGTCTTCTCTGCTGTCTTGTCTACCGTCTTGTCTGCCGTCTTGTATGTCGTCTGGTCTGTCGTCCTGTCTGCCGTCTTGTCTGCCGTCTTGTCTGCCGTCTTGTCTGCCGTCCTGTCTGCCGTCCTGTCTGCCGTCCTGTCTGCCGTCTTGTCTGCCGTCTTGTCTACCGTCTTGTATGCCGTCTTGTCTGCCGTCTTGTATGTCGTCTGGTCTGTCGTCCTGTCTGCCGTCTTGTCTGCCGTCTTGTCTGCCGTCTTGTCTGCCGTCTTGTCTGCCGTCCTGTCTGCCGTCTTGTCTGCCGTCTTGTCTGCCGTCTTGTCTGCCGTCTTCTCTGCAGTCTTGTCTACCGTCTTGTCTGCCGTCTTGTCTACCGTCTTGTCTGCCGTCTTGTATGTCGTCTGGTCTGTCGTCCTGTCTACCGTCTTGTCTGCCGTCTTGTCTGCCGTCTTGTCTGCCGTCTTGTCTGCCGTCTTGTCTGCCGTCTTGTCTGCCGTCTTCTCTGCCGTCTTGTCTACCGTCTTGTCTGCCGTCTTGTATGTCGTCTGGTCTGTCGTCCTGTCTGCCGTCTTGTCTGCCGTCTTGTCTGCCGTCTTGTCTGCCTTCTTGTCTGCCGTCTTGTCTGCCGTCTTGTCTGCCGTCTTGTCTGCCGTCTTGTCTGCCGTCTTGTCTGCCGTCTTGTCTGCCGTCTTGTCTGCCGTCTTGTCTGCCGTCTTGTCTACCGTCTTGTCTGCCGTCTTGTCTGCCGTCTTGTCTGCCGTCTTGTCTGCCGTCCTGTCTGCCGTCCTGTCTGCCGTCCTGTCTGCCGTCTTGTCTGCCTTCTTGTCTGCCGTCTTGTCTGCCGTCTTGTCTGCCGTCTTGTCTGCCGTCTTGTCTGCCGTCTTGTCTGCCGTCTTGTCTGCCGTCTTGTCTGCCGTCTTGTCTGCCGTCTTGTCTGCCGTCTTGTCTGCCGTCCTGTCTGCCGTCCTGTCTGCCGTCTTGTCTGCCGTCTTGTATGTCGTCTGGTCTGTTGTCTGGACTGTCGTCTTCTCTGCCGTCTTGTCTACCGTCTTGTCTGCCGTCTTGTCTGCCGTCTTGTATGTCGTCTTGTATGTCGTCTGGACTGTCGTCTTGTCTGCCGTCTTGTCTACCGTCTTGTCTGCCGTCTTGTGTGTCGTCTGGTCTGTCGTCCTGTCTGCCGTCTTGTCTGCCGTCTTGTCTGCCGTCTTGTCTGCCTTCTTGTCTGCCGTCTTGTCTGCCGTCTTGTCTGCCGTCTTGTCTGCCATCTTGTCTGCCGTCTTGTCTGCCGTCTTGTCTGCCGTCTTGTCTGCCGTCCTGTCTGCCGTCCTGTCTGCCGTCTTGTCTGCCGTCTTGTCTGCCGTCTTGTATGTCGTCTGGTCTGTTGTCTGGACTGTCGTCTTCTCTGCCGTCTTGTCTGCCGTCTTGTCTGCCGTCTTGTCTGCCGTCTTGTCTGACGTCTTGTCTGCCGTCTTGTCTGCCGTCTTGTCTGCCGTCCTGTCTGCCGTCCTGTCTGTCGTCCTGTCTGCCGTCTTGTCTGCCGTCTTGTATGTCGTCTGGTCTGTTGTCTGGACTGTCGTCTTCTCTGCCGTTTTGTCTACCGTCTTGTCTGCCGTCTTGTATGTCGTCTTGTCTGCCGTCTTGTCTGCCGTCTTGTCTGCCGTCTTGTCTGCCGTCTTGTATGTCGTCTGGTCTGTTGTCTGGACTGTCGTCTTGTCTGCCGTCTTGTCTGCCGTCTTGTCTGCCGTCTTGTCTGCCGTCTTGTCTGCCGTCTTGTCTGCCGTCTTGTCTGCCGTCTTGTCTGCCGTCTTGTCTGCCGTCTTGTCTGCCGTCTTGTCTGCCGTCTTGTCTGCCGTCTTGTCTGCCGTCTTCTCTGCCGTCTTGTCTACCGTCTTGTCTGCCGTCTTGTCTGCCGTCTTGTATGTCGTCTGGTCTGTCGTCCTGTCTGCCGTCTTGTCTGCCTTCTTGTCTGCCGTCTTGTCTGCCGTCTTGTCTGCCGTCTTGTCTGCCGTCTTGTCTGCCGTCTTGTCTGCCGTCTTGTCTGCCGTCCTGTCTGCCGTCCTGTCTGCCGTCTTGTCTGCCGTCTTGTCTGCCGTCTTGTCTACCGTCTTGTCTACCGTCTTGTATGCCGTCTTGTCTGCCGTCTTGTATGTCGTCTGGTCTGTCGTCCTGTCTGCCGTCTTGTCTGCCGTCTTGTATGTCGTCTGGTCTGTTGTCTGGACTGTCGTCTTGTCTGCCGTCTTGTCTGCCGTCTTGTCTGCCGTCTTCTCTGCCGTCTTGTCTACCGTCTTGTCTGCCGTCTTGTATGTCGTCTGGTCTGTCGTCCTGTCTGCCGTCTTGTATGCCGTCTTGTCTGCCGTCTTGTCTGCCGTCTTGTCTGCCGTCTTGTCTGCCGTCTTGTCTGCCGTCTTGTCTGCCGTCTTGTCTGCCGTCTTCTCTGCCGTCTTGTATGTCGTCTGGTCTGTCGTCCTGTCTGCCGTCTTGTCTGCCGTCTTGTCTGCCGTCTTGTATGTCGTCTGGTCTGTCGTCCTGTCTGCCGTCTTGTCTGCCGTCTTGTATGTCGTCTGGTCTGTTGTCTGGACTGTCGTCTTGTCTGCCGTCTTGTCTGCCGTCTTGTCTGCCGTCTTCTCTGCCGTCTTGTCTACCGTCTTGTCTGCCGTCTTGTATGTCGTCTGGTCTGTCGGCAGACAAGACGGCAGACAGGACGACAGACCAGACGACATACAAGACGGCAGACAAGACGGCATACAAGACGGTAGACAAGACGGTAGACAAGACGGCAGACAAGACGGCAGACAAGACGGCAGACAGGACGGCAGACAGGACGGCAGACAAGACGGCAGACAAGACGGCAGACAAGACGGCAGACAAGACGGCAGACAAGACGGCAGACAAGACGGCAGACAAGAAGGCAGACAAGACGGCAGACAGGACGACAGACCAGACGACATACAAGACGGCAGACAAGACGGCAGACAAGACGGTAGACAAGACGGCAGAGAAGACGGCAGACAAGACGGCAGACAAGACGGCAGACAAGACGGCAGACAAGACGGCAGACAAGACGGCAGACAAGACGGCAGACAAGACGGCAGACAAGACGGCAGACAAAACGGCAGACAGGACGACAGACCAGACAACAGACCAGACGACATACAAGACGGCAGACAAGACGGCAGACAAGACGGCAGACAAGACGGCAGACAAGACGACATACAAGACGGCAGACAAGACGGTAGACAAAACGGCAGAGAAGACGACAGTCCAGACAACAGACCAGACGACATACAAGACGGCAGACAAGACGGCAGACAGGACGACAGACAGGACGGCAGACAGGACGGCAGACAAGACGGCAGACAAGACGGCAGACAAGACGTCAGACAAGACGGCAGACAAGACGGCAGACAGGACGACAGACCAGACGACATACAAGACGGCAGACAAGACGGTAGACAAGACGGCAGACAAGACGGCAGACAAGACGGCATACAAGACGGCAGACAGGACGACAGACCAGACGACATACAAGACGGCAGACAAGACGGTAGACAAGACGGCAGAGAAGACGGCAGACAAGACGGCAGACAAGACGGCAGACAAGACGACAGTCCAGACAACAGACCAGACGACATACAAGACGGCAGACAAGACGGCAGACAGGACGACAGACCAGACGACATACAAGACGGCAGACAAGACGGCAGACAAGACGGCAGACAGGACGACAGACCAGACGACATACAAGACGGCAGAGAAGACGGCAGACAAGACGGCAGACAAGACGGCAGACAAGACGGCAGACAAGACGGCAGACAAGACGGCAGACAAGACGGCAGACAAGACGGCAGACAAGACGGCATACAAGACGGCAGACAGGACGACAGACCAGACGACATACAAGACGGCAGACAAGACGGTAGACAAGACGGCAGAGAAGACGGCAGACAAGACGGCAGACAAGACGGCAGACAAGACGACAGTCCAGACAACAGACCAGACGACATACAAGACGGCAGACAAGACGGCAGACAGGACGACAGACCAGACGACATACAAGACGGCAGACAAGACGGCATACAAGACGGTAGACAAGACGGTAGACAAGACGGCAGACAAGACGGCAGACAAGACGGCAGACAGGACGGCAGACAGGACGGCAGACAAGACGGCAGACAAGACGGCAGACAAGACGGCAGACAAGACGGCAGACAAGACGGCAGACAAGACGGCAGACAAGAAGGCAGACAAGACGGCAGACAGGACGACAGACCAGACGACATACAAGACGGCAGACAAGACGGCAGACAAGACGGTAGACAAGACGGCAGAGAAGACGGCAGACAAGACGGCAGACAAGACGGCAGACAAGACGGCAGACAAGACGGCAGACAAGACGGCAGACAAGACGGCAGACAAGACGGCAGACAAGACGGCAGACAAGACGGCAGACAAGACGGCAGACAAGACGGCAGACAAGACGACAGTCCAGACAACAGACCAGACGACATACAAGACGGCAGACAAGACGGCAGACAAGACGGCAGACAAGACGGCAGACAAGACGACATACAAGACGGCAGACAAGACGGTAGACAAAACGGCAGAGAAGACGACAGTCCAGACAACAGACCAGACGACATACAAGACGGCAGACAAGACGGCAGACAGGACGACAGACAGGACGGCAGACAGGACGGCAGACAAGACGGCAGACAAGACGGCAGACAAGACGTCAGACAAGACGGCAGACAAGACGGCAGACAAGACGGCAGACAAGACGGCAGAGAAGACGACAGTCCAGACAACAGACCAGACGACATACAAGACGGCAGACAAGACGGCAGACAAGACGGCAGACAGGACGGCAGACAGGACGGCAGACAAGACGGCAGACAAGACGGCAGACAAGACGGCAGACAAGATGGCAGACAAGACGGCAGACAAGACGGCAGACAAGACGGCAGACAAGAAGGCAGACAAGACGGCAGACAAGACGGCAGACAAGACGGCAGACAGGACGACAGACCAGACGACACACAAGACGGCAGACAAGACGGTAGACAAGACGGCAGACAAGACGACAGTCGAGACGACATACAAGACGACATACAAGACGGCAGACAAGACGGCAGACAAGACGGTAGACAAGACGGCAGAGAAGACGACAGTCCAGACAACAGACCAGACGACATACAAGACGGCAGACAAGACGGCAGACAGGACGGCAGACAGGACGGCAGACAAGACGGCAGACAAGACGGCAGACAAGACGGCAGACAAGACGGCAGACAAGACGGCAGACAAGACGGCAGACAAGACGGCAGACAAGACGGCAGACAAGACGGCAGACAAGACGGCAGACAAGAAGGCAGACAAGACGGCAGACAGGACGGCAGACAGGACGGCAGACAGGACGGCAGACAAGACGGCAGACAAGACGGCAGACAAGACGGCAGACAAGACGGTAGACAAGACGGCAGACAAGACGGCAGACAAGACGGCAGACAAGACGGCAGACAAGACGGCAGACAAGACGGCAGACAAGACGGCAGACAAGACGGCAGACAAGACGGCAGACAAGAAGGCAGACAAGACGGCAGACAAGACGGCAGACAAGACGGCAGACAGGACGACAGACCAGACGACATACAAGACGGCAGACAAGACGGTAGACAAGACGGCAGAGAAGACGGCAGACAAGACGGCAGACAAGACGGCAGACAAGACGGCAGACAAGACGGCAGACAAGACGGTAGACAGGACGACAGACCAGACGACATACAAGACGGCAGACAAGACGGTAGACAAGACGGCAGACAAGACGGTAGACAAGACTGCAGAGAAGACGGCAGACAAGACGGCAGACAAGACGGCAGACAAGACGGCAGACAGGACGGCAGACAAGACGGCAGACAAGACGGCAGACAAGACGGCAGACAAGACGGCAGACAGGACGACAGACCAGACGACATACAAGACGGCAGACAAGACGGCATACAAGACGGTAGACAAGACGGCAGACAAGACGGCAGACAGGACGGCAGACAGGACGGCAGACAGGACGGCAGACAAGACGGCAGACAAGACGGCAGACAAGACGGCAGACAGGACGACAGACCAGACGACATACAAGACGGCAGACAAGACGGTAGACAAGACAGCAGAGAAGACGGCAGACAAGACGGCAGACAAGACGGCAGACAAGACGGCAGACAGGACGGCAGACAAGACGGCAGACAAGACGGCAGACAAGACGGCAGATAGGACGACAGACCAGACGACATACAAGACGGCAGACAAGACGGTAGACAAGACGGCAGAGAAGACGGCAGACAAGACGGCAGATAAGTTGGCAGACAAGACGGCAGACAAGACGGCAGATAAGACGGCAGACAGGACGGCAGACAAGACGACAGACAAGACGGCAGACAAAACGGCAGATAAGACGGCAGACAGGACGGCAGACAAGACGGCAGACAAGACGGCAGACAAGACGGCAGACAAGACGGCAGACAAGACGGCAGACAGGACGACAGACCAGACGACATACAAGACGACAGACAAGACGGCATACAAGACGGTAGACAAGACGGCAGAGAAGACGGCAGACAAGACGTCACACAAGACGGCAGACCAGACGGCAGACAAGACGGCAGATAAGACGGCAGACAAGACGGCAGACAAGACGGCAGACAAGACGGCAGACAAGAAGGCAGACAAGACGGCAGACAAGACGGCAGACAGGACGACAGACCAGACGACATACAAGACGGCAGACAAGACGGTAGACAAGACGGCAGATAAATCGGCAGACAAGACGGCAGACAAGACGGCAGACAAGACGACATACAAGACGGCAGACAAGACGGCAGGCAAGACGGCAGACAAGACGGCAGATAAATCGGCAGACAAGACGGCAGACAAGACGGCAGACAAGACGGCAGACAAGACGGCAGACAAGATGGCAGACAAGACGGCAGACAGGACAGCAGACAAGACGGCAGACAAGACGGCAGACAAGACGGCAGACAGGACGATAGACCAGAAGACATACAAGACGGCAGACAAGACGGCATACAAGACGGTAGACAAGACGGCAGAGAAGACGGCAGACAAGACGGCAGACAAGACGGCAGACAAGACGGCAGACAAGACGGCATACAAGACGGTAGACAAGACGGCAGAGAAGACGGCAGACAAGACGGCAGACAAGACGGCAGACAAGAAGGCAGACAAGACGGCAGACAAGACGGCAGACAAAACGGCAGACAGGACGACAGACCAGACGACATACAAGACGGCAGACAAGACGGCAGACAAGACGGCAGACAGGACGACAGACCAGACGACATACAAGACGGCAGACAAGACGGCAGACAGGACGACAGACCAGACGACATACAAGACGGCAGACAAGACGGTAGACAAGACGGCAGACAAGACGGCAGACAAGACGGCAATAAGACGGCAGACAAGACGGCTGACAAGACGGCAGACAAGACGGCAGACAAGACGGCAGAGAAGACGGCAGACAAGACGGCACACAAGACGGCAGACAAGACGGCAGACAAGACGGTAGACAAGACGGCAGACAAGACCGCAGACAAGATGGCAGACAAGACGGCAGACAGGACGGCAGACAAGACGGCAGACAAGACGGCAGACAAGACGGCAGACAGGACGACAGACCAGAAGCCATACAAGACGGCAGACAAGACGGCATACAAGACGGTAGACAAGACGGCAGAGAAGACGGCAGACAAGACGGCAGACAAGACGGCAGACAAGACGGCAGATAAGACGGCAGACAAGACGGCAGACAAGACGGCAGACAAGACGGCAGACAAGACGGTTGACAAGACGGCAGAGAAGACGGCAGACAAGACGGCAGACAAGACGGCAGACAAGACGGCAGACAAGACGGTAGACAAGACGGCAGACAGGACGACAGACCAGACGACATACAAGACGGCACACAAGACGGTTGACAAGACGGCAGAGAAGACGGCAGACAAGACGGCAGACAAGACGGCAGACAAGACGGCAGACAAGACGGCAGAGAAGACGGCAGACAAGACGGCAGACCAAACGACATACAAGACGGCAGACAAGACGGCAGACAAGACGGCAGATAAATCGTCAGACAAGACGGCAGACAGGACGACAAACCAGACGGCAGACAAGACGGCAGACAAGACGGTAGACAAGACGGCAGAGAAGACGGCAGACAAGACGGCAGACAAGACGGCAGATAAGTCGGCAGACAAGACGGCAGACAGGACGACAGACCAGAAGACATACAAGACGGCAGACAAGACGGCATACAAGACGGTAGACAAGACGGCAGAGAAGACGGCAGACAAGACGGCAGACAAGAAGTAGTATGTCGTCTGGTCTGTTGTCTGGACTGTCGTCTTGTCTGCCGTCTTGTCTGCCGTCTTGTCTGCCGTCTTGTCTGCCGTCTTGTCTGCCGTCTTGTCTGCCGTCTTGTCTGCCGTCTTGTATGTCGTCTGGTCTGTTGTCTGGACTGTCGTCTTGTCTGCCGTCTTGTCTGCCGTCTTGTCTGCCGTCTTGTCTGCCGTCTTGTCTGCCGTCTTGTCTGCCGTCTTGTCTGCCGTCTTGTATGTCGTCTGGTCTGTCGTCCTGTCTGCCGTCTTGTCTGCCGTCTTGTCTGCCGTCTTGTCTGCCTTCTTGTCTGCCATCTTGTCTGCCGTCTTGTCTGCCGTCTTGTCTGCCGTCTTGTCTGCCGTCTTGTCTGCCGTCTTGTCTGCCGTCTTGTCTGCCGTCTTGTATGTCGTCTGGTCTGTTGTCTGGACTGTCGTCTTGTCTGCCGTCTTGTCTGCCGTCTTGTCTGCCGTCTTGTCTGCCGTCTTGTCTGCCGTCTTGTCTGCCGTCTTGTCTGCCGTCTTGTCTGCCGTCTTGTCTGCCGTCTTGTCTGCCGTCTTGTCTGCCGTCTTGTCTGCCGTCTTGTCTGCCGTCTTGTCTGCCGTCTTCTCTGCCGGCTTCTCTGCCGTCTTGTCTACCGTCTTGTCTGCCGTCTTGTCTGCCGTCTTGTCTGCCGTCTTCTCTGCCGTCTTCTCTGCCGGCTTCTCTGCCGTCTTGTCTACCGTCTTGTCTGCCGTCTTGTCTGCCGTCTTGTCTGCCGTCTTGTCTGCCGTCTTGTCTGCCGTCTTGTCTGCCGTCTTGTATGTCGTCTGGTCTGTTGTCTGGACTGTCGTCTTGTCTGCCGTCTTGTCTGCCGTCTTGTCTGCCGTCTTGTCTGCCGTCTTGTCTGCCGTCTTGTCTGCCGTCTTGTCTGCCGTCTTGTCTGCCGTCTTGTCTGCCGTCTTCTCTGCCGTCTTCTCTGCCGTCTTGTCTACCGTCTTGTCTGCCGTCTTGTATGTCGTCTGGTCTGTCGTCCTGTCTGCCGTCTTGTCTGCCGTCTTGTCTGCCGTCTTGTCTGCCGTCTTGTCTGCCGTCTTGTCTGCCGTCTTGTCTGCCGTCTTGTCTGCCGTCTTGTCTGCCGTCTTGTCTGCCGTCTTGTCTGCCGTCTTCTCTGCCGTCTTCTCTGCCGGCTTCTCTGCCGTCTTGTCTACCGTCTTGTCTGCCGTCTTGTATGTCGTCTGGTCTGTCGTCCTGTCTGCCGTCTTGTCTGCCGTCTTGTCTGCCTTCTTGTCTGCCTTCTTGTCTGCCGTCTTGTCTGCCGTCTTGTCTGCCGTCTTGTCTGCCGTCTTGTCTGCCGTCTTGTCTGCCGTCTTGTCTGCCGTCTTGTCTGCCGTCTTGTCTGCCGTCTTGTCTGCCGTCTTGTCTGCCGTCTTGTCTGCCGTCTTGTCTGCCGTCTTGTATGTCGTCTGGTCTGTTGTCTGGACTGTCGTCTTGTCTGCCGTCTTGTCTGCCGTCTTGTCTGCCGTCTTGTCTGCCGTCTTGTCTGCCGTCTTGTCTGCCGTCTTGTCTGCCGTCTTGTCTGCCGTCTTGTCTGCCGTCTTCTCTGCCGTCTTCTCTGCCGTCTTGTCTACCGTCTTGTCTGCCGTCTTGTATGTCGTCTGGTCTGTCGTCCTGTCTGCCGTCTTGTCTGCCGTCTTGTCTGCCGTCTTGTCTGCCTTCTTGTCTGCCGTCTTGTCTGCCGTCTTGTCTGCCGTCTTGTCTGCCGTCTTGTCTGCCGTCTTGTCTGCCGTCTTGTCTGCCGTCTTGTCTGCCGTCTTGTCTGCCGTCTTGTCTGCCGTCTTGTCTGCCGTCTTGTCTGCCGTCTTGTCTGCCGTCTTGTCTGCCGTCTTGTCTGCCGTCTTGTATGTCGTCTGGTCTGTCGTCCTGTCTGCCGTCCTGTCTGCCGTCTTGTCTGCCGTCTTGTCTGCCGTCTTGTCTGCCGTCTTGTCTGCCGTCCTGTCTGCCGTCTTATTTGCCGTCTTGTCTGCCGTCTTGTCTGCTGACTTATCTGCCGTCTTGTCTGCCGTCTTCTCTGCCGTCTTCTCTGCCGTCTTCTCTGCCGTCTTGTCTACCGTCTTGTCTGCCGTCTTGTATGTCGTCTGGTCTGTCGTCCTGTCTGCCGTCTTGTCTGCCGTCTTGTCTGCCGTCCTGTCTGCCGTCTTGTCTGCCGTCTTGTCTGCCGTCTTGTCTGCCGTCTTCTCTGCAGTCTAGTCTACCGTCTTGTATGTCGTCTGGTCTGTCGTCCTGTCTGCCGTCTTGTCTGCCGTCTTGTCTGCCGTCTTGTCTGCCGTCTTGTCTGCCGTCTTGTCTGCCGTCCTGTCTGCCGTCTTATCTGCCGTCTTGTCTGCCGTCTTGTCTGCTGACTTATCTGCCGTCTTGTCTGCCGTCTTCTCTGCCGTCTTGTCTACCGTCTTGTCTGCCGTCTTGTATGTCGTCTGGTCTGTCGTCCTGTCTGCCGTCTTGTCTGCCGTCTTGTCTGCCGTCCTGTCTGCCGTCTTGTCTGCCGTCCTGTCTGCCGTCTTGTCTGCCGTCTTGTCTGCCGTCTTGTCTACCGTCTTGTCTGCCGTCTTGTATGTCGTCTGGTCTGTCGTCCTGTCTGCCGTCTTGTCTGCCGTCCTGTCTGCCGTCTTGTCTGCTGTCTTGTCTGCCGTCTTGTCTACCGTCTTGTATGCCGTCTTGTCTGCCGTCTTGTATGTCGTCTGGTCTGTCGTCCTGTCTGCCGTCTTGTCTGCCGTCTTGTCTGCCGTCTTGTCTGCCGTCTTGTCTGCCGTCTTATCTGCCGTCTTGTCTGCCGTCTTATCTGCCGTCTTGTCCGCCGTCTTGTCTGCCGTCTTGTCTGCCGTCTTGTCTGCCGTCTTCTCTGCAGTCTTGTCTACCGTCTTGTATGTCGTCTGGTCTGTCGTCCTGTCTGCCGTCTTGTCTGCCGTCTTGTCTGCCGTCTTGTCTGCCGTCTTGTCTGCCGTCTTGTCTGCCGTCCTGTCTGCCGTCCTGTCTGCCGTCCTGTCTGCCGTCTTGTCTGCCGTCTTGTCTGCCGTCTTGTCTGCCGTCTTGTCTGCCGTCTTGTCTGCCGTCTTGTCTGCCGTCTTGTCTGCCGTCTTGTCTGCCGACTTATCTGCCGTCTTGTCTGCCGTCTTGTCTGCCGTCTTGTATGTCGTCTTGTCTGCCGTCCTGTCTGCCGTCTTGTCTGCCGTCTTGTCTGCCGTCTTGTCTGCCGTCTTCTCTGCAGTCTTGTCTACCGTCTTGTCTGCCGTCTTGTCTGCCGTCTTCTCTGCCGTCTTGTCTACCGTCTTGTCTGCCGTCTTGTATGTCGTCTGGTCTGTCGTCCTGTCTGCCGTCTTGTCTGCCGTCTTGTCTGCCGTCTTGTCTGCCGTCTTGTCTGCCGTCTTCTCTGCCGTCTTGTCTACCGTCTTGTCTGCCGTCTTGTATGTCGTCTGGTCTGTCGTCCTGTCTGCCGTCTTGTCTGCCGTCTTGTCTGCCGTCTTGTCTGCCGTCTTGTCTGCCGTCTTGTCTGCCGTCTTGTCTGCCGTCTTGTCTGCCGTCTTGTCTGCCGTCTTGTCTGCCGTCTTGTCTGCCGTCTTGTCTGCCGTCTTGTCTGCCGTCTTGTCTGCCGTCTTGTCTGCCGTCTTGTCTGCCGTCTTGTCTACCGTCTTGTATGCCGTCTTGTCTGCCGTCTTGTATGTCGTCTGGTCTGTCGTCCTGTCTGCCGTCTTGTCTGCCGTCTTGTATGTCGTCTGGTCTGTTGTCTGGACTGTCGTCTTGTCTGCCGTCTTGTCTACCGCCTTGTCTGCCGTCTTGTATGTCGTCTGGTCTGTCGTCCTGTCTGCCGTCTTGTCTGCCGTCTTGTCTGCCGTCTTGTATGTCGTCTGGTCTGTCGTCCTGTCTGCCGTCTTGTCTGCCGTCCTGTCTGCCGTCTTGTCTGCTGTCTTGTCTGCCGTCTTGTCTACCGTCTTGTATGCCGTCTTGTCTGCCGTCTTGTATGTCGTCTGGTCTGTCGTCCTGTCTGCCGTCTTGTCTGCCGTCTTGTCTGCCGTCTTGTCTGCCGTCTTGTCTGCCGTCTTGTCTGCCGTCTTATCTGCCGTCTTGTCCGCCGTCTTGTCTGCCGTCTTGTCTGCCGTCTTGTCTGCCGTCTTCTCTGCAGTCTTGTCTACCGTCTTGTATGTCGTCTGGTCTGTCGTCCTGTCTGCCGTCTTGTCTGCCGTCTTGTCTGCCGTCTTGTCTGCCGTCTTGTCTGCCGTCCTGTCTGCCGTCCTGTCTGCCGTCCTGTCTGCCGTCTTGTCTGCCGTCTTGTCTGCCGTCTTGTCTGCCGTCTTGTCTGCCGTCTTGTCTGCCGTCTTGTCTGCCGTCTTGTCTGCCGTCTTGTCTGCCGTCTTGTCTGCCGACTTATCTGCCGTCTTGTCTGCCGTCTTGTCTGCCGTCTTGTATGTCGTCTTGTCTGCCGTCCTGTCTGCCGTCTTGTCTGCCGTCTTGTCTGCCGTCTTGTCTGCCGTCTTCTCTGCAGTCTTGTCTACCGTCTTGTCTGCCGTCTTGTCTGCCGTCTTCTCTGCCGTCTTGTCTACCGTCTTGTCTGCCGTCTTGTCTGCCGTCTTGTCTGCCGTCTTGTCTGCCGTCTTGTCTGCCGTCTTGTCTGCCGTCTTGTCTGCCGTCTTGTCTGCCGTCTTGTCTGCCGTCTTGTCTGCCGTCTTGTCTGCCGTCTTGTCTGCCGTCTTGTCTACCGTCTTGTATGCCGTCTTGTCTGCCGTCTTGTATGTCGTCTGGTCTGTCGTCCTGTCTGCCGTCTTGTCTGCCGTCTTGTATGTCGTCTGGTCTGTTGTCTGGACTGTCGTCTTGTCTGCCGTCTTGTCTGCCGTCTTGTCTGCCGTCTTGTCTGCCGTCTTGTCTGCCGTCTTGTCTGCCGTCTTGTCTGCCGTCTTCTCTGCCGTCTTGTCTACCGTCTTGTCTGCCGTCTTGTATGTCGTCTGGTCTGTCGTCCTGTCTGCCGTCTTGTCTGCCGTCTTGTCTGCCGTCTTGTCTGCCGTCTTGTCTGCCTTCTTGTCTGCCGTCTTGTCTGCCGTCTTGTCTGCCGTCTTCTCTGCCGTCTTGTCTACCGTCTTGTCTGCCGTCTTGTATGTCGTCTGGTCTGTCGTCCTGTCTGCCGTCTTGTCTGCCGTCTTGTCTGCCGTCTTGTCTGCCTTCTTGTCTGCCGTCTTGTCTGCCTTCTTGTCTGCCGTCTTGTCTGCCGTCTTGTCTGCCGTCTTGTCTGCCATCTTGTCTGCCGTCTTGTCTGCCGTCTTGTCTGCCGTCTTGTCTGCCGTCCTGTCTGCCGTCCTGTCTGCCGTCTTGTCTGCCGTCTTGTCTGCCGTCTTGTCTGCCGTCCTGTCTGCCGTCCTGTCTGTCGTCCTGTCTGCCGTCTTGTCTGCCGTCTTGTATGTCGTCTGGTCTGTTGTCTGGACTGTCGTCTTCTCTGCCGTTTTGTCTACCGTCTTGTCTGCCGTCTTGTATGTCGTCTTGTCTGCCGTCTTGTCTGCCGTCTTGTCTGCCGTCTTGTCTGCCGTCTTGTATGTCGTCTGGTCTGTTGTCTGGACTGTCGTCTTGTCTGCCGTCTTGTCTGCCGTCTTGTCTGCCGTCTTGTCTGCCGTCTTGTCTGCCGTCTTGTCTGCCGTCTTGTCTGCCGTCTTGTCTGCCGTCTTGTCTGCCGTCTTGTCTGCCGTCTTGTCTGCCGTCTTGTCTGCCGTCTTCTCTGCCGTCTTGTCTACCGTCTTGTCTGCCGTCTTGTCTGCCGTCTTGTATGTCGTCTGGTCTGTCGTCCTGTCTGCCGTCTTGTCTGCCTTCTTGTCTGCCGTCTTGTCTGCCGTCTTGTCTGCCGTCTTGTCTGCCGTCTTGTCTGCCGTCTTGTCTGCCGTCTTGTCTGCCGTCCTGTCTGCCGTCCTGTCTGCCGTCTTGTCTGCCGTCTTGTCTGCCGTCTTGTCTACCGTCTTGTCTACCGTCTTGTATGCCGTCTTGTCTGCCGTCTTGTATGTCGTCTGGTCTGTCGTCCTGTCTGCCGTCTTGTCTGCCGTCTTGTATGTCGTCTGGTCTGTTGTCTGGACTGTCGTCTTGTCTGCCGTCTTGTCTGCCGTCTTGTCTGCCGTCTTCTCTGCCGTCTTGTCTACCGTCTTGTCTGCCGTCTTGTATGTCGTCTGGTCTGTCGTCCTGTCTGCCGTCTTGTATGCCGTCTTGTCTGCCGTCTTGTCTGCCGTCTTGTCTGCCGTCTTGTCTGCCGTCTTGTCTGCCGTCTTGTCTGCCGTCTTGTCTGCCGTCTTCTCTGCCGTCTTGTCTACCGTCTTGTCTGCCGTCTTGTCTGCCGTCTTGTATGTCGTCTGGTCTGTCGTCCTGTCTGCCGTCTTGTCTGCCTTCTTGTCTGCCGTCTTGTCTGCCGTCTTGTCTGCCGTCTTGTCTGCCGTCTTGTCTGCCGTCTTGTCTGCCGTCTTGTCTGCCGTCTTGTCTGCCGTCCTGTCTGCCGTCCTGTCTGCCGTCTTGTCTGCCGTCTTGTCTGCCGTCTTGTCTACCGTCTTGTATGCCGTCTTGTCTGCCGTCTTGTATGTCGTCTGGTCTGTCGTCCTGTCTGCCGTCTTGTCTGCCGTCTTGTATGTCGTCTGGTCTGTTGTCTGGACTGTCGTCTTGTCTGCCGTCTTGTCTGCCGTCTTGTCTGCCGTCTTGTCTGCCGTCTTGTCTGCCGTCTTGTCTGCCGTCTTGTCTGCCGTCTTGTCTGCCGTCTTGTCTGCCGTCTTGTCTGCCGTCTTGTCTGCCGTCTTGTCTGCCGTCTTGTCTGCCGTCTTCTCTGCCGTCTTGTCTACCGTCTTGTCTGCCGTCTTGTATGTCGTCTGGTCTGTCGTCCTGTCTGCCGTCTTGTCTGCCGTCTTGTCTGCCGTCTTGTCTGCCGTCTTGTCTGCCTTCTTGTCTGCCGTCTTGTCTGCCGTCTTGTCTGCCGTCTTCTCTGCCGTCTTGTCTACCGTCTTGTCTGCCGTCTTGTATGTCGTCTGGTCTGTCGTCCTGTCTGCCGTCTTGTCTGCCGTCTTGTCTGCCGTCTTGTCTGCCTTCTTGTCTGCCGTCTTGTCTGCCGTCTTGTCTGCCGTCTTGTGTGCCGTCTTGTCTGCCATCTTGTCTGCCGTCTTGTCTGCCGTCTTGTCTGCCGTCTTGTCTGCCGTCTTGTCTGCCGTCTTGTATGTCGTCTGGTCTGTTGTCTGGACTGTCGTCTTGTCTGCCGTCTTGTCTGCCGTCTTGTCTGCTCTCTTGTCGGCCGTCTTGTCTGCCGTCTTGTCTGCCGTCTTGTCTGCCGTCTTGTCTGCCGTCTTCTCTGCCGTCTTCTCTGCCGTCTTGTCTACCGTCTTGTCTGCCGTCTTGTATGTCGTCTGGTCTGTCGTCCTGTCTGCCGTCTTGTCTGCCGTCTTGTCTGCCGTCTTGTCTGCCTTCTTGTCTGCCGTCTTGTCTGCCGTCTTGTCTGCCGTCTTGTCTGCCGTCTTGTCTGCCGTCTTGTCTGCCGTCTTGTCTGCCGTCTTGTCTGCCGTCTTGTCTGCCGTCTTGTCTGCCGTCTTGTATGTCGTCTGGTCTGTTGTCTGGACTGTCGTCTTGTCTGCCGTCTTGTCTGCCGTCTTGTCTGCCGTCTTGTCTGCCGTCTTGTCTGCCGTCTTGTCTGCCGTCTTGTCTGCCGTCTTGTATGTCGTCTGGTCTGTTGTCTGGACTGTCGTCTTGTCTGCCGTCTTGTCTGCCGTCTTGTCTGCCGTCTTGTCTGCCGTCTTGTCTGCCGTCTTGTCTGCCGTCTTGTCTGCCGTCTTGTCTGCCGTCTTGTATGTCGTCTGGTCTGTCGTCCTGTCTGCCGTCTTGTCTGCCGTCTTGTCTGCCGTCTTGTCTGCCTTCTTGTCTGCCATCTTGTCTGCCGTCTTGTCTGCCGTCTTGTCTGCCGTCTTGTCTGCCGTCTTGTCTGCCGTCTTGTCTGCCGTCTTGTCTGCCGTCTTGTCTGCCGTCTTGTATGTCGTCTGGTCTGTTGTCTGGACTGTCGTCTTGTCTGCCGTCTTGTCTGCCGTCTTGTCTGCCGTCTTGTCTGCCGTCTTGTCTGCCGTCTTGTCTGCCGTCTTGTCTGCCGTCTTGTCTGCCGTCTTGTCTGCCGTCTTGTCTGCCGTCTTGTCTGCCGTCTTGTCTGCCGTCTTGTCTGCCGTCTTGTCTGCCGTCTTCTCTGCCGTCTTCTCTGCCGGCTTCTCTGCCGTCTTGTCTACCGTCTTGTCTGCCGTCTTGTCTGCCGTCTTGTCTGCCGTCTTCTCTGCCGTCTTCTCTGCCGGCTTCTCTGCCGTCTTGTCTACCGTCTTGTCTGCCGTCTTGTCTGCCGTCTTGTCTGCCGTCTTGTCTGCCGTCTTGTCTGCCGTCTTGTCTGCCGTCTTGTATGTCGTCTGGTCTGTTGTCTGGACTGTCGTCTTGTCTGCCGTCTTGTCTGCCGTCTTGTCTGCCGTCTTGTCTGCCGTCTTGTCTGCCGTCTTGTCTGCCGTCTTGTCTGCCGTCTTGTCTGCCGTCTTGTCTGCCGTCTTCTCTGCCGTCTTCTCTGCCGTCTTGTCTACCGTCTTGTCTGCCGTCTTGTATGTCGTCTGGTCTGTCGTCCTGTCTGCCGTCTTGTCTGCCGTCTTGTCTGCCGTCTTGTCTGCCGTCTTGTCTGCCGTCTTGTCTGCCGTCTTGTCTGCCGTCTTGTCTGCCGTCTTGTCTGCCGTCTTGTCTGCCGTCTTGTCTGCCGTCTTGTCTGCCGTCTTCTCTGCCGTCTTCTCTGCCGGCTTCTCTGCCGTCTTGTCTACCGTCTTGTCTGCCGTCTTGTATGTCGTCTGGTCTGTCGTCCTGTCTGCCGTCTTGTCTGCCGTCTTGTCTGCCTTCTTGTCTGCCGTCTTGTCTGCCGTCTTGTCTGCCGTCTTGTCTGCCGTCTTGTCTGCCGTCTTGTCTGCCGTCTTGTCTGCCGTCTTGTCTGCCGTCTTGTCTGCCGTCTTGTCTGCCGTCTTGTCTGCCGTCTTGTATGTCGTCTGGTCTGTTGTCTGGACTGTCGTCTTGTCTGCCGTCTTGTCTGCCGTCTTGTCTGCCGTCTTGTCTGCCGTCTTGTCTGCCGTCTTGTCTGCCGTCTTGTCTGCCGTCTTGTCTGCCGTCTTGTCTGCCGTCTTCTCTGCCGTCTTCTCTGCCGTCTTGTCTACCGTCTTGTCTGCCGTCTTGTATGTCGTCTGGTCTGTCGTCCTGTCTGCCGTCTTGTCTGCCGTCTTGTCTGCCGTCTTGTCTGCCTTCTTGTCTGCCGTCTTGTCTGCCGTCTTGTCTGCCGTCTTGTCTGCCGTCTTGTCTGCCGTCTTGTCTGCCGTCTTGTCTGCCGTCTTGTCTGCCGTCTTGTCTGCCGTCTTGTCTGCCGTCTTGTCTGCCGTCTTGTCTGCCGTCTTGTCTACCGTCTTGTATGTCGTCTGGTCTGTCGTCCTGTCTGCCGTCTTGTCTGCCGTCTTGTCTGCCGTCTTGTCTGCCGTCTTGTCTGCCGTCTTGTCTGCCGTCCTGTCTGCCGTCTTATTTGCCGTCTTGTCTGCCGTCTTGTCTGCTGACTTATCTGCCGTCTTGTCTGCCGTCTTCTCTGCCGTCTTGTCTACCGTCTTGTCTGCCGTCTTGTATGTCGTCTGGTCTGTCGTCCTGTCTGCCGTCTTGTCTGCCGTCTTGTCTGCCGTCCTGTCTGCCGTCTTGTCTGCCGTCTTGTCTGCCGTCTTGTCTGCCGTCTTCTCTGCAGTCTAGTCTACCGTCTTGTATGTCGTCTGGTCTGTCGTCCTGTCTGCCGTCTTGTCTGCCGTCTTGTCTGCCGTCTTGTCTGCCGTCTTGTCTGCCGTCTTGTCTGCCGTCCTGTCTGCCGTCTTATCTGCCGTCTTGTCTGCCGTCTTGTCTGCTGACTTATCTGCCGTCTTGTCTGCCGTCTTCTCTGCCGTCTTGTCTACCGTCTTGTCTGCCGTCTTGTATGTCGTCTGGTCTGTCGTCCTGTCTGCCGTCTTGTCTGCCGTCTTGTCTGCCGTCCTGTCTGCCGTCTTGTCTGCCGTCCTGTCTGCCGTCTTGTCTGCCGTCTTGTCTGCCGTCTTGTCTACCGTCTTGTCTGCCGTCTTGTATGTCGTCTGGTCTGTCGTCCTGTCTGCCGTCTTGTCTGCCGTCCTGTCTGCCGTCTTGTCTGCTGTCTTGTCTGCCGTCTTGTCTACCGTCTTGTATGCCGTCTTGTCTGCCGTCTTGTATGTCGTCTGGTCTGTCGTCCTGTCTGCCGTCTTGTCTGCCGTCTTGTCTGCCGTCTTGTCTGCCGTCTTGTCTGCCGTCTTATCTGCCGTCTTGTCTGCCGTCTTATCTGCCGTCTTGTCCGCCGTCTTGTCTGCCGTCTTGTCTGCCGTCTTGTCTGCCGTCTTCTCTGCAGTCTTGTCTACCGTCTTGTATGTCGTCTGGTCTGTCGTCCTGTCTGCCGTCTTGTCTGCCGTCTTGTCTGCCGTCTTGTCTGCCGTCTTGTCTGCCGTCCTGTCTGCCGTCCTGTCTGCCGTCCTGTCTGCCGTCTTGTCTGCCGTCTTGTCTGCCGTCTTGTCTGCCGTCTTGTCTGCCGTCTTGTCTGCCGTCTTGTCTGCCGTCTTGTCTGCCGTCTTGTCTGCCGACTTATCTGCCGTCTTGTCTGCCGTCTTGTCTGCCGTCTTGTATGTCGTCTTGTCTGCCGTCCTGTCTGCCGTCTTGTCTGCCGTCTTGTCTGCCGTCTTGTCTGCCGTCTTCTCTGCAGTCTTGTCTACCGTCTTGTCTGCCGTCTTGTCTGCCGTCTTCTCTGCCGTCTTGTCTACCGTCTTGTCTGCCGTCTTGTCTGCCGTCTTGTCTGCCGTCTTGTCTGCCGTCTTGTCTGCCGTCTTGTCTGCCGTCTTGTCTGCCGTCTTGTCTGCCGTCTTGTCTGCCGTCTTGTCTGCCGTCTTGTCTGCCGTCTTGTCTGCCGTCTTGTCTGCCGTCTTGTCTGCCGTCTTGTCTGCCGTCTTGTCTGCCGTCTTGTCTACCGTCTTGTATGCCGTCTTGTCTGCCGTCTTGTATGTCGTCTGGTCTGTCGTCCTGTCTGCCGTCTTGTCTGCCGTCTTGTATGTCGTCTGGTCTGTTGTCTGGACTGTCGTCTTGTCTGCCGTCTTGTCTACCGCCTTGTCTGCCGTCTTGTATGTCGTCTGGTCTGTCGTCCTGTCTGCCGTCTTGTCTGCCGTCTTGTCTGCCGTCTTGTATGTCGTCTGGTCTGTCGTCCTGTCTGCCGTCTTGTCTGCCGTCCTGTCTGCCGTCTTGTCTGCTGTCTTGTCTGCCGTCTTGTCTACCGTCTTGTATGCCGTCTTGTCTGCCGTCTTGTATGTCGTCTGGTCTGTCGTCCTGTCTGCCGTCTTGTCTGCCGTCTTGTCTGCCGTCTTGTCTGCCGTCTTGTCTGCCGTCTTGTCTGCCGTCTTGTCTGCCGTCTTATCTGCCGTCTTGTCCGCCGTCTTGTCTGCCGTCTTGTCTGCCGTCTTGTCTGCCGTCTTCTCTGCAGTCTTGTCTACCGTCTTGTATGTCGTCTGGTCTGTCGTCCTGTCTGCCGTCTTGTCTGCCGTCTTGTCTGCCGTCTTGTCTGCCGTCTTGTCTGCCGTCCTGTCTGCCGTCCTGTCTGCCGTCCTGTCTGCCGTCTTGTCTGCCGTCTTGTCTGCCGTCTTGTCTGCCGTCTTGTCTGCCGTCATGTCTGCCGTCTTGTCTGCCGTCTTGTCTGCCGTCTTGTCTGCCGACTTATCTGCCGTCTTGTCTGCCGTCTTGTCTGCCGTCTTGTATGTCGTCTTGTCTGCCGTCCTGTCTGCCGTCTTGTCTGCCGTCTTGTCTGCCGTCTTGTCTGCCGTCTTCTCTGCAGTCTTGTCTACCGTCTTGTCTGCCGTCTTGTCTGCCGTCTTCTCTGCCGTCTTGTCTACCGTCTTGTCTGCCGTCTTGTCTGCCGTCTTGTCTGCCGTCTTGTCTGCCGTCTTGTCTGCCGTCTTGTCTGCCGTCTTGTCTGCCGTCTTGTCTGCCGTCTTGTCTGCCGTCTTGTCTGCCGTCTTGTCTGCCGTCTTGTCTGCCGTCTTGTCTACCGTCTTGTATGCCGTCTTGTCTGCCGTCTTGTATGTCGTCTGGTCTGTCGTCCTGTCTGCCGTCTTGTCTGCCGTCTTGTATGTCGTCTGGTCTGTTGTCTGGACTGTCGTCTTGTCTGCCGTCTTGTCTGCCGTCTTGTCTGCCGTCTTGTCTGCCGTCTTGTCTGCCGTCTTGTCTGCCGTCTTGTCTGCCGTCTTGTCTGCCGTCTTGTCTGCCGTCTTCTCTGCCGTCTTGTCTACCGTCTTGTCTGCCGTCTTGTATGTCGTCTGGTCTGTCGTCCTGTCTGCCGTCTTATCTGCCGTCTTGTCTGCCGTCTTGTCTGCCTTCTTGTCTGCCGTCTTGTCTGCCGTCTTGTCTGCCGTCTTGTCTGCCGTCTTCTCTGCCGTCTTGTCTACCGTCTTGTCTGCCGTCTTGTATGTCGTCTGGTCTGTCGTCCTGTCTGCCGTCTTGTCTGCCGTCTTGTCTGCCGTCTTGTCTGCCTTCTTGTCTGCCGTCTTGTCTGCCGTCTTGTCTGCCGTCTTGTCTGCCGTCTTGTCTGCCATCTTGTCTGCCGTCTTGTCTGCCGTCTTGTCTGCCGTCTTGTCTGCCGTCTTGTATGTCGTCTGGTCTGTTGTCTGGACTGTCGTCTTGTCTGCCGTCTTGTCTGCCGTCTTGTCTGCCGTCTTGTCTGCCATCTTGTCTGCCGTCTTGTCTGCCGTCTTGTCTGCCGTCTTGTCTGCCGTCTTCTCTGCCGTCTTCTCTGCCGTCTTGTCTACCGTCTTGTCTGCCGTCTTGTATGTCGTCTGGTCTGTCGTCCTGTCTGCCGTCTTGTCTGCCGTCTTGTCTGCCGTCTTGTCTGCCTTCTTGTCTGCCGTCTTGTCTGCCGTCTTGTCTGCCGTCTTGTCTGCCGTCTTGTGTGCCGTCTTGTCTGCCGTCTTGTCTGCCGTCTTGTATGTCGTCTGGTCTGTTGTCTGGACTGCCGTCTTGTCTGCCGTCTTGTCTGCCGTCTTGTCTGCCGTCTTGTCTGCCGTCTTGTCTGCCGTCTTGTATGTCGTCTGGTCTGTTGTATGGACTGTCGTCTTGTCTGCCGTCTTGTCTGCCGTCTTGTCTGCCGTCTTGTCTGCCGTCTTGTCTGCCGTCTTGTATGTCGTCTGGTCTGTCGTCCTGTCTGCCGTCTTGTCTGCCGTCTTGTCTGCCGTCTTGTCTGCCTTCTTGTCTGCCATCTTGTCTGCCGTCTTGTCTGCCGTCTTGTCTGCCGTCTTGTCTGCCGTCTTGTCTGCCGTCTTGTCTGCCGTCTTGTCTGCCGTCTTGTATGTCGTCTGGTCTGTTGTCTGGACTGTCGTCTTGTCTGCCGTCTTGTCTGCCGTCTTGTCTGCCGTCTTGTCTGCCGTCTTGTCTGCCGTCTTGTCTGCCGTCTTGTCTGCCGTCTTGTCTGCCGTCTTGTCTGCCGTCTTCTCTGCCGTCTTCTCTGCCGGCTTCTCTGCCGTCTTGTCTACCGTCTTGTCTGCCGTCTTGTATGTCGTCTGGTCTGTCGTCCTGTCTGCCGTCTTGTCTGCCGTCTTGTCTGCCTTCTTGTCTGCCGTCTTGTCTGCCGTCTTGTCTGCCGTCTTGTCTGCCGTCTTGTCTGCCGTCTTGTCTGCCGTCTTGTCTGCCGTCTTGTCTGCCGTCTTGTATGTCGTCTGGTCTGTTGTCTGGACTGTCGTCTTGTCTGCCGTCTTGTCTGCCGTCTTGTCTGCCGTCTTGTCTGCCGTCTTGTCTGCCGTCTTGTCTGCCGTCTTGTCTGCCGTCTTGTCTGCCGTCTTGTCTGCCGTCTTGTCTGCCGTCTTGTCTGCCGTCTTGTCTGCCGTCTTCTCTGCCGTCTTCTCTGCCGTCTTGTCTACCGTCTTGTCTGCCGTCTTGTATGTCGTCTGGTCTGTCGTACTGTCTGCCGTCTTGTCTGCCGTCTTGTCTGCCGTCTTGTCTGCCGTCTTGTCTGCCGTCTTGTCTGCCGTCTTGTCTGCCGTCTTGTCTGCCGTCTTGTCTGCCGTCTTGTCTGCCGTCTTGTCTGCCGTCTTGTCTGCCGTCTTCTCTGCCGTCTTCTCTGCCGGCTTCTCTGCCGTCTTGTCTACCGTCTTGTCTGCCGTCTTGTATGTCGTCTGGTCTGTCGTCCTGTCTGCCGTCTTGTCTGCCGTCTTGTCTGCCTTCTTGTCTGCCGTCTTGTCTGCCGTCTTGTCTGCCGTCTTGTCTGCCGTCTTGTCTGCCGTCTTGTCTGCCGTCTTGTCTGCCGTCTTGTCTGCCGTCTTGTCTGCCGTCTTGTCTGCCGTCTTGTCTGCCGTCTTGTCTGCCGTCTTGTATGTCGTCTGGTCTGTTGTCTGGACTGTCGTCTTGTCTGCCGTCTTGTCTGCCGTCTTGTCTGCCGTCTTGTCTGCCGTCTTGTCTGCCGTCTTGTCTGCCGTCTTGTCTACCGTCTTGTCTGCCGTCTTGTCTGCCGTCTTCTCTGCCGTCTTCTCTGCCGTCTTGTCTACCGTCTTGTCTACCGTCTTGTCTGCCGTCTTGTATGTCGTCTGGTCTGTCGTCCTGTCTGCCGTCTTGTCTGCCGTCTTGTCTGCCGTCTTGTCTGCCTTCTTGTCTGCCGTCTTGTCTGCCGTCTTGTCTGCCGTCTTGTCTGCCGTCTTGTCTGCCGTCTTGTCTGCCGTCTTGTCTGCCGTCTTGTCTGCCGTCTTGTCTGCCGTCTTGTCTGCCGTCTTGTCTGCCGTCTTGTCTGCCGTCTTGTCTGCCGTCTTGTCTGCCGTCCTGTCTGCCGTCCTGTCTGCCGTCTTATCTGCCGTCTTGTCTGCCGTCTTGTCTGCTGACTTATCTGCCGTCTTGTCTGCCGTCTTCTCTGCCGTCTTGTCTGCCGTCTTGTCTGCCGTCTTGTCTGCCGTCTTGTCTGCCGTCTTGTCTGCCGTCTTGTCTGCCGTCTTGTATGTCGTCTGGTCTGTTGTCTTGTCTGTTGTCTGGACTGTCGTCTTGTCTGCCGTCTTGTCTGCCGTCTTGTCTGCCGTCTTGTCTGCCGTCTTGTCTGCCGTCTTGTCTGCCGTCTTGTCTGCCGTCTTGTCTGCCGTCTTGTCTGCCGTCTTGTCTGCCGTCTTGTCTGCCGTCTTGTCTGCCGTCTTGTCTGCCGTCTTCTCTGCCGTCTTGTCTACCGTCTTGTCTGCCGTCTTGTATGTCGTCTGGTCTGTCGTCCTGTCTGCCGTCTTGTCTGCCGTCTTGTCTGCCGTCTTGTCTGCCGTCTTGTCTGCCGTCTTGTCTGCCGTCTTGTCTGCCGTCTTGTCTGCCGTCTTGTCTGCCGTCTTGTCTGCCGTCTTGTCTGCCGTCTTGTCTGCCGTCTTGTCTGCCGTCTTCTCTGCCGTCTTCTCTGCCGTCTTGTCTACCGTCTTGTCTACCGTCTTGTCTGCCGTCTTGTATGTCGTCTGGTCTGTCGTCCTGTCTGCCGTCTTGTCTGCCGTCTTGTCTGCCGTCTTGTCTGCCTTCTTGTCTGCCGTCTTGTCTGCCGTCTTGTCTGCCGTCTTGTCTGCCGTCTTGTCTGCCGTCTTGTCTGCCGTCTTGTCTGCCGTCTTGTCTGCCGTCTTGTCTACCGTCTTGTATGTCGTCTGGTCTGTCGTCCTGTCTGCCGTCTTGTCTGCCGTCTTGTCTGCCGTCTTGTCTGCCGTCTTGTCTGCCGTCTTGTCTGCCGTCCTGTCTGCCGTCTTATCTGCCGTCTTGTCTGCCGTCTTGTCTGCTGACTTATCTGCCGTCTTGTCTGCCGTCTTCTCTGCCGTCTTGTCTACCGTCTTGTCTGCCGTCTTGTATGTCGTCTGGTCTGTCGTCCTGTCTGCCGTCTTGTCTGCCGTCTTGTCTGCCGTCCTGTCTGCCGTCTTGTCTGCCGTCTTGTCTGCCGTCTTGTCTGCCGTCTTGTCTGCCGTCTTCTCTGCAGTCTAGTCTACCGTCTTGTCTGCCGTCTTGTCTGCCGTCTTCTCTGCCGTCTTGTCTACCGTCTTGTCTGCCGTCTTGTATGTCGTCTGGTCTGTCGTCCTGTCTGCCGTCTTGTCTGCCGTCCTGTCTGCCGTCTTGTCTGCTGTCTTGTCTGCCGTCTTGTCTACCGTCTTGTATGCCGTCTTGTCTGCCGTCTTGTATGTCGTCTGGTCTGTCGTCCTGTCTGCCGTCTTGTCTGCCGTCTTGTCTGCCGTCTTGTCTGCCGTCTTGTCTGCCGTCTTGTCTGCCGTCTTGTCTGCCGTCTTGTCTGCCGTCTTGTCTGCCGTCTTGTCTGCCGTCTTCTCTGCCGTCTTCTCTGCCGTCTTGTCTACCGTCTTGTCTGCCGTCTTGTATGTCGTCTGGTCTGTCGTCCTGTCTGCCGTCTTGTCTGCCGTCTTGTCTGCCGTCTTGTCTGCCTTCTTGTCTGCCGTCTTGTCTGCCGTCTTGTCTGCCGTCTTGTCTGCCGTCTTGTCTGCCGTCTTGTCTGCCGTCTTGTCTGCCGTCTTGTCTGCCGTCTTGTCTGCCGTCTTGTCTGCCGTCTTGTCTGCCGTCTTGTCTGCCGTCTTGTCTGCCGTCTTGTCTACCGTCTTGTATGTCGTCTGGTCTGTCGTCCTGTCTGCCGTCTTGTCTGCCGTCTTGTCTGCCGTCTTGTCTGCCGTCTTGTCTGCCGTCTTGTCTGCCGTCTTGTCTGCCGTCTTGTCTGCCGTCTTGTCTGCCGTCTTCTCTGCAGTCTTGTCTACCGTCTTGTCTGCCGTCTTGTCTGCCGTCTTGTCTGCCGTCTTCTCTGCCGTCTTGTCTACCGTCTTGTCTGCCGTCTTGTATGTCGTCTGGTCTGTCGTCCTGTCTGCCGTCTTGTCTGCCGTCTTGTCTGCCGTCTTGTCTGCCGTCTTGTCTGCCGTCTTCTCTGCCGTCTTGTCTGCCGTCTTGTCTGCCGTCTTCTCTGCAGTCTAGTCTACCGTCTTGTCTGCCGTCTTGTCTGCCGTCTTGTCTGCCGTCTTCTCTGCCGTCTTGTCTACCGTCTTGTCTGCCGTCTTGTATGTCGTCTGGTCTGTCGTCCTGTCTGCCGTCTTGTCTGCCGTCCTGTCTGCCGTCTTGTCTGCTGTCTTGTCTGCCGTCTTGTCTACCGTCTTGTATGCCGTCTTGTCTGCCGTCTTGTATGTCGTCTGGTCTGTCGTCCTGTCTGCCGTCTTGTCTGCCGTCTTGTCTGCCGTCTTGTCTGCCGTCTTGTCTGCCGTCTTGTCTGCCGTCTTGTCTGCCGTCTTATCTGCCGTCTTGTCCGCCGTCTTGTATGTCGTCTGGTCTGTCGTCCTGTCTGCCGTCTTGTCTGCCGTCTTGTCTGCCGTCTTGTCTGCCGTCTTGTCTGCCGTCTTCTCTGCCGTCTTGTCTACCGTCTTGTCTACCGTCTTGTCTGCCGTCTTGTATGTCGTCTGGTCTGTCGTCCTGTCTGCCGTCTTGTCTGCCGTCTTGTCTGCCGTCTTGTCTGCCGTCTTGTCTGCCGTCTTGTCTGCCGTCTTGTCTGCCGTCTTGTCTGCCGTCTTGTCTGCCGTCTTGTCTGCCGTCTTGTCTGCCGTCTTGTCTGCCGTCTTGTCTGCCGTCTTGTCTGCCGTCTTGTCTACCGTCTTGTATGCCGTCTTGTCTGCCGTCTTGTATGTCGTCTGGTCTCTCGTCCTGTCTGCCGTCTTGTCTGCCGTCTTGTATGTCGTCTGGTCTGTTGTCTGGACTGTCGTCTTGTCTGCCGTCTTGTCTACCGCCTTGTCTGCCGTCTTGTATGTCGTCTGGTCTGTCGTCCTGTCTGCCGTCTTGTCTGCCGTCTTGTCTGCCGTCTTGTCTGCCTTCTTGTCTGCCGTCTTGTCTGCCGTCTTGTCTGCCGTCTTGTCTGCCGTCTTGTCTGCCGTCTTGTCTGCCGTCTTGTCTGCCGTCTTGTCTGCCGTCTTGTCTGCCGTCCTGTCTGCCGTCCTGTCTGCCGTCTTGTCTGCCTTCTTGTCTGCCGTCTTGTCTGCCGTCTTGTCTGCCGTCTTGTCTGCCGTCTTGTCTGCCGTCTTGTCTGCCGTCTTGTCTGCCGTCTTGTCTGCCGTCTTATCTGCCGTCTTGTCTACCGTCTTGTATGCCGTCTTGTCTGCCGTCTTGTATGTCGTCTGGTCTGTCGTCCTGTCTGCCGTCTTGTCTGCCGTCTTGTATGTCGTCTGGTCTGTTGTATGGACTGTCGTCTTGTCTGCCGTCTTGTCTACCGTCTTGTCTGCCGTCTTGTATGTCGTCTGGTCTGTCGTCCTGTCTGCCGTCTTGTCTGCCGTCTTGTCTGCCGTCTTGTCTGCCTTCTTGTCTGCCGTCTTGTCTGCCGTCTTGTCTGCCGTCTTGTCTGCCGTCTTGTCTGCCGTCTTGTCTGACGTCTTGTCTGCCGTCTTGTCTGCCGTCTTCTCTGCCGTCTTCTCTGCCGTCTTGTCTACCGTCTTGTCTGCCGTCTTGTATGTCGTCTGGTCTGTCGTCCTGTCTGCCGTCTTGTCTGCCGTCTTGTCTGCCTTCTTGTCTGCCGTCTTGTCTGCCGTCTTGTCTGCCGTCTTGTCTGCCGTCTTGTCTGCCGTCTTGTCTGCCGTCTTGTCTGCCGTCTTGTCTGCCGTCTTATCTGCCGTCTTGTCTGCCGTCTTGTCTGCCGTCTTGTGTGACGTCTTGTCTGCCGTCTTCTCTGCCGTCTTGTCTACCGTCTTGCATGCCGTCTTGTCTGCCGTCTTGTATGTCGTCCTGTCTGCCGTCTTGTCTGCCGTCTTGTCTGCCGTCTTGTCTGCCGTCTTGTCTACCGTCTTGTCTGCCGTCCTGTCTGCCGTCTTATCTGCCGTCTTGTCTGCCGTCTTGTCTGCCGTCTTGTCTGCCGTCTTGTCTGACGTCTTGTCTGCCGTCTTGTCTGCCGTCTTCTCTGCCGTCTTCTCTGCCGTCTTGTCTACCGTCTTGTCTGCCGTCTTGTATGTCGTCTGGTCTGTCGTCCTGTCTGCCGTCTTGTCTGCCGTCTTGTCTGCCTTCTTGTCTGCCGTCTTGTCTGCCGTCTTGTCTGCCGTCTTGTCTGCCGTCTTGTCTGCCGTCTTGTCTGCCGTCTTGTCTGCCGTCTTGTCTGCCGTCTTGTCTGCCGTCTTATCTGCCGTCTTGTCTGCCGTCTTGTCTGCCGTCTTGTGTGACGTCTTGTCTGCCGTCTTCTCTGCCGTCTTGTCTACCGTCTTGCATGCCGTCTTGTCTGCCGTCTTGTATGTCGTCCTGTCTGCCGTCTTGTCTGCCGTCTTGTCTGCCGTCTTGTCTGCCGTCTTGTCTACCGTCTTGTCTGCCGTCCTGTCTGCCGTCTTATCTGCCGTCTTGTCTGCCGTCTTGTCTGCCGTCTTCTCTGCCGTCTTCTCTGCCGTCTTGTCTGCCGTCTTGTCTGCCGTCTTGTCTGCCGTCTTCTCTGCCGTCTTCTCTGCCGTCTTGTCTACCGTCTTGTCTGCCGTCTTGTATGTCGTCTGGTCTGTCGTCCTGTCTGCCGTCTTGTCTGCCGTCTTGTCTGCCGTCTTGTCTGCCTTCTTGTCTGCCGTCTTGTCTGCCGTCTTGTCTGCCGACTTATCTGCCGTCTTGTCTGCCGTCTTGTCTACCGTCTTGTATGCCGTCTTGTCTGCCGTCTTGTATGTCGTCTGGTCTGTCGTCCTGTCTGCCGTCTTGTCTGCCGTCTTGTCTGCCGTCTTGTCTGCCGTCTTGTCTGCCGTCTTGTCTGCCGTCTTGTCTGCCGTCTTGTCTGCCGTCTTGTCTGCCGTCTTATCTGCCGTCTTGTCCGCCGTCTTGTCTGCCGTCTTGTCTGCCGTCTTGTCTGCCGTCTTGTCTGCCGTCTTCTCTGCAGTCTTGTCTACCGTCTTGTATGTCGTCTGGTCTGTCGTCCTGTCTGCCGTCTTGTCTGCCGTCTTGTCTGCCGTCTTGTCTGCCGTCTTGTCTGCCGTCTTGTATGTCGTCCTGTCTGCCGTCTTGTCTGCCGTCTTGTCTGCCGTCTTGTCTGCCGTCTTGTCTACCGTCTTGTCTGCCGTCCTGTCTGCCGTCTTATCTGCCGTCTTGTCTGCCGTCTTGTCTGCCGTCTTGTCTGCCGTCTTGTCTGCCGTCTTGTCTGCCGTCTTGTCTGCCGTCTTATCTGCCGTCTTGTCTGCCGTCTTGTCTGCCGTCTTGTGTGACGTCTTGTCTGCCGTCTTCTCTGCCGTCTTGTCTACCGTCTTGCATGCTGTCTTGTCTGCCGTCTTGTATGTCGTCCTGTCTGCCGTCTTGTCTGCCGTCTTGTCTGCCGTCTTGTCTGCCGTCTTGTCTACCGTCTTGTCTGCCGTCCTGTCTGCCGTCTTATCTGCCGTCTTGTCTGCCGTCTTGTCTGCCGTCTTCTCTGCCGTCTTCTCTGCCGTCTTGTCTGCCGTCTTGTCTGCCGTCTTGTCTGCCGTCTTGTCTGCCGTCTTCTCTGCCGTCTTCTCTGCCGTCTTGTCTACCGTCTTGTCTGCCGTCTTGTATGTCGTCTGGTCTGTCGTCCTGTCTGCCGTCTTGTCTGCCGTCTTGTCTGCCGTCTTGTCTGCCTTCTTGTCTGCCGTCTTGTCTGCCGTCTTGTCTGCCGACTTATCTGCCGTCTTGTCTGCCGTCTTGTCTACCGTCTTGTATGCCGTCTTGTCTGCCGTCTTGTATGTCGTCTGGTCTGTCGTCCTGTCTGCCGTCTTGTCTGCCGTCTTGTCTGCCGTCTTGTCTGCCGTCTTGTCTGCCGTCTTGTCTGCCGTCTTATCTGCCGTCTTGTCCGCCGTCTTGTCTGCCGTCTTGTCTGCCGTCTTGTCTGCCGTCTTGTCTGCCGTCTTCTCTGCAGTCTTGTCTACCGTCTTGTATGTCGTCTGGTCTGTCGTCCTGTCTGCCGTCTTGTCTGCCGTCTTGTCTGCCGTCTTGTCTGCCGTCTTGTCTGCCGTCCTGTCTGCCGTCCTGTCTGCCGTCCTGTCTGCCGTCTTGTCTGCCGTCTTGTCTGCCGTCTTGTCTGCCGTCTTGTCTGCCGTCTTGTCTGCCGTCTTGTCTGCCGTCTTGTCTGCCGTCTTGTCTGCCGACTTATCTGCCGTCTTGTCTGCCGTCTTGTCTGCCGTCTTGTATGTCGTCTTGTCTGCCGTCCTGTCTGCCGTCTTGTCTGCCGTCTTGTCTGCCGTCTTGTCTGCCGTCTTGTCTGCCGTCTTCTCTGCAGTCTTGTCTACCGTCTTGTCTGCCGTCTTGTCTGCCGTCTTCTCTGCCGTCTTGTCTACCGTCTTGTCTGCCGTCTTGTATGTCGTCTGGTCTGTCGTCCTGTCTGCCGTCTTGTCTGCCGTCTTGTCTGCCGTCTTGTCTTCCTGTCTTGTCTGCCGTCTTCTCTGCCGTCTTGTCTACCGTCTTGTCTACCGTCTTGTCTGCCGTCTTGTATGTCGTCTGGTCTGTCGTCCTGTCTGCCGTCTTGTCTGCCGTCTTGTCTGCCGTCTTGTCTGCCGTCTTGTCTGCCGTCTTGTCTGCCGTCTTGTCTGCCGTCTTGTCTGCCGTCTTGTCTGCCGTCTTGTCTGCCGTCTTGTCTGCCGTCTTGTCTGCCGTCTTGTCTGCCGTCTTGTCTGCCGTCTTGTCTACCGTCTTGTCTGCCGTCTTGTATGTCGTCTGGTCTCTCGTCCTGTCTGCCGTCTTGTCTGCCGTCTTGTATGTCGTCTGGTCTGTTGTCTGGACTGTCGTCTTGTCTGCCGTCTTGTCTACCGCCTTGTCTGCCGTCTTGTATGTCGTCTGGTCTGTCGTCCTGTCTGCCGTCTTGTCTGCCGTCTTGTCTGCCGTCTTGTCTGCCTTCTTGTCTGCCGTCTTGTCTGCCGTCTTGTCTGCCGTCTTGTCTGCCGTCTTGTCTGCCGTCTTGTCTGCCGTCTTGTCTGCCGTCTTGTCTGCCGTCTTGTCTGCCGTCCTGTCTGCCGTCCTGTCTGCCGTCTTGTCTGCCTTCTTGTCTGCCGTCTTGTCTGCCGTCTTGTCTGCCGTCTTGTCTGCCGTCTTGTATGTCGTCTGGTCTGTTGTCTGGACTGTCGTCTTGTCTGCCGTCTTGTCTACCGCCTTGTCTGCCGTCTTGTATGTCGTCTGGTCTGTCGTCCTGTCTGCCGTCTTGTCTGCCGTCTTGTCTGCCGTCTTGTCTGCCTTCTTGTCTGCCGTCTTGTCTGCCGTCTTGTCTGCCGTCTTGTCTGCCGTCTTGTCTGCCGTCTTGTCTGCCGTCTTGTCTGCCGTCTTGTCTGCCGTCTTGTCTGCCGTCCTGTCTGCCGTCCTGTCTGCCGTCTTGTCTGCCGTCTTGTCTGCCGTCTTGTCTGCCGTCTTGTCTGCCGTCTTGTCTGCCGTCTTATCTGCCGTCTTGTCTACCGTCTTGTATGCCGTCTTGTCTGCCGTCTTGTATGTCGTCTGGTCTGTCGTCCTGTCTGCCGTCTTGTCTGCCGTCTTGTATGTCGTCTGGTCTGTTGTATGGACTGTCGTCTTGTCTGCCGTCTTGTCTACCGTCTTGTCTGCCGTCTTGTATGTCGTCTGGTCTGTCGTCCTGTCTGCCGTCTTGTCTGCCGTCTTGTCTGCCGTCTTGTCTGCCTTCTTGTCTGCCGTCTTGTCTGCCGTCTTGTCTGCCGTCTTGTCTGCCGTCTTGTCTGCCGTCTTGTCTGACGTCTTGTCTGCCGTCTTGTCTGCCGTCTTCTCTGCCGTCTTCTCTGCCGTCTTGTCTACCGTCTTGTCTGCCGTCTTGTATGTCGTCTGGTCTGTCGTCCTGTCTGCCGTCTTGTCTGCCGTCTTGTCTGCCTTCTTGTCTGCCGTCTTGTCTGCCGTCTTGTCTGCCGTCTTGTCTGCCGTCTTGTCTGCCGTCTTGTCTGCCGTCTTGTCTGCCGTCTTGTCTGCCGTCTTGTCTGCCGTCTTGTCTGCCGTCTTGTCTGCCGTCTTATCTGCCGTCTTGTCTGCCGTCTTGTCTGCCGTCTTGTGTGACGTCTTGTCTGCCGTCTTCTCTGCCGTCTTGTCTACCGTCTTGCATGCCGTCTTGTCTGCCGTCTTGTATGTCGTCCTGTCTGCCGTCTTGTCTGCCGTCTTGTCTGCCGTCTTGTCTGCCGTCTTGTCTACCGTCTTGTCTGCCGTCCTGTCTGCCGTCTTATCTGCCGTCTTGTCTGCCGTCTTGTCTGCCGTCTTCTCTGCCGTCTTCTCTGCCGTCTTGTCTGCCGTCTAGTCTGCCGTCTTGTCTGCCGTCTTCTCTGCCGTCTTCTCTGCCGTCTTGTCTACCGTCTTGTCTGCCGTCTTGTATGTCGTCTGGTCTGTCGTCCTGTCTGCCGTCTTGTCTGCCGTCTTGTCTGCCGTCTTGTCTGCCTTCTTGTCTGCCGTCTTGTCTGCCGTCTTGTCTGCCGTCTTGTCTGCCGTCTTGTCTGCCGTCTTGTCTGCCGTCTTGTCTGCCGTCTTGTCTGCCGTCTTATCTGCCGTCTTGTCTGCCGTCTTGTCTGCCGTCTTGTGTGACGTCTTGTCTGCCGTCTTCTCTGCCGTCTTGTCTACCGTCTTGTATGCCGTCTTGTCTGCCGTCTTGTATGTCGTCCTGTCTGCCGTCTTGTCTGCCGTCTTGTCTGCCGTCTTGTCTGCCGTCTTGTCTGCCGTCTTGTCTGCCGTCTTGTCTGCCGTCTTATCTGCCGTCTTGTCTGCCGTCTTGTCTGCCGTCTTGTGTGACGTCTTGTCTGCCGTCTTGTCTGCCGTCTTGTCTGCCGTCTTGTCTGCCGTCTTGTCTGCCGTCTTGTCTGCCGTCTTGTCTGCCGTCTTGTCTGCCGTCTTGTATGTCGTCTGGTCTGTCGTCCTGTCTGCCGTCTTGTCTGCCGTCTTTTCTGCCGTCTTGTCTGCCTTCTTGTCTGCCGTCTTGTCTGCCGTCTTGTCTGCCTTCTTGTCTGCCGTCTTGTCTGCCGTCTTGTCTGCCGTCTTGTATGTCGTCCTGTCTGCCGTCTTGTCTGCCGTCTTGTCTGCCGTCTTGTCTGCCGTCTTGTCTACCGTCTGGTCTGTCGTCCTGTCTGCCGTCTTGTCTGCCGTCTTGTCTGCCGTCTTGTCTGCCGTCTTGTCTGCCGTCTTGTCTGCCGTCTTGTCTGCCGTCTTGTCTGCCGTCTTGTCTGCCGTCTTGTCTGCCGTCTTGTCTGCCGTCTTATCTGCCGTCTTGTCTGCCGTCTTGTCTGCCGTCTTGTGTGACGTCTTGTCTGCCGTCTTCTCTGCCGTCTTGTCTACCGTCTTGTATGCCGTCTTGTCTGCCGTCTTGTATGTCGTCCTGTCTGCCGTCTTGTCTGCCGTCTTGTCTGCCGTCTTGTCTGCCGTCTTGTGTGACGTCTTGTCTGCCGTCTTCTCTGCCGTCTTGTCTACCGTCTTGTATGCCGTCTTGTCTGCCGTCTTGTATGTCGTCCTGTCTGCCGTCTTGTCTGCCGTCTTGTCTGCCGTCTTGTCTGCCGTCTTGTCTGCCGTCTTGTCTGCCGTCTTGTCTGCCGTCTTGTCTGCCGTCTTGTCTGCCGTCTTGTCTGCCGTCTTGTCTACCGTCTTGTCTGCCGTCTTGTATGTCGTCTGGTCTGTCGTCCTGTCTGCCGTCTTGTCTGCCGTCTTTTCTGCCGTCTTGTCTGCCTTCTTGTCTGCCGTCTTGTCTGCCGTCTTGTCTGCCGTCTTGTCTGCCGTCTTGTCTGCCGTCTTGTCTGCCGTCTTGTCTGCCGTCTTGTCTGCCGTCTTGTCTGCCGTCTTGTCTGCCGTCTTGTCTGCCGTCTTGTCTGCCGTCTTGTCTGCCGTCTTGTCTGCCGTCTTGTCTGCCGTCTTGTCTGCCGTCTTGTCTGCCGTCTTGTCTGCCGTCTTGTCTGCCGTCTTGTCTGCCGTCTTGTCTGCCGTCTTGTCTGCCGTCCTGTCTGCCGTCCTGTCTGCCGTCTTGTCTGCCTTCTTGTCTGCCGTCTTGTCTGCCGTCTTGTCTGCCGTCTTGTCTGCCGTCTTGTATGTCGTCTGGTCTGTTGTCTGGACTGTCGTCTTGTCTGCCGTCTTGTCTACCGCCTTGTCTGCCGTCTTGTATGTCGTCTGGTCTGTCGTCCTGTCTGCCGTCTTGTCTGCCGTCTTGTCTGCCGTCTTGTCTACCGTCTTGTCTGCCGTCTTGTATGTCGTCTGGTCTGTCGTCCTGTCTGCCGTCTTGTGTGCCGTCTTGTCTGCCGTCCTGTCTGCCGTCTTGTCTGCCGTCTTGTCTGCCGTCTTGTCTGCCTTCTTGTCTGCCGTCTTGTCTGCCGTCTTGTCTGCCGTCTTGTCTGCCGTCTTGTCTGCCGTCTTGTCTGCCGTCTTGTCTGCCGTCTTGTCTGCCGTCTTGTCTGCCGTCCTGTCTGCCGTCCTGTCTGCCGTCTTGTCTGCCTTCTTGTCTGCCGTCTTGTCTGCCGTCTTGTCTGCCGTCTTGTCTGCCGTCTTGTATGTCGTCTGGTCTGTTGTCTGGACTGTCGTCTTGTCTGCCGTCTTGTCTACCGCCTTGTCTGCCGTCTTGTATGTCGTCTGGTCTGTCGTCCTGTCTGCCGTCTTGTCTGCCGTCTTGTCTGCCGTCTTGTCTGCCTTCTTGTCTGCCGTCTTGTCTGCCGTCTTGTCTGCCGTCTTGTCTGCCGTCTTGTCTGCCGTCTTGTCTGCCGTCTTGTCTGCCGTCTTGTCTGCCGTCTTGTCTGCCGTCCTGTCTGCCGTCCTGTCTGCCGTCTTGTCTGCCGTCTTGTCTGCCGTCTTGTCTGCCGTCTTGTCTGCCGTCTTGTCTGCCGTCTTATCTGCCGTCTTGTCTACCGTCTTGTATGCCGTCTTGTCTGCCGTCTTGTATGTCGTCTGGTCTGTCGTCCTGTCTGCCGTCTTGTCTGCCGTCTTGTATGTCGTCTGGTCTGTTGTATGGACTGTCGTCTTGTCTGCCGTCTTGTCTACCGTCTTGTCTGCCGTCTTGTATGTCGTCTGGTCTGTCGTCCTGTCTGCCGTCTTGTCTGCCGTCTTGTCTGCCGTCTTGTCTGCCTTCTTGTCTGCCGTCTTGTCTGCCGTCTTGTCTGCCGTCTTGTCTGCCGTCTTGTCTGCCGTCTTGTCTGACGTCTTGTCTGCCGTCTTGTCTGCCGTCTTCTCTGCCGTCTTCTCTGCCGTCTTGTCTACCGTCTTGTCTGCCGTCTTGTATGTCGTCTGGTCTGTCGTCCTGTCTGCCGTCTTGTCTGCCGTCTTGTCTGCCTTCTTGTCTGCCGTCTTGTCTGCCGTCTTGTCTGCCGTCTTGTCTGCCGTCTTGTCTGCCGTCTTGTCTGCCGTCTTGTCTGCCGTCTTGTCTGCCGTCTTGTCTGCCGTCTTGTCTGCCGTCTTATCTGCCGTCTTGTCTGCCGTCTTGTCTGCCGTCTTGTGTGACGTCTTGTCTGCCGTCTTCTCTGCCGTCTTGTCTACCGTCTTGCATGCCGTCTTGTCTGCCGTCTTGTATGTCGTCCTGTCTGCCGTCTTGTCTGCCGTCTTGTCTGCCGTCTTGTCTGCCGTCTTGTCTACCGTCTTGTCTGCCGTCCTGTCTGCCGTCTTATCTGCCGTCTTGTCTGCCGTCTTGTCTGCCGTCTTCTCTGCCGTCTTCTCTGCCGTCTTGTCTGCCGTCTAGTCTGCCGTCTTGTCTGCCGTCTTCTCTGCCGTCTTCTCTGCCGTCTTGTCTACCGTCTTGTCTGCCGTCTTGTATGTCGTCTGGTCTGTCGTCCTGTCTGCCGTCTTGTCTGCCGTCTTGTCTGCCGTCTTGTCTGCCTTCTTGTCTGCCGTCTTGTCTGCCGTCTTGTCTGCCGTCTTGTCTGCCGTCTTGTCTGCCGTCTTGTCTGCCGTCTTGTCTGCCGTCTTGTCTGCCGTCTTATCTGCCGTCTTGTCTGCCGTCTTGTCTGCCGTCTTGTGTGACGTCTTGTCTGCCGTCTTCTCTGCCGTCTTGTCTACCGTCTTGTATGCCGTCTTGTCTGCCGTCTTGTATGTCGTCCTGTCTGCCGTCTTGTCTGCCGTCTTGTCTGCCGTCTTGTCTGCCGTCTTGTCTGCCGTCTTGTCTGCCGTCTTGTCTGCCGTCTTATCTGCCGTCTTGTCTGCCGTCTTGTCTGCCGTCTTGTGTGACGTCTTGTCTGCCGTCTTCTCTGCCGTCTTGTCTACCGTCTTGTATGCCGTCTTGTCTGCCGTCTTGTATGTCGTCCTGTCTGCCGTCTTGTCTGCCGTCTTGTCTGCCGTCTTGTCTGCCGTCTTGTCTGCCGTCTTGTCTGCCGTCTTGTCTGCCGTCTTGTCTGCCGTCTTGTCTGCCGTCTTGTCTGCCGTCTTGTCTGCCGTCTTGTCTGCCGTCTTGTCTGCCGTCTTGTCTGCCGTCTTGTCTGCCGTCTTGTCTGCCGTCTTATCTGCCGTCTTGTCTGCCGTCTTGTATGTCGTCTGGTCTGTCGTCCTGTCTGCCGTCTTGTCTGCCGTCTTGTCTGCCTTCTTGTCTGCCGTCTTGTCTGCCGTCTTGTCTGCCGTCTTGTCTGCCGTCTTGTCTGCCGTCTTGTCTGCCGTCTTGTCTGCCGTCTTGTCTGCCGTCTTGTCTGCCGTCTTGTCTGCCGTCTTGTCTGCCGTCTTGTCTTCCGTCTTGTCTGCCGTCTTGTGTGACGTCTTGTCTGCCGTCTTCTCTGCCGTCTTGTCTACCGTCTTGTATGCCGTCTTGTCTGCCGTCTTGTATGTCGTCCTGTCTGCCGTCTTGTCTGCCGTCTTGTCTGCCGTCTTGTCTGCCGTCTTGTCTGCCGTCTTGTCTGCCGTCTTGTCTGCCGTCTTGTCTGCCGTCTTGTCTGCCGTCTTGTCTGCCGTCTTGTCTACCGTCTTGTCTGCCGTCTTGTATGTCGTCTGGTCTGTCGTCCTGTCTGCCGTCTTGTCTGCCGTCTTTTCTGCCGTCTTGTCTGCCTTCTTGTCTGCCGTCTTGTCTGCCGTCTTGTCTGCCGTCTTGTCTGCCGTCTTGTCTGCCGTCTTGTCTGCCGTCTTGTCTGCCGTCTTGTCTGCCGTCTTGTCTGCCGTCTTGTCTGCCGTCTTGTCTGCCGTCTTGTCTGCCGTCTTGTCTGCCGTCTTGTCTGCCGTCTTGTCTGCCGTCTTGTCTGCCGTCTTGTCTGCCGTCTTGTCTGCCGTCTTGTCTGCCGTCTTGTCTGCCGTCTTGTCTGCCGTCTTGTCTGCCGTCTTGTCTGCCGTCTTGTCTGCCGTCTTGTCTGCCGTCTTCTCTGCAGTCTTGTCTACCGTCTTGTATGTCGTCTGGTCTGTCGTCCTGTCTGCCGTCTTGTCTGCCGTCTTGTCTGCCGTCTTGTCTGCCGTCTTGTCTGCCGTCCTGTCTGCCGTCCTGTCTGCCGTCCTGTCTGCCGTCTTGTCTGCCGTCTTGTCTGCCGTCTTGTCTGCCGTCTTGTCTGCCGTCTTGTCTGCCGTCTTGTCTGCCGTCTTGTCTGCCGTCTTGTCTGCCGTCTTGTCTACCGTCTTGTCTGCCGTCTTGTATGTCGTCTGGTCTGTCGTCCTGTCTGCCGTCTTGTCTGCCGTCTTTTCTGCCGTCTTGTCTGCCTTCTTGTCTGCCGTCTTGTCTGCCGTCTTGTCTGCCGTCTTGTCTGCCGTCTTGTCTGCCGTCTTGTCTGCCGTCTTGTCTGCCGTCTTGTCTGCCGTCTTGTCTGCCGTCTTGTCTGCCGTCTTGTCTGCCGTCTTGTCTGCCGTCTTGTCTGCCGTCTTGTCTGCCGTCTTGTCTGCCGTCTTGTCTGCCGTCTTGTCTGCCGTCTTGTCTGCCGTCTTGTCTGCCGTCTTGTCTGCCGTCTTGTCTGCCGTCTTGTCTGCCGTCTTGTCTGCCGTCTTGTCTGCCGTCTTGTCTGCCGTCTTGTCTGCCGTCTTGTCTGCCGTCTTGTGTGACGTCTTGTCTGCCGTCTTCTCTGCCGTCTTGTCTACCGTCTTGCATGCTGTCTTGTCTGCCGTCTTGTATGTCGTCCTGTCTGCCGTCTTGTCTGCCGTCTTGTCTGCCGTCTTGTCTGCCGTCTTGTCTACCGTCTTGTCTGCCGTCCTGTCTGCCGTCTTATCTGCCGTCTTGTCTGCCGTCTTGTCTGCCGTCTTCTCTGCCGTCTTCTCTGCCGTCTTGTCTGCCGTCTTGTCTGCCGTCTTGTCTGCCGTCTTGTCTGCCGTCTTCTCTGCCGTCTTCTCTGCCGTCTTGTCTACCGTCTTGTCTGCCGTCTTGTATGTCGTCTGGTCTGTCGTCCTGTCTGCCGTCTTGTCTGCCGTCTTGTCTGCCGTCTTGTCTGCCTTCTTGTCTGCCGTCTTGTCTGCCGTCTTGTCTGCCGACTTATCTGCCGTCTTGTCTGCCGTCTTGTCTACCGTCTTGTATGCCGTCTTGTCTGCCGTCTTGTATGTCGTCTGGTCTGTCGTCCTGTCTGCCGTCTTGTCTGCCGTCTTGTCTGCCGTCTTGTCTGCCGTCTTGTCTGCCGTCTTGTCTGCCGTCTTATCTGCCGTCTTGTCCGCCGTCTTGTCTGCCGTCTTGTCTGCCGTCTTGTCTGCCGTCTTGTCTGCCGTCTTCTCTGCAGTCTTGTCTACCGTCTTGTATGTCGTCTGGTCTGTCGTCCTGTCTGCCGTCTTGTCTGCCGTCTTGTCTGCCGTCTTGTCTGCCGTCTTGTCTGCCGTCCTGTCTGCCGTCCTGTCTGCCGTCCTGTCTGCCGTCTTGTCTGCCGTCTTGTCTGCCGTCTTGTCTGCCGTCTTGTCTGCCGTCTTGTCTGCCGTCTTGTCTGCCGTCTTGTCTGCCGTCTTGTCTGCCGTCTTGTCTGCCGACTTATCTGCCGTCTTGTCTGCCGTCTTGTCTGCCGTCTTGTATGTCGTCTTGTCTGCCGTCCTGTCTGCCGTCTTGTCTGCCGTCTTGTCTGCCGTCTTGTCTGCCGTCTTGTCTGCCGTCTTCTCTGCAGTCTTGTCTACCGTCTTGTCTGCCGTCTTGTCTGCCGTCTTCTCTGCCGTCTTGTCTACCGTCTTGTCTGCCGTCTTGTATGTCGTCTGGTCTGTCGTCCTGTCTGCCGTCTTGTCTGCCGTCTTGTCTGCCGTCTTGTCTTCCTGTCTTGTCTGCCGTCTTCTCTGCCGTCTTGTCTACCGTCTTGTCTACCGTCTTGTCTGCCGTCTTGTATGTCGTCTGGTCTGTCGTCCTGTCTGCCGTCTTGTCTGCCGTCTTGTCTGCCGTCTTGTCTGCCGTCTTGTCTGCCGTCTTGTCTGCCGTCTTGTCTGCCGTCTTGTCTGCCGTCTTGTCTGCCGTCTTGTCTGCCGTCTTGTCTGCCGTCTTGTCTGCCGTCTTGTCTGCCGTCTTGTCTGCCGTCTTGTCTACCGTCTTGTCTGCCGTCTTGTATGTCGTCTGGTCTCTCGTCCTGTCTGCCGTCTTGTCTGCCGTCTTGTATGTCGTCTGGTCTGTTGTCTGGACTGTCGTCTTGTCTGCCGTCTTGTCTACCGCCTTGTCTGCCGTCTTGTATGTCGTCTGGTCTGTCGTCCTGTCTGCCGTCTTGTCTGCCGTCTTGTCTGCCGTCTTGTCTGCCTTCTTGTCTGCCGTCTTGTCTGCCGTCTTGTCTGCCGTCTTGTCTGCCGTCTTGTCTGCCGTCTTGTCTGCCGTCTTGTCTGCCGTCTTGTCTGCCGTCTTGTCTGCCGTCCTGTCTGCCGTCCTGTCTGCCGTCTTGTCTGCCTTCTTGTCTGCCGTCTTGTCTGCCGTCTTGTCTGCCGTCTTGTCTGCCGTCTTGTATGTCGTCTGGTCTGTTGTCTGGACTGTCGTCTTGTCTGCCGTCTTGTCTACCGCCTTGTCTGCCGTCTTGTATGTCGTCTGGTCTGTCGTCCTGTCTGCCGTCTTGTCTGCCGTCTTGTCTGCCGTCTTGTCTGCCTTCTTGTCTGCCGTCTTGTCTGCCGTCTTGTCTGCCGTCTTGTCTGCCGTCTTGTCTGCCGTCTTGTCTGCCGTCTTGTCTGCCGTCTTGTCTGCCGTCTTGTCTGCCGTCCTGTCTGCCGTCCTGTCTGCCGTCTTGTCTGCCGTCTTGTCTGCCGTCTTGTCTGCCGTCTTGTCTGCCGTCTTGTCTGCCGTCTTATCTGCCGTCTTGTCTACCGTCTTGTATGCCGTCTTGTCTGCCGTCTTGTATGTCGTCTGGTCTGTCGTCCTGTCTGCCGTCTTGTCTGCCGTCTTGTATGTCGTCTGGTCTGTTGTATGGACTGTCGTCTTGTCTGCCGTCTTGTCTACCGTCTTGTCTGCCGTCTTGTATGTCGTCTGGTCTGTCGTCCTGTCTGCCGTCTTGTCTGCCGTCTTGTCTGCCGTCTTGTCTGCCTTCTTGTCTGCCGTCTTGTCTGCCGTCTTGTCTGCCGTCTTGTCTGCCGTCTTGTCTGCCGTCTTGTCTGACGTCTTGTCTGCCGTCTTGTCTGCCGTCTTCTCTGCCGTCTTCTCTGCCGTCTTGTCTACCGTCTTGTCTGCCGTCTTGTATGTCGTCTGGTCTGTCGTCCTGTCTGCCGTCTTGTCTGCCGTCTTGTCTGCCTTCTTGTCTGCCGTCTTGTCTGCCGTCTTGTCTGCCGTCTTGTCTGCCGTCTTGTCTGCCGTCTTGTCTGCCGTCTTGTCTGCCGTCTTGTCTGCCGTCTTGTCTGCCGTCTTGTCTGCCGTCTTATCTGCCGTCTTGTCTGCCGTCTTGTCTGCCGTCTTGTGTGACGTCTTGTCTGCCGTCTTCTCTGCCGTCTTGTCTACCGTCTTGCATGCCGTCTTGTCTGCCGTCTTGTATGTCGTCCTGTCTGCCGTCTTGTCTGCCGTCTTGTCTGCCGTCTTGTCTGCCGTCTTGTCTACCGTCTTGTCTGCCGTCCTGTCTGCCGTCTTATCTGCCGTCTTGTCTGCCGTCTTGTCTGCCGTCTTCTCTGCCGTCTTCTCTGCCGTCTTGTCTGCCGTCTAGTCTGCCGTCTTGTCTGCCGTCTTCTCTGCCGTCTTCTCTGCCGTCTTGTCTACCGTCTTGTCTGCCGTCTTGTATGTCGTCTGGTCTGTCGTCCTGTCTGCCGTCTTGTCTGCCGTCTTGTCTGCCGTCTTGTCTGCCTTCTTGTCTGCCGTCTTGTCTGCCGTCTTGTCTGCCGTCTTGTCTGCCGTCTTGTCTGCCGTCTTGTCTGCCGTCTTGTCTGCCGTCTTGTCTGCCGTCTTATCTGCCGTCTTGTCTGCCGTCTTGTCTGCCGTCTTGTGTGACGTCTTGTCTGCCGTCTTCTCTGCCGTCTTGTCTACCGTCTTGTATGCCGTCTTGTCTGCCGTCTTGTATGTCGTCCTGTCTGCCGTCTTGTCTGCCGTCTTGTCTGCCGTCTTGTCTGCCGTCTTGTCTGCCGTCTTGTCTGCCGTCTTGTCTGCCGTCTTATCTGCCGTCTTGTCTGCCGTCTTGTCTGCCGTCTTGTGTGACGTCTTGTCTGCCGTCTTGTCTGCCGTCTTGTCTGCCGTCTTGTCTGCCGTCTTGTCTGCCGTCTTGTCTGCCGTCTTGTCTGCCGTCTTGTCTGCCGTCTTGTATGTCGTCTGGTCTGTCGTCCTGTCTGCCGTCTTGTCTGCCGTCTTTTCTGCCGTCTTGTCTGCCTTCTTGTCTGCCGTCTTGTCTGCCGTCTTGTCTGCCTTCTTGTCTGCCGTCTTGTCTGCCGTCTTGTCTGCCGTCTTGTATGTCGTCCTGTCTGCCGTCTTGTCTGCCGTCTTGTCTGCCGTCTTGTCTGCCGTCTTGTCTACCGTCTGGTCTGTCGTCCTGTCTGCCGTCTTGTCTGCCGTCTTGTCTGCCGTCTTGTCTGCCGTCTTGTCTGCCGTCTTGTCTGCCGTCTTGTCTGCCGTCTTGTCTGCCGTCTTGTCTGCCGTCTTGTCTGCCGTCTTGTCTGCCGTCTTATCTGCCGTCTTGTCTGCCGTCTTGTCTGCCGTCTTGTGTGACGTCTTGTCTGCCGTCTTCTCTGCCGTCTTGTCTACCGTCTTGTATGCCGTCTTGTCTGCCGTCTTGTATGTCGTCCTGTCTGCCGTCTTGTCTGCCGTCTTGTCTGCCGTCTTGTCTGCCGTCTTGTGTGACGTCTTGTCTGCCGTCTTCTCTGCCGTCTTGTCTACCGTCTTGTATGCCGTCTTGTCTGCCGTCTTGTATGTCGTCCTGTCTGCCGTCTTGTCTGCCGTCTTGTCTGCCGTCTTGTCTGCCGTCTTGTCTGCCGTCTTGTCTGCCGTCTTGTCTGCCGTCTTGTCTGCCGTCTTGTCTGCCGTCTTGTCTGCCGTCTTGTCTGCCGTCTTGTCTACCGTCTTGTCTGCCGTCTTGTATGTCGTCTGGTCTGTCGTCCTGTCTGCCGTCTTGTCTGCCGTCTTTTCTGCCGTCTTGTCTGCCTTCTTGTCTGCCGTCTTGTCTGCCGTCTTGTCTGCCGTCTTGTCTGCCGTCTTGTCTGCCGTCTTGTCTGCCGTCTTGTCTGCCGTCTTGTCTGCCGTCTTGTCTGCCGTCTTGTCTGCCGTCTTGTCTGCCGTCTTGTCTGCCGTCTTGTCTGCCGTCTTGTCTGCCGTCTTGTCTGCCGTCTTGTCTGCCGTCTTGTCTGCCGTCTTGTCTGCCGTCTTGTCTGCCGTCTTGTCTGCCGTCTTGTCTGCCGTCCTGTCTGCCGTCCTGTCTGCCGTCTTGTCTGCCTTCTTGTCTGCCGTCTTGTCTGCCGTCTTGTCTGCCGTCTTGTCTGCCGTCTTGTATGTCGTCTGGTCTGTTGTCTGGACTGTCGTCTTGTCTGCCGTCTTGTCTACCGCCTTGTCTGCCGTCTTGTATGTCGTCTGGTCTGTCGTCCTGTCTGCCGTCTTGTCTGCCGTCTTGTCTGCCGTCTTGTCTACCGTCTTGTCTGCCGTCTTGTATGTCGTCTGGTCTGTCGTCCTGTCTGCCGTCTTGTGTGCCGTCTTGTCTGCCGTCCTGTCTGCCGTCTTGTCTGCCGTCTTGTCTGCCGTCTTGTCTGCCTTCTTGTCTGCCGTCTTGTCTGCCGTCTTGTCTGCCGTCTTGTCTGCCGTCTTGTCTGCCGTCTTGTCTGCCGTCTTGTCTGCCGTCTTGTCTGCCGTCTTGTCTGCCGTCCTGTCTGCCGTCCTGTCTGCCGTCTTGTCTGCCTTCTTGTCTGCCGTCTTGTCTGCCGTCTTGTCTGCCGTCTTGTCTGCCGTCTTGTATGTCGTCTGGTCTGTTGTCTGGACTGTCGTCTTGTCTGCCGTCTTGTCTACCGCCTTGTCTGCCGTCTTGTATGTCGTCTGGTCTGTCGTCCTGTCTGCCGTCTTGTCTGCCGTCTTGTCTGCCGTCTTGTCTGCCTTCTTGTCTGCCGTCTTGTCTGCCGTCTTGTCTGCCGTCTTGTCTGCCGTCTTGTCTGCCGTCTTGTCTGCCGTCTTGTCTGCCGTCTTGTCTGCCGTCTTGTCTGCCGTCCTGTCTGCCGTCCTGTCTGCCGTCTTGTCTGCCGTCTTGTCTGCCGTCTTGTCTGCCGTCTTGTCTGCCGTCTTGTCTGCCGTCTTATCTGCCGTCTTGTCTACCGTCTTGTATGCCGTCTTGTCTGCCGTCTTGTATGTCGTCTGGTCTGTCGTCCTGTCTGCCGTCTTGTCTGCCGTCTTGTATGTCGTCTGGTCTGTTGTATGGACTGTCGTCTTGTCTGCCGTCTTGTCTACCGTCTTGTCTGCCGTCTTGTATGTCGTCTGGTCTGTCGTCCTGTCTGCCGTCTTGTCTGCCGTCTTGTCTGCCGTCTTGTCTGCCTTCTTGTCTGCCGTCTTGTCTGCCGTCTTGTCTGCCGTCTTGTCTGCCGTCTTGTCTGCCGTCTTGTCTGACGTCTTGTCTGCCGTCTTGTCTGCCGTCTTCTCTGCCGTCTTCTCTGCCGTCTTGTCTACCGTCTTGTCTGCCGTCTTGTATGTCGTCTGGTCTGTCGTCCTGTCTGCCGTCTTGTCTGCCGTCTTGTCTGCCTTCTTGTCTGCCGTCTTGTCTGCCGTCTTGTCTGCCGTCTTGTCTGCCGTCTTGTCTGCCGTCTTGTCTGCCGTCTTGTCTGCCGTCTTGTCTGCCGTCTTGTCTGCCGTCTTATCTGCCGTCTTGTCTGCCGTCTTGTCTGCCGTCTTGTGTGACGTCTTGTCTGCCGTCTTCTCTGCCGTCTTGTCTACCGTCTTGCATGCCGTCTTGTCTGCCGTCTTGTATGTCGTCCTGTCTGCCGTCTTGTCTGCCGTCTTGTCTGCCGTCTTGTCTGCCGTCTTGTCTACCGTCTTGTCTGCCGTCCTGTCTGCCGTCTTATCTGCCGTCTTGTCTGCCGTCTTGTCTGCCGTCTTCTCTGCCGTCTTCTCTGCCGTCTTGTCTGCCGTCTAGTCTGCCGTCTTGTCTGCCGTCTTCTCTGCCGTCTTCTCTGCCGTCTTGTCTACCGTCTTGTCTGCCGTCTTGTATGTCGTCTGGTCTGTCGTCCTGTCTGCCGTCTTGTCTGCCGTCTTGTCTGCCGTCTTGTCTGCCTTCTTGTCTGCCGTCTTGTCTGCCGTCTTGTCTGCCGTCTTGTCTGCCGTCTTGTCTGCCGTCTTGTCTGCCGTCTTGTCTGCCGTCTTGTCTGCCGTCTTATCTGCCGTCTTGTCTGCCGTCTTGTCTGCCGTCTTGTGTGACGTCTTGTCTGCCGTCTTCTCTGCCGTCTTGTCTACCGTCTTGTATGCCGTCTTGTCTGCCGTCTTGTATGTCGTCCTGTCTGCCGTCTTGTCTGCCGTCTTGTCTGCCGTCTTGTCTGCCGTCTTGTCTGCCGTCTTGTCTGCCGTCTTGTCTGCCGTCTTATCTGCCGTCTTGTCTGCCGTCTTGTCTGCCGTCTTGTGTGACGTCTTGTCTGCCGTCTTCTCTGCCGTCTTGTCTACCGTCTTGTATGCCGTCTTGTCTGCCGTCTTGTATGTCGTCCTGTCTGCCGTCTTGTCTGCCGTCTTGTCTGCCGTCTTGTCTGCCGTCTTGTCTGCCGTCTTGTCTGCCGTCTTGTCTGCCGTCTTGTCTGCCGTCTTGTCTGCCGTCTTGTCTGCCGTCTTGTCTGCCGTCTTGTCTGCCGTCTTGTCTGCCGTCTTGTCTGCCGTCTTGTCTGCCGTCTTGTCTGCCGTCTTATCTGCCGTCTTGTCTGCCGTCTTGTATGTCGTCTGGTCTGTCGTCCTGTCTGCCGTCTTGTCTGCCGTCTTGTCTGCCTTCTTGTCTGCCGTCTTGTCTGCCGTCTTGTCTGCCGTCTTGTCTGCCGTCTTGTCTGCCGTCTTGTCTGCCGTCTTGTCTGCCGTCTTGTCTGCCGTCTTGTCTGCCGTCTTGTCTGCCGTCTTGTCTGCCGTCTTGTCTTCCGTCTTGTCTGCCGTCTTGTCTACCGTCTTGTATGTCGTCTGGTCTGTCGTCCTGTCTGCCGTCTTGTCTGCCGTCTTGTCTGCTGTCTTGTCTGCCGTCTTGTCTGCCGTCTTGTCTGCCGTCCTGTCTGCCGTCTTATCTGCCGTCTTGTCTGCCGTCTTGTCTGCTGACTTATCTGCCGTCTTGTCTGCCGTCTTCTCTGCCGTCTTGTCTACCGTCTTGTCTGCCGTCTTGTATGTCGTCTGGTCTGTCGTCCTGTCTGCCGTCTTGTCTGCCGTCTTGTCTGCCGTCCTGTCTGCCGTCTTGTCTGCCGTCTTGTCTGCCGTCTTGTCTGCCGTCTTGTCTGCCGTCTTCTCTGCAGTCTAGTCTACCGTCTTGTCTGCCGTCTTGTCTGCCGTCTTGTCTGCCGTCTTGTCTGCCGTCTTGTCTGCCGTCTTGTCTACCGTCTTGTATGCCGTCTTGTCTGCCGTCTTGTATGTCGTCTGGTCTGTCGTCCTGTCTGCCGTCTTGTCTGCCGTCTTGTATGTCGTCTGGTCTGTTGTCTGGACTGTCGTCTTGTCTGCCGTCTTGTCTACCGCCTTGTCTGCCGTTTTGTATGTCGTCTGGTCTGTCGTCCTGTCTGCCGTCTTGTCTGCCGTCTTGTCTGCCGTCTTGTCTGCCTTCTTGTCTGCCGTCTTGTCTGCCGTCTTCTCTGCCGTCTTCTCTGCCGTCTTGTCTGCCGTCTTGTATGTCGTCTGGTCTGTCGTCTGGTCTGTCGTCCTGTCTGCCGTCCTGTCTGCCGTCTTGTCTGCCGTCTTGTCTGCCTTCTTGTCTGCCGTCTTGTCTGCCGTCTTGTCTGCCGTCTTGTCTGCCGTCTTGTCTGCCGTCTTGTCTGCCGTCTTGTCTGCCGTCTTGTCTGCCGTCTTGTCTGCCGTCTTGTCTGCCGTCTTGTCTGCCGTCTTGTCTGCCGTCTTGTCTACCGTCTTGTATGTCGTCTGGTCTGTCGTCCTGTCTGCCGTCTTGTCTGCCGTCTTGTCTGCCGTCTTGTCTGCCGTCTTGTCTGCCGTCTTCTCTGCAGTCTTGTCTACCGTCTTGTCTGCCGTCTTGTCTGCCGTCTTGTCTGCCGTCTTGTCTGCCGTCTTCTCTGCCGTCTTGTCTACCGTCTTGTCTGCCGTCTTGTATGTCGTCTGGTCTGTCGTCCTGTCTGCCGTCTTGTCTGCCGTCTTGTCTGCCGTCTTGTCTGCCGTCTTGTCTGCCGTCTTCTCTGCCGTCTTGTCTGCCGTCTTGTCTGCCGTCTTCTCTGCAGTCTAGTCTACCGTCTTGTCTACCGTCTTGTCTGCCGTCTTCTCTGCCGTCTTGTCTACCGTCTTGTCTGCCGTCTTGTATGTCGTCTTGTATGTCGTCTGGTCTGTCGTCCTGTCTGCCGTCTTGTCTGCCGTCCTGTCTGCCGTCTTGTCTGCTGTCTTGTCTGCCGTCTTGTCTACCGTCTTGTATGCCGTCTTGTCTGCCGTCTTGTCTGCCGTCTTCTCTGCAGTCTTGTCTACCGTATTGTATGTCGTCTGGTCTGTCGTCCTGTCTGCCGTCTTGTCTGCCGTCTTGTCTGCCGTCTTGTCTGCCGTCTTGTCTGCCGTCTTCTCTGCAGTCTTGTCTACCGTCTTGTCTGCCGTCTTGTCTGCCGTCTTGTCTGCCGTCTTGTCTGCCGTCTTCTCTGCCGTCTTGTCTACCGTCTTGTCTGCCGTCTTGTATGTCGTCTGGTCTGTCGTCCTGTCTGCCGTCTTGTCTGCCGTCTTGTCTGCCGTCTTGTCTGCCGTCTTGTCTGCCGTCTTCTCTGCCGTCTTGTCTGCCGTCTTGTCTGCCGTCTTCTCTGCAGTCTAGTCTACCGTCTTGTCTACCGTCTTGTCTGCCGTCTTCTCTGCCGTCTTGTCTACCGTCTTGTCTGCCGTCTTGTATGTCGTCTTGTATGTCGTCTGGTCTGTCGTCCTGTCTGCCGTCTTGTCTGCCGTCTTGTCTGCCGTCTTGTCTGCCGTCTTATCTGCCGTCTTGTCCGCCGTCTTGTCTGCCGTCTTGTCTGCCGTCTTGTCTGCCGTCTTCTCTGCAGTCTTGTCTACCGTCTTGTATGTCGTCTGGTCTGTCGTCCTGTCTGCCGTCTTGTCTGCCGTCTTGTCTGCCGTCTTGTCTGCCGTCTTGTCTGCCGTCCTGTCTGCCGTCCTGTCTGCCGTCCTGTCTGCCGTCTTGTCTGCCGTCTTGTCTGCCGTCTTGTCTGCCGTCTTGTCTGCCGTCTTGTCTGCCGTCTTGTCTGCCGTCTTGTCTGCCGTCTTGTCTGCCGACTTATCTGCCGTCTTGTCTGCCGTCTTGTCTGCCGTCTTGTATGTCGTCTTGTCTGCCGTCCTGTCTGCCGTCTTGTCTGCCGTCTTGTCTGCCGTCTTGTCTGCCGTCTTGTCTGCCGTCTTGTCTGCCGTCTTCTCTGCAGTCTTGTCTACCGTCTTGTCTGCCGTCTTGTCTGCCGTCTTCTCAGCCGTCTTGTCTACCGTCTTGTCTGCCGTCTTGTATGTCGTCTGGTCTGTCGTCCTGTCTGCCGTCTTGTCTGCCGTCTTATCTGCCGTCTTGTCTGCCGTCTTGTCTGCCGTCTTGTCTGCCGTCTTGTCTGCCGTCTTGTCTGCCGTCTTGTCTGCCGTCTTGTCTGCCGTCTTGTCTGCCGTCTTGTCTGCCGTCTTGTCTGCCGTCTTGTCTGCCGTCTTGTCTACCGTCTTGTATGCCGTCTTGTCTGCCGTCTTGTATGTCGTCTGGTCTGTCGTCCTGTCTGCCGTCTTGTCTGCCGTCTTGTATGTCGTCTGGTCTGTTGTCTGGACTGTCGTCTTGTCTGCCGTCTTGTCTACCGCCTTGTCTGCCGTTTTGTATGTCGTCTGGTCTGTCGTCCTGTCTGCCGTCTTGTCTGCCGTCTTGTCTGCCGTCTTGTCTGCCTTCTTGTCTGCCGTCTTGTCTGCCGTCTTGTCTGCCGTCTTGTCTGCCGTCTTGTCTGCCGTCTTGTCTGCCGTCTTGTCTGCCGTCTTGTCTGCCGTCTTGTCTGCCGTCCTGTCTGCCGTCCTGTCTGCCGTCTTGTCTGCCTTCTTGTCTGCCGTCTTGTCTGCCGTCTTGTCTGCCGTCTTGTCTGCCGTCTTGTCTGCCGTCTTGTCTGCCGTCTTGTCTGCCGTCTTGTCTGCCGTCTTGTCTGCCGTCTTATCTGCCGTCTTGTCTACCGTCTTGTATGCCGTCTTGTCTGCCGTCTTGTATGTCGTCTGGTCTGTCGTCCTGTCTGCCGTCTTGTCTGCCGTCTTGTATGTCGTCTGGTCTGTTGTATGGACTGTCGTCTTGTCTGCCGTCTTGTCTACCGTCTTGTCTGCCGTCTTGTATGTCGTCTGGTCTGTCGTCCTGTCTGCCGTCTTGTCTGCCGTCTTGTCTGCCGTCTTGTCTGCCTTCTTGTCTGCCGTCTTGTCTGCCGTCTTGTCTGCCGTCTTGTCTGCCGTCTTGTCTGCCGTCTTGTCTGACGTCTTGTCTGCCGTCTTGTCTGCCGTCTTCTCTGCCGTCTTCTCTGCCGTCTTGTCTACCGTCTTGTCTGCCGTCTTGTATGTCGTCTGGTCTGTCGTCCTGTCTGCCGTCTTGTCTGCCGTCTTGGCTGCCTTCTTGTCTGCCGTCTTGTCTGCCGTCTTGTCTGCCGTCTTGTCTGCCGTCTTGTCTGCCGTCTTGTCTGCCGTCTTCTCTGCAGTCTTGTCTACCGTCTTGTCTGCCGTCTTGTCTGCCGTCTTCTCTGCCGTCTTGTCTACCGTCTTGTCTGCCGTCTTGTATGTCGTCTGGTCTGTCGTCCTGTCTGCCGTCTTGTCTGCCGTCTTGTCTGCCGTCTTGTCTGCCGTCTTGTCTGCCGTCTTCTCTGCCGTCTTGTCTACCGTCTTGTCTACCGTCTTGTCTGCCGTCTTGTATGTCGTCTGGTCTGTCGTCCTGTCTGCCGTCTTGTCTGCCGTCTTATCTGCCGTCTTGTCTGCCGTCTTGTCTGCCGTCTTGTCTGCCGTCTTGTCTGCCGTCTTGTCTGCCGTCTTGTCTGCCGTCTTGTCTGCCGTCTTGTCTGCCGTCTTGTCTGCCGTCTTGTCTGCCGTCTTGTCTACCGTCTTGTATGCCGTCTTGTCTGCCGTCTTGTATGTCGTCTGGTCTGTCGTCCTGTCTGCCGTCTTGTCTGCCGTCTTGTATGTCGTCTGGTCTGTTGTCTGGACTGTCGTCTTGTCTGCCGTCTTGTCTACCGCCTTGTATGCCGTCTTGTCTGCCGTCTTGTCTGCCGTCTTGTCTGCCGTCTTGTCTGCCGTCTTCTCTGCAGTCTTGTCTACCGTCTTGTCTGCCTTCTTGTCTGCCGTCTTGTCTGCCGTCTTGTCTGCCGTCTTGTCTGCCGTCTTGTCTGCCGTCTTCTCTGCAGTCTTGTCTACCGTCTTGTCTGCCGTCTTGTCTGCCGTCTTCTCTGCCGTCTTGTCTACCGTCTTGTCTGCCGTCTTGTCTGCCGTCTTATCTGCCGTCTTGTCTGCCGTCTTGTCTGCCGTCTTGTCTGCCGTCTTGTCTGCCGTCTTGTCTACCGTCTTGTATGCCGTCTTGTCTGCCGTCTTGTCTGCCGTCTTCTCTGCCGTCTTGTCTACCGTCTTGTCTACCGTCTTGTCTGCCGTCTTGTATGTCGTCTGGTCTGTCGTCCTGTCTGCCGTCTTGTCTGCCGTCTTATCTGCCGTCTTGTCTGCCGTCTTGTCTGCCGTCTTGTCTGCCGTCTTGTCTGCCGTCTTGTCTGCCGTCTTGTCTGCCGTCTTGTCTGCCGTCTTGTCTGCCGTCTTGTCTGCCGTCTTGTCTGCCGTCTTGTCTACCGTCTTGTATGCCGTCTTGTCTGCCGTCTTGTATGTCGTCTGGTCTGTCGTCCTGTCTGCCGTCTTGTCTGCCGTCTTGTATGTCGTCTGGTCTGTTGTCTGGACTGTCGTCTTGTCTGCCGTCTTGTCTACCGCCTTGTCTGCCGTTTTGTATGTCGTCTGATCTGTCGTCCTGTCTGCCGTCTTGTCTGCCGTCTTGTCTGCCGTCTTGTCTGCCTTCTTGTCTGCCGTCTTGTCTGCCGTCTTGTCTGCCGTCTTGTCTGCCGTCTTGTCTGCCGTCTTGTCTGCCGTCTTGTCTGCCGTCTTGTCTGCCGTCTTGTCTGCCGTCCTGTCTGCCGTCCTGTCTGCCGTCTTGTCTGCCTTCTTGTCTGCCGTCTTGTCTGCCGTCTTGTCTGCCGTCTTGTCTGCCGTCTTGTCTGCCGTCTTGTCAGCCGTCTTGTCTGCCGTCTTGTCTGCCGTCTATCTGCCGTCTTGTCTACCGTCTTGTATGCCGTCTTGTCTGCCGTCTTGTATGTCGTCTGGTCTGTCGTCCTGTCTGCCGTCTTGTCTGCCGTCTTGTATGTCGTCTGGTCTGTTGTATGGACTGTCGTCTTGTCTGCCGTCTTGTCTACCGTCTTGTCTGCCGTCTTGTATGTCGTCTGGTCTGTCGTCCTGTCTGCCGTCTTGTCTGCCGTCTTGTCTGCCGTCTTGTCTGCCTTCTTGTCTGCCGTCTTGTCTGCCGTCTTGTCTGCCGTCTTGTCTGCCGTCTTGTCTGCCGTCTTGTCTGACGTCTTGTCTGCCGTCTTGTCTGCCGTCTTCTCTGCCGTCTTCTCTGCCGTCTTGTCTACCGTCTTGTCTGCCGTCTTGTATGTCGTCTGGTCTGTCGTCCTGTCTGCCGTCTTGTCTGCCGTCTTGTCTGCCTTCTTGTCTGCCGTCTTGTCTGCCGTCTTGTCTGCCGTCTTGTCTGCCGTCTTGTCTGCCGTCTTCTCTGCAGTCTTGTCTACCGTCTTGTCTGCCGTCTTGTCTGCCGTCTTCTCTGCCGTCTTGTCTACCGTCTTGTCTGCCGTCTTGTATGTCGTCTGGTCTGTCGTCCTGTCTGCCGTCTTGTCTGCCGTCTTGTCTGCCGTCTTGTCTGCCGTCTTGTCTGCCGTCTTCTCTGCCGTCTTGTCTACCGTCTTGTCTACCGTCTTGTCTGCCGTCTTGTATGTCGTCTGGTCTGTCGTCCTGTCTGCCGTCTTGTCTGCCGTCTTATCTGCCGTCTTGTCTGCCGTCTTGTCTGCCGTCTTGTCTGCCGTCTTGTCTGCCGTCTTGTCTGCCGTCTTGTCTGCCGTCTTGTCTGCCGTCTTGTCTGCCGTCTTGTCTACCGTCTTGTATGCCGTCTTGTCTGCCGTCTTGTATGTCGTCTGGTCTGTCGTCCTGTCTGCCGTCTTGTCTGCCGTCTTGTATGTCGTCTGGTCTGTTGTCTGGACTGTCGTCTTGTCTGCCGTCTTGTCTACCGCCTTGTCTGCCGTTTTGTATGTCGTCTGGTCTGTCGTCCTGTCTGCCGTCTTGTCTGCCGTCTTGTCTGCCGTCTTGTCTGCCTTCTTGTCTGCCGTCTTGTCTGCCGTCTTGTCTGCCGTCTTGTCTGCCGTCTTGTCTGCCGTCTTGTCTGCCGTCTTGTCTGCCGTCTTGTCTGCCGTCTTGTCTGCCGTCCTGTCTGCCGTCCTGTCTGCCGTCTTGTCTGCCTTCTTGTCTGCCGTCTTGTCTGCCGTCTTGTCTGCCGTCTTGTCTGCCGTCTTGTCTGCCGTCTTGTCTGCCGTCTTGTCTGCCGTCTTGTCTGCCGTCTTATCTGCCGTCTTGTCTACCGTCTTGTATGCCGTCTTGTCTGCCGTCTTGTCTGCCGTCTTGTATGTCGTCTGGTCTGCCGTCTTGTCTGCCGTCTTGTATGTCGTCTGGTCTGTTGTATGGACTGTCGTCTTGTCTGCCGTCTTGTCTACCGTCTTGTCTGCCGTCTTGTATGTCGTCTGGTCTGTCGTCCTGTCTGCCGTCTTGTCTGCCGTCTTGTCTGCCGTCTTGTCTGCCTTCTTGTCTGCCGTCTTGTCTGCCGTCTTGTCTGCCGTCTTGTCTGCCGTCTTGTCTGCCGTCTTGTCTGACGTCTTGTCTGCCGTCTTGTCTGCCGTCTTCTCTGCCGTCTTCTCTGCCGTCTTGTCTACCGTCTTGTCTGCCGTCTTGTATGTCGTCTGGTCTGTCGTCCTGTCTGCCGTCTTGTCTGCCGTCTTGTCTGCCTTCTTGTCTGCCGTCTTGTCTGCCGTCTTGTCTGCCGTCTTGTCTGCCGTCTTGTCTGCCGTCTTGTCTGCCGTCTTGTCTGCCGTCTTGTCTGCCGTCTTGTCTGCCGTCTTATCTGCCGTCTTGTCTGCCGTCTTGTCTGCCGTCTTGTGTGACGTCTTGTCTGCCGTCTTCTCTGCCGTCTTATCTACCGTCTTGCATGCCGTCTTGTCTGCCGTCTTGTTTGTCGTCCTGTCTGCCGTCTTGTCTGCCGTCTTGTCTGCCGTCTTGTCTGCCGTCTTGTCTGCCGTCTTGTCTACCGTCTTGTCTGCCGTCCTGTCTGCCGTCTTATCTGCCGTCTTGTCTGCCGTCTTGTCTGCCGTCTTCTCTGCCGTCTTCTCTGCCGTCTTGTCTGCCGTCTTCTCTGCCGTCTTCTCTGCCGTCTTGTCTACCGTCTTGTCTGCCGTCTTGTATGTCGTCTGGTCTGTCGTCCTGTCTGCCGTCTTGTCTGCCGTCTTGTCTGCCGTCTTGTCTGCCTTCTTGTCTGCCGTCTTGTCTGCCGTCTTGTCTGCCGTCTTGTCTGCCGTCTTGTCTGCCGTCTTGTCTGCCGTCTTGTCTGCCGTCTTGTCTGCCGTCTTGTCTGCCGTCTTGTCTGCCGTCTTATCTGCCGTCTTGTCTGCCGTCTTGTCTGCCGTCTTGTGTGACGTCTTGTCTGCCGTCTTCTCTGCCGTCTTGTCTACCGTCTTGTATGCCGTCTTGTCTGCCGTCTTGTATGTCGTCCTGTCTGCCGTCTTGTCTGCCGTCTTGTCTGCCGTCTTGTCTGCCGTCTTGTCTGCCGTCTTGTCTGCCGTCTTGTCTGCCGTCTTGTCTGCCGTCTTGTCTGCCGTCTTGTCTGCCGTCCTGTCTGCCGTCCTGTCTGCCGTCTTGTCTGCCTTCTTGTCTGCCGTCTTGTCTGCCGTCTTGTCTGCCGTCTTGTCTGCCGTCTTGTCTGCCGTCTTGTCTGCCGTCTTGTCTGCCGTCTTGTCTGCCGTCCTGTATGCCGTCCTGTCTGCCGTCTTGTCTGCCTTCTTGTCTGCCGTCTTGTCTGCCGTCTTGTCTGCCGTCTTCTCTGCCGTCTTGTCTACCGTCTTGTCTGCCGTCTTGTATGTCGTCTGGTCTGTCGTCCTGTCTGCCGTCTTGTCTGCCGTCTTGTCTGCCGTCTTGTCTGCCGTCTTGTCTGCCGTCTTGTCTGCCGTCTTGTCTGCCGTCTTGTCTGCCGTCTTGTCTGCCGTCTTGTCTGCCGTCTTGTCTGCCGTCTTGTCTGCCGTCTTGTCTGCCGTCTTGTCTGCCGTCTTCTCTGCCGTCTTGTCTACCGTCTTGTCTGCCGTCTTGTATGTCGTCTGGTCTGTCGTCCTGTCTGCCGTCTTGTCTGCCGTCTTGTCTGCCGTCTTGTCTGCCGTCTTGTCTGCCTTCTTGTCTGCCGTCCTGTCTGCCGTCTTGTCTGCCGTCCTGTCTGCCGTCTTGTCTGCTGTCTTGTCTGCCGTCTTGTCTACCGTCTTGTATGCCGTCTTGTCTGCCGTCTTGTATGTCGTCTGGTCTGTCGTCCTGTCTGCCGTCTTGTCTGCCGTCTTGTCTGCCGTCTTGTCTGCCGTCTTGTCTGCCGTCTTGTCTGCCGTCTTATCTGCCGTCTTGTCCGCCGTCTTGTCTGCCGTCTTGTCTGCCGTCTTGTCTGCCGTCTTCTCTGCAGTCTTGTCTACCGTCTTGTATGTCGTCTGGTCTGTCGTCCTGTCTGCCGTCTTGTCTGCCGTCTTGTCTGCCGTCTTGTCTGCCGTCTTGTCTGCCGTCCTGTCTGCCGTCCTGTCTGCCGTCCTGTCTGCCGTCTTGTCTGCCGTCTTGTCTGCCGTCTTGTCTGCCGTCTTGTCTGCCGTCTTGTCTGCCGTCTTGTCTGCCGTCTTGTCTGCCGTCTTGTCTGCCGACTTATCTGCCGTCTTGTCTGCCGTCTTGTCTGCCGTCTTGTATGTCGTCTTGTCTGCCGTCCTGTCTGCCGTCTTGTCTGCCGTCTTGTCTGCCGTCTTGTCTGCCGTCTTGTCTGCCGTCTTGTCTGCCGTCTTCTCTGCAGTCTTGTCTACCGTCTTGTCTGCCGTCTTGTCTGCCGTCTTCTCTGCCGTCTTGTCTACCGTCTTGTCTGCCGTCTTGTATGTCGTCTGGTCTGTCGTCCTGTCTGCCGTCTTGTCTGCCGTCTTATCTGCCGTCTTGTCTGCCGTCTTGTCTGCCGTCTTGTCTGCCGTCTTGTCTGCCGTCTTGTCTGCCGTCGTGTCTGCCGTCTTGTCTGCCGTCTTGTCTGCCGTCTTGTCTGCCGTCTTGTCTGCCGTCTTGTCTGCCGTCTTGTCTGCCGTCTTGTCTACCGTCTTGTATGCCGTCTTGTCTGCCGTCTGGTCTGTCGTCCTGTCTGCCGTCTTGTCTGCCGTCTTGTATGTCGTCTGGTCTGTTGTCTGGACTGTCGTCTTGTCTGCCGTCTTGTCTACCGCCTTGTCTGCCGTTTTGTATGTCGTCTGGTCTGTCGTCCTGTCTGCCGTCTTGTCTGCCGTCTTGTCTGCCGTCTTGTCTGCCTTCTTGTCTGCCGTCTTGTCTGCCGTCTTGTCTGCCGTCTTGTCTGCCGTCTTGTCTGCCGTCTTGTCTGCCGTCTTGTCTGCCGTCTTGTCTGCCGTCTTGTCTGCCGTCCTGTCTGCCGTCCTGTCTGCCGTCTTGTCTGCCTTCTTGTCTGCCGTCTTGTCTGCCGTCTTGTCTGCCGTCTTGTCTGCCGTCTTGTCTGCCGTCTTGTCTGCCGTCTTGTCTGCCGTCTTATCTGCCGTCTTGTCTACCGTCTTGTATGCCGTCTTGTCTGCCGTCTTGTATGTCGTCTGGTCTGTCGTCCTGTCTGCCGTCTTGTCTGCCGTCTTGTATGTCGTCTGGTCTGTTGTATGGACTGTCGTCTTGTCTGCCGTCTTGTCTACCGTCTTGTCTGCCGTCTTGTATGTCGTCTGGTCTGTCGTCCTGTCTGCCGTCTTGTCTGCCGTCTTGTCTGCCGTCTTGTCTGCCTTCTTGTCTGCCGTCTTGTCTGCCGTCTTGTCTGCCGTCTTGTCTGCCGTCTTGTCTGCCGTCTTGTCTGACGTCTTGTCTGCCGTCTTGTCTGCCGTCTTCTCTGCCGTCTTCTCTGCCGTCTTGTCTACCGTCTTGTCTGCCGTCTTGTATGTCGTCTGGTCTGTCGTCCTGTCTGCCGTCTTGTCTGCCGTCTTGTCTGCCTTCTTGTCTGCCGTCTTGTCTGCCGTCTTGTCTGCCGTCTTGTCTGCCGTCTTGTCTGCCGTCTTCTCTGCAGTCTTGTCTACCGTCTTGTCTGCCGTCTTGTCTGCCGTCTTCTCTGCCGTCTTGTCTACCGTCTTGTCTGCCGTCTTGTATGTCGTCTGGTCTGTCGTCCTGTCTGCCGTCTTGTCTGCCGTCTTGTCTGCCGTCTTGTCTGCCGTCTTGTCTGCCGTCTTCTCTGCCGTCTTGTCTACCGTCTTGTCTACCGTCTTGTCTGCCGTCTTGTATGTCGTCTGGTCTGTCGTCCTGTCTGCCGTCTTGTCTGCCGTCTTATCTGCCGTCTTGTCTGCCGTCTTGTCTGCCGTCTTGTCTGCCGTCTTGTCTGCCGTCTTGTCTGCCGTCTTGTCTACCGTCTTGTCTGCCGTCTTGTCTGCCGTCTTGTCTGCCGTCTTGTCTGCCGTCTTGTCTACCGTCTTGTATGCCGTCTTGTCTGCCGTCTTGTATGTCGTCTGGTCTGTCGTCCTGTCTGCCGTCTTGTCTGCCGTCTTGTATGTCGTCTGGTCTGTTGTCTGGACTGTCGTCTTGTCTGCCGTCTTGTCTACCGCCTTGTATGCCGTCTTGTCTGCCGTCTTGTCTGCCGTCTTGTCTGCCGTCTTGTCTGCCGTCTTCTCTGCAGTCTTGTCTACCGTCTTGTCTGCCTTCTTGTCTGCCGTCTTGTCTGCCGTCTTGTCTGCCGTCTTGTCTGCCGTCTTGTCTGCCGTCTTCTCTGCAGTCTTGTCTACCGTCTTGTCTGCCGTCTTGTCTGCCGTCTTCTCTGCCGTCTTGTCTACCGTCTTGTCTGCCGTCTTGTCTGCCGTCTTATCTGCCGTCTTGTCTGCCGTCTTGTCTGCCGTCTTGTCTGCCGTCTTGTCTGCCGTCTTGTCTGCCGTCTTGTCTACCGTCTTGTATGCCGTCTTGTCTGCCGTCTTGTCTGCCGTCTTCTCTGCCGTCTTGTCTACCGTCTTGTCTACCGTCTTGTCTGCCGTCTTGTATGTCGTCTGGTCTGTCGTCCTGTCTGCTGTCTTGTCTGCCGTCTTATCTGCCGTCTTGTCTGCCGTCTTGTCTGCCGTCTTGTCTGCCGTCTTGTCTGCCGTCTTGTCTGCCGTCTTGTCTGCCGTCTTGTCTGCCGTCTTGTCTGCCGTCTTGTCTTCCGTCTTGTCTGCCGTCTTGTCTACCGTCTTGTATGCCGTCTTGTCTGCCGTCTTGTATGTCGTCTGGTCTGTCGTCCTGTCTGCCGTCTTGTCTGCCGTCTTGTATGTCGTCTGGTCTGTTGTCTGGACTGTCGTCTTGTCTGCCGTCTTGTCTACCGCCTTGTCTGCCGTTTTGTATGTCGTCTGGTCTGTCGTCCTGTCTGCCGTCTTGTCTGCCGTCTTGTCTGCCGTCTTGTCTGCCTTCTTGTCTGCCGTCTTGTCTGCCGTCTTGTCTGCCGTCTTGTCTGCCGTCTTGTCTGCCGTCTTGTCTGCCGTCTTGTCTGCCGTCTTGTCTGCCGTCTTGTCTGCCGTCCTGTCTGCCGTCCTGTCTGCCGTCTTGTCTGCCTTCTTGTCTGCCGTCTTGTCTGCCGTCTTGTCTGCCGTCTTGTCTGCCGTCTTGTCTGCCGTCTTGTCAGCCGTCTTGTCTGCCGTCTTGTCTGCCGTCTTATCTGCCGTCTTGTCTACCGTCTTGTATGCCGTCTTGTCTGCCGTCTTGTATGTCGTCTGGTCTGTCGTCCTGTCTGCCGTCTTGTCTGCCGTCTTGTATGTCGTCTGGTCTGTTGTATGGACTGTCGTCTTGTCTGCCGTCTTGTCTACCGTCTTGTCTGCCGTCTTGTATGTCGTCTGGTCTGTCGTCCTGTCTGCCGTCTTGTCTGCCGTCTTGTCTGCCGTCTTGTCTGCCTTCTTGTCTGCCTTCTTGTCTGCCGTCTTGTCTGCCGTCTTGTCTGCCGTCTTGTCTGCCGTCTTGTCTGCCGTCTTGTCTGACGTCTTGTCTGCCGTCTTGTCTGCCGTCTTCTCTGCCGTCTTCTCTGCCGTCTTGTCTACCGTCTTGTCTGCCGTCTTGTATGTCGTCTGGTCTGTCGTCCTGTCTGCCGTCTTGTCTGCCGTCTTGTCTGCCTTCTTGTCTGCCGTCTTTTCTGCCGTCTTGTCTGCCGTCTTGTCTGCCGTCTTGTCTGCCGTCTTCTCTGCAGTCTTGTCTACCGTCTTGTCTGCCGTCTTGTCTGCCGTCTTCTCTGCCGTCTTGTCTACCGTCTTGTCTGCCGTCTTGTATGTCGTCTGGTCTGTCGTCCTGTCTGCCGTCTTGTCTGCCGTCTTGTCTGCCGTCTTGTCTGCCGTCTTGTCTGCCGTCTTCTCTGCCGTCTTGTCTACCGTCTTGTCTACCGTCTTGTCTGCCGTCTTGTATGTCGTCTGGTCTGTCGTCCTGTCTGCCGTCTTGTCTGCCGTCTTATCTGCCGTCTTGTCTGCCGTCTTGTCTGCCGTCTTGTCTGCCGTCTTGTCTGCCGTCTTGTCTGCCGTCTTGTCTACCGTCTTGTATGCCGTCTTGTCTGCCGTCTTGTATGTCGTCTGGTCTGTCGTCCTGTCTGCCGTCTTGTCTGCCGTCTTGTATGTCGTCTGGTCTGTTGTCTGGACTGTCGTCTTGTCTGCCGTCTTGTCTACCGCCTTGTCTGCCGTTTTGTATGTCGTCTGGTCTGTCGTCCTGTCTGCCGTCTTGTCTGCCGTCTTGTCTGCCGTCTTGTCTGCCTTCTTGTCTGCCGTCTTGTCTGCCGTCTTGTCTGCCGTCTTGTCTGCCGTCTTGTCTGCCGTCTTGTCTGCCGTCTTGTCTGCCGTCTTGTCTGCCGTCTTGTCTGCCGTCCTGTCTGCCGTCCTGTCTGCCGTCTTGTCTGCCTTCTTGTCTGCCGTCTTGTCTGCCGTCTTGTCTGCCGTCTTGTCTGCCGTCTTGTCTGCCGTCTTGTCTGCCGTCTTGTCTGCCGTCTTGTCTGCCGTCTTATCTGCCGTCTTGTCTACCGTCTTGTATGCCGTCTTGTCTGCCGTCTTGTATGTCGTCTGGTCTGTCGTCCTGTCTGCCGTCTTGTCTGCCGTCTTGTATGTCGTCTGGTCTGTTGTATGGACTGTCGTCTTGTCTGCCGTCTTGTCTACCGTCTTGTCTGCCGTCTTGTATGTCGTCTGGTCTGTCGTCCTGTCTGCCGTCTTGTCTGCCGTCTTGTCTGCCGTCTTGTCTGCCTTCTTGTCTGCCGTCTTGTCTGCCGTCTTGTCTGCCGTCTTGTCTGCCGTCTTGTCTGCCGTCTTGTCTGACGTCTTGTCTGCCGTCTTGTCTGCCGTCTTCTCTGCCGTCTTCTCTGCCGTCTTGTCTACCGTCTTGTCTGCCGTCTTGTATGTCGTCTGGTCTGTCGTCCTGTCTGCCGTCTTGTCTGCTGTCTTGTCTGCCTTCTTGTCTGCCGTCTTGTCTGCCGTCTTGTCTGCCGTCTTGTCTGCCGTCTTGTCTGCCGTCTTGTCTGCCGTCTTGTCTGCCGTCTTGTCTGCCGTCTTGTCTGCCGTCTTATCTGCCGTCTTGTCTGCCGTCTTGTCTGCCGTCTTGTGTGACGTCTTGTCTGCCGTCTTCTCTGCCGTCTTATCTACCGTCTTGCATGCCGTCTTGTCTGCCGTCTTGTCTGCCGTCTTGTATGTCGTCCTGTCTGCCGTCTTGTCTGCCGTCTTGTCTGCCGTCTTGTCTGCCGTCTTGTCTACCGTCTTGTCTGCCGTCCTGTCTGCCGTCTTATCTGCCGTCTTGTCTGCCGTCTTGTCTGCCGTCTTCTCTGCCGTCTTCTCTGCCGTCTTGTCTGCCGTCTTCTCTGCCGTCTTCTCTGCCGTCTTGTCTACCGTCTTGTCTGCCGTCTTGTATGTCGTCTGGTCTGTCGTCCTGTCTGCCGTCTTGTCTGCCGTCTTGTCTGCCGTCTTGTCTGCCTTCTTGTCTGCCGTCTTGTCTGCCGTCTTGTCTGCCGTCTTGTCTGCCGTCTTGTCTGCCGTCTTGTCTGCCGTCTTGTCTGCCGTCTTGTCTGCCGTCTTGTCTGCCGTCTTGTCTGCCGTCTTGTCTGCCGTCTTATCTGCCGTCTTGTCTGCCGTCTTGTCTGCCGTCTTGTGTGACGTCTTGTCTGCCGTCTTCTCTGCCGTCTTGTCTACCGTCTTGTATGCCGTCTTGTCTGCCGTCTTGTATGTCGTCCTGTCTGCCGTCTTGTCTGCCGTCTTGTCTGCCGTCTTGTCTGCCGTCTTGTCTGCCGTCTTGTCTGCCGTCTTGTCTGCCGTCTTGTCTGCCGTCCTGTCTGCCGTCCTGTCTGCCGTCTTGTCTGCCTTCTTGTCTGCCGTCTTGTCTGCCGTCTTGTCTGCCGTCTTGTCTGCCGTCTTGTCTGCCGTCTTGTCTGCCGTCCTGTATGCCGTCCTGTCTGCCGTCTTGTCTGCCTTCTTGTCTGCCGTCTTGTCTGCCGTCTTGTCTGCCGTCTTCTCTGCCGTCTTGTCTACCGTCTTGTCTGCCGTCTTGTATGTCGTCTGGTCTGTCGTCCTGTCTGCCGTCTTGTCTGCCGTCTTGTCTGCCGTCTTGTCTGCCGTCTTGTCTGCCGTCTTGTCTGCCGTCTTGTCTGCCGTCTTGTCTGCCGTCTTGTCTGCCGTCTTCTCTGCCGTCTTGTCTACCGTCTTGTCTGCCGTCTTGTATGTCGTCTGGTCTGTCGTCCTGTCTGCCGTCTTGTCTGCCGTCTTGTCTGCCGTCTTGTCTGCCGTCTTGTCTGCCTTCTTGTCTGCCGTCTTGTCTGCCGTCTTGTCTGCCGTCTTGTCTGCCGTCTTGTCTGCCGTCTTGTCTGCCGTCTTGTCTGCCGTCTTGTCTGCCGTCTTGTCTACCGTCTTGTATGCCGTCTTGTCTGTCGTCTTGTATGTCGTCTGGTCTGTCGTCCTGTCTGCCGTCTTGTCTGCCGTCTTGTATGTCGTCTGGTCTGTTGTATGGACTGTCGTCTTGTCTGCCGTCTTGTCTACCGTCTTGTCTGCCGTCTTGTATGTCGTCTGGTCTGTCGTCCTGTCTGCCGTCTTGTCTGCCGTCTTGTCTGCCGTCTTGTCTGCCTTCTTGTCTGCCGTCTTGTCTGCCGTCTTGTCTGCCGTCTTGTCTGCCTTCTTGTCTGCCGTCTTGTCTGCCGTCTTGTCTGCCGTCTTGTCTGCCGTCTTGTCTGCCGTCTTGTCTGCCGTCTTGTCTGCCGTCTTCTCTGCCGTCTTCTCTGCCGTCTTGTCTGCCGTCTTGTATGTCGTCTGGTCTGTCGTCCTGTCTGCCGTCTTGTCTGCCGTCTTGTCTGCCTTCTTGTCTGCCGTCTTGTCTGCCGTCTTGTCTGCCGTCTTGTCTGCCGTCTTGTCTGCCGTCTTGTCTGCCGTCTTGTCTGCCGTCTTGTCTGCCGTCTTGTCTGCCGTCTTGTCTGCCGTCTTGTCTGCCGTCTTGTCTGCCGTCTTGTCTGCCGTCTTATCTGCCGTCTTGTCTGCCGTCTTGTCTGCCGTCTTGTGTGACGTCTTGTCTGCCGTCTTCTCTGCCGTCTTGTCTACCGTCTTGTATGCCGTCTTGTCTGCCGTCTTGTATGTCGTCCTGTGTGCCGTCTTGTCTGCCGTCTTGTCTGCCGTCTTGTCTGCCGTCTTGTCTACCGTCTTGTCTGCCGTCCTGTCTGCCGTCTTATCTGCCGTCTTGTTTGCCGTCTTGTCTGCCGTCTTGTCTGCCGACTAATCTGCTGTCTTGTCTGCCGTCTTCTCTGCCGTCTTGTCTACCGTCTTGTCTGCCGTCTTGTATGTCGTCTGGTCTGTCGTCCTGTCTGCCGTCTTGTCTGCCGTCTTGTCTGCCGTCTTGTCTGCCGTCTTGTCTGCCGTCCTGTCTACCGTCTTGTCTGCCGTCTTGTCTGCCGTCTTGTCTGCCGTCTTGTCTGCCGTCTTGTCTGCCGTCTTCTCTGCAGTCTTGTCTACCGTCTTGTCTGCCGTCTTGTATGTCGTTTGGTCTGTCGTCCTGTCTGCCGTCTTGTCTGCCGTCTTGTCTGCCGTCTTGTCTGCCGTCCTGTCTGCCGTCCTGTCTGCCGTCCTGTCTGCCGTCTTGTCTGCCGTCTTGTCTACCGTCTTGTATGCCGTCTTGTCTGCCGTCTTGTATGTCGTCTGGTCTGTCGTCCTGTCTGCCGTCTTGTCTGCCGTCTTGTCTGCCGTCTTGTCTGCTGTCTTGTATGTCGTCTGGTCTGTCGTCTTGTCTGCCGATTTATCTGCCGTCTTGTCTGCCGTCTTGTATGTCGTTTGGTCTGTCGTCTGGACTGTCGTCTTGTCTGCCGTCTTGTCTGCCGTCTTGTCTGCCGTCTTGTCTGCCGTCTTCTCTGCAGTCTTGTCTACCGTCTTGTCTGCCGTCTTGTCTGCCGTCTGGTCTGTCGTCCTGTCTGCCGTCTTGTCTGCCGTCTTGTCTGCCGTCTTGTCTGCCGTCCTGTCTGCCGTCCTGTCTGCCGTCCTGTCTGCCGTCTTGTCTGCCGTCTTGTCTGCCGTCTTGTCTGCCGTCTTGTCTACCGTCTTGTATGCCGTCTTGTCTGCCGTCTTGTATGTCGTCTGGTCTGTCGTCCTGTCTGCCGTCTTGTCTGCCGTCTTGTCTGCCGTCTTGTCTGCCGTCCTGTCTGCCGTCCTGTCTGCCGTCCTGTCTGCCGTCTTGTCTGCCGTCTTGTCTGCCGTCTTGTCTGCCGTCTTGTCTACCGTCTTGTATGCCGTCTTGTCTGCCGTCTTGTATGTCGTCTGGTCTGTCGTCCTGTCTGCCGTCTTGTCTGCCGTCTTGTCTGCCGTCTTCTCTGCAGTCTTGTCTACCGTCTTGTCTGCCGTCTTGTATGTCGTCTGGTCTGTCGTCCTGTCTGCCGTCTTGTCTGCCGTCTTGTCTGCCGTCTTGTCTGCCGTCTTGTCTGCCGTCTTGTCTGCCGTCTTGTCTGCGGTCTTGGCTGCCGTCTTGTCTGCCGTCTTCTCTGCAGTCTTGTCTACCGTCTTGTCTGCCGTCTTGTATGTCGTCTGGTCTGTCGTCCTGTCTGCCGTCTTGTCTGCCGTCTTGTCTGCCGTCTTCTCTGCAGTCTTGTCTACCGTCTTGTCTGCCGTCTTGTATGTCGTCTTGTCTGCCGTCTTGTATGTCGTCTGGTCTGTCGTCCTGTCTGCCGTCTTGTCTGCCGTCTTGTCTGCCGTCTTGTCTGCCGTCTTCTCTGCAGTCTTGTCTACCGTCTTGTCTGCCGTCTTGTATGTCGTCTGGTCTGTCGTCCTGTCTGCCGTCTTGTCTGCCGTCTTGTCTGCCGTCTTGTCTGCCGTCTTGTCTGCCGTCTTGTCTGCCGTCTTGTCTGCCGTCTTCTCTGCAGTCTTGTCTACCGTCTTGTCTGCCGTCTTGTATGTCGTCTGGTCTGTCGTCCTGTCTGCCGTCTTGTCTGCCGTCTTGTCTGCCGTCTTGTCTGCCGTCCTGTCTGCCGTCCTGTCTGCCGTCATGTCTGCCGTCTTGTCTGCCGTCTTGTCTGCCGTCTTGTCTGCCGTCTTGTCTACCGTCTTGTATGCCGTCTTGTCTGCCGTCTTGTATGTCGTCTGGTCTGTCGTCCTGTCTGCCGTCTTGTCTGCCGTCTTGTCTGCCGTCTTGTCTGCCGTCCTGTCTGCCGTCCTGTCTGCCGTCCTGTCTGCCGTCTTGTCTGCCGTCTTGTCTGCCGTCTTGTCTGCCGTCTTGTCTACCGTCTTGTATGCCGTCTTGTCTGCCGTCTTGTATGTCGTCTGGTCTGTCGTCCTGTCTGCCGTCTTGTCTGCCGTCTTGTCTGCCGTCTTCTCTGCAGTCTTGTCTACCGTCTTGTCTGCCGTCTTGTATGTCGTCTGGTCTGTCGTCCTGTCTGCCGTCTTGTCTGCCGTCTTGTCTGCCGTCTTGTCTGCCGTCTTGTCTGCCGTCTTGTCTGCCGTCTTGTCTGCCGTCTTCTCTGCAGTCTTGTCTACCGTCTTGTCTGCCGTCTTGTATGTCGTCTGGTCTGTCGTCCTGTCTGCCGTCTTGTCTGCCGTCTTGTCTGCCGTCTTGTCTGCCGTCTTGTCTGCCGTCTTGTCTGCCGTCTTGTCTGCCGTCTTCTCTGCAGTCTTGTCTACCGTCTTGTCTGCCGTCTTGTATGTCGTCTGGTCTGTCGTCCTGTCTGCCGTCTTGTCTGCCGTCTTGTCTGCCGTCTTGTCTGCCGTCTTGTCTGCCGTCTTGTCTGCCGTCTTGTCTGCCGTCTTCTCAGCAGTCTTGTCTACCGTCTTGTCTGCCGTCTTGTCTGCCGTCTTGTCTGCCGTCCTGTCTGCCGTCCTGTCTGCCGTCCTGTCTGCCGTCTTGTCTGCCGTCTTGTCTGCCGTCTTGTCTGCCGTCTTGTCTGCCGTCTTGTCTGCAGTCTTGTCTGCCGTCTTCTCTGCCGTCTTGTCAATCGTCTTGTGTGCCGTCTTTTATGTCGTCTGGTCTGTCGTCCTGTCTGCCGTCTTGTCTACCGTCTTGTCTGCCGTCTTGTCTGCCGTCTTGTCTGCCGTCTTGTCTGCCGTCTTGTCTGCCGTCTTCTCTGCCGTCTTGTCAACCGTCTTGTCTGCCGTCTTGTATGTCGTCTGGTCTGTCGTCTTGTCTGCCGTCTTGTATGTCGTCTGGTCTGTCGTCTTGTCTGCCGTCTTGTCTACCGTCTTGTCTGCCGTCTTGTCTGCCGTCTTGTCTGCCGTCCTGTCTGCCGTCTTGTCTGCCGTCTTGTCTGCCGTCTTATCTGCCGTCTTGTGTGACGTCTTGTCTGCCGTCTTCTCTGCCGTCTTGTCTACCGTCTTGTATGCCGTCTTGTCTGCCGTCTTGTATGTCGTCCTGTCTGCCGTCTTGTCTGCCGTCTTGTCTGCCGTCTTGTCTGCCGTCTTGTCTACCGTCTTGTCTGCCGTCCTGTCTGCCGTCTTATCTGCCGTCTTGTCTGCCGTCTTGTCTGCCGTCTTGTCTGCCGACTTATATGCTGTCTTGTCTGCCGTCTTCTCTGCGGTCTTGTCTACCGTCTTGTCTGCCGTCTTGTATGTCGTCTGGTCTGTCGTCCTGTCTGCCGTCTTGTGTGCCGTCTTGTCTGCCGTCTTGTCTGCCGTCCTGTCTGCCGTCTTGTCTGCCGTCTTGTCTGCCGTCTTGTCTGCCGTCTTCTCTGCAGTCTTGTCTACCGTCTTGTATGCCGTCTTGTCTGCCGTCTTGTATGTCGTCTGGTCTGTCGTCCTGTCTGCCGTCTTGTCTGCCGTCTTGTCTGCCGTCTTCTCTGCAGTCTTGTCTGCCGTCTTGTTTGCCGTCTTGTCTACCGTCTTGTATGCCGTCTTGTCTGCCGTCTTGTATGGCTTCTGGTCTGTCGTCCTGTCTGCCGTCTTGTCTGCCGTCTTGTCTGCCGTCTTGTCTGCCGTCTTGTCTGCCGTCTTGTTTGCCGTCTTGTCTGCCGTCTTGTCTGCCGACTTATCTGCCGTCTTGTCTGCCGTCTTGTATGTCGTCTGGTCTGCCGTCATGTATGTCGTCTGGTCTGTCGTCTTGTCTGCCGTCTTGTCTACCGTCTTGTCTGCCGTCTTGTATGTCGTCTGGTCTGTCGTCCTGTCTGCCGTCTTGTCTGCCGTCTTGTCTGCCGTCTTGTCTGCCTTCTTGTCTGCCGTCTTGTCTGCCGTCTTGTCTGCCGTCTTGTCTGCCGTCTAGTCTGCCGTCTTGTCTGCCGTCTTGTCTGCCGTCTTGTCTGCCGTCTTGTCTGCCGTCTTGTCTGCCGTCTTGTCTGCCGTCTTGTCTGCCGTCTTGTCTGCCGTCTTGTCTGCCGTCTTGTCTGCCGTCTTATCTGCCGTCTTGTGTGACGTCTTGTCTGCCGTCTTCTCTGCCGTCTTGTCTGCCGTCTTGTATGTCGTCCTGTCTGCCGTCTTGTCTGCCGTCTTGTCTGCCGTCTTGTCTGCCGTCTTGTCTACCGTCTTGTCTGCCGTCCTGTCTGCCGTCTTATCTGCCGTCTTGTCTGCCGTCTTGTCTGCCGTCTTGTCTGCCGACTTATCTGCTGTCTTGTCTGCCGTCTTCTCTGCCGTCTTGTCTACCGTCTTGTCTGCCGTCTTGTATGTCGTCTGGTCTGTCGTCCTGTCTGCCGTCTTGTGTGCCGTCTTGTCTGCCGTCTTGTCTGCCGTCCTGTCTGCCGTCTTGTCTGCCGTCTTGTCTGCCGTCTTCTCTGCAGTCTTGTCTACCGTCTTGTATGCCGTCTTGTCTGCCGTCTTGTATGTCGTCTGGTCTGTCGTCCTGTCTGCCGTCTTGTCTGCCGTCTTGTCTGCCGTCTTGTCTGCTGTCTTGTATGTCGTCTGGTCTGTCGTCTTGTCTGCCGATTTATCTGCCGTCTTGTCTGCCGTCTTGTATGTCGTTTGGTCTGTCGTCTGGATTGTCGTCTTGTCTGCCGTCTTGTCTGCCGTCTTGTCTGCGTCTTGTCTGCCGTCTTGTCTGCCGTCTTCTCTGCAGTCTTGTCTACCGTCTTGTCTGCCGTCTTGTCTGCCGTCTGGTCTGTCGTCCTGTCTGCCGTCTTGTCTGCCGTCTTGTCTGCCGTCTTGTCTGCCGTCCTGTCTGCCGTCCTGTCTGCCGTCCTGTCTGCCGTCTTGTCTGCCGTCTTGTCTGCCGTCTTGTCTGCCGTCTTGTCTACCGTCTTGTATGCCGTCTTGTCTGCCGTCTTGTATGTCGTCTGGTCTGTCGTCCTGTCTGCCGTCTTGTCTGCCGTCTTGTCTGCCGTTTTGTCTGCCGTCCTGTCTGCCGTCCTGTCTGCCGTCCTGTCTGCCGTCTTGTCTGCCGTCTTGTCTGCCGTCTTGTCTGCCGTCTTGTCTACCGTCTTGTATGCCGTCTTGTCTGCCGTCTTGTATGTCGTCTGGTCTGTCGTCCTGTCTGCCGTCTTGTCTGCCGTCTTGTCTGCCGTCTTCTCTGCAGTCTTGTCTACCGTCTTGTCTGCCGTCTTGTATGTCGTCTGGTCTGTCGTCCTGTCTGCCGTCTTGTCTGCCGTCTTGTCTGCCGTCTTGTCTGCCGTCTTGTCTGCCGTCTTGTCTGCCGTCTTGTCTGCCGTCTTGTCTGCCGTCTTGTCTGCCGTCTTCTCTGCAGTCTTGTCTACCGTCTTGTCTGCCGTCTTGTATGTCGTCTGGTCTGTCGTCCTGTCTGCCGTCTTGTCTGCCGTCTTGTCTGCCGTCTTCTCTGCAGTCTTGTCTACCGTCTTGTCTGCCGTCTTGTATGTCGTCTTGTCTGCCGTCTTGTATGTCGTCTGGTCTGTCGTCCTGTCTGACGTCTTGTCTGCCGTCTTGTCTGCCGTCTTGTCTGCCGTCTTCTCTGCAGTCTTGTCTACCGTCTTGTCTGCCGTCTTGTATGTCGTCTGGTCTGTCGTCCTGTCTGTCGTCCTGTCTGCCGTCTTGTCTGCCGTCTTGTCTGCCGTCTTGTCTGCCGTCTTGTCTGCCGTCTTGTCTGCCGTCTTGTCTGCCGTCTTCTCTGCAGTCTTGTCTACCGTCTTGTCTGCCGTCTTGTATGTCGTCTGGTCTGTCGTCCTGTCTGCCGTCTTGTCTGCCGTCTTGTCTGCCGTCTTGTCTGCCGTCTTGTCTGCCGTCTTGTCTGCCGTCTTGTCTGCCGTCTTCTCTGCAGTCTTGTCTACCGTCTTGTCTGCCGTCTTGTATGTCGTCTGGTCTGTCGTTCTGTCTGCCGTCTTGTCTGCCGTCTTGTCTGCCGTCTTGTCTGCCGTCTTGTCTGCCGTCTTCTCTGCAGTCTTGTCTACCGTCTTGTCTGCCGTCTTGTATGTCGTCTGGTCTGTCGTCCTGTCTGCCGTCTTGTCTGCCGTCTTGTCTGCCGTCTTGTCTGCCGTCTTGTCTGCCGTCTTGTCTGCCGTCTTGTCTGCCGTCTTGTCTGCCGTCTTCTCTGCAGTCTTGTCTACCGTCTTGTATGCCGTCTTGTCTGCCGTCTTGTATGTCGTCTGGTCTGTCGTCCTGTCTGCCGTCTTGTCTGCCGTCTTGTCTGCCGTCTTGTCTGCTGTCTTGTATGTCGTCTGGTCTGTCGTCTTGTCTGCCGATTTATCTGCCGTCTTGTATGTCGTTTGGTCTGTCGTCTGGATTGTCGTCTTGTCTGCCGTCTTGTCTGCCGTCTTGTCTGCCGTCTTGTCTGCCGTCTTGTCTGCCGTCTTCTCTGCAGTCTTGTCTACCGTCTTGTCTGCCGTCTTGTCTGCCGTCTGGTCTGTCGTCCTGTCTGCCGTCTTGTCTGCCGTCTGGTCTGTCGTCCTGTCTGCCGTCTTGTCTGCCGTCTTGTCTGCCGTCTTGTCTGCCGTCCTGTCTGCCGTCCTGTCTGCCGTCCTGTCTGCCGTCTTGTCTGCCGTCTTGTCTGCCGTCTTGTCTGCCGTCTTGTCTACCGTCTTGTATGCCGTCTTGTCTGCCGTCTTGTATGTCGTCTGGTCTGTCGTCCTGTCTGCCGTCTTGTCTGCCGTCTTGTCTGCCGTTTTGTCTGCCGTCCTGTCTGCCGTCCTGTCTGCCGTCCTGTCTGCCGTCTTGTCTGCCGTCTTGTCTGCCGTCTTGTCTGCCGTCTTGTCTACCGTCTTGTATGCCGTCTTGTCTGCCGTCTTGTATGTCGTCTGGTCTGTCGTCCTGTCTGCCGTCTTGTCTGCCGTCTTGTCTGCCGTCTTCTCTGCAGTCTTGTCTACCGTCTTGTCTGCCGTCTTGTATGTCGTCTGGTCTGTCGTCCTGTCTGCCGTCTTGTCTGCCGTCTTGTCTGCCGTCTTGTCTGCCGTCTTGTCTGCCGTCTTATCTGCCGTCTTGTCTGCCGTCTTGTCTGCCGTCTTGTCTGCCGTCTTCTCTGCAGTCTTGTCTACCGTCTTGTCTGCCGTCTTGTATGTCGTCTGGTCTGTCGTCCTGTCTGCCGTCTTGTCTCCCGTCTTGTCTGCCGTCTTCTCTGCAGTCTTGTCTACCGTCTTGTCTGCCGTCTTGTATGTCGTCTTGTCTGCCGTCTTGTATGTCGTCTGGTCTGTCGTCCTGTCTGACGTCTTGTCTGCCGTCTTGTCTGCCGTCTTGTCTGCCGTCTTCTCTGCAGTCTTGTCTACCGTCTTGTCTGCCGTCTTGTATGTCGTCTGGTCTGTCGTCCTGTCTGTCGTCCTGTCTGCCGTCTTGTCTGCCGTCTCGTCTGCCGTCTTGTCTGCCGTCTTGTCTGCCGTCTTGTCTGCCGTCTTGTCTGCCGTCTTCTCTGCAGTCTTGTCTACCGTCTTGTCTGCCGTCTTGTATGTCGTCTGGTCTGTCGTCCTGTCTGCCGTCTTGTCTGCCGTCTTGTCTGCCGTCTTGTCTGCCGTCTTGTCTGCCGTCTTGTCTGCCGTCTTGTCTGCCGTCTTCTCTGCAGTCTTGTCTACCGTCTTGTCTGCCGTCTTGTATGTCGTCTGGTCTGTCGTTCTGTCTGCCGTCTTGTCTGCCGTCTTGTCTGCCGTCTTGTCTGCCGTCTTGTCTGCCGTCTTGTCTGCCGTCTTGTCTGCCGTCTTCTCTGCAGTCTTGTCTACCGTCTTGTCTGCCGTCTTGTATGTCGTCTGGTCTGTCGTCCTGTCTGCCGTCTTGTCTGCCGTCTTGTCTGCCGTCTTGTCTGCCGTCTTGTCTGCCGTCTTGTCTGCCGTCTTGTCTGCCGTCTTGTCTGCCGTCTTCTCTGCAGTCTTGTCTACCGTCTTGTCTGCCGTCTTGTCTGCCGTCTTGTCTGCCGTCCTGTCTGCCGTCCTGTCTGCCGTCCTGTCTGCCGTCTTGTCTGCCGTCTTGTCTGCCGTCTTGTCTGCCGTCTTGTCTGCAGTCTTGTCTGCCGTCTTCTCTGCCGTCTTGTCAACCGTCTTGTGTGCCGTCTTGTATGTCGTCTGGTCTGTCGTCCTGTCTGCCGTCTTGTCTACCGTCTTGTCTGCCGTCTTGTCTGCCGTCTTGTCTGCCGTCTTGTCTGCCGTCTTGTCTGCCGTCTTCTCTGCAGTCTTGTCTACCGTCTTGTCTGCCGTCTTGTATGTCGTCTTGTCTGCCGTCTTGTATGTCGTCTGGTCTGTCGTCCTGTCTGACGTCTTGTCTGCCGTCTTGTCTGCCGTCTTGTCTGCCGTCTTCTCTGCAGTCTTGTCTACCGTCTTGTCTGCCGTCTTGTATGTCGTCTGGTCTGTCGTCCTGTCTGTCGTCCTGTCTGCCGTCTTGTCTGCCGTCTTGTCTGCCGTCTTGTCTGCCGTCTTGTCTGCCATCTTGTCTGCCGTCTTGTCTGCCGTCTTCTCTGCAGTCTTGTCTACCGTCTTGTCTGCCGTCTTGTATGTCGTCTGGTCTGTCGTCCTGTCTGCCGTCTTGTCTGCCGTCTTATCTGCCGTCTTGTCTGCCGTCTTGTCTGCCGTCTTGTCTGCCGTCTTGTCTGCCGTCTTGTCTGCCGTCTTCTCTGCAGTCTTGTCTACCGTCTTGTCTGCCGTCTTGTATGTCGTCTGGTCTGTCGTTCTGTCTGCCGTCTTGTCTGCCGTCTTGTCTGCCGTCTTGTCTGCCGTCTTGTCTGCCGTCTTGTCTGCCGTCTTCTCTGCAGTCTTGTCTACCGTCTTGTCTGCCGTCTTGTATGTCGTCTGGTCTGTCGTCCTGTCTGCCGTCTTGTCTGCCGTCTTGTCTGCCGTCTTGTCTGCCGTCTTGTCTGCCGTCTTGTCTGCCGTCTTGTCTGCCGTCTTCTGTGCAGTCTTGTCTACCGTCTTGTATGCCGTCTTGTCTGCCGTCTTGTATGTCGTCTGGTCTGTCGTCCTGTCTGCCGTCTTGTCTGCCGTCTTGTCTGCCGTCTTGTCTGCTGTCTTGTATGTCGTCTGGTCTGTCGTCTTGTCTGCCGATTTATCTGCCGTCTTGTCTGCCGTCTTGTATGTCGTTTGGTCTGTCGTCTGGATTGTCGTCTTGTCTGCCGTCTTGTCTGCCGTCTTGTCTGCCGTCTTGTCTGCCGTTTTGTCTGCCGTCCTGTCTGCCGTCCTGTCTGCCGTCCTGTCTGCCGTCTTGTCTGCCGTCTTGTCTGCCGTCTTGTCTGCCGTCTTGTCTACCGTCTTGTATGCCGTCTTGTCTGCCGTCTTGTATGTCGTCTGGTCTGTCGTCCTGTCTGCCGTCTTGTCTGCCGTCTTGTCTGCCGTCTTGTCTGCCGTCTTGTCTACCGTCTTGTCTGCCGTCTTGTATGTCATCTGGTCTGTCGTCCTGTCTGCCGTCTTGTCTGCCGTCTTGTCTGCCGTCTTGTCTGCCGTCTTGTCTGCCGTCTTGTCTGCCGTCTTGTCTGCCGTCTTGTCTGCCGTCTAGTCTGCCGTCTTGTCTGCCGTCTTGTCTGCCGTCTTGTCTGCCGTCTTGTCTGCCGTCTTGTCTGCCGTCTTGTCTGCCGTCTTATCTGCCGTCTTGTGTGACGTCTTGTCTGCCGTCTTCTCTGCCGTCTTGTCTACCGTCTTGTATGCCGTCTTGTCTGCCGTCTTGTATGTCGTCCTGTCTGCCGTCTTGTCTGCCGTCTTGTCTGCCGTCTTGTCTGCCGTCTTGTCTGCCGTCTTGTCTACCGTCTTGTCTGCCGTCCTGTCTGCCGTCTTATCTGCCGTCTTGTCTGCCGTCTTGTCTGCCGTCTTGTCTGCCGACTTATCTGCTGTCTTGTCTGCCGTGTTCTCTGCCGTCTTGTCTACCGTCTTGTCTGCCGTCTTGTATGTCGTCTGGTCTGTCGTCCTGTCTGCCGTCCTGTCTGCCGTCTTGTCTGCCGTTTTGTCTGCCGTCTTGTCTGCCGTCTTCTCTGCAGTCTTGTCTACCGTCTTGTATGCCGTCTTGTCTGCCGTCTTGTATGTCGTCTGGTCTGTCGTCCTGTCTGCCGTCTTGTCTGCCGTCTTGTCTGCCGTCTTCTCTGCAGTCTTGTCTACCGTCTTGTCTGCCGTCTTGTATGTCGTCTGGTCTGTCGTCCTGTCTGCCGTCTTGTCTGCCGTCTTGTCTGCCGTCTTGTCTGCCGTCTTGTCTGCCGTCTTGTCTGCCGTCTTGTCTGCCGTCTTGTCTGCCGTCTTCTCTGCAGTCTTGTCTACCGTCTTGTCTGCCGTCTTGTATGTTGTCTGGTCTGTCGTCCTGTCTGCCGTCTTGTCTGCCGTCTTGTCTGCCGTCTTGTCTGCCGTCCTGTCTGCCGTCCTGTCTGCCGTCCTGTCTGCCGTCCTGTCTGCCGTCTTGTCTGCCGTCTTGTCTGCCGTCTTGTCTACCGTCTTGTATGCCGTCTTGTCTGCCGTCTTGTATGTCGTCTGGTCTGTCGTCCTGTCTGCCGTCTTGTCTGCCGTCTTGTCTGCCGTCTTGTCTGCCGTCTTGTCTGCCGTCTTGTCTGCCGTCTTGTCTGCAGTCTTGTCTGCCGTCTTCTCTGCCGTCTTGTCAACCGTCTTGTGTGCCGTCTTGTATGTCGTCTGGTCTGTCGTCCTGTCTGCCGTCTTGTCTACCGTCTTGTCTGCCGTCTTGTCTGCCGTCTTGTCTGCCGTCTTCTCTGCCGTCTTGTCAACCGTCTTGTCTGCCGTCTTGTACGTCGTCTGGTCTGTCGTCTTGTCTGCCGTCTTGTCTACCGTCTTGTCTGCCGTCTTGTCTGCCGTCTTGTCTGCCGTCCTGTCTGCCGTCTTGTCTGCCGTCTTCTCTGCCGTCTTCTCTGCCGTCTTGTCTACCGTCTTGTATGCCGTCTTGTCTGCCGTCTTGTATGGCTTCTGGTCTGTCGTCTTGTCTGCCGTCTTGTCTGCCATCTTGTCTGCCGTCTTGTCTGCCGACTTATCTGCCGTCTTGTCTGCCGTCTTGTATGTCGTCTGGTCTGCCGTCTTGTATGTCGTCTGGTCTGTCGTCTTGTCTGCCGTCTTGTCTGCCGTCTTGTCTGCCGTCTTCTCTGCCGTCTTCTCTGCCGTCTTGTCTACCGTCTTGTCTGCCGTCTTGTCTGCCGTCTTGTATGTCGTCTGGTCTGTCGTCCTGTCTGCCGTCTTGTCTGCCGTCTTGTCTGCCGTCTTGTCTGCCGTCTTATCTGCCGTCTTGTGTGACGTCTTGTCTGCCGTCTTCTCTGCCGTCTTGTCTACCGTCTTGTATGCCGTCTTGTCTGCCGTCTTGTATGTCGTCCTGTCTGCCGTCTTGTCTGCCGTCTTGTCTGCCGTCTTGTCTACCGTCTTGTCTGCCGTCCTGTCTGCCGTCTTATCTGCCGTCTTGTCTGCCGTCTTGTCTGCCGTCTTGTCTGCCGACTTATCTGCTGTCTTGTCTGCCGTCTTCTCTGCCGTCTTGTCTACCGTCTTGTCTGCCGTCTTGTATGTCGTCTGGTCTGTCGTCCTGTCTGCCGTCTTGTCTGCCGTCTTGTCTGCCGTCTTGTCTGCCGTCCTGTCTGCCGTCTTGTCTGCCGTCTTGTCTGCCGTCTTGTCTGCCGTCTTCTCTGCAGTCTTGTCTACCGTCTTGTCTGCCGTCTTGTCTGCCGTCTTGTCTGCCGTCTTGTCTACCGTCTTGTCTGCCGTCTTGTATGTCGTCTGGTCTGTCGTCCTGTCTGCCGTCTTGTCTGCCGTCTTGTCTGCCGTCTTGTCTGCCTTCTTGTCTGCCGTCTTGTCTGCCGTCTTGTCTGCCGTCTTGTCTGCCGTCTAGTCTGCCGTCTTGTCTGCCGTCTTGTCTGCCGTCTTGTCTGCCGTCTTGTCTGCCGTCTTGTCTGCCGTCTTGTCTGCCGTCTTATCTGCCGTCTTGTGTGACGTCTTGTCTGCCGTCTTCTCTGCCGTCTTGTCTACCGTCTTGTATGCCGTCTTGTCTGCCGTCTTGTATGTCGTCCTGTCTGCCGTCTTGTCTGCCGTCTTGTCTGCCGTCTTGTCTGCCGTCTTGTCTGCCGTCTTGTCTACCGTCTTGTCTGCCGTCCTGTCTGCCGTCTTATCTGCCGTCTTGTCTGCCTTCTTGTCTGCCGTCTTGTCTGCCGACTTATCTGCTGTCTTGTCTGCCGTGTTCTCTGCCGTCTTGTCTACCGTCTTGTCTGCCGTCTTGTATGTCGTCTGGTCTGTCGTCCTGTCTGCCGTCTTGTGTGCCGTCTTGTCTGCCGTCTTGTCTGCCGTCCTGTCTGCCGTCTTGTCTGCCGTCTTGTCTGCCGTCTTGTCTGCCGTCTTCTCTGCAGTCTTGTCTACCGTCTTGTATGCCGTCTTGTCTGCCGTCTTGTATGTCGTCTGGTCTGTCGTCCTGTCTGCCGTCTTGTCTGCCGTCTTATCTGCCGTCTTCTCTGCAGTCTTGTCTACCGTCTTGTCTGCCGTCTTGTATGTCGTCTGGTCTGTCGTCCTGTCTGCCGTCTTGTCTGCCGTCTTGTCTGCCGTCTTGTCTGCCGTCTTGTCTGCCGTCTTGTCTGCCGTCTTGTCTGCCGTCTTGTCTGCCGTCTTCTCTGCAGTCTTGTCTACCGTCTTGTCTGCCGTCTTGTATGTTGTCTGGTCTGTCGTCCTGTCTGCCGTCTTGTCTGCCGTCTTGTCTGCCGTCTTGTCTGCCGTCCTGTCTGCCGTCCTGTCTGCCGTCCTGTCTGCCGTCCTGTCTGCCGTCTTGTCTGCCGTCTTGTCTGCCGTCTTGTCTACCGTCTTGTATGCCGTCTTGTCTGCCGTCTTGTATGTCGTCTGGTCTGTCGTCCTGTCTGCCGTCTTGTCTGCCGTCTTGTCTGCCGTCTTGTCTGCCGTCTTGTCTGCTGTCTTGTATGTCGTCTGGTCTGTCGTCTTGTCTGCCGATTTATCTGCCGTCTTGTCTGCCGTCTTGTATGTCGTTTGGTCTGTCGTCTGGACTGTCGTCTTGTCTGCCGTCTTGTCTGCCGTCTTGTCTGCCGTCTTGTCTGCAGTCTTGTCTGCCGTCTTCTCTGCCGTCTTGTCAACCGTCTTGTGTGCCGTCTTGTATGTCGTCTGGTCTGTCGTCCTGTCTGCCGTCTTGTCTACCGTCTTGTCTGCCGTCTTGTCTGCCGTCTTGTCTGCCGTCTTCTCTGCCGTCTTGTCAACCGTCTTGTCTGCCGTCTTGTATGTCGTCTGGTCTGTCGTCTTGTCTGCCGTCTTGTCTACCGTCTTGTCTGCCGTCTTGTCTGCCGTCTTGTCTGCCGTCCTGTCTGCCGTCTTGTCTGCCGTCTTCTCTGCCGTCTTGTCTACCGTCCTGTCTGCCGTCTTGTCTGCCGTCTTCTCTGCCGTCTTGTCTACCGTCTTGTATGCCGTCTTGTCTGCCGTCTTGTATGGCTTCTGGTCTGTCGTCTTGTCTGCCGTCTTGTCTGCCGTCTTGTCTGCCGTCTTGTCTGCCGACTTATCTGCCGTCTTGTCTGCCGTCTTGTATGTCGTCTGGTCTGCCGTCTTGTATGTCGTCTGGTCTGTCGTCTTGTCTGCCGTCTTGTCTGCCGTCTTGTCTGCCGTCTTCTCTGCCGTCTTCTCTGCCGTCTTGTCTACCGTCTTGTCTGCCGTCTTGTCTGCCGTCTTGTATGTCGTCTGGTCTGTCGTCCTGTCTGCCGTCTTGTCTGCCGTCTTGTCTGCCGTCTTGTCTGCCGTCTTGTCTGCCGTCTTATCTGCCGTCTTGTGTGACGTCTTGTCTGCCGTCTTCTCTGCCGTCTTGTCTACCGTCTTGTATGCCGTCTTGTCTGCCGTCTTGTATGTCGTCCTGTCTGCCGTCTTGTCTGCCGTCTTGTCTGCCGTCTTGTCTACCGTCTTGTCTGCCGTCCTGTCTGCCGTCTTATCTGCCGTCTTGTCTGCCGTCTTGTCTGCCGTCTTGTCTGCCGTCTTGTCTGCCGACTTATCTGCTGTCTTGTCTGCCGTCTTGTCTACCGTCTTGTCTGCCGTCTTGTATGTCGTCTGGTCTGTCGTCCTGTCTGCCGTCTTGTCTGCCGTCTTGTCTGCCGTCTTGTCTGCCGTCCTGTCTGCCGTCTTGTCTGCCGTCTTGTCTGCCGTCTTGTCTGCCGTCTTCTCTGCAGTCTTGTCTACCGTCTTGTCTGCCGTCTTGTATGTCGTCTTGTCTGCCGTCTTGTCTGCCGTCTTGTCTGCCGTCTTGTCTACCGTCTTGTCTGCCGTCCTGTCTGCCGTCTTATCTGCCGTCTTGTCTGCCGTCTTGTCTGCCGTCTTGTCTGCCGACTTATCTGCTGTCTTGTCTGCCGTGTTCTCTGCCGTCTTGTCTACCGTCTTGTCTGCCGTCTTGTATGTCGTCTGGTCTGTCGTCCTGTCTGCCGTCTTGTGTGCCGTCTTGTCTGCCGTCTTGTCTGCCGTCCTGTCTGCCGTCTTGTCTGCCGTCTTGTCTGCCGTCTTGTCTGCCGTCTTCTCTGCAGTCTTGTCTACCGTCTTGTATGCCGTCTTGTCTGCCGTCTTGTATGTCGTCTGGTCTGTCGTCCTGTCTGCCGTCTTGTCTGCCGTCTTGTCTGCCGTCTTCTCTGCAGTCTTGTCTACCGTCTTGTCTGCCGTCTTGTATGTCGTCTGGTCTGTCGTCCTGTCTGCCGTCTTGTCTGCCGTCTTGTCTGCCGTCTTGTCTGCCGTCTTCTCTGCAGTCTTGTCTACCGTCTTGTCTGCCGTCTTGTATGTTGTCTGGTCTGTCGTCCTGTCTGCCGTCTTGTCTGCCGTCTTGTCTGCCGTCTTGTCTGCCGTCCTGTCTGCCGTCCTGTCTGCCGTCCTGTCTGCCGTCCTGTCTGCCGTCTTGTCTGCCGTCTTGTCTGCCGTCTTGTCTACCGTCTTGTATGCCGTCTTGTCTGCCGTCTTGTATGTCGTCTGGTCTGTCGTCCTGTCTGCCGTCTTGTCTGCCGTCTTGTCTGCCGTCTTGTCTGCCGTCTTGTCTGCTGTCTTGTATGTCGTCTGGTCTGTCGTCTTGTCTGCCGATTTATCTGCCGTCTTGTCTGCCGTCTTGTATGTCGTTTGGTCTGTCGTCTGGACTGTCGTCTTGTCTGCCGTCTTGTCTGCCGTCTTGTCTGCCGTCTTGTCTGCAGTCTTGTCTGCCGTCTTCTCTGCCGTCTTGTCAACCGTCTTGTGTGCCGTCTTGTATGTCGTCTGGTCTGTCGTCCTGTCTGCCGTCTTGTCTACCGTCTTGTCTGCCGTCTTGTCTGCCGTCTTGTCTGCCGTCTTCTCTGCCGTCTTGTCAACCGTCTTGTCTGCCGTCTTGTATGTCGTCTGGTCTGTCGTCTTGTCTGCCGTCTTGTCTACCGTCTTGTCTGCCGTCTTGTCTGCCGTCTTGTCTGCCGTCTTCTCTGCAGTCTTGTCTACCGTCTTGTCTGCCGTCTTGTATGTCGTCTGGTCTGTCGTCCTGTCTGCCGTCTTATCTGCCGTCTTGTCTGCCGTCTTGTCTGCCGTCTTGTCTGCCGACTTATCTGCTGTCTTGTCTGCCGTGTTCTCTGCCGTCTTGTCTACCGTCTTGTCTGCCGTCTTGTCTGCCGTCTTGTCTGCCGTCCTGTCTGCCGTCTTGTCTGCCGTCTTGTCTGCCGTCTTGTCTGCCGTCTTGTCTGCCGTCTTCTCTGCCGTCTTGTCAACCGTCTTGTCTGCCGTCTTGTATGTCGTCTGGTCTGTCGTCTTGTCTGCCGTCTTGTCTACCGTCTTGTCTGCCGTCTTGTCTGCCGTCTTCTCTGCCGTCTTGTCTACCGTCTTGTATGCCGTCTTGTCTGCCGTCTTGTCTGCCGTCTTGTCTGCCGTCTTCTCTGCAGTCTTGTCTACCGTCTTGTCTGCCGTCTTGTCTGCCGTCTTGTCTGCCGTCCTGTCTGCCGTCCTGTCTGCCGTCCTGTCTGCCGTCTTGTCTGCCGTCTTGTCTGCCGTCTTGTCTGCCGTCTTGTCTGCAGTCTTGTCTGCCGTCTTCTCTGCCGTCTTGTCAACCGTCTTGTGTGCCGTCTTGTATGTCGTCTGGTCTGTCGTCCTGTCTGCCGTCTTGTCTACCGTCTTGTCTGCCGTCTTGTCTGCCGTCTTGTCTGCCGTCTTGTCTGCCGTCTTGTCTGCCGTCTTCTCTGCCGTCTTGTCAACCGTCTTGTCTGCCGTCTTGTATGTCGTCTGGTCTGTCGTCTTGTCTGCCGTCTTGTCTACCGTCTTGTCTGCCGTCTTGTCTGCCGTCTTGTCTGCCGTCTTGTCTGCCGTCCTGTCTGCCGACTTATCTGCTGTCTTGTCTGCCGTGTTCTCTGCCGTCTTGTCTACCGTCTTGTCTGCCGTCTTGTATGTCGTCTGGTCTGTCGTCCTGTCTGCCGTCTTGTGTGCCGTCTTGTCTGCCGTCTTGTCTGCCGTCCTGTCTGCCGTCTTGTCTGCCGTTTTGTCTGCCGTCTTGTCTGCCGTCTTCTCTGCAGTCTTGTCTACCGTCTTGTATGCCGTCTTGTCTGCCGTCTTGTATGTCGTCTGGTCTGTCGTCCTGTCTGCCGTCTTGTCTGCCGTCTTGTCTGCCGTCTTCTCTGCAGTCTTGTCTACCGTCTTGTCTGCCGTCTTGTATGTCGTCTGGTCTGTCGTCCTGTCTGCCGTCTTGTCTGCCGTCTTGTCTGCCGTCTTGTCTGCCGTCTTGTCTGCCGTCTTGTCTGCCGTCTTGTCTGCCGTCTTGTCTGCCGTCTTCTCTGCAGTCTTGTCTACCGTCTTGTCTGCCGTCTTGTATGTTGTCTGGTCTGTCGTCCTGTCTGCCGTCTTGTCTGCCGTCTTGTCTGCCGTCTTGTCTGCCGTCCTGTCTGCCGTCCTGTCTGCCGTCCTGTCTGCCGTCCTGTCTGCCGTCTTGTCTGCCGTCTTGTCTGCCGTCTTGTCTACCGTCTTGTATGCCGTCTTGTCTGCCGTCTTGTATGGCTTCTGGTCTATCGTCTTGTCTGCCGTCTTGTCTGCCGTCTTGTCTGCCGTCTTGTCTGCCGACTTATCTGCCGTCTTGTCTGCCGTCTTGTATGTCGTCTGGTCTGCCGTCTTGTATGTCGTCTGGTCTGTCGTCTTGTCTGCCGTCTTGTCTGCCGTCTTGTCTGCCGTCTTCTCTGCCGTCTTCTCTGCCGTCTTGTCTACCGTCTTGTCTGCCGTCTTGTCTGCCGTCTTGTATGTCGTCTGGTCTGTCGTCCTGTCTGCCGTCTTGTCTGCCGTCTTGTCTGCCGTCTTGTCTGCCGTCTTGTCTGCCGTCTTGTCTGCCGTCTTGTCTGCCGTCTTGTCTGCCGTCTTCTCTGCAGTCTTGTCTACCGTCTTGTCTGCCGTCTTGTCTGCCGTCTTGTCTGCCGTCCTGTCTGCCGTCCTGTCTGCCGTCCTGTCTGCCGTCTTGTCTGCCGTCTTGTCTGCCGTCTTGTCTGCCGTCTTGTCTGCAGTCTTGTCTGCCGTCTTCTCTGCCGTCTTGTCAACCGTCTTGTGTGCCGTCTTGTATGTCGTCTGGTCTGTCGTCCTGTCTGCCGTCTTGTCTACCGTCTTGTCTGCCGTCTTGTCTGCCGTCTTCTCTGCCGTCTTGTCTGCCGTCTTGTCTGCCGTCTTCTCTGCCGTCTTGTCAACCGTCTTGTCTGCCGTCTTGTATGTCGTCTGGTCTGTCGTCTTGTCTGCCGTCTTGTCTACCGTCTTGTCTGCCGTCTTGTCTGCCGTCTTGTCTGCCGTCCTGTCTGCCGTCTTGTCTGCCGTCTTCTCTGCCGTCTTGTCTACCGTCTTGTCTGCCGTCTTGTATGTCGTCTGGTCTGTCGTCCTGTCTGCCGTCTTGTCTGCCGTCTTGCCTGCCGTCTTGTCTGCCTTCTTGTCTGCCGTCTTGTCTGCCGTCTTGTCTGCCGTCTTGTCTGCCGTCTAGTCTGCCGTCTTGTCTGCCGTCTTGTCTGCCGTTTTGTCTGCCGTCTTGTCTGCCGTCTTGTCTGCCGTCTTGTCTGCCGTCTTATCTGCCGTCTTGTGTGACGTCTTGTCTGCCGTCTTCTCTGCCGTCTTGTCTACCGTCTTGTATGCCGTCTTGTCTGCCGTCTTGTATGTCGTCCTGTCTGCCGTCTTGTCTGCCGTCTTGTCTGCCGTCTTGTCTGCCGTCTTGTCTACCGTCTTGTCTGCCGTCCTGTCTGCCGTCTTATCTGCCGTCTTGTCTGCCGTCTTGTCTGCCGTCTTGTCTGCCGTCTTGTCTGCAGTCTTGTCTGCCGTCTTCTCTGCCGTCTTGTCAACCGTCTTGTGTGCCGTCTTGTATGTCGTCTGGTCTGTCGTCCTGTCTGCCGTCTTGTCTACCGTCTTGTCTGCCGTCTTGTCTGCCGTCTTCTCTGCCGTCTTGTCTGCCGTCTTGTCTGCCGTCTTCTCTGCCGTCTTGTCAACCGTCTTGTCTGCCGTCTTGTATGTCGTCTGGTCTGTCGTCTTGTCTGCCGTCTTGTCTACCGTCTTGTCTGCCGTCTTGTCTGCCGTCTTGTCTGCCGTCCTGTCTGCCGTCTTGTCTGCCGTCTTCTCTGCCGTCTTGTCTACCGTCTTGTCTGCCGTCTTGTATGTCGTCTGGTCTGTCGTCCTGTCTGCCGTCTTGTCTGCCGTCTTGCCTGCCGTCTTGTCTGCCTTCTTGTCTGCCGTCTTGTCTGCCGTCTTGTCTGCCGTCTTGTCTGCCGTCTAGTCTGCCGTCTTGTCTGCCGTCTTGTCTGCCGTTTTGTCTGCCGTCTTGTCTGCCGTCTTGTCTGCCGTCTTGTCTGCCGTCTTATCTGCCGTCTTGTGTGACGTCTTGTCTGCCGTCTTCTCTGCCGTCTTGTCTACCGTCTTGTATGCCGTCTTGTCTGCCGTCTTGTATGTCGTCCTGTCTGCCGTCTTGTCTGCCGTCTTGTCTGCCGTCTTGTCTGCCGTCTTGTCTACCGTCTTGTCTGCCGTCCTGTCTGCCGTCTTATCTGCCGTCTTGTCTGCCGTCTTGTCTGCCGTCTTGTCTGCCGACTTATCTGCTGTCTTGTCTGCCGTCTTCTCTGCGGTCTTGTCTACCGTCTTGTCTGCCGTCTTGTATGTCGTCTGGTCTGTCGTCCTGTCTGCCGTCTTGTGTGCCGTCTTGTCTGCCGTCTTGTCTGCCGTCCTGTCTGCCGTCTTGTCTGCCGTCTTGTCTGCCGTCTTGTCTGCCGTCTTCTCTGCAGTCTTGTCTACCGTCTTGTATGCCGTCTTGTCTGCCGTCTTGTATGTCGTCTGGTCTGTCGTCCTGTCTGCCGTCTTGTCTGCCGTCTTGTCTGCCGTCTTCTCTGCAGTCTTGTCTGCCGTCTTGTTTGCCGTCTTGTCTACCGTCTTGTATGCCGTCTTGTCTGCCGTCTTGTATGGCTTCTGGTCTGTCGTCCTGTCTGCCGTCTTGTCTGCCGTCTTGTCTGCCGTCTTGTCTGCCGTCTTGTCTGCTGTCTTGTTTGCCGTCTTGTCTGCCGTCTTGTCTGCCGACTTATCTGCCGTCTTGTCTGCCGTCTTCTCTGCCGTCTTGTCTACCGTCTTGTCTGCCGTCTTGTATGTCGTCTGGTCTGTCGTCCTGTCTGCCGTCTTGTCTGCCGTCTTGCCTGCCGTCTTGTCTGCCTTCTTGTCTGCCGTCTTGTCTGCCGTCTTGTCTGCCGTCTTGTCTGCCGTCTAGTCTGCCGTCTTGTCTGCCGTCTTGTCTGCCGTTTTGTCTGCCGTCTTGTCTGCCGTCTTGTCTGCCGTCTTGTCTGCCGTCTTATCTGCCGTCTTGTGTGACGTCTTGTCTGCCGTCTTCTCTGCCGTCTTGTCTACCGTCTTGTATGCCGTCTTGTCTGCCGTCTTGTATGTCGTCCTGTCTGCCGTCTTGTCTGCCGTCTTGTCTGCCGTCTTGTCTGCCGTCTTGTCTACCGTCTTGTCTGCCGTCCTGTCTGCCGTCTTATCTGCCGTCTTGTCTGCCGTCTTGTCTGCCGTCTTGTCTGCCGACTTATCTGCTGTCTTGTCTGCCGTCTTCTCTGCGGTCTTGTCTACCGTCTTGTCTGCCGTCTTGTATGTCGTCTGGTCTGTCGTCCTGTCTGCCGTCTTGTGTGCCGTCTTGTCTGCCGTCTTGTCTGCCGTCCTGTCTGCCGTCTTGTCTGCCGTCTTGTCTGCCGTCTTGTCTGCCGTCTTCTCTGCAGTCTTGTCTACCGTCTTGTATGCCGTCTTGTCTGCCGTCTTGTATGTCGTCTGGTCTGTCGTCCTGTCTGCCGTCTTGTCTGCCGTCTTGTCTGCCGTCTTCTCTGCAGTCTTGTCTGCCGTCTTGTTTGCCGTCTTGTCTACCGTCTTGTCTGCCGTCTTGTATGGCTTCTGGTCTGTCGTCCTGTCTGCCGTCTTGTCTGCCGTCTTGTCTGCCGTCTTGTCTGCCGTCTTGTCTGCCGTCTTGTCTGCCGTCTTGTTTGCCGTCTTGTCTACCGTCTTGTATGCCGTCTTGTCTGCCGTCTTGTATGGCTTCTGGTCTGTCGTCCTGTCTGCCGTCTTGTCTGCCGTCTTGTCTGCCGTCTTGTCTGCCGTCTTGTCTGCCGTCTTGTCTGCCGTCTTGTCTGCCGTCTTGTCTGCCGTCCTGTCTGCCGACTTATCTGCTGTCTTGTCTGCCGTGTTCTCTGCCGTCTTGTCTACCGTCTTGTCTGCCGTCTTGTATGTCGTCTGGTCTGTCGTCCTGTCTGCCGTCTTGTGTGCCGTCTTGTCTGCCGTCTTGTCTGCCGTCCTGTCTGCCGTCTTGTCTGCCGTTTTGTCTGCCGTCTTGTCTGCCGTCTTCTCTGCAGTCTTGTCTACCGTCTTGTATGCCGTCTTGTCTGCCGTCTTGTATGTCGTCTGGTCTGTCGTCCTGTCTACCGTCTTGTCTGCCGTCTTGTCTGCCGTCTTCTCTGCAGTCTTGTCTACCGTCTTGTCTGCCGTCTTGTATGTCGTCTGGTCTGTCGTCCTGTCTGCCGTCTTGTCTGCCGTCTTGTCTGCCGTCTTGTCTGCCGTCTTGTCTGCCGTCTTGTCTGCCGTCTTGTCTGCCGTCTTGTCTGCCGTCTTCTCTGCAGTCTTGTCTACCGTCTTGTCTGCCGTCTTGTATGTTGTCTGGTCTGTCGTCCTGTCTGCCGTCTTGTCTGCCGTCTTGTCTGCCGTCTTGTCTGCCGTCCTGTCTGCCGTCCTGTCTGCCGTCCTGTCTGCCGTCCTGTCTGCCGTCTTGTCTGCCGTCTTGTCTGCCGTCTTGTCTACCGTCTTGTATGCCGTCTTGTCTGCCGTCTTGTATGGCTTCTGGTCTATCGTCTTGTCTGCCGTCTTGTCTGCCGTCTTGTCTGCCGTCTTGTCTGCCGACTTATCTGCCGTCTTGTCTGCCGTCTTGTATGTCGTCTGGTCTGCCGTCTTGTATGTCGTCTGGTCTGTCGTCTTGTCTGCCGTCTTGTCTGCCGTCTTGTCTGCCGTCTTCTCTGCCGTCTTCTCTGCCGTCTTGTCTACCGTCTTGTCTGCCGTCTTGTCTGCCGTCTTGTATGTCGTCTGGTCTGTCGTCCTGTCTGCCGTCTTGTCTGCCGTCTTGTCTGCCGTCTTGTCTGCCGTCTTGTCTGCCGTCTTGTCTGCCGTCTTGTCTGCCGTCTTGTCTGCCGTCTTCTCTGCAGTCTTGTCTACCGTCTTGTCTGCCGTCTTGTCTGCCGTCCTGTCTGCCGTCCTGTCTGCCGTCCTGTCTGCCGTCTTGTCTGCCGTCTTGTCTGCCGTCTTGTCTGCCGTCTTGTCTGCAGTCTTGTCTGCCGTCTTCTCTGCCGTCTTGTCAACCGTCTTGTGTGCCGTCTTGTATGTCGTCTGGTCTGTCGTCCTGTCTGCCGTCTTGTCTACCGTCTTGTCTGCCGTCTTGTCTGCCGTCTTCTCTGCCGTCTTGTCTGCCGTCTTGTCTGCCGTCTTCTCTGCCGTCTTGTCAACCGTCTTGTCTGCCGTCTTGTATGTCGTCTGGTCTGTCGTCTTGTCTGCCGTCTTGTCTACCGTCTTGTCTGCCGTCTTGTCTGCCGTCTTGTCTGCCGTCCTGTCTGCCGTCTTGTCTGCCGTCTTCTCTGCCGTCTTGTCTACCGTCTTGTCTGCCGTCTTGTATGTCGTCTGGTCTGTCGTCCTGTCTGCCGTCTTGTCTGCCGTCTTGTCTGCCGTCCTGTCTGCCGTCTTATCTGCCGTCTTGTCTGCCGTCTTGTCTGCCGTCTTGTCTGCCGACTTATCTGCTGTCTTGTCTGCCGTCTTCTCTGCGGTCTTGTCTACCGTCTTGTCTGCCGTCTTGTATGTCGTCTGGTCTGTCGTCCTGTCTGCCGTCTTGTGTGCCGTCTTGTCTGCCGTCTTGTCTGCCGACTTATCTGCTGTCTTGTCTGCCGTCTTCTCTGCGGTCTTGTCTACCGTCTTGTCTGCCGTCTTGTATGTCGTCTGGTCTGTCGTCTTGTCTGCCGTCTTGTCTACCGTCTTGTCTGCCGTCTTGTCTGCCGTCTTGTCTGCCGTCCTGTCTGCCGTCTTGTCTGCCGTCTTCTCTGCCGTCTTGTCTACCGTCTTGTCTGCCGTCTTGTATGTCGTCTGGTCTGTCGTCCTGTCTGCCGTCTTGTCTGCCGTCTTGTCTACCGTCTTGTCTGCCGTCCTGTCTGCCGTCTTATCTGCCGTCTTGTCTGCCGTCTTGTCTGCCGTCTTGTCTGCCGACTTATCTGCTGTCTTGTCTGCCGTCTTCTCTGCGGTCTTGTCTACCGTCTTGTCTGCCGTCTTGTCTGCCGTCTTGTCTGCCGTCTTGTCTGCCGTCTTGTCTACCGTCTTGTCTGCCGTCCTGTCTGCCGTCTTATCTGCCGTCTTGTCTGCCGTCTTGTCTGCCGTCTTGTCTGCCGACTTATCTGCTGTCTTGTCTGCCGTCTTCTCTGCGGTCTTGTCTACCGTCTTGTCTGCCGTCTTGTATGTCGTCTGGTCTGTCGTCCTGTCTGCCGTCTTGTGTGCCGTCTTGTCTGCCGTCTTGTCTGCCGTCCTGTCTGCCGTCTTGTCTGCCGTCTTGTCTGCCGTCTTGTCTGCCGTCTTCTCTGCAGTCTTGTCTACCGTCTTGTATGCCGTCTTGTCTGCCGTCTTGTATGTCGTCTGGTCTGTCGTCCTGTCTGCCGTCTTGTCTGCCGTCTTGTCTGCCGTCTTCTCTGCAGTCTTGTCTGCCGTCTTGTTTGCCGTCTTGTCTACCGTCTTGTATGCCGTCTTGTCTGCCGTCTTGTATGGCTTCTGGTCTGTCGTCCTGTCTGCCGTCTTGTCTGCCGTCTTGTCTGCCGTCTTGTCTGCCGTCTTGTCTGCTGTCTTGTTTGCCGTCTTGTCTGCCGTCTTGTCTGCCGACTTATCTGCCGTCTTGTCTGCCGTCTTGTATGTCGTCTGGTCTGCCGTCATGTATGTCGTCTGGTCTGTCGTCTTGTCTGCCGTCTTGTCTGCCGTCTTGTCTGCCGTCTTGTCTGCCGTCTTGTCTACCGTCTTGTCTGCCGTCTTGTATGTCGTCTTGTCTGTCGTCCTGTCTGCCGTCTTGTCTGCCGTCTTGTCTGCCGTCTTGTCTGCCTTCTTGTCTGCCGTCTTGTCTGCCGTCTTGTCTGCCGTCTTGTCTGCCGTCTAGTCTGCCGTCTTGTCTGCCGTCTTGTCTGCCGTCTTGTCTGCCGTCTTGTCTGCCGTCTTGTCTGCCGTCTTGTCTGCCGTCTTGTCTGCCGTCTTATCTGCCGTCTTGTGTGACGTCTTGTCTGCCGTCTTCTCTGCCGTCTTGTCTACCGTCTTGTATGCCGTCTTGTCTGCCGTCTTGTATGTCGTCCTGTCTGCCGTCTTGTCTGCCGTCTTGTCTGCCGTCTTGTCTGCCGTCTTGTCTGCCGTCTTGTCTACCGTCTTGTCTGCCGTCCAGTCTGCCGTCTTATCTGCCGTCTTGTCTGCCGTCTTGTCTGCCGTCTTGTCTGCCGACTTATCTGCTGTCTTGTCTGCCGTGTTCTCTGCCGTCTTGTCTACCGTCTTGTCTGCCGTCTTGTATGTCGTCTGGTCTGTCGTCCTGTCTGCCGTCTTGTGTGCCGTCTTGTCTGCCGTCTTGTCTGCCGTCCTGTCTGCCGTCTTGTCTGCCGTCTTGTCTGCCGTCTTGTCTGCCGTCTTCTCTGCAGTCTTGTCTACCGTCTTGTATGCCGTCTTGTCTGCCGTCTTGTATGTCGTCTGGTCTGTCGTCCTGTCTGCCGTCTTGTCTGCCGTCTTGTCTGCCGTCTTCTCTGCAGTCTTGTCTACCGTCTTGTCTGCCGTCTTGTATGTCGTCTGGTCTGTCGTCCTGTCTGCCGTCTTGTCTGCCGTCTTGTCTGCCGTCTTGTCTGCCGTCTTGTCTGCCGTCTTGTCTGCCGTCTTGTCTGCCGTCTTGTCTGCCGTCTTCTCTGCAGTCTTGTCTACCGTCTTGTCTGCCGTCTTGTATGTTGTCTGGTCTGTCGTCCTGTCTGCCGTCTTGTCTGCCGTCTTGTCTGCCGTCTTGTCTGCCGTCCTGTCTGCCGTCCTGTCTGCCGTCCTGTCTGCCGTCCTGTCTGCCGTCCTGTCTGCCGTCTTGTCTGCCGTCTTGTCTGCCGTCTTGTCTACCGTCTTGTATGCCGTCTTGTCTGCCGTCTTGTATGTCGTCTGGTCTGTCGTCCTGTCTGCCGTCTTGTCTGCCGTCTTGTCTGCCGTCTTGTCTGCCGTCTTGTCTGCTGTCTTGTATGTCGTCTGGTCTGTCGTCTTGTCTGCCGATTTATCTGCCGTCTTGTCTGCCGTCTTGTATGTCGTTTGGTCTGTCGTCTGGACAGTCGTCTTGTCTGCCGTCTTGTCTGCCGTCTTGTCTGCCGTCTTGTCTGCAGTCTTGTCTGCCGTCTTCTCTGCCGTCTTGTCAACCGTCTTGTGTGCCGTCTTGTATGTCGTCTGGTCTGTCGTCCTGTCTGCCGTCTTGTCTACCGTCTTGTCTGCCGTCTTGTCTGCCGTCTTGTCTGCCGTCTTCTCTGCCGTCTTGTCAACCGTCTTGTCTGCCGTCTTGTATGTCGTCTGGTCTGTCGTCTTGTCTGCCGTCTTGTCTACCGTCTTGTCTGCCGTCTTGTCTGCCGTCTTGTCTGCCGTCCTGTCTGCCGTCTTGTCTGCCGTCTTCTCTGCCGTCTTGTCTACCGTCCTGTCTGCCGTCTTGTCTGCCGTCTTCTCTGCCGTCTTGTCTACCGTCTTGTATGCCGTCTTGTCTGCCGTCTTGTATGGCTTCTGGTCTGTCGTCTTGTCTGCCGATTTATCTGCCGTCTTGTCTGCCGTCTTGTATGTCGTTTGGTCTGTCGTCTGGACTGTCGTCTTGTCTGCCGTCTTGTCTGCCGTCTTGTCTGCCGTCTTGTCTGCAGTCTTGTCTGCCGTCTTCTCTGCCGTCTTGTCAACCGTCTTGTGTGCCGTCTTGTATGTCGTCTGGTCTGTCGTCCTGTCTGCCGTCTTGTCTACCGTCTTGTCTGCCGTCTTGTCTGCTGTCTTGTATGTCGTCTGGTCTGTCGTCTTGTCTGCCGATTTATCTGCCGTCTTGTCTGCCGTCTTGTATGTCGTTTGGTCTGTCGTCTGGACTGTCGTCTTGTCTACCGTCCTGTCTGCCGTCTTGTCTGCCGTCTTCTCTGCCGTCTTGTCTACCGTCTTGTATGCCGTCTTGTCTGCCGTCTTGTATGGCTTCTGGTCTGTCGTCTTGTCTGCCGACTTATCTGCCGTCTTGTCTGCCGTCTTGTATGTCGTCTTGTCTGCCGTCTTGTATGTCGTCTGGTCTGTCGTCTTGTCTGCCGTCTTGTCTGCCGTCTTGTCTGCCGTCTTCTCTGCCGTCTTCTCTGCCGTCTTGTCTACCGTCTTGTCTACCGTCTTCTCTGCCGTCTTGTCTACCGTCTTGTATGCCGTCTTGTCTGCCGTCTTGTATGTCGTCCTGTCTGCCGTCTTGTCTGCCGTCTTGTCTGCCGTCTTGTCTACCGTCTTGTCTGCCGTCCTGTCTGCCGTCTTATCTGCCGTCTTGTCTGCCGTCTTGTCTGCCGTCTTGTCTGCCGACTTATCTGCTGTCTTGTCTGCCGTCTTCTCTGCCGTCTTGTCTACCGTCTTGTCTGCCGTCTTGTAAGTCGTCTGGTCTGTCGTCCTGTCTGCCGTCTTGTCTGCCGTCTTGTCTGCCGTCTTGTCTGCCGTCTTGTCTGCCGTCTTGTCTGCCGTCTTGTCTGCCGTCTTCTCTGCAGTCTTGTCTACCGTCTTGTCTGCCGTCTTGTATGCCGACTTATCTGCCGTCTTGTCTGCCGTCTTGTATGTCGTCTGGTCTGCCGTCTTGTATGTCGTCTGGTCTGTCGTCCTGTCTGCCGTCTTGTCTGCCGTCTTGTCTGCCGTCTTGTCTGCCGTCTTGTGTGACGTCTTGTCTGCCGTCTTCTCTGCCGTCTTGTCTACCGTCTTGTATGCCGTCTTGTCTGCCGTCTTGTATGTCGTCCTGTCTGCCGTCTTGTCTGCCGTCTTGTCTGCCGTCTTGTCTACCGTCTTGTCTGCCGTCCTGTCTGCCGTCTTATCTGCCGTCTTGTCTGCCGTCTTGTCTGCCGTCTTGTCTGCCGACTTATCTGCTGTCTTGTCTGCCGTCTTCTCTGCCGTCTTGTCTACCGTCTTGTCTGCCGTCTTGTATGTCGTCTGGTCTGTCGTCCTGTCTGCCGTCTTGTCTGCCGTCTTGTCTGCCGTCTTGTCTGCCGTCTTGTCTGCCGTCTTGTCTGCCGTCTTGTCTGCCGTCTTGTCTGCCGTCTTCTCTGCAGTCTTGTCTACCGTCTTGTCTGCCGTCTTGTATGTCGTCTTGTCTGCTGTCTTGTCTGCCGTCTTGTCTGCCGTCTTGTCTACCGTCTTGTCTGCCGTCCTGTCTGCCGTCTTATCTGCCGTCTTGTCTGCCGTCTTGTCTGCCGTCTTGTCTGCCGACTTATCTGCTGTCTTGTCTGCCGTGTTCTCTGCCGTCTTGTCTACCGTCTTGTCTGCCGTCTTGTATGTCGTCTGGTCTGTCGTCCTGTCTGCCGTCTTGTGTGCCGTCTTGTCTGCCGTCTTGTCTGCCGTCCTGTCTGCCGTCTTGTCTGCTTTCTTGTCTGCCGTCTTGTCTGCCGTCTTCTCTGCAGTCTTGTCTACCGTCTTGTATGCCGTCTTGTCTGCCGTCTTGTATGTCGTCTGGTCTGTCGTCCTGTCTGCCGTCTTGTCTGCCGTCTTGTCTGCCGTCTTCTCTGCAGTCTTGTCTACCGTCTTGTCTGCCGTCTTGTATGTCGTCTGGTCTGTCGTCCTGTCTGCCGTCTTGTCTGCCGTCTTGTCTGCCGTCTTGTCTGCCGTCTGGTCTGCCGTCTTGTCTGCCGTCTTGTCTGCCGTCTTCTCTGCAGTCTTGTCTACCGTCTTGTCTGCCGTCTTGTATGTTGTCTGGTCTGTCGTCCTGTCTGCCGTCTTGTCTGCCGTCTTGTCTGCCGTCTTGTCTGCCGTCCTGTCTGCCGTCCTGTCTGCCGTCCTGTCTGCCGTCCTGTCTGCCGTCTTGTCTGCCGTCTTGTCTGCCGTCTTGTCTACCGTCTTGTATGCCGTCTTGTCTGCCGTCTTGTATGTCGTCTGGTCTGTCGTCCTGTCTGCCGTCTTGTCTGCCGTCTTGTCTGCCGTCTTGTCTGCCGTCTTGTCTGCTGTCTTGTATGTCGTCTGGTCTGTCGTCTTGTCTGCCGATTTATCTGCCGTCTTGTCTGCCGTCTTGTATGTCGTTTGGTCTGTCGTCTGGACTGTCGTCTTGTCTGCCGTCTTGTCTGCCGTCTTGTCTGCCGTCTTGTCTGCAGTCTTGTCTGCCGTCTTCTCTGCCGTCTTGTATGTCGTCTGGTCTGTCGTCCTGTCTGCCGTCTTGTCTACCGTCTTGTCTGCCGTCTTGTCTGCCGTCTTGTCTGCCGTCTTGTCTGCCGTCCTGTCTGCCGTCTTGTCTGCCGTCTTGTCTGCCGTCTTGTCTGCCGTCTTCTCTGCAGTCTTGTCTACCGTCTTGTCTGCCGTCTTGTATGTCGTCTTGTCTGCCGTCTTGTCTGCCGTCTTGTCTGCCGTCCTGTCTGCCGTCTTGTCTGCCGTCTTGTCTGCCGTCTTGTCTGCCGTCTTCTCTGCCGTCTTGTCTACCGTCCTGTCTGCCGTCTTGTCTGCCGTCTTCTCTGCCGTCTTGTCTACCGTCTTGTATGCCGTCTTGTCTGCCGTCTTGTATGGCTTCTGGTCTGTCGTCTTGTCTGCCGTCTTGTCTGCCGTCTTGTCTGCCGTCTTGTCTGCCGACTTATCTGCCGTCTTGTCTGCCGTCTTGTATGTCGTCTGGTCTGCCGTCTTGTATGTCGTCTGGTCTGTCGTCTTGTCTGCCGTCTTGTCTGCCGTCTTGTCTGCCGTCTTCTCTGCCGTCTTCTCTGCCGTCTTGTCTACCGTCTTGTCTGCCGTCTTGTCTGCCGTCTTGTATGTCGTCTGGTCTGTCGTCCTGTCTGCCGTCTTGTCTGCCGTCTTGTCTGCCGTCTTGTCTGCCGTCTTATCTGCCGTCTTGTGTGACGTCTTGTCTGCCGTCTTCTCTGCCGTCTTGTCTACCGTCTTGTATGCCGTCTTGTCTGCCGTCTTGTATGTCGTCCTGTCTGCCGTCTTGTCTGCCGTCTTGTCTGCCGTCTTGTCTACCGTCTTGTCTGCCGTCCTGTCTGCCGTCTTATCTGCCGTCTTGTCTGCCGTCTTGTCTGCCGTCTTGTCTGCCGACTTATCTGCTGTCTTGTCTGCCGTCTTCTCTGCCGTCTTGTCTACCGTCTTGTCTGCCGTCTTGTATGTCGTCTGGTCTGTCGTCCTGTCTGCCGTCTTGTCTGCCGTCTTGTCTGCCGTCTTGTCTGCCGTCCTGTCTGCCGTCTTGTCCGCCGTCTTGTCTGCCGTCTTGTCTGCCGTCTTCTCTGCAGTCTTGTCTACCGTCTTGTCTGCCGTCTTGTATGTCGTCTTGTCTGCCGTCTTGTCTGCCGTCTTGTCTGCCGTCCTGTCTGCCGTCTTGTCTGCCGTCTTGTCTGCCGTCTTGTCTGCCGTCTTCTCTGCAGTCTTGTCTACCGTCTTGTCTGCCGTCTTGTATGTCGTCTGGTCTGTCGTCTTGTCTACCGTCTTGTCTACCGTCTTGTCTACCGTCTTGTCTGCCGTCTTGTATGTCGTCCTGTCTGCCGTCTTGTCTGCCGTCTTGTCTGCCGTCTTGTCTGCCGTCTTGTCTGCCGTCTTGTCTGCCGTCTTGTCTGCCGTCTTGTCTGCCGTCTTGTCTGCCGTCCTGTCTGCCGTCCTGTCTGCCGTCTTGTCTGCCTTCTTGTCTGCCGTCTTGTCTGCCGTCTTGTCTGCCGTCTTGTCTGCCGTCTTGTCTGCCGTCTTGTCTGCCGTCTTGTCTGCCGTCTTGTCTGCCGTCCTGTCTGCCGTCCTGTCTGCCGTCCTGTCTGCCGTCTTGTCTGCCGTCTTGTCTGCCGTCTTGTATGTCGTCTGGTCTGTTGTCTGGACTGTCGTCTTCTCTGCCGTCTTGTCTACCGTCTTGTCTGCCGTCTTGTCTGCCGTCTTGTATGTCGTCTGGTCTGTTGTCTGGACTGTCGTCTTGTCTGCCGTCTTGTCTACCGTCTTGTCTGCCGTCTTGTATGTCGTCTGGTCTGTCGTCCTGTCTGCCGTCTTGTCTGCCGTCTTGTCTGCCGTCTTGTCTGCCTTCTTGTCTGCCGTCTTGTCTGCCGTCTTGTCTGCCGTCTTGTCTGCCGTCTTGTCTGCCGTCTTGTCTGCCGTCTTGTATGTCGTCTGGTCTGTTGTCTGGACTGTCGTCTTCTCTGCCGTCTTGTCTACCGTCTTGTCTGCCGTCTTGTATGTCGTCTGGTCTGTCGTCCTGTCTGCCGTCTTGTCTGCCGTCTTGTCTGCCGTCTTGTCTGCCGTCCTGTCTGCCGTCTTGTCTGCCGTCTTGTCTGCCGTCTTGTCTGCCGTCTTGTCTGCCGTCTTGTCTGCCGTCTTGTCTGCCGTCTTGTCTGCCGTCTTGTCTGCCGTCTTGTCTGCCGTCCTGTCTGCCGTCCTGTCTGCCGTCTTGTCTGCCTTCTTGTCTGCCGTCTTGTCTGCCGTCTTGTCTGCCGTCTTGTCTGCCGTCTTGTCTGCCGTCTTGTCTGCCGTCTTGTCTGCCGTCTTGTCTGCCGTCTTGTCTGCCGTCTTGTCTGCCGTCCTGTCTGCCGTCCTGTCTGCCGTCCTGTCTGCCGTCTTGTCTGCCGTCTTGTCTGCCGTCTTGTATGTCGTCTGGTCTGTTGTCTGGACTGTCGTCTTCTCTGCCGTCTTGTCTACCGTCTTGTCTGCCGTCTTGTCTGCCGTCTTGTATGTCGTCTGGTCTGTTGTCTGGACTGTCGTCTTGTCTGCCGTCTTGTCTACCGTCTTGTCTGCCGTCTTGTATGTCGTCTGGTCTGTCGTCCTGTCTGCCGTCTTGTCTGCCGTCTTGTCTGCCGTCTTGTCTGCCTTCTTGTCTGCCGTCTTGTCTGCCGTCTTGTCTGCCGTCTTGTCTGCCGTCTTGTCTGCCGTCTTGTCTGCCGTCTTGTATGTCGTCTGGTCTGTTGTCTGGACTGTCGTCTTCTCTGCCGTCTTGTCTACCGTCTTGTCTGCCGTCTTGTATGTCGTCTGGTCTGTCGTCCTGTCTGCCGTCTTGTCTGCCGTCTTGTCTGCCGTCTTGTCTGCCGTCCTGTCTGCCGTCTTGTCTGCCGTCTTGTCTGCCGTCTTGTCTGCCGTCTTCTCTGCAGTCTTGTCTACCGTCTTGTCTGCCGTCTTGTATGTCGTCTTGTCTGCCGTCTTGTCTGCCGTCTTGTCTGCCGTCTTGTCTGCCGTCTTGTCTGCCGTCTTGTCTGCCGTCCTGTCTGCCGCCCTGTCTGCCGTCTTGTCTGCCGTCTTGTCTGCCGTCTTGTATGTCGTCTGGTCTGTTGACTGGACTGTCGTCTTCTCTGCCGTCTTGTCTGCCGTCTTGTCTGCCGTCTTGTCTGCCGTCTTGTCTGCCGTCTTGTCTGCCGTCTTGTCTGCCGTCTTGTCTGCCGTCCTGTCTGCCGTCCTGTCTGCCGTCTTGTCTGCCGTCTTGTCTGCCGTCTTGTATGTCGTCTGGTCTGTTGTCTGGACTGTCGTCTTCTCTGCCGTCTTGTCTACCGTCTTGTCTGCCGTCTTGTATGTCGTCTGGTCTGTCGTCCTGTCTGCCGTCTTGTCTGCCGTCTTGTCTGCCGTCTTGTCTGCCGTCTTGTCTGCCGTCTTGTATGCCGTCCTTTCTGCCGTCCTGTCTGCCGTCTTGTCTGCCGTCTTGTCTGCCTTCTTGTCTGCCGTCTTGTCTGCCGTCTTGTCTGCCGTCTTGTCTGCCGTCTTGTCTGCCGTCTTGTCTGCCGTCTTGTCTGCCGTCTTGTATGTCGTCTTGTATGTCGTCTGGTCTGTCGTCTTGTCTGTCGTCTTGTCTGTCGTCTTGTCTGCCGTCTTGTCTGCCGTCTTGTCTGCCGTCTTGTCTGCCGTCTTGTCTGCCGTCTTGTCTGCCGTCTTGTCTGCCGTCTTGTCTGCCGTCTTCTCTGCCGTCTTGTCTACCGTCTTGTCTGCCGTCTTGTATGTCGTCTGGTCTGTCGTCCTGTCTGCCGTCCTGTCTGCCGTCTTGTCTGCCGTCTTGTCTGCCGTCTTGTCTGCCGTCTTGTCTGCCGTCTTGTCTGCCGTCTTGTCTGCCGTCTTGTCTGCCGTCTTGTCTGCCGTCTTGTCTGCCGTCCTGTCTGCCGTCCTGTCTGCCGTCTTGTCTGCCGTCTTGTCTGCCGTCTTGTCTGCCGTCTTGTCTAGCGTCTTGTATGCCGTCTTGTATGTCGTCTGGTATGTCGTCTGGTCTGTCGTCCTGTCTGCCGTCTTGTCTGCCGTCTTGTATGTCGTCTGGTCTGTTGTCTGGACTGTCGTCTTGTCTGCCGTCTTGTCTGCCGTCTTGTCTGCCGTCTTGTCTGCCGTCTTGTCTGCCGTCTTGTCTGCCGTCTTGTCTGCCTTCTTGTCTGCCGTCTTGTCTGCCGTCTTGTCTGCCGTCTTCTCTGCCGTCTTGTCTACCGTCTTGTCTGCCGTCTTGTATGTCGTCTGGTCTGTCGTCCTGTCTGCCGTCTTGTCTGCCGTCTTGTCTGCCGTCTTGTCTGCCGTCTTCTCTGCCGTCTTGTCTACCGTCTTCTCTGCCGTCCAGTATGTCGTCTGGTCTGTCGTCCTGTCTGCCGTCTTGTCTGCCGTCTTGTCTGCCGTCTTGTATGTCGTCTGGTCTGTTGACTGGACTGTCGTCTTCTCTGCCGTCTTGTCTACCGTCTTGTCTGCCGTCTTGTATGTCGTCCTGTCTGCCGTCTTGTCTGCCGTCTTGTCTGCCGTCTTGTCTGCCGTCTTGTCTGCCGTCTTGTCTGCCGTCTTGTCTGCCGTCTTGTCTGCCGTCTTGTCTGCCGTCTTGTCTGCCGTCCTGTCTGCCGTCCTGTCTGCCGTCTTGTCTGCCTTCTTGTCTGCCGTCTTGTCTGCCGTCTTGTCTGCCGTCTTGTCTGCCGTCTTGTCTGCCGTCTTGTCTGCCGTCTTGTCTGCCGTCTTGTCTGCCGTCTTGTCTGCCGTCTTGTCTGCCGTCCTGTCTGCCGTCCTGTCTGCCGTCCTGTCTGCCGTCTTGTCTGCCGTCTTGTCTGCCGTCTTGTATGTCGTCTGGTCTGTTGTCTGGACTGTCGTCTTCTCTGCCGTCTTGTCTACCGTCTTGTCTGCCGTCTTGTCTGCCGTCTTGTATGTCGTCTGGTCTGTTGTCTGGACTGTCGTCTTGTCTGCCGTCTTGTCTACCGTCTTGTCTGCCGTCTTGTATGTCGTCTGGTCTGTCGTCCTGTCTGCCGTCTTGTCTGCCGTCTTGTCTGCCGTCTTGTCTGCCTTCTTGTCTGCCGTCTTGTCTGCCGTCTTGTCTGCCGTCTTGTCTGCCGTCTTGTCTGCCGTCTTGTCTGCCGTCTTGTCTGCCGTCCTGTCTGCCGTCCTGTCTGCCGTCTTGTCTGCCGTCTTGTCTGCCGTCTTGTATGTCGTCTGGTCTGTTGACTGGACTGTCGTCTTCTCTGCCGTCTTGTCTGCCGTCTTGTCTGCCGTCTTGTCTGCCGTCTTGTCTGCCGTCTTGTCTGCCGTCTTGTCTGCCGTCTTGTCTGCCGTCTTGTCTGCCGTCCTGTCTGCCGTCCTGTCTGTCGTCCTGTCTGCCGTCTTGTCTGCCGTCTTGTATGTCGTCTGGTCTGTTGTCTGGACTGTCGTCTTCTCTGCCGTCTTGTCTACCGTCTTGTCTGCCGTCTTGTATGTCGTCTGGTCTGTCGTCCTGTCTGCCGTCTTGTCTGCCGTCTTGTCTGCCGTCTTGTCTGCCGTCTTGTCTGCCGTCTTGTATGCCGTCCTTTCTGCCGTCCTGTCTGCCGTCTTGTCTGCCGTCTTGTCTGCCTTCTTGTCTGCCGTCTTGTCTGCCGTTTTGTCTGCCGTCTTGTCTGCCGTCTTGTCTGCCGTCTTGTCTGCCGTCTTGTCTGCCGTCTTGTCTGCCGTCTTGTATGTCGTCTGGTCTGTTGTCTGGACTGTCGTCTTGTCTGTCGTCTTGTCTGCCGTCTTGTCTGCCGTCTTGTCTGCCGTCTTGTCTGCCGTCTTGTCTGCCGTCTTGTCTGCCGTCTTGTCTGCCGTCTTGTCTGCCGTCTTGTCTGCCGTCTTGTCTGCCGTCTTCTCTGCCGTCTTGTCTACCGTCTTGTCTGCCGTCTTGTATGTCGTCTGGTCTGTCGTCCTGTCTGCCGTCCTGTCTGCCGTCTTGTCTGCCGTCTTGTCTGCCGTCTTGTCTGCCGTCTTGTCTGCCGTCTTGTCTGCCGTCTTGTCTGCCGTCTTGTCTGCCGTCTTGTCTGCCGTCCTGTCTGCCGTCCTGTCTGCCGTCTTGTCTGCCGTCTTGTCTGCCGTCTTGTCTAGCGTCTTGTATGCCGTCTTGTCTGCCGTCTTGTATGTCGTCTGGTCTGTCGTCCTGTCTGCCGTCTTGTCTGCCGTCTTGTATGTCGTCTGGTCTGTTGTCTGGACTGTCGTCTTGTCTGCCGTCTTGTCTGCCGTCTTGTCTGCCGTCTTGTCTGCCGTCTTGTCTGCCGTCTTGTCTGCCGTCTTGTCTGCCGTCTTGTCTGCCGTCTTCTCTGCCGTCTTGTCTACCGTCTTGTCTGCCGTCTTGTATGTCGTCTGGTCTGTCGTCCTGTCTGCCGTCTTGTCTGCCGTCTTGTCTGCCGTCTTGTCTGCCGTCTTGTCTGCCGTCTTGTCTGCCGTCTTCTCTGCCGTCTTGTCTACCGTCTTCTCTGCCGTCCAGTATGTCGTCTGGTCTGTCGTTCTGTCTGCCGTCTTGTCTGCCGTCTTGTCTGCCGTCTTGTATGTCGTCTGGTCTGTTGACTGGACTGTCGTCTTCTCTGCCGTCTTGTCTGCCGTCTTGTCTGCCGTCTTGTCTGCCGTCTTGTCTGCCGTGTTGTCTGCCGTCTTGTCTGCCGTCTTGTCTGCCGTCTTGTCTGCCGTCTTGTCTGCCGTCCTGTCTGCCGTCCTGTCTGTCTTCCTGTCTGCCGTCTTGTCTGCCGTCTTGTATGTCGTCTGGTCTGTTGTCTGGACTGTCGTCTTCTCTGCCGTCTTGTCTACCGTCTTGTCTGCCGTCTTGTATGTCGTCTGGTCTGTCGTCCTGTCTGCCGTCTTGTCTGCCGTCTTGTCTGCCGTCTTGTCTGCCTTTTTGTCTGCCGTCTTGTATGCCGTCCTGTCTGCCGTCCTGTCTGCCGTCTTGTCTGCCGTCTTGTCTGCCTTCTTGTCTGCCGTCTTGTCTGCCGTCTTGTCTGCCGTCTTGTCTGCCGTCTTGTCTGCCGTCTTGTCTGCCGTCTTGTCGGCCGTCTTGTCTGCCGTCTTGTATGTCGTCTGGTCTGTTGTCTGGACTGTCGTCTTGTCTGTCGTCTTGTCTGCCGTCTTGTCTGCCGTCTTGTCTGCCGTCTTGTCTGCCGTCTTGTCTGCCGTCTTGTCTGCCGTCTTGTCTGCCGTCTTGTCTGCCGTCTTGTCTGCCGTCTTGTCTGCCGTCTTGTCTGCCGTCTTCTCTGCCGTCTTGTCTACCGTCTTGTCTGCCGTCTTGTATGTCGTCTGGTCTGTCGTCCTGTCTGCCGTCTTGTCTGCCTTCTTGTCTGCCGTCTTGTCTGCCGTCTTGTCTGCCGTCTTGTCTGCCGTCTTGTCTGCCGTCTTGTCTGCCGTCTTGTCTGCCGTCTTGTCTGCCGTCCTGTCTGCCGTCCTGTCTGCCGTCTTGTCTGCCGTCTTGTCTGCCGTCTTGTCTACCGTCTTGTATGCCGTCTTGTCTGCCGTCTTGTATGTCGTCTGGTCTGTCGTCCTGTCTGCCGTCTTGTCTGCCGTCTTGTATGTCGTCTGGTCTGTTGTCTGGACTGTCGTCTTGTCTGCCGTCTTGTCTGCCGTCTTGTCTGCCGTCTTGTCTGCCGTCTTGTCTGCCGTCTTGTCTGCCGTCTTGTCTGCCGTCTTGTCTGCCGTCTTGTCTGCCGTCTTGTCTGCCGTCTTCTCTGCCGTCTTGTCTGACGTCTTGTCTGCCGTCTTGTCTGCCGTCTTGTCTGCCGTCTTGTCTGCCGTCTTGTCTGCCGTCTTGTCTGCCGTCTGGTCTGTTGTCTGGTCTGTTGTCTTGTCTGCCGTCTTGTCTGCCGTCTTGTCTGCCGTCTTGTCTGCCGTCTTGTCTGCCGTCTTGTCTGCCGTCTTGTCTGTCGTCCAGTATGTCGTCTGGTCTGTCGTCCTGTCTGCCGTCTTGCCTGCCGTCTTGTCTGCCGTCTTGTCTGCCGTCTTGTCTGCCGTCTTGTCTGCCGTCTTGTCTGCCGTCTTGTCTGCCGTCTTGTCTGCCGTCTTCTCTGCCGTCTTGTCTGCCGTCTTGTCTGCCGTCTTGTCTGCCGTCTTGTCTGCCGTCTTGTCTGCCGTCTTGTCTGCCGTCTTGTCTGCCGTCTTGTCTGCCGTCTTCTCTGCCGTCTTGTCTACCGTCTTGTCTGCCGTCTTGTATGACGTCTGGTCTGTCGTCCTGTCTGCCGTCCTGTCTGCCGTCTTGTCTGCCGTCTTGTCTGCCGTCTTGTCTGCCGTCTTGTCTGCCGTCTTGTCTGCCGTCTTGTCTGCCGTCTTGTCTGCCGTCTTGTCTGCCGTCTTGTCTGCCGTCCTGTCTGCCGTCCTGTCTGCCGTCTTGTCTGCCGTCTTGTCTGCCGTCTTGTCTAGCGTCTTGTATGCCGTCTTGTCTGCCGTCTTGTATGTCGTCTGGTCTGTCGTCCTGTCTGCCGTCTTGTCTGCCGTCTTGTATGTCGTCTGGTCTGTTGTCTGGACTGTCGTCTTGTCTGCCGTCTTGTCTGCCGTCTTGTCTGCCGTCTTGTCTGCCGTCTTGTCTGCCGTCTTGTCTGCCGTCTTCTCTGCCGTCTTGTCTACCGTCTTGTCTGCCGTCTTGTATGTCGTCCGATCTGTCGTCCTGTCTGCCGTCTTGTCTGCCTTCTTGTCTGCCGTCTTGTCTGCCGTCTTGTCTGCCGTCTTGTCTGCCGTCTTGTCTGCCGTCTTGTCTGCCGTCTTGTCTGCCGTCCTGTCTGCCGTCCTGTCTGCCGTCTTGTCTGCCGTCTTGTCTGCCGTCTTGTCTGCCGTCTTGTCTGCCGTCTTGTCTACCGTCTTGTCTGCCGTCTTGTATGTCGTCTGGTCTGTCGTCCTGTCTGCCGTCTTGTCTGCCTTCTTGTCTGCCGTCTTGTCTGCCGTCTTGTCTGCCGTCTTGTCTGCCGTCTTGTCTGCCGTCTTGTCTGCCGTCTTGTCTGCCGTCCTGTCTGCCGTCCTGTCTGCCGTCTTGTCTGCCGTCTTGTCTGCCGTCTTGTCTACCGTCTTGTATGCCGTCTTGTCTGCCGTCTTGTATGTCGTCTGGTCTGTCGTCCTGTCTGCCGTCTTGTCTGCCGTCTTGTATGTCGTCTGGTCTGTTGTCTGGACTGTCGTCTTGTCTGCCGTCTTGTCTGCCGTCTTGTCTGCCGTCTTGTCTGCCGTCTTGTCTGCCGTCTTGTCTGCCGTCTTGTCTGCCGTCTTGTCTGCCGTCTTGTCTGCCGTCTTGTCTGCCGTCTTGTCTGCCGTCTTCTCTGCCGTCTTGTCTGCCGTCTTGTCTGCCGTCTTGTCTGCCGTCTTGTCTGCCGTCTTGTCTGCCGTCTGGTCTGTTGTCTGGTCTGTTGTCTTGTCTGCCGTCTTGTCTGCCGTCTTGTCTGCCGTCTTGTCTGCCGTCTTGTCTGCCGTCTTGTCTGCCGTCTTGTCTGTCGTCCAGTATGTCGTCTGGTCTGTCGTCCTGTCTGCCGTCTTGTCTGCCGTCTTGTCTGCCGTCTTGTCTGCCGTCTTGTCTGCCTTCTTGTCTGCCGTCTTGTCTGCCGTCTTGTCTGCCGTCTTGTCTGCCGTCTTGTCTGCCGTCTTGTCTGCCGTCTTGTCTGCCGTCTTGTCTGCCGTCTTGTCTGCCGTCTTCTCTGCCGTCTTCTCTGCCGTCTTGTCTACCGTCTTGTCTGCCGTCTGGTCTGTTGTCTGGACTGTCGTCTTGTCTGCCGTCTTGTCTGCCGTCTTGTCTGCCGTCTTGTCTGCCGTCTTGTCTGCCGTCTTGTCTGCCGTCTTGTCTGCCGTCTTGTCTGCCGTCTTGTCTGCCGTCTTCTCTGCCGTCTTCTCTGCCGTCTTGTCTACCGTCTTGTCTGCCGTCTTGTATGTCGTCCTGTCTGCCGTCTTGTCTGTCGTCTTGTCTGCCGTCTTGTCTGCCGTCTTGTCTGCCGTCTTGTCTGCCGTCTTGTCTGCCGTCTGGTCTGTTGTCTGGTCTGTTGTCTTGTCTGCCGTCTTGTCTGCCGTCTTGTCTGCCGTCTTGTCTGCCGTCTTCTCTGCCGTCTTCTCTGCCGTCTTCTCTGCCGTCTTGTCTACCGTCTTGTCTGCCGTCTGGTCTGTTGTCTTGTCTGCCGTCTTGTCTGCCGTCTTGTCTGCCGTCTTGTCTGCCGTCTTGTCTGCCGTCTTGTCTGCCGTCTTGTCTGCCGTCTTCTCTGCCGTCTTCTCTGCCGTCTTGTCTACCGTCTTGTCTGCCGTCTTGTATGTCGTCTGGTCTGTCGTCCTGTCTGCCGTCTTGTCTGCCGTCTTGTCTGCCTTCTTGTCTGCCGTCTTGTCTGCCGTCTTGTCTGCCGTCTTGTCTGCCGTCTTGTCTGCCGTCTTGTCTGCCGTCTTGTCTGCCGTCTTGTCTGCCCTCTTGTCTGCCGTCTTGTCTGCCGTCTTGTCTGCCGTCTTGTCTGCCGTCTTGTATGTCGTCTGGTCTGTTGTCTGGACTGTCGTCTTGTCTGCCGTCTTGTCTGCCGTCTTGTCTGCCGTCTTGTCTGCCGTCTTGTCTGCCGTCTTGTATGTCGTCTGGTCTGTTGTCTGGACTGTCGTCTTGTCTGCCGTCTTGTCTGCCGTCTTGTCTGCCGTCTTGTCTGCCGTCTTGTCTGCCGTCTTGTCTGCCGTCTTGTCTGCCGTCTTGTCTGCCGTCTTCTCTGCCGTCTTCTCTGCCGTCTTGTCTGCCGTCTTGTCTACCGTCTTGTCTGCCGTCTTGTCTGCCGTCTTGTCTGCCGTCTTGTCTGCCGTCTTGTCTGCCGTCTTGTCTGCCGTCTTGTCTGCCTTCTTGTCTGCCGTCTTGTCTGCCGTCTTGTCTGCCGTCTTGTCTGCCGTCTTGTCTGCCGTCTTGTCTGCCGTCTTGTCTGCCGTCTTCTCTGCCGTCTTCTCTGCCGTCTTGTCTACCGTCTTGTCTGCCGTCTTGTCTACCGTCTTGTCTGCCGTCTTGTATGTCGTCTGGTCTGTCGTCCTGTCTGCCGTCTTGTCTGTCGTCCTGTCTGCCGTCTTGTCTGCCGTCTTGTCTGCCGTCTTGTCTGCCTTCTTGTCTGCCGTCTTGTCTGCCGTCTTGTCTGCCGTCTTGTCTGCCGTCTTGTCTGCCGTCTTGTCTGCCGTCTTGTCTGCCGTCTTGTCTGCCTTCTTGTCTGCCGTCTTGTCTGCCGTCTTGTCTGCCGTCTTGTCTGCCGTCTTGTCTGCCGTCTTGTCTGCCGTCTTGTCTGCCGTCTTGTCTGCCGTCTTCTCTGCCGTCTTCTCTGCCGTCTTCTCTGCCGTCTTGTCTGCCGTCTTGTCTGCCTTCTTGTCTGCCGTCTTGTCTGCCGTCTTGTCTGCCGTCTTGTCTGCCGTCTTGTCTGCCGTCTTGTCTGCCGTCTTGTCTACCGTCTTGTCTGCCGTCTTGTCTGCCGTCTTGTCTGCCGTCTTGTCTGCCGTCTTGTCTGCCTTCTTGTCTGCCGTCTTGTCTGCCGTCTTGTCTGCCGTCTTGTCTGCCGTCTTGTCTGCCGTCTTGTCTGCCGTCTTGTCTGCCGTCTTGTCTGCCGTCTTGTCTGCCGTCTTGTCTGCCGTCTTGTCTGCCGTCTTGTCTGCCGTCTTGTCTGCCGTCTTGTCTGCCGTCTTGTCTGCCGTCTTGTCTGCCGTCTTGTCTGCCGTCTTGTCTGCCGTCTTGTCTGCCGTCTTATCTGCCGTCTTGTCTGCCGTCTTGTCTGCCGTCTTGTCTGCCGTCTTGTCTGCCGTCTTGTCTGCCGTCTTGTCTGCCGTCTTCTCTGCCGTCTTCTCTGCCGTCTTGTCTACCGTCTTGTCTGCCGTCTTGTATGTCGTCTGGTCTGTCGTCCTGTCTGCCGTCTTGTCTGTCGTCCTGTCTGCCTTCTTGTCTGCCGTCTTGTCTGCCTTCTTGTCTGCCGTCTTGTCTGCCGTCTTGTCTGCCGTCTTGTCTGCCGTCTTGTCTGCCGTCTTGTCTGCCGTCTTGTCTGCCTTCTTGTCTGCCGTCTTGTCTGCCGTCTTGTCTGCCGTCTTGTCTGCCGTCTTGTCTGCCGTCTTGTCTGCCGTCTTGTCTGCCGTCTTCTCTGCCGTCTTCTCTGCCGTCTTGTCTACCGTCTTGTCTGCCGTCTTGTCTGCCGTCTTGTCTGCCTTCTTGTCTGCCGTCTTGTCTGCCGTCTTGTCTGCCGTCTTGTCTGCCGTCTTGTCTGCCGTCTTGTCTGCCGTCTTGTCTGCCTTCTTGTCTGCCGTCTTGTCTGCCGTCTTGTCTGCCGTCTTGTCTGCCGTCTTGTCTGCCGTCTTGTCTGCCGTCTTGTCTGCCGTCTTGTCTGCCTTCTTGTCTGCCGTCTTGTCTGCCGTCTTGTCTGCCGTCTTGTCTGCCGTCTTGTCTGCAGTCTTGTCTGCCGTCTTGTCTGCCGTCTTGTCTGCCGTCTTGTCTGCCGTCTTGTCTGCCGTCTTCTCTGCCGTCTTCTCTGCCGTCTTGTCTACCGTCTTGTCTGCCGTCTTGTCTGCCGTCTTGTCTGCCGTCTTGTCTGCCGTCTTGTCTGCCTTCTTGTCTGCCGTCTTGTCTGCCGTCTTGTCTGCCGTCTTGTCTGCCGTCTTGTCTGCCGTCTTGTCTGCCGTCTTGTCTGCCGTCTTGTCTGCCTTCTTGTCTGCCGTCTTGTCTGCCGTCTTGTCTGCCGTCTTGTCTGCCGTCTTGTCTGCCGTCTTGTCTGCCGTCTTGTCTGCCGTCTTGTCTGCCGTCTTGTCTGCCTTCTTGTCTGCCGTCTTGTCTGCCGTCTTGTCTGCCGTCTTGTCTGCCGTCTTGTCTGCCGTCTTGTCTGCCGTCTTCTCTGCCGACTTCTCTGCCGTCTTGTCTACCGTCTTGTCTGCCGTCTTGTATGTCGTCTGGTCTGTCGTCCTGTCTGCCGTCTTGTCTGTCGTCCTGTCTGCCGTCTTGTCTGCCGTCTTGTCTGCCGTCTTGTCTGCCTTCTTGTCTGCCGTCTTGTCTGCCGTCTTGTCTGCCGTCTTGTCTGCCGTCTTGTCTGCCGTCTTGTCTGCCGTCTTGTCTGCCTTCTTGTCTGCCGTCTTGTCTGCCGTCTTGTCTGCCGTCTTGTCTGCCGTCTTGTCTGCCGTCTTGTCTGCCGTCTTGTCTGCCTTCTTGTCTGCCGTCTTGTCTGCCGTCTTGTCTGCCGTCTTGTCTGCCGTCTTGTCTGCCGTCTTGTCTGCCGTCTTGTCTGCCGTCTTGTCTGCCGTCTTCTCTGCCGTCTTCTCTGCCGTCTTGTCTACCGTCTTGTCTGCCGTCTTGTATGTCGTCTGGTCTGTCGTCCTGTCTGCCGTCTTGTCTGTCGTCCTGTCTGCCGTCTTGTCTGCCGTCTTGTCTGCCGTCTTGTCTGCCTTCTTGTCTGCCGTCTTGTCTGCCGTCTTGTCTGCCGTCTTGTCTGCCGTCTTGTCTGCCGTCTTGTCTGCCGTCTTGTCTGCCGTCTTGTCTGCCTTCTTGTCTGCCGTCTTGTCTGCCGTCTTGTCTGCCGTCTTGTCTGCCGTCTTGTCTGCCGTCTTGTCTGCCGTCTTGTCTGCCGTCTTCTCTGCCGTCTTCTCTGCCGTCTTGTCTACCGTCTTGTCTGCCGTCTTGTATGTCGTCTGGTCTGTCGTCCTGTCTGCCGTCTTGTCTGTCGTCCTGTCTGCCGTCTTGTCTGCCGTCTTGTCTGCCGTCTTGTCTGCCTTCTTGTCTGCCGTCTTGTCTGCCGTCTTGTCTGCCGTCTTGTCTGCCGTCTTGTCTGCCGTCTTGTCTGCCGTCTTGTCTGCCGTCTTGTCTGCCGTCTTGTCTGCCTTCTTGTCTGCCGTCTTGTCTGCCGTCTTGTCTGCCGTCTTGTCTGCCGTCTTGTCTGCCGTCTTGTCTGCCGTCTTCTCTGCCGTCTTCTCTGCCGTCTTGTCTACCGTCTTGTCTGCCGTCTTGTATGTCGTCTGGTCTGTCGTCCTGTCTGCCGTCTTGTCTGCCGTCTTGTCTGCCGTCTTGTCTGCCTTCTTGTCTGCCGTCTTGTCTGCCGTCTTGTATGCCGTCTGGTCTGTCGTCCTGTCTGCCGTCTTGTCTGCCGTCTTGTCTGCCGTCTTGTCTGCCGTCTTGTCTGCCTTCTTGTCTGCCGTCTTGTCTGCCGTCTTGTCTGCCGTCTTGTCTGCCGTCTTGTCTGCCGTCTTGTCTGCCGTCTTCTCTGCCGTCTTCTCTGCCGTCTTCTCTGCCGTCTTGTCTGCCGTCTTGTATGTCGTCTGGTCTGTCGTCCTGTCTGCCGTCTTGTCTGTCGTCTTGTCTGCCGTCTGGTCTGTTGTCTGGACTGTCGTTCTGTCTGCCGTCTTGTCTGCCGTCTTGTCTGCCGTCTTGTCTGCCGTCTTGTCTGCCGTCTTGTCTGCCGTCTTGTCTGCCGTCTTGTCTGCCGTCTTCTCTGCCGTCTTCTCTGCCGTCTTGTCTACCGTCTTGTATGCCGTCTTGTATGTCGTCTGGTCTGTCGTCCTGTCTGCCGTCTTGTCTTTCGTCTTGTCTGCCGTCTTGTCTGCCGTCTTGTCTGCCGTCTTGTCTGCCGTCTTGTCTGCCGTCTTGTCTGCCGTCTTGTCTGCCGTCTTGTCTGCCGTCTTCTCTGCCGTCTTCTCTGCCGTCTTGTCTACCGTCTTGTCTGCCGTCTTGTCTGCCGTCTTGTCTGCCGTCTTGTCTGCCTTCTTGTCTGTCGTCTTGTCTGCCGTCTTGTCTGCCGTCTTCTCTGCCGTCTTCTCTGCCGTCTTGTCTACCGTCTTGTCTGCCGTCTTGTATGTCGTCTGGTCTGTCGTCCTGTCTGCCGTCTTGTCTGTCGTCTTGTCTGCCGTCTGGTCTGTTGTCTGGACTGTCGTCTTGTCTGCCGTCTTGTCTGTCGTCTTGTCTGCCGTCTGGTCTGTTGTCTGGACTGTCGTCTTGTCTGCCGTCTTGTCTGCCGTCTTGTCTGCCGTCTTGTCTGCCGTCTTGTCTGCCGTCTTGTCTGCCGTCTTCTCTGCCGTCTTCTCTGCCGTCTTGTCTACCGTCTTGTCTGCCGTCTTGTCTGCCGTCTTGTCTGCCGTCTTGTCTGCCGTCTTGTCTGCCGTCTTGTCTGCCGTCTTGTCTGCCGTCTTCTCTGCCGTCTTCTCTGCCGTCTTGTCTACTGTCTTGTCTGCCGTCTTGTATGTCGTCTGGTCTGTCGTCCTGTCTGCCGTCTTGTCTGTCGTCTTGTCTGCCGTCTGGTCTGTTGTCTGGACTGTCGTCTTGTCTGTCGTCTTGTCTGCCGTCTTGTCTTTCGTCTTGTCTGCCGTCTTGTCTGCCGTCTTGTCTGCCGTCTTGTCTGCCGTCTTGTCTGCCGTCTTGTCTGCCGTCTTCTCTGCCGTCTTCTCTGCCGTCTTGTCTACCGTCTTGTCTGCCGTCTTGTATGTCGTCTGGTCTGTCGTCCTGTCTGCCGTCTTGTCTTTCGTCTTGTCTGCCGTCTTGTCTGCCGTCTTGTCTGCCGTCTTGTCTGCCGTCTTGTCTGCCGTCTTGTCTGCCGTCTTGTCTGCCGTCTTGTCTGCCGTCTTGTCTGCCGTCTTCTCTGCCGTCTTCTCTGCCGTCTTGTCTACCGTCTTGTCTGCCGTCTTGTATGTCGTCTGGTCTGTCGTCCTGTCTGCCGTCTTGTCTTTCGTCTTGTCTGCCGTCTTGTCTGCCGTCTTGTCTGCCGTCTTGTCTGCCGTCTTGTCTGCCGTCTTGTCTGCCGTCTTGTCTGCCGTCTTCTCTGCCGTCTTCTCTGCCGTCTTGTCTACCGTCTTGTCTGCCGTCTTGTCTGCCGTCTTGTCTGCCGTCTTGTCTGCCTTCTTGTCTGTCGTCTTGTCTGCCGTCTTGTCTGCCGTCTTGTCTGCCGTCTTGTCTGCCGTCTTGTCTACCGTCTTGTCTGCCGTCTTGTATGTCGTCTGGTCTGTCGTCCTGTCTGCCGTCTTGTCTGCCGTCTTGTCTGCCTTCTTGTCTGCCGTCTTGTCTGCCGTCTTGTCTGCCGTCTTGTCTGCCGTCTTGTCTGCCGTCTTGTCTGCCGTCTTGTCTGCCGTCTTGTCTGCCCTCTTGTCTGCCGTCTTGTCTGCCGTCTTGTCTGCCGTCTTGTCTGCCGTCTTGTATGTCGTCTGGTCTGTTGTCTGGACTGTCGTCTTGTCTGCCGTCTTGTCTGCCGTCTTGTCTGTCGTCCTGTCTGCCGTCTTGTCTGCCGTCTTGTCTGCCGTCTTGTCTGCCGTCTTGTCTGCCGTCTTGTCTGCCGTCTTGTCTGCCGTCTTGTCTGCCGTCCAGTATGTCGTCTGGTCTGTCGTCCTGTCTGCCGTCTTGTCTGCCGTCTTGTCTGCCGTCTTGTCTGCCGTCTTGTCTGCCGTCTTGTCTGCCGTCTTGTCTGCCGTCTTGTCTGCCGTCTTGTCTGCCGTCTTGTCTGCCGTCTTGTCTACCGTCTTGTCTGCCGTCTTGTCTGCCGTCTTGTCTGCCGTCTTGTCTGCCGTCTTGTCTGCCGTCTTGTCTGCCGTCTTGTCTGCCGTCTTCTCTGCCGTCTTCTCTGCCGTCTTGTCTACCGTCTTGTCTGCCGTCTTGTATGTCGTCTGGTCTGTCGTCCTGTCTGCCGTCTTGTCTTTCGTCTTGTCTGCCGTCTTGTCTGCCGTCTTGTCTGCCGTCTTGTCTGCCGTCTTGTCTGCCGTCTTGTCTGCCGTCTTGTCTGCCGTCTTCTCTGCCGTCTTCTCTGCCGTCTTGTCTACCGTCTTGTCTGCCGTCTTGTCTGCCGTCTTGTCTGCCGTCTTGTCTGCCTTCTTGTCTGTCGTCTTGTCTGCCGTCTTGTCTGCCGTCTTGTCTGCCGTCTTGCTGCCGTCTTGTCTGCCGTCTTGTCTGCCGTCTTGTCTGCCGTCCAGTATGTCGTCTGGTCTGTCGTCCTGTCTGCCGTCTTGTCTGCCGTCTTGTCTGCCGTCTTGTCTGCCGTCTTGTCTGCCGTCTTGTCTGCCGTCTTGTCTGCCGTCTTGTCTGCCGTCTTGTCTGCCGTCTTGTCTGCCGTCTTGTCTGCCGTCTTGTCTGCCGTCTTGTCTGCCGTCTTGTCTGCCGTCTTGTCTGCCGTCTTGTCTGCCGTCTTGTCTGCCGTCTTCTCTGCCGTCTTCTCTGCCGTCTTGTCTACCGTCTTGTCTGCCGTCTTGTATGTCGTCAGGTCTGTCGTCCTGTCTGCCGTCTTGTCTGCCGTCTTGTCTGCCGCCTTGTCTGCCGTCTTGTCTGCCTTCTTGTCTGCCGTCTTGTCTGCCGTCTTGTCTGCCGTCTTGTCTGCCGTCTTGTCTGCCGTCTTGTCTGCCGTCTTGTCTGCCGTCTTGTCTGCCGTCTTGTCTGCCGTCTTGTCTGCCGTCTTGTCTGCCGTCTTGTCTGCCGTCTTGTCTGCCGTCTTGTCTGCCGTCTTGTCTGCCGTCTTGTCTGCCGTCTTGTCTGCCGTCTTGTCTGCCGTCTTGTCTGCCGTCTTCTCTGCCGTCTTCTCTGCCGTCTTGTCTACCGTCTTGTCTGCCCTCTTGTATGTCGTCTGGTCTGTCGTCCTGTCTGCCGTCTTGTCTGCCGTCTTGTCTGCCGTCTTGTCTGCCGTCTTGTCTGCCGTCTTGTCTGCCGTCTTGTCTGCCGTCCAGTATGTCGTCTGGTCTGTCGTCCTGTCTGCCGTCTTGTCGGCCGTCTTGTCTGCCGTCTTGTCTGCCTTCTTGTCTGCCGTCTTGTCTGCCGTCTTGTCTGCCGTCTTGTCTGCCGTCTTGTCTGCCGTCTTGTCTGCCGTCTTGTCTGCCGTCCAGTATGTCGTCTGGTCTGTCGTCCTGTCTGCCGTCTTGTCTGCCGTCTTGTCTGCCGTCTTGTCTGCCGTCTTGTCTGCCTTCTTGTCTGCCGTCTTGTCTGCCGTCTTGTCTGCCGTCTTGTCTGCCGTCTTGTCTGCCGTCTTGTCTGCCGTCTTGTCTGCCGTCTTGTCTGCCGTCTTCTCTGCCGTCTTCTCTGCCGTCTTGTCTACCGTCTTGTCTGCCGTCTTGTATGTCGTCTGGTCTGTCGTCCTGTCTGCCGTCTTGTCTTTCGTCTTGTCTGCCGTCTTGTCTGCCGTCTTGTCTGCCGTCTTGTCTGCCGTCTTGTCTGCCGTCTTGTCTGCCGTCTTGTCTGCCGTCTTCTCTGCCGTCTTCTCTGCCGTCTTGTCTACCGTCTTGTCTGCCGTCTTGTCTGCCGTCTTGTCTGCCGTCTTGTCTGCCTTCTTGTCTGTCGTCTTGTCTGCCGTCTTGTCTGCCGTCTTGTCTGCCGTCTTGCTGCCGTCTTGTCTGCCGTCTTGTCTGCCGTCTTGTCTGCCGTCCAGTATGTCGTCTGGTCTGTCGTCCTGTCTGCCGTCTTGTCTGCCGTCTTGTCTGCCGTCTTGTCTGCCGTCTTGTCTGCCGTCTTGTCTGCCGTCTTGTCTGCCGTCTTGTCTGCCGTCTTGTCTGCCGTCTTGTCTGCCGTCTTGTCTGCCGTCTTGTCTGCCGTCTTGTCTGCCGTCTTGTCTGCCGTCTTGTCTGCCGTCTTGTCTGCCGTCTTGTCTGCCGTCTTCTCTGCCGTCTTCTCTGCCGTCTTGTCTACCGTCTTGTCTGCCGTCTTGTATGTCGTCAGGTCTGTCGTCCTGTCTGCCGTCTTGTCTGCCGTCTTGTCTGCCGCCTTGTCTGCCGTCTTGTCTGCCTTCTTGTCTGCCGTCTTGTCTGCCGTCTTGTCTGCCGTCTTGTCTGCCGTCTTGTCTGCCGTCTTGTCTGCCGTCTTGTCTGCCGTCTTGTCTGCCGTCTTGTCTGCCGTCTTGTCTGCCGTCTTGTCTGCCGTCTTGTCTGCCGTCTTGTCTGCCGTCTTGTCTGCCGTCTTGTCTGCCGTCTTGTCTGCCGTCTTGTCTGCCGTCTTGTCTGCCGTCTTGTCTGCCGTCTTCTCTGCCGTCTTCTCTGCCGTCTTGTCTACCGTCTTGTCTGCCCTCTTGTATGTCGTCTGGTCTGTCGTCCTGTCTGCCGTCTTGTCTGCCGTCTTGTCTGCCGTCTTGTCTGCCGTCTTGTCTGCCGTCTTGTCTGCCGTCTTGTCTGCCGTCCAGTATGTCGTCTGGTCTGTCGTCCTGTCTGCCGTCTTGTCGGCCGTCTTGTCTGCCGTCTTGTCTGCCTTCTTGTCTGCCGTCTTGTCTGCCGTCTTGTCTGCCGTCTTGTCTGCCGTCTTGTCTGCCGTCTTGTCTGCCGTCTTGTCTGCCGTCCAGTATGTCGTCTGGTCTGTCGTCCTGTCTGCCGTCTTGTCTGCCGTCTTGTCTGCCGTCTTGTCTGCCGTCTTGTCTGCCTTCTTGTCTGCCGTCTTGTCTGCCGTCTTGTCTGCCGTCTTGTCTGCCGTCTTGTCTGCCGTCTTGTCTGCCGTCTTGTCTGCCGTCTTGTCTGCCGTCTTCTCTGCCGTCTTCTCTGCCGTCTTGTCTACCGTCTTGTCTGCCGTCTTGTATGTCGTCTGGTCTGTCGTCCTGTCTGCCGTCTTGTCTGCCGTCTTGTCTGCCGTCCAGTATGTCGTCTGGTCTGTCGTCCTGTCTGCCGTCTTGTCTGCCGTCTTGTCTGCCGTCTTGTCTGCCGTCTTGTCTGCCTTCTTGTCTGCCGTCTTGTCTGCCGTCTTGTCTGCCGTCTTGTCTGCCGTCTTGTCTGCCGTCTTGTCTGCCGTCTTGTCTGCCGTCTTGTCTGCCGTCTTCTCTGCCGTCTTCTCTGCCGTCTTGTCTGCCGTCTTGTCTGCCGTCTTGTCTGCCGTCTTGTCTGCCGTCTTGTCTGCCGTCTTGTCTGCCGTCTTGTCTGCCGTCTTGTCTGCCGTCTTGTCTGCCGTCTTGTCTGCCGTCTTGTCTGCCGTCTTGTCTGCCGTCTTGTCTGCCGTCTTGTCTGCCGTCTTGTCTGCCGTCTTGTCTGCCGTCTTGTCTGCCGTCTTGTCTGCCGTCTTGTCTGCCGTCTGGTCTGTTGTCTGGTCTGTTGTCTTGTCTGCCGTCTTGTCTGCCGTCTTGTCTGCCGTCTTGTCTGCCGTCTTGTCTGCCGTCTTGTCTGCCGTCTTGTCTGCCGTCTTGTCTGCCGTCTTGTCTGCCGTCTTGTCTGCCGTCTTGTCTGCCGTCTTGTCTGCCGTCTTGTCTGCCGTCTTGTCTGCCGTCTTGTCTGCCGTCTTGTCTGCCGTCTTGTCTGCCGTCTTGTCTGCCGTCTTGTATGTCGTCTGGTCTGTCGTCTTGTCTGCCGTCTTGTCTGCCGTCTTGTCTGCCGTCTTGTCTGCCGTCTTGTCTGCCGTCTTGTCTGCCGTCTTGTCTGCCGTCTTGTCTGCCGTCTTGTCTGCCGTCTTGTCTGCCGTCTTGTATGTCGGCTGGTCTGTTGTCTGGACTGTCGTCTTGTCTGCCGTCTTGTCTGCCGTCTTGTCTGCCGTCTTGTCTGCCGTCTTGTCTGCCGTCTTGTCTGCCGTCTTGTCTGCCGTCTTGTCTGCCGTCTTGTCTGCCGTCTTGTCTGCCGTCTTGTCTGCCGTCCTGTCTGCCGTCTTATCTGCCGTCTTGTCTGCCGTCTTGTCTGCCGTCTTGTCTGCCTTCTTGTCTGCCGTCTTGTCTGCCGTCTTGTCTGCCGTCTTGTCTGCCCTCTTGTCTGCCGTCTTGTCTGCCGTCTTGTCTGCCGTCTTGTCTGCCGTCTTGTCTGCCGTCTTGTCTGCCGTCTTGTCTGCCTTCTTGTCTGCCGTCTTGTCTGCCGTCTTCTCTGCCGTCTTGTCTACCGTCTTGTATGCCGTCTTGTCTGCCGTCTTGTATGTCGTCTGGTCTGTCGTCCTGTCTGCCGTCTTGTCTGCCGTCTTGTCTGCCGTCTTGTCTGCCGTCTTGTCTGCCGTCTTCTCTGCCGTCTTCTCTGCCGTCTTGTCTACCGTCTTGTCTGCCGTCTTGTATGTCGTCTGGTCTGTCGTCCTGTCTGCCGTCTTGTCTGCCGTCTTGTCTGCCGTCTTGTCTGCCGTCTTCTCTGCCGTCTTCTCTGCCGTCTTGTCTGCCGTCTTGTCTGCCGTCTTGTCTGCCGTCTTGTCTGCCGTCCTGTCTGCCGTCTTATCTGCCGTCTTGTCTGCCGTCTTGTCTGCCGTCTTGTCTGCCTTCTTGTCTGCCGTCTTGTCTGCCGTCTTGTCTGCCGTCTTGTCTGCCCTCTTGTCTGCCGTCTTGTCTGCCGTCTTGTCTGCCGTCTTGTCTGCCGTCTTGTCTGCCGTCTTGTCTGCCGTCTTGTCTGCCTTCTTGTCTGCCGTCTTGTCTGCCGTCTTCTCTGCCGTCTTGTCTACCGTCTTGTATGCCGTCTTGTCTGCCGTCTTGTATGTCGTCTGGTCTGTCGTCCTGTCTGCCGTCTTGTCTGCCGTCTTGTCTGCCGTCTTGTCTGCCGTCTTGTCTGCCGTCTTCTCTGCCGTCTTCTCTGCCGTCTTGTCTACCGTCTTGTCTGCCGTCTTGTATGTCGTCTGGTCTGTCGTCCTGTCTGCCGTCTTGTCTGCCGTCTTGTCTGCCGTCTTGTCTGCCGTCTTGTCTGCCGTCTTGTCTGCCGTCTTGTCTGCCGTCTTGTCTGCCGTCTTGTCTGCCGTCCTGTCTGCCGTCTTATCTGCCGTCTTGTCTGCCGTCTTGTCTGCCGTCTTGTCTGCCTTCTTGTCTGCCGTCTTGTCTGCCGTCTTGTCTGCCGTCTTGTCTGCCCTCTTGTCTGCCGTCTTGTCTGCCGTCTTGTCTGCCGTCTTGTCTGCCGTCTTGTCTGCCGTCTTGTCTGCCGTCTTGTCTGCCTTCTTGTCTGCCGTCTTGTCTGCCGTCTTCTCTGCCGTCTTGTCTACCGTCTTGTATGCCGTCTTGTCTGCCGTCTTGTCTGCCGTCTTCTCTGCCGTCTTCTCTGCCGTCTTGTCTACCGTCTTGTCTGCCGTCTTGTATGTCGTCTGGTCTGTCGTCCTGTCTGCCGTCTTGTCTGCCGTCTTGTCTGCCGTCTTGTCTGCCGTCTTCTCTGCCGTCTTCTCTGCCGTCTTGTCTGCCGTCTTGTCTGCCGTCTTGTCTGCCGTCTTGTCTGCCGTCTTGTCTGCCGTCTTGTCTGCCGTCTTGTCTGCCGTCTTGTCTGCCGTCTTGTCTGCCGTCTTGTCTGCCGTCTTGTCTGCCGTCTTGTCTGCCGTCTTGTCTGCCGTCTTGTCTGCCGTCTTGTCTGCCGTCTTCTCTGCCGTCTTCTCTGCCGTCTTGTCTACCGTCTTGTCTGCCCTCTTGTATGTCGTCTTGTCTGCCTTCTTGTCTGTCGTCTTGTCTGCCGTCTTGTCTGCCGTCTTGTCTGCCGTCTTGCTGCCGTCTTGTCTGCCGTCTTGTCTGCCGTCTTGTCTGCCGTCCAGTATGTCGTCTGGTCTGTCGTCCTGTCTGCCGTCTTGTCTGCCGTCTTGTCTGCCGTCTTGTCTGCCGTCTTGTCTGCCGTCTTGTCTGCCGTCTTGTCTGCCGTCTTGTCTGCCGTCTTGTCTGCCGTCTTGTCTGCCGTCTTCTCTGCCGTCTTCTCTGCCGTCTTGTCTACCGTCTTGTCTGCCGTCTTGTATGTCGTCAGGTCTGTCGTCCTGTCTGCCGTCTTGTCTGCCGTCTTGTCTGCCGTCTTGTCTGCCGTCTTGTCTGCCTTCTTGTCTGCCGTCTTGTCTGCCGTCTTGTCTGCCGTCTTGTCTGCCGTCTTGTCTGCCGTCTTGTCTGCCGTCTTGTCTGCCGTCTTGTCTGCCGTCTTGTCTGCCGTCTTGTCTGCCGTCTTGTCTGCCGTCTTGTCTGCCGTCTTGTCTGCCGTCTTGTCTGCCGTCTTGTCTGCCGTCTTGTCTGCCGTCTTGTCTGCCGTCTTGTCTGCCGTCTTGTCTGCCGTCTTGTCTGCCGTCTTGTCTGCCGTCTGGTCTGTTGTCTGGTCTGTTGTCTTGTCTGCCGTCTTGTCTGCCGTCTTGTCTGCCGTCTTGTCTGCCGTCTTGTCTGCCGTCTTGTCTGCCGTCTTGTCTGCCGTCTTGTCTGCCGTCTTGTCTGCCGTCTTGTCTGCCGTCTTGTCTGCCGTCTTGTCTGCCGTCTTGTCTGCCGTCTTGTCTGCCGTCTTGTCTGCCGTCTTGTCTGCCGTCTTGTCTGCCGTCTTGTCTGCCGTCTTGTATGTCGTCTGGTCTGTCGTCTTGTCTGCCGTCTTGTCTGCCGTCTTGTCTGCCGTCTTGTCTGCCGTCTTGTCTGCCGTCTTGTCTGCCGTCTTGTCTGCCGTCTTGTCTGCCGTCTTGTCTGCCGTCTTGTCTGCCGTCTTGTATGTCGGCTGGTCTGTTGTCTGGACTGTCGTCTTGTCTGCCGTCTTGTCTGCCGTCTTGTCTGCCGTCTTGTCTGCCGTCTTGTCTGCCGTCTTGTCTGCCGTCTTGTCTGCCGTCTTGTCTGCCGTCTTGTCTGCCGTCTTGTCTGCCGTCTTGTCTGCCGTCCTGTCTGCCGTCTTATCTGCCGTCTTGTCTGCCGTCTTGTCTGCCGTCTTGTCTGCCTTCTTGTCTGCCGTCTTGTCTGCCGTCTTGTCTGCCGTCTTGTCTGCCCTCTTGTCTGCCGTCTTGTCTGCCGTCTTGTCTGCCGTCTTGTCTGCCGTCTTGTCTGCCGTCTTGTCTGCCGTCTTGTCTGCCTTCTTGTCTGCCGTCTTGTCTGCCGTCTTCTCTGCCGTCTTGTCTACCGTCTTGTATGCCGTCTTGTCTGCCGTCTTGTATGTCGTCTGGTCTGTCGTCCTGTCTGCCGTCTTGTCTGCCGTCTTGTCTGCCGTCTTGTCTGCCGTCTTGTCTGCCGTCTTCTCTGCCGTCTTCTCTGCCGTCTTGTCTACCGTCTTGTCTGCCGTCTTGTATGTCGTCTGGTCTGTCGTCCTGTCTGCCGTCTTGTCTGCCGTCTTGTCTGCCGTCTTGTCTGCCTTCTTGTCTGCCGTCTTGTCTGCCGTCTTGTCTGCCGTCTTGTCTGCCGTCTTGTCTGCCGTCTTGTCTGCCGTCTTGTCTGCCGACTTAATTGCCGTCTTGTCTGCCGTCTTGTCTGCCGTCTTCTCTGCCGTCTTGTCTACCGTCTTGTCTGCCGTCTTGTCTGCCGTCTTGTCTGCCGTCTTGTCTGCCATCTTGTCTGCCGCCTTGTCTGCCGTCTTGTCTGCCGTCTTGTCTGCCGTCTTGTCTGCTGTCTTGTATGTCGTCTGGTCTGCCGTCTTGTATGTCGTCTGGTCTGTCGTCTTGTCTGCCGTCTTGTCTGCCGTCTTGTCTGCCGTCTTGTCTGCCGTCTTCTCTGCCGTCTTCTCTGCCGTCTTGTCTACCGTCTTGTCTGCCGTCTTGTCTGCCGTCTTGTCTGCCGTCCTGTCTGCCGTCTTATCTGCCGTCTTGTCTGCCGTCTTGTCTGCCGTCCTGTCTGCCGTCCTGTCTGCCGTCCTGTCTGCCGTCTTGTCTGCCGTCTTGTCTGCCGTCTTGTCTGCCGTCTTGTCTGCCGTCTTGTCTGTCGTCTTGTCTGCCGTCTTGTCTGCCGTCTTGTCTGCCGTCTTGTCTGCCGTCTTGTCTGCCGTCTTGTCTGCCGTCTTGTATGTCGTCTGGTCTGTTGTCTGGACTGTCGTCTTGTCTGCCGTCTTGTCTGCCGTCTTGTCTGCCGTCATGTCTGCCGTCTTGTCTGCCGTCTTGTATGTCGTCTGGTCTGTTGTCTGGACTGTCGTCTTGTCTGCCGTCTTGTCTGCCGTCTTGTCTGCCGTCTTGTCTGCCGTCTTGTCTGCCGTCTTGTCTGCCTTCTTGTCTGCCGTCTTGTCTGCCGTCTTGTCTGCCGTCTTGTCTGCCGTCTTGTCTGTCGTCCTGTCTGCCGTCTTGTCTTTCGTCTTGTCTGCCGTCTTGTCTGCCGTCTTGTCTGCCGTCTTGTCTGCCGTCTTGTCTGCCGTCTTGTCTGCCGTCTTGTCTGCCGTCTTGTCTGCCGTCTTCTCTGCCGTCTTCTCTGCCGTCTTGTCTACCGTCTTGTCTGCCGTCTTGTCTGCCGTCTTGTCTGCCTTCTTGTCTGTCGTCTTGTCTGTCGTCTTGTCTGCCGTCTTGTCTGCCGTCTTGTCTGCCGTCTTGTCTACCGTCTTGTCTGCCGTCTTGTATGTCGTCTGGTCTGTCGTCCTGTCTGCCGTCTTGTCTGCCGTCTTGTCTGCCGTCTTGTCTGCCTTCTTGTCTGCCGTCTTGTCTGCCGTCTTGTCTGCCGTCTTGTCTGCCGTCTTGTCTGCCGTCTTGTCTGCCGTCTTGTCTGCCGTCTTGTCTGCCGTCTTGTCTGCCGTCTTGTCTGCCGTCTTGTCTGCCGTCTTCTCTGCCGTCTTCTCTGCCGTCTTGTCTACCGTCTTGTCTGCCGTCTTGTCTGCCGTCTTGTCTGCCGTCTTGTCTGCCTTCTTGTCTGTCGTCTTGTCTGCCGTCTTGTCTGCCGTCTTGTCTGCCGTCTTGCTGCCGTCTTGTCTGCCGTCTTGTCTGCCGTCTTGTCTGCCGTCCAGTATGTCGTCTGGTCTGTCGTCCTGTCTGCCGTCTTGTCTGCCGTCTTGTCTGCCGTCTTGTCTGCCGTCTTGTCTGCCGTCTTGTCTGCCGTCTTGTCTGCCGTCTTGTCTGCCGTCTTGTCTGCCGTCTTGTCTGCCGTCTTCTCTGCCGTCTTCTCTGCCGTCTTGTCTACCGTCTTGTCTGCCGTCTTGTATGTCGTCAGGTCTGTCGTCCTGTCTGCCGTCTTGTCTGCCGTCTTGTCTGCCGTCTTGTCTGCCGTCTTGTCTGCCGTCTTGTCTGCCTTCTTGTCTGCCGTCTTGTCTGCCGTCTTGTCTGCCGTCTTGTCTGCCGTCTTGTCTGCCGTCTTGTCTGCCGTCTTGTCTGCCGTCTTGTCTGCCGTCTTGTCTGCCGTCTTGTCTGCCGTCTTGTCTGCCGTCTTGTCTGCCGTCTTGTCTGCCGTCTTGTCTGCCGTCTTGTCTGCCGTCTTGTCTGCCGTCTTGTCTGCCGTCTTGTCTGCCGTCTTGTCTGCCGTCTTGTCTGCCGTCTTGTCTGCCGTCTTGTCTGCCGTCTTGTCTGCCGTCTGGTCTGTTGTCTGGTCTGTTGTCTTGTCTGCCGTCTTGTCTGCCGTCTTGTCTGCCGTCTTGTCTGCCGTCTTGTCTGCCGTCTTGTCTGCCGTCTTGTCTGCCGTCTTGTCTGCCGTCTTGTCTGCCGTCTTGTCTGCCGTCTTGTCTGCCGTCTTGTCTGCCGTCTTGTCTGCCGTCTTGTCTGCCGTCTTGTCTGCCGTCTTGTCTGCCGTCTTGTCTGCCGTCTTGTCTGCCGTCTTGTCTGCCGTCTTGTATGTCGTCTGGTCTGTCGTCTTGTCTGCCGTCTTGTCTGCCGTCTTGTCTGCCGTCTTGTCTGCCGTCTTGTCTGCCGTCTTGTCTGCCGTCTTGTCTGCCGTCTTGTCTGCCGTCTTGTCTGCCGTCTTGTCTGCCGTCTTGTCTGCCGTCTTGTATGTCGGCTGGTCTGTTGTCTGGACTGTCGTCTTGTCTGCCGTCTTGTCTGCCGTCTTGTCTGCCGTCTTGTCTGCCGTCTTGTCTGCCGTCTTGTCTGCCGTCTTGTCTGCCGTCTTGTCTGCCGTCTTGTCTGCCGTCTTGTCTGCCGTCTTGTCTGCCGTCTTGTCTGCCGTCTTGTCTGCCGTCTTGTCTGCCGTCCTGTCTGCCGTCTTATCTGCCGTCTTGTCTGCCGTCTTGTCTGCCGTCTTGTCTGCCTTCTTGTCTGCCGTCTTGTCTGCCGTCTTGTCTGCCGTCTTGTCTGCCCTCTTGTCTGCCGTCTTGTCTGCCGTCTTGTCTGCCGTCTTGTCTGCCGTCTTGTCTGCCGTCTTGTCTGCCGTCTTGTCTGCCTTCTTGTCTGCCGTCTTGTCTGCCGTCTTCTCTGCCGTCTTGTCTACCGTCTTGTATGCCGTCTTGTCTGCCGTCTTGTATGTCGTCTGGTCTGTCGTCCTGTCTGCCGTCTTGTCTGCCGTCTTGTCTGCCGTCTTGTCTGCCGTCTTGTCTGCCGTCTTCTCTGCCGTCTTCTCTGCCGTCTTGTCTACCGTCTTGTCTGCCGTCTTGTATGTCGTCTGGTCTGTCGTCCTGTCTGCCGTCTTGTCTGCCGTCTTGTCTGCCGTCTTGTCTGCCTTCTTGTCTGCCGTCTTGTCTGCCGTCTTGTCTGCCGTCTTGTCTGCCGTCTTGTCTGCCGTCTTGTCTGCCGTCTTGTCTGCCGACTTAATTGCCGTCTTGTCTGCCGTCTTGTCTGCCGTCTTCTCTGCCGTCTTGTCTACCGTCTTGTCTGCCGTCTTGTCTGCCGTCTTGTCTGCCGTCTTGTCTGCCATCTTGTCTGCCGCCTTGTCTGCCGTCTTGTCTGCCGTCTTGTCTGCCGTCTTGTCTGCTGTCTTGTATGTCGTCTGGTCTGCCGTCTTGTATGTCGTCTGGTCTGTCGTCTTGTCTGCCGTCTTGTCTGCCGTCTTGTCTGCCGTCTTGTCTGCCGTCTTGTCTGCCGTCTTCTCTGCCGTCTTCTCTGCCGTCTTGTCTACCGTCTTGTCTGCCGTCTTGTCTGCCGTCTTGTCTGCCGTCCTGTCTGCCGTCTTATCTGCCGTCTTGTCTGCCGTCTTGTCTGCCGTCCTGTCTGCCGTCCTGTCTGCCGTCCTGTCTGCCGTCTTGTCTGCCGTCTTGTCTGCCGTCTTGTCTGCCGTCTTGTCTGCCGTCTTGTCTGTCGTCTTGTCTGCCGTCTTGTCTGCCGTCTTGTCTGCCGTCTTGTCTGCCGTCTTGTCTGCCGTCTTGTCTGCCGTCTTGTATGTCGTCTGGTCTGTTGTCTGGACTGTCGTCTTGTCTGCCGTCTTGTCTGCCGTCTTGTCTGCCGTCATGTCTGCCGTCTTGTCTGCCGTCTTGTATGTCGTCTGGTCTGTTGTCTGGACTGTCGTCTTGTCTGCCGTCTTGTCTGCCGTCTTGTCTGCCGTCTTGTCTGCCGTCTTGTCTGCCGTCTTGTCTGCCTTCTTGTCTGCCGTCTTGTCTGCCGTCTTGTCTGCCGTCTTGTCTGCCGTCTTGTCTGTCGTCCTGTCTGCCGTCTTGTCTTTCGTCTTGTCTGCCGTCTTGTCTGCCGTCTTGTCTGCCGTCTTGTCTGCCGTCTTGTCTGCCGTCTTGTCTGCCGTCTTGTCTGCCGTCTTGTCTGCCGTCTTGTCTGCCGTCTTCTCTGCCGTCTTCTCTGCCGTCTTGTCTACCGTCTTGTCTGCCGTCTTGTCTGCCGTCTTGTCTGCCTTCTTGTCTGTCGTCTTGTCTGTCGTCTTGTCTGCCGTCTTGTCTGCCGTCTTGTCTGCCGTCTTGTCTACCGTCTTGTCTGCCGTCTTGTATGTCGTCTGGTCTGTCGTCCTGTCTGCCGTCTTGTCTGCCGTCTTGTCTGCCGTCTTGTCTGCCTTCTTGTCTGCCGTCTTGTCTGCCGTCTTGTCTGCCGTCTTGTCTGCCGTCTTGTCTGCCGTCTTGTCTGCCGTCTTGTCTGCCGTCTTGTCTGCCGTCTTGTCTGCCCTCTTGTCTGCCGTCTTGTCTGCCGTCTTGTCTGCCGTCTTGTCTGCCGTCTTGTATGTCGTCTGGTCTGTTGTCTGGACTGTCGTCTTGTCTGCCGTCTTGTCTGCCGTCTTGTCTGCCGTCTTGTCTGCCGTCTTGTCTGCCGTCTTGTCTGCCGTCTTGTATGTCGTCTGGTCTGTTGTCTGGACTGTCGTCTTGTCTGCCGTCTTGTCTGCCGTCTTGTCTGCCGTCTTGTCTGCCGTCTTGTCTGCCGTCTTGTCTGCCGTCTTGTCTGCCGTCTTGTCTGCCGTCTTGTCTGCCGTCTTCTCTGCCGTCTTCTCTGCCGTCTTGTCTACCGTCTTGTCTGCCGTCTTGTATGTCGTCTGGTCTGTCGTCCTGTCTGCCGTCTTGTCTGCCGTCTTGTCTGCCGTCTTGTCTGCCGTCTTGTCTGCCGTCTTGTCTGCCGTCTTGTCTGCCGTCCAGTATGTCGTCTGGTCTGTCGTCCTGTCTGCCGTCTTGTCGGCCGTCTTGTCTGCCGTCTTGTCTGCCTTCTTGTCTGCCGTCTTGTCTGCCGTCTTGTCTGCCGTCTTGTCTGCCGTCTTGTCTGCCGTCTTGTCTGCCGTCCAGTATGTCGTCTGGTCTGTCGTCCTGTCTGCCGTCTTGTCTGCCGTCTTGTCTGCCGTCTTGTCTGCCGTCTTGTCTGCCTTCTTGTCTGCCGTCTTGTCTGCCGTCTTGTCTGCCGTCTTGTCTGCCGTCTTGTCTGCCGTCTTGTCTGCCGTCTTGTCTGCCGTCTTCTCTGCCGTCTTCTCTGCCGTCTTGTCTACCGTCTTGTCTGCCGTCTTGTATGTCGTCTGGTCTGTCGTCCTGTCTGCCGTCTTGTCTGTCGTCTTGTCTGCCGTCTGGTCTGTTGTCTGGACTGTCGTCTTGTCTGCCGTCTTGTCTGCCGTCTTGTCTGCCGTCTTGTCTGCCGTCTTGTCTGCCGTCTTGTCTGCCGTCTTGTCTGCCGTCTTCTCTGCCGTCTTCTCTGCCGTCTTGTCTACCGTCTTGTCTGCCGTCTTGTATGTCGTCTGGTCTGTCGTCCTGTCTGCCGTCTTGTCTTTCGTCTTGTCTGCCGTCTTGTCTGCCGTCTTGTCTGCCGTCTTGTCTGCCGTCTTGTCTGCCGTCTTGTCTGCCGTCTTGTCTGCCGTCTTCTCTGCCGTCTTCTCTGCCGTCTTGTCTACCGTCTTGTCTGCCGTCTTGTCTGCCGTCTTGTCTGCCGTCTTGTCTGCCTTCTTGTCTGTCGTCTTGTCTGCCGTCTTGTCTGCCGTCTTGTCTGCCGTCTTGCTGCCGTCTTGTCTGCCGTCTTGTCTGCCGTCTTGTCTGCCGTCCAGTATGTCGTCTGGTCTGTCGTCCTGTCTGCCGTCTTGTCTGCCGTCTTGTCTGCCGTCTTGTCTGCCGTCTTGTCTGCCGTCTTGTCTGCCGTCTTGTCTGCCGTCTTGTCTGCCGTCTTGTCTGCCGTCTTGTCTGCCGTCTTGTCTGCCGTCTTGTCTGCCGTCTTGTCTGCCGTCTTGTCTGCCGTCTTGTCTGCCGTCTTGTCTGCCGTCTTGTCTGCCGTCTTCTCTGCCGTCTTCTCTGCCGTCTTGTCTACCGTCTTGTCTGCCGTCTTGTATGTCTGCCTTCTTGTCTGCCGTCTTGTCTGCCGTCTTGTCTGCCGTCTTGTCTGCGGTCTTGTCTGCCGTCTTGTCTGCCGTCTTGTCTGCCGTCCAGTATGTCGTCTGGTCTGTCGTCCTGTCTGCCGTCTTGTCTGCCGTCTTGTCTGCCGTCTTGTCTGCCGTCTTGTCTGCCTTCTTGTCTGCCGTCTTGTCTGCCGTCTTGTCTGCCGTCTTGTCTGCCGTCTTGTCTGCCGTCTTGTCTGCCGTCTTGTCTGCCGTCTTCTCTGCCGTCTTCTCTGCCGTCTTGTCTACCGTCTTGTCTGCCGTCTTGTATGTCGTCTGGTCTGTCGTCCTGTCTGCCGTCTTGTCTGTCGTCTTGTCTGCCGTCTGGTCTGTTGTCTGGACTGTCGTCTTGTCTGCCGTCTTGTCTGCCGTCTTGTCTGCCGTCTTGTCTGCCGTCTTGTCTGCCGTCTTGTCTGCCGTCTTGTCTGCCGTCTTCTCTGCCGTCTTCTCTGCCGTCTTGTCTACCGTCTTGTCTGCCGTCTTGTATGTCGTCTGGTCTGTCGTCCTGTCTGCCGTCTTGTCTTTCGTCTTGTCTGCCGTCTTGTCTGCCGTCTTGTCTGCCGTCTTGTCTGCCGTCTTGTCTGCCGTCTTGTCTGCCGTCTTGTCTGCCGTCTTCTCTGCCGTCTTCTCTGCCGTCTTGTCTACCGTCTTGTCTGCCGTCTTGTCTGCCGTCTTGTCTGCCGTCTTGTCTGCCTTCTTGTCTGTCGTCTTGTCTGCCGTCTTGTCTGCCGTCTTGTCTGCCGTCTTGCTGCCGTCTTGTCTGCCGTCTTGTCTGCCGTCTTGTCTGCCGTCCAGTATGTCGTCTGGTCTGTCGTCCTGTCTGCCGTCTTGTCTGCCGTCTTGTCTGCCGTCTTGTCTGCCGTCTTGTCTGCCGTCTTGTCTGCCGTCTTGTCTGCCGTCTTGTCTGCCGTCTTGTCTGCCGTCTTGTCTGCCGTCTTGTCTGCCGTCTTGTCTGCCGTCTTGTCTGCCGTCTTGTCTGCCGTCTTGTCTGCCGTCTTGTCTGCCGTCTTGTCTGCCGTCTTCTCTGCCGTCTTCTCTGCCGTCTTGTCTACCGTCTTGTCTGCCGTCTTGTATGTCGTCAGGTCTGTCGTCCTGTCTGCCGTCTTGTCTGCCGTCTTGTCTGCCGCCTTGTCTGCCGTCTTGTCTGCCTTCTTGTCTGCCGTCTTGTCTGCCGTCTTGTCTGCCGTCTTGTCTGCCGTCTTGTCTGCCGTCTTGTCTGCCGTCTTGTCTGCCGTCTTGTCTGCCGTCTTGTCTGCCGTCTTGTCTGCCGTCTTGTCTGCCGTCTTGTCTGCCGTCTTGTCTGCCGTCTTGTCTGCCGTCTTGTCTGCCGTCTTGTCTGCCGTCTTGTCTGCCGTCTTGTCTGCCGTCTTGTCTGCCGTCTTCTCTGCCGTCTTCTCTGCCGTCTTGTCTACCGTCTTGTCTGCCCTCTTGTATGTCGTCTGGTCTGTCGTCCTGTCTGCCGTCTTGTCTGCCGTCTTGTCTGCCGTCTTGTCTGCCGTCTTGTCTGCCGTCTTGTCTGCCGTCTTGTCTGCCGTCCAGTATGTCGTCTGGTCTGTCGTCCTGTCTGCCGTCTTGTCGGCCGTCTTGTCTGCCGTCTTGTCTGCCTTCTTGTCTGCCGTCTTGTCTGCCGTCTTGTCTGCCGTCTTGTCTGCCGTCTTGTCTGCCGTCTTGTCTGCCGTCTTGTCTGCCGTCCAGTATGTCGTCTGGTCTGTCGTCCTGTCTGCCGTCTTGTCTGCCGTCTTGTCTGCCGTCTTGTCTGCCGTCTTGTCTGCCTTCTTGTCTGCCGTCTTGTCTGCCGTCTTGTCTGCCGTCTTGTCTGCCGTCTTGTCTGCCGTCTTGTCTGCCGTCTTGTCTGCCGTCTTGTCTGCCGTCTTCTCTGCCGTCTTCTCTGCCGTCTTGTCTACCGTCTTGTCTGCCGTCTTGTATGTCGTCTGGTCTGTCGTCCTGTCTGCCGTCTTGTCTGTCGTCTTGTCTGCCGTCTGGTCTGTTGTCTGGACTGTCGTCTTGTCTGCCGTCTTGTCTGCCGTCTTGTCTGCCGTCTTGTCTGCCGTCTTGTCTGCCGTCTTGTCTGCCGTCTTGTCTGCCGTCTTCTCTGCCGTCTTCTCTGCCGTCTTGTCTACCGTCTTGTCTGCCGTCTTGTATGTCGTCTGGTCTGTCGTCCTGTCTGCCGTCTTGTCTTTCGTCTTGTCTGCCGTCTTGTCTGCCGTCTTGTCTGCCGTCTTGTCTGCCGTCTTGTCTGCCGTCTTGTCTGCCGTCTTGTCTGCCGTCTTGTCTGCCGTCTTGTCTGCCGTCTTCTCTGCCGTCTTCTCTGCCGTCTTCTCTGCCGTCTTCTCTGCCGTCTTGTCTACCGTCTTGTCTGCCGTCTTGTCTGCCGTCTTGTCTGCCGTCTTGTCTGCCTTCTTGTCTGTCGTCTTGTCTACCGTCTTGTCTGCCGTCTTGTCTGCCGTCTTGTCTGCCTTCTTGTCTGTCGTCTTGTCTACCGTCTTGTCTGCCGTCTTGTATGTCGTCTGGTCTGTCGTCCTGTCTGCCGTCTTGTCTGTCGTCTTGTCTGCCGTCTGGTCTGTTGTCTGGACTGTCGTCTTGTCTGCCGTCTTGTCTGCCGTCTTGTCTGCCGTCTTGTATGTCGTCTGGTCTGTCGTCCTGTCTGCCGTCTTGTCTTTCGTCTTGTCTGCCGTCTTGTCTGCCGTCTTGTCTGCCGTCTTGTCTGCCGTCTTGTCTGCCGTCTTGTCTGCCGTCTTGTCTGCCGTCTTGTCTGCCGTCTTGTCTGCCGTCTTGTCTGCCGTCTTGTCTGCCGTCTTCTCTGCCGTCTTCTCTGCCGTCTTGTCTACCGTCTTGTCTGCCGTCTTGTATGTCGTCAGGTCTGTCGTCCTGTCTGCCGTCTTGTCTGCCGTCTTGTCTGCCGCCTTGTCTGCCGTCTTGTCTGCCTTCTTGTCTGCCGTCTTGTCTGCCGTCTTGTCTGCCGTCTTGTCTGCCGTCTTGTCTGCCGTCTTGTCTGCCGTCTTGTCTGCCGTCTTGTCTGCCGTCTTGTCTGCCGTCTTGTCTGCCGTCTTGTCTGCCGTCTTGTCTGCCGTCTTGTCTGCCGTCTTGTCTGCCGTCTTGTCTGCCGTCTTGTCTGACGTCTTGTCTGCCGTCTTGTCTGCCGTCTTGTCTGCCGTCTTGTCTGCCGTCTTGTCTGCCGTCTTGTCTGCCGTCTTGTCTGCCGTCTTGTCTGCCGTCTTGTCTGCCGTCTTGTCTGCCGTCTTGTCTGCCGTCTGGTCTGTTGTCTGGTCTGTTGTCTTGTCTGTTGTCTTGTCTGCCGTCTTGTCTGCCGTCTTGTCTGCCGTCTTGTCTGCCGTCTTGTCTGCCGTCTTGTCTGCCGTCTTGTCTGCCGTCTTGTCTGCCGTCTTGTCTGCCGTCTTGTCTGCCGTCTTGTCTGCCGTCTTGTCTGCCGTCTTGTCTGCCGTCTTGTCTGCCGTCTTGTATGTCGGCTGGTCTGTTGTCTGGACTGTCGTCTTGTCTGCCGTCTTGTCTGCCGTCTTGTCTGCCGTCTTGTCTGCCGTCTTGTCTGCCGTCTTGTCTGCCGTCTTGTCTGCCGTCCAGTATGTCGTCTGGTCTGTCGTCCTGTCTGCCGTCTTGTCTGCCGTCTTGTCTGCCGTCTTGTCTGCCGTCTTGTCTGCCTTCTTGTCTGCCGTCTTGTCTGCCGTCTTGTCAGCCGTCTTGTCTGCCGTCTTGTCTGCCGTCTTGTCTGCCGTCTTGTCTGCCGTCTTGTCTGCCGTCTTGTCTGCCGTCTTCTCTGCCGTCTTCTCTGCCGTCTTGTCTACCGTCTTGTCTGCCGTCTTGTATGTCGTCTGGTCTGTCGTCCTGTCTGCCGTCTTGTCTGTCGTCTTGTCTGCCGTCTGGTCTGTTGTCTGGACTGTCGTCTTGTCTGCCGTCTTGTCTGCCGTCTTGTCTGCCGTCTTGTCTGCCGTCTTGTCTGCCGTCTTGTCTGCCGTCTTGTCTGCCGTCTTGTCTGCCGTCTTCTCTGCCGTCTTCTCTGCCGTCTTCTCTGCCGTCTTCTCTGCCGTCTTGTCTACCGTCTTGTCTGCCGTCTTGTCTGCCGTCTTGTCTGCCGTCTTGTCTGCCTTCTTGTCTGTCGTCTTGTCTACCGTCTTGTCTGCCGTCTTGTCTGCCGTCTTGTCTGCCTTCTTGTCTGTCGTCTTGTCTACCGTCTTGTCTGCCGTCTTGTATGTCGTCTGGTCTGTCGTCCTGTCTGCCGTCTTGTCTGTCGTCTTGTCTGCCGTCTGGTCTGTTGTCTGGACTGTCGTCTTGTCTGCCGTCTTGTCTGCCGTCTTGTCTGCCGTCTTGTATGTCGTCTGGTCTGTCGTCCTGTCTGCCGTCTTGTCTTTCGTCTTGTCTGCCGTCTTGTCTGCCGTCTTGTCTGCCGTCTTGTCTGCCGTCTTGTCTGCCGTCTTGTCTGCCGTCTTGTCTGCCGTCTTCTCTGCCGTCTTCTCTGCCGTCTTGTCTACCGTCTTGTCTGCCGTCTTGTCTGCCGTCTTGTCTGCCGTCTTGTCTGCCTTCTTGTCTGTCGTCTTGTCTGCCGTCTTGTCTGCCGTCTTGTCTGCCGTCTTGCTGCCGTCTTGTCTGCCGTCTTGTCTGCCGTCTTGTCTGCCGTCCAGTATGTCGTCTGGTCTGTCGTCCTGTCTGCCGTCTTGTCTGCCGTCTTGTCTGCCGTCTTGTCTGCCGTCTTGTCTGCCGTCTTGTCTGCCGTCTTGTCTGCCGTCTTGTCTGCCGTCTTGTCTGCCGTCTTCTCTGCCGTCTTCTCTGCCGTCTTGTCTACCGTCTTGTCTGCCGTCTTGTATGTCGTCTTGTATGTCGTCAGGTCTGTCGTCCTGTCTGCCGTCTTGTCTGCCGTCTTGTCTGCCGTCTTGTCTGCCTTCTTGTCTGCCGTCTTGTCTGCCGTCTTGTCTGCCGTCTTGTCTGCCGTCTTGTCTGCCGTCTTGTCTGCCGTCTTGTCTGCCGTCTTGTCTGCCGTCTTGTCTGCCGTCTTGTCTGCCGTCTTGTCTGCCGTCTTGTCTGCCGTCTTGTCTGCCGTCTTGTCTGCCGTCTTGTCTGCCGTCTTGTCTGCCGTCTTGTCTGCCGTCTTGTCTGCCGTCTGGTCTGTTGTCTTGTCTGCCGTCTTGTCTGCCGTCTTGTCTGCCGTCTTGTCTGCCGTCTTGTCTGCCGTCTTGTCTGCCGTCTTGTCTGCCGTCTTGTCTGCCGTCTTGTCTGCCGTCTTGTCTGCCGTCTTGTCTGCCGTCTTGTCTGCCGTCTTGTCTGCCGTCTTGTCTGCCGTCTTGTATGTCGTCTGGTCTGTCGTCTTGTCTGCCGTCTTGTCTGCCGTCTTGTCTGCCGTCTTGTCTGCCGTCTTGTCTGCCGTCTTGTCTGCCGTCTTGTCTGCCGTCTTGTCTGCCGTCTTGTCTGCCGTCTTGTCTGCCGTCTTGTATGTCGGCTGGTCTGTTGTCTGGACTGTCGTCTTGTCTGCCGTCTTGTCTGCCGTCTTGTCTGCCGTCTTGTCTGCCGTCTTGTCTGCCGTCTTGTCTGCCGTCTTGTCTGCCGTCTTGTCTGCCGTCTTGTCTGCCGTCTTCTCTGCCGTCTTGTCTACCGTCTTGTCTGCCGTCTTGTATGTCGTCTGGTCTGTCGTCCTGTCTGCCGTCTTGTCTGCCGTCTTGTCTGCCGTCTTGTCTGCCTTCTTGTCAGCCGTCTTGTCTGCCGTCTTCTCTGCCGTCTTGTCTACCGTCTTGTATGCCGTCTTGTCTGCCGTCTTGTATGTCGTCTGGTCTGTCGTCCTGTCTGCCGTCTTGTCTGCCGTCTTGTCTGCCGTCTTGTCTGCCGTCTTGTCTGCCGTCTTGTCTGCCGTCCTGTCTGCCGTCTTATCTGCCGTCTTGTCTGCCGTCTTGTCTGCCGTCTTGTCTGCCTTCTTGTCTGCCGTCTTGTCTGCCGTCTTGTCTGCCGTCTTGTCTGCCCTCTTGTCTGCCGTCTTGTCTGCCGTCTTGTCTGCCGTCTTGTCTGCCGTCTTGTCTGCCGTCTTGTCTGCCGTCTTGTCTGCCGTCTTGTCTGCCTTCTTGTCTGCCGTCTTGTCTGCCGTCTTCTCTGCCGTCTTGTCTACCGTCTTGTATGCCGTCTTGTCTGCCGTCTTGTATGTCGTCTGGTCTGTCGTCCTGTCTGCCGTCTTGTCTGCCGTCTTGTCTGCCGTCTTGTCTGCCGTCTTGTCTGCCGTCTTCTCTGCCGTCTTCTCTGCCGTCTTGTCTACCGTCTTGTCTGCCGTCTTGTATGTCGTCTGGTCTGTCGTCCTGTCTGCCGTCTTGTCTGCCGTCTTGTCTGCCGTCTTGTCTGCCTTCTTGTCTGCCGTCTTGTCTGCCGTCTTGTCTGCCGTCTTGTCTGCCGTCTTGTCTGCCGTCTTGTCTGCCGTCTTGTCTGCCGACTTAATTGCCGTCTTGTCTGCCGTCTTGTCTGCCGTCTTCTCTGCCGTCTTGTCTACCGTCTTGTCTGCCGTCTTGTCTGCCGTCTTGTCTGCCGTCTTGTCTGCCATCTTGTCTGCCGCCTTGTCTGCCGTCTTGTCTGCCGTCTTGTCTGCCGTCTTGTCTGCCGTCTTGTCTGCCGTCTTGTCTGCCGACTTATCTGCCGTCTTGTCTGCCGACTTATCTGCCGTCTTGTCTGCCGTCTTGTATGTCGTCTGGTCTGCCGTCTTGTATGTCGTCTGGTCTGTCGTCTTGTCTGCCGTCTTGTCTGCCGTCTTGTCTGCCGTCTTGTCTGCCGTCTTGTCTGCCGTCTTCTCTGCCGTCTTCTCTGCCGTCTTGTCTACCGTCTTGTCTGCCGTCTTGTCTGCCGTCTTGTCTGCCGTCCTGTCTGCCGTCTTATCTGCCGTCTTGTCTGCCGTCTTGTCTGCCGTCCTGTCTGCCGTCCTGTCTGCCGTCCTGTCTGCCGTCTTGTCTGCCGTCTTGTCTGCCGTCTTGTCTGCCGTCTTGTCTGCCGTCTTGTCTGCCGTCTTGTCTGTCGTCTTGTCTGCCGTCTTGTCTGCCGTCTTGTCTGCCGTCTTGTCTGCCGTCTTGTCTGCCGTCTTGTCTGCCGTCTTGTCTGCCGTCTTGTCTGCCGTCTTGTCTGCCGACTTATCTGCCGTCTTGTCTGCCGACTTATCTGCCGTCTTGTCTGCCGTCTTGTATGTCGTCTGGTCTGCCGTCTTGTATGTCGTCTGGTCTGCCGTCTTGTATGTCGTCTGGTCTGTCGTCTTGTCTGCCGTCTTGTCTGCCGTCTTGTCTGCCGTCTTTTCTGCCGTCTTGTCTGCCGTCTTCTCTGCCGTCTTCTCTGCCGTCTTGTCTACCGTCTTGTCTGCCGTCTTGTCTGCCGTCTTGTCTGCCGTCCTGTCTGCCGTCTTATCTGCCGTCTTGTCTGCCGTCTTGTCTGCCGTCCTGTCTGCCGTCCTGTCTGCCGTCCTGTCTGCCGTCTTGTCTGCCGTCTTCTCTGCCGTCTTCTCTGCAGTCTTGTCTACCGTCTTGTCTGCCGTCTTGTCTGCCGTCTTGTCTGCCGTCCTGTCTGCCGTCTTATCTGCCGTCTTGTCTGCCGTCTTGTCTGCCGTCCTGTCTGCCGTCCTGTCTGCCGTCTTGTCTGCCGTCTTGTCTGCCGTCTTGTCTGCCGTCTTCTCTGCCGTCTTCTCTGCCGTCTTGTCTGCCGTCTTGTCTGTCGTCTTGTCTGCCGTCTTGTCTGCCGTCTTGTCTGCCGTCTTGTCTGCCGTCTTGTCTGCCGTCTTGTCTGCCGTCTTGTCTGCCGTCTTGTCTGCCGTCTTGTCTGCCGACTTATCTGCCGTCTTGTCTGCCGTCTTGTCTACCGTCTTGTCTGCCGTCTTGTATGTCGTCTTGTCTGCCGTCTTGTCTGCCGTCTTGTCTGCCGTCTTGTCTGCCGTCTTGTCTGCCGACTTAATTGCCGTCTTGTCTGCCGTCTTGTCTGCCGTCTTCTCTGCCGTCTTGTCTACCGTCTTGTCTGCCGTCTTGTCTGCCGTCTTGTCTGCCGTCTTGTCTGCCATCTTGTCTGCCGCCTTGTCTGCCGTCTTGTCTGCCGTCTTGTCTGCCGTCTTGTCTGCCGTCTTGTCTGCCGTCTTGTCTGCCGACTTATCTGCCGTCTTGTCTGCCGAGTTATCTGCCGTCTTGTCTGCCGTCTTGTCTGCCGTCTTGTCTTTCGTCTTGTCTGCCGTCTTGTCTGCCGTCTTGTCTGCCGTCTTGTCTGCCGTCTTGTCTGCCGTCTTGTCTGCCGTCTTGTCTGCCGTCTTCTCTGCCGTCTTCTCTGCCGTCTTGTCTACCGTCTTGTCTGCCGTCTTGTCTGCCGTCTTGTCTGCCGTCTTGTCTGCCTTCTTGTCTGTCGTCTTGTCTGCCGTCTTGTCTGCCGTCTTGTCTGCCGTCTTGCTGCCGTCTTGTCTGCCGTCTTGTCTGCCGTCTTGTCTGCCGTCCAGTATGTCGTCTGGTCTGTCGTCCTGTCTGCCGTCTTGTCTGCCGTCTTGTCTGCCGTCTTGTCTGCCGTCTTGTCTGCCGTCTTGTCTGCCGTCTTGTCTGCCGTCTTGTCTGCCGTCTTGTCTGCCGTCTTGTCTGCCGTCTTCTCTGCCGTCTTCTCTGCCGTCTTGTCTACCGTCTTGTCTGCCGTCTTGTATGTCGTCTTGTATGTCGTCAGGTCTGTCGTCCTGTCTGCCGTCTTGTCTGCCGTCTTGTCTGCCGTCTTGTCTGCCGTCTTGTCTGCCTTCTTGTCTGCCGTCTTGTCTGCCGTCTTGTCTGCCGTCTTGTCTGCCGTCTTGTCTGCCGTCTTGTCTGCCGTCTTGTCTGCCGTCTTGTCTGCCGTCTTGTCTGCCGTCTTGTCTGCCGTCTTGTCTGCCGTCTTGTCTGCCGTCTTGTCTGCCGTCTTGTCTGCCGTCTTGTCTGCCGTCTTGTCTGCCGTCTTGTCTGCCGTCTTGTCTGCCGTCTTGTCTGCCGTCTGGTCTGTTGTCTTGTCTGCCGTCTTGTCTGCCGTCTTGTCTGCCGTCTTGTCTGCCGTCTTGTCTGCCGTCTTGTCTGCCGTCTTGTCTGCCGTCTTGTCTGCCGTCTTGTCTGTCGTCTTGTCTGCCGTCTTGTCTGCCGTCTTGTCTGCCGTCTTGTCTGCCGTCTTGTCTGCCGTCTTGTCTGCCGTCTTGTCTGCCGTCTTGTCTGCCGTCTTGTCTGCCGTCTTGTATGTCGGCTGGTCTGTTGTCTGGACTGTCGTCTTGTCTGCCGTCTTGTCTGCCGTCTTGTCTGCCGTCTTGTCTGCCGTCTTGTCTGCCGTCTTGTCTGCCGTCTTGTCTGCCGTCTTGTCTGCCGTCTTGTCTGCCGTCTTCTCTGCCGTCTTGTCTACCGTCTTGTCTGCCGTCTTGTATGTCGTCTGGTCTGTCGTCCTGTCTGCCGTCTTGTCTGCCGTCTTGTCTGCCGTCTTGTCTGCCTTCTTGTCAGCCGTCTTGTCTGCCGTCTTCTCTGCCGTCTTGTCTACCGTCTTGTATGCCGTCTTGTCTGCCGTCTTGTATGTCGTCTGGTCTGTCGTCCTGTCTGCCGTCTTGTCTGCCGTCTTGTCTGCCGTCTTGTCTGCCGTCTTGTCTGCCGTCTTGTCTGCCGTCCTGTCTGCCGTCTTATCTGCCGTCTTGTCTGCCGTCTTGTCTGCCGTCTTGTCTGCCTTCTTGTCTGCCGTCTTGTCTGCCGTCTTGTCTGCCGTCTTGTCTGCCCTCTTGTCTGCCGTCTTGTCTGCCGTCTTGTCTGCCGTCTTGTCTGCCGTCTTGTCTGCCGTCTTGTCTGCCGTCTTGTCTGCCTTCTTGTCTGCCGTCTTGTCTGCCGTCTTCTCTGCCGTCTTGTCTACCGTCTTGTATGCCGTCTTGTCTGCCGTCTTGTATGTCGTCTTGTCTGCCGTCCTGTCTGCCGTCCTGTCTGCCGTCCTGTCTGCCGTCTTGTCTGCCGTCTTGTCTGCCGTCTTGTCTGCCGTCTTGTCTGCCGTCTTGTCTGCCGTCTTGTCTGCCGTCTTCTCTGCCGTCTTCTCTGCCGTCTTCTCTGCCGTCTTGTCTACCGTCTTGTCTGCCGTCTTGTATGTCGTCTGGTCTGTCGTCCTGTCTGCCGTCTTGTCTGCCGTCTTGTCTGCCGTCTTGTCTGCCGTCTTCTCTGCAGTCTTGTCTACCGTCTTGTCTGCCGTCTTGTCTGCCGTCCTGTCTGCCGTCTTATCTGCCGTCTTGTCTGCCGTCTTGTCTGCCGTCCTGTCTGCCGTCCTGTCTGCCGTCTTCTCTGCCGTCTTCTCTGCCGTCTTGTCTACCGTCTTGTCTGCCGTCTTGTCTGCCGTCTTGTCTGCCGTCCTGTCTGCCGTCTTATCTGCCGTCTTGTCTGCCGTCTTGTCTGCCGTCCTGTCTGCCGTCTTGTCTGCCGTCTTTTATGTCGTCTTGTGTGCCGTCTTGTCTGCCATCTTGTCTGCCATCTTGTCTGCCGTCTTGTCTGCCGTCTTGTCTGCCGTCTTGTCTGCCGTCTTGTCTGCCGTCTTGTCTGCCGACTTAATTGCCGTCTTGTCTGCCGTCTTGTCTGCCGTCTTCTCTGCCGTCTTGTCTACCGTCTTGTCTGCCGTCTTGTCTGCCGTCTTGTCTGCCGTCTTGTCTGCCATCTTGTCTGCCGCCTTGTCTGCCGTCTTGTCTGCCGTCTTGTCTGCCGTCTTGTATGTCGTCTGGTCTGCCGTCTTGTATGTCGTCTGGTCTGTCGTCTTGTCTGCCGTCTTGTCTGCCGTCTTGTCTGCCGTCTTGTCTGCCGTCTTCTCTGCCGTCTTCTCTGCCGTCTTGTCTACCGTCTTGTCTGCCGTCTTGTCTGCCGTCTTGTCTGCCGTCCTGTCTGCCGTCTTATCTGCCGTCTTGTCTGCCGTCTTGTCTGCCGTCTTGTCTGTCGTCCTGTCTGCCGTCTTGTCTGCCGTCTTGTCTGCCGTCTTGTCTACCGTCTTGTCTGCCGTCTTGTCTGCCGTCTTGTCTGCCGTCCTGTCTGCCGTCTTATCTGCCGTCTTGTCTGCCGTCTTGTCTGCCGTCTTGTCTGCTGACTTATCTGCCGTCTTGTCTGCCGTCTTCTCTGCCGTCTTGTCTACCGTCTTGTCTGCCGTCTCGTATGTCGTCTGGTCTGTCGTCCTGTCTGCCGTCTTGTCTGCCGTCTTGTCTGCCGTCCTGTCTGCCGTCTTGTCTGCCGTCTTGTCTGCCGTCTTGTCTGCCGTCCTGTCTGCCGTCCTGTCTGCCGTCCTGTCTGCCGTCTTGTCTGCCGTCTTGTCTGCCGTCTTGTCTGCCGTCTTGTCTGCCGTCTTGTCTGCCATCTTGTCTGCCGCCTTGTCTGCCGTCTTGTCTGCCGTCTTGTCTGCCGTCTTGTATGTCGTCTGGTCTGCCGTCTTGTATGTCGTCTGGTCTGTCGTCTTGTCTGCCGTCTTGTCTGCCGTCTTGTCTGCCGTCTTGTCTGCCGTCTTCTCTGCCGTCTTCTCTGCCGTCTTGTCTACCGTCTTGTCTGCCGTCTTGTCTGCCGTCTTGTCTGCCGTCCTGTCTGCCGTCTTATCTGCCGTCTTGTCTGCCGTCTTGTCTGCCGTCTTGTCTGCCGTCCTGTCTGCCGTCCTGTCTGCCGTCCTGTCTGCCGTCCTGTCTGCCGTCTTGTCTGCCGTCTTGTCTGCCGTCTTGTCTGCCGTCTTGTCTGCCGTCTTGTCTGTCGTCTTGTCTGCCGTCTTGTCTGCCGTCTTGTCTGCCGTCTTGTCTGCCGTCTTGTCTGCCGTCTTGTCTGCCGTCTTGTCTGCCGTCTTGTCTGCCGACTTATCTGCCGTCTTGTCTGCCGACTTATCTGCCGTCTTGTCTGCCGTCTTGTCTGCCGTCTTGTCTGCCGTCTTGTATGTCGTCTGGTCTGCCGTCTTGTATGTCGTCTGGTCTGTCGTCTTGTCTGCCGTCTTGTCTGCCGTCTTGTCTGCCGTCTTGTCTGCCGTCTTCTCTGCCGTCTTCTCTGCCGTCTTGTCTACCGTCTTGTCTGCCGTCTTGTCTGCCGTCTTGTCTGCCGTCCTGTCTGCCGTCTTATCTGCCGTCTTGTCTGCCGTCTTGTCTGCCGTCTTGTCTGCCGTCTTGTCTGCCGTCTTGTCTGCCGTCTTGTCTGCCGACTTGTCTGCCGTCTTGTCTGCCGTCTTGTCTGCCGTCTTGTCTGCCGTCTTGTCTGCCGTCTTGTCTGCCGTCTGGTCTGTCGTCTGGTCTGTCGTCTTGTCTGCCGTCTTGTCTGCCGTCTTGTCTGCCGTCTTGTCTGCCGTCTTGTCTGCCGTCTTGTCTGCCGTCTTGTCTGCCGTCTTGTCTGCCGTCTTGTCTGCCGTCTTGTCTGCCGTCTTGTATGTCGTCTGGTATGTTGTCTGGACTGTCGTCTTGTCTGCCGTCTTGTCTGCCGTCTTGTCTGCCGTCTTGTCTGCCGTCTTGTCTGCCGTCTTGTCTGCCGTCTTGTCTGCCGTCTTCTCTGCCGTCTTGTCTACCGTCTTGTCTGCCGTCTTGTATGTCGTCTGGTCTGTCGTCCTGTCTGCCGTCTTGTCTGCCGTCTTGTCTGCCGTCTTGTCTGCCTTCTTGTCAGCCGTCTTGTCTGCCGTCTTCTCTGCCGTCTTGTCTACCGTCTTGTATGCCGTCTTGTCTGCCGTCTTGTATGTCGTCTGGTCTGTCGTCCTGTCTGCCGTCTTGTCTTGTCTGCCGTCTTGTCTGCCGTCTTGTCTGCCGTCTTGTCTGCCGTCTTGTCTGCCGTCCTGTCTGCCGTCTTATCTGCCGTCTTGTCTGCCGTCTTGTCTGCCGTCTTGTCTGCCTTCTTGTCTGCCGTCTTGTCTGCCGTCTTGTCTGCCGTCTTGTCTGCCCTCTTGTCTGCCGTCTTGTCTGCCGTCTTGTCTGCCGTCTTGTCTGCCGTCTTGTCTGCCGTCTTGTCTGCCGTCTTGTCTGCCTTCTTGTCTGCCGTCTTGTCTGCCGTCTTCTCTGCCGTCTTGTCTACCGTCTTGTATGCCGTCTTGTCTGCCGTCTTGTATGTCGTCTGGTCTGTCGTCCTGTCTGCCGTCTTGTCTGCCGTCTTGTCTGCCGTCTTGTCTGCCGTCTTGTCTGCCGTCTTCTCTGCCGTCTTCTCTGCCGTCTTGTCTACCGTCTTGTCTGCCGTCTTGTATGTCGTCTGGTCTGTCGTCCTGTCTGCCGTCTTGTCTGCCGTCTTGTCTGCCGTCTTGTCTGCCTTCTTGTCTGCCGTCTTGTCTGCCGTCTTGTCTGCCGTCTTGTCTGCCGTCTTGTCTGCCTTCTTGTCTGCCGTCTTGTCTGCCGTCTTGTCTGCCGTCTTCTCTGCCGTCTTGTCTACCGTCTTGTTTGCCGTCTTGTCTGCCGTCTTGTATGTCGTCTGGTCTGTTGTCTGGACTGTCGTCTTGTCTGCCGTCTTGTCTGCCGTCTTGTCTGCCGTCTTGTCTGCCGTCTTGTCTGCCGTCTTGTATGTCGTCTGGTCTGTTGTCTGGACTGTCGTCTTGTCTGCCGTCTTGTCTGCCGTCTTGTCTGCCGTCTTGTCTGCCGTCTTGTCTGCCGTCTTCTCTGCCGTCTTCTCTGCCGTCTTGTCTACCGTCTTGTCTGCCGTCTTGTATGTCGTCTGGTCTGTCGTCCTGTCTGCCGTCTTGTCTGTCGTCTTGTCTGCCGTCTTGTCTGCCGTCTTGTCTGCCGTCTTGTCTGCCGTCTTGTCTGCCGTCCAGTATGTCGTCTGGTCTGTCGTCCTGTCTGCCGTCTTGTCTGCCGTCTTGTCTGCCGTCTTGTCTGCCGTCTTGTCTGCCTTCTTGTCTGCCGTCTTGTCTGCCGTCTTGTCTGCCGTCTTGTCTGCCGTCTTGTCTGCCGTCTTGTCTGCCGTCTTGTCTGCCGTCTTGTCTGCCGTCTTGTCTGCCGTCTTGTATGTCGTCTGGTATGTTGTCTGGACTGTCGTCTTGTCTGCCGTCTTGTCTGCCGTCTTGTCTGCCGTCTTGTCTGCCGTCTTGTCTGCCGTCTTGTCTGCCGTCTTGTCTGCCGTCTTCTCTGCCGTCTTGTCTACCGTCTTGTCTGCCGTCTTGTATGTCGTCTGGTCTGTCGTCCTGTCTGCCGTCTTGTCTGCCGTCTTGTCTGCCGTCTTGTCTGCCTTCTTGTCAGCCGTCTTGTCTGCCGTCTTCTCTGCCGTCTTGTCTGCCGTCTTGTCTGCCGTCTTGTCTGCCGTCTTGTATGTCGTCTGGTATGTTGTCTGGACTGTCGTCTTGTCTGCCGTCTTGTCTGCCGTCTTGTCTGCCGTCTTCTCTGCCGTCTTCTCTGCCGTCTTGTCTGCCGTCTTGTCTGCCGTCTTGTCTGCCGTCTTGTCTGCCGTCTTGTCTGCCGTCTTGTCTGCCGTCTTGTCTGCCGTCTTGTCTGCCGTCTTGTCTGCCGTCTTGTATGTCGTCTGGTATGTTGTCTGGACTGTCGTCTTGTCTGCCGTCTTGTCTGCCGTCTTGTCTGCCGTCTTGTCTGCCGTCTTGTCTGCCGTCTTGTCTGCCGTCTTGTCTGCCGTCTTCTCTGCCGTCTTGTCTACCGTCTTGTCTGCCGTCTTGTATGTCGTCTGGTCTGTCGTCCTGTCTGCCGTCTTGTCTGCCGTCTTGTCTGCCGTCTTGTCTGCCTTCTTGTCAGCCGTCTTGTCTGCCGTCTTCTCTGCCGTCTTGTCTACCGTCTTGTATGCCGTCTTGTCTGCCGTCTTGTATGTCGTCTGGTCTGTCGTCCTGTCTGCCGTCTTGTCTTGTCTGCCGTCTTGTCTGCCGTCTTGTCTGCCGTCTTGTCTGCCGTCTTGTCTGCCGTCCTGTCTGCCGTCTTATCTGCCGTCTTGTCTGCCGTCTTGTCTGCCGTCTTGTCTGCCTTCTTGTCTGCCGTCTTGTCTGCCGTCTTGTCTGCCGTCTTGTCTGCCCTCTTGTCTGCCGTCTTGTCTGCCGTCTTGTCTGCCGTCTTGTCTGCCGTCTTGTCTGCCGTCTTGTCTGCCGTCTTGTCTGCCTTCTTGTCTGCCGTCTTGTCTGCCGTCTTCTCTGCCGTCTTGTCTACCGTCTTGTATGCCGTCTTGTCTGCCGTCTTGTATGTCGTCTGGTCTGTCGTCCTGTCTGCCGTCTTGTCTGCCGTCTTGTCTGCCGTCTTGTCTGCCGTCTTGTCTGCCGTCTTCTCTGCCGTCTTCTCTGCCGTCTTGTCTACCGTCTTGTCTGCCGTCTTGTATGTCGTCTGGTCTGTCGTCCTGTCTGCCGTCTTGTCTGCCGTCTTGTCTGCCGTCTTGTCTGCCTTCTTGTCTGCCGTCTTGTCTGCCGTCTTGTCTGCCGTCTTGTCTGCCGTCTTGTCTGCCTTCTTGTCTGCCGTCTTGTCTGCCGTCTTGTCTGCCGTCTTCTCTGCCGTCTTGTCTACCGTCTTGTTTGCCGTCTTGTCTGCCGTCTTGTATGTCGTCTGGTCTGTTGTCTGGACTGTCGTCTTGTCTGCCGTCTTGTCTGCCGTCTTGTCTGCCGTCTTGTCTGCCGTCTTGTCTGCCGTCTTGTATGTCGTCTGGTCTGTTGTCTGGACTGTCGTCTTGTCTGCCGTCTTGTCTGCCGTCTTGTCTGCCGTCTTGTCTGCCGTCTTGTCTGCCGTCTTCTCTGCCGTCTTCTCTGCCGTCTTGTCTACCGTCTTGTCTGCCGTCTTGTATGTCGTCTGGTCTGTCGTCCTGTCTGCCGTCTTGTCTGTCGTCTTGTCTGCCGTCTTGTCTGCCGTCTTGTCTGCCGTCTTGTCTGCCGTCTTGTCTGCCGTCCAGTATGTCGTCTGGTCTGTCGTCCTGTCTGCCGTCTTGTCTGCCGTCTTGTCTGCCGTCTTGTCTGCCGTCTTGTCTGCCTTCTTGTCTGCCGTCTTGTCTGCCGTCTTGTCTGCCGTCTTGTCTGCCGTCTTGTCTGCCGTCTTGTCTGCCGTCCAGTATGTCGTCTGGTCTGTCGTCCTGTCTGCCGTCTTGTCTGCCGTCTTGTCTGCCGTCTTGTCTGCCGTCTTGTCTGCCTTCTTGTCTGCCGTCTTGTCTGCCGTCTTGTCTGCCGTCTTGTCTGCCGTCTTGTCTGCCGTCTTGTCTGCCGTCTTGTCTGCCGTCTTCTCTGCCGTCTTCTCTGCCGTCTTCTCTGCCGTCTTGTCTACCGTCTTGTCTGCCGTCTTGTATGTCGTCTGGTCTGTCGTCCTGTCTGCCGTCTTGTCTGTCGTCTTGTCTGCCGTCTGGTCTGTTGTCTGGACTGTCGTCTTGTCTGCCGTCTTGTCTGCCGTCTTGTCTGCCGTCTTGTCTGCCGTCTTGTCTGCCGTCTTGTCTGCCGTCTTGTCTGCCGTCTTCTCTGCCGTCTTGTCTACCGTCTTGTCTGCCGTCTTGTATGTCGTCTGGTCTGTCGTCCTGTCTGCCGTCTTGTCTGTCGTCTTGTCTGCCGTCTTGTCTGCCGTCTTGTCTGCCGTCTTGTCTGCCGTCTTGTCTGCCGTCTTGTCTGCCGTCTTGTCTGCCGTCTTCTCTGCCGTCTTCTCTGCCGTCTTGTCTACCGTCTTGTCTGCCGTCTTGTCTGCCGTCTTGTCTGCCGTCTTGTCTGCCTTCTTGTCTGTCGTCTTGTCTGCCGTCTTGTCTGCCGTCTTGTCTGCCGTCTTGTCTGCCGTCTTGTCTGCCGTCTTGTCTGCCGTCTTGTCTGCCGTCCAGTATGTCGTCTGGTCTGTCGTCCTGTCTGCCGTCTTGTCTGCCGTCTTGTCTGCCGTCTTGTCTGCCGTCTTGTCTGCCGTCTTGTCTGCCGTCTTGTCTGCCGTCTTGTATGTCGTCTGGTCTGTTGTCTGGACTGTCGTCTTGTCTGCCGTCTTGTCTGCCGTCTTGTCTGCCGTCTTGTCTGCCGTCTTGTCTGCCGTCTTGTCTGCCGTCTTCTCTGCCGTCTTGTCTACCGTCTTGTCTGCCGTCTTGTATGTCGTCTGGTCTGTCGTCCTGTCTGCCGTCTTGTCTGTCGTCTTGTCTGCCGTCTTGTCTGCCGTCTTGTCTGCCGTCCAGTATGTCGTCTGGTCTGTCGTCCTGTCTGCCGTCTTGTCTGCCGTCTTGTCTGCCGTCTTGTCTGCCGTCTTGTCTGCCTTCTTGTCTGCCGTCTTGTCTGCCGTCTTGTCTGCCGTCTTGTCTGCCGTCTTGTCTGCCGTCTTGTCTGCCGTCTTGTCTGCCGTCTTCTCTGCCGTCTTCTCTGCCGTCTTCTCTGCCGTCTTGTCTACCGTCTTGTCTGCCGTCTTGTATGTCGTCTGGTCTGTCGTCCTGTCTGCCGTCTTGTCTGTCGTCTTGTCTGCCGTCTGGTCTGTTGTCTGGACTGTCGTCTTGTCTGCCGTCTTGTCTGCCGTCTTGTCTGCCGTCTTGTCTGCCGTCTTGTCTGCCGTCTTGTCTGCCGTCTTGTCTGCCGTCTTCTCTGCCGTCTTGTCTACCGTCTTGTCTGCCGTCTTGTATGTCGTCTGGTCTGTCGTCCTGTCTGCCGTCTTGTCTGTCGTCTTGTCTGCCGTCTTGTCTGCCGTCTTGTCTGCCGTCTTGTCTGCCGTCTTGTCTGCCGTCTTGTCTGCCGTCTTGTCTGCCGTCTTCTCTGCCGTCTTCTCTGCCGTCTTGTCTACCGTCTTGTCTGCCGTCTTGTCTGCCGTCTTGTCTGCCGTCTTGTCTGCCTTCTTGTCTGTCGTCTTGTCTGCCGTCTTGTCTGCCGTCTTGTCTGCCGTCTTGTCTGCCGTCTTGTCTGCCGTCTTGTCTGCCGTCTTGTCTGCCGTCCAGTATGTCGTCTGGTCTGTCGTCCTGTCTGCCGTCTTGTCTGCCGTCTTGTCTGCCGTCTTGTCTGCCGTCTTGTCTGCCGTCTTGTCTGCCGTCTTGTCTGCCGTCTTGTCTGCCGTCTTGTCTGCCCTCTTGTCTGCTGTCTTGTCTGCCGTCTTGTCTGCCGTCTTGTCTGCCGTCTTGTATGTCGTCTGGTCTGTTGTCTGGACTGTCGTCTTGTCTGCCGTCTTGTCTGCCGTCTTGCCTGCCGTCTTGTCTGCCGTCTTGTATGTCGTCTGGTCTGTTGTCTGGACTGTCGTCTTGTCTGCCGTCTTGTCTCCCGTCTTGTCTGCCGTCTTGTCTGCCGTCTTGTCTGCCGTCTTGTCTGCCGTCTTGTCTGCCGTCTTGTCTGCCGTCTTGTCTGCCGTCTTCTCTGCCGTCTTCTCTGCCGTCTTGTCTACCGTCTTGTCTGCCGTCTTGTATGTCGTCTGGTCTGTCGTCCTGTCTGCCGTCTTGTCTGCCGTCTTGTCTGCCTTCTTGTCTGCCGTCTTGTCTGCCGTCTTGTCTGCCGTCTTGTCTGCCGTCTTGTCTGCCGTCTTATCTGCCGTCTTGTCTGCCGTCTTGTCTGCCGTCTTGTCTGCCGTCTTGTCTGCCGTCTTGTATGTCGTCTGGTCTGTTGTCTGGACTGTCGTCTTGTCTGCCGTCTTGTCTGCCGTCTTGTCTGCCGTCTTGTCTGCCGTCTTGTCTGCCGTCTTGTCTGCCGTCTTGTCTGCCGTCTTGTCTGCCGTCTTGTCTGCCGTCTTGTCTGCCGTCTTCTCTGCCGTCTTCTCTGCCGTCTTGTCTACCGTCTTGTCTGCCGTCTTGTATGTCGTCTGGTCTGTCGTCCTGTCTGCCGTCTTGTCTGCCGTCTTGTCTGCCTTCTTGTCTGCCGTCTTGTCTGCCGTCTTGTCTGCCGTCTTGTCTGCCGTCTTGTCTGCCGTCTTGTCTGCCGTCTTGTCTGCCGTCTTGTCTGCCGTCTTGTCTGCCGTCTTGTCTGCCGTCTTGTCTGCCGTCTTGTCTGCCGTCTTGTATGTCGTCTGGTCTGTCGTCTTGTCTGCCGTCTTGTCTGCCGTCTTGTCTGCCGTCTTGTCTGCCGTCTTGTCTGCCGTCTTGTCTGCCGTCTTGTCTGCCGTCTTGTCTGCCGTCTTGTCTGCCGTCTTGTCTGCCGTCTTGTCTGCCGTCTTGTATGTCGTCTGGTCTGTTGTCTGGACTGTCGTCTTGTCTGCCGTCTTGTCTGCCGTCTGGTCTGCCGTCTTGTATGTCGTCTGGTCTGTCGTCTTGTCTGCCGTCTTGTCTGCCGTCTTGTCTGCCGTCTTGTCTGCCGTCTTCTCTGCCGTCTTCTCTGCCGTCTTGTCTACCGTCTTGTCTGCCGTCTTGTCTGCCGTCTTGTCTGCCGTCCTGTCTGCCGTCTTATCTGCCGTCTTGTCTGCCGTCTTGTCTGCCGTCTTGTCTGCCGTCTTGTCTGCCGTCTTGTCTGCCGTCTTGTCTGCCGACTTGTCTGCCGTCTTGTCTGCCGTCTTGTCTGCCGTCTTGTCTGCCGTCTTGTCTGCCGTCTTGTCTGCCGTCTTGTATGTCGTCTGGTCTGTCGTCTTGTCTGCCGTCTTGTCTGCCGTCTTGTCTGCCGTCTTGTCTGCCGTCTTGTCTGCCGTCTTGTCTGCCGTCTTGTCTGCCGTCTTGTCTGCCGTCCTGTCTGCCGTCCTGTCTGCCGTCTTATCTGCCGTCTTGTCTGCCGTCTTGTCTGCCGTCTTGTCTGCCGTCTTGTCTGCCGTCTTGTCTGCCGTCTTGTCTGCCGACTTGTCTGCCGTCTTGTCTGCCGTCTTGTCTGCCGTCTTGTATGTCGTCTGGTCTGTCGTCTTGTCTGCCGTCTTGTCTGCCGTCTTGTCTGCCGTCTTGTCTGCCGTCTTGTCTGCCGTCTTGTCTGCCGTCTTGTCTGCCGTCTTGTCTGCCGTCTTGTCTGCCGTCTTGTCTGCCGTCTTGTCTGCCGTCTTGTATGTCGTCTGGTCTGTTGTCTGGACTGTCGTCTTGTCTGCCGTCTTGTCTGCCGTCTTGTCTGCCGTCTTGTCTGCCGTCTTGTCTGCCGTCTTGTCTGCCGTCTTGTCTGCCGTCTTCTCTGCCGTCTTGTCTACCGTCTTGTCTGCCGTCTTGTATGTCGTCTGGTCTGTCGTCCTGTCTGCCGTCTTGTCTGCCGTCTTGTCTGCCGTCTTGTCTGCCTTCTTGTCAGCCGTCTTGTCTGCCGTCTTCTCTGCCGTCTTGTCTACCGTCTTGTATGCCGTCTTGTCTGCCGTCTTGTATGTCGTCTGGTCTGTCGTCCTGTCTGCCGTCTTGTCTTGTCTGCCGTCTTGTCTGCCGTCTTGTCTGCCGTCTTGTCTGCCGTCTTGTCTGCCGTCCTGTCTGCCGTCTTATCTGCCGTCTTGTCTGCCGTCTTGTCTGCCGTCTTGTCTGCCTTCTTGTCTGCCGTCTTGTCTGCCGTCTTGTCTGCCGTCTTGTCTGCCCTCTTGTCTGCCGTCTTGTCTGCCGTCTTGTCTGCCGTCTTGTCTGCCGTCTTGTCTGCCGTCTTGTCTGCCGTCTTGTCTGCCTTCTTGTCTGCCGTCTTGTCTGCCGTCTTCTCTGCCGTCTTGTCTACCGTCTTGTATGCCGTCTTGTCTGCCGTCTTGTATGTCGTCTGGTCTGTCGTCCTGTCTGCCGTCTTGTCTGCCGTCTTGTCTGCCGTCTTGTCTGCCGTCTTGTCTGCCGTCTTCTCTGCCGTCTTCTCTGCCGTCTTGTCTACCGTCTTGTCTGCCGTCTTGTATGTCGTCTGGTCTGTCGTCCTGTCTGCCGTCTTGTCTGCCGTCTTGTCTGCCGTCTTGTCTGCCTTCTTGTCTGCCGTCTTGTCTGCCGTCTTGTCTGCCGTCTTGTCTGCCGTCTTGTCTGCCGTCTTGTCTGCCGTCTTGTCTGCCGTCTTGTCTGCCGTCTTGTCTGCCGTCTTCTCTGCCGTCTTGTCTACCGTCTTGTTTGCCGTCTTGTCTGCCGTCTTGTATGTCGTCTGGTCTGTTGTCTGGACTGTCGTCTTGTCTGCCGTCTTGTCTGCCGTCTTGTCTGCCGTCTTGTCTGCCGTCTTGTCTGCCGTCTTGTATGTCGTCTGGTCTGTTGTCTGGACTGTCGTCTTGTCTGCCGTCTTGTCTGCCGTCTTGTCTGCCGTCTTGTCTGCCGTCTTCTCTGCCGTCTTCTCTGCCGTCTTGTCTACCGTCTTGTCTGCCGTCTTGTATGTCGTCTGGTCTGTCGTCCTGTCTGCCGTCTTGTCTGTCGTCTTGTCTGCCGTCTTGTCTGCCGTCTTGTCTGCCGTCTTGTCTGCCGTCTTGTCTGCCGTCCAGTATGTCGTCTGGTCTGTCGTCCTGTCTGCCGTCTTGTCTGCCGTCTTGTCTGCCGTCTTGTCTGCCGTCTTGTCTGCCGTCTTGTCTGCCTTCTTGTCTGCCGTCTTGTCTGCCGTCTTGTCTGCCGTCTTGTCTGCCGTCTTGTCTGCCGTCCAGTATGTCGTCTGGTCTGTCGTCCTGTCTGCCGTCTTGTCTGCCGTCTTGTCTGCCGTCTTGTCTGCCGTCTTGTCTGCCTTCTTGTCTGCCGTCTTGTCTGCCGTCTTGTCTGCCGTCTTGTCTGCCGTCTTGTCTGCCGTCTTGTCTGCCGTCTTGTCTGCCGTCTTCTCTGCCGTCTTCTCTGCCGTCTTCTCTGCCGTCTTGTCTACCGTCTTGTCTGCCGTCTTGTATGTCGTCTGGTCTGTCGTCCTGTCTGCCGTCTTGTCTGTCGTCTTGTCTGCCGTCTGGTCTGTTGTCTGGACTGTCGTCTTGTCTGCCGTCTTGTCTGCCGTCTTGTCTGCCGTCTTGTCTGCCGTCTTGTCTGCCGTCTTGTCTGCCGTCTTGTCTGCCGTCTTCTCTGCCGTCTTGTCTACCGTCTTGTCTGCCGTCTTGTATGTCGTCTGGTCTGTCGTCCTGTCTGCCGTCTTGTCTGTCGTCTTGTCTGCCGTCTTGTCTGCCGTCTTGTCTGCCGTCTTGTCTGCCGTCTTGTCTGCCGTCTTGTCTGCCGTCTTGTCTGCCGTCTTCTCTGCCGTCTTCTCTGCCGTCTTGTCTACCGTCTTGTCTGCCGTCTTGTCTGCCGTCTTGTCTGCCGTCTTGTCTGCCTTCTTGTCTGTCGTCTTGTCTGCCGTCTTGTCTGCCGTCTTGTCTGCCGTCTTGTCTGCCGTCTTGTCTGCCGTCTTGTCTGCCGTCTTGTCTGCCGTCTTGTCTGCCGTCCAGTATGTCGTCTGGTCTGTCGTCCTGTCTGCCGTCTTGTCTGCCGTCTTGTCTGCCGTCTTGTCTGCCGTCTTGTCTGCCGTCTTGTCTGCCGTCTTGTCTGCCGTCTTGTATGTCGTCTGGTCTGTTGTCTGGACTGTCGTCTTGTCTGCCGTCTTGTCTGCCGTCTTGTCTGCCGTCTTGTCTGCCGTCTTGTCTGCCGTCTTCTCTGCCGTCTTCTCTGCCGTCTTGTCTACCGTCTTGTCTGCCGTCTTGTATGTCGTCTGGTCTGTCGTCCTGTCTGCCGTCTTGTCTGTCGTCTTGTCTGCCGTCTTGTCTGCCGTCTTGTCTGCCGTCCAGTATGTCGTCTGGTCTGTCGTCCTGTCTGCCGTCTTGTCTGCCGTCTTGTCTGCCGTCTTGTCTGCCGTCTTGTCTGCCTTCTTGTCTGCCGTCTTGTCTGCCGTCTTGTCTGCCGTCTTGTCTGCCGTCTTGTCTGCCGTCTTGTCTGCCGTCTTGTCTGCCGTCTTCTCTGCCGTCTTCTCTGCCGTCTTCTCTGCCGTCTTGTCTACCGTCTTGTCTGCCGTCTTGTATGTCGTCTGGTCTGTCGTCCTGTCTGCCGTCTTGTCTGTCGTCTTGTCTGCCGTCTGGTCTGTTGTCTGGACTGTCGTCTTGTCTGCCGTCTTGTCTGCCGTCTTGTCTGCCGTCTTGTCTGCCGTCTTGTCTGCCGTCTTGTCTGCCGTCTTGTCTGCCGTCTTCTCTGCCGTCTTGTCTACCGTCTTGTCTGCCGTCTTGTATGTCGTCTGGTCTGTCGTCCTGTCTGCCGTCTTGTCTGTCGTCTTGTCTGCCGTCTTGTCTGCCGTCTTGTCTGCCGTCTTGTCTGCCGTCTTGTCTGCCGTCTTGTCTGCCGTCTTGTCTGCCGTCTTCTCTGCCGTCTTCTCTGCCGTCTTGTCTACCGTCTTGTCTGCCGTCTTGTCTGCCGTCTTGTCTGCCGTCTTGTCTGCCTTCTTGTCTGTCGTCTTGTCTGCCGTCTTGTCTGCCGTCTTGTCTGCCGTCTTGTCTGCCGTCTTGTCTGCCGTCTTGTCTGCCGTCTTGTCTGCCGTCCAGTATGTCGTCTGGTCTGTCGTCCTGTCTGCCGTCTTGTCTGCCGTCTTGTCTGCCGTCTTGTCTGCCGTCTTGTCTGCCGTCTTGTCTGCCGTCTTGTCTGCCGTCTTGTCTGCCGTCTTGTCTGCCGTCTTGTCTGCCGTCTTGTCTGCCGTCTTGTCTGCCCTCTTGTCTGCTGTCTTGTCTGCCGTCTTGTCTGCCGTCTTGTCTGCCGTCTTGTATGTCGTCTGGTCTGTTGTCTGGACTGTCGTCTTGTCTGCCGTCTTGTCTGCCGTCTTGCCTGCCGTCTTGTCTGCCGTCTTGTATGTCGTCTGGTCTGTTGTCTGGACTGTCGTCTTGTCTGCCGTCTTGTCTCCCGTCTTGTCTGCCGTCTTGTCTGCCGTCTTGTCTGCCGTCTTGTCTGCCGTCTTGTCTGCCGTCTTGTCTGCCGTCTTGTCTGCCGTCTTCTCTGCCGTCTTCTCTGCCGTCTTGTCTACCGTCTTGTCTGCCGTCTTGTATGTCGTCTGGTCTGTCGTCCTGTCTGCCGTCTTGTCTGCCGTCTTGTCTGCCGTCTTGTCTGCCTTCTTGTCTGCCGTCTTGTCTGCCGTCTTGTCTGCCGTCTTGTCTGCCGTCTTGTCTGCCGTCTTATCTGCCGTCTTGTCTGCCGTCTTGTCTGCCGTCTTGTCTGCCGTCTTGTCTGCCGTCTTGTATGTCGTCTGGTCTGTTGTCTGGACTGTCGTCTTGTCTGCCGTCTTGTCTGCCGTCTTGTCTGCCGTCTTGTCTGCCGTCTTGTCTGCCGTCTTGTCTGCCGTCTTGTCTGCCGTCTTGTCTGCCGTCTTGTCTGCCGTCTTCTCTGCCGTCTTCTCTGCCGTCTTCTCTGCCGTCTTGTCTACCGTCTTGTCTGCCGTCTTGTATGTCGTCTGGTCTGTCGTCCTGTCTGCCGTCTTGTCTGCCGTCTTGTCTGCCTTCTTGTCTGCCGTCTTGTCTGCCGTCTTGTCTGCCGTCTTGTATGTCGTCTGGTCTGTCGTCCTGTCTGCCGTCTTGTCTGCCGTCTTGTCTGCCGTCTTGTCTGCCGTCTTGTCTGCCGTCTTGTCTGCCGTCGTGTCTGCCGTCTTTTCTGCCGTCTTGTCTGCCGTCTTGTCTGCCGTCTTGTCTGCCTTCTTGTCTGCCGTCTTGTCTGCCGTCTTGTCTGCCGTCTTGTCTGCCGTCTTGTCTGCCGTCTTGTCTGCCGTCTTGTCTGCCGTCTTGTCTGCCGTCTTGTCTGCCGTCTTGTCTGCCGTCTTGTCTACCGTCTTGTCTGCCGTCTTGTCTGCCGTCTTGTCTGCCGTCTTGTCTGCCGTCTTGTCTGCCGTCTTGTCTGCCGTCTTGTCTGCCGTCTTGTATGCCGTCTTGTCTGCCGTCTTGTATGTCGTCTGGTCTGTCGTCCTGTCTGCCGTCTTGTCTGCCGTCTTGTCTGCCGTCTTGTCTGCCGACTTATCTGCCGTCTTGTCTGCCGTCTTGTCTGCCGTCTTGTATGTCGTCTGGTCTGTTGTCTGGACTGTCGTCTTGTCTGCCGTCTTGTCTGCCGTCTTGTCTGCCTTCTTGTCTGCCGTCTTGTCTGCCGTCTTGTCTGCCGTCTTGTCTGCCGTCTTGTCTGCCGTCTTGTCTGCCGTCTTGTCTGCCGTCTTGTCTGCCGTCTTGTCTGCCGTCTTGTCTACCATCTTGTCTGCCGTCTTGTCTGCCGTCTTGTCTGCCGTCTTGTCTGCCGTCTTGTCTGCCGTCTTGTCTGCCGTCTTGTCTGCCGTCTTCTCTGCCGTCTTGTCTACCGTCTTGTCTGCCGTCTTGTCTGCCGTCTTCTCTGCCGTCTTGTCTACCGTCTTGTCTGCCGTCTTGTATGTCGTCTGGTCTGCCGTCTTGTCTGCCGTCTTGTCTGCCGTCTTGTCTGCCGTCTTGTCTGCCGTCTTGTCTGCCGTCTTCTCTGCCGTCTTGTCTACCGTCTTGTCTGCCGTCTTGTATGTCGTCTGGTCTGTCGTCCTGTCTGCCGTCTTGTCTGCCGTCTTGTCTGCCGTCTTGTCTGCCGTCTTGTCTACCGTCTTGTCTGCCGTCTTGTCTGCCGTCTTGTCTGCCGTCTTGTCTGCCGTCTTGTCTGCCTTCTTGTCTGCCGTCTTGTCTGCCGTCTTGTCTGCCGTCTTCTCTGCCGTCTTGTCTACCGTCTTGTCTGCCGTCTTGTACGTCGTCTGGTCTGTCGTCCTGTCTGCCGTCTTGTCTGCCGTCTTGTCTGCCGTCTTGTCTGCCGTCTTGTCTGCCGTCCTGTCTGCCGTCTTATCTGCCGTCTTGTCTGCCGTCTTGTCTGCCGTCTTGTCTGCCTTCTTGTCTGCCGTCTTGTCTGCCGTCTTGTCTGCCGTCTTGTCTGCCGTCTTGTCTGCCGTCTTGTCTGCCGTCTTGTCTGCCGTCTTGTCTGCCGTCTTGTCTGCCGTCTTGTCTACCGTCTTGTCTGCCGTCTTGTCTGCCGTCTTGTCTGCCGTCTTGTCTGCCGTCTTGTCTGCCGTCTTGTCTGCCGTCTTGTCTGCCGTCTTGTATGCCGTCTTGTCTGCCGTCTTGTATGTCGTCTGGTCTGTCGTCCTGTCTGCCGTCTTGTCTGCCGTCTTGTCTGCCGTCTTGTCTGCCGACTTATCTGCCGTCTTGTCTGCCGTCTTGTCTGCCGTCTTGTATGTCGTCTGGTCTGTTGTCTGGACTGTCGTCTTGTCTGCCGTCTTGTCTGCCGTCTTGTCTGCCGTCTTGTCTGCCGTCTTGTCTGCCGTCTTGTCTGCCGTCTTGTCTGCCGTCTTGTCTGCCGTCTTCTCTGCCGTCTTGTCTACCGTCTTGTCTGCCGTCTTGTATGTCGTCTGGTCTGTCGTCCTGTCTGCCGTCTTGTCTGCCGTCTTGTCTGCCGTCTTGTCTGCCTTCTTGTATGCCGTCTTGTCTGCCGTCTTGTATGTCGTCTGGTCTGTCGTCCTGTCTGCCGTCTTGTCTGCCGTCTTGTCTGCCGTCTTGTCTGCCGTCTTGTCTGCCGTCTTGTCTGCCGTCCTGTCTGCCGTCTTATCTGCCGTCTTGTCTGCCGTCTTGTCTGCCGTCTTGTCTGCCTTCTTGTCTGCCGTCTTGTCTGCCGTCTTGTCTGCCGTCTTGTCTGCCGTCTTGTCTGCCGTCTTGTCTGCCGTCTTGTCTGCCGTCTTGTCTGCCGTCTTGTCTGCCGTCTTGTCTGCCGTCTTGTCTACCGTCTTGTCTGCCGTCTTGTCTGCCGTCTTGTCTGCCGTCTTGTCTGCCGTCTTGTCTGCCGTCTTGTCTGCCGTCTTGTCTGCCGTCTTGTATGCCGTCTTGTCTGCCGTCTTGTATGTCGTCTGGTCTGTCGTCCTGTCTGCCGTCTTGTCTGCCGTCTTGTCTGCCGTCTTGTCTGCCGACTTATCTGCCGTCTTGTCTGCCGTCTTGTCTGCCGTCTTGTATGTCGTCTGGTCTGTTGTCTGGACTGTCGTCTTGTCTGCCGTCTTGTCTGCCGTCTTGTCTGCCTTCTTGTCTGCCGTCTTGTCTGCCGTCTTGTCTGCCGTCTTGTCTGCCGTCTTGTCTGCCGTCTTGTCTGCCGTCTTGTCTGCCGTCTTGTCTGCCGTCTTGTCTGCCGTCTTGTCTACCATCTTGTATGCCGTCTTGTCTGCCGTCTTGTATGTCGTCTGGTCTGTCGTCCTGTCTGCCGTCTTGTCTGCCGTCTTGTCTGCCGTCTTGTATGCCGTCTTGTCTGCCGTCTTGTCTGCCGTCTTGTCTGCCGTCTTGTCTGCCGACTTATCTGCCGTCTTGTCTGCCGTCTTGTCTGCCGTCTTGTATGTCGTCTGGTCTGTTGTCTGGACTGTCGTCTTGTCTGCCGTCTTGTCTGCCGTCTTGTCTGCCGTCTTGTCTGCCGTCTTGTCTGCCGTCTTGTCTACCGTCTTGTCTGCCGTCTTGTCTGCCGTCTTGTCTGCCGTCTTCTCTGCCGTCTTGTCTACCGTCTTGTCTGCCGTCTTGTATGTCGTCTGGTCTGTCGTCCTGTCTGCCGTCTTGTCTGCCGTCTTGTCTGCCGTCTTGTCTGCCGTCCTGTCTGCCGTCCTGTCTGCCGTCCTGTCTGCCGTCCTGTCTGCCGTCTTGTCTGCCGTCTTGTCTGCCGTCTTGTCTACCGTCTTGTATGCCGTCTTGTCTGCCGTCTTGTATGTCGTCTGGTCTGTCGTCCTGTCTGCCGTCTTGTCTGCCGTCTTGTCTGCCGTCTTGTCTGCTGTCTTGTATGTCGTCTGGTCTGTCGTCTTGTCTGCCGTCTTGTCTGCCGTCTTGTCTGCCGACTTATGTGCCGTCTTGTCTGCCGTCTTGTCTACCGTCTTGTATGCCGTCTTGTCTGCCGTCTTGTATGGCTTCTGGTCTGTCGTCCTGTCTGCCGTCTTGTCTGCCGTCTTGTCTGCCGTCTTCTCTGCAGTCTTGTCTACCGTCTTGTCTGCCGTCTTGTATGTCGTCTGGTCTGTCGTCCTGTCTGCCGTCTTGTCTGCCGTCTTGTCTGCCGTCTTGTCTGCCGTCCTGTCTGCCGTCCTGTCTGCCGTCTTGTCTGCCGTCTTGTCTGCCGTCTTGTCTACCGTCTTGTATGCCGTCTTGTCTGCCGTCTTGTATGTCGTCTGGTCTGTCGTCTTGTCTGCCGTCTTGTCTGCCGTCTTGTCTGCTGTCTTGTATGTCGTCTGGTCTGTCGTCTTGTCTGCCGTCTTGTCTGCCGTCTTGTCTGCCGACTTATGTGCCGTCTTGTCTGCCGTCTTGTCTGCCGTCTTGTCTGCCGTCTTATCTGCCGTCTTGTCTGCCGTCTTGTCTGCCGTCTTGTCTGCCGTCTTGTGTGACGTCTTGTCTGCCGTCTTCTCTGCCGTCTTGTCTACCGTCTTGTATGCCGTCTTGTCTGCCGTCTTGTATGGCATCTGGTCTGTCGTCCTGTCTGCCGTCTTGTCTACCGTCTTGTCTGCCGTCTTATCTGCCGTCCTGTCTGCCGTCATGTCTGCCGTCTTGTCTGCCGTCTTATCTGCCGTCTTGTCTGCCGTCTTCTCTGCCGTCTTGTCTACCGTCTTGTATGCCGTCTTGTCTGCCGTCTTGTATGGCTTCTGGTCTGTCGTCCTGTCTGCCGTCTTGTCTGCCGTCTTGTCTGCCGTCCTGTCTGCCGTCTTGTCTGCCATCTTGTCTGCCGCCTTGTCTGCCGTCTTGTCTACCGTCTTGTCTGCCGTCTTGTCTGCCGTCTTGTGTGTTGTCTTGTCTGCCGTCTTCTCTGCCGTCTTGTCTGCCGTCTTGTCTGCCGTCTTGTCAGGCGTCTTGTCAGCCGTCTTGTCTGCCGTCTTATTGACGTCTTGTCTACCGTCTTGTCTGCCGTCTTGTCTGCCGTCTTGTCTGCCGTCTTCTCTGCCGTCTTGTCTACCGTCTTGTCTGCCGTCTTGTATGTCGTCTGGTCTGTCGTCCTGTCTGCCGTCTTGTCTGCCGTCTTGTCTGCCGTCTTGTCTGCCGTCCTGTCTGCCGTCCTGTCTGCCGTCCTGTCTGCCGTCCTGTCTGCCGTCTTGTCTGCCGTCTTGTCTGCCGTCTTGTCTACCGTCTTGTATGCCGTCTTGTCTGCCGTCTTGTATGTCGTCTGGTCTGTCGTCCTGTCTGCCGTCTTGTCTGCCGTCTTGTCTGCCGTCTTGTCTACCGTCTTGTATGCCGTCTTGTCTGCCGTCTTGTATGTCGTCTGGTCTGTCGTCCTGTCTGCCGTCTTGTCTGCCGTCTTGTCTGCCGTCTTGTCTGCCGACTTATCTGCCGTCTTGTCTGCCGTCTTGTCTGCCGTCTTGTATGTCGTCTGGTCTGTTGTCTGGACTGTCGTCTTGTCTGCCGTCTTGTCTGCCGTCTTGTCTGCCTTCTTGTCTGCCGTCTTGTCTGCCGTCTTGTCTGCCGTCTTGTCTGCCGTCTTGTCTGCCGTCTTGTCTGCCGTCTTGTCTGCCGTCTTGTCTGCCGTCTTGTCTGCCGTCTTGTCTACCATCTTGTATGCCGTCTTGTCTGCCGTCTTGTATGTCGTCTGGTCTGTCGTCCTGTCTGCCGTCTTGTCTGCCGTCTTGTCTGCCGTCTTGTCTGCCGTCTTGTCTGCCGTCTTGTCTGCCGTCTTGTCTGCCGACTTATCTGCCGTCTTGTCTGCCGTCTTGTCTGCCGTCTTGTATGTCGTCTGGTCTGTTGTCTGGACTGTCGTCTTGTCTGCCGTCTTGTCTGCCGTCTTGTCTGCCGTCTTGTCTGCCGTCTTGTCTACCGTCTTGTCTGCCGTCTTGTCTGCCGTCTTGTCTGCCGTCTTCTCTGCCGTCTTGTCTACCGTCTTGTCTGCCGTCTTGTATGTCGTCTGGTCTGTCGTCCTGTCTGCCGTCTTGTCTGCCGTCTTGTCTGCCGTCTTGTCTGCCGTCCTGTCTGCCGTCCTGTCTGCCGTCCTGTCTGCCGTCCTGTCTGCCGTCTTGTCTGCCGTCTTGTCTGCCGTCTTGTCTACCGTCTTGTATGCCGTCTTGTCTGCCGTCTTGTATGTCGTCTGGTCTGTCGTCCTGTCTGCCGTCTTGTCTGCCGTCTTGTCTGCCGTCTTGTCTGCTGTCTTGTATGTCGTCTGGTCTGTCGTCTTGTCTGCCGTCTTGTCTGCCGTCTTGTCTGCCGACTTATGTGCCGTCTTGTCTGCCGTCTTGTCTACCGTCTTGTATGCCGTCTTGTCTGCCGTCTTGTATGGCTTCTGGTCTGTCGTCCTGTCTGCCGTCTTGTCTGCCGTCTTGTCTGCCGTCTTCTCTGCAGTCTTGTCTACCGTCTTGTCTGCCGTCTTGTATGTCGTCTGGTCTGTCGTCCTGTCTGCCTCTTGTCTGCCGTCTTGTCTGCCGTCTTGTCTGCCGTCCTGTCTGCCGTCCTGTCTGCCGTCCTGTCTGCCGTCTTGTCTGCCGTCTTGTCTGCCGTCTTGTCTACCGTCTTGTATGCCGTCTTGTCTGCCGTCTTGTATGTCGTCTGGTCTGTCGTCTTGTCTGCCGTCTTGTCTGCCGTCTTGTCTGCTGTCTTGTATGTCGTCTGGTCTGTCGTCTTGTCTGCCGTCTTGTCTGCCGTCTTGTCTGCCGACTTATGTGCCGTCTTGTCTGCCGTCTTGTCTGCCGTCTTGTCTGCCGTCTTATCTGCCGTCTTGTCTGCCGTCTTGTCTGCCGTCTTGTCTGCCGTCTTGTGTGACGTCTTGTCTGCCGTCTTCTCTGCCGTCTTGTCTACCGTCTTGTATGCCGTCTTGTCTGCCGTCTTGTATGGCATCTGGTCTGTCGTCCTGTCTGCCGTCTTGTCTACCGTCTTGTCTGCCGTCTTATCTGCCGTCCTGTCTGCCGTCATGTCTGCCGTCTTGTCTGCCGTCTTATCTGCCGTCTTGTCTGCCGTCTTCTCTGCCGTCTTGTCTACCGTCTTGTATGCCGTCTTGTCTGCCGTCTTGTATGGCTTCTGGTCTGTCGTCCTGTCTGCCGTCTTGTCTGCCGTCTTGTCTGCCGTCCTGTCTGCCGTCTTGTCTGCCATCTTGTCTGCCGCCTTGTCTGCCGTCTTGTCTACCGTCTTGTCTGCCGTCTTGTCTGCCGTCTTGTGTGTTGTCTTGTCTGCCGTCTTCTCTGCCGTCTTGTCTGCCGTCTTGTCTGCCGTCTTGTCAGGCGTCTTGTCAGCCGTCTTGTCTGCCGTCTTATTGACGTCTTGTCTGCCGTCTTGTCTGCCGTCTTGTCTGCCGTCTTGTTTGCCGTCTTGTCTGCCGTCTTGTCTGCCGTCTTGTCTGCCGTCTTGTCTGCCGTCTTGTCTGCCGTCTTGTCTGCCGACTTATCTGCCGTCTTGTCTGCCGACTTATCTGCCGTCTTGTCTGCCGTCTTGTCTGCCGTCTTGTATGTCGTCTGGTCTGTTGTCTGGACTGTCGTCTTGTCTGCCGTCTTGTCTGCCATCTTGTCTGCCGTCTTGTCTGCCGTCTTGTCTGCCGTCTTGTCTGCCGTCTTGTCTGCCGTCTTCTCTGCCGTCTTGTCTACCGTCTTGTCTGCCGTCTTGTATGTCGTCTGGTCTGTCGTCCTGTCTGCCGTCTTGTCTGCCGTCTTGTCTGCCGTCTTGTCTGCCGTCTTGTCTGCCGTCTTGTCTGCCGTCTTCTCTGCCGTCTTGTCTACCGTCTTGTCTGCCGTCTTGTATGTCGTCTGGTCTGTCGTCCTGTCTGCCGTCTTGTCTGCCGTCTTGTCTGCCGTCTTGTCTGCCGTCTTGTCTGCCGTCTTGTCTGCCGTCTTGTCTGCCGTCTTGTCTGCCGTCTTGTCTGCCGTCTTGTCTGCCGTCTTGTCTGCCGTCTTGTCTGCCGTCTTGTCTGCCGTCTTGTCTGCCGTCTTGTCTGCCGTCTTGTCTGCCGTCTTGTCTGCCGTCTTGTCTGCCGTCTTGTATGTCGTCTGGTCTGTCGTCTTGTCTGCCGTCTTGTCTGCCGTCTTGTCTGCCGTCTTGTCTGCCGTCTTGTCTGCCGTCTTGTCTGCCGTCTTGTCTACCGTCTTGTATGCCGTCTTGTCTGCCGTCTTGTCTGCCGTCTTGTATTTCGTCTGGTCTGTCGTCTTGTCTGCCGTCTTGTCTGCCGTCTTGTCTGCCGTCTTGTCTGCCGTCTTGTCTGCCGTCTTGTCTGCCGTCTTGTCTGCCGTCTTGTCTGCCGTCTTGTCTGCCGTCTTGTCTGCCGTCTTGTCTGCCGTCTTGTCTGCCGTCTTGTATGTCGTCTGGTCTGTCGTCTTGTCTGCCGTCTTGTCTGCCGTCTTGTCTGCCGTCTTGTCTGCCGTCTTGTCTGCCGTCTTGTCGGCCGTCTTGTCTGCCGTCTTGTCTACCGTCTTGTATGCCGTCTTGTCTGCCGTCTTGTATGTCGTCTGGTCTGTCGTCCAAGACGTCTTGTCTGCCGTCTTGTCTGCCTTCTTGTCTGCCGTCTTGTCTGCCGTCTTGTCTGCCGTCTTGTCTGCCGTCTTGTCTGCCGTCTTGTCTGCCGTCTTGTCTGCCGTCTTGTCTGCCGTCTTGTCTGCCGTCTTCTCTGCCGTCTTGTCTACCGTCTTGTCTGCCGTCTTGTATGTCGTCTGGTCTGTCGTCCTGTCTGCCGTCTTGTCTGCCGTCTTGTCTGCCGTCTTGTCTGCCTTCTTGTCTGTCGTCTTGTCTGCCGTCTTCTCTGCCGTCTTGTCTACCGTCTTGTATGCCGTCTTGTCTGCCGTCTTGTATGTCGTCTGGTCTGTCGTCCTGTCTGCCGTCTTGTCTGCCGTCTTGTCTGCCGTCTTGTCTGCCGTCTTGTCTGCCGTCTTGTCTGCCGTCTTGTCTGCCGTCTTGTCTGCCGTCTTGTCTGCCGTCTTGTCTGCCGTCTTGTCTGCCGTCTTGTATGTCGTCTGGTATGTTGTCTGGACTGTCGTCTTGTCTGCCGTCTTGTCTGCCGTCTTGTCTGCCGTCTTGTCTGCCGTCTTGTCTGCCGTCTTGTCTGCCGTCTTGTCTGCCGTCTTCTCTGCCGTCTTCTCTGCCGTCGTGTCTACCGTCTTGTCTGCCGTCTTGTATGTCGTCTGGTCTGTCGTCCTGTCTGCCGTCTTGTCTGCCGTCTTGTCTGCCGTCTTGTCTGCCTTCTTGTCTGCCTTCTTGTCTGCCGTCTTGTCTGCCGTCTTGTATGTCGTCTGGTCTGTTGTCTGGACTGTCGTCTTGTCTGCCGTCTTGTCTGCCGTCTTGTCTGCCGTCTTGTCTGCCGTCTTGTCTGCCGTCTTGTCTGCCGTCTTGTCTGCCGACTTATGTGCCGTCTTGTCTACCGTCTTGTATGCCGTCTTGTCTGCCGTCTTGTCTGCCGTCTTGTATTTCGTCTGGTCTGTCGTCCTGTCTGCCGTCTTGTCTGCCGTCTTGTCTGCCGTCTTGTCTGCCGTCTTGTCTGCCGTCTTGTCTGCCGTCTTGTCTGCCGTCTTGTCTGCCGTCTTGTCTGCCGACTTATGTGCCGTCTTGTCTGCCGTCTTGTCTGCCGTCTTGTCTGCCGTCTTATCTGCCGTCTTTTCTGCCGTCTTGTCTGCCGTCTTGTCTGCCGTCTTGTGTGACGTCTTGTCTGCCGTCTTCTCTGCCGTCTTGTCTACCGTCTTGTATGCCGTCTTGTCTGCCGTCTTGTATGGCATCTGGTCTGTCGTCCTGTCTGCCGTCTTGTCTACCGTCTTGTCTGCCGTCTTATCTGCCGTCCTGTCTGCCGTCATGTCTGCCGTCTTGTCTGCCGTCTTATCTGCCGTCTTGTCTGCCGTCTTCTCTGCCGTCTTGTCTACCGTCTTGTATGCCGTCTTGTCTGCCGTCTTGTATGGCTTCTGGTCTGTCGTCCTGTCTGCCGTCTTGTCTGCCGTCTTGTCTGCCGTCCTGTCTGCCGTCTTGTCTGCCATCTTGTCTGCCGCCTTGTCTGCCGTCTTGTCTACCGTCTTGTCTGCCGTCTTGTCTGCCGTCTTGTGTGTTGTCTTGTCTGCCGTCTTCTCTGCCGTCTTGTCTGCCGTCTTGTCTGCCGTCTTGTCAGGCGTCTTGTCAGCCGTCTTGTCTGCCGTCTTATTGACGTCTTGTCTGCCGTCTTGTCTGCCGTCTTGTCTGCCGTCTTGTTTGCCGTCTTGTCTGCCGTCTTGTCTGCCGTCTTGTCTGCCGTCTTGTCTGCCGTCTTGTCTGCCGTCTTGTCTGCCGACTTATCTGCCGTCTTGTCTGCCGACTTATCTGCCGTCTTGTCTGCCGTCTTGTCTGCCGTCTTGTATGTCGTCTGGTCTGTTGTCTGGACTGTCGTCTTGTCTGCCGTCTTGTCTGCCATCTTGTCTGCCGTCTTGTCTGCCGTCTTGTCTGCCGTCTTGTCTGCCGTCTTGTCTGCCGTCTTCTCTGCCGTCTTGTCTACCGTCTTGTCTGCCGTCTTGTATGTCGTCTGGTCTGTCGTCCTGTCTGCCGTCTTGTCTGCCGTCTTGTCTGCCGTCTTGTCTGCCGTCTTGTCTGCCGTCTTGTCTGCCGTCTTCTCTGCCGTCTTGTCTACCGTCTTGTCTGCCGTCTTGTATGTCGTCTGGTCTGTCGTCCTGTCTGCCGTCTTGTCTGCCGTCTTGTCTGCCGTCTTGTCTGCCGTCTTGTCTGCCGTCTTGTCTGCCGTCTTGTCTGCCGTCTTGTCTGCCGTCTTGTCTGCCGTCTTGTCTGCCGTCTTGTCTGCCGTCTTGTCTGCCGTCTTGTCTGCCGTCTTGTCTGCCGTCTTGTCTGCCGTCTTGTCTGCCGTCTTGTCTGCCGTCTTGTCTGCCGTCTTGTCTGCCGTCTTGTATGTCGTCTGGTCTGCCGTCTTGTCTGCCGTCTTGTCTGCCGTCTTGTCTGCCGTCTTGTCTGCCGTCTTGTCTGCCGTCTTGTCTGCCGTCTTGTCTACCGTCTTGTATGCCGTCTTGTCTGCCGTCTTGTCTGCCGTCTTGTATTTCGTCTGGTCTGTCGTCTTGTCTGCCGTCTTGTCTGCCGTCTTGTCTGCCGTCTTGTCTGCCGTCTTGTCTGCCGTCTTGTCTGCCGTCTTGTCTGCCGTCTTGTCTGCCGTCTTGTCTGCCGTCTTGTCTGCCGTCTTGTCTGCCGTCTTGTCTGCCGTCTTGTATGTCGTCTGGTCTGTCGTCTTGTCTGCCGTCTTGTCTGCCGTCTTGTCTGCCGTCTTGTCTGCCGTCTTGTCTGCCGTCTTGTCGGCCGTCTTGTCTGCCGTCTTGTCTACCGTCTTGTATGCCGTCTTGTCTGCCGTCTTGTATGTCGTCTGGTCTGTCGTCCAAGACGTCTTGTCTGCCGTCTTGTCTGCCTTCTTGTCTGCCGTCTTGTCTGCCGTCTTGTCTGCCGTCTTGTCTGCCGTCTTGTCTGCCGTCTTGTCTGCCGTCTTGTCTGCCGTCTTGTCTGCCGTCTTGTCTGCCGTCTTCTCTGCCGTCTTGTCTACCGTCTTGTCTGCCGTCTTGTATGTCGTCTGGTCTGTCGTCCTGTCTGCCGTCTTGTCTGCCGTCTTGTCTGCCGTCTTGTCTGCCTTCTTGTCTGTCGTCTTGTCTGCCGTCTTCTCTGCCGTCTTGTCTACCGTCTTGTATGCCGTCTTGTCTGCCGTCTTGTATGTCGTCTGGTCTGTCGTCCTGTCTGCCGTCTTGTCTGCCGTCTTGTCTGCCGTCTTGTCTGCCGTCTTGTCTGCCGTCTTGTCTGCCGTCCTGTCTGCCGTCTTATCTGCCGTCTTGTCTGCCGTCTTGTCTGCCGTCTTGTCTGCTGACTTATCTGCCGTCTTGTCTGCCGTCTTCTCTGCCGTCTTGTCTACCGTCTTGTCTGCCGTCTTGTATGTCGTCCGGTCTGTCGTCCTGTCTGCCGTCATGTCTGCCGTCTTGTCTCCCGTCCTGTCTGCCGTCTTGTCTGCCGTCTTGTCTGCCGTCTTGTCTGCCGTCTTGTGTGCCGTCTTGTCTGCCGTCTTCTCTGCCGTCTTGTCTACCGTCTTGTCTGCCGTCTTGTATGTCGTCTGGTCTGTCGTCCTGTCTGCCGTCTTGTCTGCCGTCCTGTCTGCCGTCTTGTCTGCCGTCTTGTCTGCCGTCTTGTCTGCCGTCTTGTCTGCCGTCTTGTCTGCCGTCTTGTCTGCTGACTTATCTGCCGTCTTGTCTGCCGTCTTCTCTGCCGTCTTGTCTACCGTCTTGTCTGCCGTCTTGTATGTCGTCTGGTCTGTCGTCCTGTCTGCCGTCTTGTCTGCCGTCTTGTCTGCCGTCCTGTCTGCCGTCTTGTCTGCCGTCTTGTCTGCCGTCTTGTCTGCCGTCTTGTATGTCGTCTTGTATGTCGTCTGGTCTGTCGTCTTGTCTGCCGTCTTCTCTGCCGTCTTGTCTGCCGTCTTGTCAGCCGTCTTGTCAGCCGTCTTGTCTGCCGTCTTATTGACGTCCTGTCTGCCGTCTTGTCTGCCGTCTTGTCTGCCGTCTTGTCTGCCGTCTTGTCTGCCGTCTTGTCTGCCGACTTATCTGCCGTCTTGTCTGCCGTCTTGTCTGCCGTCTTGTATGTCGTCTGGTCTGTTGTCTGGACTGTCGTCTTGTCTGCCGTCTTGTCTGCCGTCTTGTCTGCCGTCTTGTCTGCCGTCTTGTCTGCCGTCTTGTCTGCCGTCTTCTCTGCCGTCTTGTCTACCGTCTTGTCTGCCGTCTTGTATGTCGTCTGGTCTGTCGTCCTGTCTGCCGTCTTGTTTGCCGTCTTGTCTGCCGTCTTGTCTGCCGTCTTGTCTGCCGTCTTGTCTGCCGTCTTGTCTGCCGTCTTGTCTGCCGTCTTCTCTGCCGTCTTGTCTACCGTCTTGTCTGCCGTCTTGTATGTCCTCTGGTCTGTCGTCCTGTCTGCCGTCTTGTCTGCCGTCTTGTCTGCCGTCTTGTCTGCCGTCTTGTCTGCCGTCTTGTCTGCCGTCTTGTCTGCCGTCTTGTCTGCCGTCTTGTCTGCCGTCTTGTCTGCCGTCTTGTCTGCCGTCTTGTCTACCGTCTTGTATGCCGTCTTGCCTGCCGTCTTGTATGTCGTCTGGTCTGTCGTCCTGTCTGCCGTCTTGTCTGCCGTCTTGTATGTCGTCTGGTCTGTTGTCTGGACTGTCGTCTTGTCTGCCGTCTTGTCTACCGTCTTGTCTGCCGTCTTGTATGTCGTCTGGTCTGTCGTCCTGTCTGCCGACTTGTCTGCCGTCTTGTCTGCCGTCTTGTCTGCCTTCTTGTCTGCCGTCTTGTCTGCCGTCTTGTCTGCCGTCTTGTCTGCCGTCTTGTCTGCCGTCTTGTCTGCCGTCTTGTCTGCCGTCTTGTCTGCCGTCCTGTCTGCCGTCCTGTCTGCCGTCTTGTCTGCCTTCTTGTCTGCCGTCTTGTCTGCCGTCTTGTCTGCCGTCTTGTCTGCCGTCTTGTCTGCCGTCTTGCCTGCCGTCTTGTCTGCCGTCTTGTCTGCCGTCTTGTCTGCCGTCTTGTCTGCCGTCTTGTCTGCCGTCTTGTCTGCCGTCTTGTCTGCCGTCTTGTCTGCCGTCTTGTCTGCCGTCTTGTCTACCGTCTTGTATGCCGTCTTGTCTGCCGTCTTGTATGTCGTCTGGTCTGTCGTCTTGTCTGCCGTCTTGTATGTCGTCTGGTTTGTTGTCTGGACTGTCGTCTTCTCTGCCGTCTTGTCTGCCGTCTTGTCTGCCGTCTTGTCTGCCGTCCTGTCTGCCGTCTTGTCTGCCGTCTTGTCTGCCGTCTTGTCTGCCGTCTTGTCTGCCGTCTTGTCTGCCGTCTTGTCTGCCGTCTTGTCTGCCGTCTTGTCTGCCGTCTTGTCTGCCGTCTTGTCTGCCGTCTTGTCTGCCGTCTTGTCTGCCGTCTTGTCTGCCGTCTTGTCTGCCGTCCTGTCTGCCGTCCTGTCTGCCGTCTTGTCTGCCGTCTTGTCTGCCGTCTTGTCTACCGTCTTGTATGCCGTCTTGTCTGCCGTCTTGTATGTCGTCTGGTCTGTCGTCCTGTCTGCCGTCTTGTCTGCCGTCTTGTATGTCGTCTTGTCTGCCGTCTTGTATGTCGTCTGGTCTGTTGTCTGGACTGTCGTCTTCTCTGCCGTCTTGTCTACCGTCTTGTCTGCCGTCTTGTATGTCGTCTGGTCTGTCGTCCTGTCTGCCGTCTTGTCTGCCGTCTTGTCTGCCGTCTTGTCTGCCGTCTTGTCTGCCTTCTTGTCTGCCGTCTTGTCTGCCGTCTTGTCTGCCGTCTTGTCTGCCGTCTTGTCTGCCGTCTTGTCTGCCGTCTTGTCTGCCGTCTTGTCTGCCGTCTTGTCTGCCGTCTTGTCTGCCGTCCTGTCTGCCGTCTTATCTGCCGTCTTGTCTGCCGTCTTGTCTACCGTCTTGTATGCCGTCTTGTCTGCCGTCTTGTATGTCGTCTGGTCTGTCGTCCTGTCTGCCGTCTTGTCTGCCGTCTTGTATGTCGTCTGGTCTGTTGTCTGGACTGTCGTCTTGTCTGCCGTCTTGTCTGCCGTCTTGTCTGCCGTCTTCTCTGCCGTCTTGTCTACCGTCTTGTCTGCCGTCTTGTATGTCGTCTGGTCTGTCGTCCTGTCTGCCGTCTTGTCTGCCGTCTTGTCTGCCGTCTTGTCTGCCGTCTTGTCTGCCGTCTTGTCTGCCGTCTTGTCTGCCGTCTTGTCTGCCGTCTTGTCTGCCGTCTTGTCTGCCGTCTTGTCTGCCGTCTTGTCTGCCGTCTTGTCTACCGTCTTGTATGCCGTCTTGTCTGCCGTCTTGTATGTCGTCTGGTCTGTCGTCCTGTCTGCCGTCTTGTCTGCCGTCTTGTATGTCGTCTTGTCTGCCGTCTTGTATGTCGTCTGGTCTGTTGTCTGGACTGTCGTCTTCTCTGCCGTCTTGTCTACCGTCTTGTCTGCCGTCTTGTATGTCGTCTGGTCTGTCGTCCTGTCTGCCGTCTTGTCTGCCGTCTTGTCTGCCGTCTTGTCTGCCGTCTTGTCTGCCGTCTTGTCTGCCGTCTTGTCTGCCGTCTTGTCTGCCGTCCTGTCTGCCGTCTTATCTGCCGTCTTATCTGCCGTCTTGTCTGCCGTCTTGTCTGCCGTCTTGTCTACCGTCTTGTCTGCCGTCTTGTATGTCGTCTGGTCTGTCGTCCTGTCTGCCGTCTTGTCTGCCGTCTTGTCTGCCGTCTTGTCTGCCGTCTTGTCTGCCGTCTTGTCTGCCGTCTTGTCTGCCGTCTTGTCTGCCGTCTTGTCTGCCGTCTTGTCTGCCGTCTTGTCTGCCGTCTTGTCTGCCGTCTTGTCTACCGTCTTGTATGCCGTCTTGTATGCCGTCTTGTCTACCGTCTTGTCTGCCGTCTTGTCTGCCGTCTTGTCTGCCGTCTTGTCTGCCGTCTTGTGTGCCGTCTTGTCTGCCGTCCTGTCTGCCGTCCTGTCTGCCGTCTTGTCTGCCGTCTTGTCTGCCGTCTTGTCTACCGTCTTGTATGCCGTCTTGTCTGCCGTCTTGTATGTCGTCTGGTCTGTCGTCCTGTCTGCCGTCTTGTCTGCCGTCTTGCATGTCGTCTGGTCTGTTGTCTGGACTGTCGTCTTGTCTGCCGTCTTGTCTGCCGTCTTGTCTGCCGTCTTGTCTGCCGTCTTGTCTGCCGTCTTGTCTGCCGTCTTGTCTGCCGTCTTGTCTGCCGTCTTGTCTGCCGTCTTGTCTGCCGTCTTCTCTGCCGTCTTGTCTGCCGTCTTGTCTGCCGTCTTGTCTGCCGTCTTGTCTGCCGTCTTGTCTGCCGTCTTGTCTGCCGTCTTGTATGTCGTCTGGTCTGTTGTCTGGACTGTCGTCTTGTCTGCCGTCTTGTCTGCCGTCTTGTCTGCCGTCTTGTCTGCCATCTTGTCTGCCGTCTTGTCTGCCGTCTTGTCTGCCGTCTTGTCTGCCGTCTTGTCTGCCGTCTTGTCTGCCGTCTTGTCTGCCGTCTTGTCTGCCGTCTTGTCTGCCGTCTTGTCTGCCGTCTTGTATGTCGTCTGGTCTGTTGTCTGGACTGTCGTCTTGTCTGCCGTCTTGTCTGCCGTCTTGTCTGCCGTCTTGTCTGCCATCTTGTCTGCCGTCTTGTCTGCCGTCTTGTCTGCCGTCTTGTCTGCCGTCTTCTCTGCCGTCTTGTCTACCGTCTTGTCTGCCGTCTTGTATGTCGTCTGGTTTGTCGTCCTGTCTGCCGTCTTGTCTGCCTTCTTGTCTGCCGTCTTGTCTGCCGTCTTGTCTGCCGTCTTGTCTGCCGTCTTGTCTGCCGTCTTGTCTGCCGTCTTGTCTGCCGTCTTGTCTGCCGTCCTGTCTGCCGTCCTGTCTGCCGTCTTCTCTGCCGTCTTGTCTGCCGTCTTGTCTACCGTCATGTATGCCGTCTTGTCTGCCGTCTTGTATGTCCTCTGGTCTGTCGTCCTGTCTGCCGTCTTGTCTGCCGTCTTGTATGTCGTCTGGTCTGTTGTCTGGACTGTCGTCTTGTCTGCCGTCTTGTCTGCCGTCTTGTCTGCCGTCTTGTCTGCCGTCTTGTCTGCCGTCTTGTCTGCCGTCTTCTCTGCCGTCTTGTCTACCGTCTTGTCTGCCGTCTTGTATGTCGTCTGGTCTGCCGTCCTGTCTGCCTTCTTGTCTGCCGTCTTGTCTGCCGTCTTGTCTGCCTTCTTGTCTGCCGTCTTGTCTGCCGTCTTGTCTGCCGTCTTCTCTGCCGTCTTGTCTACCGTCTTGTCTGCCGTCTTATATGTCGTCTGGTCTGTCGTCCTGTCTGGCGTCTTGTCTGCCGTCTTGTCTGCCGTCTTGTCTGCCGTCTTGTCTGCCTTCTTGTCTGCCGTCTTGTCTGCCGTCTTGTCTGCCGTCTTGTCTGCCGTCTTGTCTGCCGTCTTGTCTGCCGTCTTGTCTGCCGTCTTGTCTGCCGTCTTGTCTGCCGTCTTGTCTGCCGTCTTGTCTGCCGTCTTGTATGTCGTCTGGTCTGTTGTCTGGACTGTCGTCTTGTCTGCCGTCTTGTCTGCCGTCTTGTCTGCCGTCTTGTCTGCCGTCTTGTCTGCCGTCTTGTCTGCCGTCTTGTCTGCCGTCTTGTCTGCCGTCTTGTCTGCCGTCTTCTCTGCCGTCTTCTCTGCCGTCTTCTCTGCCGTCGTGTCTACCGTCTTGTCTGCCGTCTTGTATGTCGTCTGGTCTGTCGTCCTGTCTGCCGTCTTGTCTGCCGTCTTGTCTGCCGTCTTGTCTGCCTTCTTGTCTGCCTTCTTGTCTGCCGTCTTGTCTGCCGTCTTGTCTGCCGTCTTGTCTGCCGTCTTGTCTGCCGTCTTGTCTGCCGTCTTGTCTGCCGTCTTGTCTGCCGTCTTGTATGTCGTCTGGTCTGTTGTCTGGACTGTCGTCTTGTCTGCCGTCTTGTCTGCCGTCTTGTCTGCCGTCTTGTCTGCCGTCTTGTCTGCCGTCTTGTCTGCCGTCTTGTCTGCCGTCTTGTCTGCCGTCTTCTCTGCCGTCTTGTCTACCGTCTTGTCTGCCGTCTTGTATGTCGTCTGGTCTGTCGTCCTGTCTGCCGTCTTGTCTGCCGTCTTGTCTGCCGTCTTGTCTGCCTTCTTGTCTGTCGTCTTGTCTGCCGTCTTCTCTGCCGTCTTGTCTACCGTCTTGTATGCCGTCTTGTCTGCCGTCCTGTCTGCCGTCTTGTCTGCCGTCTTGTCTGCCGTCTTGTCTGCCGTCTTGTATGCCGTCTTGTCTGCCGTCCTGTCTGCCGTCTTATCTGCCGTCTTGTCTGCCGTCTTGTCTGCCGTCTTGTCTGCTGACTTATCTGCCGTCTTGTCTGCTGTCTTCTCTGCCGTCTTGTCTACCGTCTTGTCTGCCGTCTTGTATGTCGTCTTGTCTGCCGTCTTGTATGTCGTCTGGTCTGTCGTCCGTCTTGTCTGCCGTCTTGTCTGCCGTCTTGTCTGCCGTCTTGTCTGCCGTCTTGTCTGCCGTCTTGTCTGCCGTCTTGTCTGCCGTCTTGTATGTCGTCTGGTATGTTGTCTGGACTGTCGTCTTGTCTGCCGTCTTGTCTGCCGTCTTGTCTGCCGTCTTGTCTGCCGTCTTGTCTGCCGTCTTGTCTGCCGTCTTGTCTGCCGTCTTGTCTGCCGTCTTGTCTGCCGTCTTGTATGTCGTCTGGTATGTTGTCTGGACTGTCGTCTTGTCTGCCGTCTTGTCTGCCGTCTTGTCTGCCGTCTTGTCTGCCGTCTTGTCTGCCGTCTTCTCTGCCGTCTTGTCTACCGTCTTGTCTGCCGTCTTATATGTCGTCTGGTCTGTCGTCCTGTCTGGCGTCTTGTCTGCCGTCTTGTCTGCCGTCTTGTCTGCCGTCTTGTCTGCCTTCTTGTCTGCCGTCTTGTCTGCCGTCTTGTCTGCCGTCTTGTCTGCCGTCTTGTCTGCCGTCTTGTCTGCCGTCTTGTCTGCCGTCTTGTCTGCCGTCTTGTCTGCCGTCTTGTCTGCCGTCTTGTCTGCCGTCTTGTCTGCCGTCTTGTCTGCCGTCTTGTCTGCCGTCTTGTCTGACGTCTTGTCTGCCGTCTTGTATGTCGTCTGGTCTGTTGTCTGGACTGTCGTCTTGTCTGCCGTCTTGTCTGCCGTCTTGTCTGCCGTCTTGTCTGCCGTCTTGTCTGCCGTCTTGTCTGCCGTCTTGTCTGCCGTCTTGTCTGCCGTCTTGTCTGCCGTCTTCTCTGCCGTCTTCTCTGCCGTCTTCTCTGCCGTCGTGTCTACCGTCTTGTCTGCCGTCTTGTATGTCGTCTGGTCTGTCGTCCTGTCTGCCGTCTTGTCTGCCGTCTTGTCTGCCGTCTTGTCTGCCTTCTTGTCTGCCTTCTTGTCTGCCGTCTTGTCTGCCGTCTTGTCTGCCGTCTTGTCTGCCGTCTTGTCTGCCGTCTTGTCTGCCGTCTTGTCTGCCGTCTTGTCTGCCGTCTTGTATGTCGTCTGGTCTGTTGTCTGGACTGTCGTCTTGTCTGCCGTCTTGTCTGCCGTCTTGTCTGCCGTCTTGTCTGCCGTCTTGTCTGCCGTCTTGTCTGCCGTCTTGTCTGCCGTCTTGTCTGCCGTCTTGTCTGCCGTCTTGTCTGCCGTCTTGTCTGCCGTCTTGTCTGACGTCTTGTCTGCCGTCTTGTATGTCGTCTGGTCTGTTGTCTGGACTGTCGTCTTGTCTGCCGTCTTGTCTGCCGTCTTGTCTGCCGTCTTGTCTGCCGTCTTGTCTGCCGTCTTGTCTGCCGTCTTGTCTGCCGTCTTGTCTGCCGTCTTGTCTGCCGTCTTCTCTGCCGTCTTCTCTGCCGTCTTCTCTGCCGTCGTGTCTACCGTCTTGTCTGCCGTCTTGTATGTCGTCTGGTCTGTCGTCCTGTCTGCCGTCTTGTCTGCCGTCTTGTCTGCCGTCTTGTCTGCCTTCTTGTCTGCCTTCTTGTCTGCCGTCTTGTCTGCCGTCTTGTCTGCCTTCTTGTCTGCCGTCTTGTCTGCCGTCTTGTCTGCCGTCTTGTCTGCCGTCTTGTCTGCCGTCTTGTCTGCCGTCTTGTCTGCCGTCTTGTCTGCCGTCTTGTCTGCCGTCTTGTCTGCCGTCTTGTCTGCCGTCTTGTCTGCCGTCTTGTCTGCCGTCTTGTCTGCCGTCTTGTCTGCCGTCTTGTCTGCCGTCTTGTCTGCCGTCTTGTCTGCCGTCTTGTCTGCCGTCTTGTCTGACGTCTTGTCTGCCGTCTTGTATGTCGTCTGGTCTGTTGTCTGGACTGTCGTCTTGTCTGCCGTCTTGTCTGCCGTCTTGTCTGCCGTCTTGTCTGCCGTCTTGTCTGCCGTCTTCTCTGCCGTCTTCTCTGGCGTCTTCTCTGCCGTCGTGTCTACCGTCTTGTCTGCCGTCTTGTATGTCGTCTGGTCTGTCGTCCTGTCTGCCGTCTTGTCTGCCGTCTTGTCTGCCGTCTTGTCTGCCTTCTTGTCTGCCGTCTTGTCTGCCGTCTTGTCTGCCGTCTTGTCTGCCGTCTTGTCTGCCGTCTTGTCTGCCGACTTATGTGCCGTCTTGTCTACCGTCTTGTATGCCGTCTTGTCTGCCGTCTTGTCTGCCGTCTTGTATTTCGTCTGGTCTGTCGTCCTGTCTGCCGTCTTGTCTGCCGTCTTGTCTGCCGTCTTGTCTGCCGTCTTGTCTGCCGTCTTGTCTGCCGTCTTGTCTGCCGTCTTGTCTGCCGTCTTGTCTGCCGACTTATGTGCCGTCTTGTCTGCCGTCTTGTCTGCCGTCTTGTCTGCCGTCTTATCTGCCGTCTTGTCTGCCGTCTTGTCTGCCGTCTTGTCTGCCGTCTTGTGTGACGTCTTGTCTGCCGTCTTCTCTGCCGTCTTGTCTACCGTCTTGTATGCCGTCTTGTCTGCCGTCTTGTATGGCATCTGGTCTGTCGTCCTGTCTGCCGTCTTGTCTACCGTCTTGTCTGCCGTCTTATCTGCCGTCCTGTCTGCCGTCATGTCTGCCGTCTTGTCTGCCGTCTTATCTGCCGTCTTGTCTGCCGTCTTCTCTGCCGTCTTGTCTACCGTCTTGTATGCCGTCTTGTCTGCCGTCTTGTATGGCTTCTGGTCTGTCGTCCTGTCTGCCGTCTTGTCTGCCGTCTTGTCTGCCGTCCTGTCTGCCGTCTTGTCTGCCATCTTGTCTGCCGCCTTGTCTGCCGTCTTGTCTACCGTCTTGTCTGCCGTCTTGTCTGCCGTCTTGTGTGTTGTCTTGTCTGCCGTCTTCTCTGCCGTCTTGTCTGCCGTCTTGTCTGCCGTCTTGTCAGGCGTCTTGTCAGCCGTCTTGTCTGCCGTCTTATTGACGTCTTGTCTGCCGTCTTGTCTGCCGTCTTGTCTGCCGTCTTGTTTGCCGTCTTGTCTGCCGTCTTGTCTGCCGTCTTGTCTGCCGTCTTGTCTGCCGTCTTGTCTGCCGTCTTGTCTGCCGACTTATCTGCCGTCTTGTCTGCCGACTTATCTGCCGTCTTGTCTGCCGTCTTGTCTGCCGTCTTGTATGTCGTCTGGTCTGTTGTCTGGACTGTCGTCTTGTCTGCCGTCTTGTCTGCCATCTTGTCTGCCGTCTTGTCTGCCGTCTTGTCTGCCGTCTTGTCTGCCGTCTTGTCTGCCGTCTTCTCTGCCGTCTTGTCTACCGTCTTGTCTGCCGTCTTGTATGTCGTCTGGTCTGTCGTCCTGTCTGCCGTCTTGTCTGCCGTCTTGTCTGCCGTCTTGTCTGCCGTCTTGTCTGCCGTCTTGTCTGCCGTCTTCTCTGCCGTCTTGTCTACCGTCTTGTCTGCCGTCTTGTATGTCGTCTGGTCTGTCGTCCTGTCTGCCGTCTTGTCTGCCGTCTTGTCTGCCGTCTTGTCTGCCGTCTTGTCTGCCGTCTTGTCTGCCGTCTTGTCTGCCGTCTTGTCTGCCGTCTTGTCTGCCGTCTTGTCTGCCGTCTTGTCTGCCGTCTTGTCTGCCGTCTTGTCTGCCGTCTTGTCTGCCGTCTTGTCTGCCGTCTTGTCTGCCGTCTTGTCTGCCGTCTTGTCTGCCGTCTTGTATGTCGTCTGGTCTGTCGTCTTGTCTGCCGTCTTGTCTGCCGTCTTGTCTGCCGTCTTGTCTGCCGTCTTGTCTGCCGTCTTGTCTGCCGTCTTGTCTGCCGTCTTCTCTGCCGTCTTGTCTACCGTCTTGTCTGCCGTCTTGTATGTCGTCTGGTCTGTCGTCCTGTCTGCCGTCTTGTCTGCCGTCTTGTCTGCCGTCTTGTCTGCCTTCTTGTCTGTCGTCTTGTCTGCCGTCTTCTCTGCCGTCTTGTCTACCGTCTTGTATGCCGTCTTGTCTGCCGTCTTGTATGTCGTCTGGTCTGTCGTCCTGTCTGCCGTCTTGTCTGCCGTCTTGTCTGTCGTCTTGTCTGCCGTCTTGTCTGCCGTCTTGTCTGCCGTCCTGTCTGCCGTCTTATCTGCCGTCTTGTCGGCCGTCTTGTCTGCCGTCTTGTCTACCGTCTTGTATGCCGTCTTGTCTGCCGTCTTCTCTGCCGTCTTGTCTACCGTCTTGTCTGCCGTCTTGTATGTCGTCCGGTCTGTCGTCCTGTCTGCCGTCTTGTCTGCCGTCTTGTCTCCCGTCCTGTCTGCCGTCTTGTCTGCCGTCTTGTCTGCCGTCTTGTCTGCCGTCTTGTGTGCCGTCTTGTCTGCCGTCTTCTCTGCCGTCTTGTCTACCGTCTTGTCTGCCGTCTTGTATGTCGTCTGGTCTGTCGTCCTGTCTGCCGTCTTGTCTGCCGTCCTGTCTGCCGTCTTGTCTGCCGTCTTGTCTGCCGTCTTGTCTGCCGTCTTGTCTGCCGTCTTGTCTGCCGTCTTGTCTGCTGACTTATCTGCCGTCTTGTCTGCCGTCTTCTCTGCCGTCTTGTCTACCGTCTTGTCTGCCGTCTTGTATGTCGTCTGGTCTGTCGTCCTGTCTGCCGTCTTGTCTGCCGTCTTGTCTGCCGTCCTGTCTGCCGTCTTGTCTGCCGTCTTGTCTGCCGTCTTGTCTGCCGTCTTGTATGTCGTCTTGTATGTCGTCTGGTCTGTCGTCTTGTCTGCCGTCTTCTCTGCCGTCTTGTCTGCCGTCTTGTCAGCCGTCTTGTCAGCCGTCTTGTCTGCCGTCTTATTGACGTCCTGTCTGCCGTCTTGTCTGCCGTCTTGTCTGCCGTCTTGTCTGCCGTCTTGTCTGCCGTCTTGTCTGCCGACTTATCTGCCGTCTTCTCTGCCGTCTTGTCTGCCGTCTTGTATGTCGTCTGGTCTGTTGTCTGGACTGTCGTCTTGTCTGCCGTCTTGTCTGCCGTCTTGTCTGCCGTCTTGTCTGCCGTCTTGTCTGCCGTCTTGTCTGCCGTCTTCTCTGCCGTCTTGTCTACCGTCTTGTCTGCCGTCTTGTATGTCGTCTGGTCTGTCGTCCTGTCTGCCGTCTTGTTTGCCGTCTTGTCTGCCGTCTTGTCTGCCGTCTTGTCTGCCGTCTTGTCTGCCGTCTTGTCTGCCGTCTTGTCTGCCGTCTTCTCTGCCGTCTTGTCTACCGTCTTGTCTGCCGTCTTGTATGTCCTCTGGTCTGTCGTCCTGTCTGCCGTCTTGTCTGCCGTCTTGTCTGCCGTCTTGTCTGCCGTCTTGTCTGCCGTCTTGTCTGCCGTCTTGTCTGCCGTCTTGTCTGCCGTCTTGTCTGCCGTCTTGTCTGCCGTCTTGTCTGCCGTCTTGTCTACCGTCTTGTATGCCGTCTTGCCTGCCGTCTTGTATGTCGTCTGGTCTGTCGTCCTGTCTGCCGTCTTGTCTGCCGTCTTGTATGTCGTCTGGTCTGTTGTCTGGACTGTCGTCTTGTCTGCCGTCTTGTCTACCGTCTTGTCTGCCGTCTTGTATGTCGTCTGGTCTGTCGTCCTGTCTGCCGACTTGTCTGCCGTCTTGTCTGCCGTCTTGTCTGCCTTCTTGTCTGCCGTCTTGTCTGCCGTCTTGTCTGCCGTCTTGTCTGCCGTCTTGTCTGCCGTCTTGTCTGCCGTCTTGTCTGCCGTCTTGTCTGCCGTCCTGTCTGCCGTCCTGTCTGCCGTCTTGTCTGCCTTCTTGTCTGCCGTCTTGTCTGCCGTCTTGTCTGCCGTCTTGTCTGCCGTCTTGTCTGCCGTCTTGCCTGCCGTCTTGTCTGCCGTCTTGTCTGCCGTCTTGTCTGCCGTCTTGTCTGCCGTCTTGTCTGCCGTCTTGTCTGCCGTCTTGTCTGCCGTCTTGTCTGCCGTCTTGTCTGCCGTCTTGTCTACCGTCTTGTATGCCGTCTTGTCTGCCGTCTTGTATGTCGTCTGGTCTGTCGTCTTGTCTGCCGTCTTGTATGTCGTCTGGTTTGTTGTCTGGACTGTCGTCTTCTCTGCCGTCTTGTCTGCCGTCTTGTCTGCCGTCTTGTCTGCCGTCCTGTCTGCCGTCTTGTCTGCCGTCTTGTCTGCCGTCTTGTCTGCCGTCTTGTCTGCCGTCTTGTCTGCCGTCTTGTCTGCCGTCTTGTCTGCCGTCTTGTCTGCCGTCTTGTCTGCCGTCTTGTCTGCCGTCTTGTCTGCCGTCTTGTCTGCCGTCTTGTCTGCCGTCTTGTCTGCCGTCTTGTCTGCCGTCCTGTCTGCCGTCCTGTCTGCCGTCTTGTCTGCCGTCTTGTCTGCCGTCTTGTCTACCGTCTTGTATGCCGTCTTGTCTGCCGTCTTGTATGTCGTCTGGTCTGTCGTCCTGTCTGCCGTCTTGTCTGCCGTCTTGTATGTCGTCTTGTCTGCCGTCTTGTATGTCGTCTGGTCTGTTGTCTGGACTGTCGTCTTCTCTGCCGTCTTGTCTACCGTCTTGTCTGCCGTCTTGTATGTCGTCTGGTCTGTCGTCCTGTCTGCCGTCTTGTCTGCCGTCTTGTCTGCCGTCTTGTCTGCCGTCTTGTCTGCCTTCTTGTCTGCCGTCTTGTCTGCCGTCTTGTCTGCCGTCTTGTCTGCCGTCTTGTCTGCCGTCTTGTCTGCCGTCTTGTCTGCCGTCTTGTCTGCCGTCTTGTCTGCCGTCTTGTCTGCCGTCTTGTCTGCCGTCCTGTCTGCCGTCTTATCTGCCGTCTTGTCTGCCGTCTTGTCTACCGTCTTGTATGCCGTCTTGTCTGCCGTCTTGTATGTCGTCTGGTCTGTCGTCCTGTCTGCCGTCTTGTCTGCCGTCTTGTATGTCGTCTGGTCTGTTGTCTGGACTGTCGTCTTGTCTGCCGTCTTGTCTGCCGTCTTGTCTGCCGTCTTCTCTGCCGTCTTGTCTACCGTCTTGTCTGCCGTCTTGTATGTCGTCTGGTCTGTCGTCCTGTCTGCCGTCTTGTCTGCCGTCTTGTCTGCCGTCTTGTCTGCCGTCTTGTCTGCCGTCTTGTCTGCCGTCTTGTCTGCCGTCTTGTCTGCCGTCTTGTCTGCCGTCTTGTCTGCCGTCTTGTCTGCCGTCTTGTCTGCCGTCTTGTCTACCGTCTTGTATGCCGTCTTGTCTGCCGTCTTGTATGTCGTCTGGTCTGTCGTCCTGTCTGCCGTCTTGTCTGCCGTCTTGTATGTCGTCTTGTCTGCCGTCTTGTATGTCGTCTGGTCTGTTGTCTGGACTGTCGTCTTCTCTGCCGTCTTGTCTACCGTCTTGTCTGCCGTCTTGTATGTCGTCTGGTCTGTCGTCCTGTCTGCCGTCTTGTCTGCCGTCTTGTCTGCCGTCTTGTCTGCCGTCTTGTCTGCCGTCTTGTCTGCCGTCTTGTCTGCCGTCTTGTCTGCCGTCCTGTCTGCCGTCTTATCTGCCGTCTTATCTGCCGTCTTGTCTGCCGTCTTGTCTGCCGTCTTGTCTACCGTCTTGTCTGCCGTCTTGTATGTCGTCTGGTCTGTCGTCCTGTCTGCCGTCTTGTCTGCCGTCTTGTCTGCCGTCTTGTCTGCCGTCTTGTCTGCCGTCTTGTCTGCCGTCTTGTCTGCCGTCTTGTCTGCCGTCTTGTCTGCCGTCTTGTCTGCCGTCTTGTCTGCCGTCTTGTCTGCCGTCTTGTCTACCGTCTTGTATGCCGTCTTGTATGCCGTCTTGTCTACCGTCTTGTCTGCCGTCTTGTCTGCCGTCTTGTCTGCCGTCTTGTCTGCCGTCTTGTGTGCCGTCTTGTCTGCCGTCCTGTCTGCCGTCCTGTCTGCCGTCTTGTCTGCCGTCTTGTCTGCCGTCTTGTCTACCGTCTTGTATGCCGTCTTGTCTGCCGTCTTGTATGTCGTCTGGTCTGTCGTCCTGTCTGCCGTCTTGTCTGCCGTCTTGCATGTCGTCTGGTCTGTTGTCTGGACTGTCGTCTTGTCTGCCGTCTTGTCTGCCGTCTTGTCTGCCGTCTTGTCTGCCGTCTTGTCTGCCGTCTTGTCTGCCGTCTTGTCTGCCGTCTTGTCTGCCGTCTTGTCTGCCGTCTTGTCTGCCGTCTTCTCTGCCGTCTTGTCTACCGTCTTGTCTGTCGTCTTGTATGTCGTCCTGTCTGCCGTCTTGTCTGCCGTCTTGTCTGCCGTCTTGTCTGCCTTCTTGTCTGCCGTCTTGTCTGCCGTCTTGTCTGCCGTCTTGTCTGCCGTCTTGTCTGCCGTCTTGTCTGCCGTCTTGTCTGCCGTCTTGTCTGCCGTCTTGTCTGCCGTCTTGTCTGCCGTCTTGTATGTCGTCTGGTCTGTTGTCTGGACTGTCGTCTTGTCTGCCGTCTTGTCTGCCGTCTTGTCTGCCGTCTTGTCTGCCATCTTGTCTGCCGTCTTGTCTGCCGTCTTGTCTGCCGTCTTGTCTGCCGTCTTCTCTGCCGTCTTGTCTACCGTCTTGTCTGCCGTTTTGTATGTCGTCTGGTTTGTCGTCCTGTCTGCCGTCTTGTCTGCCTTCTTGTCTGCCGTCTTGTCTGCCGTCTTGTCTGCCGTCTTGTCTGCCGTCTTGTCTGCCGTCTTGTCTGCCGTCTTGTCTGCCGTCTTGTCTGCCGTCCTGTCTGCCGTCCTGTCTGCCGTCTTCTCTGCCGTCTTGTCTGCCGTCTTGTCTACCGTCATGTATGCCGTCTTGTCTGCCGTCTTGTATGTCCTCTGGTCTGTCGTCCTGTCTGCCGTCTTGTCTGCCGTCTTGTATGTCGTCTGGTCTGTTGTCTGGACTGTCGTCTTGTCTGCCGTCTTGTCTGCCGTCTTGTCTGCCGTCTTGTCTGCCGTCTTGTCTGCCGTCTTGTCTGCCGTCTTCTCTGCCGTCTTGTCTACCGTCTTGTCTGCCGTCTTGTATGTCGTCTGGTCTGCCGTCCTGTCTACCTTCTTGTCTGCCGTCTTGTCTGCCGTCTTGTCTGCCTTCTTGTCTGCCGTCTTGTCTGCCGTCTTGTCTGCCGTCTTCTCTGCCGTCTTGTCTACCGTCTTGTCTGCCGTCTTATATGTCGTCTGGTCTGTCGTCCTGTCTGGCGTCTTGTCTGCCGTCTTGTCTGCCGTCTTGTCTGCCGTCTTGTCTGCCTTCTTGTCTGCCGTCTTGTCTGCCGTCTTGTCTGCCGTCTTGTCTGCCGTCTTGTCTGCCGTCTTGTCTGCCGTCTTGTCTGCCGTCTTGTCTGCCGTCTTGTCTGCCGTCTTGTCTGCCGTCTTGTCTGCCGTCTTGTATGTCGTCTGGTCTGTTGTCTGGACTGTCGTCTTGTCTGCCGTCTTGTCTGCCGTCTTGTCTGCCGTCTTGTCTGCCGTCTTGTCTGCCGTCTTGTCTGCCGTCTTGTCTGCCGTCTTGTCTGCCGTCTTGTCTGCCGTCTTCTCTGCCGTCTTCTCTGCCGTCTTCTCTGCCGTCGTGTCTACCGTCTTGTCTGCCGTCTTGTATGTCGTCTGGTCTGTCGTCCTGTCTGCCGTCTTGTCTGCCGTCTTGTCTGCCGTCTTGTCTGCCTTCTTGTCTGCCTTCTTGTCTGCCGTCTTGTCTGCCGTCTTGTCTGCCGTCTTGTCTGCCGTCTTGTCTGCCGTCTTGTCTGCCGTCTTGTCTGCCGTCTTGTCTGCCGTCTTGTATGTCGTCTGGTCTGTTGTCTGGACTGTCGTCTTGTCTGCCGTCTTGTCTGCCGTCTTGTCTGCCGTCTTGTCTGCCGTCTTGTCTGCCGTCTTGTCTGCCGTCTTGTCTGCCGTCTTGTCTGCCGTCTTCTCTGCCGTCTTGTCTACCGTCTTGTCTGCCGTCTTGTATGTCGTCTGGTCTGTCGTCCTGTCTGCCGTCTTGTCTGCCGTCTTGTCTGCCGTCTTGTCTGCCTTCTTGTCTGTCGTCTTGTCTGCCGTCTTCTCTGCCGTCTTGTCTACCGTCTTGTATGCCGTCTTGTCTGCCGTCCTGTCTGCCGTCTTGTCTGCCGTCTTGTCTGCCGTCTTGTCTGCCGTCTTGTATGCCGTCTTGTCTGCCGTCCTGTCTGCCGTCTTATCTGCCGTCTTGTCTGCCGTCTTGTCTGCCGTCTTGTCTGCTGACTTATCTGCCGTCTTGTCTGCTGTCTTCTCTGCCGTCTTGTCTACCGTCTTGTCTGCCGTCTTGTATGTCGTCTTGTCTGCCGTCTTGTATGTCGTCTGGTCTGTCGTCCGTCTTGTCTGCCGTCTTGTCTGCCGTCTTGTCTGCCGTCTTGTCTGCCGTCTTGTCTGCCGTCTTGTCTGCCGTCTTGTCTGCCGTCTTGTATGTCGTCTGGTATGTTGTCTGGACTGTCGTCTTGTCTGCCGTCTTGTCTGCCGTCTTGTCTGCCGTCTTGTCTGCCGTCTTGTCTGCCGTCTTGTCTGCCGTCTTGTCTGCCGTCTTCTCTGCCGTCTTCTCTGCCGTCGTGTCTACCGTCTTGTCTGCCGTCTTGTATGTCGTCTGGTCTGTCGTCCTGTCTGCCGTCTTGTCTGCCGTCTTGTCTGCCGTCTTGTCTGCCTTCTTGTCTGCCTTCTTGTCTGCCGTCGTGTCTGCCGTCTTGTATGTCGTCTGGTCTGTTGTCTGGACTGTCGTCTTGTCTGCCGTCTTGTCTGCCGTCTTGTCTGCCGTCTTGTCTGCCGTCTTGTCTGCCGTCTTGTCTGCCGTCTTGTCTGCCGACTTATGTGCCGTCTTGTCTACCGTCTTGTATGCCGTCTTGTCTGCCGTCTTGTCTGCCGTCTTGTATTTCGTCTGGTCTGTCGTCCTGTCTGCCGTCTTGTCTGCCGTCTTGTCTGCCGTCTTGTCTGCCGTCTTGTCTGCCGTCTTGTCTGCCGTCTTGTCTGCCGTCTTGTCTGCCGTCTTGTCTGCCGTCTTGTCTGCCGACTTATGTGCCGTCTTGTCTGCCGTCTTGTCTGCCGTCTTGTCTGCCGTCTTATCTGCCGTCTTGTCTGCCGTCTTGTCTGCCGTCTTGTCTGCCGTCTTGTGTGACGTCTTGTCTGCCGTCTTCTCTGCCGTCTTGTCTACCGTCTTGTATGCCGTCTTGTCTGCCGTCTTGTATGGCATCTGGTCTGTCGTCCTGTCTGCCGTCTTGTCTACCGTCTTGTCTGCCGTCTTATCTGCCGTCCTGTCTGCCGTCATGTCTGCCGTCTTGTCTGCCGTCTTATCTGCCGTCTTGTCTGCCGTCTTCTCTGCCGTCTTGTCTACCGTCTTGTATGCCGTCTTGTCTGCCGTCTTGTATGGCTTCTGGTCTGTCGTCCTGTCTGCCGTCTTGTCTGCCGTCTTGTCTGCCGTCCTGTCTGCCGTCTTGTCTGCCATCTTGTCTGCCGCCTTGTCTGCCGTCTTGTCTACCGTCTTGTCTGCCGTCTTGTCTGCCGTCTTGTGTGTTGTCTTGTCTGCCGTCTTCTCTGCCGTCTTGTCTGCCGTCTTGTCTGCCGTCTTGTCAGGCGTCTTGTCAGCCGTCTTGTCTGCCGTCTTATTGACGTCTTGTCTGCCGTCTTGTCTGCCGTCTTGTCTGCCGTCTTGTTTGCCGTCTTGTCTGCCGTCTTGTCTGCCGTCTTGTCTGCCGTCTTGTCTGCCGTCTTGTCTGCCGTCTTGTCTGCCGACTTATCTGCCGTCTTGTCTGCCGACTTATCTGCCGTCTTGTCTGCCGTCTTGTCTGCCGTCTTGTATGTCGTCTGGTCTGTTGTCTGGACTGTCGTCTTGTCTGCCGTCTTGTCTGCCATCTTGTCTGCCGTCTTGTCTGCCGTCTTGTCTGCCGTCTTGTCTGCCGTCTTGTCTGCCGTCTTCTCTGCCGTCTTGTCTACCGTCTTGTCTGCCGTCTTGTATGTCGTCTGGTCTGTCGTCCTGTCTGCCGTCTTGTCTGCCGTCTTGTCTGCCGTCTTGTCTGCCGTCTTGTCTGCCGTCTTGTCTGCCGTCTTCTCTGCCGTCTTGTCTACCGTCTTGTCTGCCGTCTTGTATGTCGTCTGGTCTGTCGTCCTGTCTGCCGTCTTGTCTGCCGTCTTGTCTGCCGTCTTGTCTGCCGTCTTGTCTGCCGTCTTGTCTGCCGTCTTGTCTGCCGTCTTGTCTGCCGTCTTGTCTGCCGTCTTGTCTGCCGTCTTGTCTGCCGTCTTGTCTGCCGTCTTGTCTGCCGTCTTGTCTGCCGTCTTGTCTGCCGTCTTGTCTGCCGTCTTGTCTGCCGTCTTGTCTGCCGTCTTGTCTGCCGTCTTGTCTGCCGTCTTGTATGTCGTCTGGTCTGTCGTCTTGTCTGCCGTCTTGTCTGCCGTCTTGTCTGCCGTCTTGTCTGCCGTCTTGTCTGCCGTCTTGTCTGCCGTCTTGTCTGCCGTCTTGTCTACCGTCTTGTATGCCGTCTTGTCTGCCGTCTTGTCTGCCGTCTTGTATTTCGTCTGGTCTGTCGTCTTGTCTGCCGTCTTGTCTGCCGTCTTGTCTGCCGTCTTGTCTGCCGTCTTGTCTGCCGTCTTGTCTGCCGTCTTGTCTGCCGTCTTGTCTGCCGTCTTGTCTGCCGTCTTGTCTGCCGTCTTGTCTGCCGTCTTGTCTGCCGTCTTGTATGTCGTCTGGTCTGTCGTCTTGTCTGCCGTCTTGTCTGCCGTCTTGTCTGCCGTCTTGTCTGCCGTCTTGTCTGCCGTCTTGTCGGCCGTCTTGTCTGCCGTCTTGTCTACCGTCTTGTATGCCGTCTTGTCTGCCGTCTTGTATGTCGTCTGGTCTGTCGTCCAAGACGTCTTGTCTGCCGTCTTGTCTGCCTTCTTGTCTGCCGTCTTGTCTGCCGTCTTGTCTGCCGTCTTGTCTGCCGTCTTGTCTGCCGTCTTGTCTGCCGTCTTGTCTGCCGTCTTGTCTGCCGTCTTCTCTGCCGTCTTGTCTACCGTCTTGTCTGCCGTCTTGTATGTCGTCTGGTCTGTCGTCCTGTCTGCCGTCTTGTCTGCCGTCTTGTCTGCCGTCTTGTCTGCCTTCTTGTCTGTCGTCTTGTCTGCCGTCTTCTCTGCCGTCTTGTCTACCGTCTTGTATGCCGTCTTGTCTGCCGTCTTGTATGTCGTCTGGTCTGTCGTCCTGTCTGCCGTCTTGTCTGCCGTCTTGTCTGCCGTCTTGTCTGCCGTCTTGTCTGCCGTCTTGTCTGCCGTCCTGTCTGCCGTCTTATCTGCCGTCTTGTCTGCCGTCTTGTCTGCCGTCTTGTCTGCTGACTTATCTGCCGTCTTGTCTGCCGTCTTCTCTGCCGTCTTGTCTACCGTCTTGTCTGCCGTCTTGTATGTCGTCCGGTCTGTCGTCCTGTCTGCCGTCTTGTCTGCCGTCTTGTCTCCCGTCCTGTCTGCCGTCTTGTCTGCCGTCTTGTCTGCCGTCTTGTCTGCCGTCTTGTGTGCCGTCTTGTCTGCCGTCTTCTCTGCCGTCTTGTCTACCGTCTTGTCTGCCGTCTTGTATGTCGTCTGGTCTGTCGTCCTGTCTGCCGTCTTGTCTGCCGTCCTGTCTGCCGTCTTGTCTGCCGTCTTGTCTGCCGTCTTGTCTGCCGTCTTGTCTGCCGTCTTGTCTGCCGTCTTGTCTGCTGACTTATCTGCCGTCTTGTCTGCCGTCTTCTCTGCCGTCTTGTCTACCGTCTTGTCTGCCGTCTTGTATGTCGTCTGGTCTGTCGTCCTGTCTGCCGTCTTGTCTGCCGTCTTGTCTGCCGTCCTGTCTGCCGTCTTGTCTGCCGTCTTGTCTGCCGTCTTGTCTGCCGTCTTGTATGTCGTCTTGTATGTCGTCTGGTCTGTCGTCTTGTCTGCCGTCTTCTCTGCCGTCTTGTCTGCCGTCTTGTCAGCCGTCTTGTCAGCCGTCTTGTCTGCCGTCTTATTGACGTCCTGTCTGCCGTCTTGTCTGCCGTCTTGTCTGCCGTCTTGTCTGCCGTCTTGTCTGCCGTCTTGTCTGCCGTCTTGTCTGCCGACTTATCTGCCGTCTTGTCTGCCGTCTTGTCTGCCGTCTTGTATGTCGTCTGGTCTGTTGTCTGGACTGTCGTCTTGTCTGCCGTCTTGTCTGCCGTCTTGTCTGCCGTCTTGTCTGCCGTCTTGTCTGCCGTCTTGTCTGCCGTCTTCTCTGCCGTCTTGTCTACCGTCTTGTCTGCCGTCTTGTATGTCGTCTGGTCTGTCGTCCTGTCTGCCGTCTTGTTTGCCGTCTTGTCTGCCGTCTTGTCTGCCGTCTTGTCTGCCGTCTTGTCTGCCGTCTTGTCTGCCGTCTTGTCTGCCGTCTTCTCTGCCGTCTTGTCTACCGTCTTGTCTGCCGTCTTGTATGTCCTCTGGTCTGTCGTCCTGTCTGCCGTCTTGTCTGCCGTCTTGTCTGCCGTCTTGTCTGCCGTCTTGTCTGCCGTCTTGTCTGCCGTCTTGTCTGCCGTCTTGTCTGCCGTCTTGTCTGCCGTCTTGTCTGCCGTCTTGTCTGCCGTCTTGTCTGCCGTCTTGTCTACCGTCTTGTATGCCGTCTTGCCTGCCGTCTTGTATGTCGTCTGGTCTGTCGTCCTGTCTGCCGTCTTGTCTGCCGTCTTGTATGTCGTCTGGTCTGTTGTCTGGACTGTCGTCTTGTCTGCCGTCTTGTCTACCGTCTTGTCTGCCGTCTTGTATGTCGTCTGGTCTGTCGTCCTGTCTGCCGACTTGTCTGCCGTCTTGTCTGCCGTCTTGTCTGCCTTCTTGTCTGCCGTCTTGTCTGCCGTCTTGTCTGCCGTCTTGTCTGCCGTCTTGTCTGCCGTCTTGTCTGCCGTCTTGTCTGCCGTCTTGTCTGCCGTCCTGTCTGCCGTCCTGTCTGCCGTCTTGTCTGCCTTCTTGTCTGCCGTCTTGTCTGCCGTCTTGTCTGCCGTCTTGTCTGCCGTCTTGTCTGCCGTCTTGCCTGCCGTCTTGTCTGCCGTCTTGTCTGCCGTCTTGTCTGCCGTCTTGTCTGCCGTCTTGTCTGCCGTCTTGTCTGCCGTCTTGTCTGCCGTCTTGTCTGCCGTCTTGTCTGCCGTCTTGTCTACCGTCTTGTATGCCGTCTTGTCTGCCGTCTTGTATGTCGTCTGGTCTGTCGTCTTGTCTGCCGTCTTGTATGTCGTCTGGTTTGTTGTCTGGACTGTCGTCTTCTCTGCCGTCTTGTCTGCCGTCTTGTCTGCCGTCTTGTCTGCCGTCCTGTCTGCCGTCTTGTCTGCCGTCTTGTCTGCCGTCTTGTCTGCCGTCTTGTCTGCCGTCTTGTCTGCCGTCTTGTCTGCCGTCTTGTCTGCCGTCTTGTCTGCCGTCTTGTCTGCCGTCTTGTCTGCCGTCTTGTCTGCCGTCTTGTCTGCCGTCTTGTCTGCCGTCCTGTCTGCCGTCCTGTCTGCCGTCTTGTCTGCCGTCTTGTCTGCCGTCTTGTCTACCGTCTTGTATGCCGTCTTGTCTGCCGTCTTGTATGTCGTCTGGTCTGTCGTCCTGTCTGCCGTCTTGTCTGCCGTCTTGTATGTCGTCTTGTCTGCCGTCTTGTATGTCGTCTGGTCTGTTGTCTGGACTGTCGTCTTCTCTGCCGTCTTGTCTACCGTCTTGTCTGCCGTCTTGTATGTCGTCTGGTCTGTCGTCCTGTCTGCCGTCTTGTCTGCCGTCTTGTCTGCCGTCTTGTCTGCCGTCTTGTCTGCCTTCTTGTCTGCCGTCTTGTCTGCCGTCTTGTCTGCCGTCTTGTCTGCCGTCTTGTCTGCCGTCTTGTCTGCCGTCTTGTCTGCCGTCTTGTCTGCCGTCTTGTCTGCCGTCTTGTCTGCCGTCCTGTCTGCCGTCTTATCTGCCGTCTTGTCTGCCGTCTTGTCTACCGTCTTGTATGCCGTCTTGTCTGCCGTCTTGTATGTCGTCTGGTCTGTCGTCCTGTCTGCCGTCTTGTCTGCCGTCTTGTATGTCGTCTGGTCTGTTGTCTGGACTGTCGTCTTGTCTGCCGTCTTGTCTGCCGTCTTGTCTGCCGTCTTCTCTGCCGTCTTGTCTACCGTCTTGTCTGCCGTCTTGTATGTCGTCTGGTCTGTCGTCCTGTCTGCCGTCTTGTCTGCCGTCTTGTCTGCCGTCTTGTCTGCCGTCTTGTCTGCCGTCTTGTCTGCCGTCTTGTCTGCCGTCTTGTCTGCCGTCTTGTCTGCCGTCTTGTCTGCCGTCTTGTCTGCCGTCTTGTCTGCCGTCTTGTCTACCGTCTTGTATGCCGTCTTGTCTGCCGTCTTGTATGTCGTCTGGTCTGTCGTCCTGTCTGCCGTCTTGTCTGCCGTCTTGTATGTCGTCTTGTCTGCCGTCTTGTATGTCGTCTGGTCTGTTGTCTGGACTGTCGTCTTCTCTGCCGTCTTGTCTACCGTCTTGTCTGCCGTCTTGTATGTCGTCTGGTCTGTCGTCCTGTCTGCCGTCTTGTCTGCCGTCTTGTCTGCCGTCTTGTCTGCCGTCTTGTCTGCCGTCTTGTCTGCCGTCTTGTCTGCCGTCTTGTCTGCCGTCCTGTCTGCCGTCTTATCTGCCGTCTTATCTGCCGTCTTGTCTGCCGTCTTGTCTGCCGTCTTGTCTACCGTCTTGTCTGCCGTCTTGTATGTCGTCTGGTCTGTCGTCCTGTCTGCCGTCTTGTCTGCCGTCTTGTCTGCCGTCTTGTCTGCCGTCTTGTCTGCCGTCTTGTCTGCCGTCTTGTCTGCCGTCTTGTCTGCCGTCTTGTCTGCCGTCTTGTCTGCCGTCTTGTCTGCCGTCTTGTCTGCCGTCTTGTCTACCGTCTTGTATGCCGTCTTGTATGCCGTCTTGTCTACCGTCTTGTCTGCCGTCTTGTCTGCCGTCTTGTCTGCCGTCTTGTCTGCCGTCTTGTGTGCCGTCTTGTCTGCCGTCCTGTCTGCCGTCCTGTCTGCCGTCTTGTCTGCCGTCTTGTCTGCCGTCTTGTCTACCGTCTTGTATGCCGTCTTGTCTGCCGTCTTGTATGTCGTCTGGTCTGTCGTCCTGTCTGCCGTCTTGTCTGCCGTCTTGCATGTCGTCTGGTCTGTTGTCTGGACTGTCGTCTTGTCTGCCGTCTTGTCTGCCGTCTTGTCTGCCGTCTTGTCTGCCGTCTTGTCTGCCGTCTTGTCTGCCGTCTTGTCTGCCGTCTTGTCTGCCGTCTTGTCTGCCGTCTTGTCTGCCGTCTTCTCTGCCGTCTTGTCTACCGTCTTGTCTGTCGTCTTGTATGTCGTCCTGTCTGCCGTCTTGTCTGCCGTCTTGTCTGCCGTCTTGTCTGCCTTCTTGTCTGCCGTCTTGTCTGCCGTCTTGTCTGCCGTCTTGTCTGCCGTCTTGTCTGCCGTCTTGTCTGCCGTCTTGTCTGCCGTCTTGTCTGCCGTCTTGTCTGCCGTCTTGTCTGCCGTCTTGTATGTCGTCTGGTCTGTTGTCTGGACTGTCGTCTTGTCTGCCGTCTTGTCTGCCGTCTTGTCTGCCGTCTTGTCTGCCATCTTGTCTGCCGTCTTGTCTGCCGTCTTGTCTGCCGTCTTGTCTGCCGTCTTCTCTGCCGTCTTGTCTACCGTCTTGTCTGCCGTCTTGTATGTCGTCTGGTTTGTCGTCCTGTCTGCCGTCTTGTCTGCCTTCTTGTCTGCCGTCTTGTCTGCCGTCTTGTCTGCCGTCTTGTCTGCCGTCTTGTCTGCCGTCTTGTCTGCCGTCTTGTCTGCCGTCTTGTCTGCCGTCCTGTCTGCCGTCCTGTCTGCCGTCTTCTCTGCCGTCTTGTCTGCCGTCTTGTCTACCGTCATGTATGCCGTCTTGTCTGCCGTCTTGTATGTCCTCTGGTCTGTCGTCCTGTCTGCCGTCTTGTCTGCCGTCTTGTATGTCGTCTGGTCTGTTGTCTGGACTGTCGTCTTGTCTGCCGTCTTGTCTGCCGTCTTGTCTGCCGTCTTGTCTGCCGTCTTGTCTGCCGTCTTGTCTGCCGTCTTCTCTGCCGTCTTGTCTACCGTCTTGTCTGCCGTCTTGTATGTCGTCTGGTCTGCCGTCCTGTCTGCCTTCTTGTCTGCCGTCTTGTCTGCCGTCTTGTCTGCCTTCTTGTCTGCCGTCTTGTCTGCCGTCTTGTCTGCCGTCTTCTCTGCCGTCTTGTCTACCGTCTTGTCTGCCGTCTTATATGTCGTCTGGTCTGTCGTCCTGTCTGGCGTCTTGTCTGCCGTCTTGTCTGCCGTCTTGTCTGCCGTCTTGTCTGCCTTCTTGTCTGCCGTCTTGTCTGCCGTCTTGTCTGCCGTCTTGTCTGCCGTCTTGTCTGCCGTCTTGTCTGCCGTCTTGTCTGCCGTCTTGTCTGCCGTCTTGTCTGCCGTCTTGTCTGCCGTCTTGTCTGCCGTCTTGTATGTCGTCTGGTCTGTTGTCTGGACTGTCGTCTTGTCTGCCGTCTTGTCTGCCGTCTTGTCTGCCGTCTTGTCTGCCGTCTTGTCTGCCGTCTTGTCTGCCGTCTTGTCTGCCGTCTTGTCTGCCGTCTTGTCTGCCGTCTTCTCTGCCGTCTTCTCTGCCGTCTTCTCTGCCGTCGTGTCTACCGTCTTGTCTGCCGTCTTGTATGTCGTCTGGTCTGTCGTCCTGTCTGCCGTCTTGTCTGCCGTCTTGTCTGCCGTCTTGTCTGCCTTCTTGTCTGCCTTCTTGTCTGCCGTCTTGTCTGCCGTCTTGTCTGCCGTCTTGTCTGCCGTCTTGTCTGCCGTCTTGTCTGCCGTCTTGTCTGCCGTCTTGTCTGCCGTCTTGTATGTCGTCTGGTCTGTTGTCTGGACTGTCGTCTTGTCTGCCGTCTTGTCTGCCGTCTTGTCTGCCGTCTTGTCTGCCGTCTTGTCTGCCGTCTTGTCTGCCGTCTTGTCTGCCGTCTTCTCTGCCGTCTTGTCTACCGTCTTGTCTGCCGTCTTGTATGTCGTCTGGTCTGTCGTCCTGTCTGCCGTCTTGTCTGCCGTCTTGTCTGCCGTCTTGTCTGCCTTCTTGTCTGTCGTCTTGTCTGCCGTCTTCTCTGCCGTCTTGTCTACCGTCTTGTATGCCGTCTTGTCTGCCGTCCTGTCTGCCGTCTTGTCTGCCGTCTTGTCTGCCGTCTTGTCTGCCGTCTTGTATGCCGTCTTGTCTGCCGTCCTGTCTGCCGTCTTATCTGCCGTCTTGTCTGCCGTCTTGTCTGCCGTCTTGTCTGCTGACTTATCTGCCGTCTTGTCTGCTGTCTTCTCTGCCGTCTTGTCTACCGTCTTGTCTGCCGTCTTGTATGTCGTCTTGTCTGCCGTCTTGTATGTCGTCTGGTCTGTCGTCCGTCTTGTCTGCCGTCTTGTCTGCCGTCTTGTCTGCCGTCTTGTCTGCCGTCTTGTCTGCCGTCTTGTCTGCCGTCTTGTCTGCCGTCTTGTATGTCGTCTGGTATGTTGTCTGGACTGTCGTCTTGTCTGCCGTCTTGTCTGCCGTCTTGTCTGCCGTCTTGTCTGCCGTCTTGTCTGCCGTCTTGTCTGCCGTCTTGTCTGCCGTCTTCTCTGCCGTCTTCTCTGCCGTCGTGTCTACCGTCTTGTCTGCCGTCTTGTATGTCGTCTGGTCTGTCGTCCTGTCTGCCGTCTTGTCTGCCGTCTTGTCTGCCGTCTTGTCTGCCTTCTTGTCTGCCTTCTTGTCTGCCGTCTTGTCTGCCGTCTTGTATGTCGTCTGGTCTGTTGTCTGGACTGTCGTCTTGTCTGCCGTCTTGTCTGCCGTCTTGTCTGCCGTCTTGTCTGCCGTCTTGTCTGCCGTCTTGTCTGCCGTCTTGTCTGCCGACTTATGTGCCGTCTTGTCTACCGTCTTGTATGCCGTCTTGTCTGCCGTCTTGTCTGCCGTCTTGTATTTCGTCTGGTCTGTCGTCCTGTCTGCCGTCTTGTCTGCCGTCTTGTCTGCCGTCTTGTCTGCCGTCTTGTCTGCCGTCTTGTCTGCCGTCTTGTCTGCCGTCTTGTCTGCCGTCTTGTCTGCCGACTTATGTGCCGTCTTGTCTGCCGTCTTGTCTGCCGTCTTGTCTGCCGTCTTATCTGCCGTCTTGTCTGCCGTCTTGTCTGCCGTCTTGTCTGCCGTCTTGTCTGCCGTCTTGTGTGACGTCTTGTCTGCCGTCTTCTCTGCCGTCTTGTCTACCGTCTTGTATGCCGTCTTGTCTGCCGTCTTGTATGGCATCTGGTCTGTCGTCCTGTCTGCCGTCTTGTCTACCGTCTTGTCTGCCGTCTTATCTGCCGTCCTGTCTGCCGTCATGTCTGCCGTCTTGTCTGCCGTCTTATCTGCCGTCTTGTCTGCCGTCTTCTCTGCCGTCTTGTCTACCGTCTTGTATGCCGTCTTGTCTGCCGTCTTGTATGGCTTCTGGTCTGTCGTCCTGTCTGCCGTCTTGTCTGCCGTCTTGTCTGCCGTCCTGTCTGCCGTCTTGTCTGCCATCTTGTCTGCCGCCTTGTCTGCCGTCTTGTCTACCGTCTTGTCTGCCGTCTTGTCTGCCGTCTTGTGTGTTGTCTTGTCTGCCGTCTTCTCTGCCGTCTTGTCTGCCGTCTTGTCTGCCGTCTTGTCAGGCGTCTTGTCAGCCGTCTTGTCTGCCGTCTTATTGACGTCTTGTCTGCCGTCTTGTCTGCCGTCTTGTCTGCCGTCTTGTTTGCCGTCTTGTCTGCCGTCTTGTCTGCCGTCTTGTCTGCCGTCTTGTCTGCCGTCTTGTCTGCCGTCTTGTCTGCCGTCTTGTCTGCCGTCTTGTCTGCCGACTTATCTGCCGTCTTGTCTGCCGTCTTGTCTGCCGTCTTGTATGTCGTCTGGTCTGTTGTCTGGACTGTCGTCTTGTCTGCCGTCTTGTCTGCCATCTTGTCTGCCGTCTTGTCTGCCGTCTTGTCTGCCGTCTTGTCTGCCGTCTTGTCTGCCGTCTTCTCTGCCGTCTTGTCTACCGTCTTGTCTGCCGTCTTGTATGTCGTCTGGTCTGTCGTCCTGTCTGCCGTCTTGTCTGCCGTCTTGTCTGCCGTCTTGTCTGCCGTCTTGTCTGCCGTCTTGTCTGCCGTCTTCTCTGCCGTCTTGTCTACCGTCTTGTCTGCCGTCTTGTATGTCGTCTGGTCTGTCGTCCTGTCTGCCGTCTTGTCTGCCGTCTTGTCTGCCGTCTTGTCTGCCGTCTTGTCTGCCGTCTTGTCTGCCGTCTTGTCTGCCGTCTTGTCTGCCGTCTTGTCTGCCGTCTTGTCTGCCGTCTTGTCTGCCGTCTTGTCTGCCGTCTTGTCTGCCGTCTTGTCTGCCGTCTTGTCTGCCGTCTTGTCTGCCGTCTTGTCTGCCGTCTTGTCTGCCGTCTTGTATGTCGTCTGGTCTGTCGTCTTGTCTGCCGTCTTGTCTGCCGTCTTGTCTGCCGTCTTGTCTGCCGTCTTGTCTGCCGTCTTGTCTGCCGTCTTGTCTGCCGTCTTGTCTACCGTCTTGTATGCCGTCTTGTCTGCCGTCTTGTCTGCCGTCTTGTATTTCGTCTGGTCTGTCGTCTTGTCTGCCGTCTTGTCTGCCGTCTTGTCTGCCGTCTTGTCTGCCGTCTTGTCTGCCGTCTTGTCTGCCGTCTTGTCTGCCGTCTTGTCTGCCGTCTTGTCTGCCGTCTTGTCTGCCGTCTTGTCTGCCGTCTTGTATGTCGTCTGGTCTGTCGTCTTGTCTGCCGTCTTGTCTGCCGTCTTGTCTGCCGTCTTGTCTGCCGTCTTGTCGGCCGTCTTGTCTGCCGTCTTGTCTACCGTCTTGTATGCCGTCTTGTCTGCCGTCTTGTATGTCGTCTGGTCTGTCGTCCAAGACGTCTTGTCTGCCGTCTTGTCTGCCTTCTTGTCTGCCGTCTTGTCTGCCGTCTTGTCTGCCGTCTTGTCTGCCGTCTTGTCTGCCGTCTTGTCTGCCGTCTTGTCTGCCGTCTTGTCTGCCGTCTTGTCTGCCGTCTTCTCTGCCGTCTTGTCTACCGTCTTGTCTGCCGTCTTGTATGTCGTCTGGTCTGTCGTCCTGTCTGCCGTCTTGTCTGCCGTCTTGTCTGCCGTCTTGTCTGCCTTCTTGTCTGTCGTCTTGTCTGCCGTCTTCTCTGCCGTCTTGTCTACCGTCTTGTATGCCGTCTTGTCTGCCGTCTTGTATGTCGTCTGGTCTGTCGTCCTGTCTGCCGTCTTGTCTGCCGTCTTGTCTGCCGTCTTGTCTGCCGTCTTGTCTGCCGTCTTGTCTGCCGTCCTGTCTGCCGTCTTATCTGCCGTCTTGTCTGCCGTCTTGTCTGCCGTCTTGTCTGCTGACTTATCTGCCGTCTTGTCTGCCGTCTTCTCTGCCGTCTTGTCTACCGTCTTGTCTGCCGTCTTGTATGTCGTCCGGTCTGTCGTCCTGTCTGCCGTCTTGTCTGCCGTCTTGTCTCCCGTCCTGTCTGCCGTCTTGTCTGCCGTCTTGTCTGCCGTCTTGTCTGCCGTCTTGTGTGCCGTCTTGTCTGCCGTCTTCTCTGCCGTCTTGTCTACCGTCTTGTCTGCCGTCTTGTATGTCGTCTGGTCTGTCGTCCTGTCTGCCGTCTTGTCTGCCGTCCTGTCTGCCGTCTTGTCTGCCGTCTTGTCTGCCGTCTTGTCTGCCGTCTTGTCTGCCGTCTTGTCTGCCGTCTTGTCTGCTGACTTATCTGCCGTCTTGTCTGCCGTCTTCTCTGCCGTCTTGTCTACCGTCTTGTCTGCCGTCTTGTATGTCGTCTGGTCTGTCGTCCTGTCTGCCGTCTTGTCTGCCGTCTTGTCTGCCGTCCTGTCTGCCGTCTTGTCTGCCGTCTTGTCTGCCGTCTTGTCTGCCGTCTTGTATGTCGTCTTGTATGTCGTCTGGTCTGTCGTCTTGTCTGCCGTCTTCTCTGCCGTCTTGTCTGCCGTCTTGTCAGCCGTCTTGTCAGCCGTCTTGTCTGCCGTCTTATTGACGTCCTGTCTGCCGTCTTGTCTGCCGTCTTGTCTGCCGTCTTGTCTGCCGTCTTGTCTGCCGTCTTGTCTGCCGACTTATCTGCCGTCTTGTCTGCCGTCTTGTCTGCCGTCTTGTATGTCGTCTGGTCTGTTGTCTGGACTGTCGTCTTGTCTGCCGTCTTGTCTGCCGTCTTGTCTGCCGTCTTGTCTGCCGTCTTGTCTGCCGTCTTGTCTGCCGTCTTGTCTGCCGTCTTCTCTGCCGTCTTGTCTACCGTCTTGTCTGCCGTCTTGTATGTCGTCTGGTCTGTCGTCCTGTCTGCCGTCTTGTTTGCCGTCTTGTCTGCCGTCTTGTCTGCCGTCTTGTCTGCCGTCTTGTCTGCCGTCTTGTCTGCCGTCTTGTCTGCCGTCTTCTCTGCCGTCTTGTCTACCGTCTTGTCTGCCGTCTTGTATGTCCTCTGGTCTGTCGTCCTGTCTGCCGTCTTGTCTGCCGTCTTGTCTGCCGTCTTGTCTGCCGTCTTGTCTGCCGTCTTGTCTGCCGTCTTGTCTGCCGTCTTGTCTGCCGTCTTGTCTGCCGTCTTGTCTGCCGTCTTGTCTGCCGTCTTGTCTGCCGTCTTGTCTACCGTCTTGTATGCCGTCTTGCCTGCCGTCTTGTATGTCGTCTGGTCTGTCGTCCTGTCTGCCGTCTTGTCTGCCGTCTTGTATGTCGTCTGGTCTGTTGTCTGGACTGTCGTCTTGTCTGCCGTCTTGTCTACCGTCTTGTCTGCCGTCTTGTATGTCGTCTGGTCTGTCGTCCTGTCTGCCGACTTGTCTGCCGTCTTGTCTGCCGTCTTGTCTGCCTTCTTGTCTGCCGTCTTGTCTGCCGTCTTGTCTGCCGTCTTGTCTGCCGTCTTGTCTGCCGTCTTGTCTGCCGTCTTGTCTGCCGTCTTGTCTGCCGTCCTGTCTGCCGTCCTGTCTGCCGTCTTGTCTGCCTTCTTGTCTGCCGTCTTGTCTGCCGTCTTGTCTGCCGTCTTGTCTGCCGTCTTGTCTGCCGTCTTGCCTGCCGTCTTGTCTGCCGTCTTGTCTGCCGTCTTGTCTGCCGTCTTGTCTGCCGTCTTGTCTGCCGTCTTGTCTGCCGTCTTGTCTGCCGTCTTGTCTGCCGTCTTGTCTGCCGTCTTGTCTACCGTCTTGTATGCCGTCTTGTCTGCCGTCTTGTATGTCGTCTGGTCTGTCGTCTTGTCTGCCGTCTTGTATGTCGTCTGGTTTGTTGTCTGGACTGTCGTCTTCTCTGCCGTCTTGTCTGCCGTCTTGTCTGCCGTCTTGTCTGCCGTCCTGTCTGCCGTCTTGTCTGCCGTCTTGTCTGCCGTCTTGTCTGCCGTCTTGTCTGCCGTCTTGTCTGCCGTCTTGTCTGCCGTCTTGTCTGCCGTCTTGTCTGCCGTCTTGTCTGCCGTCTTGTCTGCCGTCTTGTCTGCCGTCTTGTCTGCCGTCTTGTCTGCCGTCTTGTCTGCCGTCCTGTCTGCCGTCCTGTCTGCCGTCTTGTCTGCCGTCTTGTCTGCCGTCTTGTCTACCGTCTTGTATGCCGTCTTGTCTGCCGTCTTGTATGTCGTCTGGTCTGTCGTCCTGTCTGCCGTCTTGTCTGCCGTCTTGTATGTCGTCTTGTCTGCCGTCTTGTATATCGTCTGGTCTGTTGTCTGGACTGTCGTCTTCTCTGCCGTCTTGTCTACCGTCTTGTCTGCCGTCTTGTATGTCGTCTGGTCTGTCGTCCTGTCTGCCGTCTTGTCTGCCGTCTTGTCTGCCGTCTTGTCTGCCGTCTTGTCTGCCTTCTTGTCTGCCGTCTTGTCTGCCGTCTTGTCTGCCGTCTTGTCTGCCGTCTTGTCTGCCGTCTTGTCTGCCGTCTTGTCTGCCGTCTTGTCTGCCGTCTTGTCTGCCGTCTTGTCTGCCGTCCTGTCTGCCGTCTTATCTGCCGTCTTGTCTGCCGTCTTGTCTACCGTCTTGTATGCCGTCTTGTCTGCCGTCTTGTATGTCGTCTGGTCTGTCGTCCTGTCTGCCGTCTTGTCTGCCGTCTTGTATGTCGTCTGGTCTGTTGTCTGGACTGTCGTCTTGTCTGCCGTCTTGTCTGCCGTCTTGTCTGCCGTCTTCTCTGCCGTCTTGTCTACCGTCTTGTCTGCCGTCTTGTATGTCGTCTGGTCTGTCGTCCTGTCTGCCGTCTTGTCTGCCGTCTTGTCTGCCGTCTTGTCTGCCGTCTTGTCTGCCGTCTTGTCTGCCGTCTTGTCTGCCGTCTTGTCTGCCGTCTTGTCTGCCGTCTTGTCTGCCGTCTTGTCTGCCGTCTTGTCTGCCGTCTTGTCTACCGTCTTGTATGCCGTCTTGTCTGCCGTCTTGTATGTCGTCTGGTCTGTCGTCCTGTCTGCCGTCTTGTCTGCCGTCTTGTATGTCGTCTTGTCTGCCGTCTTGTATGTCGTCTGGTCTGTTGTCTGGACTGTCGTCTTCTCTGCCGTCTTGTCTACCGTCTTGTCTGCCGTCTTGTATGTCGTCTGGTCTGTCGTCCTGTCTGCCGTCTTGTCTGCCGTCTTGTCTGCCGTCTTGTCTGCCGTCTTGTCTGCCGTCTTGTCTGCCGTCTTGTCTGCCGTCTTGTCTGCCGTCCTGTCTGCCGTCTTATCTGCCGTCTTATCTGCCGTCTTGTCTGCCGTCTTGTCTGCCGTCTTGTCTACCGTCTTGTCTGCCGTCTTGTATGTCGTCTGGTCTGTCGTCCTGTCTGCCGTCTTGTCTGCCGTCTTGTCTGCCGTCTTGTCTGCCGTCTTGTCTGCCGTCTTGTCTGCCGTCTTGTCTGCCGTCTTGTCTGCCGTCTTGTCTGCCGTCTTGTCTGCCGTCTTGTCTGCCGTCTTGTCTGCCGTCTTGTCTACCGTCTTGTATGCCGTCTTGTATGCCGTCTTGTCTACCGTCTTGTCTGCCGTCTTGTCTGCCGTCTTGTCTGCCGTCTTGTCTGCCGTCTTGTGTGCCGTCTTGTCTGCCGTCCTGTCTGCCGTCCTGTCTGCCGTCTTGTCTGCCGTCTTGTCTGCCGTCTTGTCTACCGTCTTGTATGCCGTCTTGTCTGCCGTCTTGTATGTCGTCTGGTCTGTCGTCCTGTCTGCCGTCTTGTCTGCCGTCTTGCATGTCGTCTGGTCTGTTGTCTGGACTGTCGTCTTGTCTGCCGTCTTGTCTGCCGTCTTGTCTGCCGTCTTGTCTGCCGTCTTGTCTGCCGTCTTGTCTGCCGTCTTGTCTGCCGTCTTGTCTGCCGCCTTGTCTGCCGTCTTGTCTGCCGTCTTCTCTGCCGTCTTGTCTACCGTCTTGTCTGTCGTCTTGTATGTCGTCCTGTCTGCCGTCTTGTCTGCCGTCTTGTCTGCCGTCTTGTCTGCCTTCTTGTCTGCCGTCTTGTCTGCCGTCTTGTCTGCCGTCTTGTCTGCCGTCTTGTCTGCCGTCTTGTCTGCCGTCTTGTCTGCCGTCTTGTCTGCCGTCTTGTCTGCCGTCTTGTCTGCCGTCTTGTATGTCGTCTGGTCTGTTGTCTGGACTGTCGTCTTGTCTGCCGTCTTGTCTGCCGTCTTGTCTGCCGTCTTGTCTGCCATCTTGTCTGCCGTCTTGTCTGCCGTCTTGTCTGCCGTCTTGTCTGCCGTCTTCTCTGCCGTCTTGTCTACCGTCTTGTCTGCCGTCTTGTATGTCGTCTGGTTTGTCGTCCTGTCTGCCGTCTTGTCTGCCTTCTTGTCTGCCGTCTTGTCTGCCGTCTTGTCTGCCGTCTTGTCTGCCGTCTTGTCTGCCGTCTTGTCTGCCGTCTTGTCTGCCGTCTTGTCTGCCGTCCTGTCTGCCGTCCTGTCTGCCGTCTTCTCTGCCGTCTTGTCTGCCGTCTTGTCTACCGTCATGTATGCCGTCTTGTCTGCCGTCTTGTATGTCCTCTGGTCTGTCGTCCTGTCTGCCGTCTTGTCTGCCGTCTTGTATGTCGTCTGGTCTGTTGTCTGGACTGTCGTCTTGTCTGCCGTCTTGTCTGCCGTCTTGTCTGCCGTCTTGTCTGCCGTCTTGTCTGCCGTCTTGTCTGCCGTCTTCTCTGCCGTCTTGTCTACCGTCTTGTCTGCCGTCTTGTATGTCGTCTGGTCTGCCGTCCTGTCTGCCTTCTTGTCTGCCGTCTTGTCTGCCGTCTTGTCTGCCTTCTTGTCTGCCGTCTTGTCTGCCGTCTTGTCTGCCGTCTTCTCTGCCGTCTTGTCTACCGTCTTGTCTGCCGTCTTATATGTCGTCTGGTCTGTCGTCCTGTCTGGCGTCTTGTCTGCCGTCTTGTCTGCCGTCTTGTCTGCCGTCTTGTCTGCCTTCTTGTCTGCCGTCTTGTCTGCCGTCTTGTCTGCCGTCTTGTCTGCCGTCTTGTCTGCCGTCTTGTCTGCCGTCTTGTCTGCCGTCTTGTCTGCCGTCTTGTCTGCCGTCTTGTCTGCCGTCTTGTCTGCCGTCTTGTATGTCGTCTGGTCTGTTGTCTGGACTGTCGTCTTGTCTGCCGTCTTGTCTGCCGTCTTGTCTGCCGTCTTGTCTGCCGTCTTGTCTGCCGTCTTGTCTGCCGTCTTGTCTGCCGTCTTGTCTGCCGTCTTGTCTGCCGTCTTCTCTGCCGTCTTCTCTGCCGTCTTCTCTGCCGTCGTGTCTACCGTCTTGTCTGCCGTCTTGTATGTCGTCTGGTCTGTCGTCCTGTCTGCCGTCTTGTCTGCCGTCTTGTCTGCCGTCTTGTCTGCCTTCTTGTCTGCCTTCTTGTCTGCCGTCTTGTCTGCCGTCTTGTCTGCCGTCTTGTCTGCCGTCTTGTCTGCCGTCTTGTCTGCCGTCTTGTCTGCCGTCTTGTCTGCCGTCTTGTATGTCGTCTGGTCTGTTGTCTGGACTGTCGTCTTGTCTGCCGTCTTGTCTGCCGTCTTGTCTGCCGTCTTGTCTGCCGTCTTGTCTGCCGTCTTGTCTGCCGTCTTGTCTGCCGTCTTGTCTGCCGTCTTCTCTGCCGTCTTGTCTACCGTCTTGTCTGCCGTCTTGTATGTCGTCTGGTCTGTCGTCCTGTCTGCCGTCTTGTCTGCCGTCTTGTCTGCCGTCTTGTCTGCCTTCTTGTCTGTCGTCTTGTCTGCCGTCTTCTCTGCCGTCTTGTCTACCGTCTTGTATGCCGTCTTGTCTGCCGTCCTGTCTGCCGTCTTGTCTGCCGTCTTGTCTGCCGTCTTGTCTGCCGTCTTGTATGCCGTCTTGTCTGCCGTCCTGTCTGCCGTCTTATCTGCCGTCTTGTCTGCCGTCTTGTCTGCCGTCTTGTCTGCTGACTTATCTGCCGTCTTGTCTGCTGTCTTCTCTGCCGTCTTGTCTACCGTCTTGTCTGCCGTCTTGTATGTCGTCTTGTCTGCCGTCTTGTATGTCGTCTGGTCTGTCGTCCGTCTTGTCTGCCGTCTTGTCTGCCGTCTTGTCTGCCGTCTTGTCTGCCGTCTTGTCTGCCGTCTTGTCTGCCGTCTTGTCTGCCGTCTTGTATGTCGTCTGGTATGTTGTCTGGACTGTCGTCTTGTCTGCCGTCTTGTCTGCCGTCTTGTCTGCCGTCTTGTCTGCCGTCTTGTCTGCCGTCTTGTCTGCCGTCTTCTCTGCCGTCTTCTCTGCCGTCTTCTCTGCCGTCGTGTCTACCGTCTTGTCTGCCGTCTTGTATGTCGTCTGGTCTGTCGTCCTGTCTGCCGTCTTGTCTGCCGTCTTGTCTGCCGTCTTGTCTGCCTTCTTGTCTGCCTTCTTGTCTGCCGTCTTGTCTGCCGTCTTGTATGTCGTCTGGTCTGTTGTCTGGACTGTCGTCTTGTCTGCCGTCTTGTCTGCCGTCTTGTCTGCCGTCTTGTCTGCCGTCTTGTCTGCCGTCTTGTCTGCCGTCTTGTCTGCCGTCTTGTCTGCCGTCTTCTCTGCCGTCTTGTCTACCGTCTTGTCTGCCGTCTTGTATGTCGTCTGGTCTGTCGTCCTGTCTGCCGTCTTGTCTGCCGTCTTGTCTGCCGTCTTGTCTGCCTTCTTGTCTGTCGTCTTGTCTGCCGTCTTCTCTGCCGTCTTGTCTACGGTCTTGTATGCCGTCTTGTCTGCCGTCCTGTCTGCCGTCTTGTCTGCCGTCTTGTCTGCCGTCTTGTCTGCCGTCTTGTATGCCGTCTTGTCTGCCGTCCTGTCTGCCGTCTTATCTGCCGTCTTGTCTGCCGTCTTGTCTGCCGTCTTGTCTGCTGACTTATCTGCCGTCTTGTCTGCTGTCTTCTCTGCCGTCTTGTCTACCGTCTTGTCTGCCGTCTTGTATGTCGTCTTGTCTGCCGTCTTGTATGTCGTCTGGTCTGTCGTCCTGTCTGCCGTCTTGTCTGCCGTCTTGTCTGCCGTCCTGTCTGCCGTCTTGTCTGCCGTCTTGTCTGCCGTCTTGTCTGCCGTCTTGTCTGCCGTCTTGTCTGCCGTCTTCTCTACCGTCTTGTCTTCCGTCTTGTATGTCGTCTGGTCTGTCGTCCTGTCTGCCGTCTTGTCTGCCGTCTTGTCTGCCGTCTTGTCTACCGTCTTGTATGCCGTCTTGTCTGCTGTCTTGTATGTCGTCTGGTCTGTCGTCCTGTCTGCCGTCTTGTCTGCCGTCTTGTCTGCCGTCTTGTCTGCCGTCTTGTCTGCCGTCTTGTCTGCCGTCTTTTCTGCCGTCTTGTCTGCCGTCTTGTCTGCCGTCTTGTCTGCCGTCTTGTCTGCCGTCTTGTCTGCCGTCTTGTCTGCCGTCTTCTCTGCAGTCTTGTCTACCGTCTTGTCTGCCGTCTTGTATGTCGTCTGGTCTGTCGTCTTGTCTGCCGTCTTGTCTGCCGTCTTGTCTGCCGTCTTGTCTGCCGTCTTGTCTGCCGTCCTGTCTGCCGTCCTGTCTGCCGTCCTGTCTGCCGTCTTGTCTGCCGTCTTGTCTGCCGTCTTGTCTGCCGTCTTGTCTGCCGTCTTGTCTGCCGTCTTGTCTGCCGTCTTGTCTGCCGACTTATCTGCCGTCTTGTCTGCCGTCTTGTCTTCCGTCTTGTATGTCGTCTGGTCTGCCGTCTTGTATGTCGTCTGGTCTGTCGTCTTGTCTGCCGTCTTGTCTGCCGTCTTCTCTGCCGTCTTGTCTGCCGTCTTTTCTGCCGTCTTCTCTGCCGTCTTGTCTACCGTCTTGTCTGCCGTCTTGTATGTCATCTGGTCTGTCGTCCTGTCTGCCGTCTTGTCTGCCGTCTTGTCTGCCGTCTTGTCTGCCGTCTTCTCTGCAGTCTTGTCTACCGTCTTGTCTGCCGTCTTGTCTGCCGTCTTGTCTGCCGTCTTGTCTGCCGTCTTGTCTGCCGTCTTGTCTGCCGTCTTGTCTGCCGTCTTCTCTGCCGTCTTCTCTGCCGTCTTGTCTACCGTCTTGTCTGCCGTCTTGTATGTCGTCTGGTCTGTCGTCTGGTCTGTCGTCCTGTCTGCCGTCTTGTATGTCGTCTGGTCTGTTGTCTGGACTATCGTCTTGTCTGCCGTCTTGTCTACCGTCTTGTCTGCCGTCTTGTATGTCGTCTGGTCTGTCGTCCTGTCTGCCGTCTTGTCTGCCGTCTTGTCTGCCGTCTTGTCTGCCTTCTTGTCTGCCGTCTTGTCTGCCGTCTTGTCTGCCGTCTTGTATGTCGTCTGGTCTGTCGTCCTGTCTGCCGTCTTGTCTGCCGTCTTGTATGTCGTCTGGTCTGTTGTCTGGACTGTCGTCTTCTCTGCCGTCTTGTCTACCGTCTTGTCTGCCGTCTTGTATGTCGTCTGGTCTGTCGTCCTGTCTGCCGTCTTGTCTGCCGTCTTGTCTGCCTTCTTGTCTGCCGTCTTGTCTGCCGTCTTGTCTGCCGTCTTGTCTACCGTCTTGTATGCCGTCTTGTCTGCCGTCTTGTCTGCCGTCTTGTCTGCCGTCTTGTCTGCCGTCTTTTCTGCCGTCTTGTCTGCCGTCTTGTCTGCCGTCTTGTCTACCGTCTTGTATGCCGTCTTGTCTGCCGTCTTGTATGTCGTCTGGTCTGTCGTCCTGTCTGCCGTCTTGTATGTCGTCTGGTCTGTTGTCTGGACTGTCGTCTTCTCTGCCGTCTTGTCTACCGTCTTGTCTGCCGTCTTGTATGTCGTCTGGTCTGTCGTCCTGTCTGCCGTCTTGTCTGCCGTCTTGTATGTCGTCTGGTCTGTTGTCTGGACTGTCGTCTTCTCTGCCGTCTTGTCTACCGTCTTGTCTGCCGTCTTGTATGTCGTCTGGTCTGTCGTCCTGTCTGCCGTCTTGTCTGCCGTCTTGTCTGCCGTCTTGTCTGCCTTCTTGTCTGCCGTCTTGTCTGCCGTCTTGTCTGCCGTCTTGTCTGCCGTCTTATCTGCCGTCTTGTCTGCCGTCTTGTCTGCCGTCCTGTCTGCCGTCCTGTCTGCCGTCCTGTCTGCCGTCTTGTCTGCCGTCTTGTCTGCCGTCTTGTCTACCGTCTTGTATGCCGTCTTGTCTGCCGTCTTGTATGTCGTCTGGTCTGTCGTCCTGTCTGCCGTCTTGTCTGCCGTCTTGTATGTCGTCTGGTCTGTTGTCTGGACTGTCGTCTTTTCTGCCGTCTTGTCTGCCGTCTTGTCTGCCGTCTTGTCTGCCGTCTTGTCTGCCGTCTTGTCTGCCGTCTTGTCTGCCGTCTTGTCTGCCGTCTTGTCTGCCGTCTTGTCTGCCGTCTTGTCTGCCGTCTTGTCTGCCGTCTTGTCTGCCGTCTTCTCTGCCGTCTTGTCTACCGTCTTGTCTGCCGTCTTGTATGTCGTCTGGTCTGTCGTCCTGTCTGCCGTCTTGTCTGCCGTCTTGTCTGCCGTCTTGTCTGCCTTCTTGTCTGCCGTCTTGTCTGCCTTCTTGTCTGCCGTCTTGTCTGCCGTCTTGTCTGCCGTCTTGTCTGCCGTCTTGTCTGCCGTCTTGTCTGCCGTCTTGTCTGCCGTCTGGTCTGTCGTCCTGTCTGCCGTCTTGTCTGCCGTCTTGTATGTCGTCTTGTCTGCCGTCTTGTCTGCCGTCTTGTCTGCCGTCTTGTCTGCCGTCTTGTCTGCCGTCTTGTCTGCCGTCTTGTCTGCCGTCTTGTCTGCCGTCTTCTCTGCCGTCTTGTCTACCGTCTTGTCTGCCGTCTTGTATGTCGTCTGGTCTGTCGTCCTGTCTGCCGTCTTGTCTGCCGTCTTGTCTGCCGTCTTGTCTGCCTTCTTGTCTGCCGTCTTGTCTGCCGTCTTGTCTGCCGTCTTGTCTGCCTTCTTGTCTGCCGTCTTGTCTGCCGTCTTGTCTGCCGTCTTGTCTGCCGTCTTGTCTGCCGTCTTGTCTGCCGTCTTGTCTGCCGTCTTGTCTGCCGTCCTGTCTGCCGTCCTGTCTGCCGTCTTGTCTGCCGTCTTGTCTGCCGTCTTGTCTGCCGTCTTGTCTACCGTCTTGTATGCCGTCTTGTCTGCCGTCTTGTATGTCGTCTGGTCTGTCGTCCTGTCTGCCGTCTTGTCTGCCGTCTTGTATGTCGTCTGGTCTGTTGTCTGGACTGTCGTCTTGTCTGCCGTCTTGTCTGCCGTCTTGTCTGCCGTCTTGTCTGCCGTCTTGTCTGCCGTCTTGTCTGCCGTCTTGTCTGCCGTCTTGTCTGCCGTCTTGTCTGCCGTCTTCTCTGCCGTCTTGTCTACCGTCTTGTCTGCCGTCTTGTATGTCGTCTGGTCTGTCGTCCTGTCTGCCGTCTTGTCTGCCGTCTTGTCTGCCGTCTTGTCTGCCTTCTTGTCTGCCGTCTTGTCTGCCGTCTTGTCTGCCGTCTTGTCTGCCGTCTTGTCTGCCGTCTTGTCTGCCGTCTTGTCTGCCGTCTTCTCTGCCGTCCTGTCTACCGTCTTGTCTGCCGTCTTGTATGTCGTCTGGTCTGTCGTCCTGTCTGCCGTCTTGTCTGCCGTCTTGTCTGCCGTCTTGTCTGCCTTCTTGTCTGCCGTCTTGTCTGCCGTCTTGTCTGCCGTCTTGTCTGCCGTCTTGTCTGCCGTCTTGTCTGCCGTCTTGTCTGCCGTCTTGTCTGCCGTCCTGTCTGCCGTCCTGTCTGCCGTCTTGTCTGCCGTCTTGTCTGCCGTCTTGTCTACCGTCTTGTATGCCGTCTTGTCTGCCGTCTTGTATGTCGTCTGGTCTGTCGTCCTGTCTGCCGTCTTGTCTGCCGTCTTGTATGTCGTCTGGTCTGTTGTCTGGACTGTCGTCTTGTCTGCCGTCTTGTCTGCCGTCTTGTCTGCCGTCTTGTCTGCCGTCTTGTCTGCCGTCTTGTCTGCCGTCTTGTCTGCCGTCTTGTCTGCCGTCTTGTCTGCCGTCTTCTCTGCCGTCTTGTCTACCGTCTTGTCTGCCGTCTTGTATGTCGGCTGGTCTGTCGTCCTGTCTGCCGTCTTGTCTGCCGTCTTGTCTGCCGTCTTGTCTGCCTTCTTGTCTGCCGTCTTGTCTGCCGTCTTGTCTGCCGTCTTGTCTGCCGTCTTGTCTGCCGTCTTGTCTGCCGTCTTGTCTGCCGTCTTCTCTGCCGTCTTGTCTACCGTCTTGTCTGCCGTCTTGTATGTCGTCTGGTCTGTCGTCCTGTCTGCCGTCTTGTCTGCCGTCTTGTCTGCCGTCTTGTCTGCCTTCTTGTCTGCCGTCTTGTCTGCCGTCTTGTCTGCCGTCTTGTCTGCCGTCTTGTCTGCCGTCTTGTCTGCCGTCTTGTCTGCCGTCTTGTCTGCCGTCTTGTCTGCCGTCTTGTCTGCCGTCTTGTCTGCCGTCTTGTCTGCCGTCTTGTCTGCCGTCTTGTCTGCCGTCTGGTCTGTCGTCCTGTCTGCCGTCTTGTCTGCCGTCTTGTCTGCCTTCTTGTCTGCCGTCTTGTCTGCCGTCTTGTCTGCCGTCTTGTCTGCCGTCTTCTCTGCCGTCTTCTCTGCCGTCTTGTCTACCGTCTTGTATGCCGTCTTGTCTGCCGTCTTGTATGTCTTCTGGTCTGTCGTCCTGTCTGCCGTCTTGTCTGCCGTCTTGTCTGCCGTCTTGTCTGCCGTCTTGTCTGCCGTCTTGTCTGCCGTCTTCTCTGCCGTCTTGTCAACCGTCTTGTGTGCCGTCTTGTATGTCGTCTGGTCTGTCGTCCTGTCTGCCGTCTTGTCTACCGTCTTGTCTGCCGTCTTGTCTGCCGTCTTGTCTGCCGTCTTGTCTGCCGTCTTCTCTGCCGTCTTGTCAACCGTCTTGTCTGCCGTCTTGTATGTCGTCTGGTCTGTCGTCCTGTCTGCCGTCTTGTCTACCGTCTTGTCTGCCGTCTTGTCTGCCGTCTTGTCTGCCGTCTTGTCTGCCGTCTTCTCTGCCGTCTTGTCTACCGTCTTGTATGCCGTCTTGTCTGCCGTCTTGTATGGCTTCTGGTCTGTCGTCCTGTCTGCCGTCTTGTCTGCCGTCTTGTCTGCCGTCTTGTCTGCCGTCTTGTCTGCCGTCTTGTCTGCCGTCTTGTGTGCCGTCTTCTCTGCCGTCTTGTCAACCGTCTTGTCTGCCGTCTTGTCTGCCGTCTGGTCTGTCGTCCTGTCTGCCGTCTTGTCTGCCGTCTTGTCTGCCTTCTTGTCTGCCGTCTTGTCTGCCGTCTTGTCTGCCGTCTTGTCTGCCGTCTTCTCTGCCGTCTTCTCTGCCGTCTTGTCTACCGTCTTGTATGCCGTCTTGTCTGCCGTCTTGTATGTCTTCTGGTCTGTCGTCCTGTCTGCCGTCTTGTCTGCCGTCTTGTCTGCCGTCTTGTCTGCCGTCTTGTCTGCCGTCTTGTCTGCCGTCTTCTCTGCCGTCTTGTCAACCGTCTTGTCTGCCGTCTTGTATGTCGTCTGGTCTGTCGTCCTGTCTGCCGTCTTGTCTACCGTCTTGTCTGCCGTCTTGTCTGCCGTCTTGTCTGCCGTCTTGTCTGCCGTCTTGTCTGCCGTCCTGTCTGCCGTCTTGTCTGCCATCTTGTCTGCCGTCTTGTCTGCCGTCTTGTCTACCGTCTTGTCTGCCGTCTTGTCTGCCGTCTTGTGTGCCGTCTTGTCTGCCGTCTTCTCTGCCGTCTTGTCTGCCGTCTTGTCTGCCGTCTTGTCAGTCGTCTTGTCTGCCGTCTTATTGCCGTCTTGTCTGCCGTCTTGTCTGCCGTCTTGTCTGCCGTCTTGTCTGCCGTCTTGTCTGCCGTCTTGTCTGCCGTCTTGTCTGCCGTCTTGTCTGCCGTCTTCTCTGCCGACTTATCTGCCGTCTTGTCTGCCGTCTTGTCTGCCGTCTTGTATGTCGTCTGGTCTGCCGTCTTGTATGTCGTCTGGTCTGCCGTCTTGTATGTCGTCTGGTCTGCCGTCTTGTATGTCGTCTGGTCTGTCGTCTTGTCTGCCGTCTTGTCTGCCGTCTTGTCTGCCGTCTTGTCTGCCGTCTTGTCTGCCGTCTTGTCTGCCGTCTTGTCTGCCGTCTTGTCTGCCGACTTCTCTGCCGTCTTGTCTACCGTCTTGTATGCCGTCTTGTCTGCCGTCTTGTATGTCTTCTGGTCTGTCGTCCTGTCTGCCGTCTTGTCTGCCGTCTTGTCTGCCGTCCTGTCTGCCGTCCTGTCTGCCGTCTTGTCTGCCGTCTTGTCTGCCGTCTTGTCTACCGTCTTGTATGCCGTCTTGTCTGCCGTCTTGTATGTCGTCTGGTCTGTCGTCCTTTCTGCCGTCTTGTCTGCCGTCTTGTATGTCGTCTGGTCTGTTGTCTGGACTGTCGTCTTGTCTGCCGTCTTGTCTGCCGTCTTGTCTGCCGTCTTGTCTGCCGTCTTGTCTGCCGTCTTGTCTGCCGTCTTGTCTGCCGTCTTGTCTGCCGTCTTGTCTGCCGTCTTGTATGTCGTCTGGTCTGTCGTCCTGTCTGCCGTCTTGTCTGCCGTCTTGTCTGCCGTCTTGTCTGCCGTCTTGTCTACCGTCTTGTATGCCGTCTTGTCTGCCGTCTTGTATGTCGTCTGGTCTGTCGTCCTGTCTGCCGTCTTGTCTGCCGTCTTGTATGTCGTCTGGTCTGTTGTCTGGACTGTCGTCTTGTCTGCCGACTTGTCTGCCGTCTTGTCTGCCTTCTTGTCTGCCGTCTTGTCTGCCGTCTTGTCTGCCGTCTTGTCTGCCGTCTTGTCTGCCGTCTTCTCTGCCGTCTTGTCTACCGTCTTGTCTGCCGTCTTGTATGTCGTCTGGTCTGTCGTCCTGTCTGCCGTCTTGTCTGCCGTCTTGTCTGCCGTCTTGTCTGCCTTCTTGTCTGCCGTCTTGTCTGCCGTCTTGTCTGCCGTCTTGTCTGCCGTCTTGTCTGTCGTCTTGTCTGCCGTCTTGTCTGCCGTCTTGTCTGTCGTCTTGTCTGCCGTCTTGTCTGCCGTCTTGTCTGCCGTCTTGTCTGCCGTCTTGTCTGCCGTCTTGTCTGCCGTCTTCTCTGCCGTCTTGTCTACCGTCTTGTCTGCCGTCTTGTATGTCGTCTGGTCTGTCGTCCTGTCTGCCGTCTTGTCTGCCGTCTTGTCTGCCGTCTTGTCTGCCTTCTTGTCTGCCGTCTTGTCTGCCGTCTTGTCTGCCGTCTTGTATGTCGTCTGGTCTGTCGTCCTGTCTGCCGTCTTGTCTGCCGTCTTGTCTGCCGTCTTGTCTGCCTTCTTGTCTGCCGTCTTGTCTGCCGTCTTGTCTGCCGTCTTGTCTGCCGTCTTGTCTGCCGTCTTGTCTGCCGTCTTGTCTGCCGTCTTGTCTGCCGTCTGGTCTGTCGTCCTGTCTGCCGTCTTGTCTGCCGTCTTGTCTGCCGTCTTGTCTGCCGTCTTGTCTGCCGTCTTGTCTACCGTCTTGTCTGCCGTCTTCTCTGCCGTCTTGTCTACCGTCTTGTCTGCCGTCTTGTATGTCGTCTGGTCTGTCGTCCTGTCTGCCGTCTTGTCTGCCGTCCTGTCTGCCGTCCTGTCTGCCGTCTTGTCTGCCGTCTTGTCTGCCGTCTTGTCTGCCGTCTTGTCTGCCGTCTTGTCTGCCGTCTGGTCTGTCGTCCTGTCTGCCGTCTTGTCTGCCGTCTTGTCTGCCGTCTTGTCTGCCGTCTTGTCTGCCGTCTTGTCTACCGTCTTGTCTGCCGTCTTCTCTGCCGTCTTGTCTACCGTCTTGTCTGCCGTCTTGTATGTCGTCTGGTCTGTCGTCCTGTCTGCCGTCTTGTCTGCCGTCCTGTCTGCCGTCCTGTCTGCCGTCTTGTCTGCCGTCTTGTCTGCCGTCTTGTCTACCGTCTTGTATGCCGTCTTGTCTGCCGTCTTGTATGTCGTCTGGTCTGTCGTCCTGTCTGCCGTCTTGTCTGCCGTCTTGTATGTCGTCTGGTCTGTTGTCTGGACTGTCGTCTTGTCTGCCGTCTTGTCTGCCGTCTTGTCTGCCGTCTTGTCTGCCGTCTTGTCTGCCGTCTTGTCTGCCGTCTTGTATGTCGTCTGGTCTGTCGTCCTGTCTGCCGTCTTGTCTGCCGTCTTGTCTGCCGTCTTGTCTGCCTTCTTGTCTGCCGTCTTGTCTGCCGTCTTGTCTGCCGTCTTGTCTGCCGTCTTGTCTGCCGCCTTGTCTGCCGTCTTGTCTGCCGTCTTGTCTGCCGTCTTGTCTGCCGTCTTGTCTGCCGTCTGGTCTGTCGTCCTGTCTGCCGTCTTGTCTGCCGTCTTGTCTGCCGTCTTGTCTGCCGTCTTGTCTGCCGTCTTGTCTACCGTCTTGTCTGCCGTCTTCTCTGCCGTCTTGTCTACCGTCTTGTCTGCCGTCTTGTATGTCGTCTGGTCTGTCGTCCTGTCTGCCGTCTTGTCTGCCGTCTTGTCTGCCGTCTTGTCTGCCGTCTTGTCTGCCGTCTTGTCTGCCGTCTTGTCTGCCGTCTTCTCTGCCGTCTTGTCTACCGTCTTGTCTGCCGTCTTGTAGGTCGTCTGGTCTGTCGTCCTGTCTGCCGTCTTGTCTGCCGTCTTGTCTGCCGTCTTGTCTGCCGTCTTGTCTGCCGTCTTGTCTGCCGTCTTGTCTGCCGTCTTGTCTGCCGTCTTGTCTGCCGTCTTGTCTGCCGTCTTGTCTGCCGTCTTGTATGTCGTCTGGTCTGTTGTCTGGACTGTCGTCTTGTCTGCCGTCTTGTCTGCCGTCTTGTCTGCCGTCTTGTCTGCCGTCTTGTCTGCCGTCTTGTCTGCCGTCTTCTCTGCCGTCTTGTCTACAGTCTTGTCTGCCGTCTTGTATGTCGTCTGGTCTGTCGTCCTGTCTGCCGTCTTGTCTGCCGTCTTGTCTGCCGTCTTGTCTGCCGTCTTGTCTGCCTTCTTGTCTGCCGTCTTGTCTGCCGTCTTCTCTGCCGTCTTGTCTACCGTCTTGTATGCCGTCTTGTCTGCCGTCTTGTATGTCGTCTGGTCTGTCGTCCTGTCTGCCGTCTTGTCTGCCGTCTTGTCTGCCGTCTTGTCTGCCGTCTTGTCTGCCGTCTTGTCTGCCGTCCTGTCTGCCGTCTTATCTGCCGTCTTGTCTGCCGTCTTGTCTGCCTTCTTGTCTGCTGACTTATCTGCCGTCTTGTCTGCCGTCTTCTCTGCCGTCTTGTCTACCGTCTTGTCTGCCGTCTTGTATGTCGTTTCGTCTGTCGTCCTGTCTGCCGTCTTGTCTGCCGTCTTGTCTGCCGTCCTGTCTGCCGTCTTGTCTGCCGTCTTCTCTGCAGTCTTGTCTACCGTCTTGTATGTCGTCTGGTCTGTTGTCTGGACTGTCGTCTTGTCTGCCGTCTTGTCTGCCGTCTTGTCTGCCGTCTTGTCTGCCGTCTTGTCTGCCGTCTTGTCTGCCGTCTTGTCTGCCGTCTTGTTTGCCGTCTTGTCTACCGTCTTGTCTGCCGTCTTCTCTGCTGTCTTGTCTACCGTCTTGTCTGCCGTCTTGTATGTCGTCTGGTCTGTCGTCCTGTCTGCCGTCTTGTCTGCCGTCTTGTCTGCCGTCTTGTCTGCCGTCTTGTCTGCCGTCTTGTCTGCCGTCTTGTCTGCCGTCTTGTCTGCCGTCTTGTCTGCCGTCTTGTCTGCCGTCTTGTCTGCCGTCTTCTCTGCCGTCTTGTCTACCGTCTTGTCTGCCGTCTTGTAGGTCGTCTGGTCTGTCGTCCTGTCTGCCGTCTTGTCTGCCGTCTTGTCTGCCTTCTTGTCTGCCGTCTTGTCTGCCGTCTTGTCTGCCGTCTTGTCTGCCGTCTTGTCTGCCGTCTTGTCTGCCGTCTTGTCTGCCGTCTTGTCTGCCGTCTTGTATGTCGTCTGGTCTGTTGTCTGGACTGTCGTCTTGTCTGCCGTCTTGTCTGCCGTCTTGTCTGCCGTCTTGTCTGCCGTCTTGTCTGCCGTCTTGTCTGCCGTCTTGTCTGCCGTCTTCTCTGCCGTCTTGTCTACCGTCTTGTCTGCCGTCTTGTATGTCGTCTGGTCTGTCGTCCTGTCTGCCGTCTTGTCTGCCGTCTTGTCTGCCGTCTTGTCTGCCGTCTTGTCTGCCGTCTTGTCTGCCTTCTTGTCTGCCGTCTTGTCTGCCGTCTTCTCTGCCGTCTTGTCTACCGTCTTGTATGCCGTCTTGTCTGCCGTCTTGTATGTCGTCTGGTCTGTCGTCCTGTCTGCCGTCTTGTCTGCCGTCTTGTCTGCCGTCTTGTCTGCCGTCTTGTCTGCCGTCTTGTCTGCCGTCCTGTCTGCCGTCTTATCTGCCGTCTTGTCTGCCGTCTTGTCTGCCGTCTTGTCTGCCGTCTTGTCTGCTGACTTATCTGCCGTCTTGTCTGCCGTCTTCTCTGCCGTCTTGTCTACCGTCTTGTCTGCCGTCTTGTATGTCGTCTCGTCTGTCGTCCTGTCTGCCGTCTTGTCTGCCGTCTTGTCTGCCGTCCTGTCTGCCGTCTTGTCTGCCGTCTTGTCTGCCGTCTTGTCTGCCGTCTTGTCTGCCGTCTTCTCTGCAGTCTTGTCTACCGTCTTGTCTGCCGTCTTGTATGTCGTCTGTTCTGTCGTCCTGTCTGCCGTCTTGTCTGCTGTCTTGTCTGCCGTCTTGTCTGCCGTCCTGTCTGCCGTCCTGTCTGCCGTCCTGTCTGCCGTCTTGTCTGCCGTCTTGTCTGCCGTCTTGTATGCCGTCTTGTCTGCCGTCTTGTCTGCCGTCTTGTCTGCCGTCTTGTCTGCCGTCTTGTCTGCCGACTTATCTGCCGTCTTGTCTGCCGTCTTGTCTGCCGTCTTGTATGTCGTCTGGTCTGCCGTCTTGTATGTCGTCTGGTCTGTCGTCTTGTCTGCCGTCTTGTCTGCCGTCTTGTCTACCGTCTTCTCTGCCGACTTATCTGCCGTCTTGTCTGCCGTCTTGTCTGCCGTCTTGTATGTCGTCTGGTCTGCCGTCTTGTATGTCGTCTGGTCTGTCGTCCTGTCTGCCGTCTTGTCTGCCGTCTTGTCTGCCGTCCTGTCTGCCGTCTTGTCTGCCGTCTTGTCTGCCGTCTTGTATGTCGTCTGTTCTGTCGTCCTGTCTGCCGTCTTGTCTGCTGTCTTGTCTGCCGTCTTGTCTGCCGTCCTGTCTGTCGTCCTGTCTGCCGTCTTGTCTGCCGTCTTGTCTGCCGTCCTGTCTGCCGTCTTGTCTGCCGTCTTGTCTGCCGTCTTGTCTGCCGTCTTGTCTGCCGTCTTCTCTGCAGTCTTGTCTACCGTCTTGTCTGCCGTCTTGTATGTCGTCTGTTCTGTCGTCCTGTCTGCCGTCTTGTCTGCTGTCTTGTCTGCCGTCTTGTCTGCCGTCCTGTCTGCCGTCCTGTCTGCCGTCCTGTCTGCCGTCTTGTCTGCCGTCTTGTCTGCCGTCTTGTATGCCGTCTTGTCTGCCGTCTTGTCTGCCGTCTTGTCTGCCGTCTTGTCTGCCGTCTTGTCTGCCGACTTATCTGCCGTCTTGTCTGCCGTCTTGTCTGCCGTCTTGTATGTCGTCTGGTCTGCCGTCTTGTATGTCGTCTGGTCTGTCGTCTTGTCTGCCGTCTTGTCTGCCGTCTTGTCTACCGTCTTCTCTGCCGACTTATCTGCCGTCTTGTCTGCCGTCTTGTCTGCCGTCTTGTATGTCGTCTGGTCTGCCGTCTTGTATGTCGTCTGGTCTGTCGTCCTGTCTGCCGTCTTGTCTGCCGTCTTGTCTGCCGTCCTGTCTGCCGTCTTGTCTACCGTCTTGTCTGCCGTCTTGTATGTCGTCTGTTCTGTCGTCCTGTCTGCCGTCTTGTCTGCTGTCTTGTCTGCCGTCTTGTCTGCCGTCCTGTCTGCCGTCCTGTCTGCCGTCCTGTCTGCCGTCTTGTCTGCCGTCTTGTCTGCCGTCTTGTATGCCGTCTTGTCTGCCGTCTTGTCTGCCGTCTTGTCTGCCGTCTTGTCTGCCGTCTTGTCTGCCGACTTATCTGCCGTCTTGTCTGCCGTCTTGTCTGCCGTCTTGTATGTCGTCTGGTCTGCCGTCTTGTATGTCGTCTGGTCTGTCGTCCTGTCTGCCGTCTTGTCTGCCGTCTTGTCTGCCGTCCTGTCTGCCGTCTTGTCTGCCGTCTTCTCTGCAGTCTTGTCTACCGTCTTGTATGTCGTCTGGTCTGTTGTCTGGACTGTCGTCTTGTCTGCCGTCTTGTCTGCCGTCTTGTCTGCCGTCTTGTCTGCCGTCTTGTCTGCCGTCTTGTCTGCCGTCTTGTCTGCCGTCTTGTTTGCCGTCTTGTCTACCGTCTTGTCTGCCGTCTTCTCTGCCGTCTTGTCTACCGTCTTGTCTGCCGTCTTGTATGTCGTCTGGTCTGTCGTCCTGTCTGCCGTCTTGTCTGCCGTCTTGTATGTCGTCTGGTCTGTCGTCCTGTCTGCCGTCTTGTCTGCCGTCTTGTCTGCCGTCTTGTCTGCCGTCCTGTCTGCCGTCCTGTCTGCCGTCCTGTCTGCCGTCTTGTCTGCCGTCTTGTCTGCCGTCTTGTCTGCCGTCTTGTCTGCCGTCTTGTCTGCCGTCTTGTCTGCCGTCTTGTCTGCCGTCTTGTCTGCCGTCTTATCTGCCGTCTTGTCTGCCGTCTTGTCTGCCGTCTTGTCTGCCGTCTTGTCTGCCGTCTTCTCTGCAGTTTTGTCTACCGTCTTGTCTGCCGTCTTGTATGTCGTCTGTTCTGTCGTCCTGTCTGCCGTCTTGTCTGCTGTCTTGTCTGCCGTCTTGTCTGCCGTCCTGTCTGCCGTCCTGTCTGCCGTCCTGTCTGCCGTCTTGTCTGCCGTCTTGTCTGCCGTCTTGTATGCCGTCTTGTCTGCCGTCTTGTCTGCCGTCTTGTCTGCCGTCTTGTCTGCCGTCTTGTCTGCCGACTTATCTGCCGTCTTGTCTGCCGTCTTGTCTGCCGTCTTGTATGTCGTCTGGTCTGCCGTCTTGTATGTCGTCTGGTCTGTCGTCTTGTCTGCCGTCTTGTCTGCCGTCTTGTCTACCGTCTTGTCTGCCGTCTTCTCTGCCGTCTTCTCTGCCGTCTTGTCTACCGTCGTGTCTGCCGTCTTGTATGTCGTCTGGTCTGTCGTCCTGTCTGCCGTCTTGTCTGCCGTCTTGTCTGCCGTCTTGTCTGCCTTCTTGTCTGCCGTCTTGTCTGCCGTCTTGTCTGCCGTCTTGTCTGCCGTCTTGTCTGCCGTCTTGTCTGCCGTCTTGTCTGCCGTCTTGTCTGCCGTCTTGTCTGCCGTCTTGTCTGCCGTCTTGTCTGCCGTCTTATCTGCCGTCTTGTCTGCCGTCTTGTCTGCCGTCCTGTCTGCCGTCCTGTCTGCCGTCTTGTCTGCCGTCTTGCTGCCTTCTTGTCTGCCGTCTTGTCTGCCGTGTTATCTGCCGTCTTCTCTGCCGTCTTGTCTACCGTCTTGTATGCCGTCTTGTCTGCCGTCTTGTATGTCTTCTGGTCTGTCGTCCTGTCTGCCGTCTTGTCTGCCGTCTTGTATGTCGTCTGGTCTGCCGTCTTGTATGTCGTCTGGTCTGTCGTCCTGTCTGCCGTCTTGTCTGCCGTCTTGTCTGCCGTCTTGTCAACCGTCTTGTGTGCCGTCTTGTATGTCGTCTGGTCTGTCGTCCTGTCTGCCGTCTTGTCTACCGTCTTGTCTGCCGTCTTGTCTGCCGTCTTGTCTGCCGTCCTGTCTGCCGTCTTGTCTGCCGTCTTCTCTGCCGTCTTGTCTACCGTCTTGTATGCCGTCTTGTCTGCCGTCTTGTATGGCTTCTGGTCTGTCGTCCTGTCTGCCGTCTTGTCTGCCATCTTGTCTGCCGTCTTGTATGTCGTTTGGTCTGTCGTCTGGACTGTCGTCTTGTCTGCCGTCTTGTCTGCCGTCTTGTCTGCCGTCTTGTCTGCCGTCTTGTCTGCCGTCTTGTCTGCCGTCTTGTCTGCCGTCTTGTCAACCGTCTTGTGTGCCGTCTTGTATGTCGTCTGGTCTGTCGTCCTGTCTGCCGTCTTGTCTACCGTCTTGTCTGCCGTCTTGTCTGCCGTCTTGTCTGCCGTCTTCTCTGCCGTCTTGTCAACCGTCTTGTCTGCCGTCTTGTATGTCGTCTGGTCTGTCGTCCTGTCTGCCGTCTTGTCTACCGTCTTGTCTGCCGTCTTGTCTGCCGTCTTGTCTGCCGTCCTGTCTGCCGTCTTGTCTGCCGTCTTCTCTGCCGTCTTGTCTACCGTCTTGTATGCCGTCTTGTCTGCCGTCTTGTATGGCTTCTGGTCTGTCGTCCTGTCTGCCGTCTTGTCTTGTCTGCCGTCTTGTCAGCCGTCTTGTCTGCCGTCTTATTGCCGTCTTGTCTGCCGTCTTGTCTGCCGTCTTGTCTGCCGTCTTGTCTGCCGTCTTGTCTGCCGTCTTGTCTGCCGTCTTGTCTGCCGTCTTGTCTGCCGTCTTGTCTGCCGTCTTGTCTGCCGTCTTGTCTGCCGTCTTGTCTGCCGTCTTGTCTGCCGTCTTGTCTGCCGTCTTGTCTGCCGTCTTGTCTGCCGACTTATCTGCCGTCTTGTCTGCCGTCTTGTCTGCCGTCTTGTATGTCGTCTGGTCTGCCGTCTTGTATGTCGTCTGGTCTGTCGTCTTGTCTGCCGTCTTGTCTGCCGTCTTGTCTGCCGTCTTCTCTGCCGTCTTCTCTGCCGTCTTCTCTGCCGTCTTGTCTACCGTCTTGTCTGCCGTCTTGTCTGCCGTCTTGTCTGCCGTCTTGTCTGCCGACTTATCTGCTGTCTTGTCTGCCGTCTTGTCTGCCTACTTGTCTGCCGTCTTGTCTGACGTCTTGTCTGCCGTCTTGTCTGCCGTCTTGTCTGCCGTCTTGTCTGCCGTCTTGTCTGCCGTCTTGTCTGCCGTCTTGTCTGCCGACTTATCTGCCGTCTTGTCTGCCGTCTTGTCTGCCTTCTTGTCTGCCGTCTTGTCTGACGTCTTGTCTGCCGTCTTATCTGCCGTCTTGTCTGCCGTCTTGTCTGCCGTCTTGTGTGACGTCTTGTCTGCCGTCTTCTCTGCCGTCTTGTCTGCCGTCTTCTCTGCAGTCTTGTCTACCGTCTTGTCTGCCGTCTTGTATGTCGTCTGGTCTGTCGTCCTGTCTGCCGTCTTGTCTGCCGTCTTGTCTGCCGTCTTGTCTGCCGTCTTGTCTGCCGACTTATCTGCCGTCTTGTCTGCCGTCTTGTCTGCCTTCTTGTCTGCCGTCTTGTCTGACGTCTTGTCTGCCGTCTTATCTGCCGTCTTGTCTGCCGTCTTGTCTGCCGTCTTGTGTGACGTCTTGTCTGACGTCTTCTCTGCCGTCTTGTCTGCCGTCTTCTCTGCAGTCTTGTCTACCGTCTTGTCTGCCGTCTTGTATGTCGTCTGGTCTGTCGTCCTGTCTGCCGTCTTGTCAGCCGTCTTGTCTGCCGTCTTATTGCCGTCTTGTCTGCCGTCTTGTCTGCCGTCTTGTCTGCCGTCTTGTCTGCCGTCTTGTCTGCCGTCTTGTCTGCCGTCTTGTCTGCCGTCTTGTCTGCCGTCTTGTCTGCCGTCTTGTCTGCCGTCTTGTCTGCCGTCTTGTCTGCCGACTTATCTGCCGTCTTGTCTGCCGTCTTGTCTGCCGTCTTGTATGTCGTCTGGTCTGCCGTCTTGTATGTCGTCTGGTCTGTCGTCTTGTCTGCCGTCTTGTCTGCCGTCTTGTCTGCCGTCTTGTCTGCCGTCTTCTCTGCCGTCTTCTCTGCCGTCTTCTCTGCCGTCTTGTCTACCGTCTTGTCTGCCGTCTTGTCTGCCGTCTTGTCTGCCGTCTTGTCTGCCGACTTATCTGCTGTCTTGTCTGCCGTCTTGTCTGCCTTCTTGTCTGCCGTCTTGTCTGACGTCTTGTCTGCCGTCTTGTCTGCCGTCTTGTCTGCCGTCTTGTCTGCCGTCTTGTCTGCCGTCTTGTCTGCCGTCTTGTCTGCCGTCTTGTCTGCCGTCTTGTCTGCCGTCTTGTCTGCCGTCTTGTCTGCCGTCTTGTCTGCCGTCTTGTCTGCCGACTTATCTGCCGTCTTGTCTGCCGTCTTGTCTGCCGTCTTGTATGTCGTCTGGTCTGCCGTCTTGTATGTCGTCTGGTCTGTCGTCTTGTCTGCCGTCTTGTCTGCCGTCTTGTCTGCCGTCTTGTCTGCCGTCTTCTCTGCCGTCTTCTCTGCCGTCTTCTCTGCCGTCTTGTCTACCGTCTTGTCTGCCGTCTTGTCTGCCGTCTTGTCTGCCGTCTTGCCTGCCGTCTTCTCTGCCGTCTTGTCTACCGTCTTGTCTGCCGTCTTGTATGTCGTCTGGTCTGTCGTCCTGTCTGCCGTCTTGTCTGCCGTCTTGTCTGCCGTCTTGTCTGCCGTCCTGTCTGCCGTCTTGTCTGCCGTCTTCTCTGCCGTCTTGTCTACCGTCTTGTATGCCGTCTTGTCTGCCGTCTTGTATGGCTTCTGGTCTGTCGTCCTGTCTGCCGTCTTGTCTGCCGTCTTATCTGCCGTCTTGTCTGCCGTCTTGTCTGCCGTCTTGTCTGCCGTCTTGTCTGCCGTCTTCTCTGCAGTCTTGTCTACCGTCTTGTCTGCCGTCTTGAATGTCGTCTGGTCTGTCGTCCTGTCTGCCGTCTTGTCTGCCGTCTTGTCTGCCGTCTTGTCTGCCGTCCTGTCTGCCGTCCTGTCTGCCGTCCTGTCTGCCGTCTTGTCTGCCGTCTTGTCTGCCGTCTTGTCTGCCGTCTTGTCTGCCGTCTTGTCTGCCGTCTTGTCTGCCGTCTTGTCTGCCGTCTTGTCTGCCGACTTATCTGCCGTCTTGTCTGCCGTCTTGTCTGCCGTCTTGTATGTCGTCTGGTCTGCCGTCTTGTATGTCGTCTGGTCTGTCGTCTTGTCTGCCGTCTTGTCTGCCGTCTTGTCTGCCGTCTTGTCTGACGTCTTGTCTGCCGTCTTCTCTGCCGTCTTGTCTGCCGTCTTCTCTGCAGTCTTGTCTACCGTCCTGTCTGCCGTCTTGTCTGCCGTCTTGTCTGCCGTCTTGTCTGCCGTCCTGTCTGCCGTCCTGTCTGCCGTCTTATCTGCCGTCTTGTCTGCCGTCTTGTCTGCCTTCTTGTCTGCCGACTTATCTGCTGTCTTGTCTGCCGTCTTCTCTGCCGTCTTGTCTACCGTCTTGTCTGCCGTCTTGTATGTCGTCTGGTCTGTCGTCCTGTCTGCCGTCTTGTCTGCCGTCTTGTCTGCCGTCTTGTCTGCCGTCCTGTCTGCCGTCTTGTCTGCCGTCTTCTCTGCCGTCTTGTCTACCGTCTTGTATGCCGTCTTGTCTGCCGTCTTGTATGGCTTCTGGTCTGTCGTCCTGTCTGCCGTCTTGTCTACCGTCTTGTCTGCCGTCTTGTCTGCCGTCTTATCTGCCGTCTTGTCTGCCGTCTTGTCTGCCGTCTTGTCTGCCGTCTTGTCTGCCGTCTTCTCTGCAGTCTTGTCTACCGTCTTGTCTGCCGTCTTGAATGTCGTCTGGTCTGTCGTCCTGTCTGCCGTCTTGTCTGCCGTCTTGTCTGCCGTCTTGTCTGCCGTCCTGTCTGCCGTCCTGTCTGCCGTCCTGTCTGCCGTCTTGTCTGCCGTCTTGTCTGCCGTCTTGTCTGCCGTCTTGTCTGCCGTCTTGTCTGCCGACTTATCTGCCGTCTTGTCTGCCGTCTTGTCTGCCGTCTTGTATGTCGTCTGGTCTGCCGTCTTGTATGTCGTCTGGTCTGTCGTCTTGTCTGCCGTCTTGTCTGCCGTCTTGTCTGCCGTCTTGTCTGCCGTCTTCTCTGCCGTCTTCTCTGCCGTCTTGTCTACCGTCTTGTCTGCCGTCTTGTCTGCCGTCTTGTCTGCCGTCCTGTCTGCCGTCTTATCTGCCGTCTTGTCTGCCGTCTTGTCTGCCGTCTTGTCTGCTGACTTATCTGCCGTCTTGTCTGCCGTCTTCTCTGCCGTCTTGTCTACCGTCTTGTCTGCCGTCTTGTATGTCGTCTCGTCTGTCGTCCTGTCTGCCGTCTTGTCTGCCGTCTTGTCTGCCGTCCTGTCTGCCGTCTTGTCTGCCGTCTTGTCTGCCGTCTTGTCTGCCGTCTTGTCTGCCGTCTTCTCTGCAGTCTTGTCTACCGTCTTGTCTGCCGTCTTGTCTGCCGTCTTGTCTGCCGTCTTGTCTGCCGTCTTGTCTGCCGTCTTGTCTGCCGACTTATCTGCCGTCTTGTCTGCCGTCTTGTCTGCCGTCTTCTCTGCCGTCTTGTCTACCGTCTTGTCTGCCGTCTTGTCTGCTGTCTTGTCTGCCGTCTTGTCTGCCATCTTGTCTGCCGCCTTGTCTGCCGTCTTGTCTGCCGACTTATCTGCCGTCTTGTCTGCCGACTTATCTGCCGTCTTCTCTGCCGTCTTGTCTGCCGTCTTGTATGTCGTCTGGTCTGCCGTCTTGTATGTCGTCTGGTCTGTCGTCTTGTCTGCCGTCTTGTCTGCCGTCTTGTCTGCCGTCTTGTCTGCCGTCTTCTCTGCCGTCTTCTCTGCCGTCTTGTCTGCCGTCTTGTCTGCCGTCTTGTCTGCCGTCCTGTCTGCCGTCTTATCTGCCGTCTTGTCTGCCGTCTTGTCTGCCGTCCTGTCAGCCGTCCTGTCTGCCGTCCTGTCTGCCGTCTTGTCTGCCGTCTTGTCTGCCGTCTTGTCTGCCGTCTTGTCTGCCGTCTTGTCTGCCGTCTTGTCTGCCGTCTTGTCTGCCGACTTATCTGCCGTCTTGTCTGCCGTCTTGTCTGCCGTCTTGTATGTCGTCTGGTCTGCCGTCTTGTATGTCGTCTGGTCTGTCGTCTTGTCTGCCGTCTTGTCTGCCGTCTTGTCTGCCGTCTTGTCTGCCGTCTTCTCTGCCGTCTTCTCTGCCGTCTTGTCTACCGTCTTGTCTGCCGTCTTGTCTGCCGTCTTGTCTGCCGTCTTGTCTGCCGTCCTGTCTGCCGTCATGTCTGCCGTCTTGTCTGCCGTCTTATTTGCCGTCTTTTCTGCCGTCTTCTCTGCCGTCTTGTCTACCGTCTTGTATGCCGTCTTGTCTGCCGTCTTGTCTGCCGTCTTGTCTGCCGTCTTGTCTGCCGTCTTGTCTGCCGTCCTGTCTGCCGTCTTATCTGCCGTCTTGTCTGCCGTCTTGTCTGCCGTCTTGTCTGCTGACTTATCTGCCGTCTTGTCTGCCGTCTTCTCTGCCGTCTTGTCTACCGTCTTGTCTGCCGTCTTGTATGTCGTCTCGTCTGTCGTCCTGTCTGCCGTCTTGTCTGCCGTCTTGTCTGCCGTCCTGTCTGCCGTCTTGTCTGCCGTCTTGTCTGCCGTCTTGTCTGCCGTCTTGTCTGCCGTCTTCTCTGCAGTCTTGTCTACCGTCTTGTCTGCCGTCTTGTATGTCGTCTGGTCTGTCGTCCTGTCTGCAGTCTTGTCTGCCGTCTTGTCTGCCGTCCTGTCTGCCGTCTTGTCTGCCGTCCTGTCTGCCGTCCTGTCTGCCGTCCTGTCTGCCGTCTTGTCTGCCGTCTTGTCTGCCGTCTTGTCTACCGTCTTGTATGCCGTCTTGTCTGCCGTCTTGTATGTCGTCTGGTCTGTCGTCCTGTCTGCCGTCTTGTCTGCCGTCTTGTCTGCCGTCCTGTCTGCCGTCATGTCTGCCGTCTTGTCTGCCGTCTTATTTGCCGTCTTTTCTGCCGTCTTCTCTGCCGTCTTGTCTACCGTCTTGTATGCCGTCTTGTCTGCCGTCTTGTCTGCCGTCTTGTCTGCCGTCTTGTCTGCCGTCTTGTCTGCCGTCCTGTCTGCCGTCTTATCTGCCGTCTTGTCTGCCGTCTTGTCTGCCGTCTTGTCTGCTGACTTATCTGCCGTCTTGTCTGCCGTCTTCTCTGCCGTCTTGTCTACCGTCTTGTCTGCCGTCTTGTATGTCGTCTCGTCTGTCGTCCTGTCTGCCGTCTTGTCTGCCGTCTTGTCTGCCGTCCTGTCTGCCGTCTTGTCTGCCGTCTTGTCTGCCGTCTTGTCTGCCGTCTTGTCTGCCGTCTTCTCTGCAGTCTTGTCTACCGTCTTGTCTGCCGTCTTGTATGTCGTCTGGTCTGTCGTCCTGTCTGCAGTCTTGTCTGCCGTCTTGTCTGCCGTCTTGTCTGCCGTCCTGTCTGCCGTCTTGTCTGCCGTCCTGTCTGCCGTCCTGTCTGCCGTCCTGTCTGCCGTCTTGTCTGCCGTCTTGTCTGCCGTCTTGTCTACCGTCTTGTATGCCGTCTTGTCTGCCGTCTTGTATGTCGTCTGGTCTGTCGTCCTGTCTGCCGTCTTGTCTGCCGTCTTGTATGTCGTCTGGTCTGTCGTCCTGTCTGCCGTCTTGTCTGCCGTCTTGTCTGCCGTCTTGTCTGCCTTCTTGTCTGCCGTCTTGTCTGCCGTCTTGTCTGCCGTCTTGTCTGCCGTCCTGTCTGCCGTCCTGTCTGCCGTCCTGTCTGCCGTCTTGTCTGCCGTCTTGTCTGCCGTCTTGTCTACCGTCTTGTATGCCGTCTTGTCTGCCGTCTTGTATGTCGTCTGGTCTGTCGTCCTGTCTGCCGTCTTGTCTGCCGTCTTGTCTGCCGTCTTGTCTGCCGTCTTGTCTGCCGTCTTGTCTGCCGTTTTATCTGCCGTCTTGTCTGCCGTCTTGTCTGCCGTCTTGTCTACCGTCTTGTCTGCCGTCTTCTCTGCAGTCTTGTCTACCGTCTTGTCTGCCGTCTTGTATGTCGTCTGGTCTGTCGTCCTGTCTGCCGTCTTGTCTGCCGTCTTGTCTGCCGTCTTGTCTGCCGTCTTGTCTGCCGTCCTGTCTGCCGTCCTGTCTGCCGTCCTGTCTGCCGTCTTGTCTGCCGTCTTGTCTGCCGTCTTGTCTGCCGTCTTGTCTGCCGTCTTGTCTGCCGTCTTGTCTGCCGTCTTGTCTGCCGACTTATCTGCCGTCTTGTCTGCCGACTTATCTGCCGTCTTGTCTGCCGTCTTGTCTGCCGTCTTGTATGTCGTCTGGTCTGTCGTCTTGTCTGCCGTCTTGTCTGCCGTCTTGTCTGCCGTCTTCTCTGCCGTCTTGTCTGCCGTCTTCTCTGCCGTCTTCTCTGCCGTCTTCTCTGCCGTCTTCTCTGCCGTCTTCTCTGCCGTCTTGTCTACCGTCTTGTCTGCCGTCTTGAATGTCGTCTGGTCTGTCGTCCTGTCTGCCGTCTTGTCTGCCGTTTTGTCTGCCGTCTTGTCTGCCTTCTTGTCTGCCGTCTTGTCTGCCGTCTTGTCTGCCGTCTTCTCTGCCGTCTTCTCTGCCGTCTTCTCTGCCGTCTTCTCTGCCGTCTTGTCTGCCGTTTTGTCTGCCGTCTTGTCTGCCTTCTTGTCTGCCGTCTTGTCTGCCGTCTTGTCTGCCGTCTTGTCTGCCGTCTTGTCTGCCGTCTTGTCTGCCGTCTTGTCTGCCGTCTTGTCTGCCGTCTTGTCTGCCGTCTTGTATGTCGTCTGGTCTGTCGTCTTGTCTGCCGTCTTGTCTGCCGTCTTGTCTGCCGTCTTGTCTGCCGTCTTCTCTGCCGTCTTCTCTGCCGTCTTCTCTGCCGTCTTCTCTGCCGTCTTGTCTACCGTCTTGTCTGCCGTCTTGAATGTCGTCTGGTCTGTCGTCCTGTCTGCCGTCTTGTCTGCCGTTTTGTCTGCCGTCTTGTCTGCCTTCTTGTCTGCCGTCTTGTCTGCCGTCTTGTCTGCCGTCTTGTCTGCCGTCTTGTCTGCCGTCTTGTCTGCCGTCTTCTCTGCAGTCTTGTCTACCGTCTTGTCTGCCGTCTTGTATGTCGTCTGGTCTGTCGTCCTGTCTGCAGTCTTGTCTGCCGTCTTGTCTGCCGTCTTGTCTGCCGTCCTGTCTGCCGTCTTGTCTGCCGTCCTGTCTGCCGTCCTGTCTGCCGTCCTGTCTGCCGTCTTGTCTGCCGTCTTGTCTGCCGTCTTGTCTACCGTCTTGTATGCCGTCTTGTCTGCCGTCTTGTATGTCGTCTGGTCTGTCGTCCTGTCTGCCGTCTTGTCTGCCGTCTTGTCTGCCGTCTTGTCTGCCGTCTTGTCTGCCGTCTTGTCTGCCGTTTTATCTGCCGTCTTGTCTGCCGTCTTGTCTGCCGTCTTGTCTACCGTCTTGTCTGCCGTCTTCTCTGCAGTCTTGTCTACCGTCTTGTCTGCCGTCTTGTATGTCGTCTGGTCTGTCGTCCTGTCTGCCGTCTTGTCTGCCGTCTTGTCTGCCGTCTTGTCTGCCGTCTTGTCTGCCGTCCTGTCTGCCGTCCTGTCTGCCGTCCTGTCTGCCGTCCTGTCTGCCGTCCTGTCTGCCGTCTTGTCTGCCGTCTTGTCTGCCGTCTTGTCTACCGTCTTGTATGCCGTCTTGTCTGCCGTCTTGTATGTCGTCTGGTCTGTCGTCCTGTCTGCCGTCTTGTCTGCCGTCTTGTCTGCCGTCTTGTATGTCGTCTGGTCTGTCGTCCTGTCTGCCGTCTTGTCTGCCGTCTTGTCTGCCGTCTTGTCTGCCTTCTTGTCTGCCGTCTTGTCTGCCGTCTTGTCTGCCGTCTTCTCTGCCGTCTTGTCTACCGTCTTGTATGCCGTCTTGTCTGCCGTCTTGTATGTCTTCTGGTCTGTCGTCCTGTCTGCCGTCTTGTCTGCCGTCTTGTCTGCCGTCTTGTCTGCTGCCCTGTCTGCCGTCTTGTCTGCCATCTTGTCTGCCGTCTTGTCTGCCGTCTTGTCTGCCGTCTTGTCTGCCGTCTTGTCTGCCGTCTTGTCTGCCGTCCTGTCTGCCGTCTTGTCTGCCGTCTTGTCTGCCGTCTTGTCTGCCGTCTTGTCTGCCGTCCTGTCTGCCGTCTTGTCTGCCGTCCTGTCTGCCGTCTTGTCTGCCGTCTTGTCTGCCGTCTTGTCTGCCGTCTTCTCTGCAGTCTTGTCTACCGTCTTGTCTGCCGTCTTGTCTGCCGTCTTGTCTGCCGTCTTGTCTGCCGTCTTGTCTGCCGTCTTGTCTGCCGACTTATCTGCCGTCTTGTCTGCCGTCTTCTCTGCCGTCTTGTCTACCGTCTTGTCTGCCGTCTTGTCTGCCGTCTTGTCTGCCGTCTTGTCTGCCATCTTGTCTGCCGCCTTGTCTGCCGTCTTGTCTGCCGACTTATCTGCCGTCTTGTCTGCCGACTTATCTGCCGTCTTGTCTGCCGTCTTGTCTGCCGTCTTGTATGTCGTCTGGTCTGCCGTCTTGTATGTCGTCTGGTCTGTCGTCTTGTCTGCCGTCTTGTCTGCCGTCTTGTCTGCCGTCTTGTCTGCCGTCTTCTCTGCCGTCTTCTCTGCCGTCTTGTCTACCGTCTTGTCTGCCGTCTTGTCTGCCGTCCTGTCTGCCGTCTTATCTGCCGTCTTGTCTGCCGTCTTGTCTGCCGTCCTGTCTGCCGTCCTGTCTGCCGTCTTGTCTGCCGTCTTGTCTGCCGTCTTGTCTGCCGTCTTGTCTGCCGTCTTGTCTGCCGTTTTGTCTGCCGACTTATCTGCCGTCTTGTCTGCCGTCTTGTCTGCCGTCTTGTCTGCCGTCTTGTCTGCCGTCTTGTCTGCCGTCTTGTCTGCCGTCCTGTCTGCCGTCTTGTCTGCCGTCTTGTCTGCCGTCTTGTCTGCCGTCTTGTCTGCCGTCTTGTCTGCCGTCTTGTCTGCCGTCTTCTCTGCAGTCTTGTCTACCGTCTTGTCTGCCGTCTTGTCTGCCGTCTTGTCTGCCGTCTTGTCTGCCGTCTTGTCTGCCGACTTATCTGCCGTCTTGTCTGCCGTCTTGTCTGCCGTCTTCTCTGCCGTCTTGTCTACCGTCTTGTCTGCCGTCTTGTCTGCCGTCTTGTCTGCCGTCTTGTCTGCCATCTTGTCTGCCGCCTTGTCTGCCGTCTTGTCTGCCGACTTATCTGCCGTCTTGTCTGCCGACTTATCTGCCGTCTTGTCTGCCGTCTTGTCTGCCGTCTTGTATGTCGTCTGGTCTGCCGTCTTGTATGTCGTCTGGTCTGCCGTCCTGTCTGCCGTCCTGTCTGCCGTCCTGTCTGCCGTCTTGTCTGCCGTCTTGTCTGCCGTCTTGTCTACCGTCTTGTATGCCGTCTTGTCTGCCGTCTTGTATGTCGTCTGGTCTGTCGTCCTGTCTGCCGTCTTGTCTGCCGTCTTGTCTGCCGTCTTGTATGTCGTCTGGTCTGTCGTCCTGTCTGCCGTCTTGTCTGCCGTCTTGTCTGCCGTCTTGTCTGCCTTCTTGTCTGCCGTCTTGTCTGCCGTCTTGTCTGCCGTCTTCTCTGCCGTCTTGTCTACCGTCTTGTATGCCGTCTTGTCTGCCGTCTTGTATGTCTTCTGGTCTGTCGTCCTGTCTGCCGTCTTGTCTGCCGTCTTGTCTGCCGTCTTGTCTGCTGTCCTGTCTGCCGTCTTGTCTGCCATCTTGTCTGCCGTCTTGTCTGCCGTCTTGTCTGCCGTCTTGTCTGCCGTCTTGTCTGCCGTCCTGTCTGCCGTCTTGTCTGCCGTCTTGTCTGCCGTCTTGTCTGCCGTCTTGTCTGCCGTCCTGTCTGCCGTCTTGTCTGCCGTCTTGTCTGCCGTCTTGTCTGCCGTCTTGTCTGCCGTCTTGTCTGCCGTCTTCTCTGCAGTCTTGTCTACCGTCTTGTCTGCCGTCTTGTCTGCCGTCTTGTCTGCCGTCTTGTCTGCCGTCTTGTCTGCCGTCTTGTCTGCCGTCTTGTCTGCCGTCTTGTCTGCCGTCTTATCTGCCGTCTTGCCTGCCGTCTTGTCTGCCGTCCTGTCTGCCGTCCTGTCTGCCGTCCTGTCTGCCGTCTTGTCTGCCGTCTTGTCTGCCGTCTTGTCTACCGTCTTGTATGCCGTCTTGTCTGCCGTCTTGTATGTCGTCTGGTCTGTCGTCCTGTCTGCCGTCTTGTCTGCCGTCTTGTCTGCCGTCTTGTATGTCGTCTGGTCTGTCGTCCTGTCTGCCGTCTTGTCTGCCGTCTTGTCTGCCGTCTTGTCTGCCTTCTTGTCTGCCGTCTTGTCTGCCGTCTTGTCTGCCGTCTTCTCTGCCGTCTTGTCTACCGTCTTGTATGCCGTCTTGTCTGCCGTCTTGTATGTCTTCTGGTCTGTCGTCCTGTCTGCCGTCTTGTCTGCCGTCTTGTCTGCCGTCTTGTCTGCTGTCCTGTCTGCCGTCTTGTCTGCCATCTTGTCTGCCGTCTTGTCTGCCGTCTTGTCTGCCGTCTTGTCTGCCGTCTTGTCTGCCGTCCTGTCTGCCGTCTTGTCTGCCGTCTTGTCTGCCGTCTTGTCTGCCGTCCTGTCTGCCGTCTTGTCTGCCGTCTTGTCTGCCGTCTTGTCTGCCGTCTTGTCTGCCGTCTTCTCTGCAGTCTTGTCTACCGTCTTGTCTGCCGTCTTGTCTGCCGTCTTGTCTGCCGTCTTGTCTGCCGTCTTGTCTGCCGTCTTGTCTGCCGACTTATCTGCCATCTTGTTTGCCGTCTTGTCTGCCGTCTTCTCTGCCGTCTTGTCTACCGTCTTGTCTGCCGTCTTGTCTGCCGTCTTGTCTGCCGTCTTGTCTGCCATCTTGTCTGCCGCCTTGTCTGCCGACTTGTCTGCCGACTTATCTGCCGTCTTGTCTGCCGACTTATCTGCCGTCTTGTCTGCCGTCTTGTCTGCCGTCTTGTATGTCGTCTGGTCTGCCGTCTTGTATGTCGTCTGGTCTGTCGTCTTGTCTGCCGTCTTGTCTGCCGTCTTGTCTGCCGTCTTGTCTGCCGTCTTGTCTGCCGTCTTCTCTGCCGTCTTCTCTGCCGTCTTGTCTACCGTCTTGTCTGCCGTCTTGTCTGCCGTCCTGTCTGCCGTCTTATCTGCCGTCTTGTCTGCCGTCTTGTCTGCCGTCCTGTCTGCCGTCCTGTCTGCCGTCCTGTCTGCCGTCTTGTCTGCCGTCTTGTCTGCCGTCTTGTCTGCCGTCTTGTCTGCCGTCTTGTCTGCCGTCTTGTCTGCCGACTTATCTGCCGTCTTATTTGCCGTCTTGTATGTCGTCTGGTCTGCCGTCTTGTATGTCGTCTGGTCTGTCGTCTTGTCTGCCGTCTTGTCTGCCGTCTTGTCTGCCGTCTTGTCTGCCGTCTTCTCTGCCGTCTTCTCTGCCGTCTTGTCTACCGTCTTGTCTGCCGTCTTGTCTGCCGTCTTGTCTGCCGTCTTGTCTGCCGTCCTGTCTGCCGTCTTGTCTGCCGTCTTGTCTGCCGACTTATCTGCCGTCTTGTCTGCCGTCTTGTATGTCGTCTGGTCTGCCGTCTTGTATGTCGTCTGGTCTGTCGTCTTGTCTGCCGTCTTGTCTGCCGTCTTGTCTGCCGTCTTGTCTGCCGTCTTCTCTGCCGTCTTCTCTGCCGTCTTGTCTACCGTCTTGTCTGCCGTCTTGTCTGCCGTCTTGTCTGCCGTCTTGTCTGCCGTCCTGTCTGCCGTCATGTCTGCCGTCTTGTCTGCCGTCTTATTTGCCGTCTTTTCTGCCGTCTTCTCTGCCGTCTTGTCTACCGTCCTGTCTGCTGTCTTGTCTGCCGTCTTGTCTGCCGTCTTGTCTGCCGTCTTGTCTGCCTTCTTGTCTGCCGTCTTGTCTGCCGTCTTGTCTGCCGTCTTCTCTGCCGTCTTGTATGTCTTCTGGTCTGTCGTCCTGTCTGCCGTCTTGTATGTCTTCTGGTCTGTCGTCCTGTCTGCCGTCTTGTCTGCCCTCCTGTCTGCCGTCTTGTCTGCCGTCTTGTCTGCCGTCTTGTCTGCCGTCTTGTCTGCCGTCTTGTCTGCCGTCCTGTCTGCCGTCTTGTCTGCCGTCTTGTCTGCCGTCTTGTCTGCCGTCTTCTCTGCAGTCTTGTCTACCGTCTTGTCTGCCGTCTTGTCTGCCATCTTGTCTGCCGTCTTGTCTGCCGTCTTGTCTGCCGTCTTGTCTGCCGTCTTGTTTGCCGTCTTGTCTGCCGTCTTATCTGCCGTCTTGCCTGCCGTCTTGTCTGCCGTCCTGTCTGCCGTCCTGTCTGCCGTCCTGTCTGCCGTCTTGTCTGCCGTCTTGTCTGCCGTCTTGTCTACCGTCTTGTATGCCGTCTTGTCTGCCGTCTTGTATGTCGTCTGGTCTGTCGTCCTGTCTGCCGTCTTGTCTGCCGTCTTGTCTGCCGTCTTGTATGTCGTCTGGTCTGTCGTCCTGTCTGCCGTCTTGTCTGCCGTCTTGTCTGCCGTCTTGTCTGCCTTCTTGTCTGCCGTCTTGTCTGCCGTCTTGTCTGCCGTCTTCTCTGCCGTCTTGTCTACCGTCTTGTATGCCGTCTTGTCTGCCGTCTTGTATGTCTTCTGGTCTGTCGTCCTGTCTGCCGTCTTGTCTGCCGTCTTGTCTGCCGTCTTGTCTGCTGTCCTGTCTGCCGTCTTGTCTGCCATCTTGTCTGCCTTCTTGTCTGCCGTCTTGTCTGCCGTCTTGTCTGCCGTCTTCTCTGCCGTCTTGTCTACCGTCTTGTATGCCGTCTTGTATGTCGTCTGGTCTGTCGTCCTGTCTGCCGTCTTGTCTGCCGTCTTGTCTGCCGTCTTGTCTGCCTTCTTGTCTGCCGTCTTGTCTGCCGTCTTGTTTGCCGTCTTCTCTGCCGTCTTGTCTACCGTCTTGTATGCCGTCTTGTCTGCCGTCTTGTATGTCTTCTGGTCTGTCGTCCTGTCTGCCGTCTTGTCTGCCGTCTTGTCTGCCGTCTTGTCTGCTGTCCTGTCTGCCGTCTTGTCTGCCATCTTGTCTGCCGTCTTGTCTGCCGTCTTGTCTGCCGTCTTGTCTGCCGTCTTGTCTGCCGTCCTGTCTGCCGTCTTGTCTGCCGTCTTGTCTGCCGTCTTGTCTGCCGTCTTGTCTGCCGTCCTGTCTGCCGTCTTGTCTGCCGTCTTGTCTGCCGTCTTGTCTGCCGTCTTGTCTGCCGTCTTCTCTGCAGTCTTGTCTACCGTCTTGTCTGCCGTCTTGTCTGCCGTCTTGTCTGCCGTCTTGTATGTCGTCTGGTCTGTCGTCCTGTCTGCCGTCTTGTCTGCCGTCTTGTCTGCCGTCTTGTCTGCCTTCTTGTCTGCCGTCTTGTCTGCCGTCTTGTCTGCCGTCTTCTCTGCCGTCTTGTCTACCGTCTTGTATGCCGTCTTGTCTGCCGTCTTGTATGTCTTCTGGTCTGTCGTCCTGTCTGCCGTCTTGTCTGCCGTCTTGTCTGCCGTCTTGTCTGCTGTCCTGTCTGCCGTCTTGTCTGCCATCTTGTCTGCCGTCTTGTCTGCCGTCTTGTCTGCCGTCTTGTCTGCCGTCTTGTCTGCCGTCCTGTCTGCCGTCTTGTCTGCCGTCTTGTCTGCCGTCTTGTCTGCCGTCTTGTCTGCCGTCCTGTCTGCCGTCTTGTCTGCCGTCTTGTCTGCCGTCTTGTCTGCCGTCTTCTCTGCAGTCTTGTCTACCGTCTTGTCTGCCGTCTTGTCTGCCGTCTTGTCTGCCGTCTTGTCTGCCGTCTTGTCTGCCGTCTTGTCTGCCGTCTTGTCTGCCGTCTTGTCTGCCGTCTTATCTGCCGTCTTGCCTGCCGTCTTGTCTGCCGTCTTATCTGCCGTCTTGCCTGCCGTCTTGTCTGCCGTCCTGTCTGCCGTCCTGTCTGCCGTCCTGTCTGCCGTCTTGTCTGCCGTCTTGTCTGCCGTCTTGTCTACCGTCTTGTATGCCGTCTTGTCTGCCGTCTTGTCTGCCGTCTTGTATGTCGTCTGGTCTGTCGTCCTGTCTGCCGTCTTGTCTGCCGTCTTGTCTGCCGTCTTGTCTGCCTTCTTGTCTGCCGTCTTGTCTGCCGTCTTGTCTGCCGTCTTCTCTGCCGTCTTGTCTACCGTCTTGTATGCCGTCTTGTCTGCCGTCTTGTATGTCTTCTGGTCTGTCGTCCTGTCTGCCGTCTTGTCTGCCGTCTTGTCTGCCGTCTTGTCTGCTGTCCTGTCTGCCGTCTTGTCTGCCATCTTGTCTGCCGTCTTGTCTGCCGTCTTGTCTGCCGTCTTGTCTGCCGTCCTGTCTGCCGTCTTGTCTGCCGTCTTGTCTGCCGTCTTGTCTGCCGTCTTGTCTGCCGTCCTGTCTGCCGTCTTGTCTGCCGTCTTGTCTGCCGTCTTGTCTGCCGTCTTATCTGCCGTCTTGTCTGCCGTCTTCTCTGCAGTCTTGTCTACCGTCTGGTCTGCCGTCTTGTCTGCCGTCTTGTCTGCCGTCTTGTCTGCCGTCTTGTCTGCCGTCTTCCTGCTGTCTTGTCTACCGTCTTGTCTACCGTCTTGTCTGCCGTCTTGTCTGCCGTCTTGTCTGCCGTCTTGTCTGCCATCTTGTCTGCCGCCTTGTCTGCCGTCTTGTCTGCCGACTTATCTGCCGTCTTGTCTGCCGACTTATCTGCCGTCTTGTCTGCCGTCTTGTCTGCCGTCTTGTATGTCGTCTGGTCTGCCGTCTTGTATGTCGTCTGGTCTGTCGTCTTGTCTGCCGTCTTGTCTGCCGTCTTGTCTGCCGTCTTGTCTGCCGTCTTCTCTGCCGTCTTCTCTGCCGTCTTGTCTACCGTCTTGTCTGCCGTCTTGTCTGCCGTCCTGTCTGCCGTCTTATCTGCCGTCTTGTCTGCCGTCTTGTCTGCCGTCCTGTCTGCCGTCCTGTCTGCCGTCCTGTCTGCCGTCTTGTCTGCCGTCTTGTCTGCCGTCTTGTCTGCCGTCTTGTCTGCCGTCTTGTCTGCCGTCTTGTCTGCCGTCTTGTCTGCCGACTTATCTGCCGTCTTGTCTGCCGTCTTGTATGTCGTCTGGTCTGCCGTCTTGTATGTCGTCTGGTCTGTCGTCTTGTCTGCCGTCTTGTCTGCCGTCTTGTCTGCCGTCTTGTCTGCCGTCTTGTCTGCCGTCTTCTCTGCCGTCTTCTCTGCCGTCTTGTCTACCGTCTTGTCTGCCGTCTTGTCTGCCGTCTTGTCTGCCGTCTTGTCTGCCGTCTTGTCTGCCGTCTTGTCTGCCGTCTTGTCTGCCGTCTTGTCTGCCGTCTTGTCTGCCGACTTATCTGCCGTCTTGTCTGCCGTCTTGTATGTCGTCTGGTCTGCCGTCTTGTATGTCGTCTGGTCTGTCGTCTTGTCTGCCGTCTTGTCTGCCGTCTTGTCTGCCGTCTTGTCTGCCGTCTTCTCTGCCGTCTTCTCTGCCGTCTTGTCTACCGTCTTGTCTGCCGTCTTGTCTGCCGTCTTGTCTGCCGTCTTGTCTGCCGTCCTGTCTGCCGTCATGTCTGCCGTCTTGTCTGCCGTCTTATTTGCCGTCTTTTCTGCCGTCTTCTCTGCCGTCTTGTCTACCGTCCTGTCCGCCGTCTTGTCTGCCGTCTTGTCTGCCGTCTTGTCTGCCTTCTTGTCTGCCGTCTTGTCTGCCGTCTTGTCTGCCGTCTTCTCTGCCGTCTTGTCTACCGTCTTGTATGCCGTCTTGTCTGCCGTCTTGTATGTCTTCTGGTCTGTCGTCCTGTCTGCCGTCTTGTCTGCCGTCCTGTCTGCCGTCTTGTCTGCCGTCTTGTCTGCCGTCTTGTCTGCCGTCCTGTCTGCCGTCTTGTCTGCCGTCTTGTCTGCCGTCTTGTCTGCCGTCTTGTCTGCCGTTTTGTCTGCCGACTTATCTGCCGTCTTGTCTGCCGTCTTGTCTGCCGTCTTGTCTGCCGTCTTGTCTGCCGTCTTGTCTGCCGTCTTGTCTGCCGTCCTGTCTGCCGTCTTGTCTGCCGTCTTGTCTGCCGTCTTGTCTGCCGTCTTGTCTGCCGTCTTGTCTGCCGTCTTGTCTGCCGTCTTCTCTGCAGTCTTGTCTACCGTCTTGTCTGCCGTCTTGTCTGCCGTCTTGTCTGCCGTCTTGTCTGCCGTCTTGTCTGCCGACTTATCTGCCGTCTTGTCTGCCGTCTTGTCTGCCGTCTTCTCTGCCGTCTTGTCTACCGTCTTGTCTGCCGTCTTGTCTGCCGTCTTGTCTGCCGTCTTGTCTGCCATCTTGTCTGCCGCCTTGTCTGCCGCCTTGTCTGCCGTCTTGTCTGCCGACTTATCTGCCGTCTTGTCTGCCGACTTATCTGCCGTCTTGTCTGCCGTCTTGTCTGCCGTCTTGTATGTCGTCTGGTCTGCCGTCTTGTATGTCGTCTGGTCTGCCGTCCTGTCTGCCGTCCTGTCTGCCGTCCTGTCTGCCGTCTTGTCTGCCGTCTTGTCTGCCGTCTTGTCTACCGTCTTGTATGCCGTCTTGTCTGCCGTCTTGTATGTCGTCTGGTCTGTCGTCCTGTCTGCCGTCTTGTCTGCCGTCTTGTCTGCCGTCTTGTATGTCGTCTGGTCTGTCGTCCTGTCTGCCGTCTTGTCTGCCGTCTTGTCTGCCGTCTTGTCTGCCTTCTTGTCTGCCGTCTTGTCTGCCGTCTTGTCTGCCGTCTTCTCTGCCGTCTTGTCTACCGTCTTGTATGCCGTCTTGTCTGCCGTCTTGTATGTCTTCTGGTCTGTCGTCCTGTGTGCCGTCTTGTCTGCCGTCTTGTCTGCCGTCTTGTCTGCTGTCCTGTCTGCCGTCTTGTCTGCCATCTTGTCTGCCGTCTTGTCTGCCGTCTTGTCTGCCGTCTTGTCTGCCGTCTTGTCTGCCGTCCTGTCTGCCGTCTTGTCTGCCGTCTTGTCTGCCGTCTTGTCTGCCGTCTTGTCTGCCGTCCTGTCTGCCGTCTTGTCTGCCGTCTTGTCTGCCGTCTTGTCTGCCGTCTTGTCTGCCGTCTTCTCTGCAGTCTTGTCTACCGTCTTGTCTGCCGTCTTGTCTGCCGTCTTGTCTGCCGTCTTGTCTGCCGTCTTGTCTGCCGTCTTGTCTGCCGTCTTGTCTGCCGTCTTATCTGCCGTCTTGCCTGCCGTCTTGTCTGCCGTCCTGTCTGCCGTCCTGTCTGCCGTCCTGTCTGCCGTCTTGTCTGCCGTCTTGTCTGCCGTCTTGTCTACCGTCTTGTATGCCGTCTTGTCTGCCGTCTTGTATGTCGTCTGGTCTGTCGTCCTGTCTGCCGTCTTGTCTGCCGTCTTGTCTGCCGTCTTGTATGTCGTCTGGTCTGTCGTCCTGTCTGCCGTCTTGTCTGCCGTCTTGTCTGCCGTCTTGTCTGCCTTCTTGTCTGCCGTCTTGTCTGCCGTCTTGTCTGCCGTCTTCTCTGACGTCTTGTCTACCGTCTTGTATGCCGTCTTGTCTGCCATCTTGTATGTCTTCTGGTCTGTCGTCCTGTCTGCCGTCTTGTCTGCCGTCTTGTCTGCCGTCTTGTCTGCTGTCCTGTCTGCCGTCTTGTCTGCCATCTTGTCTGCCGTCTTGTCTGCCGTCTTGTCTGCCGTCTTGTCTGCCGTCTTGTCTGCCGTCCTGTCTGCCGTCTTGTCTGCCGTCTTGTCTGCCGTCTTGTCTGCCGTCTTGTCTGCCGTCCTGTCTGCCGTCTTGTCTGCCGTCTTGTCTGCCGTCTTGTCTGCCGTCTTGTCTGCCGTCTTCTCTGCAGTCTTGTCTACCGTCTTGTCTGCCGTCTTGTCTGCCGTCTTGTCTGCCGTCTTGTCTGCCGTCTTGTCTGCCGTCTTGTCTGCCGACTTATCTGCCGTCTTGTCTGCCGTCTTGTCTGCCGTCTTCTCTGCCGTCTTGTCTACCGTCTTGTCTGCCGTCTTGTCTGCCGTCTTGTCTGCCGTCTTGTCTGCCATCTTTTCTGCCGCCTTGTCTGCCGTCTTGTCTGCCGACTTATCTGCCGTCTTGTCTGGCGACTTATCTGCCGTCTTGTCTGCCGTCTTGTCTGCCGTCTTGTATGTCGTCTGGTCTGCCGTCTTGTATGTCGTCTGGTCTGTCGTCTTGTCTGCCGTCTTGTCTGCCGTCTTGTCTGCCGTCTTGTCTGCCGTCTTCTCTGCCGTCTTCTCTGCCGTCTTGTCTGCCGTCTTGTCTGCCGTCCTGTCTGCCGTCTTATCTGCCGTCTTGTCTGCCGTCTTGTCTGCCGTCCTGTCTGCCGTCCTGTCTGCCGTCCTGTCTGCCGTCTTGTCTGCCGTCTTGTCTGCCGTCTTGTCTGCCGTATTGTCTGCCGTCTTGTCTGCCGTCTTGTCTGCCGTCTTGTCTGCCGACTTATCTGCCGTCTTGTCTGCCGTCTTGTATGTCGTCTGGTCTGCCGTCTTGTATGTCGTCTGGTCTGTCGTCTTGTCTGCCGTCTTATTTGCCGTCTTTTCTGCCGTCTTCTCTGCCGTCTTGTCTACCGTCTTGTATGCCGTCTTGTCTGCCGTCTTGTCTGCCGTCCTGTCTGCCGTCCTGTCTGCCGTCTTGTCTGCCGTCTTGTCTGCCGTCTTGTCTGCCGTCTTGTCTGCCGTCTTGTCTGCCGTCTTGTCTGCCGTCTTGTCTGCCGACTTATCTGCCGTCTTGTCTGCCGTCTTGTATGTCGTCTGGTCTGCCGTCTTGTATGTCGTCTGGTCTGTCGTCTTGTCTGCCGTCTTGTCTGCCGTCTTGTCTGCCGTCTTGTCTGCCGTCTTCTCTGCCGTCTTCTCTGCCGTCTTGTCTACCGTCTTGTCTGCCGTCTTGTCTGCCGTCTTGTCTGCCGTCTTGTCTGCCGTCCTGTCTGCCGTCATGTCTGCCGTCTTGTCTGCCGTCTTATTTGCCGTCTTTTCTGCCGTCTTCTCTGCCGTCTTGTCTACCGTCTTGTATGCCGTCTTGTCTGCCGTCTTGTCTGCCGTCTTGTCTGCCGTCTTGTCTGCCGTCTTGTCTGCCGTCCTGTCTGCCGTCTTATCTGCCGTCTTGTCTGCCGTCTTGTCTGCTGACTTATCTGCCGTCTTGTCTGCCGTCTTCTCTGCCGTCTTGTCTACCGTCTTGTCTGCCGTCTTGTATGTCGTCTCGTCTGTCGTCCTGTCTGCCGTCTTGTCTGCCGTCTTGTCTGCCGTCCTGTCTGCCGTCTTGTCTGCCGTCTTGTCTGCCGTCTTGTCTGCCGTCTTGTCTGCCGTCTTCTCTGCAGTCTTGTCTACCGTCTTGTCTGCCGTCTTGTATGTCGTCTGGTCTGTCGTCCTGTCTGCAGTCTTGTCTGCCGTCTTGTCTGCCGTCTTGTCTGCCGTCCTGTCTGCCGTCTTGTCTGCCGTCCTGTCTGCCGTCCCGTCTGCCGTCCTGTCTGCCGTCTTGTCTGCCGTCTTGTCTGCCGTCTTGTCTACCGTCTTGTATGCCGTCTTGTCTGCCGTCTTGTATGTCGTCTGGTCTGTCGTCCTGTCTGCCGTCTTGTCTGCCGTCTTGTCTGCCGTCTTGTCTGCCGTCTTGTCTGCCGTTTTATCTGCCGTCTTGTCTGCCGTCTTGTCTGCCGTCCTGTCTGCCGTCTTGTCTGCCGTCTTGTCTGCCGTCTTGTATGTCGTCTGGTCTGTCGTCCTGTCTGCCGTCTTGTCTGCCGTCTTGTCTGCCGTCTTGTCTGCCTTCTTGTCTGCCGTCTTGTCTGCCGTCTTGTCTGCCGTCTTCTCTGACGTCTTGTCTACCGTCTTGTATGCCGTCTTGTCTGCCATCTTGTATGTCTTCTGGTCTGTCGTCCTGTCTGCCGTCTTGTCTGCCGTCTTGTCTGCCGTCTTGTCTGCTGTCCTGTCTGCCGTCTTGTCTGCCATCTTGTCTGCCGTCTTGTCTGCCGTCTTGTCTGCCGTCTTTTCTGCCGTCTTGTCTGCCGACTTATCTGCCGTCTTGTCTGCCGTCTTGTCTGCCGTCTTGTCTGCCGTCTTCTCTGCAGTCTTGTCTACCGTCTTGTCTGCCGTCTTGTCTGCCGTCTTGTCTGCCGTCTTGTCTGCCGTCTTTTCTGCCGTCTTGTCTGCCGACTTATCTGCCGTCTTGTCTGCCGTCTTGTCTGCCGTCTTCTCTGCCGTCTTGTCTACCGTCTTGTCTGCCGTCTTGTCTGCCGTCTTGTCTGCCGTCTTGTCTGCCATCTTGTCTGCCGCCTTGTCTGCCGTCTTGTCTGCCGACTTATCTGCCGTCTTGTCTGCCGTCTTGTCTGCCGTCTTGTATGTCGTCTGGTCTGCCGTCTTGTATGTCGTCTGGTCTGTCGTCTTGTCTGCCGTCTTGTCTGCCGTCTTGTCTGCCGTCTTGTCTGCCGTCTTCTCTGCCGTCTTCTCTGCCGTCTTGTCTGCCGTCTTGTCTGCCGTCCTGTCTGCCGTCTTATCTGCCGTCTTGTCTGCCGTCTTGTCTGCCGTCCTGTCTGCCGTCCTGTCTGCCGTCCTGTCTGCCGTCTTGTCTGCCGTCTTGTCTGCCGTCTTGTCTGCCGTCTTGTCTGCCGTCTTGTCTGCCGTCTTGTCTGCCGTCTTGTCTGCCGACTTATCTGCCGTCTTGTCTGCCGTCTTGTATGTCGTCTGGTCTGCCGTCTTGTATGTCGTCTGGTCTGTCGTCTTGTCTGCCGTCTTATTTGCCGTCTTTTCTGCCGTCTTCTCTGCCGTCTTGTCTACCGTCTTGTATGCCGTCTTGTCTGCCGTCTTGTCTGCCGTCCTGTCTGCCGTCCTGTCTGCCGTCTTGTCTGCCGTCTTGTCTGCCGTCTTGTCTGCCGTCTTGTCTGCCGTCTTGTCTGCCGACTTATCTGCCGTCTTGTCTGCCGTCTTGTATGTTGTCTGGTCTGCCGTCTTGTATGTCGTCTGGTCTGTCGTCTTGTCTGCCGTCTTGTCTGCCGTCTTGTCTGCCGTCTTGTCTGCCGTCTTCTCTGCCGTCTTCTCTGCCGTCTTGTCTACCGTCTTGTCTGCCGTCTTGTCTGCCGTCTTGTCTGCCGTCTTGTCTGCCGTCCTGTCTGCCGTCATGTCTGCCGTCTTGTCTGCCGTCTTATTTGCCGTCTTTTCTGCCGTCTTCTCTGCCGTCTTGTCTACCGTCTTGTATGCCGTCTTGTCTGCCGTCTTGTCTGCCGTCTTGTCTGCCGTCTTGTCTGCCGTCTTGTCTGCCGTCCTGTCTGCCGTCTTATCTGCCGTCTTGTCTGCCGTCTTGTCTGCCGTCTTGTCTGCTGACTTATCTGCCGTCTTGTCTGCCGTCTTCTCTGCCGTCTTGTCTACCGTCTTGTCTGCCGTCTTGTATGTCGTCTCGTCTGTCGTCCTGTCTGCCGTCTTGTCTGCCGTCTTGTCTGCCGTCCTGTCTGCCGTCTTGTCTGCCGTCTTGTCTGCCGTCTTGTCTGCCGTCTTGTCTGCCGTCTTCTCTGCAGTCTTGTCTACCGTCTTGTCTGCCGTCTTGTATGTCGTCTGGTCTGTCGTCCTGTCTGCAGTCTTGTCTGCCGTCTTGTCTGCCGTCTTGTCTGCCGTCCTGTCTGCCGTCTTGTCTGCCGTCCTGTCTGCCGTCCCGTCTGCCGTCCTGTCTGCCGTCTTGTCTGCCGTCTTGTCTGCCGTCTTGTCTACCGTCTTGTATGCCGTCTTGTCTGCCGTCTTGTATGTCGTCTGGTCTGTCGTCCTGTCTGCCGTCTTGTCTGCCGTCTTGTCTGCCGTCTTGTCTGCCGTCTTGTCTGCCGTCTTGTCTGCCGTTTTATCTGCCGTCTTGTCTGCCGTCTTGTCTGCCGTCTTGTCTACCGTCTTGTCTGCCGTCTTCTCTGCAGTCTTGTCTACCGTCTTGTCTGCCGTCTTGTATGTCGTCTGGTCTGTCGTCCTGTCTGCCGTCTTGTCTGCCGTCTTGTCTGCCGTCTTGTCTGCCGTCTTGTCTGCCGTCCTGTCTGCCGTCCTGTCTGCCGTCCTGTCTGCCGTCTTGTCTGCCGTCTTGTCTGCCGTCTTGTCTGCCGTCTTGTCTGCCGTCTTGTCTGCCGTCTTGTCTGCCGTCTTGTCTGCCGACTTATCTGCCGTCTTGTCTGCCGTCTTGTCTGCCGTCTTGTATGTCGTCTGGTCTGCCGTCTTGTATGTCGTCTGGTCTGTCGTCTTGTCTGCCGTCTTGTCTGCCGTCTTGTCTGCCGTCTTGTCTGCCGTCTTCTCTGCCGTCTTCTCTGCCGTCTTCTCTGCCGTCTTGTCTACCGTCTTGTCTGCCGTCTTGTATGTCGTCTGGTCTGTCGTCCTGTCTGCCGTCTTGTCTGCCGTTTTGTCTGCCGTCTTGTCTGCCTTCTTGTCTGCGTCTTGTCTGCCGTCTTGTCTGCCGTCTTGTCTGCCGTCTTGTCTGCCGTCTTGTCTGCCGTCTTGTCTGCCGTCTTGTCTGCCGTCTTGTCTGCCGTCTTGTCTGCCGTCTTGTCTGCCGTCTTGTCTGAAGTCTTGTCTGCCGTCTTGTCTGCCGTCTTATCTGCCGTCTTGCCTGCCGTCTTGTCTGCCGTCCTGTCTGCCGTCCTGTCTGCCGTCCTGTCTGCCGTCTTGTCTGCCGTCTTGTCTGCCGTCTTGTCTACCGTCTTGTATGCCGTCTTGTCTGCCGTCTTGTATGTCGTCTGGTCTGTCGTCCTGTCTGCCGTCTTGTCTGCCGTCTTGTCTGCCGTCTTGTATGTCGTCTGGTCTGTCGTCCTGTCTGCCGTCTTGTCTGCCGTCTTGTCTGCCGTCTTGTCTGCCTTCTTGTCTGCCGTCTTGTCTGCCGTCTTGTCTGCCGTCTTCTCTGCCGTCTTGTCTACCGTCTTGTATGCCGTCTTGTCTGCCGTCTTGTATGTCTTCTGGTCTGTCGTCCTGTCTGCCGTCTTGTCTGCCGTCTTGTCTGCCGTCTTGTATGTCGTTTGGTCTGTCGTCTGGACTGTCGTCTTGTCTGCCGTCTTGTCTGCCGTCTTGTCTGCCGTCTTGTCTGCCGTCTTGTCTGCCGTCTTGTCAACCGTCTTGTGTGCCGTCTTGTATGTCGTCTGGTCTGTCGTCCTGTCTGCCGTCTTGTCTACCGTCTTGTCTGCCGTCTTGTCTGCCGTCTTGTCTGCCGTCTTGTCTGCCGTCTTCTCTGCCGTCTTGTCAACCGTCTTGTCTGCCGTCTTGTATGTCGTCTGGTCTGTCGTCCTGTCTGCCGTCTTGTCTACCGTCTTGTCTGCCGTCTTGTCTGCCGTCTTGTCTGCCGTCCTGTCTGCCGTCTTGTCTGCCGTCTTCTCTGCCGTCTTGTCTACCGTCTTGTATGCCGTCTTGTCTGCCGTCTTGTATGGCTTCTGGTCTGTCGTCCTGTCTGCCGTCTTGTCTGCCGCCTTGTCTGCCGTCCTGTCTGCCGTCTTGTCTGCCATCTTGTCTGCCGTCTTGTCTGCCGTATTGTCTACCGTCTTGTCTGCCGTCTTGTCTGCCGTATTGTCTACCGTCTTGTCTGCCGCCTTGTCTGCCGTCTTGTGTGCCGTCTTGTCTGCCGTCTTCTCTGCCGTCTTGTCTGCCGTCTTGTCTGCAGTCTTGTCAGCCGCCTTGTCTGCCGTCTTATTGCCGTCTTGTCTGCCGTCTTGTCTGCCGTCTTGTCTGCCGTCTTGTCTGCCGTCTTGTCTGCCGTCTTGTCTGCCGTCTTGTCTGCCGTCTTGTCTGCCGTCTTGTCTGCCGTCTTGTCTGCCGTCTTGTCTGCCGTCTTGTCTGCCGACTTATCTGCCGTCTTGTCTGCCGTCTTGTCTGCCGTCTTGTATGTCGTCTGGTCTGCCGTCTTGTATGTCGTCTGGTCTGTCGTCTTGTCTGCCGTCTTGTCTGCCGTCTTGTCTGCCGTCTTCTCTGCCGTCTTCTCTGCCGTCTTGTCTACCGTCTTGTCTGCCGTCTTGTCTGCCGTCTTGTCTGCCGTCTTGTCTGCCGACTTATCTGCCGTCTTGTCTGCCGTCTTGTCTGCCTTCTTGTCTGCCGTCTTGTCTGCCGTCTTGTCTGCCGTCTTGTCTGCCGTCTTGTCTGCCGTCTTGTCTGCCGTCTTGTCTGCCGTCTTATCTGCCGTCTTGTCTGCCGTCTTGTCTGCCGTCTTGTGTGACGTCTTGTCTGCCGTCTTCTCTGCCGTCTTGTCTACCGTCATGTATGCCGTCTTGTCTGCCGTCTTGTATGTCGTCTGGTCTGTCGTCCTGTCTGCCGTCTTGTCTGCCGTCTTGTCTGCCGTCTTGTCTGCCGTCTTGTCTACCGTCTTGTCTGCCGTCCTGTCTGCCGTCTTATCTGCCGTCTTGTCTGCCGTCTTGTCTGCCGTCTTGTCTGCCGACTTATCTGCTGTCTTGTCTGCCGTCTTCTCTGCCGTCTTGTCTACCATCTTGTCTGCCGTCTTGTATGTCGTCTGGTCTGTCGTCTGGTCTGTCGTCCTGTCTGCCGTCTTGTCTGCCGTCTTGTCTGCCGTCTTGTCTGCCGTCCTGTCTGCCGTCTTGTCTGCCGTCTTGTCTGCCGTCTTGTCTGCCGTCTTCTCTGCAGTCTTGTCTACCGTCTTGTCTGCCGTCTTGTATGTCGTCTGGTCTGTCGTCCTGTCTGCCGTCTTGTCTGCCGTCTTGTCTGCCGTCTTGTCTACCGTCTTGTATGCCGTCTTGTCTGCCGTCTTGTATGTCGTCTGGTCTGTCGTCCTGTCTGCCGTCTTGTCTGCCGTCTTGTCTGCCGTCTTGTCTGCTGTCTTGTATGTCGTCTGGTCTGTCGTCTTGTCTGCAGTCTTGTCTGCCGTCTTGTCTGCCGACTTATGTGCCGTCTTGTCTGCCGTCTTGTCTGCCGTCTTATCTGCCGTCTTGTCTGCCGTCTTGTCTGCCGTCTTGTGTGACGTCTTGTCTGCCGTCTTCTCTGCCGTCTTGTCTACCGTCTTGTATGCCGTCTTGTCTGCCGTCTTGTATGTCGTCTGGTCTGTCGTCCTGTCTGCCGTCTTGTCTGCCGTCTTGTCTGCTGTCTTGTATGTCGTCTGGTCTGTCGTCTTGTCTGCAGTCTTGTCTGCCGTCTTGTCTGCCGACTTATGTGCCGTCTTGTCTGCCGTCTTGTCTGCCGTCTTGTCTGCCGTCTTGTCTACCGTCTTGTATGCCGTCTTGTCTGCCGTCTTGTATGTCGTCTGGTCTGTCGTCCTGTCTGCCGTCTTGTCTGCCGTCTTGTCTGCCGTCTTCTCTGCAGTCTTGTCTACCGTCTTGTCTGCCGTCTTGTATGTCGTCTGGTCTGTCGTCCTGTCTGCCGTCTTGTCTGCCGTCTTGTCTGCCGTCTTGTCTGCCGTCTTGTCTGCCGTCCTGTCTGCCGTCCTGTCTGCCGTCCTGTCTGCCGTCTTCTCTGCCGTCTTGTCTGCCGTCTTGTCTACCGTCTTGTATGCCGTCTTGTCTGCCGTCTTGTATGTCGTCTGGTCTGTCGTCCTGTCTGCCGTCTTGTCTGCCGTCTTGTCTGCCGTCTTGTCTGCTGTCTTGTATGTCGTCTGGTCTGTCGTCTTGTCTGCAGTCTTGTCTGCCGTCTTGTCTGCCGACTTATGTGCCGTCTTGTCTGCCGTCTTGTCTGCCGTCTTGTCTGCCGTCTTATCTGCCGTCTTGTCTGCCGTCTTGTCTGCCGTCTTGTGTGACGTCTTGTCTACCGTCTTGTATGCCGTCTTGTCTACCGTCTTGTATGCCGTCTTGTCTGCCGTCTTGTATGGCTTCTGGTCTGTCGTCCTGTCTGCCGTCTTGTCTACCGTCTTTTCTGCCGTCTTCTCTGCCGTCCTGTCTGCCGTCATGTCTGCCGTCTTGTCTGCCGTCTTATTTGCCGTCTTGTCTGCCGTCTTCTCTGCCGTCTTGTCTACCGTCTTGTATGCCGTCTTGTCTGCCGTCTTGTATGGCTTCTGGTCTGTCGTCCTGTCTGCCGTCTTGTCTGCCGTCTTGTCTGCCGTCCTGTCTGCCGTCTTGTCTGCCATCTTGTCTGCCGCCTTGTCTGCCGTCTTGTCTACCGTCTTGTCTGCCGTCTTGTCTGCCGTCTTGTGTGTTGTCTTGTCTGCCGTCTTCTCTGCCGTCTTGTCTGCCGTCTTGTCTGCCGTCTTGTCAGCCGTCTTGTCTGCCGTCTTATTGACGTCTTATCTGCCGTCTTGTCTGCCGTCTTGTCTGCCGTCTTGTCTGCCGTCTTGTCTGCCGTCTTGTCTGCCGTCTTGTCTGCCGTCTTGTCTGCCGTCTTGTCTGCCGTCTTGTCTGCCGACTTATCTGCCGTCTTGTCTGCCGTCTTGTCTGCCGTCTTGTATGTCGTCTGGTCTGTTGTCTGGACTGTCGTCTTGTCTGCCGTCTTGTCTGCCGTCTTGTCTGCCGTCTTGTCTGCCGTCTTGTCTGCCGTCTTCTCTGCCGTCTTCTCTGCCGTCTTGTCTACCGTCTTGTCTGCCGTCTTGTATGTCGTCTGGTCTGTCGTCCTGTCTGCCGTCTTGTCTGCCGTCTTGTCTGCCGTCTTGTCTGCCTTCTTGTCTGCCGTCTTGTCTGCCGTCTTGTCTGCCGTCTTGTCTGCCGTCTTGTCTGCCGTCTTGTCTGCCGTCTTGTCTGCCGTCTTGTGTGACGTCTTGTCTGCCGTCTTCTCTGCCGTCTTGTCTACCGTCTTGTATGCCGTCTTGTCTGCCGTCTTGTATGTCGTCTGGTCTGTCGTCCTGTCTGCCGTCTTGTCTGCCGTCTTGTCTGCCGTCTTGTCTGCCGTCTTGTCTGCCGTCTTGTCTGCCGTCCTGTCTGCCGTCTTATCTGCCGTCTTGTCTGCCGTCTTGTCTGCCGTCTTGTCTGCTGACTTATCTGCCGTCTTGTCTGCCGTCTTCTCTGCCGTCTTGTCTACCGTCTTGTCTGCCGTCTTGTATGTCGTCTGGTCTGTCGTCCTGTCTGCCGTCTTGTCTGCCGTCTTGTCTGCCGTCTTGTCTGCTGTCCTGTCTGCCGTCTTGTCTGCCGTCTTGTCTGCCGTCCTGTCTGCCGTCTTGTCTGCCGTCTTGTCTGCCGTTGCCGTCTTCTCTGCAGTCTTGTCTACCGTCTTGTCTGCCGTCTTGTATGTCGTCTGGTCTGTCGTCCTGTCTGCCGTCTTGTCTGCCGTCTTGTCTGCCGTCTTGTCTGCCGTCCTGTCTGCCGTCCTGTCTGCCGTCCTGTCTGCCGTCTTGTCTGCCGTCTTGTCTGCCGTCTTGTCTACCGTCTTGTATGCCGTCTTGTCTGCCGTCTTGTCTGCCGTCTTGTCTGCCGTCTTGTCTGCCGTCTTATTTGCCGTCTTGTCTGCCGTCTTCTCTGCCGTCTTGTCTACCGTCTTGTATGCCGTCTTGTCTGCCGTCTTGTATGGCTTCTGGTCTGTCGTCCTGTCTGCCGTCTTGTCTGCCGTCTTGTCTGCCGTCTTGTCTGCCGTCCTGTCTGCCGTCTTGTCTGCCATCTTGTCTGCCGCCTTGTCTGCCGTCTTGTCTACCGTCTTGTCTGCCGTCTTGTCTGCCGTCTTGTGTGTTGTCTTGTCTGCCGTCTTCTCTGCCGTCTTGTCTGCCGTCTTGTCAGCCGTCTTGTCTGCCGTCTTGTCTGCCGTCTTCTCTGCCGTCTTGTCTACCGTCTTGTATGCCGTCTTGTCTGCCGTCTTGTATGGCTTCTGGTCTGTCGTCTTGTCTGCCGTCTTGTCTGCCGTCTTGTCTGCCGTCTTGTCTGCCGTCCTGTCTGCCGTCTTGTCTGCCATCTTGTCTGCCGCCTTGTCTGCCGTCTTGTCTGCCGTCTTGTCTGCCATCTTGTCTGCCGCCTTGTCTGCCGTCTTGTCTACCGTCTTGTCTGCCGTCTTGTCTGCCGTCTTGTATGTCGTCTGGTCTGTTGTCTGGACTGTCGTCTTGTCTGCCGTCTTGTCTGCCGTCTTGTCTGCCGTCTTGTCTGCCGTCTTGTCTGCCGTCTTGTCTGCCGTCTTCTCTGCCGTCTTCTCTGCCGTCTTGTCTACCGTCTTGTCTGCCGTCTTGTATGTCGTCTGGTCTGTCGTCCTGTCTGCCGTCTTGTCTGCCGTCTTGTCTGCCGTCTTGTCTGCCGTCTTGTCTGCCGTCTTGTCTGCCGTCTTGTCTGCCGTCTTGTCTGCCGTCTTGTCTGCCGTCTTGTCTGCCCTCTTGTCTGCCGTCTTGTCTGCCGTCTTGTGTGACGTCTTGTCTGCCGTCTTCTCTGCCGTCTTGTCTACCGTCTTGTATGCCGTCTTGTCTGCCGTCTTGTATGTCGTCTGGTCTGTCGTCCTGTCTGCCGTCTTGTCTGCCGTCTTGTCTGCCGTCTTGTCTGCCGTCTTGTCTGCCGTCTTGTCTGCCGTCCTGTCTGCCGTCTTATCTGCCGTGTTGTCTGCCGTCTTGTCTGCCGTCTTGTCTGCTGACTTATCTGCCGTCTTGTCTGCCGTCTTCTCTGCCGTCTTGTCTACCGTCTTGTCTGCCGTCTTGTATGTCGTCTGGTCTGTCGTCCTGTCTGCCGTCTTGTCTGCCGTCTTGTCTGCCGTCTTGTCTGCCGTCTTGTCTGCTGTCCTGTCTGCCGTCTTGTCTGCCGTCTTGTCTGCCGTCCTGTCTGCCGTCTTGTCTGCCGTCTTGTCTGCCGTCTTGTCTGCCGCCTTGTCTGCCGTCTTGTCTACCGTCTTGTCTGCCGTCTTGTCTGCCGTCTTGTCTGCCGTCTTGTGTGACGTCTTGTCTGCCGTCTTCTCTGCCGTCTTGTCTACCGTCTTGTATGCCGTCTTGTCTGCCGTCTTGTATGTCGTCTGGTCTGTCGTCCTGTCTGCCGTCTTGTCTGCCGTCTTGTCTGCCGTCTTGTCTGCCGTCTTGTCTGCCGTCTTGTCTGCCGTCTTATTGACGTCTTATCTGCCGTCTTGTATGTCGTCTGGTCTGTCGTCCTGTCTGCCGTCTTGTCTGCCGTCTTGTCTGCCGTCCTGTCTGCCGTCTTGTCTGCCATCTTGTCTGCCACCTTGTCTGCCGTCTTGTCTACCGTCTTGTCTGCCGTCTTGTCTGCCGTCTTGTGTGTTGTCTTGTCTGCCGTCTTCTCTGCCGTCTTGTCTGCCGTCTTGTCTGCCGTCTTGTCAGCCGTCTTGTCTGCCGTCTTATTGACGTCTTATCTGCCGTCTTGTCTGCCGTCTTGTCTGCCGTCTTGTCTGCCGTCTTGTCTGCCGTCTTGTCTGCCGTCTTGTCTGCCGTCTTGTCTGCCGTCTTGTCTGCCGTCTTGTCTGCCGACTTATCTGCCGTCTTGTCTGCCGTCTTGTCTGCCGTCTTGTATGTCGTCTGGTCTGTTGTCTGGACTGTCGTCTTGTCTGCCGTCTTGTCTGCCGTCTTGTCTGCCGTCTTGTCTGCCGTCTTGTCTGCCGTCTTGTCTGCCTTCTTGTCTGCCGTCTTGTCTGCCGTCTTGTCTGCCGTCTTGTCTGCCGTCTTGTCTGCCGTCTTGTCTGCCGTCTTGTCTGCCGTCTTGTGTGACGTCTTGTCTGCCGTCTTCTCTGCCGTCTTGTCTACCGTCTTGTATGCCGTCTTGTCTGCCGTCTTGTATGTCGTCTGGTCTGTCGTCTTGTCTGCCGTCTTCTCTGCCGTCTTGTCTGCCGTCTTGTCAGCCGTCTTGTCTGCCGTCTTGTCTGCCGTCTTCTCTGCCGTCTTGTCTACCGTCTTGTATGCCGTCTTGTCTGCCGTCTTGTATGGCTTCTGGTCTGTCGTCTTGTCTGCCGTCTTGTCTGCCGTCTTGTCTGCCGTCTTGTCTGCCGTCCTGTCTGCCGTCCTGTCTGCCGTCTTGTCTGCCATCTTGTCTGCCGCCTTGTCTGCCGTCTTGTCTGCCGTCTTGTCTGCCATCTTGTCTGCCGCCTTGTCTGCCGTCTTGTCTACCGTCTTGTCTGCCGTCTTGTCTGCCGTCTTGTATGTCGTCTGGTCTGTTGTCTGGACTGTCGTCTTGTCTGCCGTCTTGTCTGCCGTCTTGTCTGCCGTCTTGTCTGCCGTCTTGTCTGCCGTCTTGTCTGCCGTCTTCTCTGCCGTCTTCTCTGCCGTCTTGTCTACCGTCTTGTCTGCCGTCTTGTATGTCGTCTGGTCTGTCGTCCTGTCTGCCGTCTTGTCTGCCGTCTTGTCTGCCGTCTTGTCTGCCGTCTTGTCTGCCGTCTTGTCTGCCGTCTTGTCTGCCGTCTTGTCTGCCGTCTTGTCTGCCGTCTTGTCTGCCGTCTTGTCTGCCGTCTTGTCTGCCGTCTTGTGTGACGTCTTGTCTGCCGTCTTCTCTGCCGTCTTGTCTACCGTCTTGTATGCCGTCTTGTCTGCCGTCTTGTATGTCGTCTGGTCTGTCGTCCTGTCTGCCGTCTTGTCTGCCGTCTTGTCTGCCGTCTTGTCTGCCGTCTTGTCTGCCGTCTTGTCTGCCGTCCTGTCTGCCGTCTTATCTGCCGTCTTGTCTGCCGTCTTGTCTGCCGTCTTGTCTGCTGACTTATCTGCCGTCTTGTCTGCCGTCTTCTCTGCCGTCTTGTCTACCGTCTTGTCTGCCGTCTTGTATGTCGTCTGGTCTGTCGTCCTGTCTGCCGTCTTGTCTGCCGTCTTGTCTGCCGTCTTGTCTGCCGTCTTGTCTGCTGTCCTGTCTGCCGTCTTGTCTGCCGTCTTGTCTGCCGTCCTGTCTGCCGTCTTGTCTGCCGTCTTGTCTGCCGTCTTGTCTGCCGTTGCCGTCTTCTCTGCAGTCTTGTCTACCGTCTTGTCTGCCGTCTTGTATGTCGTCTGGTCTGTCGTCCTGTCTGCCGTCTTGTCTACCGTCTTGTCTGCCGTCTTGTCTGCCGTCTTGTCTGCCGTCTTGTCTGCCGTCTTGTCTGCCGTCTTCTCTGCCGTCTTGTCTGCCGTCTTCTCTGCCGTCTTGTCTACCGTCTTGTATGCCGTCTTGTCTGCCGTCTTGTATGGCTTCTGGTCTGCCATCTTGTCTGCCGCCTTGTCTGCCGTCTTGTCTACCGTCTTGTCTGCCGTCTTGTCTGCCTTCCTGTCTGCCGTCTTGTCTGCCATCTTGTCTGCCGCCTTGTCTGCCGTCTTGTCTACCGTCTTGTCTGCCGTCTTGTCTGCCGTCTTGTGTGTTGTCTTGTCTGCCGTCTTCTCTGCCGTCTTGTCTGCCGTCTTGTCTGCCGTCTTGTCAGCCGTCTTGTCTGCCGTCTTATTGACGTCTTATCTGCCGTCTTGTCTGCCGTCTTGTCTGCCGTCTTGTCTGCCGTCTTGTCTGCCGTCTTGTCTGCCGTCTTGTCTGCCGTCTTGTCTGCCGACTTATCTGCCGTCTTGTCTGCCGTCTTGTCTGCCGTCTTGTATGTCGTCTGGTCTGTTGTCTGGACTGTCGTCTTGTCTGCCGTCTTGTCTGCCGTCTTGTCTGCCGTCTTGTCTGCCGTCTTGTCTGCCGTCTTCTCTACCGTCTTCTCTGCCGTCTTGTCTACCGTCTTGTCTGCCGTCTTGTATGTCGTCTGGTCTGTCGTCCTGTCTGCCGTCTTGTCTGCCGTCTTGTCTGCCGTCTTGTCTGCCGTCTTGTCTGCCGTCTTGTCTGCCGTCTTGTCTGCCGTCTTGTCTGCCGTCTTGTCTGCCGTCTTGTCTGCCGTCTTGTGTGACGTCTTGTCTGCCGTCTTCTCTGCCGTCTTGTCTACCGTCTTGTATGCCGTCTTGTCTGCCGTCTTGTATGTCGTCTGGTCTGTCGTCCTGTCTGCCGTCTTGTCTGCCGTCTTGTCTGCCGTCTTGTCTGCCGTCTTGTCTGCCGTCTTGTCTGCCGTCCTGTCTGCCGTCTTATCTGCCGTCTTGTCTGCCGTCTTGTCTGCCGTCTTGTCTGCTGACTTATCTGCCGTCTTGTCTGCCGTCTTCTCTGCCGTCTTGTCTACCGTCTTGTCTGCCGTCTTGTATGTCGTCTGGTCTGTCGTCCTGTCTGCCGTCTTGTCTGCCGTCTTGTCTGCCGTCTTGTCTGCTGTCCTGTCTGCCGTCTTGTCTGCCGTCTTGTCTGCCGTCCTGTCTGCCGTCTTGTCTGCCGTCTTGTCTGCCGTCTTGTCTGCCGTTGCCGTCTTCTCTGCAGTCTTGTCTACCGTCTTGTCTGCCGTCTTGTATGTCGTCTGGTCTGTCGTCCTGTCTGCCGTCTTGTCTGCCGTCTTGTCTGCCGTCTTGTCTGCCGTCCTGTCTGCCGTCCTGTCTGCCGTCCTGTCTGCCGTCTTGTCTGCCGTCTTGTCTGCCGTCTTGTCTACCGTCTTGTATGCCGTCTTGTCTGCCGTCTTGTCTGCCGTCTTGTCTGCCGTCTTATTTGCCGTCTTGTCTGCCGTCTTCTCTGCCGTCTTGTCTACCGTCTTGTATGCCGTCTTGTCTGCCGTCTTGTATGGCTTCTGGTCTGTCGTCCTGTCTGCCGTCTTGTCTGCCGTCTTGTCTGCCGTCTTGTCTGCCGTCCTGTCTGCCGTCTTGTCTGCCATCTTGTCTGCCGCCTTGTCTGCCGTCTTGTCTACCGTCTTGTCTGCCGTCTTGTGTGTTGTCTTGTCTGCCGTCTTCTCTGCCGTCTTGTCTGCCGTCTTGTCAGCCGTCTTGTCTGCCGTCTTGTCTGCCGTCTTGTCTGCCGTCTTGTCTGCCGTCTTGTCTGCCGTCTTGTCTGCCGTCTTCTCTGCCGTCTTGTCTGCCGTCTTCTCTGCCGTCTTGTCTACCGTCTTGTATGCCGTCTTGTCTGCCGTCTTGTATGGCTTCTGGTCTGTCGTCTTGTCTGCCGTCTTGTCTGCCGTCTTGTCTGCCGTCTTGTCTGCCGTCCTGTCTGCCGTCTTGTCTGCCATCTTGTCTGCCGCCTTGTCTGCCGTCTAGTCTACCGTCTTGTCTGCCGTCTTGTATGTCGTCTGGTCTGTCGTCCTGTCTGCCGTCTTGTCTGCCGTCTTGTCTGCCGTCTTGTCTGCCTTCTTGTCTGCCGTCTTGTCTGCCGTCTTCTCTGCCGTCTTGTCAACCGTCTTGTGTGCCGTCTTGTATGTCGTCTGGTCTGTCGTCCTGTCTGCCGTCTTGTCTACCGTCTTGTCTGCCGTCTTGTCTGCCGTCTTGTCTGCCGTCTTGTCTGCCGTCTTGTCTGCCGTCTTGTCTGCCGTCTTGTCTGCCGTCTTGTCTGCCGTCTTGTCTGCCGTCTTCTCTGCCGTCTTGTCTACCGTCTTGTCTGCCGTCTTGTATGTCGTCTGGTCTGTCGTCCTGTCTGCCGTCTTGTCTGCCGTCTTGTCTGCCGTCTTGTCTGCCTTCTTGTCTGCCGTCTTGTCTGCCGTCTTGTCTGCCGTCTTGTCTGCCGTCTTGTCTGCCGTCTTGTCTGCCGTCTTGTCTGCCGTCTTGTCTGCCGTCTTGTCTGCCGTCTTGTCTGCCATCTTGTCTGCCGTCTTGTCTGCCGTCTTGTCTGCCGTCTTGTGTGACGTCTTGTCTGCCGTCTTCTCTGCCGTCTTGTCTACCGTCTTGTATGCCGTCTTGTCTGCCGTCTTGTATGTCGTCTGGTCTGTCGTCCTGTCTGCCGTCTTGTCTGCCGTCTTGTCTGCCGTCTTGTCTGCCGTCTTGTCTGCCGTCTTGTCTGCCGTCTTGTCTGCCGTCTTATCTGCCGTCTTGTCTGCCGTCTTGTCTGCCGTCTTGTCTGCCGTCTTGTCTGCTGACTTATCTGCCGTCTTGTCTGCCGTCTTCTCTGCCGTCTTGTCTACCGTCTTGTCTGCCGTCTTGTATGTCGTCTGGTCTGTCGTCCTGTCTGCCATCTTGTCTGCCGTCTTGTCTGCCGTCCTGTCTGCCGTCTTGTCTGCCGTCTTGTCTGCCGTCTTGTCTGCCGTCTTGTGTGCCGTCTTCTCTGCAGTCTTGTCTACCGTCTTGTCTGCCGTCTTGTATGTCGTATGGTCTGTCGTCCTGTCTGCCGTCTTGTCTGCCGTCTTGTCTGCCGTCTTGTCTGCCGTCCTGTCTGCCGTCCTGTCTGCCGTCTTGTCTGCCGTCTTGTCTGCCGTCTTGTCTGCCGTCTTGTCTGCCGTCTTGTATGTCGTTTGGTCTGTCGTCTGGACTGTCGTCTTGACTGTCGTCTTGTCTGCCGTCTTGTCTGCCGTCTTGTCTGCCGTCTTGTCTTCCGTCTTGTCTGCCGTCTTGTCTGCCGTCTTGTCTGCCGTCTTCTCTGCCGTCTTGTCAACCGTCTTGTGTGCCGTCTTGTATGTCGTCTGGTCTGTCGTCCTGTCTGCCGTCTTGTCTACCGTCTTGTCTGCCGTCTTGTCTGCCGTCTTGTCTGCCGTCTTGTCTGCCGTCTTCTCTGCCGTCTTGTCAACCGTCTTGTCTGCCGTCTTGTATGTCGTCTGGTCTGTCGTCCTGTCTGCCGTCTTGTCTACCGTCTTGTCTGCCGTCTTGTCTGCCGTCCTGTCTGCCGTCTTGTCTGCCGTCTTCTCTGCCGTCTTGTCTACCGTCTTGTATGCCGTCTTGTCTGCCGTCTTGTATGGCTTCTGGTCTGTCGTCCTGTCTGCCGTCTTGTCTGCCGTCTTGTCTGCCGTCTTGTCTGCCGTCCTGTCTGTCGTCTTGTCTGCCATCTTGTCTGCCGTCTTGTCTGCCGTCTTGTCTACCGTCTTGTCTGCCGTCTTGTCTGCCGTCTTGTGTGCCGTCTTGTCTGCCGTCTTCTCTGCCGTCTTGTCTGCCGTCTTGTCTGCCGTCTTGTCAGCCGTCTTGTCTGCCGTCTTGTCTGCCGTCTTGTCTGCCGTCCTGTCTGCCGTCTTGTCTGCCGTCTTGTCTGCCGTCTTGTCTGCCGTCTTGTCTGCCGTCTTCTCTGCAGTCTTGTCTACCGTCTTGTCTGCCGTCTTGTATGTCGTCTGGTCTGTCGTTCTGTCTGCAGTCTTGTCTGCCGTCTTGTCTGCCGTCTTGTCTGCCGTCCTGTCTGCCGTCTTGTCTGCCGTCCTGTCTGCCGTCCTGTCTGCCGTCTTGTCTGCCGTCTTGTCTGCCGTCTTGTCTGCCGTCTTCTCTGCCGTCTTCTCTGCCGTCTTGTCTACCGTCTTGTCTGCCGTCTTGTATGTCGTCTGGTCTGTCGTCCTGTCTGCCGTCTTGTCTGCCGTCTTGTCTGCCGTCTTGTCTGCCTTCTTGTCTGCCGTCTTGTCTGCCGTCTTGTCTGCCGTCTTGTCTACCGTCTTGTCTGCCGTCTTGTCTGCCGTCTTGTCTGCCGTCTTGTCTGCCGTCTTGTCTGCCGTCTTGTCTGCCGTCTTGTCTGCCGTCTTGTCTGCCGTCTTGTCTGCCGTCTTATCTGCCGTCTTGTCTGCCGTCTTGTGTGACGTCTTGTCTGCCGTCTTCTCTGCCGTCTTGTCTACCGTCTTGTATGCCGTCTTGTCTGCCGTCTTGTATGTCGTCTGGTCTGTCGTCCTGTCTGCCGTCTTGTCTGCCGTCTTGTCTGCCGTCTTGTCTGCCGTCTTGTCTGCCGTCTTGTCTACCGTCTTGTCTGCCGTCCTGTCTGCCGTCTTATCTGCCGTCTTGTCTGCCGTCTTGTCTGCCGTCTTGTCTGCCGTCTTGTCTGCCGTCTTGTCTGCCGTCTTATCTGCCGTCTTGTCTGCCGTCTTGTCTGCCGTCTTGTCTGCCGTCCTGTCTGCCGTCTTATCTGCCGTCTTGTCTGCCGTCTTGTCTGCGGTCTTGTCTGCCGTCTTGTCTGCCGTCTTATCTGCCGTCTTGTCTGCCGTCTTGTCTGCCGTCTTGTCTGCCGTCTTGTCTGCCGTCTTGTCTGCCGTCTTCTCTGCCATCTTGTCTACCGTCTTGTCTGCCGTCTTGTATGTCGTCTGGTCTGTCGTCCTGTCTGCCGTCTTGTCTGCCGTCTTGTCTGCCGTCTTGTCTGCCGTCCTGTCTGCCGTCTTATCTGCCGTCTTGTCTGCCGTCTGGTCTGTCGTCTTGTCTGCCGTCTTGTCTGCCGTCTTGTCTGCCGTCTTGTCTGCCGTCTTCTCTGCCGTCTTCTCTGCCGTCTTGTCTACCGTCTTGTCTGCCGTCTTGTATGTCGTCTGGTCTGTCGTCCTGTCTGCCGTCTTGTCTGCCGTCTTGTCTGCCGTCTTGTCTGCCTTCTTGTCTGCCGTCTTGTCTGCCGTCTTGTCTGCCGTCTTGTCTGCCTTCTTGTCTGCCGTCTTGTCTGCCGTCTTGTCTGCCGTCTTGTCTGCCGTCTTGTCTGCCGTCTTGTCTGGCGTCTTGTCTGCCGTCTTGTCTGCCGTCTTGTCTGCCGTCTTGTCTGCCGTCTTATCTGCCGTCTTGTATGTCGTCTGGTCTGTCGTCCTGTCTGCCGTCTTGTCTGCCGTCTTGTCTGCCGTCTTGTCTGCCGTCTTGTCTACCGTCTTGTCTGCCGTCCTGTCTGCCGTCTTATCTGCCGTCTTGTCTGCCGTCTTGTCTGCCGTCTTGTCTGCCGTCTTCTCTGCCGTCTTGTCTACCGTCTTATCTGCCGTCTTGTCTGCCTTCTTGTCTGCCGTCTTGTCTGCCGTCTTGTCTGCCGTCTTGTCTGCCGTCTTGTCTGCCGTCTTGTCTGCCGTCTTGTCTGCCGTCTTGTCTGCCTTCTTGTCTGCCGTCTTGTCTGCCGTCTTGTCTGCCGTCTTGTCTGCCGTCTTGTCTGCCGTCTTGTCTGCCGTCTTGTCTGGCGTCTTGTCTGCCGTCTTGTCTGCCGTCTTGTCTGCCGTCTTATCTGCCGTCTGGTATGTCGTCTGGTCTGTCGTCCTGTCTGCCGTCTTGTCTGCCGTCTTGTCTGCCGTCTTGTCTGCCGTCTTGTCTACCGTCTTGTCTGCCGTCCTGTCTGCCGTCTTATCTGCCGTCTTGTCTGCCGTCTTGTCTGCCGTCTTGTCTGCCGTCTTGTCTGCCGTCTTGTCTGCCGTCTTCTCTGCCGTCTTGTCTACCGTCTTGTCTGCCGTCTTGTATGTCGTCTGGTCTGTCGTCCTGTCTGCCGTCTTGTCTGCCGTCTTGTCTGCCGTCTTGTCTGCCGTCCTGTCTGCCGTCTTGTCTGCCGTCTTGTTTGCCGTCTTGTCTGCCGTCTTCTCTGCAGTCTTGTCTACCGTCTTGTCTGCCGTCTTGTATGTCGTCTGGTCTGTCGTCCTGTCTGCCGTCTTGTCTGCCGTCTTGTCTGCCGTTGCCGTCTTCTCTGCAGTCTTGTCTACCGTCTTGTCTGCCGTCTTGCATGTCGTCTGGTCTGTCGTCCTGTCTGCCGTCTTGTCTGCCGTCTTGTCTGCCGTTGCCGTCTTCTCTGCAGTCTTGTCTACCGTCTTGTCTGCCGTCTTGTATGTCGTCTGGTCTGTCGTCCTGTCTGCCGTCTTGTCTGCCGTCTTGTCTGCCGTCTTGTCTGCCGTCTTGTCTGCCGTCCTGTCTGCCGTCTTGTCTGCCGTCTTGTCTGCCGTCTTGTCTGCCGTCTTGTCTACCGTCTTGTATGCCGTCTTGTCTGCCGTCTTGTCTGCCGTCTTGTCTGCCGAACTGTCTGCCGTCATGTCTGCCGTCTTGTCTGCCGTCTTATTTGCCGTCTTGTCTGCCGTCTTCTCTGCCGTCTTGTCTACCGTCTTGTATGCCGTCTTGTCTGCCGTCTTGTATGGCTTCTGGTCTGTCGTCCTGTCTGCCGTCTTGTCTGCCATCTTGTCTGCCGTCTTGTCTGCCGTCCTGTCTGCCGTCTTGTCTGCCATCTTGTCTGCCGCCTTGTCTGCCGTCTTGTCTACCGTCTTGTCTGCCGTCTTGTCTGCCGTCTTGTGTGTTGTCTTGTCTGCCGTCTTCTCTGCCGTCTTGTCTGCCGTCTTGTCAGCCGTCTTGTCTGCCGTCTTATTGACGTCTTGTCTGCCGTCTTGTCTGCCGTCTTGTCTGCCGTCTTGTCTGCCGTCTTGTCTGCCGTCTTGTCTGCCGTCTTGTCTGCCGTCTTGTCTGCCGACTTATCTGCCGTCTTGTCTGCCGTCTTGTCTGCCGTCTTGTATGTCGTCTGGTCTGTTGTCTGGACTGTCGTCTTGTCTGCCGTCTTGTCTGCCGTCTTGTCTGCCGTCTTGTCTGCCGTCTTGTCTGCCGTCTTGTCTGCCGTCTTCTCTGCCGTCTTGTCTACCGTCTTGTCTGCCGTCTTGTATGTCGTCTGGTCTGTCGTCCTGTCTGCCGTCTTGTCTGCCGTCTTGTCTGCCGTCTTGTCTGCCTTCTTGTCTGCCGTCTTGTCTGCCGTCTTGTCTGCCGTCTTGTCTGCCGTCTTGTCTGCCGTCTTGTCTGCCGTCTTGTCTGCCGTCTTGTCTGCCGTCTTGTCTGCCGTCTTGTCTGCCGTCTTGTGTGACGTCTTGTCTGCCGTCTTCTCTGCCGTCTTGTCTACCGTCTTGTATGCCGTCTTGTCTGACGTCTTTTATGTCGTCTGGTCTGTCGTCCTGTCTGCCGTCTTGTCTGCTGTCTTGTCTGCCGTCTTGTCTGCCGTCTTATCTGCCGTCTTGTCTGCCGTCTTGTCTGCCGTCTTGTCTGCCGTCTTGTCTGCCGTCTTATCTGCCGTCTTGTCTGCCGTCTTGTGTGACGTCTTGTCTGCCGTCTTCTCTGCCGTCTTGTCTACCGTCTTGTATGCCGTCTTGTCTGCCGTCTTGTATGTCGTCTGTTCTGTCGTCCTGTCTGCCGTCTTGTCTGCCGTCTTGTCTGCCGTCTTGTCTGCCGTCTTGTCTGCCTTCTTGTCTGCCGTCTTGTCTGCCGTCTTGTCTGCCGTCTTGTCTGCCGTCTTGTCTGCCGTCTTGTCTGCCTTCTTGTCTGCCGTCTTGTCTGCCGTCTTGTCTGCCGTCTTGTCTGCCGTCTTGTCTGCCGTCTTATCTGCCGTCTTGTCTGCCGTCTTGTGTGACGTCTTGTCTGCCGTCTTCTCTGCCGTCTTGTCTGCCGTCTTCTCTGCCGTCTTGTCTACCGTCTTGTATGCCGTCTTGTCTGCCGTCTTGTATGTCGTCTGGTCTGTCGTCCTGTCTGCCGTCTTGTCTGCCGTCTTGTCTGCCGTCTTGTCTGCCGTCTTGTCTACCGTCTTGTCTGCCGTCCTGTCTGCCGTCTTATCTGCCGTCTTGTCTGCCGTCTTGTCTGCTGTCTTGTCTGCCGTCTTGTCTGCCGTCTTGTCTGCCGTCTTGTCTGCCGTCTTCTCTGCCATCTTGTCTACCGTCTTGTCTGCCGTCTTGTATGTCGTCTGGTCTGTCGTCCTGTCTGCCGTCTTGTCTGCCGTCTTGTCTGCCGTCTTGTCTGCCGTCCTGTCTGCCGTCTTGTCTGCCGTCTTGTCTGCCGTCTTGTCTGCCGTCTTGTCTGCCGTCTTGTCTGCCGTCTTGTCTGCCGTCTTGTCTGCCGTCTTGTCTGCCGTCTTATCTGCCGTCTTGTCTGCCGTCTGGTCTGTCGTCTTGTCTGCCGTCTTGTCTGCCGTCTTGTCTGCCGTCTTGTCTGCCGCCTTCTCTGCCGTCTTCTCTGCCGTCTTGTCTACCGTCTTGTCTGCCGTCTTGTATGTCGTCTGGTCTGTCGTCCTGTCTGCCGTCTTGTCTGCCGTCTTGTCTGCCGTCTTGTCTGCCTTCTTGTCTGCCGTCTTGTCTGCCGTCTTGTCTGCCGTCTTGTCTGCCGTCTTGTCTGCCTTCTTGTCTGCCGTCTTGTCTGCCGTCTTGTCTGCCGTCTTGTCTGCCGTCTTGTCTGCCGTCTTGTCTGGCGTCTTGTCTGCCGTCTTGTCTGCCGTCTTGTCTGCCGTCTTGTCTGCCGTCTTATCTGCCGTCTTGTATGTCGTCTGGTCTGTCGTCCTGTCTGCCGTCTTGTCTGCCGTCTTGTCTGCCGTCTTGTCTGCCGTCTTGTCTACCGTCTTGTCTGCCGTCCTGTCTGCCGTCTTATCTGCCGTCTTGTCTGCCGTCTTGTCTGCCGTCTTGTCTGCCGTCTTGTCTGCCGTCTTGTCTGCCGTCTTGTCTGCCGTCTTGTCTACCGTCTTGTCTGCCGTCTTGTCTGCCTTCTTGTCTGCCGTCTTGTCTGCCGTCTTGTCTGCCGTCTTGTCTGCCGTCTTGTCTGCCGTCTTGTCTGCCGTCTTGTCTGGCGTCTTGTCTGCCGTCTTGTCTGCCGTCTTGTCTGCCGTCTTGTCTGCCGTCTTGTCTGCCGTCTTGTCTGCCGTCTTGTCTGGCGTCTTGTCTGCCGTCTTGTCTGCCGTCTTGTCTGCCGTCTTATCTGCCGTCTGGTATGTCGTCTGGTCTGTCGTCCTGTCTGCCGTCTTGTCTGCCGTCTTGTCTGCCGTCTTGTCTACCGTCTTGTCTGCCGTCCTGTCTGCCGTCTTATCTGCCGTCTTGTCTGTCGTCTTGTCTGCCGTCTTGTCTGCCGTCTTGTCTGCCGTCTTCTCTGCCGTCTTGTCTACCGTCTTGTCTGCCGTCTTGTATGTCGTCTGGTCTGTCGTCCTGTCTGCCGTCTTGTCTGCCGTCTTGTCTGCCGTCTTGTCTGCCGTCCTGTCTGCCGTCTTGTCTGCCGTCTTGTTTGCCGTCTTGTCTGCCGTCTTCTCTGCAGTCTTGTCTACCGTCTTGTCTGCCGTCTTGTATGTCGTCTGGTCTGTCGTCCTGTCTGCCGTCTTGTCTGCCGTCTTGTCTGCCGTTGCCGTCTTCTCTGCAGTCTTGTCTACCGTCTTGTCTGCCGTCTTGCATGTCGTCTGGTCTGTCGTCCTGTCTGCCGTCTTGTCTGCCGTCTTGTCTGCCGTTGCCGTCTTCTCTGCAGTCTTGTCTACCGTCTTGTCTGCCGTCTTGTATGTCGTCTGGTCTGTCGTCCTGTCTGCCGTCTTGTCTGCCGTCTTGTCTGCCGTCTTGTCTGCCGTCCTGTCTGCCGTCCTGTCTGCCGTGTTGTCTGCCGTCTTGTCTGCCGTCTTGTCTGCCGTCTTGTCTACCGTCTTGTATGCCGTCTTGTCTGCCGTCTTGTCTGCCGTCTTGTCTGCCGAACTGTCTGCCGTCATGTCTGCCGTCTTGTCTGCCGTCTTATTTGCCGTCTTGTCTGCCGTCTTCTCTGCCGTCTTGTCTACCGTCTTGTATGCCGTCTTGTCTGCCGTCTTGTATGGCTTCTGGTCTGTCGTCCTGTCTGCCGTCTTGTCTGCCGTCTTGTCTGCCGTCTTGTCTGCCGTCCTGTCTGCCGTCTTGTCTGCCATCTTGTCTGCCGCCTTGTCTGCCGTCTTGTCTACCGTCTTGTCTGCCGTCTTGTCTGCCGTCTTGTGTGTTGTCTTGTCTGCCGTCTTCTCTGCCGTCTTGTCTGCCGTCTTGTCAGCCGTCTTGTCTGCCGTCTTATTGACGTCTTGTCTGCCGTCTTGTCTGCCGTCTTGTCTGCCGTCTTGTCTGCCGTCTTGTCTGCCGTCTTGTCTGCCGTCTTGTCTGCCGTCTTATCTGCCGTCTTGTCTGCCGTCTTGTCTGCCGTCTTGTATGTCGTCTGGTCTGTTGTCTGGACTGTCGTCTTGTCTGCCGTCTTGTCTGCCGTCTTGTCTGCCGTCTTGTCTGCCGTCTTGTCTGCCGTCTTGTCTGCCGTCTTGTCTGCCGTCTTGTCTGCCGTCTTCTCTGCCGTCTTGTCTACCGTCTTGTCTGCCGTCTTGTATGTCGTCTGGTCTGTCGTCCTGTCTGCCGTCTTGTCTGCCGTCTTGTCTGCCGTCTTGTCTGCCTTCTTGTCTGCCGTCTTGTCTGCCGTCTTGTCTGCCGTTTTGTCTGCCGTCTTGTCTGCCGTCTTGTCTGCCGTCTTGTCTGCCGTCTTGTCTGCCGTCTTGTCTGCCGTCTTGTCTGCCGTCTTGTCTGCCGTCTTGTCTGCCGTCTTGTGTGACGTCTTGTCTGCCGTCTTCTCTGCCGTCTTGTCTACCGTCTTGTATGCCGTCTTGTCTGCCGTCTTTTATGTCGTCTGGTCTGTCGTCCTGTCTGCCGTCTTGTCTGCCGTCTTGTCTGCCGTCTTGTCTGCCGTCTTGTCTGCCGTCCTGTCTGCCGTCTTATCTGCCGTCTTGTCTGCCGTCTTGTCTGCCGTCTTGTCTGCTGACTTATCTGCGGTCTTGTCTGCCGTCTTCTCTGCCGTCTTGTCTACCGTCTTGTCTGCCGTCTTGTATGTCGTCTGGTCTGTCGTCCTGTCTGCCGTCTTGTCTGCCGTCTTGTCTGCCGTCCTGTCTGCCGTCTTGTCTGCCGTCTTGTCTGCCGTCTTGTCTGCCGTCTTGTCTGCCGTCTTGTCTGCCGTCTTCTCTGCAGTCTTGTCTACCGTCTTGTCTGCCGTCTTGTATGTCGTATGGTCTGTCGTCCTGTCTGCCGTCTTGTCTGCCGTCTTGTCTGCCGTCTTGTCTGCCGTCCTGTCTGCCGTCCTGTCTGCCGTCCTGTCTGCCGTCTGCCGTCTTGTCTGCCGTCTTGTCTGCCGTCTTGTCTGCCGTCTTGTCTGCCGATTTATCTGCCGTCTTGTCTGCCGTCTTGTCTGCCGTCTTGTCTGCCGTCTTGTCTGCCGCCTTGTATGTCGTTTGGACTGTAGTCTGGACTGTCGTCTTGTCTGCCGTCTTGTCTGCCGTCTTGTCTGCCGTCTTGTCTGCCGTCTTGTCTGCCGTCTTCTCTGCCGTCTTGTCAACCGTCTTGTGTGCCGTCTTGTATGTCGTCTGGTCTGTCGTCCTGTCTGCCGTCTTGTCTACCGTCTTGTCTGCCGTCTTGTCTGCCGTCTTGTCTGCCGTCTTGTCTGCCGTCTTCTCTGCCGTCTTGTCAACCGTCTTGTCTGCCGTCTTGTATGTCGTCTGGTCTGTCGTCCTGTCTGCCGTCTTGTCTACCGTCTTGTCTGCCGTCTTGTCTGTCGTCCTGTCTGCCGTCTTGTCTGCCGTCTTCTCTGCCGTCTTGTCTACCGTCTTGTATGCCGTCTTGTCTGCCGTCTTATATGGCTTCTGGTCTGTCGTCCTGTCTGCCGTCTTGTCTGCCGTCTTGTCTGCCGTCTTGTCTGCCGTCCTGTCTGTCGTCTTGTCTGCCATCTTGTCTGCCATCTTGTCTGCCGTCTTGTCTACCGTCTTGTCTGCCGTCTTGTCTGCCGTCTTGTGTGCCGTCTTGTCTGCTGTCTTCTCTGCCGTCTTGTCTGCCGTCTTGTCTGCCGTCTTGTCAGCCGTCTTGTCTGCCGTCTTATTGCCGTCTTGTCTGCCGTCTTGTCTGCCGTCTTGTCTGCCGTCTTGTCTGCCGTCTTGTCTGCCGTCTTGTCTGCCGTCTTGTCTGCCGTCTTGTCTGCCGTCTTGTCTGCCGTCTTGTCTGCCGTCTTGTCTGCCGACTTATCTGCCGTCTTGTCTGCCGTCTTGTCTGCCGTCTTGTATGTCGTCTGGTCTGCCGTCTTGTATGTCGTCTGGTCTGTCGTCTTGTCTGCCGTCTTGTCTGCCGTCTTGTCTGCCGTCTTATCTGCCGTCTTGTCTGCCGTCTTGTCTGCCGTCTTGTGTGACGTCTTGTCTGCCGTCTTCTCTGCCGTCTTGTCTACCGTCTTGTATGCCGTCTTGTCTGCCGTCTTGTATGTCGTTTGGTCTGTCGTCCTGTCTGCCGTCTTGTCTGCCGTCTTGTCTGCCGTCTTGTCTGCCGTCTTGTCTACCGTCTTGTCTGCCGTCCTGTCTGCCGTCTTATCTGCCGTCTTGTCTGCCGTCTTGTCTGCCGTCTTGTCTGCCGTCTTGTTTGCCGTCTTGTCTGCCGTCTTCTCTGCCGTCTTGTCTACCGTCTTGTCTGCCGTCTTGTATGTCGTCTGGTCTGTCGTCCTGTCTGCCGTCTTGTCTGCCGTCTTGTCTGCCGTCTTGTCTGCCGTCCTGTCTGCCGTCTTGTCTGCCGTCTTGTCTGCCGTCTTGTCTGCCGTCTTCTCTGCAGTCTTGTCTACCGTCTTGTCTGCCGTCTTGTATGTCGTCTGGTCTGTCGTCCTGTCTGCCGTCTTGTCTGCCGTCTTGTATGTCGTCTGGTCTGTCGTCCTGTCTGCCGTCTTGTCTGCCGTCTTGTATGTCGTCTGGTCTGTCGTCCTGTCTGCCGTCTTGTCTGCCGTCTTGTCTGCCGTCTTGTCTGCCGTCCTGTCTGCCGTCTTGTCTGCCGTCTTGTCTGCCGTCTTGTCTGCCGTCTTGTCTGCCGTCTTCTCTGCAGTCTTGTCTACCGTCTTGTCTGCCGTCTTGTATGTCGTCTGGTCTGTCGTCCTGTCTGCCGTCTTGTCTGCCGTCTTGTCTGCCGTCTTGTCTGCCGTCCTGTCTGCCGTCTTGTCTGCCGTCTTGTCTGCCGTCTTCTCTGCCGTCTTGTCAACCGTCTTGTCTGCCGTCTTGTCTGCCGTCTTGTCTACCGTCTTGTCTGCCGTCCTGTCTGCCGTCTTATCTGCCGTCTTGTCTGCCGTCTTGTCTGCCGTCTTGTCTGCCGTCTTGTCTGCCGTCTTGTCTGCCGTCTTCTCTGCCATCTTGTCTACCGTCTTGTCTGCCGTCTTGTATGTCGTCTGGTCTGTCGTCCTGTCTGCCGTCTTGTCTGCCGTCTTGTCTGACGTCTTGTCTGCCGTCATGTCTGCCGTCTTGTCTGCCGTCTTGTCTGCCGTCTTGTCTGCCGTCTTGTCTGCCGTCTTGTCTGCCGTCTTGTCTGCCGTCTTGTCTGCCGTCTTGTCTGCCGTCTTATCTGCCGTCTTGTCTGCCGTCTGGTCTGTCGTCTTGTCTGCCGTCTTGTCTGCCGTCTTGTCTGCCGTCTTGTCTGCCGTCTTCTCTGCCGTCTTCTCTGCCGTCTTGTCTACCGTCTTGTCTGCCGTCTTGTATGTCGTCTGGTCTGTCGTCCTGTCTGCCGTCTTGTCTGCCGTCTTGTCTGCCGTCTTGTCTGCCTTCTTGTCTGCCGTCTTGTCTGCCGTCTTGTCTGCCGTCTTGTCTGCCTTCTTGTCTGCCGTCTTGTCTGCCGTCTTGTCTGCCGTCTTGTCTGCCGTCTTGTCTGCCGTCTTGTCTGCCGTCTTGTCTGGCGTCTTGTCTGCCGTCTTGTCTGCCGTCTTGTCTGCCGTCTTGTCTGCCGTCTTATCTGCCGTCTTGTATGTCGTCTGGTCTGTCGTCCTGTCTGCCGTCTTGTCTGCCGTCTTGTCTGCCGTCTTGTCTGCCGTCTTGTCTGCCGTCTTGTCTACCGTCTTGTCTGCCGTCCTGTCTGCCGTCTTATCTGCCGTCTTGTCTGCCGTCTTGTCTGCCGTCTTGTCTGCCGTCTTGTCTGCCGTCTTGTCTGCCGTCTTCTCTGCCGTCTTGTCTACCGTCTTGTCTGCCGTCTTGTCTGCCTTCTTGTCTGCCGTCTTGTCTGCCGTCTTGTCTGCCGTCTTGTCTGCCGTCTTGTCTGCCGTCATGTCTGCCGTCTTGTCTGGCGTCTTGTCTGCCGTCTTGTCTGCCGTCTTGTCTGCCGTCTTGTCTGCCGTCTTGTCTGCCGTCTTGTCTGCCGTCTTGTCTGCCGTCTTCTCTGCCTCTTCTCTGCCGTCTTCTCTGCCGTCTTGTCTACCGTCTTGTCTGCCGTCTTGTATGTCGTCTGGTCTGTCGTCCTGTCTGCCGTCTTGTCTGCCGTCTTGTCTGCCGTCTTGTCTGCCTTCTTGTCTGCCGTCTTGTCTGCCGTCTTGTCTGCCGTCTTGTCTGCCTTCTTGTCTGCCGTCTTGTCTGCCGTCTTGTCTGCCGTCTTGTCTGCCGTCTTGTCTGCCGTCTTGTCTGCCGTCTTGTCTGGCGTCTTGTCTGCCGTCTTGTCTGCCGTCTTGTCTGCCGTCTTATCTGCCGTCTGGTATGTCGTCTGGTCTGTCGTCCTGTCTGCCGTCTTGTCTGCCGTCTTGTCTGCCGTCTTGTCTGCCGTCTTGTCTGCCGTCTTGTCTACCGTCTTGTCTGCCGTCCTGTCTGCCGTCTTATCTGCCGTCTTGTCTGCCGTCTTGTCTGCCGTCTTGTCTGCCGTCTTGTCTGCCGTCTTCTCTGCCGTCTTGTCTACCGTCTTGTCTGCCGTCTTGTATGTCGTCTGGTCTGTCGTCCTGTCTGCCGTCTTGTCTGCCGTCTTGTCTGCCGTCTTGTCTGCCGTCCTGTCTGCCGTCTTGTCTGCCGTCTTGTTTGCCGTCTTGTCTGCCGTCTTCTCTGCAGTCTTGTCTACCGTCTTGTCTGCCGTCTTGTATGTCGTCTGGTCTGTCGTCCTGTCTGCCGTCTTGTCTGCCGTCTTGTCTGCCGTTGCCGTCTTCTCTGCAGTCTTGTCTACCGTCTTGTCTGCCGTCTTGCATGTCGTCTGGTCTGTCGTCCTGTCTGCCGTCTTGTCTGCCGTCTTGTCTGCCGTTGCCGTCTTCTCTGCAGTCTTGTCTGCCGTCTTGTCTGCCGTCTTGTCTGCCGAACTGTCTGCCGTCATGTCTGCCGTCTTGTCTGCCGTCTTATTTGCCGTCTTGTCTGCCGTCTTCTCTGCCGTCTTGTCTACCGTCTTGTATGCCGTCTTGTCTGCCGTCTTGTATGGCTTCTGGTCTGTCGTCCTGTCTGCCGTCTTGTCTGCCGTCTTGTCTGCCGTCTTGTCTGCCGTCCTGTCTGCCGTCTTGTCTGCCATCTTGTCTGCCGCCTTGTCTGCCGTCTTGTCTACCGTCTTGTCTGCCGTCTTGTCTGCCGTCTTGTGTGTTGTCTTGTCTGCCGTCTTGTCTGCCGTCTTGTCTGCCGTCTTGTCAGCCGTCTTGTCTGCCGTCTTATTGACGTCTTATTGACGTCTTGTCTGCCGTCTTGTCTGCCGTCTTGCCTGCCGTCTTGTCTGCCGTCTTGTCTGCCGTCTTGTCTGCCGTCTTGTCTGCCGTCTTGTCTGCCGACTTATCTGCCGTCTTGTCTGCCGTCTTGTCTGCCGTCTTGTATGTCGTCTGGTCTGTTGTCTGGACTGTCGTCTTGTCTGCCGTCTTGTCTGCCGTCTTGTCTGCCGTCTTGTCTGCCGTCTTGTCTGCCGTCTTGTCTGCCGTTTTGTCTGCCGTCTTGTCTGCCGTCTTCTCTGCCGTCTGGTCTGTCGTCTTGTCTGCCGTCTTGTCTGCCGTCTTGTCTGCCGTCTTGTCTGCCGTCTTCTCTGCCGTCTTCTCTGCCGTCTTGTCTACCGTCTTGTCTGCCGTCTTGTATGTCGTCTGGTCTGTCGTCCTGTCTGCCGTCTTGTCTGCCGTCTTGTCTGCCGTCTTGTCTGCCTTCTTGTCTGCCGTCTTGTCTGCCGTCTTGTCTGCCGTCTTGTCTGCCTTCTTGTCTGCCGTCTTGTCTGCCGTCTTGTCTGCCGTCTTGTCTGCCGTCTTGTCTGCCGTCTTGTCTGCCGTCTTGTCTGGCGTCTTGTCTGCCGTCTTGTCTGCCGTCTTGTCTGCCGTCTTATCTGCCGTCTTGTATGTCGTCTGGTCTGTCGTCCTGTCTGCCGTCTTGTCTGCCGTCTTGTCTGCCGTCTTGTCTGCCGTCTTGTCTACCGTCTTGTCTGCCGTCCTGTCTGCCGTCTTATCTGCCGTCTTGTCTGCCGTCTTGTCTGCCGTCTTGTCTGCCGTCTTGTCTGCCGTCTTGTCTGCCGTCTTCTCTGCCGTCTTGTCTACCGTCTTGTCTGCCGTCTTGTCTGCCTTCTTGTCTGCCGTCTTGTCTGCCGTCTTGTCTGCCGTCTTGTCTGCCGTCTTGTCTGCCGTCATGTCTGCCGTCTTGTCTGGCGTCTTGTCTGCCGTCTTGTCTGCCGTCTTGTCTGCCGTCTTGTCTGCCGTCTTGTCTGCCGTCTTGTCTGCCGTCTTCTCTGCCGTCTTCTCTGCCGTCTTGTCTACCGTCTTGTCTGCCGTCTTGTATGTCGTCTGGTCTGTCGTCCTGTCTGCCGTCTTGTCTGCCGTCTTGTCTGCCGTCTTGTCTGCCTTCTTGTCTGCCGTCTTGTCTGCCGTCTTGTCTGCCGTCTTGTCTGCCTTCTTGTCTGCCGTCTTGTCTGCCGTCTTGTCTGCCGTCTTGTCTGCCGTCTTGTCTGCCGTCTTGTCTGCCGTCTTGTCTGCCGTCTTGTCTGGCGTCTTGTCTGCCGTCTTGTCTGCCGTCTTGTCTGCCGTCTTATCTGCCGTCTGGTATGTCGTCTGGTCTGTCGTCCTGTCTGCCGTCTTGTCTGCCGTCTTGTCTGCCGTCTTGTCTGCCGTCTTGTCTACCGTCTTGTCTGCCGTCCTGTCTGCCGTCTTATCTGCCGTCTTGTCTGCCGTCTTGTCTGCCGTCTTGTCTGCCGTCTTGTCTGCCGTCTTCTCTGCCGTCTTGTCTACCGTCTTGTCTGCCGTCTTGTATGTCGTCTGGTCTGTCGTCCTGTCTGCCGTCTTGTCTGCCGTCTTGTCTGCCGTCTTGTCTGCCGTCCTGTCTGCCGTCTTGTCTGCCGTCTTGTTTGCCGTCTTGTCTGCCGTCTTCTCTGCAGTCTTGTCTACCGTCTTGTCTGCCGTCTTGTATGTCGTCTGGTCTGTCGTCCTGTCTGCCGTCTTGTCTGCCGTCTTGTCTGCCGTTGCCGTCTTCTCTGCAGTCTTGTCTACCGTCTTGTCTGCCGTCTTGCATGTCGTCTGGTCTGTCGTCCTGTCTGCCGTCTTGTCTGCCGTCTTGTCTGCCGTTGCCGTCTTCTCTGCAGTCTTGTCTGCCGTCTTGTCTGCCGTCTTGTCTGCCGAACTGTCTGCCGTCATGTCTGCCGTCTTGTCTGCCGTCTTATTTGCCGTCTTGTCTGCCGTCTTCTCTGCCGTCTTGTCTACCGTCTTGTATGCCGTCTTGTCTGCCGTCTTGTATGGCTTCTGGTCTGTCGTCCTGTCTGCCGTCTTGTCTGCCGTCTTGTCTGCCGTCCTGTCTGCCGTCTTGTCTGCCATCTTGTCTGCCGCCTTGTCTGCCGTCTTGTCTACCGTCTTGTCTGCCGTCTTGTCTGCCGTCTTGTGTGTTGTCTTGTCTGCCGTCTTCTCTGCCGTCTTGTCTGCCGTCTTGTCAGCCGTCTTGTCTGCCGTCTTATTGACGTCTTGTCTGCCGTCTTGTCTGCCGTCTTGCCTGCCGTCTTGTCTGCCGTCTTGTCTGCCGTCTTGTCTGCCGTCTTGTCTGCCGTCTTGTCTGCCGACTTATCTGCCGTCTTGTCTGCCGTCTTGTCTGCCGTCTTGTATGTCGTCTGGTCTGTTGTCTGGACTGTCGTCTTGTCTGCCGTCTTGTCTGCCGTCTTGTCTGCCGTCTTGTCTGCCGTCTTGTCTGCCGTCTTGTCTGCCGTTTTGTCTGCCATCTTGTCTGCCGTCTTCTCTGCCGTCTTGTCTACCGTCTTGTCTGCCGTCTTGTATGTCGTCTGGTCTGTCGTCCTGTCTGCCGTCTTGTCTGCCGTCTTGTCTGCCGTCTTGTCTGCCTTCTTGTCTGCCGTCTTGTCTGCCGTCTTGTCTGCCGTCTTGTCTGCCGTCTTGTCTGCCGTCTTGTCTGCCGTCTTGTCTGCCGTCTTGTCTGCCGTCTTGTCTGCCGTCTTGTCTGCCGTCTTGTGTGACGTCTTGTCTGCCGTCTTCTCTCCCGTCTTGTCTACCGTCTTGTATGCCGTCTTGTCTGCCGTCTTTTATGTCGTCTGGTCTGTCGTCCTGTCTGCCGTCTTGTCTGCCGTCTTGTCTGCCGTCTTGTCTGCCGTCTTGTCTGCCGTCTTGTCTGCCGTCCTGTCTGCCGTCTTATCTGCCGTCTTGTCTGCCGTCTTGTCTGCCGTCTTGTCTGCTGACTTATCTGCGGTCTTGTCTGCCGTCTTCTCTGCCGTCTTGTCTACCGTCTTGTCTGCCGTCTTGTATGTCGTCTGGTCTGTCGTCCTGTCTGCCGTCTTGTCTGCCGTCTTGTCTGCCGTCCTGTCTGCCGTCTTGTCTGCCGTCTTGTCTGCCGTCTTGTCTGCCGTCTTGTCTGCCGTCTTGTCTGCCGTCTTCTCTGCAGTCTTGTCTACCGTCTTGTCTGCCGTCTTGTATGTCGTATGGTCTGTCGTCCTGTCTGCCGTCTTGTCTGCCGTCTTGTCTGCCGTCTTGTCTGCCGTCCTGTCTGCCGTCCTGTCTGCCGTCCTGTCTGCCGTCTGCCGTCTTGTCTGCCGTCTTGTCTGCCGATTTATCTGCCGTCTTGTCTGCCGTCTTGTCTGCCGTCTTGTCTGCCGTCTTGTCTGCCGTCTTGTCTGCCGCCTTGTATGTCGTTTGGTCTGTCGTCTGGACTGTCGTCTTGTCTGCCGTCTTGTCTGCCGTCTTGTCTGCCGTCTTGTCTGCCGTCTTGTCTGCCGTCTTGTCTGCCGTCTTCTCTGCCGTCTTGTCAACCGTCTTGTGTGCCGTCTTGTATGTCGTCTGGTCTGTCGTCCTGTCTGCCGTCTTGTCTACCGTCTTGTCTGCCGTCTTGTCTGCCGTCTTGTCTGCCGTCTTGTCTGCCGTCTTGTCTGCCGTCTTCTCTGCCGTCTTCTCTGCCGTCTTGTCAACCGTCTTGTCTGCCGTCTTGTATGTCGTCTGGTCTGTCGTCCTGTCTGCCGTCTTGTCTACCGTCTTGTCTGCCGTCTTGTCTGCCGTCCTGTCTGCCGTCTTGTCTGCCGTCTTCTCTGCCGTCTTGTCTACCGTCTTGTATGCCGTCTTGTCTGCCGTCTTATATGGCTTCTGGTCTGTCGTCCTGTCTGCCGTCTTGTCTGCCGTCTTGTCTGCCGTCTTGTCTGCCGTCCTGTCTGTCGTCTTGTCTGCCATCTTGTCTGCCATCTTGTCTGCCGTCTTGTCTACCGTCTTGTCTGCCGTCTTGTCTGCCGTCTTGTGTGCCGTCTTGTCTGCCGTCTTCTCTGCCGTCTTGTCTGCCGTCTTGTCTGCCGTCTTGTCAGCCGTCTTGTCTGCCGTCTTATTGCCGTCTTGTCTGCCGTCTTGTCTGCCGTCTTCTCTGCCGTCTTGTCTACCGTCTTGTCTGCCGTCTTGTATGTCGTCTGGTCTGTCGTCCTGTCTGCCGTCTTGTCTGCCGTCTTGTCTGCCGTCTTGTCTGCCGTCCTGTCTGCCGTCTTGTCTGCCGTCTTGTTTGCCGTCTTGTCTGCCGTCTTCTCTGCAGTCTTGTCTACCGTCTTGTCTGCCGTCTTGTATGTCGTCTGGTCTGTCGTCCTGTCTGCCGTCTTGTCTGCCGTCTTGTCTGCCGTTGCCGTCTTCTCTGCAGTCTTGTCTACCGTCTTGTCTGCCGTCTTGCATGTCGTCAGGTCTGTCGTCCTGTCTGCCGTCTTGTCTGCCGTCTTGTCTGCCGTTGCCGTCTTCTCTGCAGTCTTGTCTGCCGTCTTGTCTGCCGTCTTGTCTGCCGAACTGTCTGCCGTCATGTCTGCCGTCTTGTCTGCCGTCTTATTTGCCGTCTTGTCTGCCGTCTTCTCTGCCGTCTTGTCTACCGTCTTGTATGCCGTCTTGTCTGCCGTCTTGTATGGCTTCTGGTCTGTCGTCCTGTCTGCCGTCTTGTCTGCCGTCTTGTCTGCCGTCCTGTCTGCCGTCTTGTCTGCCGTCTTGTCTACCGTCTTGTCTGCCGTCTTGTATGTCGTCTGGTCTGTCGTCCTGTCTGCCGTCTTGTCTGCCGTCTTGTCTGCCGTCTTGTCTGCCGTCCTGTCTGCCGTCTTGTCTGCCGTCTTGTTTGCCGTCTTGTCTGCCGTCTTCTCTGCAGTCTTGTCTACCGTCTTGTCTGCCGTCTTGTATGTCGTCTGGTCTGTCGTCCTGTCTGCCGTCTTGTTTGCCGTCTTGTTTGCCGTCTTGTCTGCCGTCTTGTCTGCCGTCTTGTCTGCCGTCTTGTCTGCCGTCTTCTCTGCCGTCTTGTCTACCGTCTTGTATGCCGTCTTGTCTGCCGTCTTTTATGTCGTCTGGTCTGTCGTCCTGTCTGCCGTCTTGTCTGCCGTCTTGTCTGCCGTCTTGTCTGTCGTCCTGTCTGCCGTCTTGTCTGCCGTCCTGTCTGCCGTCTTATCTGCCGTCTTGTCTGCCGTCTTGTCTGCCGTCTTGTCTGCTGACTTATCTGCGGTCTTGTCTGCCGTCTTCTCTGCCGTCTTGTCTACCGTCTTGTCTGCCGTCTTGTATGTCGTCTGGTCTGTCGTCCTGTCTGCCGTCTTGTCTGCCGTCTTGTCTGCCGTCCTGTCTGCCGTCTTGTCTGCCGTCTTGTCTGCCGTCTTGTCTGCCGTCTTGTCTGCCGTCTTGTCTGCCGTCTTCTCTGCAGTCTTGTCTACCGTCTTGTCTGCCGTCTTGTATGTCGTCTGGTCTGTCGTCCTGTCTGCCGTCTTGTCTGCCGTCTTGTCTGCCGTCTTGTCTGCCTTCTTGTCTGCCGTCTTGTCTGCCGTCTTGTCTGCCGTCTTGTCTGCCGTCTTGTCTGCCGTCTTGTCTGCCGTCTTGTCTGCCGATTTATCTGCCGTCTTGTCTGCCGTCTTGTCTGCCGTCTTGTCTGCCGTCTTGTCTGCCGTCTTGTCTGCCGCCTTGTATGTCGTTTGGTCTGTCGTCTGGACTGTCGTCTTGTCTGCCGTCTTGTCTGCCGTCTTGTCTGCCGTCTTGTCTGCCGTCTTGTCTGCCGTCTTGTCTGCCGTCTTCTCTGCCGTCTTGTCAACCGTCTTGTGTGCCGTCTTGTATGTCGTCTGGTCTGTCGTCCTGTCTGCCGTCTTGTCTACCGTCTTGTCTGCCGTCTTGTCTGCCGTCTTGTCTGCCGTCTTGTCTGCCGTCTTCTCTGCCGTCTTGTCAACCGTCTTGTCTGCCGTCTTGTATGTCGTCTGGTCTGTCGTCCTGTCTGCCGTCTTGTCTACCGTCTTGTCTGCCGTCTTGTCTGCCGTCCTGTCTGCCGTCTTGTCTGCCGTCTTCTCTGCCGTCTTGTCTACCGTCTTGTATGCCGTCTTGTCTGCCGTCTTATATGGCTTCTGGTCTGTCGTCCTGTCTGCCGTCTTGTCTGCCGTCTTGTCTGCCGTCCTGTCTGTCGTCTTGTCTGCCATCTTGTCTGCCATCTTGTCTGCCGTCTTGTCTACCGTCTTGTCTGCCGTCTTGTCTGCCGTCTTGTGTGCCGTCTTGTCTGCCGTCTTCTCTGCCGTCTTGTCTGCCGTCTTGTCTGCCGTCTTGTCAGCCGTCTTGTCTGCCGTCTTATTGCCGTCTTGTCTGCCGTCTTGTCTGCCGTCTTGTCTGCCGTCTTGTCTGCCGTCTTGTCTGCCGTCTTGTCTGCCGTCTTGTCTGCCGTCTTGTCTGCCGTCTTGTCTGCCGACTTATCTGCCGTCTTGTCTGCCGTCTTGTCTGCCGTCTTGTATGTCGTCTGGTCTGCCGTCTTGTATGTCGTCTGGTCTGTCGTCTTGTCTGCCGTGTTGTCTGCCGTCTTGTCTGCCGTCTTATCTGCCGTCTTGTCTGCCGTCTTGTCTGCCGTCTTGTGTGACGTCTTGTCTGCCGTCTTCTCTGCCGTCTTGTCTACCGTCTTGTATGCCGTCTTGTCTGCCGTCTTGTATGTCGTTTGGTCTGTCGTCCTGTCTGCCGTCTTGTCTGCCGTCTTGTCTGCCGTCTTGTCTGCCGTCTTGTCTACCGTCTTGTCTGCCATCCTGTCTGCCGTCTTATCTGCCGTCTTGTCTGCCGTCTTGTCTGCCGTCTTGTCTGCCGTCTTGTTTGCCGTCTTGTCTGCCGTCTTCTCTGCCGTCTTGTCTACCGTCTTGTCTGCCGTCTTGTATGTCGTCTGGTCTGTCGTCCTGTCTGCCGTCTTGTCTGCCGTCTTGTCTGCCGTCTTGTCTGCCGTCCTGTCTGCCGTCTTGTCTGCCGTCTTGTCTGCCGTCTTCTCTGCAGTCTTGTCTACCGTCTTGTCTGCCGTCTTGTATGTCGTCTGGTCTGTCGTCCTGTCTGCCGTCTTGTCTGCCGTCTTGTCTGCCGTCTTGTCTGCCGTCCTGTCTGCCGTCTTGTCTACCGTCTTGTCTGCCGTCCTGTCTGCCGTCTTATCTGCCGTCTTGTCTGCCGTCTTGTCTGCCGTCTTGTCTGCCGTCTTGTTTGCCGTCTTGTCTGCCGTCTTCTCTGCCGTCTTGTCTACCGTCTTGTCTGCCGTCTTGTATGTCGTCTGGTCTGTCGTCCTGTCTGCCGTCTTGTCTGCCGTCCTGTCTGCCGTCTTGTCTGCCGTCTTGTTTGCCGTCTTGTCTGCCGTCTTCTCTGCAGTCTTGTCTACCGTCTTGTCTGCCGTCTTGTATGTCGTCTGGTCTGTCGTCCTGTCTGCCGTCTTGTCTGCCGTCTTGTCTGCCGTTGCCGTCTTCTCTGCAGTCTTGTCTACCGTCTTGTCTGCCGTCTTGCATGTCGTCAGGTCTGTCGTCCTGTCTGCCGTCTTGTCTGCCGTCTTGTCTGCCGTTGCCGTCTTCTCTGCAGTCTTGTCTGCCGTCTTGTCTGCCGTCTTGTCTGCCGAACTGTCTGCCGTCATGTCTGCCGTCTTGTCTGCCGTCTTATTTGCCGTCTTGTCTGCCGTCTTCTCTGCCGTCTTGTCTACCGTCTTGTATGCCGTCTTGTCTGCCGTCTTGTATGGCTTCTGGTCTGTCGTCCTGTCTGCCGTCTTGTCTGCCGTCTTGTCTGCCGTCCTGTCTGCCGTCTTGTCTGCCGTCTTGTCTACCGTCTTGTCTGCCGTCTTGTATGTCGTCTGGTCTGTCGTCCTGTCTGCCGTCTTGTCTGCCGTCTTGTCTGCCGTCTTGTCTGCCGTCCTGTCTGCCGTCTTGTCTGCCGTCTTGTTTGCCGTCTTGTCTGCCGTCTTCTCTGCAGTCTTGTCTACCGTCTTGTCTGCCGTCTTGTATGTCGTCTGGTCTGTCGTCCTGTCTGCCGTCTTGTTTGCCGTCTTGTTTGCCGTCTTGTCTGCCGTCTTGTCTGCCGTCTTGTCTGCCGTCTTGTCTGCCGTCTTCTCTGCCGTCTTGTCTACCGTCTTGTATGCCGTCTTGTCTGCCGTCTTTTATGTCGTCTGGTCTGTCGTCCTGTCTGCCGTCTTGTCTGCCGTCTTGTCTGCCGTCTTGTCTGTCGTCCTGTCTGCCGTCTTGTCTGCCGTCCTGTCTGCCGTCTTATCTGCCGTCTTGTCTGCCGTCTTGTCTGCCGTCTTGTCTGCTGACTTATCTGCGGTCTTGTCTGCCGTCTTCTCTGCCGTCTTGTCTACCGTCTTGTCTGCCGTCTTGTATGTCGTCTGGTCTGTCGTCCTGTCTGCCGTCTTGTCTGCCGTCTTGTCTGCCGTCCTGTCTGCCGTCTTGTCTGCCGTCTTGTCTGCCGTCTTGTCTGCCGTCTTGTCTGCCGTCTTGTCTGCCGTCTTCTCTGCAGTCTTGTCTACCGTCTTGTCTGCCGTCTTGTATGTCGTCTGGTCTGTCGTCCTGTCTGCCGTCTTGTCTGCCGTCTTGTCTGCCGTCTTGTCTGCCTTCTTGTCTGCCGTCTTGTCTGCCGTCTTGTCTGCCGTCTTGTCTGCCGTCTTGTCTGCCGTCTTGTCTGCCGTCTTGTCTGCCGATTTATCTGCCGTCTTGTCTGCCGTCTTGTCTGCCGTCTTGTCTGCCGTCTTGTCTGCCGTCTTGTCTGCCGCCTTGTATGTCGTTTGGTCTGTCGTCTGGACTGTCGTCTTGTCTGCCGTCTTGTCTGCCGTCTTGTCTGCCGTCTTGTCTGCCGTCTTGTCTGCCGTCTTGTCTGCCGTCTTCTCTGCCGTCTTGTCAACCGTCTTGTGTGCCGTCTTGTATGTCGTCTGGTCTGTCGTCCTGTCTGCCGTCTTGTCTACCGTCTTGTCTGCCGTCTTGTCTGCCGTCTTGTCTGCCGTCTTGTCTGCCGTCTTCTCTGCCGTCTTGTCAACCGTCTTGTCTGCCGTCTTGTATGTCGTCTGGTCTGTCGTCCTGTCTGCCGTCTTGTCTACCGTCTTGTCTGCCGTCTTGTCTGCCGTCCTGTCTGCCGTCTTGTCTGCCGTCTTCTCTGCCGTCTTGTCTACCGTCTTGTATGCCGTCTTGTCTGCCGTCTTATATGGCTTCTGGTCTGTCGTCCTGTCTGCCGTCTTGTCTGCCGTCTTGTCTGCCGTCCTGTCTGTCGTCTTGTCTGCCATCTTGTCTGCCATCTTGTCTGCCGTCTTGTCTACCGTCTTGTCTGCCGTCTTGTCTGCCGTCTTGTGTGCCGTCTTGTCTGCCGTCTTCTCTGCCGTCTTGTCTGCCGTCTTGTCTGCCGTCTTGTCAGCCGTCTTGTCTGCCGTCTTATTGCCGTCTTGTCTGCCGTCTTGTCTGCCGTCTTGTCTGCCGTCTTGTCTGCCGTCTTGTCTGCCGTCTTGTCTGCCGTCTTGTCTGCCGTCTTGTCTGCCGTCTTGTCTGCCGACTTATCTGCCGTCTTGTCTGCCGTCTTGTCTGCCGTCTTGTATGTCGTCTGGTCTGCCGTCTTGTATGTCGTCTGGTCTGTCGTCTTGTCTGCCGTGTTGTCTGCCGTCTTGTCTGCCGTCTTATCTGCCGTCTTGTCTGCCGTCTTGTCTGCCGTCTTGTGTGACGTCTTGTCTGCCGTCTTCTCTGCCGTCTTGTCTACCGTCTTGTATGCCGTCTTGTCTGCCGTCTTGTATGTCGTTTGGTCTGTCGTCCTGTCTGCCGTCTTGTCTGCCGTCTTGTCTGCCGTCTTGTCTGCCGTCTTGTCTACCGTCTTGTCTGCCATCCTGTCTGCCGTCTTATCTGCCGTCTTGTCTGCCGTCTTGTCTGCCGTCTTGTCTGCCGTCTTGTTTGCCGTCTTGTCTGCCGTCTTCTCTGCCGTCTTGTCTACCGTCTTGTCTGCCGTCTTGTATGTCGTCTGGTCTGTCGTCCTGTCTGCCGTCTTGTCTGCCGTCTTGTCTGCCGTCTTGTCTGCCGTCCTGTCTGCCGTCTTGTCTGCCGTCTTGTCTGCCGTCTTCTCTGCAGTCTTGTCTACCGTCTTGTCTGCCGTCTTGTATGTCGTCTGGTCTGTCGTCCTGTCTGCCGTCTTGTCTGCCGTCTTGTCTGCCGTCTTGTCTGCCGTCCTGTCTGCCGTCTTGTCTACCGTCTTGTCTGCCGTCCTGTCTGCCGTCTTATCTGCCGTCTTGTCTGCCGTCTTGTCTGCCGTCTTGTCTGCCGTCTTGTTTGCCGTCTTGTCTGCCGTCTTCTCTGCCGTCTTGTCTACCGTCTTGTCTGCCGTCTTGTATGTCGTCTGGTCTGTCGTCCTGTCTGCCGTCTTGTCTGCCGTCTTGTCTGCCGTCTTGTCTGCCGTCCTGTCTGCCGTCTTGTCTGCCGTCTTGTCTGCCGTCTTGTCTACCGTCTTGTATGCCGTCTTGTCTGCCGTCTTGTATGTCGTCTGGTCTGTCGTCCTGTCTGCCGTCTTGTCTGCCGTCTTGTCTGCCGTCTTGTCTGCCGTCTTGTCTGCCGTCTTGTCTGCCGTCCTGTCTGCCGTCTTATCTGCCGACTTGTCTGCCGTCTTGTCTGCCGTCTTGTCTGCCGACTTATCTGCCGTCTTGTCTGCCGTCTTCTCTGCCGTCTTGTCTACCGTCTTGTCTGCCGTCTTGTATGTCGTCTGCTCTGTCGTCCTGTCTGCCGTCTTGTCTGCCGTCTTGTCTGGCGTCTTGTCTGCCGTCCTGTCTGCCGTCTTGTCTGCCGTCTTGTCTGCCGTCTTGTCTGCCGTCTTCTCTGCAGTCTTGTCTACCGTCTTGTCTGCCGTCTTGTATGTCGTCTGGTCTGTCGTCCTGTCTGCCGTCTTGTCTGCCGTCTTGTCTGCCGTCTTGTCTGCCGTCCTGTCTGCCGTCCTGTCTGCCGTCCTGTCTGCCGTCTTGTCTGCCGTCTTCTCTGCCGTCTTGTCTACCGTCTTGTATGCCGTCTTGTCTGCCGTCTTGTATGTCGTCTGGTCTGTCGTCCTTTCTGCCGTCTTGTCTGCCGTCTTGTCTGCCGTCTTGTCTGCCGTCTTGTCTGCCGTCTTGTCTGCCGTCCTGTCTGCCGTCTTATCTGCCGTCTTGTCTGCCGTCTTGTCTGCCGTCTTGTCTGCCGACTTATCTGCCGTCTTGTCTTCTCTGCCGTCTTGTCTACCGTCTTGTCTGCCGTCTTGTATGTCGTCTGGTCTGTCGTCCTGTCTGCCGTCTTCTCTGCCGTCTTGTCTGCCGTCTTGTCTGCCGTCCTGTCTGCCGTCTTGTCTGCCGTCTTGTCTGCCGTCTTGTCTGCCGTCTTCTCTGCAGTCTTGTCTACCGTCTTGTCTGCCGTCTTGTATGTCGTCTGGTCTGTCGTCCTGTCTGCCGTCTTGTCTGCCGTCTTGTCTGCCGTCTTGTCTGCCGTCCTGTCTGCCGTCCTGTCTGCCGTCCTGTCTGCCGTCTTGTCTGCCGTCTTTTCTGCCGTCTTGTCTACCGTCTTGTATGCCGTCTTGTCTGCCGTCTTGTATGTCGTCTGGTCTGTCGTCCTGTCTGACGTCTTGTCTGCCGTCTTGTCTGCCGTCTTGTCTGCCGTCTTGTCTGCCGTCTTGTATGTCGTCTGGTCTGTCGTCTTGTCTGCCGTCTTGTCTGCCGTCTTGTCTGCCGACTTATCTGCCGTCTTGTCTGCCGTCTTGTCTGCCGTCTTGTCTGCCGTCTTATCTGCCGTCTTGTCTGCCGTCTTGTCTGCCGTCTTGTGTGACGTCTTGTCTGCCGTCTTCTCTGCCGTCTTGTCTACCGTCTTGTCTGCCGTCTTGTCTGCCGTCTTGTCTGCCGTCCTGTCTGCCGTCTTATCTGCCGTCTTGTCTGCCGTCTTCTCTGCCGTCTTGTCTACCGTCTTGTCTGCCGTCTTGTCTGCCGTCTTGTCTGCCGTCCTGTCTGCCGTCTTATCTGCCGTCTTGTCTGCCGTCTTGTCTGCCGACTTATCTGCCGTCTTGTCTGCCGTCTTCTCTGCCGTCTTGTCTACCGTCTTGTCTGCCGTCTTGTATGTCGTCTGGTCTGTCGTCCTGTCTGCCGTCTTGTCTGCCGTCTTGTCTGCCGTCTTGTCTGCCGTCCTGTCTGCCGTCTTGTCTGCCGTCTTGTCTGCCGTCTTCTCTGCAGTCTTGTCTGCCGTCTTGTCTGCCGTCTTGTCTGCCGTCTTGTCTGCCGTCCTGTCTGCCGTCCTGTCTGCCGTCCTGTCTGCCGTCTTGTCTGCCGTCTTGTCTGCCGTCTTGTCTACCGTCTTGTATGCCGTCTTGTCTGCCGTCTTGTCTGCCGTCTTGTATGTCGTCTGGTCTGTCGTCCTGTCTGCCGTCTTGTCTGCCGTCTTGTCTGCCGTCTTGTCTGCCGTCTTGTATGTCGTCTGGTCTGTCGTCCTGTCTGCCGTTTTGTCTGCCGTCTTGTCTGCCTTCTTGTCTGCCGTCTTGTCTGCCGTCTTGTCTGCCGTCTTGTCTGCCGTCTTCTCTGCCGTCTTGTCTACCGTCTTGTATGCCGTCTTGTCTGCCGTCTTGTATGTCTTCTGGTCTGTCGTCCTGTCTGCCGTCTTGTCTGCCGTCTTGTCTGCCGTCTTGTCTGCTGTCCTGTCTGCCGTCTTGTCTGCCATCTTGTCTGCCGTCTTGTCTGCCGTCTTGTCTGCCGTCTTGTCTGCCGATTTATCTTCTGCCGTCTTGTCTGCCGTCTTGTCTGCCGTCTTGTATGTCGTCTGGTCTGTCGTCCTGTCTGCCGTCTTCTCTGCCGTCTTCTCTGCCGTCTTGTCTACCGTCTTGTCTGCCGTCTTGTATGTCGTCTGGTCTGTCGTCCTGTCTGCCGTCTTGTCTGCCGTCTTGTCTGCCGTCTTGTCTGCCTTCTTGTCTGCCGTCTTGTCTGCCGTCTTGTTTGCCGTCTTGTCTGCCGTCTTGTCTGCCGTCTTGTCTGCCGTCTTGTCTGCCGTCTTGTCTGCCGTCTTGTCTGCCGTCTTGTCTGCCGTCTTGTCTGCCGTCTTATCTGCCGTCTTGTCTGCCGTCTTGTCTGCCGTCTTGTGTGACGTCTTGTCTGCCGTCTTCTCTGCCGTCTTGTCTACCGTCTTGTATGCCGTCTTGTCTGCCGTCTTGTATGTCGTCTGGTCTGTCGTCCTGTCTGCCGTCTTGTCTGCCGTCTTGTCTGCCGTCTTGTCTGCCGTCCTGTCTGCCGTCTTATCTGCCGTCTTGTCTGCCGTCTTGTCTGCCGTCTTGTCTGCCGTCCTGTCTGCCGTCTTATCTGCCGTCTTGTCTGCCGTCTTGTCTGCCGACTTATCTGCCGTCTTGTCTGCCGTCTTCTCTGCCGTCTTGTCTGCCGATTTATCTTCTGCCGTCTTGTCTGCCGTCTTGTCTGCCGTCTTGTATGTCGTCTGGTCTGTCGTCCTGTCTGCCGTCTTGTCTGCCGTCCTGTCTGCCGTCTTGTCTGCCGTCTTGTCTGCCGTCTTCTCTGCAGTCTTGTCTACCGTCTTGTCTGCCGTCTTGTATGTCGTCTGGTCTGTCGTCCTGTCTGCCGTCTTGTCTGCCGTCTTGTCTGCCGTCTTGTCTGCCGTCTTGTCTGCCGTCCTGTCTGCCGTCCTGTCTGCCGTCCTGTCTGCCGTCTTGTCTGCCGTCTTGTCTGCCGTCTTGTCTGCCGTCTTCTCTGCAGTCTTGTCTACCGTCTTGTCTGCCGTCTTGTATGTCGTCTGGTCTGTCGTCCTGTCTGCCGTCTTGTCTGCCGTCTTGTCTGCCGTCTTGTCTGCCGTCCTGTCTGCCGTCCTGTCTGCCGTCCTGTCTGCCGTCTTGTCTGCCGTCTTGTCTGCCGTCTTGTCTACCGTCTTGTATGCCGTCTTGTCTGCCGTCTTGTATGTCGTCTGGTCTGTCGTCCTGTCTGCCGTCTTGTCTACCGTCTTGTCTGCCGTCTTGTCTGCCGTCTTGTCTGCCGTCTTGTCTGCCGTCTTGTCTGCCGTCTTGTCTGCCGTGTTCTCTGCCGTCTTGTCTACCGTCTTGTATGCCGTCTTGTCTGCCGTCTTGTATGGCTTCTGGTCTGTCGTCCTGTCTGCCGTCTTGTCTGCCGTCTTGTCTGCCGTCTTGTCTGCCGTCTTGTCTGCCATTCTGTCTGCCGTGTTGTCTGCCACCTTGTCTGCCGTCTTGTCTGCCGTCTTCTCTGCCGTCTTGTCTACCGTCTTGTATGCCGTCTTGTCTGCCTTCTTGTATGGCTTCTGGTCTGTCGTCCTGTCTGCCGTCTTGTCTGCCGTCTTGTCTGCCGTCTTGTCTGCCGTCTTGTCTGCCATTCTGTCTGCCGTGTTGTCTGCCATCTTGTCTGCCGTCTTGTCTGCCGTCTTGTCTGCCGATTTATCTGCCGTCTTGTCTGCCGTCTTGTATGTCGTTTGGTCTGTCGTCTGGACTGTCGTCTTGTCTGCCGTCTTCTCTCCCGTCTTGTCAACCGTCTTGTCTGCCGTCTTGTATGTCGTCTGGTCTGTCGTCCTGTCTGCCGTCTTGTCTACCGTCTTGTCTGCCGTCTTGTCTGCCGTCCTGTCTGCCGTCATGTCTGCCGTCTTGTCTGCCGTCTTATCTGCCGTCTTGTCTGCCGTCTTCTCTGCCGTCTTGTCTACCGTCTTGTATGCCGTCTTGTCTGCCGTCTTGTCTGCCGTCTTGTCTGCCGTCCTGTCTGCCGTCTTGTCTGCCATCTTGTCTGCCGCCTTGTCTGCCGTCTTGTCTACCGTCTTGTCTGCCGTCTTGTCTGCCGTCTTGTGTGTTGTCTTGTCTGCCGTCTTCTCTGCCGTCTTGTCTGCCGTCTTGTCTGCCGTCTTGTCAGCCGTCTTGTCTGCCGTCTTATTGACGTCTTGTCTGCCGTCTTGTCTGCCGTCTTGTCTGCCGTCTTGTCTGCCGTCTTGTCTGCCGTCTTGTCTGCCGACTTATCTGCCGTCTTGTCTGCCGTCTTGTCTGCCGTCTTGTATGTCGTCTGGTCTGTTGTCTGGACTGTCGTCTTGTCTGCCGTCTTGTCTGCCGTCTTGTCTGCCGTCTTGTCTGCCGTCTTCTCTGCCGTCTTCTCTGCCGTCTTGTCTACCGTCTTGTCTGCCGTCTTGTCTGCCGTCTTGTCTGCCGTCCTGTCTGCCGTCTTATCTGCCGTCTTGTCTGCCGTCTTGTCTGCCGTCTTGTCTGCTGACTTATCTGCCGTCTTGTCTGCCGTCTTCTCTGCCGTCTTGTCTACCGTCTTGTCTGCCGTCTTGTATGGCTTCTGGTCTGTCGTCCTGTCTGCCGTCTTGTCTGCCGTCTTGTCTGCCGTCTTGTCTGCCGTCCTGTCTGCCGTCTTGTCTGCCATCTTGTCTGCCGCCTTGTCTGCCGTCTTGTCTACCGTCTTGTCTGCCGTCTTGTCTGCCGTCTTGTGTGTTGTCTTGTCTGCCGTCTTCTCTGCCGTCTTGTCTGCCGTCTTCTCTGCCGTCTTGTCTGCCGTCTTGTCTGCCGTCTTGTCAGCCGTCTTGTCTGCCGTCTTATTGACGTCTTGTCTGCCGTCTTGTCTGCCGTCTTGTCTGCCGTCTTGTCTGCCGTCTTGTCTGCCGACTTATCTGCCGTCTTGTCTGCCGTCTTGTCTGCCGTCTTGTATGTCGTCTGGTCTGCCGTCTTGTATGTCGTCTGGTCTGTCGTCTTGTCTGCCGTCTTGTCTGCCGTCTTGTCTGCCGTCTTCTCTGCCGTCTTCTCTGCCGTCTTGTCTACCGTCTTGTCTGCCGTCTTGTCTGCCGTCTTGTCTGCCGTCCTGTCTGCCGTCTTATCTGACGTCTTGTCTGCCGTCTTGTCTGCCGTCTTGTCTGCTGACTTATCTGCCGTCTTGTCTGCCATCTTGTCTGCCGCCTTGTCTGCCGTCTTGTCTGCCGACTTATCTGCCGTCTTGTCTGCCGACTTATCTGCCGTCTTGTCTGCCGTCTTGTCTGCCGTCTTGTATGTCGTCTGGTCTGCCGTCTTGTATGTCGTCTGGTCTGTCGTCTTGTCTGCCGTCTTGTCTGCCGTCTTGTCTGCCGTCTTGTCTGCCGTCTTCTCTGCCGTCTTCTCTGCCGTCTTGTCTACCGTCTTGTCTGCCGTCTTGTCTGCCGTCTTGTCTGCCGTCCTGTCTGCCGTCTTATCTGCCGTCTTGTCTGCCGTCTTGTCTGCCGTCCTGTCTGCCGTCCTGTCTGCCGTCCTGTCTGCCGTCTTGTCTGCCGTCTTGTCTGCCGTCTTGTCTGCCGTCTTGTCTGCCGTCTTGTCTGTCGTCTTGTCTGCCGTCTTGTCTGCCGTCTTGTCTGCCGTCTTGTCTGCCGTCTTGTCTGCCGTCTTGTCTGCCGTCTTGTCTGCCGTCTTGTCTGCCGTCTTGTCTGCCGACTTAATTGCCGTCTTGTCTGCCGTCTTGTCTGCCGTCTTCTCTGCCGTCTTGTCTACCGTCTTGTCTGCCGTCTTGTCTGCCATCTTGTCTGCCGCCTTGTCTGCCGTCTTGTCTGCCGACTTATCTGCCGTCTTGTCTGCCGACTTATCTGCCGTCTTGTCTGCTGTCTTGTCTGCCGTCTTGTCTGCCGTCTTGTATGTCGTCTGGTCTGCCGTCTTGTATGTCGTCTGGTCTGTCGTCTTGTCTGCCGTCTTGTCTGCCGTCTTGTCTGCCGTCTTGTCTGCCGTCTTGTCTGCCGTCTTCTCTGCCGTCTTCTCTGCCGTCTTGTCTACCGTCTTGTCTGCCGTCTTGTCTGCCGTCTTGTCTGCCGTCCTGTCTGCCGTCTTATCTGCCGTCTTGTCTGCCGTCTTGTCTGCCGTCTTGTATGTCGTCTGGTCTGCCGTCTTGTATGTCGTCTGGTCTGTCGTCTTGTCTGCCGTCTTGTCTGCCGTCTTGTCTGCCGTCTTCTCTGCCGTCTTCTCTGCCGTCTTGTCTACCGTCTTGTCTGCCGTCTTGTCTGCCGTCTTGTCTGCCGTCCTGTCTGCCGTCTTATCTGCCGTCTTGTCTGCCGTCTTGTCTGCCGTCTTGTCTGCCGTCCTATCTGCCGTCCTGTCTGCCGTCTTGTCTGCCGTCTTGTCTGCCGTCTTGTCTGCCGTCTTGTCTGCCGTCTTGTCTGCCGTCTTCTCTGCAGTCTTGTCTACCGTCTTGTCTGCCGTCTTGTCTGCCGTCTTGTCTGCCGTCTTGTCTGCCGTCTTGTCTGCCGTCTTGTCTGCCGACTTAATTGCCGTCTTGTCTGCCGTCTTGTCTGCCGTCTTCTCTGCCGTCTTGTCTACCGTCTTGTCTGCCGTCTTGTCTGCCGTCTTGTCTGCCGTCTTGTCTGCCATCTTGTCTGCCGCCTTGTCTGCCGTCTTGTCTGCCGTCTTGTCTGCCGTCTTGTCTGCTGTCTTGTATGTCGTCTGGTCTGCCGTCTTGTATGTCGTCTGGTCTGTCGTCTTGTCTGCCGTCTTGTCTGCCGTCTTGTCTGCCGTCTTGTCTGCCGTCTTCTCTGCCGTCTTCTCTGCCGTCTTGTCTACCGTCTTGTCTGCCGTCTTGTCTGCCGTCTTGTCTGCCGTCCTGTCTGCCGTCTTATCTGCCGTCTTGTCTGCCGTCTTGTCTGCCGTCCTGTCTGCCGTCCTGTCTGCCGTCCTGTCTGCCGTCTTGTCTGCCGTCTTGTCTGCCGTCTTGTCTGCCGTCTTGTCTGCCGTCTTGTCTGTCGTCTTGTCTGCCGTCTTGTCTGCCGTCTTGTCTGCCGTCTTGTCTGCCGTCTTGTCTGCCGTCTTGTCTGCCGTCTTGTCTGCCGTCTTGTCTGCCGACTTATCTGCCGTCTTGTCTGCCGACTTATCTGCCGTCTTGTCTGCCGTCTTGTCTGCCGTCTTGTCTGCCGTCTTGTATGTCGTCTGGTCTGCCGTCTTGTATGTCGTCTGGTCTGTCGTCTTGTCTGCCGTCTTGTCTGCCGTCTTGTCTGCCGTCTTCTCTGCCGTCTTCTCTGCCGTCTTGTCTACCGTCTTGTCTGCCGTCTTGTCTGCCGTCTTGTCTGCCGTCCTGTCTGCCGTCTTATCTGCCGTCTTGTCTGCCGTCTTGTCTGCCGTCCTGTCTGCCGTCCTGTCTGCCGTCCTGTCTGCCGTCTTGTCTGCCGTCTTGTCTGCCGTCTTGTCTGCCGTCTTGTCTGTCGTCTTGTCTGCCGTCTTGTCTGCCGTCTTGTCTGCCGTCTTGTCTGCCGTCTTGTCTGCCGTCTTGTCTGCCGACTTGTCTGCCGTCTTGTCTGCCGTCTTGTCTGCCGTCTTGTCTGCCGACTTATCTGCCGTCTTGTCTGCCGTCTTGTCTGCCGTCTTGTATGTCGTCTGGTCTGTCGTCTGGACTGTCGTCTTGTCTGCCGTCTTGTCTGTCGTCTTGTCTGCCGTCTTGTCTGCCGTCTTGTCTGCCGTCTTGTCTGCCGACTTGTCTGCCGTCTTGTCTGCCGTCTTGTCTGCCGTCTTGTCTGCCGACTTATCTGCCGTCTTGCCTGCCGTCTTGTCTGCCGTCTTGTATGTCGTCTGGTCTGTCGTCTGGACTGTGGTCTTGTCTGCCGTCTTGTCTGCCGTCTTGTCTGCCGTCTTGTCTGCCGTCTTGTCTGCCGTCTTGTCTGCTGTCTTGTCTGCCGTCTTGTCTGCCGTCTTGTCTGCCGTCTTGTCTGCCGTCTTGTCTGCCGTCTTGTCTGCCGTCTTGTCTGCCGTCTTGTCTGCCGTCTTCTCTGCCGTCTTGTCTACCGTCTTGTCTGCCGTCTTGTATGTCGTCTGGTCTGTCGTCCTGTCTGCCGTCTTTTCTGCCGTCTTGTCTGCCGACTTATCTGCCGTCTTGCCTGCCGTCTTGTCTGCCGTCTTGTCTGCCGTCTTGTCTGCTGACTTATCTGCCGTCTTGTCTGCCGTCTTCTCTGCCGTCTTGTCTACCGTCTTGTCTGCCGTCTCGTATGTCGTCTGGTCTGTCGTCCTGTCTGCCGTCTTGTCTGCCGTCTTGTCTGCCGTCCTGTCTGCCGTCTTGTCTGCCGTCTTGTCTGCCGTCTTGTCTGCCGTCCTGTCTGCCGTCCTGTCTGCCGTCCTGTCTGCCGTCTTGTCTGCCGTCTTGTCTGCCGTCTTGTCTGCCGTCTTGTCTGCCGTCTTCTCTGCCGTCTTCTCTGCCGTCTTCTCTGCCGTCTTGTCTACCGTCTTGTCTGCCGTCTTGTATGTCGTCTGGTCTGTCGTCCTGTCTGCCGTCTTGTCTGCCGTCTTGTCTGCCGTCTTGTCTGCCGTCTTCTCTGCAGTCTTGTCTACCGTCTTGTCTGCCGTCTTGTCTGCCGTCCTGTCTGCCGTCTTATCTGCCGTCTTGTCTGCCGTCTTGTCTGCCGTCCTGTCTGCCGTCCTGTCTGCCGTCTTCTCTGCCGTCTTCTCTGCCGTCTTGTCTACCGTCTTGTCTGCCGTCTTGTCTGCCGTCTTGTCTGCCGTCCTGTCTGCCGTCTTATCTGCCGTCTTGTCTGCCGTCTTGTCTGCCGTCCTGTCTGCCGTCTTGTCTGCCGTCTTGTGTGCCGTCTTGTCTGCCGTCTTGTCTGCCGTCTTGTCTGCCGTCTTGTCTGCCGTCTTTTATGTCGTCTTGTGTGCCGTCTTGTCTGCCATCTTGTCTGCCATCTTGTCTGCCGTCTTGTCTGCCGTCATGTCTGCCGTCTTGTCTGCCGTCTTGTCTGCCGTCTTGTCTGCCGACTTAATTGCCGTCTTGTCTGCCGTCTTGTCTGCCGTCTTCTCTGCCGTCTTGTCTACCGTCTTGTCTGCCGTCTTGTCTGCCGTCTTGTCTGCCGTCTTGTCTGCCATCTTGTCTGCCGCCTTGTCTGCCGTCTTGTCTGCCGTCTTGTCTGCCGTCTTGTATGTCGTCTGGTCTGCCGTCTTGTATGTCGTCTGGTCTGTCGTCTTGTCTGCCGTCTTGTCTGCCGTCTTGTCTGCCGTCTTGTCTGCCGTCTTCTCTGCCGTCTTGTCTACCGTCTTGTCTGCCGTCTTGTCTGCCGTCTTGTCTGCCGTCTTGTCTGCCATCTTGTCTGCCGCCTTGTCTGCCGTAGTGTCTGCCGTCTTGTCTGCCGTCCTGTCTGCCGTCCTGTCTGCCGTCCTGTCTGCCGTCTTGTCTGCCGTCTTGTCTGCCGTCTTGTCTGCCGTCTTGTCTGCCGTCTTGTCTGCCGTCTTGTCTGCCGTCTTCTCTGCCGTCTTCTCTGCCGTCTTGTCTACCGTCTTGTACGCCGTCTTGTCTGCCGTCTTGTCTGCCGTCCTGTCTGCCGTCTTATCTGCCGTCTTGTCTGCCGTCTTGTCTGCCGTCCTGTCTGCCGTCCTGTCTGCCGTCCTGTCTGCCGTCTTGTCTGCCGTCTTGTCTGCCGTCTTGTCTGCCGTCTTGTCTGCCGTCTTGTCTGTCGTCTTGTCTGCCGTCTTGTCTGCCGTCTTGTCTGCCGTCTTGTCTGCCGTCTTGTCTGCCGTCTTGTCTGCCGTCTTGTCTGCCGTCTTGTCTGCCGACTTATCTGCCGTCTTGTCTGCCGACTTATCTGCCGTCTTGTCTGCCGTCTTGTCTGCCGTCTTGTCTGCCGTCTTGTATGTCGTCTGGTCTGCCGTCTTGTATGTCGTCTGGTCTGTCGTCTTGTCTGCCGTCTTGTCTGCCGTCTTGTCTGCCGTCTTGTCTGCCGTCTTGTCTGCCGTCTTCTCTGCCGTCTTCTCTGCCGTCTTGTCTACCGTCTTGTCTGCCGTCTTGTCTGCCGTCTTGTCTGCCGTCCTGTCTGCCGTCTTATCTGCCGTCTTGTCTGCCGTCTTGTCTGCCGTCTTGTCTGCCGTCTTGTCTGCCGTCTTGTCTGCCGTCTTGTCTGCCGACTTGTCTGCCGTCTTGTCTGCCGTCTTGTCTGCCGACTTATCTGCCGTCTTGTCTGCCGTCTTGTCTGCCGTCTTGTATGTCGTCTGGTCTGTCGTCTGGACTGTCGTCTTGTCTGCCGTCTTGTCTGTCGTCTTGTCTGCCGTCTTGTCTGCCGTCTTGTCTGCCGTCTTGTCTGCCGTCTTGTCTGCCGTCTTGTCTGCCGACTTGTCTGCCGTCTTGTCTGCCGTCTTGTCTGCCGTCTTGTCTGCCGACTTATCTGCCGTCTTGCCTGCCGTCTTGTCTGCCGTCTTGTATGTCGTCTGGTCTGTCGTCTGGACTGTCGTCTTGTCTGCCGTCTTGTCTGCCGTCTTGTCTGCCGTCTTGTCTGCCGTCTTGTCTGCCGTCTTGTCTGCTGTCTTGTCTGCCGTCTTGTCTGCCGTCTTGTCTGCCGTCTTGTCTGCCGTCTTGTCTGCCGTCTTGTCTGCCGTCTTGTCTGCCGTCTTGTCTGCCGTCTTCTCTGCCGTCTTGTCTACCGTCTTGTCTGCCGTCTTGTATGTCGTCTGGTCTGTCGTCCTGTCTGCCGTCTTTTCTGCCGTCTTGTCTGCCGTCTTGTCTGCCTTCTTGTCTGCCGTCTTGTCTGCCGTCTTGTCTGCCGTCTTGTCTGCCGTCTTGTCTGCCGTCTTGTCTGCCGTCTTGTCTGCCGTCTTGTCTGCCGTCTTGTCTGCCGTCTTGTCTGCCGTCTTGTGTGACGTCTTGTCTGCCGTCTTCTCTGCCGTCTTGTCTACCGTCTTGTATGCCGTCTTATCTGCCGTCTTGTATGTCGTCTGGTCTGTCGTCCTGTCTGCCGTCTTGTCTGCCGTCTTGTCTGCCGTCTTGTCTGCCGTCTTGTCTGCCGTCCTGTCTGCCGTCTTATCTGCCGTCTTGTCTGCCGTCTTGTCTGCCGTCTTGTCTGCTGACTTATCTGCCGTCTTGTCTGCCGTCTTCTCTGCCGTCTTGTCTACCGTCTTGTCTGCCGTCTCGTATGTCGTCTGGTCTGTCGTCCTGTCTGCCGTCTTGTCTGCCGTCTTGTCTGCCGTCCTGTCTGCCGTCTTGTCTGCCGTCTTGTCTGCCGTCTTGTCTGCCGTCCTGTCTGCCGTCCTGTCTGCCGTCCTGTCTGCCGTCTTGTCTGCCGTCTTGTCTGCCGTCTTGTCTGCCGTCTTGTCTGCCGTCTTCTCTGCCGTCTTCTCTGCCGTCTTCTCTGCCGTCTTGTCTACCGTCTTGTCTGCCGTCTTGTATGTCGTCTGGTCTGTCGTCCTGTCTGCCGTCTTGTCTGCCGTCTTGTCTGCCGTCTTGTCTGCCGTCTTCTCTGCAGTCTTGTCTACCGTCTTGTCTGCCGTCTTGTCTGCCGTCCTGTCTGCCGTCTTATCTGCCGTCTTGTCTGCCGTCTTGTCTGCCGTCCTGTCTGCCGTCCTGTCTGCCGTCTTCTCTGCCGTCTTCTCTGCCGTCTTGTCTACCGTCTTGTCTGCCGTCTTGTCTGCCGTCTTGTCTGCCGTCCTGTCTGCCGTCTTATCTGCCGTCTTGTCTGCCGTCTTGTCTGCCGTCCTGTCTGCCGTCTTGTCTGCCGTCTTGTGTGCCGTCTTGTCTGCCGTCTTGTCTGCCGTCTTGTCTGCCGTCTTGTCTGCCGTCTTTTATGTCGTCTTGTGTGCCGTCTTGTCTGCCATCTTGTCTGCCATCTTGTCTGCCGTCTTGTCTGCCGTCTTGTCTGCCGTCTTGTCTGCCGTCTTGTCTGCCGTCTTGTCTGCCGACTTAATTGCCGTCTTGTCTGCCGTCTTGTCTGCCGTCTTCTCTGCCGTCTTGTCTACCGTCTTGTCTGCCGTCTTGTCTGCCGTCTTGTCTGCCGTCTTGTCTGCCATCTTGTCTGCCGCCTTGTCTGCCGTCTTGTCTGCCGTCTTGTCTGCCGTCTTGTATGTCGTCTGGTCTGCCGTCTTGTATGTCGTCTGGTCTGTCGTCTTGTCTGCCGTCTTGTCTGCCGTCTTGTCTGCCGTCTTATCTGCCGTCTTCTCTGCCGTCTTCTCTGCCGTCTTGTCTACCGTCTTGTCTGCCGTCTTGTCTGCCGTCTTGTCTGCCGTCCTGTCTGCCGTCTTATCTGCCGTCTTGTCTGCCGTCTTGTCTGCCGTCCTGTCTGCCGTCCTGTCTGCCGTCCTGTCTGCCGTCTTGTCTGCCGTCTTGTCTGCCGTCTTGTCTGCCGTCTTGTCTGCCGTCTTGTCTGTCGTCTTGTCTGTCGTCTTGTCTGCCGTCTTGTCTGCCGTCTTGTCTGCCGTCTTGTCTGCCGTCTTGTCTGCCGTCTTGTCTGCCGACTTATCTGCCGTCTTGTCTGCCGACTTATCTGCCGTCTTGTCTGCCGTCTTGTCTGCCGTCTTGTCTGCCGTCTTGTATGTCGTCTGGTCTGCCGTCTTGTATGTCGTCTGGTCTGTCGTCTTGTCTGCCGTCTTGTCTGCCGTCTTGTCTGCCGTCTTGTCTGCCGTCTTCTCTGCCGTCTTCTCTGCCGTCTTCTCTGCCGTCTTGTCTACCGTCTTGTCTGCCGTCTTGTCTGCCGTCTTGTCTGCCGTCCTGTCTGCCGTCTTATCTGCCGTCTTGTCTGCCGTCTTGTCTGCCGTCTTGTCTGCCGTCTTGTCTGCCGTCTTGTCTGCCGTCTTGTCTGCCGACTTGTCTGCCGTCTTGTCTGCCGTCTTGTCTGCCGTCTTGTCTGCCGTCTTGTCTGCCGTCTTCTCTGCCGTCTTCTCTGCCGTCCTGTCTGCCGTCCTGTCTGCCGTCTTGTCTGCCGTCTTGTCTGCCGTCTTGTCTGCCGTCTTGTCTGCCGTCTTGTCTGTCGTCTTGTCTGCCGTCTTGTCTGCCGTCTTGTCTGCCGTCTTGTCTGCCGTCTTGTCTGCCGTCTTGTCTGCCGACTTGTCTGCCGTCTTGTCTGCCGTCTTGTCTGCCGTCTTGTCTGCCGACTTATCTGCCGTCTTGTCTGCCGTCTTGTCTGCCGTCTGGTCTGTCGTCTGGACTGCCGTCTTCTCTGCCGTCTTGTCTACCGTCTTGTCTGCCGTCTTGTCTGCCGTCTTGTCTGCCGTCCTGTCTGCCGTCTTATCTGCCGTCTTGTCTGCCGACTTGTCTGCCGTCTTGTCTGCCGTCTTGTCTGCCGTCTTGTCTGCCGACTTATCTGCCGTCTTGTCTGCCGTCTTGTCTGCCGTCTTGTATGTCGTCTGGTCTGTCGTCTGGACTGTCGTCTTGTCTGCCGTCCTGTCTGCCGTCTTATCTGCCGTCTTGTCTGCCGTCTTGTCTGCCGTCTTGTATGTCGTCTGGTCTGCCGTCTTGTCTGCCGTCTTGTCTGCCGTCTTGTCTGCCGTCTTGTCTGCCGTCTTCTCTGCCGTCTTCTCTGCCGTCTTGTCTACCGTCTTGTCTGCCGTCTTGTCTGCCGTCTTGTCTGCCGTCCTGTCTGCCGTCTTATCTGCCGTCTTGTCTGCCGTCTTGTCTGCCGTCTTGTCTGCCGTCTTGTCTGCCGTCTTGTCTGCCGTCTTGTCTGCCGTCTTGTCTGCCGACTTGTCTGCCGTCTTGTCTGCCGTCTTGTCTGCCGTCTTGTCTGCCGTCTTCTCTGCCGTCTTCTCTGCCGTCCTGTCTGCCGTCCTGTCTGCCGTCTTGTCTGCCGTCTTGTCTGTCGTCTTGTCTGCCGTCCTGTCTGCCGTCTTATCTGCCGTCTTGTCTGCCGTCTTGTCTGCCGTCTTGTCTGCCGTCTTGTCTGCCGTCTTGTCTGCCGACTTGTCTGCCGTCTTGTCTGCCGTCTTGTCTGCCGTCTTCTCTGCCGTCTTCTCTGCCGTCCTGTCTGCCGTCTTATCTGCCGTCTTGTCTGCCGTCTTGTCTGCCGTCTTGTATGTCGTCTGGTCTGCCGTCTTGTCTGCCGTCTTGTCTGCCGTCTTGTCTGCCGTCTTCTCTGCCGTCTTCTCTGCCGTCTTGTCTACCGTCTTGTCTGCCGTCTTGTCTGCCGTCTTGTCTGCCGTCCTGTCTGCCGTCTTATCTGCCGTCTTGTCTGCCGTCTTGTCTGCCGTCTTGTCTGCCGTCTTGTCTGCCGTCTTGTCTGCCGTCTGGTCTGCCGTCTTGTATGTCGTCTGGTCTGTCGTCTTGTCTGCCGTCTTGTCTGCCGTCTTGTCTGCCATCTTGTCTGCCGTCTTCTCTGCCGTCTTCTCTGCCGTCTTGTCTACCGTCTTGTCTGCCGTCTTGTCTGCCGTCTTGTCTGCCGTCCTGTCTGCCGTCTTATCTGCCGTCTTGTCTGCCGTCTTGTCTGCCGTCTTGTCTGCCGTCTTGTCTGCCGTCTTGTCTGCCGTCTTGTCTGCCGTCTTGTCTGCCGTCTTGTCTGCCGTCTTGTCTGCCGTCTTGTCTGCCGACTTGTCTGCCGTCTTGTCTGCCGTCTTGTCTGCCGTCTTGTCTGCCGTCTTGTCTGCCGTCTTGTCTGCCGTCTTCTCTGCCGTCTTCTCTGCCGTCCTGTCTGCCGTCCTGTCTGCCGTCTTGTCTGCCGTCTTGTCTGTCGTCTTGTCTGCCGTCTTGTCTGTCGTCTTGTCTTCCGTCTTGTCTGCCGTCTTGTCTGCCGTCTTGTCTGCCGTCTTGTCTGCCGTCTTGTCTGCCGACTTGTCTGCCGTCTTGTCTGCCGTCTTGTCTGCCGTCTTGTCTGCCGACTTATCTGCCGTCTTGCCTGCCGTCTTGTCTGCCGTCTTGTATGTCGTCTTGTCTGCCGTCTTGTCTGCCGTCTTGTCTGCCGTCTTTTCTGCCGTCCTGTCTGCCGTCCTGTCTGCCGTCTTGTCTGCCGTCTTGTCTGCCGTCTTGTCTGCCATCTTGTCTGCCGTCTTCTCTGCCGTCTTCTCTGCCGTCTTGTCTACCGTCTTGTCTGCCGTCTTGTCTGCCGTCTTGTCTGCCGTCTTGTCTGCCGACTTGTCTGCCGTCTTGTCTGCCGTCTTGTCTGCCGTCTTGTCTGCCGTCTTGTCTGCCGTCTTGTCTGCCGTCTTGTCTGCCGTCTTGTCTGCCGTCTTGTCTGCCGACTTGTCTGCCGTCTTGTCTGCCGTCTTGTCTGCCGTCTTGTCTGCCGACTTATCTGCCGTCTTGCCTGCCGTCTTGTCCGCCGTCTTGTATGTCGTCTGGTCTGTCGTCTGGACTGTCGTCTTGTCTGCCGTCTTGTCTGCCGTCTTGTCTGCCGTCTTGTCTGCCGTCTTCTCTGCCGTCCTGTCTGCCGTCCTGTCTGCCGTCTTGTCTGCCGTCTTGTCTGTCGTCTTGTCTGCCGTCCTGTCTGCCGTCTTATCTGCCGTCTTGTCTGCCGTCTTGTCTGCCGTCTTGTCTGCCGTCTTGTCTGCCGTCTTCTCTGCCGTCTTCTCTGCCGTCCTGTCTGCCGTCCTGTCTGCCGTCTTGTCTGCCGTCTTGTCTGTCGTCTTGTCTGCCGTCTTGTCTGTCGTCTTGTCTGCCGTCTTGTCTGCCGTCTTGTCTGCCGTCTTGTCTGCCGTCTTGTCTGCCGTCTTGTCTGCCGACTTGTCTGCCGTCCTGTCTGCCGTCTTATCTGCCGTCTTGTCTGCCGTCTTGTCTGCCGTCTTGTCTGCCGTCTTGTCTGCCGTCTTGTCTGCCGACTTGTCTGCCGTCTTGTCTGCCGTCTTGTCTGCCGTCTTGTCTGCCGTCTTGTCTGCCGTCTTCTCTGCCGTCTTCTCTGCCGTCCTGTCTGCCGTCCTGTCTGCCGTCTTGTCTGCCGTCTTGTCTGCCGTCTTGTCTGTCGTCTTGTCTGCCGTCCTGTCTGCCGTCTTATCTGCCGTCTTGTCTGCCGTCTTGTCTGCCGTCTTGTCTGCCGTCTTGTCTGCCGTCTTGTCTGCCGTCTTGTCTGCCGTCTTGTCTGCCGACTTGTCTGCCGTCTTGTCTGCCGTCTTGTCTGCCGTCTTGTCTGCCGTCTTCTCTGCCGTCTTCTCTGCCGTCCTGTCTGCCGTCTTATCTGCCGTCTTGTCTGCCGTCTTGTCTGCCGTCTTGTATGTCGTCTGGTCTGCCGTCTTGTCTGCCGTCTTGTCTGCCGTCTTGTCTGCCGTCTTCTCTGCCGTCTTCTCTGCCGTCTTGTCTACCGTCTTGTCTGCCGTCTTGTCTGCCGTCTTGTCTGCCGTCCTGTCTGCCGTCTTATCTGCCGTCTTGTCTGCCGTCTTGTCTGCCGTCTTGTCTGCCGTCTTGTCTGCCGTCTTGTCTGCCGTCTGGTCTGCCGTCTTGTATGTCGTCTGGTCTGTCGTCTTGTCTGCCGTGTTGTCTACCGTCTTGTCTGCCGTCTTGTCTGCCGTCTTGTCTGCCGTCCTGTCTGCCGTCTTATCTGCCGTCTTGTCTGCCGTCTTGTCTGCCGTCTTGTCTGCCGTCTTGTCTGCCGTCTTGTCTGCCGTCTGGTCTGCCGTCTTGTATGTCGTCTGGTCTGTCGTCTTGTCTGCCGTCTTGTCTGCCGTCTTGTCTGCCGTCTTGTCTGCCGTCTTCTCTGCCGTCTTCTCTGCCGTCTTGTCTACCGTCTTGTCTGCCGTCTTGTCTGCCGTCTTGTCTGCCGTCCTGTCTGCCGTCTTATCTGCCGTCTTGTCTGCCGTCATGTCTGCCGTCTTGTCTGCCGTCTTGTCTGCCGTCTTGTCTGCCGTCTTGTCTGCCGACTTGTCTGCCGTCTTGTCTGCCGTCTTGTCTGCCGTCTTGTCTGCCGTCTTGTCTGCCGTCTTCTCTGCCGTCTTCTCTGCCGTCCTGTCTGCCGTCCTGTCTGCCGTCTTGTCTGCCGTCTTGTCTGTCGTCTTGTCTGCCGTCTTGTCTGTCGTCTTGTCTGCCGTCTTGTCTGCCGTCTTGTCTGCCGTCTTGTCTGCCGTCTTGTCTGCCGTCTTGTCTGCCGACTTGTCTGCCGTCTTGTCTGCCGTCTTGTCTGCCGTCTTGTCTGCCGACTTATCTGCCGTCTTGCCTGCCGTCTTGTCTGCCGTCTTGTCTGCCGTCTTCTCTGCCGTCTTCTCTGCCGTCTTGTCTACCGTCTTGTCTGCCGTCTTGTCTGCCGTCTTGTCTGCCGTCCTGTCTGCCGTCTTATCTGCCGTCTTGTCTGCCGTCATGTCTGCCGTCTTGTCTGCCGTCTTGTCTGCCGTCTTGTCTGCCGTCTTGTCTGCCGACTTGTCTGCCGTCTTGTCTGCCGTCTTGTCTGCCGTCTTGTCTGCCGTCTTGTCTGCCGTCTTCTCTGCCGTCTTCTCTGCCGTCCTGTCTGCCGTCCTGTCTGCCGTCTTGTCTGCCGTCTTGTCTGTCGTCTTGTCTGCCGTCTTGTCTGTCGTCTTGTCTGCCGTCTTGTCTGCCGTCTTGTCTGCCGTCTTGTCTGCCGTCTTGTCTGCCGTCTTGTCTGCCGACTTGTCTGCCGTCTTGTCTGCCGTCTTGTCTGCCGTCTTGTCTGCCGACTTATCTGCCGTCTTGCCTGCCGTCTTGTCTGCCGTCTTGTATGTCGTCTGGTCTGTCGTCTGGACTGTCGTCTTGTCTGCCGTCTTGTCTGCCGTCTTGTCTGCCGTCTTGTCTGCCGTCTTGTCTGCTGTCTTGTCTGCCGTCTTGTCTGCCGTCTTGTCTGCCGTCTTGTCTGCCGTCTTAACGGCCATCTTGTCTGCCGTCTTGTATGCCGTCTTGTCTGCCGTCTTGTCTGCCGTCTTGTCTGCCGTCTTCTCTGCCGTCTTGTCTACCGTCTTGTCTGCCGTCTTGTATGTCGTCTGGTCTGTCGTCCTGTCTGCCGTCTTTTCTGCCGTCTTGTCTGCCGTCTTGTCTGCCTTCTTGTCTGCCGTCTTGTCTGCCGTCTTGTCTGCCGTCTTGTCTGCCGTCTTGTCTGCCGTCTTGTCTGCCGTCTTGTCTGCCGTCTTGTCTGCCGTCTTGTCTGCCGTCTTGTGTGACGTCTTGTCTGCCGTCTTCTCTGCCGTCTTGTCTACCGTCTTGTATGCCGTCCTGTCTGCCGTCTTGTATGTCGTCTGGTCTGTCGTCCTGTCTGCCGTCTTGTCTGCCGTCTTGTCTGCCGTCTTGTCTGCCGTCTTGTCTGCCGTCTTGTCTGCCGTCTTGTCTGCCGTCCTGTCTGCCGTCTTATCTGCCGTCTTGTCTGCCGTCTTGTCTGCCGTCTTGTCTGCCGTCCTGTCTGCCGTCTTATCTGCCGTCTTGTCTGCCGTCTTGTCTGCCGTCTTGTCTGCTGACTTATCTGCCGTCTTGTCTGCCGTCTTCTCTGCCGTCTTGTCTGCCGTCTTGTCTGCCGTCCTGTCTGCCGTCTTGTCTGCCGTCTTGTCTGCCGTCTTGTCTGCCGTCCTGTCTGCCGTCCTGTCTGCCGTCCTGTCTGCCGTCTTGTCTGCCGTCTTGTCTGCCGTCTTGTCTGCCGTCTTGTCTGCCGTCTTGTCTGCCGTCTTCTCTGCCGTCTTCTCTGCCGTCTTCTCTGCCGTCTTGTCTACCGTCTTGTCTGCCGTCTTGTATGTCGTCTGGTCTGTCGTCCTGTCTGCCGTCTTGTCTGCCGTCTTGTCTGCCGTCTTGTCTGCCGTCTTCTCTGCAGTCTTGTCTACCGTCTTGTCTGCCGTCTTGTCTGCCGTCCTGTCTGCCGTCTTATCTGCCGTCTTGTCTGCCGTCTTGTCTGCCGTCCTGTCTGCCGTCCTGTCTGCCGTCTTCTCTGCCGTCTTCTCTGCCGTCTTGTCTACCGTCTTGTCTGCCGTCTTGTCTGCCGTCTTGTCTGCCGTCCTGTCTGCCGTCTTATCTGCCGTCTTGTCTGCCGTCTTGTCTGCCGTCCTGTCTGCCGTCTTGTCTGCCGTCTTGTGTGCCGTCTTGTCTGCCGTCTTGTCTGCCGTCTTGTCTGCCGTCTTGTCTGCCGTCTTTTATGTCGTCTTGTGTGCCGTCTTGTCTGCCATCTTGTCTGCCATCTTGTCTGCCGTCTTGTCTGCCGTCTTGTCTGCCGTCTTGTCTGCCGTCTTGTCTGCCGTCTTGTCTGCCGACTTAATTGCCGTCTTGTCTGCCGTCTTGTCTGCCGTCTTGTCTGCCGTCTTGTCTGCCGTCTTCTCTGCCGTCTTCTCTGCCGTCCTGTCTGCCGTCCTGTCTGCCGTCTTGTCTGCCGTCTTGTCTGCCGTCTTGTCTGCCGTCTTGTCTGCCGTCTTGTATGTCGTCTGGTCTGTCGTCCTGTCTGCCGTCTTGTCTGCCGTCTTGTCTGCCGTCTTGTCTGCCGTCTTGTCTGCCGTCTTGTCTGCCGTCTTGTCTGCCGTCTTGTCTGCCGTCCTGTCTGCCGTCCTGTCTGCCGTCTTATCTGCCGTCTTGTCTGCCGTCTTGTCTGCTGACTTATCTGCCGTCTTGTCTGCCGTCTTCTCTGCCGTCTTGTCTACCGTCTTGTCTGCCGTCTCGTATGTCGTCTGGTCTGTCGTCTTGTCTGCCGTCTTGTCTGCCGTCTTGTCTGCCGTCTTCTCTGCCGTCTTCTCTGCCGTCTTGTCTACCGTCTTGTCTGCCGTCTTGTCTGCCGTCTTGTCTGCCGTCCTGTCTGCCGTCTTATCTGCCGTCTTGTCTGCCGTCTTGTCTGCCGTCCTGTCTGCCGTCCTGTCTGCCGTCCTGTCTGCCGTCTTGTCTGCCGTCTTGTCTGCCGTCTTGTCTGCCGTCTTGTCTGCCGTCTTGTCTGTCGTCTTGTCTGCCGTCTTGTCTGCCGTCTTGTCTGCCGTCTTGTCTGCCGTCTTGTCTGCCGTCTTGTCTGCCGTCTTGTCTGCCGTCTTGTCTGCCGACTTATCTGCCGTCTTGTCTGCCGACTTATCTGCCGTCTTGTCTGCCGTCTTGTCTGCCGTCTTGTCTGCCGTCTTGTATGTCGTCTGGTCTGCCGTCTTGTATGTCGTCTGGTCTGTCGTCTTGTCTGCCGTCTTGTCTGCCGTCTTGTCTGCCGTCTTGTCTGCCGTCTTCTCTGCCGTCTTCTCTGCCGTCTTGTCTACCGTCTTGTCTGCCGTCTTGTCTGCCGTCTTGTCTGCCGTCCTGTCTGCCGTCTTATCTGCCGTCTTGTCTGCCGTCTTGTCTGCCGTCTTGTCTGCCGTCTTGTCTGCCGTCTTGTCTGCCGTCTTGTCTGCCGTCTTGTCTGCCGACTTGTCTGCCGTCTTGTCTGCCGTCTTGTCTGCCGTCTTGTCTGCCGTCCTGTCTGCCGTCTTATCTGCCGTCTTGTCTGCCGTCTTGTCTGCCGTCTTGTCTGCCGTCTTGTCTGCCGTCTTGTCTGCCGTCTTGTCTGCCGTCTTGTCTGCCGACTTGTCTGCCGTCTTGTCTGCCGTCTTGTCTGCCGTCTTGTCTGCCGTCTTGTCTGCCGTCTTCTCTGCCGTCTTCTCTGCCGTCCTGTCTGCCGTCCTGTCTGCCGTCTTGTCTGCCGTCTTGTCTGCCGTCTTGTCTGCCGTCTTGTCTGCCGTCTTGTCTGCCGACTTGTCTGCCGTCTTGTCTGCCGTCTTGTCTGCCGTCTTGTCTGCCGACTTATCTGCCGTCTTGTCTGCCGTCTTGTCTGCCGTCTTGTATGTCGTCTGGTCTGTCGTCTGGACTGTCGTCTTGTCTGCCGTCTTGTCTGTCGTCTTGTCTGCCGTCTTGTCTGCCGTCTTGTCTGCCGTCTTGTCTGCCGTCTTGTCTGCCGTCTTGTCTGCCGACTTGTCTGCCGTCTTGTCTGCCGTCTTGTCTGCCGACTTATCTGCCGTCTTGTCTGCCGTCTTGTCTGCCGTCTTGTATGTCGTCTGGTCTGTCGTCTGGACTGTCGTCTTGTCTGCCGTCCTGTCTGCCGTCTTATCTGCCGTCTTGTCTGCCGTCTTGTCTGCCGTCTTGTATGTCGTCTGGTCTGCCGTCTTGTATGTCGTCTGGTCTGTCGTCTTGTCTGCCGTCTTGTCTGCCGTCTTGTCTGCCGTCTTGTCTGCCGTCTTGTCTGCCGTCTTCTCTGCCGTCTTGTCTACCGTCTTGTCTGCCGTCTTGTCTGCCGTCTTGTCTGCCGTCTTGTCTGCCGTCCTGTCTGCCGTCTTATCTGCCGTCTTGTCTGCCGTCTTGTCTGCCGTCTTGTCTGCCGTCTTGTCTGCCGTCTTGTCTGCCGTCTTGTCTGCCGACTTGTCTGCCGTCTTGTCTGCCGTCTTGTCTGCCGTCTTGTCTGCCGTCTTGTCTGCCGTCTTGTCTGCCGACTTGTCTGCCGTCTTGTCTGCCGTCTTGTCTGCCGTCTTGTCTGCCGACTTATCTGCCGTCTTGTCTGCCGTCTTGTCTGCCGTCTTGTATGTCGTCTGGTCTGTCGTCTGGACTGTCGTCTTGTCTGCCGTCTTGTCTGTCGTCTTGTCTGCCGTCTTGTCTGCCGTCTTGTCTGCCGTCTTGTCTGCCGTCTTGTCTGCCGACTTGTCTGCCGTCTTGTCTGCCGTCTTGTCTGCCGTCTTGTCTGCCGACTTATCTGCCGTCTTCTCTGCCGTCTTCTCTGCCGTCTTGTCTACCGTCTTGTCTGCCGTCTTGTCTGCCGTCTTGTCTGCCGTCCTGTCTGCCGTCTTATCTGCCGTCTTGTCTGCCGTCTTGTCTGCCGTCTTGTATGTCGTCTGGTCTGCCGTCTTGTATGTCGTCTGGTCTGTCGTCTTGTCTGCCGTCTTGTCTGCCGTCTTGTCTGCCGTCTTGTCTGCCGTCTTCTCTGCCGTCTTCTCTGCCGTCTTGTCTACCGTCTTGTCTGCCGTCTTGTCTGCCGCCTTGTCTGCCGTCCTGTCTGCCGTCTTATCTGCCGTCTTGTCTGCCGTCTTGTCTGCCGTCCTGTCTGCCGTCCTGTCTGCCGTCCTGTCTGCCGTCTTGTCTGCCGTCTTGTCTGCCGTCTTGTCTGCCGTCTTGTCTGCCGTCTTCTCTGCAGTCTTGTCTACCGTCTTGTCTGCCGTCTTGTCTGCCGTCTTGTCTGCCGTCTTGTCTGCCGTCTTGTCTGCCGTCTTGTCTGCCGACTTAATTGCCGTCTTGTCTGCCGTCTTGTCTGCCGTCTTCTCTGCCGTCTTGTCTACCGTCTTGTCTGCCGTCTTGTCTGCCGTCTTGTCTGCCGTCTTGTCTGCCATCTTGTCTGCCGCCTTGTCTGCCGTCTTGTCTGCCGTCTTGTCTGCCGTCTTGTCTGCTGTCTTGTATGTCGTCTGGTCTGCCGTCTTGTATGTCGTCTGGTCTGTCGTCTTGTCTGCCGTCTTGTCTGCCGTCTTGTCTGCCGTCTTGTCTGCCGTCTTCTCTGCCGTCTTCTCTGCCGTCTTGTCTACCGTCTTGTCTGCCGTCTTGTCTGCCGTCTTGTCTGCCGTCCTGTCTGCCGTCTTATCTGCCGTCTTGTCTGCCGTCTTGTCTGCCGTCCTGTCTGCCGTCCTGTCTGCCGTCCTGTCTGCCGTCTTGTCTGCCGTCTTGTCTGCCGTCTTGTCTGCCGTCTTGTCTGCCGTCTTGTCTGCCGTCTTGTCTGTCGTCTTGTCTGCCGTCTTGTCTGCCGTCTTGTCTGCCGTCTTGTCTGCCGTCTTGTCTGCCGTCTTGTCTGCCGTCTTGTCTGCCGTCTTGTCTGCCGACTTGTCTGCCGACTTATCTGCCGTCTTGTCTGCCGACTTATCTGCCGTCTTGTCTGCCGTCTTGTCTGCCGTCTTGTCTGCCGTCTTGTATGTCGTCTGGTCTGCCGTCTTGTATGTCGATGGTCTGTCGTCTTGTCTGCCGTCTTGTCTGCCGTCTTGTCTGCCGTCTTCTCTGCCGTCTTCTCTGCCGTCTTGTCTACCGTCTTGTCTGCCGTCTTGTCTGCCGTCTTGTCTGCCGTCCTGTCTGCCGTCTTATCTGCCGTCTTGTCTGCCGTCTTGTCTGCCGTCCTGTCTGCCGTCCTGTCTGCCGTCCTGTCTGCCGTCTTGTCTGCCGTCTTGTCTGCCGTCTTGTCTGCCGTCTTGTCTGTCGTCTTGTCTGCCGTCTTGTCTGCCGTCTTGTCTGCCGTCTTGTCTGCCGTCTTGTCTGCCGTCTTGTCTGCCGACTTGTCTGCCGTCTTGTCTGCCGTCTTGTCTGCCGTCTTGTCTGCCGACTTATCTGCCGTCTTGTCTGCCGTCTTGTCTGCCGTCTTGTATGTCGTCTGGTCTGTCGTCTGGACTGTCGTCTTGTCTGCCGTCTTGTCTGTCGTCTTGTCTGCCGTCTTGTCTGCCGTCTTGTCTGCCGTCTTGTCTGCCGTCTTGTCTGCCGTCTTGTCTGCCGACTTGTCTGCCGTCTTGTCTGCCGTCTTGTCTGCCATCTTGTCTGCCGACTTATCTGCCGTCTTGTCTGCCGTCTTGTCTGCCGTCTTGTATGTCGTCTGGTCTGTCGTCTGGACTGTCGTCTTGTCTGCCGTCTTGTCTGCCGTCTTGTCTGCCGTCTTGTCTGCCGTCTTGTCTGCTGTCTTGTCTGCCGTCTTGTCTGCCGTCTTGTCTGCCGTCTTGTCTGCCGTCTTGTCTGCCGTCTTGTCTGCCGTCTTGTCTGCCGTCTTGTCTGCCGTCTTCTCTGCCGTCTTGTCTACCGTCTTGTCTGCCGTCTTGTATGTCGTCTGGTCTGTCGTCCTGTCTGCCGTCTTTTCTGCCGTCTTGTCTGCCGTCTTGTCTGCCTTCTTGTCTGCCGTCTTGTCTGCCGTCTTGTCTGCCGTCTTGTCTGCCGTCTTGTCTGCCGTCTTGTCTGCCGTCTTGTCTGCCGTCTTGTCTGCCGTCTTGTGTGACGTCTTGTCTGCCGTCTTCTCTGCCGTCTTGTCTACCGTCTTCTCTGCCGTCTTGTCTACCGTCTTGTATGCCGTCTTGTCTGCCGTCTTGTATGTCGTCTGGTCTGTCGTCCTGTCTGCCGTCTTGTCTGCCGTCTTGTCTGCCGTCTTGTCTGCCGTCTTGTCTGCCGTCTTGTCTGCCGTCCTGTCTGCCGTCTTATCTGCCGTCTTGTCTGCCGTCTTGTCTGCCGTCTTGTCTGCTGACTTATCTGCCGTCTTGTCTGCCGTCTTCTCTGCCGTCTTGTCTACCGTCTTGTCTGCCGTCTCGTATGTCGTCTGGTCTGTCGTCCTGTCTGCCGTCTTGTCTGCCGTCTTGTCTGCCGTCCTGTCTGCCGTCTTGTCTGCCGTCTTGTCTGCCGTCTTGTCTGCCGACTTATCTGCCGTCTTGTCTGCCGTCTTGTCTGCCGTCTTGTATGTCGTCTGGTCTGTCGTCTGGACTGTCGTCTTGTCTGCCGTCTTGTCTGTCGTCTTGTCTGCCGTCTTGTCTGCCGTCTTGTCTGCCGTCTTGTCTGCCGTCTTGTCTGCCGTCTTGTCTGCCGACTTGTCTGCCGTCTTGTCTGCCGTCTTGTCTGCCGTCTTGTCTGCCGACTTATCTGCCGTCTTGTCTGCCGTCTTGTCTGCCGTCTTGTATGTCGTCTGGTCTGTCGTCTGGACTGTCGTCTTGTCTGCCGTCTTGTCTGTCGTCTTGTCTGCCGTCTTGTCTGCCGTCTTGTCTGCCGTCTTGTCTGCCGTCTTGTCTGCCGTCTTGTCTGCCGACTTGTCTGCCGTCTTGTCTGCCGTCTTGTCTGCCATCTTGTCTGCCGACTTATCTGCCGTCTTGTCTGCCGTCTTGTCTGCCGTCTTGTATGTCGTCTGGTCTGTCGTCTGGACTGTCGTCTTGTCTGCCGTCTTGTCTGCCGTCTTGTCTGCCGTCTTGTCTGCCGTCTTGTCTGCTGTCTTGTCTGCCGTCTTGTCTGCCGTCTTGTCTGCCGTCTTGTCTGCCGTCTTGTCTGCCGTCCTGTCTGCCGTCTTGTCTGCCGTCTTGTCTGCCGTCTTGTCTGCCGACTTATCTGCCGTCTTGTCTGCCGTCTTGTCTGCCGTCTTGTATGTCGTCTGGTCTGTCGTCTGGACTGTCGTCTTGTCTGCCGTCTTGTCTGTCGTCTTGTCTGCCGTCTTGTCTGCCGTCTTGTCTGCCGTCTTGTCTGCCGACTTGTCTGCCGTCTTGTCTGCCGTCTTGTCTGCCGTCTTGTCTGCCGACTTATCTGCCGTCTTGTCTGCCGTCTTGTCTGCCGTCTTGTATGTCGTCTGGTCTGTCGTCTGGACTGTCGTCTTGTCTGCCGTCTTGTCTGTCGTCTTGTCTGCCGTCTTGTCTGCCGTCTTGTCTGCCGTCTTGTCTGCCGTCTTGTCTGCCGTCTTGTCTGCCGACTTGTCTGCCGTCTTGTCTGCCGTCTTGTCTGCCATCTTGTCTGCCGACTTATCTGCCGTCTTGTCTGCCGTCTTGTCTGCCGTCTTGTATGTCGTCTGGTCTGTCGTCTGGACTGTCGTCTTGTCTGCCGTCTTGTCTGCCGTCTTGTCTGCCGTCTTGTCTGCCGTCTTGTCTGCTGTCTTGTCTGCCGTCTTGTCTGCCGTCTTGTCTGCCGTCTTGTCTGCCGTCTTGTCTGCCGTCTTGTCTGCCGTCTTGTCTGCCGTCTTGTCTGCCGTCTTGTCTGCCGTCTTCTCTGCCGTCTTGTCTACCGTCTTGTCTGCCGTCTTGTATGTCGTCTGGTCTGTCGTCCTGTCTGCCGTCTTTTCTGCCGTCTTGTCTGCCGTCTTGTCTGCCTTCTTGTCTGCCGTCTTGTCTGCCGTCTTGTCTGCCGTCTTGTCTGCCGTCTTGTCTGCCGTCTTGTCTGCCGTCTTGTCTGCCGTCTTGTCTGCCGTCTTGTGTGACGTCTTGTCTGCCGTCTTCTCTGCCGTCTTGTCTACCGTCTTCTCTGCCGTCTTGTCTACCGTCTTGTATGCCGTCTTGTCTGCCGTCTTGTATGTCGTCTGGTCTGTCGTCCTGTCTGCCGTCTTGTCTGCCGTCTTGTCTGCCGTCTTGTCTGCCGTCTTGTCTGCCGTCTTGTCTGCCGTCCTGTCTGCCGTCTTATCTGCCGTCCTGTCTGCCGTCTTTTCTGCCGTCTTGTCTGCCGTCTTGTCTGCCTTCTTGTCTGCCGTCTTGTCTGCCGTCTTGTCTGCCGTCTTGTCTGCCGTCTTGTCTGCCGTCTTGTCTGCCGTCTTGTCTGCCGTCTTGTCTGCCGTCTTGTCTGCCGACTTGTCTGCCGTCTTGTCTGCCGTCTTGTCTGCCATCTTGTCTGCCGACTTATCTGCCGTCTTGTCTGCCGTCTTGTCTGCCGTCTTGTATGTCGTCTGGTCTGTCGTCTGGACTGTCGTCTTGTCTGCCGTCTTGTCTGCCGTCTTGTCTGCCGTCTTGTCTGCCGTCTTGTCTGCCGTCTTGTCTGCCGTCTTGTCTGTCGTCTTGTCTGCCGTCTTGTCTGCCGTCTTGTCTGCCGTCTTGTCTGCCGTCTTGTCTGCCGTCTTGTCTGCCGTCTTGTCTGCCGTCTTGTCTGCCGACTTGTCTGCCGACTTATCTGCCGTCTTGTCTGCCGACTTATCTGCCGTCTTGTCTGCCGTCTTGTCTGCCGTCTTGTCTGCCGTCTTGTATGTCGTCTGGTCTGCCGTCTTGTATGTCGATGGTCTGTCGTCTTGTCTGCCGTCTTGTCTGCCGTCTTGTCTGCCGTCTTCTCTGCCGTCTTCTCTGCCGTCTTGTCTACCGTCTTGTCTGCCGTCTTATCTGCCGTCTTGTCTGCCGTCTTGTCTGCCGTCCTGTCTGCCGTCCTGTCTGCCGTCCTGTCTGCCGTCTTGTCTGCCGTCTTGTCGGCCGTCTTGTCTGCCGTCTTGTCTGCCGTCTTGTCTGTCGTCTTGTCTGCCGTCTTGTCTGCCGTCTTGTCTGCCGTCTTGTCTGCCGTCTTGTCTGCCGTCTTGTCTGCCGTCTTGTCTGCCGTCTTGTCTGCCGACTTATCTGCCGTCTTGTCTGCCGACTTATCTGCCGTCTTGTCTGCCGTCTTGTCTGCCGTCTTGTCTGCCGTCTTGTATGTCGTCTGGTCTGCCGTCTTGTATGTCGTCTGGTCTGTCGTCTTGTCTGCCGTCTTGTCTGCCGTCTTGTCTGCCGTCTTGTCTGCCGTCTTCTCTGCCGTCTTCTCTGCCGTCTTGTCTACCGTCTTGTCTGCCGTCTTGTCTGCCGTCTTGTCTGCCGTCCTGTCTGCCGTCTTATCTGCCGTCTTGTCTGCCGTCTTGTCTGCCGTCTTGTCTGCCGTCTTGTCTGCCGTCTTGTCTGCCGACTTGTCTGCCGTCTTGTCTGCCGTCTTGTCTGCCGTCTTGTCTGCCGTCTTGTCTGCCGTCTTCTCTGCCGTCTTCTCTGCCGTCCTGTCTGCCGTCCTGTCTGCCGTCTTGTCTGCCGTCTTGTCTGCCGTCTTGTCTGCCGTCTTGTCTGCCGTCTTGTCTGTCGTCTTGTCTGCCGTCTTGTATGCCGTCTTGTCTGCCGTCTTGTATGTCGTCTGGTCTGTCGTCCTGTCTGCCGTCTTGTCTGCCGTCTTGTCTGCCGTCTTGTCTGCCGTCTTGTCTGCCGACTTATCTGCCGTCTTGTCTGCCGTCTTGTCTGCCGTCTTGTATGTCGTCTGGTCTGTCGTCTGGACTGTCGTCTTGTCTGCCGTCTTGTCTGTCATCTTGTCTGCCGTCTTGTCTGCCGTCTTGTCTGCCGTCTTGTCTGCCGTCTTGTCTGCCGTCTTGTCTGCCGTCTTGTATGTCGTCTGGTCTGTCGTCTGGACTGTCGTCTTGTCTGCCGTCTTGTCTGCCGTCTTGTCTGCCGTCTTGTCTGCCGTCTTGTCTGCCGTCTTGTCTGCCGTCTTGTCTGCCGTCTTGTCTGCCGTCTTGTCTGCCGTCTTGTCTGCCGTCTTGTCTGCCGTCTTGTCTGCCGTCTTGTCTGCCGTCTTGTCTACCGTCTTGTCTGCCGTCTTGTATGTCGTCTGGTCTGTCGTCCTGTCTGCCGTCTTTTCTGCCGTCTTGTCTGCCGTCTTGTCTGCCTTCTTGTCTGCCGTCTTGTCTGCCGTCTTGTCTGCCGTCTTGTCTGCCGTCTTGTCTGCCGTCTTGTCTGCCGTCTTGTCTGCCGTCTTGTCTGCCGTCTTGTCTGCCGTCTTGTCTGCCGTCTTGTCTGCCGTCTTGTCTGCCGTCTTGTGTGACGTCTTGTCTGCCGTCTTCTCTGCCGTCTTGTCTACCGTCTTGTATGCCGTCTTGTCTGCCGTCTTGTATGTCGTCTGGTCTGTCGTCCTGTCTGCCGTCTTGTCTGCCGTCTTGTCTGCCGTCTTGTCTGCCGTCTTGTCTGCCGTCTTGTCTGCCGTCCTGTCTGCCGTCTTATCTGCCGTCTTGTCTGCCGTCTTGTCTGCCGTCTTGTCTGCTGACTTATCTGCCGTCTTGTCTGCCGTCTTCTCTGCCGTCTTGTCTACCGTCTTGTCTGCCGTCTCGTATGTCGTCTGGTCTGCCGTCTTGTCTGCCGTCTTGTCTGCCGTCTTGTCTGCCGTCTTCTCTGCCGTCTTCTCTGCCGTCTTGTCTACCGTCTTGCCGGCCGTCTTGTATGTGGTCTGGTCTGTCGTCCTGTCTGCCGTCTTGTCTGCCGTCTTGTCTGCCGTCTTGTCTGCCCTCTTCTCTGCAGTCTTGTCTACCGTCTTGTCTGCCGTCTTGTCTGCCGTCCTGTCTGCCGTCTTATCTGCCGTCTTGTCTGCTGTCTTGTCTGCCGTCCTGTCTGCCGTCCTGTCTGCCGTCTTCTCTGCCGTCTTCTCTGCCGTCTTGTCTACCGTCTTGTCTGCCGTCTTGTCTGCCGTCCTGTCTGCCGTCTTATCTGCCGTCTTGTCTGCCGTCTTGTCTGCCGTCCTGTCTGCCGTCTTGTCTGCCGTCTTGTGTGCCGTCTTGTCTGCCGTCTTGTCTGCCGTCTTGTCTGCCGTCTTTTATGTCGTCTTGTGTGCCGTCTTGTCTGCCATCTTGTCTGCCATCTTGTCTGCCGTCTTGTCTGCCGTATTGCCTGCCGTCTTGTCTGCCGTCTTAATGGCCATCTTGTCTGCCGTCTTATCTGCCGTCTTATCTGCCGTGTTGTATGTCGTCTTGTCTGCCGCCTTGTCTGCCGTCTTGTCTGCCGTCTTGTCTGCCTTTTTGTCTGACTTTTTGTCTGCCTTTTTGTCTGCCGTCTTGTCTACCGTCTTGTCTGCTGTCTTGTCTGCCGTCTTTTATGTTGTCTTGTGTGCCGTCTTGTCTGCCATCTTGTCTGCCGTCTTGTCTGCCGTCTTGTCTGCCGTCTTGTCTGCCGTCTTGTCTACCGTCTTGTCTGCCGTCTTGTCTGCCGTCTTGTCTGCCGTCCTGTCTGCCGTCTTATCTGCCGTCTGGTCTGTCGTCTTGTCTGCCGTCTTGTCTGCCGTCTTGTCTGCCGTCTTCTCTGCCGTCTTCTCTGCCGTCTTGTCTACCGTCTTGTCTGCCGTCTTGTCTGCCGTCTTGTCTGCCGTCTTGTCTGCCGTCCTGTCTGCCGTCTTATCTGCCGTCTTGTCTGCCGTCTTGTCTGCCGTCCTGTCTGCCGTCCTGTCTGCCGTCCTGTCTGCCGTCTTGTCTGCCGTCTTGTCTGCCGTCTTGTCTGCCGTCTTGTCTGCCGTCTTGTCTACCGTCTTGTCTGCCGTCTTGTCTGCCGTCTTGTCTGGCGTCCTGTCTGCCGTCTTATCTGCCGTCTGGTCTGTCGTCTTGTCTGCCGTCTTGTCTGCCGTCTTGTCTGCCGTCTTGTCTGCCGTCTTCTCTGCCGTCTTCTCTGCCGTCTTGTCTACCGTCTTGTCTGCCGTCTTGTCTGCCGTCTTGTCTGCCGTCCTGTCTGCCGTCTTATCTGCCGTCTTGTCTGCCGTCTTGTCTGCCGTCCTGTCTGCCGTCTTGTCTGCCGACTTGTCTGCCGTCTTGTCTGCCGTCTTGTCTGCCGTCTTGTCTGCCGACTTATCTGCCGTCTTGTCTGCCGTCTTGTCTGCCGTCTTGTATGTCGTCTGGTCTGTCGTCTGGACTGTCGTCTTGTCTGCCGTCTTGTCTGTCGTCTTGTCTGCCGTCTTGTCTGCCGTCTTGTCTGCCGTCTTGTCTGCCGTCTTGTCTGCCGTCTTGTCTGCCGACTTGTCTGCCGTCTTGTCTGCCGTCTTGTCTGCCGTCTTGTCTGCCGACTTATCTGCCGTCTTGTCTGCCGTCTTGTCTGCCGTCTTGTCTGCCGTCTTGTCTGCCGTCTTGTCTGCCGTCTTGTCTGCCGTCTTGTCTGCCGACTTGTCTGCCGTCTTGTCTGCCGTCTTGTCTGCCGTCTTGTCTGCCGACTTATCTGCCGTCTTGTCTGCCGTCTTGTCTGCCGTCTTGTATGTCGTCTGGTCTGTCGTCTGGACTGTCGTCTTGTCTGCCGTCTTGTCTGCCGACTTGTCTGCCGTCTTGTCTGCCGTCTTGTCTGCCGTCTTGTCTGCCGTCTTGTCTGCCGTCTTGTCTGCCGTCTTGTCTGCCGTCTTGTCTGCCGTCTTGTCTGCCGTCTTGTCTGCCGTCTTCTCTGCCGTCTTGTCTGCCGTCTTGTCTGCCGTCTTGTCTGCCGTCTTGTCTGCCGTCTTGTCTGCCGTCTTGTCTGCCGTCTTGTCTGCCGTCTTGTCTGCCGTCTTGTCTGCCGTCTTGTCTGCCGTCTTGTGTGACGTCTTGTCTGCCGTCTTCTCTGCCGTCTTGTCTACCGTCTTGTATGCCGTCTTGTCTGCCGTCTTGTATGTCGTCTGGTCTGTCGTCTTGTCTGCCGTCTTGTCTGCCGTCTTGTCTGCCGTCTTGTCTGCCGTCTTGTCTGCCGTCTTGTCTGCCGTCTTGTCTGCCGTCTTGTCTGCCGTCTTGTCTGCCGTCTTGTCTGCCGTCTTGTCTGCCGTCTTGTGTGACGTCTTGTCTGCCGTCTTCTCTGCCGTCTTGTCTACCGTCTTGTATGCCGTCTTGTCTGCCGTCTTGTATGTCGTCTGGTCTGTCGTCCTGTCTGCCGTCTTGTCTGCCGTCTTGTCTGCCGTCTTGTCTGCCGTCTTGTCTGCCGTCTTGTCTGCCGTCCTGTCTGCCGTCTTATCTGCCGTCTTGTCTGCCGTCTTGTCTCCCGTCTTGTCTGCTGACTTATCTGCCGTCTTGTCTGCCGTCTTCTCTGCCGTCTTGTCTACCGTCTTGTCTGCCGTCTCGTATGTCGTCTGGTCTGTCGTCCTGTCTGCCGTCTTGTCTGCCGTCTTGTCTGCCGTCCTGTCTGCCGTCTTGTCTGCCGTCTTGTCTGCCGTCTTGTCTGCCGTCCTGTCTGCCGTCCTGTCTGCCGTCCTGTCTGCCGTCTTGTCTGCCGTCTTGTCTGCCGTCTTGTCTGCCGTCTTGTCTGCCGTCTTGTCTGCCGTCTTGTCTGCCGTCTTCTCTGCCGTCTTCTCTGCCGTCTTGTCTACCGTCTTGCCGGCCGTCTTGTATGTGGTCTGGTCTGTCGTCCTGTCTGCCGTCTTGTCTGCCGTCTTGTCTGCCGTCTTGTCTGCCGTCTTCTCTGCAGTCTTGTCTACCGTCTTGTCTGCCGTCTTGTCTGCCGTCCTGTCTGCCGTCTTATCTGCCGTCTTGTCTGCCGTCTTGTCTGCCGTCCTGTCTGCCGTCCTGTCTGCCGTCTTCTCTGCCGTCTTCTCTGCCGTCTTGTCTACCGTCTTGTCTGCCGTCTTGTCTGCCGTCTTGTCTGCCGTCCTGTCTGCCGTCTTATCTGCCGTCTTGTCTGCCGTCTTGTCTGCCGTCCTGTCTGCCGTCTTGTCTGCCGTCTTGTGTGCCGTCTTGTCTGCCGTCTTGTCTGCCGTCTTGTCTGCCGTCTTTTATGTCGTCTTGTGTGCCGTCTTGTCTGCCATCTTGTCTGCCATCTTGTCTGCCGTCTTGTCTGCCGTATTGCCTGCCGTCTTGTCTGCCGTCTTAATGGCCATCTTGTCTGCCGTCTTATCTGCCGTCTTATCTGCCGTGTTGTATGTCGTCTTGTCTGCCGCCTTGTCTGCCGTCTTGTCTGCCGTCTTGTCTGCCTTTTTGTCTGACTTTTTGTCTGCCTTTTTGTCTGCCGTCTTGTCTACCGTCTTGTCTGCTGTCTTGTCTGCCGTCTTGTCTGCCGTCTTTTATGTTGTCTTGTGTGCCGTCTTGTCTGCCATCTTGTCTGCCGTCTTGTCTGCCGTCTTGTCTGCCGTCTTGTCTGCCGTCTTGTCTACCGTCTTGTCTGCCGTCTTGTCTGCCGTCCTGTCTGCCGTCCTATCTGCCGTCTGGTCTGTCGTCTTGTCTGCCGTCTTGTCTGCCGTCTTGTCTGCCGTCTTGTCTGCCGTCTTCTCTGCCGTCTTCTCTGCCGTCTTGTCTACCGTCTTGTCTGCCGTCTTGTCTGCCGTCTTGTCTGCCGTCCTGTCTGCCGTCTTATCTGCCGTCTTGTCTGCCGTCTTGTCTGCCGTCCTGTCTGCCGTCCTGTCTGCCGTCCTGTCTGCCGTCTTGTCTGCCGTCTTGTCTGCCGTCTTGTCTGCCGTCTTGTCTACCGTCTTGTCTGCCGTCTTGTCTGCCGTCTTGTCTGGCGTCTTGTCTGCCGTCTTGTCTGCCGACTTATCTGCCGTCTTGTCTGCCGTCTTGTCTGCCGTCTTGTATGTCGTCTGGTCTGTCGTCTGGACTGTCGTCTTGTCTGCCGTCTTGTCTGCCGTCTTGTCTGCCGTCTTCTCTGCCGTCTTGTCTACCGTCTTGTCTGCCGTCTCGTATGTCGTCTGGTCTGTCGTCCTGTCTGTCGTCTGGACTGTCGTCTTGTCTGCCGTCTTGTCTGTCGTCTTGTCTGCCGTCTTGTCTGCCGTCTTGTCTGCCGTCTTGTCTGCCGTCTTGTCTGCCGTCTTGTCTGCCGACTTGTCTGCCGTCTTGTCTGCCGTCTTGTCTGCCGTCTTGTCTGCCGACTTATCTGCCGTCTTGTCTGCCGTCTTGTCTGCCGTCTTGTATGTCGTCTGGTCTGTCGTCTGGACTGTCGTCTTGTCTGCCGTCTTGTCTGCCGTCTTGTCTGCCGTCTTGTCTGCCGTCTTGTCTGCCGTCTTGTCTGCCGTCTTCTCTGCCGTCTTCTCTGCCGTCCTGTCTGCCGTCCTGTCTGCCGTCTTGTCTGCCGTCTTGTCTGCCGTCTTGTCTGCCGTCTTGTCTGCCGTCTTGTCTGTCGTCTTGTCTGCCGTCTTGTCTGCCGTCTTGTCTGCCGTCTTGTCTGCCGTCTTGTCTGCCGTCTTGTCTGCCGACTTGTCTGCCGTCTTGTCTGCCGTCTTGTCTGCCGTCTTGTCTGCCGACTTATCTGCCGTCTTGTCTGCCGTCTTGTATGTCGTCTGGTCTGTCGTCTGGACTGTCGTCTTGTCTGCCGTCTTGTCTGTCGTCTTGTCTGCCGTCTTGTCTGCCGTCTTGTCTGCCGTCTTGTCTGCCGTCTTGTCTGCCAACTTGTCTGCCGTCTTGTCCGCCGTCTTGTCTGCCGACTTATCTGCCGTCTTGTCTGCCGTCTTGTCTGCCGTCTTGTATGTCGTCTTGTCTGCCGTCTGGACTGTCGTCTTGTCTGCCGTCTTGTCTGCCGTCTTGTCTGCCGTCTTGTCTGCCGTCTTGTCTGCCGTCTTGTCTGCCGTCTTGTCTGCCGTCTTGTCTGCCGTCTTGTCTGCCGTCTTGTCTGCCGTCTTGTCTGCCGTCTTCTCTGCCGTCTTGTCTACCGTCTTGTCTGCCGTCTTGTATGTCGTCTGGTCTGTCGTCCTGTCTGCCGTCTTTTCTGCCGTCTTGTCTGCCGTCTTGTCTGCCTTCTTGTCTGCCGTCTTGTCTGCCGTCTTGTCTGCCGTCTTGTCTGCCGTCTTGTCTGCCGTCTTGTCTGCCGTCTTGTGTGACGTCTTGTCTGCCGTCTTCTCTGCCGTCTTGTCTACCGTCTTGTATGCCGTCTTGTCTGCCGTCTTGTATGTCGTCTGGTCTGTCGTCCTGTCTGCCGTCTTGTCTGCCGTCTTGTCTGCCGTCTTGTCTGCCGTCTTGTCTGTCGTCTTGTCTGCCGTCCTGTCTGCCGTCTTATCTGCCGTCTTGTCTGCCGTCTTGTCTGCCGTCTTGTCTGCTGACTTATCTGCCGTCTTGTCTGCCGTCTTCTCTGCCGTCTTGTCTACCGTCTTGTCTGCCGTCTCGTATGTCGTCTGGTCTGTCGTCCTGTCTGCCGTCCTGTCTGCCGTCCTGTCTGCCGTCTTGTCTGCCGTCTTGTCTGCCGTCTTGTCTGCCGTCTTGTCTGCCGTCTTGTCTGCCGTCTTCTCTGCCGTCTTCTCTGCCGTCTTGTCTACCGTCTTGCCGGCCGTCTTGTATGTGGTCTGGTCTGTCGTCCTGTCTGCCGTCTTGTCTGCCGTCTTGTCTGCCGTCTTGTCTGCCGTCTTCTCTGCAGTCTTGTCTACCGTCTTGTCTGCCGTCTTGTCTGCCGTCCTGTCTGCCGTCTTATCTGCCGTCTTGTCTGCCGTCTTGTTTGCCGTCCTGTCTGCCGTCCTGTCTGCCGTCTTCTCTGCCGTCTTCTCTGCCGTCTTGTCTACCGTCTTGTCTGCCGTCTTGTCTGCCGTCTTGTCTGCCGTCCTGTCTGCCGTCTTATCTGCCGTCTTGTCTGCCGTCTTGTCTGCCGTCCTGTCTGCCGTCTTGTCTGCCGTCTTGTGTGCCGTCTTGTCTGCCGTCTTGTCTGCCGTCTTGTCTGCCGTCTTTTATGTCGTCTTGTGTGCCGTCTTGTCTGCCATCTTGTCTGCCATCTTGTCTGCCGTCTTGTCTGCCGTATTGCCTGCCGTCTTGTCTGCCGTCTTAATGGCCATCTTGTCTGCCGTCTTATCTGCCGTCTTATCTGCCGTGTTGTATGTCGTCTTGTCTGCCGCCTTGTCTGCCGTCTTGTCTGCCGTCTTGTCTGCCTTTTTGTCTGACTTTTTGTCTGCCTTTTTGTCTGCCGTCTTGTCTACCGTCTTGTCTGCTGTCTTGTCTGCCGTCTTGTCTGCCGTCTTTTATGTTGTCTTGTGTGCCGTCTTGTCTGCCATCTTGTCTGCCGTCTTGTCTTCCGTCTTGTCTGCCGTCTTGTCTGCCGTCTTGTCTACCGTCTTGTCTGCCGTCTTGTCTGCCGTCTTGTCTGCCGTCCTGTCTGCCGTCTTATCTGCCGTCTGGTCTGTCGTCTTGTCTGCCGTCTTGTCTGCCGTCTTGTCTGCCGTCTTGTCTGCCGTCTTCTCTGCCGTCTTCTCTGCCGTCTTGTCTACCGTCTTGTCTGCCGTCTTGTCTGCCGTCTTGTCTGCCGTCCTGTCTGCCGTCTTATCTGCCGTCTTGTCTGCCGTCTTGTCTGCCGTCCTGTCTGCCGTCCTGTCTGCCGTCCTGTCTGCCGTCTTGTCTGCCGTCTTGTCTGCCGTCTTGTCTGCCGTCTTGTCTGCCGTCTTGTCTACCGTCTTGTCTGCCGTCTTGTCTGCCGTCTTGTCTGGCGTCCTGTCTGCCGTCTTATCTGCCGTCTGGTCTGTCGTCTTGTCTGCCGTCTTGTCTGCCGTCTTGTCTGCCGTCTTCTCTGCCGTCTTCTCTGCCGTCTTGTCTACCGTCTTGTCTGCCGTCTTGTCTGCCGTCTTGTCTGCCGTCCTGTCTGCCGTCTTATCTGCCGTCTTATCTGCCGTCTTGTCTGCCGTCTTGTCTGCCGTCCTGTCTGCCGTCTTGTCTGCCGACTTGTCTGCCGTCTTGTCTGCCGTCTTGTCTGCCGTCTTGTCTGCCGACTTATCTGCCGTCTTGTCTGCCGTCTTGTCTGCCGTCTTGTATGTCGTCTGGTCTGTCGTCTGGACTGTCGTCTTGTCTGCCGTCTTGTCTGTCGTCTTGTCTGCCGTCTTGTCTGCCGTCTTGTCTGCCGTCTTGTCTGCCGTCTTGTCTGCCGTCCTGTCTGCCGTCTTGTCTGCCGACTTGTCTGCCGTCTTGTCTGCCGTCTTGTCTGCCGTCTTGTCTGCCGACTTATCTGCCGTCTTATCTGCCGTCTTGTCTGCCGTCTTGTATGTCGTCTGGTCTGTCGTCTTGTCTGCCGTCTTGTCTGTCGTCTTGTCTGCCGTCTTGTCTGCCGTCTTGTCTGCCGTCTTGTCTGCCGACTTGTCTGCCGTCTTGTCTGCCGTCTTGTCTGCCGTCTTGTCTGCCGACTTATCTGCCGTCTTGTCTGCCGTCTTGTCTGCCGTCTTGTATGTCGTCTGGTCTGTCGTCTGGACTGTCGTCTTGTCTGCCGTCTTGTCTGCCGACTTGTCTGCCGTCTTGTCTGCCGTCTTGTCTGCCGTCTTGTCTGCCGTCTTGTCTGCCGTCTTCTCTGCCGTCTTGTCTACCGTCTTGTCTGCCGTCTTGTCTGCCGTCTTGTATGTCGTCCTGTCTGCCGTCTTTTCTGCCGTCTTGTCTGCCGTCTTGTCTGCCGTCTTGTCTGCCGTCCTGTCTGCCGTCCTGTCTGCCGTCTTATCTGCCGTCTTGTCTGCCGTCTGGTCTGTCGTCTTGTCTGCCGTCTTGTCTGCCGTCTTGTCTGCCGTCTTGTCTGCCGTCTTCTCTGCCGTCTTCTCTGCCGTCTTGTCTACCGTCTTGTCTGCCGTCTTGTCTGCCGTCTTGTCTGCCGTCCTGTCTGCCGTCTTATCTGCCGTCTTGTCTGCCGTCTTGTCTGCCGTCCTGTCTGCCGTCTTGTCTGCCGACTTGTCTGCCGTCTTGTCTGCCGTCTTGTCTGCCGTCTTGTCTGCCGACTTATCTGCCGTCTTGTCTGCCGTCTTGTCTGCCGTCTTGTATGTCGTCTGGTCTGTCGTCTGGACTGTCGTCTTGTCTGCCGTCTTGTCTGTCGTCTTGTCTGCCGTCTTGTCTGCCGTCTTGTCTGCCGTCTTGTCTGCCGTCTTGTCTGCCGTCTTGTCTGCCGACTTGTCTGCCGTCTTGTCTGCCGTCTTGTCTGCCGTCTTGTCTGCCGTCTTGTATGTCGTCTGGTCTGTCGTCTGGACTGTCGTCTTGTCTGCCGTCTTGTCTGCCGACTTGTCTGCCGTCTTGTCTGCCGTCTTGTCTGCCGTCTTGTCTGCCGTCTTGTCTGCCGTCTTCTCTGCCGTCTTGTCTACCGTCTTGTCTGCCGTCTTGTCTGCCGTCTTGTATGTCGTCTGGTCTGTCGTCCTGTCTGCCGTCTTGTCTGCCGTCTTGTCTGCCGTCTTGTCTGCCTTCTTGTCTGCCGTCCTGTCTGCCGTCTTATCTGCCGTCTTGTCTGCCGTCTTGTCTGCCGTCCTGTCTGCCGTCCTGTCTGCCGTCTTCTCTGCCGTCTTCTCTGCCGTCTTGTCTACCGTCTTGTCTGCCGTCTTGTCTGCCGTCTTGTCTGCCGTCCTGTCTGCCGTCTTATCTGCCGTCTTGTCTGCCGTCTTGTCTGCCGTCCTGTCTGCCGTCTTGTCTGCCGTCTTGTGTGCCGTCTTGTCTGCCGTCTTGTCTGCCGTCTTTTATGTCGTCTTGTGTGCCGTCTTGTCTGCCATCTTGTCTGCCATCTTGTCTGCCGTCTTGTCTGCCGTATTGCCTGCAGTCTTGTCTGCCGTCTTAATGGCCATCTTGTCTGCCGTCTTATCTGCCGTCTTATCTGCCGTGTTGTATGTCGTCTTGTCTGCCGCCTTGTCTGCCGTCTTGTCTGCCGTCTTGTCTGCCGTCTTGTCTGCCTTTTTGTCTGACTTTTTGTCTGCCTTTTTGTCTGCCGTCTTGTCTACCGTCTTGTCTGCTGTCTTGTCTGCCGTCTTGTCTGCCGTCTTTTATGTTGTCTTGTGTGCCGTCTTGTCTGCCATCTTGTCTGCCGTCTTGTCTTCCGTCTTGTCTGCCGTCTTGTCTGCCGTCTTGTCTACCGTCTTGTCTGCCGTCTTGTCTGCCGTCTTGTCTGCCGTCCTGTCTGCCGTCTTATCTGCCGTCTGGTCTGTCGTCTTGTCTGCCGTCTTGTCTGCCGTCTTGTCTGCCGTCTTGTCTGCCGTCTTCTCTGCCGTCTTCTCTGCCGTCTTGTCTGCCGTCTTGTCTGCCGTCTTGTCTGCCGTCCTGTCTGCCGTCTTATCTGCCGTCTTGTCTGCCGTCTTGTCTGCCGTCCTGTCTGCCGTCCTGTCTGCCGTCCTGTCTGCCGTCTTGTCTGCCGTCTTGTCTGCCGTCTTGTCTGCCGTCTTGTCTGCCGTCTTGTCTACCGTCTTGTCTGCCGTCTTGTCTGCCGTCTTGTCTGGCGTCCTGTCTGCCGTCTTATCTGCCGTCTGGTCTGTCGTCTTGTCTGCCGTCTTGTCTGCCGTCTTGTCTGCCGTCTTGTCTGCCGTCTTCTCTGCCGTCTTCTCTGCCGTCTTGTCTACCGTCTTGTCTGCCGTCTTGTCTGCCGTCTTGTCTGCCGTCCTGTCTGCCGTCTTATCTGCCGTCTTGTCTGCCGTCTTGTCTGCCGTCCTGTCTGCCGTCTTGTCTGCCGACTTGTCTGCCGTCTTGTCTGCCGTCTTGTCTGCCGTCTTGTCTGCCGACTTATCTGCCGTCTTGTCTGCCGTCTTGTCTGCCGTCTTGTATGTCGTCTGGTCTGTCGTCTGGACTGTCGTCTTGTCTGCCGTCTTGTCTGTCGTCTTGTCTGCCGTCTTGTCTGCCGTCTTGTCTGCCGTCTTGTCTGCCGTCTTGTCTGCCGTCTTGTCTGCCGACTTGTCTGCCGTCTTGTCTGCCGTCTTGTCTGCCGTCTTGTCTGCCGACTTATCTGCCGTCTTGTCTGCCGTCTTGTCTGCCGTCTTGTATGTCGTCTGGTCTGTCGTCTGGACTGTCGTCTTGTCTGCCGTCTTGTCTGCCGACTTGTCTGCCGTCTTGTCTGCCGTCTTGTCTGCCGTCTTGTCTGCCGTCTTGTCTGCCTTCTTGTCTGCCGTCTTGTCTGCCGTCTTGTCTGCCGTCTTGTCTGCCGTCTTGTCTGCCGTCTTGTCTGCCGTCTTGTCTGCCGTCTTGTCTGCCGTCTTGTCTGCCGTCTTGTCTGCCGTCTTGTGTGACGTCTTGTCTGCCGTCTTCTCTGCCGTCTTGTCTACCGTCTTGTATGCCGTCTTGTCTGCCGTCTTGTATGTCGTCTGGTCTGTCGTCTTGTCTGCCGTCTTGTCTGCCGTCTTGTCTGCCGTCTTGTCTGCCGTCTTATCTGCCGTCTTGTCTGCCGTCCTGTCTGCCGTCTTATCTGCCGTCTTGTCTGCCGTCTTGTCTGCCGTCTTGTCTGCTGACTTATCTGCCGTCTGGTCTGTCGTCCTGTCTGCCGTCTTGTCTGCCGTCTTGTCTGCCGTCTTCTCTGCCGTCTTGTCTACCGTCTTGTCTGCCGTCTTGTATGTCGTCTGGTCTGTCGTCCTGTCTGCCGTCTTGTCTGCCGTCTTGTCTGCCGTCTTGTCTGCCTTCTTGTCTGCCGTCTTGTCTGCCGTCTTGTCTGCCGTCTTGTCTGCCGTCTTGTCTGCCGACTTATCTGCCGTCTTGTCTGCCGTCTTGTCTGCCGTCTTGTATGTCGTCTGGTCTGTCGTCTGGACTGTCGTCTTGTCTGCCGTCTTGTCTGCCGTCTTGTCTGCCGTCTTGTCTGCCGTCTTGTCTGCCGTCTTGTCTGCCGTCTTGTCTGCCGTCTTCTCTGCCGTCTTGTCTACCGTCTTGTCTGCCGTCTTGTATGTCGTCTGGTCTGTCGTCCTGTCTGCCGTCTTGTCTGCCGTCTTGTCTGCCGTCTTGTCTGCCTTCTTGTCTGCCGTCTTGTCTGCCGTCTTGTCTGCCGTCTTGTCTGCCGTCTTGTCTGCCGTCTTGTCTGCCGTCTTGTCTGCCGTCTTGTCTGCCGTCTTGTCTGCCGTCTTGTCTGCCGTCTTGTGTGACGTCTTGTCTGCCGTCTTCTCTGCCGTCTTGTCTACCGTCTTGTATGCCGTCTTGTCTGCCGTCTTGTATGTCGTCTGGTCTGTCGTCTTGTCTGCCGTCTTGTCTGCCGTCTTGTCTGCCGTCTTGTCTGCCGTCTTGTCTGCCGTCTTGTCTGCCGTCCTGTCTGCCGTCTTATCTGCCGTCTTGTCTGCCGTCTTGTCTGCCGTCTTGTCTGCTGACTTATCTGCCGTCTGGTCTGTCGTCCTGTCTGCCGTCTTGTCTGCCGTCTTGTCTGCCGTCTTGTCTGCCGTCTTGTCTGCCGTCTTGTCTGCCGTCTTGTCTGCCGTCCTGTCTGCCGTCTTATCTGCCGTCTTGTCTGCCGTCTTGTCTGCCGTCTTGTCTGCTGACTTATCTGCCGTCTTGTCTGCCGTCTTCTCTGCCGTCTTGTCTGCCGTCTTGTCTGCCGTCTTGTCTGCCGTCTTGTCTGCCGTCTTGTCTGCCGTCTTGTCTGCCGACTTATCTGCCGTCTTGTCTGCCGTGTTGTCTGCCGTCTTGTCTGCCGTCTTGTCTGCCGTCTTGTCTACCGTCTTGTCTGCCGTCTTGTATGTCGTCTGGTCTGTCGTCCTGTCTGCCGTCTTGTCTGCCGTCTTGTCTGCCGTCTTGTCTGCCGTCTTGTCTGCCGTCTTGTCTGCCGTCTTGTCTGCCGACTTATCTGCCGTCTTGTCTGCCGTGTTGTCTGCCGTCTTGTCTGCCGTCTTGTCTGCCGTCTTGTCTGCCGTCCTGTCTGCCGTCTTATCTGCCGTCTTGTCTGCCGTCTTGTCTGCCGTCTTGTCTGCTGACTTATCTGCCGTCTTGTCTGCCGTCTTCTCTGCCGTCTTGTCTACCGTCTTGTCTGCCGTCTCGTATGTCGTCTGGTCTGTCGTCCTGTCTGCCGTCCTGTCTGCCGTCCTGTCTGCCGTCCTGTCTGCCGTCTTGTCTGCCGTCTTGTCTGCCGTCTTGTCTGCCGTCTTGTCTGCCGTCTTGTCTGCCGTCTTGTCTGCCGTCTTCTCTGCCGTCTTCTCTGCCGTCTTGTCTACCGTCTTGTCTGCCGTCTTGTATGTCGTCTGGTCTGTCGTCCTGTCTGCCGTCTTGTCTGCCGTCTTGTCTGCCGTCTTGTCTGCCGTCTTGTCTGCCGTCTTGTCTGCCGTCTTGTCTGCCGACTTATCTGCCGTCTTGTCTGCCGTGTTGTCTGCCGTCTTGTATGTCGTCTGGTCTGTTGTATGGACTGTCGTCTTGTCTGCCGTCTTGTCTGCCGTCTTGTCTGCCGTCTTGTCTACCGTCTTGTCTGCCGTCTTGTATGTCGTCTCGTCTGTCGTCCTGTCTGCCGTCTTGTCTGCCGTCTTGTCTGCCGTCCTGTCTGCCGTCTTGTCTGCCGTCTTGTCTGCCGTCTTGTCTGCCGTCTTCTCTGCAGTCTTGTCTACCGTCTTGTCTGCCGTCTTGTATGTCGTCTTGTCTGCCGTCTTGTCTGCCGTCTTGTCTGCCGTCCTGTCTGCCGTCCTGTCTGCCGTCCTGTCTGCCGTCTTGTCTGCCGTCTTGTCTGCCGTCTTGTCTACCGTCTTGTATGCCGTCTTGTCTACCGTCTTGTATGCCGTCTTGTCTGCCGTCTTGTATGTCGTCTGGTCTGTCGTCCTGTCTGCCGTCTTGTCTGCCGTCTTGTCTGCCGTCTTGTCTGCCGTCTTGTCTGCCGTCTTATCTGCCGTCTTGTCTGCCGTCTTATCTGCCGTCTTGTCTGCCGTCTTGTCTGCCGTCTTGTCTGCCGTCTTGTCTGCCGTCTTCTCTGCAGTCTTGTCTACCGTCTTGTCTGCCGTCTTGAATGTCGTCTGGTCTGTCGTCCTGTCTGCCGTCTTGTCTGCCGTCTTGTCTGCCGTCCTGTCTGCCGTCTTTTATGTCGTCTTGTCTTCCGCATTGCCTGCCGTCTTGTCTCCCTTCTTGTCTTCCGCATTGCCTGCCGTCTTGTCAGCCGTCTTGTCTGCCGTCTTATCTGCCGTCTTGTCTGCCATCTTGTCTCCCGTCATGTCTGCCGCCTTGTCTGCCGTCTTGTCTGCCTTTTTGTCTGCCGTCTTGTCTACCGTCTTTTCTGCCGTATTGCCTGCCGTCTTAATGGCCATCTTGTCTGCCGTCTTATCTGCCGTCTTGTATGTCGTCTTGTCTGCCGCCTTGTCTGCCGTCTTGTCTGCCTTTTTGTCTGACTTTTTGTCTGCCTTTTTGTCTGCCGTCTTGTCTACCGTCTTGTCTGCCGTCTTGTCTGCCGTCTTGTCTGCCGTCTTGTCTGCCGTCTTGTCTGCCGTCTTGTCTGCCGTCTTGTCTGCCGTCTTGTCTGCCGTCTTGTCTGCCGTCTTGTCTGCCGTCTTGTCTGCCGTCTTGTCTGCCATTTTGTCTGCCGTCTTGTCTGCCGTCTTGTGTGCCGTCTTGTCTGCCGTCTTGTCTGCCGTCTTTTATGTCGTCTTGTGTGCCGTCTTGTCTGCCATCTTGTCTGCCATCTTGTCTGCCGTCTTGTCTGCCGTATTGCCTGCCGTCTTGTCTGCCGTCTTAATGGCCATCTTGTCTGCCGTCTTATCTGCCGTCTTATCTGCCGTCTTATCTGCCGTGTTGTATGTCGTCTTGTCTGCCGCCTTGTCTGCCGTCTTGTCTGCCTTTTTGTCTGACTTTTTGTCTGCCTTTTTGTCTGCCGTCTTGTCTACCGTCTTGTATGCTGTCTTGTCTGCCGTCTTGTCTGCCGTCTTTTATGTTGTCTTGTGTGCCGTCTTGTCTGCCATCTTGTCTGCCATCTTGTCTGCCGTCTTGTCTGCCGTATTGCCTGCCGTCTGTTCTGCCGTCTTAATGGCCATCTTGTCTGCCGTCTTGTCTGCCGTCTTGTATGTCGTCTTGTCTGCAGCCTTGTCTGCCGTCTTGTCTGCCTTTTAGTCTGCCGTATCGTCTACCGTCTTGTCTGCTGTCTTGTCTGCCGTCTTTCCTGCCGTCTTTTATGTCGTTTTGTGTGCCGTCTTGTCTGCCATCTTGTCTGCCATCTTGTCTGCCATCTTGTCTGCCGTCTTGTCTGCCGTATTCCCTGCCGTCTTGTCTGCCGTCTTAATGGCCATCTTGTCTGCCGTCTTGTCTGCCGTCTTGTATGTCGTCTTGTCTGCCGCCTTGTCTGCCGTCTTGTCTGCAGTCTTGTCTGCCGTCTTGTCTGCCGTCTTTTATGTCGTCTTGTGTGCCGTCTTGTCTGCCATCTTGTCTGCCATCTTGTCTGCCGTCTTGTCTGCCGTATTGCCTGCCGTCTTGTCTGCCGTCTTAACGGCCATCTTGTCTGCCGTCTTGTATGCCGTCTTGTATGTCGTCTTGTCTGCCGCCTTGTCTGCCGTCTTGTCTGCCGCCTTGTCTGCCGTCTTTTCTGCCGTCTTGTCTGTCATCTTGTCTGCCGTCTTGTCTGCCGTCTTGTCTGCCGCCTTGTCTGCCGTCTTGTCTGCCGTCTTGTCTGTCGTCTTGTCTGTCGTCGTGGCTGCCGACTGGTCTGCCGACTTGTCTGCGGACTTGTCTGCCGACTTGTCTGCCGACTTGTCTGTCGTCTTGTATGTCGTCTTGTCTTCCGCATTGCCTGCCGTCTTGTCAGCCGTCTTCTCTGCAGTGTTGTCTGCCGTCTTGTCTGCCATCTTGTCTCCCGTCATGTCTGCCGCCTTGTCTGCCGTCTTGTCTGCCGTCTTGTCTGCCTTTTTGTCTGCCGTCTTGTCTGCCGTCATGTCTGCCGTCTTGTCTGCCTTTTTGTCTGCCTTTTAGTCTGCCGTCTCGTCTACCGTCTTGTCTGCTGTCTTGTCTGCCGTCTTGTCTGCCGTCTTTTATGTCGTCTTGTGTGCCGTCATGTCTGCCATCTTGTCTGCCATCTTGTCTGCCGTCTTGTCTGCCGTATTGCCTGCCGTCTTGTCTGCCGTCTTAACGGCCATCTTGTCTGCCGTCTTGTATGCCGTCTTGTATGTCGTCTTGTCTGCCGCCTTCTCTGCCGTCTTGTCTGCCATTTTGTCTGCCATCTTGTCTGCCGTCTTGTCTGCCAGCTTGTCTGCCGTCTTGTCTGCCGTCTTGTCTGCCATCTTGTCTGTGGTCTTGTATGTCGTCCTGGCAGCCATCTGGTCTGCTGACTTGTCTGCCGCCTTGTCTGCCGTCTTGTCTGCCGCCTTGTCTGTCATCTTGTCTGCCGTCTTGTCTGCCGTCTTGTCTGCCGTCTTGTCTGCCGCCTTGTCTGCCGTCTTGTCTGCCGTCTTGTCTGCCGTCTTGTCTGTCGTCTTGTATATCGTCTTGGCTGCCGACTGGTCTGCCGACTTGTCTGCCGACTTGTCTGTCGTCTTGTATGTCGTCTTGTCTTCCGCATTGCCTGCCGTCTTGTCAGCCGTCTTCTCTGCCGTGTTGTCTGCCGTCTTGTCTGCCATCTTATCTCGCGTCATGTCTGCCGCCTTGTCTGCCGTCTTGTCTGCCGTCTTGTCTGCCGTCTTGTCTGCCTTTTTGTCTGCCGTCTTGTCTACCGTCTTTTCTGCTGTCTTGTATGCGGTCTTGTCTGCCGTCTTTTATGTCGTCTTGTGTGCCGTCTTGTCTGCCATCTTGTTTGCCGTCTTGTCTGCCGTATTGCCTACCGTCTTGTCTGCCGTCTTAACGGCCATCTTGTCTGCCGTCTTGTATGCCGTCTTGTATGTCGTCTTGTATGCCGCCTTGTCTGCCGTCTTGGGTGCCGTCTTCTCTGCCGTCTTGTCTACCGTCTTGTCTGCCGTCTTGTATGTCGTCTGGTCTGTCGTCCTGTCTGCCGTCTTCTCTGCAGTCTTGTCTACCGTCTTGTCTGCCGTCTTGTATGTCGTCTGGTCTGTCGTCCTGTCTGCCGTCTTGTCTGCCGTCTTGTCTGCCGTCTTGTCTGCCGTCCTGTCTGCCGTCCTGTCTGCCGTCCTGTCTGCCGTCCTGTCTGCCGTCCTGTCTGCCGTCCTGTCTGCCGTCTTGTCTGCCGTCTTGTCTGCCGTCTTATCTGCCGTCTTGTCTGCCGTCTTGTCTGCCGTCTTGTCTGCTGACTTATCTGCCGTCTTGTCTGCCGTCTTCTCTGCCGTCTTGTCTACCGTCTTGTCTGCCGTCTTGTATGTCGCAGACAAGACGGCAGACAAGACGGTAGACAAGACGGCAGACAGGACGACAGACCAGACGACATACAAGACGGCAGACAAGACGGCATACAAGACGGTAGACAAGACGGCAGACAAGACGGCAGACAAGACGGCAGACAGGACGGCAGACAGGACGGCAGACAGGACGGCAGACAGGACGGCAGACAAGACGGCAGACAAGACGGCAGACAGGACGACAGACCAGACGACATACAAGACGGCAGACAAGACGGTAGACAAGACTGCAGAGAAGACGGCAGACAAGACGGCAGACAAGACGGCAGACAAGACGGCAGACAAGACGGCAGACAAGACGGCAGACACGACGACAGACCAGACGACATACAAGACGGCAGACAAGACGGTAGACAAGACTGCAGAGAAGACGGCAGACAGGACGACAGACCAGACGACATACAAGACGGCAGACAAGACGGTAGACAAGACGGCAGAGAAGACGGCACCCAAGACGGCAGACAAGGCGGCATACAAGACGACATACAAGACGGCATACAAGACGGCAGTCAAGATGGCCGTTAAGACGGCAGACAAGACGGTAGGCAATACGGCAGACAAGACGGCAAACAAGATGGCAGACAAGACGGCACACAAGACGACATAAAAGACGGCAGACAAGACCGCATACAAGACAGCAGAAAAGACGGTAGACAAGACGGCAGACAAAAAGGCAGACAAGACGGCAGACAAGACGGCAGACAAGACGGCAGACAAGGCGGCAGACATGACGCGAGATAAGATGGCAGACAAGACGGCAGACAACACGGCAGAGAAGACGGCTGACAAGACGGCAGGCAATGCGGAAGACAAGACGACATACAAGACGACAGACAAGTCGGCAGACAAGTCGGCAGACCAGTCGGCAGCCAAGACGATATACAAGACGACAGACAAGACGGCAGACAAGACGGCAGACAAGACGGCAGACAAGGCGGCAGACAAGACGGCAGACAAGACGGCAGACAAGACGGCAGACAAGATGACAGACAAGGCGGCAGACAAGACGGCAGACAAGCTGGCAGACAAGACGGCAGACAAGATGGCAGACAAAATGGCAGACAAGACGGCAGAGAAGACGGCAGACAAGACGGCAGACAAGACGGCAGACAAGACGGCAGACAAGACGGCAAACAGGACGACAGACCAGACGACATACATGACGGCAGACAAGACGGCATACAAGACGGTAGACAAGACGGCAGACAAGACGGCAGACAAGACGGCAGACAAGACGGCAGACAGGACGGCAGACAGGACGGCAGACAGGACGGCAGACAGGACGGCAGACAAGACGGCAGACAAGACGGCAGACAAGACGGCAGACAGGACGACAGACCAGACGACATACAAGACGGCAGACAAGACGGTAGACAAGACTGCAGAGAAGACGGCAGACAGGACGACAGACCAGACGACATACAAGACGGCAGACAAGACGGTAGACAAGACGGCAGAGAAGACGGCACCCAAGACGGCAGACAAGGCGGCATACAAGACGACATACAAGACGGCATACAAGACGGCAGTCAAGATGGCCGTTAAGACGGCAGACAAGACGGTAGGCAATACGGCAGACAAGACGGCAAACAAGATGGCAGACAAGACGGCACACAAGACGACATAAAAGACGGTAGACAAGACGGCAGACAAAAAGGCAGACAAGACGGCAGACAAGACGGCAGACAAGACGGCAGACAAGGCGGCAGACATGACGCGAGATAAGATGGCAGACAAGACGGCAGACAACACGGCAGAGAAGACGGCTGACAAGACGGCAGGCAATGCGGAAGACAAGACGACATACAAGACGACAGACAAGTCGGCAGACCAGTCGGCAGCCAAGACGATATACAAGACGACAGACAAGACGGCAGACAAGACGGCAGACAAGACGGCAGACAAGGCGGCAGACAAGACGGCAGACAAGACGGCAGACAAGACGGCAGACAAGATGACAGACAAGGCGGCAGACAAGACGGCAGACAAGGCAACAGACAAGTCAGCAGACCAGATGGCTGCCAGGACGACATACAAGACCACAGACAAGATGGCAGACAAGACGGCAGACAAGACGGCAGACAAGCTGGCAGACAAGACGGCAGACAAGATGGCAGACAAGATGGCAGACAAGACGGCAGACAAGGCGGCAGACAAGACGACATACAAGACGGCATACAAGACGGCAGACAAGATGGCCGTTAAGACGGCAGACAAGACGGCAGGCAATACGGCAGACAAGACGGCAGACAAGATGGCAGACAAGATGGCAGACATGACGGCACACAAGACGACATAAAAGACGGCAGACAAGACGGCAGACAAGACAGCAGACAAGACGGTAGACGAGACGGCAGACTAAAAGGCAGACAAAAAGGCAGACAAGACGGCAGACATGACGGCAGACAAGACGGCAGACAAAAAGGCAGACAAGACGGCAGACAAGACGGCAGACAAGGCGGCAGACATGACGGGAGACAAGATGGCAGACAAGACGGCAGACAACACTGCAGAGAAGACGGCTGACAAGACGGCAGGCAATGCGGAAGACAAGACGACATACAAGACGACAGACAAGTCGGCAGACAAGTCGGCAGACAAGTCCGCAGACAAGTCGGCAGACCAGTCGGCAGCCAAGACGACAGACAAGACGACAGACAAGACGGCAGACAAGACGGCAGACAAGGCGGCAGACAAGACGGCAGACAAGACGGCAGACAAGATGACAGACAAGACGGCAGACAAGACGGCAGACAAGGCGGCAGACAAGACGGCAGACAAGGCGGCAGACAAGACGACATACAAGACGGCATACAAGACGGCAGACAAGATGGCCGTTAAGACGGCAGACAAGACGGCAGGCAATACGGCAGACAAGACGGCAGACAAGATGGCAGACAAGATGGCAGACAAGACGGCACACAAGACGACATAAAAGACGGCAGACAAGACGGCAGACAAGACGGCAGACAAGACGGCAGACAAGGCGGCAGACAAGACGGCAGACAAGGCGGCAGACAAGACGGCAGACAAGATGGCCATTAAGACGGCAGACAAGACGGCAGGGAATACGGCAGACAAGACGGCAGACAAGATGGCAGACAAGATGGCAGACAAGATGGCAGACAAGACGGCACACAAAACGACATAAAAGACGGCAGGAAAGACGGCAGACAAGACAGCAGACAAGACGGTAGACGATACGGCAGACTAAAAGGCAGACAAGACGGCAGACAAGGCTGCAGACAAGACGACATACAAGACGGCAGACAAGACGGCAGACAAGATGGCCATTAAGACGGCAGAACAGACGGCAGGCAATACGGCAGACAAGACGGCAGACAAGATGGCAGACAAGATGGCAGACAAGACGGCACACAAGACAACATAAAAGACGGCAGACAAGACGGCAGACAAGACAGCAGACAAGACGGTAGACAAGACGGCAGACAAAAAGGCAGACAAAAAGTCAGACAAAAAGGCAGACAAGACGGCAGACAAGACGGCAGACAAGGCGGCAGACAAGACGACATACAACACGGCAGATAAGACGGCAGATAAGACGGCAGACAAGATGGCCATTAAGACGGCAGACAAGACGGCAGGCAATACGGCAGACAAGACGGCAGACAAGATGGCAGACAAGATGGCAGACAAGACGGCACACAAGACGACATAAAAGACGGCAGACAAGACGGCAGACAAGACGGCAGACAAGACGGCACACAAGACGGCAGACAAGACGGCAGACAAAATGGCAGACAAGACGGCAGACAAGACGGCAGACAAGACGGCAGACAAGACGGCAGACAAGACGGCAGACAAGACGGCAGACAAGACGGCAGACAAGACGGCAGACAAGACGGTAGACAAGACGGCAGACAAAAAGGCAGACAAAAAGTCAGACAAAAAGGCAGACAAGATGGCCATTAAGACGGCAGACAAGACAGCAGGCAATACGGCAGACAAGACGGCAGACAAGACAGCAGGCAATACGGCAGACAAGACGGCAGACAAGATGGCAGACAAGATGGCAGACAAGACGGCACACAAGACGACATAAAAGACGGCAGACAAGACGGCAGACAAGACGGTAGACAAGACGGCAGACAAAAAGGCAGACAAAAAGTCAGACAAAAAGGCAGACAAGACGGCAGACAAGGCGGCAGACAAGACGACATACAAGACGGCAGATAAGACGGCAGACAAGATGGCCATTAAGACGGCAGGCAATACGGGAGAAAAGACGGTAGACAAGACGGCAGACAAAAAGGCAGACAAGACGGCAGACAAGGCGGCAGACATGACGGGAGACAAGATGGCAGACAAGACGGCAGATAAGACGGCAGACAAGACGGCTGACAAGACGGCAGGCAATGCGGAAGACAAGACGGGAGACAAGACGGCAGGCAATGCGGAAGACAAGACGACATAAAAGACGACAGACAAGTCGGCAGACAAGACGATATACAAGACAACAGACAAGATGGCAGACAAGAGAACAGACAAGATGGCAGACAAGACGGCAGACAAGACGGCAGACAAGACGGCAGACAGGACGGCAGACAGGACGGCAGACAGGACGGCAGACAAGATGGCAGACAAGACGGCAGACAGGACGACAGACCAGAAGACATACAAGACGGCAGACAAGACGGTAGACAAGACTGCAGAGAAGACGGCAGACAAGACGGCAGACAAGACGGCAGACAAGACGGCAGACAGGACGGCAGACAAGACGGCAGACAAGACGGCAGACAAGACGGCAGACAGGACGACAGACCAGACGACATACAAGACGGCAGACAAGACGGCATACAAGACGGTAGACAAGACGGCAGACAAGACGGCAGACAAGACGGCAGACAGGACGGCAGACAGGACGGCAGACAGGACGGCAGACAAGACGGCAGACAAGACGGCAGACAAGACGGCAGACAGGACGACAGACCAGACGACATACAAGACGGCAGACAAGACGGCAGACAAGACGGTAGACAAGACTGCAGAGAAGACGGCAGACAGGACGACAGACCAGACGACATACAAGACGGCAGACAAGACGGTAGACAAGACGGCAGAGAAGACGGCACCCAAGACGGCAGACAAGGCGGCATACAAGACGACACACAAGACGGCATACAAGACGGCAGACAAGATGGCCGTTAAGACGGCAGACAAGACGGTAGGCAATACGGCAGACAAGACGGCAAACAAGATGGCAGACAAGACGGCACATAAGACGACATAAAAGACGGCAGACAAGACCGCATACAAGACAGCAGAAAAGACGGTAGACAAGACGGCAGACAAAAAGGCAGACAAGACGGCAGAGAAGACGGCAGACAAGACGGCAGACAAGGCGGCAGACATGACGCGAGATAAGATGGCAGACAAGACGGCAGACAACACGGCAGAGAAGACGGCTGACAAGACGGCAGGCAATGCGGAAGACAAGACGACATACAAGACGACAGATAAGTCGGCAGACAAGTCGGCAGACCAGTCGGCAGCCAAGACGATATACAAGACGACAGACAAGACGGCAGACAAGACGGCAGACAAGACGGCAGACAAGGCGGCAGACAAGACGGCAGACAAGACGGCAGACAAGACGGCAGACAAGATGACAGACAAGACGGCAGACAAGACGGCAGACAAGGCGGCAGACAAGTCAGCAGACCAGATGGCTGCCAGGACGACATACAAGACGACAGACAAGATGGCAGACAAGACGGCAGACAAGACGGCAGACAAGCTGGCAGACAAGACGGCAGACAAGATGGCAGACAAGATGGCAGACAAGACGGCAGACAAGGCGGCAGACAAGACGACATACAAGACGGCATACAAGACGGCAGACAAGATGGCCGTTAAGACGGCAGACAAGACGGCAGGCAATACGGCAGACAAGACGGCAGACAAGATTCAGACAAGATGGCAGACATGACGGCACACAAGACGACATAAAAGACGGCAGACAAGACGGCAGACAAGACAGCAGACAAGACGGTAGACGAGACGGCAGACTAAAAGGCAGACAAAAAGGCAGACAAGACGGCAGACAAGACGGCAGACAAAAAGGACGGCAAGACGGCAGACAAGGCGGCAGACATGACGGGAGACAAGATGGCAGACAAGACGGCAGACAACACGGCAGAGAAGACGGCTGACAAGACGGCAGGCAATGCGGAAGACAAGACGACATACAAGACGACAGACAAGTCGGCAGACAAGTCCGCAGACAAGTCGGCAGCCAAGACGATATACAAGACGACAGACAAGACGACAGACAAGACGGCAGACAAGACGGCAGACAAGACGCCAGACAAGGCGGCAGACAAGACGGCAGACAAGACGGCAGACAAGACGGTAGACGAGACGGCAGACTAAAAGGCAGACAAAAAGGCAGACAAGACGGCAGACATGACGGCAGACAAGACGGCAGACAAGATGGCAGACAAGACGGCAGACAAGACGGCAGACAAGACGGCAGACAAGACGGCAGACAAAACGGCAGACAAGACGGCAGATAAGACGGCAGACAAGACGGCAGATAAGACGGCAGACAAGACGGCAGACAAGACGGCAGACAAGACGGCAGACAAGACGGCAGACAAGACGGCAGACAAGACGGCAGACAAGACGGCAGACAAGACGGCAGACAAGACGGCAGACAAGACGGCAGACAAGACGGCAGACAAGACGGCAGACAAGACGACAGTCCAGACAACAGACCAGACGACATACAAGACGGCAGACAAGACGGCAGACAAGATGGCAGACAAGATGGCAGACAAGACGGCACACAAGACGACATAAAAGACGGCAGACAAGACGGCAGACAAGACGGCAGACAAGACTGCACACAAGACGGCAGACAAGACGGCAGACAAGATGGCAGACAAGACGGCAGACAAGACGGCAGACAAGACGGCAGACAAGACGGCAGACAAAACGGCAGACAAGACGGCAGATAAGACGGCAGACAAGACGGCAGATAAGACGGCAGACAAGACGGCAGACAAGACGGCAGACAAGACGGCAGACAAGACGGCAGACAAGACGGCAGACAAGACGGCAGACAAGACGGCAGACAAGACGGCAGACAAGACGGCAGACAAGACGGCAGACAAGACGGCAGACAAGACGACAGTCCAGACAACAGACCAGACGACATACAAGACGGCAGACAAGACGGCAGACAAGACGGCAGATAAGTCGGCAGACAAGACGGCAGACAAGACGGCAGACAAGACGGCAGACAGGACGGCAGACAGGACGGCAGACAAGACGGCAGACAAGACGGCAGACAAGACGGCAGACAGGACGACAGACCAGACGACATACAAGACGGCAGACAAGACGGTAGACAAGACTGCAGAGAAGACGGCAGACAAGACGGCAGACAAGACGGCAGACAGGACGGCAGACAAGACGGCAGACAAGACGGCAGACAAGACGGCAGACAGGACGACAGACCAGACGACATACAAGACGGCAGACAAGACGGTAGACAAGACGACAGACCAGACGACATACAAGACGGCAGACAAGACGGTAGACAAGACTGCAGAGAAGACGGCAGACAAGACGGCAGACAAGACGGCAGACAAGACGGCAGACAGGACGGCAGACAAGACGGCAGACAAGACGGTAGACAAGACGGCAGACAAGACGGCAGACAAGACGGCAGACAAGACGGCAGACAAGACGACAGTCCAGACAACAGACCAGACGACATACAAGACGGCAGACAAGACGGCATACAAGACGGTAGACAAGACGGCAGACAAGACGGCAGACAAGACGGCAGACAGGACGGCAGACAGGACGGCAGACAGGACGGCAGACAAGACGACAGTCCAGACAACAGACCAGACGACATACAAGACGGCAGACAAGACGGCAGACAAGACGGCAGATAAGTCGGCAGACAAGACGGCAGACAAGACGGCAGACAAGACGGCAGACAAGACGGCAGACAAGACGACAGTCCAGACAACAGACCAGACGACATACAACACGGCAGACAAGACGGCAGACAAGACGGCAGACAAGACGGCAGACAAGACGGCAGACAAGACGGCAGACAAGACGGCAGACAAGACGACAGTCCAGACAACAGACCAGACGACATACAAGACGGCAGACAAGACGGCAGACAAGACGGCAGATAAGTCGGCAGACAAGACGGCAGACAAGACGGCAGACAAGACGGCAGACAGGACGGCAGACAGGACGGCAGACAAGACGGCAGACAAGACGGCAGACAAGACGGCAGACAGGACGACAGACCAGACGACATACAAGACGGCAGACAAGACGGTAGACAAGACTGCAGAGAAGACGGCAGACAAGACGGCAGACAGGACGACAGACCAGACGACATACAAGACGGCAGACAAGACGGTAGACAAGACTGCAGAGAAGACGGCAGACAAGACGGCAGACAAGACGGCAGACAGGACGGCAGACAAGACGGCAGACAAGACGGCAGACAAGACGGCAGACAGGACGACAGACCAGACGACATACAAGACGGCATACAAGACGGCATAAAGACAAGATGGCAGACAAGATGGCAGACAAGACGGCAGACAAGGCGGCAGACAAGACGACATACAAGACGGCATACAAGACGGCAGACAAGATGGCCGTTAAGACGGCAGACAAGACGGCAGGCAATACGGCAGACAAGACGGCAGACAAGATGGCAGACAAGATGGCAGACATGACGGCACACAAGACGACATAAAAGACGGCAGACAAGACGGCAGACAAGACAGCAAACAAGACGGTAGACGAGACGGCAGACTAAAAGGCAGACAAAAAGGCAGACAAGACGGCAGACATGACGGCAGACAAGACGGCAGACAAAAAGGCAGACAAGACGGCAGACAAGACGGCAGACAAGGCGGCAGACATGACGGGAGACAAGATGGCAGACAAGATGACAGACAAGACGGCAGACAAGACGGCAGACAAGGCGGCAGACAAGACGGCAGACAAGGCGGCAGACAAGACGACATACAAGACGGCATACAAGACGGCAGACAAGATGGCCGTTAAGACGGCAGACAAGACGGCAGGCAATACGGCAGACAAGACGGCAGACAAGATGGCAGACAAGATGGCAGACAAGACGGCACACAAGACGACATAAAAGACGGCAGACAAGACGGCAGACAAGGCGGCAGACAAGACGACATACAAGACGGCAGACAAGACGGCAGACAAGATGGCCATTAAGACGGCAGACAAGACGGCAGGGAATACGGCAGACAAGACGGCAGACAAGATGGCAGACAAGATGGCAGACAAGATGGCAGACAAGACGGCACACAAAACGACATAAAAGACGGCAGGAAAGACGGCAGACAAGACAGCAGACAAGACGGTAGACGATACGGCAGACTAAAAGGCAGACAAGACGGCAGACAAGGCTGCAGACAAGACGACATACAAGAAGACAGACAAGTCGGCAGACAAGTCGGCAGACAAGTCCGCAGACAAGTCGGCAGACCAGTCGGCAGCCAAGACGACAGACAAGACGACAGACAAGACGGCAGACAAGACGGCAGACAAGGCGGCAGACAAGACGGCAGACAAGACGGCAGACAAGATGACAGACAAGACGGCAGACAAGACGGCAGACAAGGCGGCAGACAAGACGGCAGACAAGGCGGCAGACAAGACGACATACAAGACGGCATACAAGACGGCAGACAAGATGGCCGTTAAGACGGCAGACAAGACGGCAGGCAATACGGCAGACAAGACGGCAGACAAGATGGCAGACAAGATGGCAGACAAGACGGCACACAAGACGACATAAAAGACGGCAGACAAGACGGCAGACAAGGCGGCAGACAAGACGACATACAAGACGGCAGACAAGACGGCAGACAAGATGGCCATTAAGACGGCAGACAAGACGGCAGGGAATACGGCAGACAAGACGGCAGACAAGATGGCAGACAAGATGGCAGACAAGATGGCAGACAAGACGGCACACAAAACGACATAAAAGACGGCAGGAAAGACGGCAGACAAGACAGCAGACAAGACGGTAGACGATACGGCAGACTAAAAGGCAGACAAGACGGCAGACAAGGCTGCAGACAAGACGACATACAAGACGGCAGACAAGACGGCAGACAAGATGGCCATTAAGACGGCAGAACAGACGGCAGGCAATACGGCAGACAAGACGGCAGACAAGATGGCAGACAAGATGGCAGACAAGACGGCACACAAGACAACATAAAAGACGGCAGACAAGACGGCAGACAAGACGGCAGGCAATACGGCAGACAAGACGGCAGACAAGATGGCAGACAAGATGGCAGACAAGACGGCACACAAGACGACATAAAAGACGGCAGACAAGACGGCAGACAAGACGGCAGACAAGACGGCAGACAAAATGGCAGACAAGACGGCAGACAAGACGGCAGACAAGACGGCAGACAAGACGGCAGACAAGACGGCAGACAAGACGGCAGACAAGACGGCAGACAAGACGGCAGACAAGACGGTAGACAAGACGGCAGACAAAAAGGCAGACAAAAAGTCAGACAAAAATGCAGACAAGACGGCAGACAAGATGGCCATTAAGACGGCAGACAAGACGGCAGACAAGACAGCAGGCAATACGGCAGACAAGACGGCAGACAAGATGGCAGACAAGATGGCAGACAAGACGGCACACAAGACGACATAAAAGACGGCAGACAAGACGGCAGACAAGACAGCAGACAAGACGGTAGACAAGTCGGCAGACAAAAAAGGCAGACAAAAAGTCAGACAAAAAGGCAGACAAGACGGCAGACAAGGCGGCAGACAAGACGACATACAAGACGGCAGATAAGACGGCAGACAAGATGGCCATTAAGACGGCAGGCAATACGGCAGAAAAGACGGTAGACAAGACGGCAGACAAAAAGGCAGACAAGACGGCAGACAAGGCGGCAGACATGACGGGAGACAAGATGGCAGACAAGACGGCAGATAAGACGGCAGACGAGACGGCTGACAAGACGGCAGGCAATGCGGAAGACAAGACGGGAGACAAGACGGCAGGCAATGCGGAAGACAAGACGACATAAAAGACGACAGACAAGTCGGCAGACAAGACGATATACAAGACAACAGACAAGATGGCAGACAAGAGAACAGACAAGATGGCAGACAAGACGGCAGACAAGACGGCAGACAAGACGGCAGACAGGACGGCAGACAGGACGGCAGACAGGACGGCAGACAAGACGGCAGACAAGACGGCAGACAAGACGGCAGACAGGACGACAGACCAGACGACATACAAGACGGCAGACAAGACGGTAGACAAGACTGCAGAGAAGACGGCAGACAAGACGGCAGACAAGACGGCAGACAAGACGGCAGACAGGACGGCAGACAAGACGGCAGACAAGACGGCAGACAAGACGGCAGACAGGACGACAGACCAGACGACATACAAGACGGCAGACAAGACGGCATACAAGACGGTAGACAAGACGGCAGACAAGACGGCAGACAAGACGGCAGACAGGACGGCAGACAGGACGGCAGACAGGACGGCAGACAAGACGGCAGACAAGACGGCAGACAAGACGGCAGACAGGACGACAGACCAGACGACATACAAGACGGCAGACAAGACGGCAGACAAGACGGTAGACAAGACTGCAGAGAAGACGGCAGACAGGACGACAGACCAGACGACATACAAGACGGCAGACAAGACGGTAGACAAGACGGCAGAGAAGACGGCACCCAAGACGGCAGACAAGGCGGCATACAAGACGACATACAAGACGGCATACAAGACGGCAGACAAGATGGCCGTTAAGACGGCAGACAAGACGGTAGGCAATACGGCAGACAAGACGGCAAACAAGATGGCAGACAAGACGGCACACAAGACGACATAAAAGACGGCAGACAAGACCGCATACAAGACAGCAGAAAAGACGGTAGACAAGACGACAGACAAAAAGGCAGACAAGACGGCAGACAAGACGGCAGACAAGACGGCAGACAAGGCGGCAGACATGACGCGAGATAAGATGGCAGACAAGACGGCAGACAACACGGCAGAGAAGACGGCTGACAAGACGGCAGGCAATGCGGAAGACAAGACGACATACAAGACGACAGACAAGTCGGCAGACAAGTCGGCAGACCAGTCGGCAGCCAAGACGATATACAAGACGACAGACAAGACGGCAGACAAGACGGCAGACAAGACGGCAGACAAGGCGGCAGACAAGACGGCAGACAAGACGGCAGACAAGACGGCAGACAAGATGACAGACAAGACGGCAGACAAGACGGCAGACATGGCGGCAGACAAGTCAGCAGACCAGATGGCAGACATGACGGCACACAAGACGACATAAAAGACGGCAGACAAGACGGCAGACAAGACAGCAGACAAGACGGTAGACGAGACGGCAGACTAAAAGGCAGACAAAAAGGCAGACAAGACGGCAGACAAGACGGCAGACAAAAAGGCAGACAAGACGGCAGACAAGATGGCAGACAAGGCGGCAGACATGACGGGAGACAAGATGGCAGACAAGACGGCAGACAACACGGCAGAGAAGACGGCTGACAAGACGGCAGGCAATGCGGAAGACAAGACGACATACAAGACGACAGACAAGTCGGCAGACAAGTCCGCAGACAAGTCGGCAGACCAGTCGGCAGCCAAGACGATATACAAGACGACAGACAAGACGACAGACAAGACGGCAGACAAGACGGCAGACAAGACGGCAGACAAGGCGGCAGACAAGACGGCAGACAAGACGGCAGACAAGATGACAGACAAGACGGCAGACAAGACGGCAGACAAGGCGGCAGACAAGACGGCAGACAAGGCGGCAGACAAGACGACATACAAGACGGCATACAAGACGGCAGACAAGATGGCCGTTAAGACGGCAGACAAGACGGCAGGCAATACGGCAGACAAGATGGCAGACAAGATGGCAGACAAGATGGCAGACAAGACGGCACACAAGACGACATAAAAGACGGCAGACAAGACGGCAGACAAGACAGCATACAAGACGGTAGACGAGACGGCAGACAAGACGGCAGACAAGACGGCAGACAAGGCGGCAGACAAGACGACATACAAGACGGCAGACAAGACGGCAGACAAGATGGCCATTAAGACGGCAGACAAGACGGCAGGGAATACGGCAGACAAGACGGCAGACAAGATGGCAGACAAGATGGCAGACAAGATGGCAGACAAGACGGCACACAAAACGACATAAAAGACGGCAGGAAAGACGGCAGACAAGACAGCAGACAAGACGGTAGACGATACGGCAGACTAAAAGGCAGACAAGACGGCAGACAAGGCTGCAGACAAGACGACATACAAGACGGCAGACAAGACGGCAGACAAGATGGCCATTAAGACGGCAGAACAGACGGCAGGCAATACGGCAGACAAGACGGCAGACAAGATGGCAGACAAGACGGCACACAAGACAACATAAAAGACGGCACACAAGACGACATAAAAGACGGCAGACAAGACGGCAGACAAGAGAGCAGACAAGACGGCAGACAAGACGGCAGACAAGACGGCAGACAAGACGGCAGACAAGACGGCAGACAAGGCGGCAGACAAGACGACATACAACACGGCAGATAAGACGGCAGACAAGATGGCCATTAAGACGGCAGACAAGACAGCAGGCAATACGGCAGACAAGACGGCAGACAAGATGGCAGACAAGATGGCAGACAAGACGGCACACAAGACGACATAAAAGACGGCAGACAAGACGGCAGACAAGACAGCAGACAAGACGGTAGACAAGACGGCAGACAAAAAGGCAGACAAAAAGTCAGACAAAAAGGCAGACAAGACGGCAGACAAGGCGGCAGACAAGACGACATACAAGACGGCAGATAAGACGGCAGACAAGATGGCCATTAAGACGGCAGGCAATACGGCAGAAAAGACGGTAGACAAGACGGCAGACAAAAAGGCAGACAAGACGGCAGACAAGGCGGCAGACATGACGGGAGACAAGATGGCAGACAAGACGGCAGACAAGACGGCAGACAAGGCGGCAGACAAGACGACATACAACACGGCAGATAAGACGGCAGATAAGACGGCAGACAAGATGGCCATTAAGACGGCAGACAAGACGGCAGGCAATACGGCAGACAAGACGGCAGACAAGATGGCAGACAAGATGGCAGACAAGACGGCACACAAGACGACATAAAAGACGGCAGACAAGACGGCAGACAAGACGGCAGACAAGACGGCACACAAGACGGCAGACAAGACGGCAGACAAGATGGCAGACAAGACGGCAGACAAGACGGCAGACAAGACGGCAGACAAGACGGCAGACAAGACGGCAGACAAGACGGCAGACAAGACGGCAGACAAGACGGCAGACAAGACGGCAGACAAGACGGCAGACAAGACGGTAGACAAGACGGCAGACAAAAAGGCAGACAAAAAGTCAGACAAAAAGGCAGACAAGACGGCAGACAAGATGGCCATTAAGACGGCAGACAAGACAGCAGGCAATACGGCAGACAAGACGGCAGACAAGATGGCAGACAAGATGGCAGACAAGACGGCAGACAAGACAGCAGACAAGACGGTAGACAAGACGGCAGACAAAAAGTCAGACAAAAAGGCAGACAAGACGGCAGACAAGATGGCCATTAAGACGGCAGACAAGACAGCAGGCAATACGGCAGACAAGACGGCACACAAGACGACATAAAAGACGGCAGACAAGACGGCAGACAAGACAGCAGACAAGACGGTAGACAAGACGGCAGACAAAAAGGCAGACAAAAAGTCAGACAAAAAGGCAGACAAGACGGCAGACAAGGCGGCAGACAAGACGACATACAAGACGGCAGATAAGACGGCAGACAAGATGGCCATTAAGACGGCAGGCAATACGGCAGAAAAGACGGTAGACAAGACGGCAGACAAAAAGGCAGACAAGACGGCAGACAAGGCGGCAGACATGACGGGAGACAAGATGGCAGACAAGACGGCAGATAAGACGGCAGACAAGACGGCTGACAAGACGGCAGGCAATGCGGAAGACAAGACGGGAGACAAGACGGCAGGCAATGCGGAAGACAAGACGACATAAAAGACGACAGACAAGTCGGCAGACAAGACGATATACAAGACAACAGACAAGATGGCAGACAAGAGAACAGACAAGATGGCAGACAAGACGGCAGACAAGACGGCAGACAAGACGGCAGACAGGACGGCAGACAGGACGGCAGACAGGACGGCAGACAAGACGGCAGACAAGACGGCAGACAAGACGGCAGACAGGACGACAGACCAGACGACATACAAGACGGCAGACAAGACGGTAGACAAGACTGCAGAGAAGACGGCAGACAAGACGGCAGACAAGACGGCAGACAAGACGGCAGACAGGACGGCAGACAAGACGGCAGACAAGACGGCAGACAAGACGGCAGACAGGACGACAGACCAGACGACATACAAGACGGCAGACAAGACGGCATACAAGACGGTAGACAAGACGGCAGACAAGACGGCAGACAAGACGGCAGACAGGACGGCAGACAGGACGGCAGACAGGACGGCAGACAAGACGGCAGACAAGACGGCAGACAAGACGGCAGACAGGACGACAGACCAGACGACATACAAGACGGCAGACAAGACGGTAGACAAGACTGCAGAGAAGACGGCAGACAGGACGACAGACCAGACGACATACAAGACGGCAGACAAGACGGTAGACAAGACGGCAGAGAAGACGGCACCCAAGACGGCAGACAAGGCGGCATACAAGACGACATACAAGACGGCATACAAGACGGCAGACAAGATGGCCGTTAAGACGGCAGACAAGACGGTAGGCAATACGGCAGACAAGAGGGCAAACAAGATGGCAGACAAGACGGCACACAAGACGACATAAAAGACGGCAGACAAGACCGCATACAAGACAGCAGAAAAGACGGTAGACAAGACGGCAGACAAAAAGGCAGACAAGACGGCAGACAAGACGGCAGACAAGGCGGCAGACATGACGCGAGATAAGATGGCAGACTGGACGGCAGACAACACGGCAGAGAAGACGGCTGACAAGACGGCAGGCAATGCGGAAGACAAGACGACATACAAGACGACAGACAAGTCGGCAGACAAGTCGGCAGACCAGTCGGCAGCCAAGACGATATACAAGACGACAGACAAGACGGCAGACAACACGGCAGACAAGACGGCAGACAAGGCGGCAGACAAGACGGCAGACAAGACGGCAGACAAGACGGCAGACAAGATGACAGACAAGACGGCAGACAAGACGGCAGACAAGGCGGCAGACAAGTCAGCAGACCAGATGGCTGCCAGGACGACATACAAGACGACAGACAAGATGGCAGACAAGACGGCAGACAAGACGGCAGACAAGCTGGCAGACAAGACGGCAGACAAGATGGCAGACAAGATGGCAGACAAGACGGCAGACAAGGCGGCAGACAAGACGACATACAAGACGGCATAAAAGACGGCAGACAAGATGGCCGTTAAGACGGCAGACAAGACGGCAGGCAATACGGCAGACAAGACGGCAGACAAGATGGCAGACAAGATGGCAGACATGACGGCACACAAGACGACATAAAAGACGGCAGACAAGACGGCAGACAAGACGGCAGACAAGGCGGCAGACAAGACGGCAGACAAGACGGCAGACAAGATGACAGACAAGACGGCAGACAAGACGGCAGACAAGGCGGCAGACAAGACGGCAGACAAGGCGGCAGACAAGACGACATACAAGACGGCATACAAGACGGCAGACAAGATGGCCGTTAAGACGGCAGACAAGACGGCAGGCAATACGGCAGACAAGAAGGTAGACGAGACGGCAGACTAAAAGGCAGACAAAAAGGCAGACAAGACGGCAGACAAGACGGCAGACAAAAAGGCAGACAAGACGGCAGACAAGACGGCAGACAAGACGGCAGACAAGGCGGCAGACATGACGGGAGACAAGATGGCAGACAAGACGGCAGACAACACGGCAGAGAAGACGGCTGACAAGACGGCAGGCAATGCGGAAGACAAGACGACATACAAGACGACAGACAAGTCGGCAGACAAGTCCGCAGACAAGTCGGCAGACCAGTCGGCAGCCAAGACGATATACAAGACGACAGACAAGACGACAGACAAGACGGCAGACAAGACGGCAGACAAGACGGCAGACAAGGCGGCAGACAAGACGGCAGACAAGACGGCAGACAAGATGACAGACAAGACGGCAGACAAGACGGCAGACAAGACGGCAGACAAGGCGGCAGACAAGACGGCAGACAAGGCGGCAGACAAGACGACATACAAGACGGCATACAAGATGGCCGTTAAGACGGCAGACAAGACGGCAGGCAATACGGCAGACAAGACGGCAGACAAGATGGCAGACAAGATGGCAGACAAGACGGCACACAAGACGACATAAAAGACGGCAGACAAGACGGCAGACAAGACAGCATACAAGACGGTAGACGAGACGGCAGACAAGACGGCAGACAAGACGGCAGACAAGACGGCAGACAAGGCGGCAGACAAGACGACATACAAGACGGCAGACAAGACGGCAGACAAGATGGCCATTAAGACGGCAGACAAGACGGCAGGGAATACGGCAGACAAGACGGCAGACAAGATGGCAGACAAGATGGCAGACAAGACGGCACACAAAACGACATAAAAGACGGCAGGAAAGACGGCAGACAAGACAGCAGACAAGACGGTAGACGATACGGCAGACTAAAAGGCAGACAAGACGGCAGACAAGGCTGCAGACAAGACGACATACAAGACGGCAGACAAGACGGCAGACAAGATGGCCATTAAGACGGCAGAACAGACGGCAGGCAATACGGCAGACAAGACGGCAGACAAGATGGCAGACAAGATGGCAGACAAGACGGCACACAAGACAACATAAAAGACGGCAGACAAGACGGCAGACAAGACAGCAGACAAGACGGTAGACAAGACGGCAGACAAAAAGGCAGACAAGACGGCAGACAAAAAGGCAGACAAGACGGCAGACAAGACGGCAGACAAGGCGGCAGACAAGACGACATACAACACGGCAGATAAGACGGCAGACAAGATGGCCATTAAGACGGCAGACAAGACGGCAGGCAATACGGCAGACAAGACGGCAGACAAGATGGCAGACAAGATGGCAGACAAGACGGCACACAAGACGACATAAAAGACGGCAGACAAGACGGCAGACAAGACGGCAGACAAGACGGCACACAAGACGGCAGACAAGACGGCAGACAAGATGGCAGACAAGACGGCAGACAAGACGGCAGACAAGACGGCAGACAAGACGGCAGACAAGACGGCAGACAAGACGGCAGACAAGACGGCAGACACGACGGCAGACAAGACGGTAGACAAGACGGCAGACAAAAAGGCAGACAAAAAGTCAGACAAAAAGGCAGACAAGACGGCAGACAAGATGGCCATTAAGACGGCAGACAAGACAGCAGGCAATACGGCAGACAAGACGGCAGACAAGATGGCAGACAAGATGGCAGACAAGACGGCACACAAGACGACATAAAAGACGGCAGACAAGACGGCAGACAAGACAGCAGACAAGACGGTAGACAAGACGGCAGACAAAAAGGCAGACAAAAAGTCAGACAAAAAGGCAGACAAGACGGCAGACAAGGCGGCAGACAAGACGACATACAAGACGGCAGATAAGATGGCAGACAAGATGGCCATTAAGACGGCAGGCAATACGGCAGAAAAGACGGTAGACAAGACGGCAGACAAAAAGGCAGACAAGACGGCAGACAAGGCGGCAGACATGACGGGAGACAAGATGGCAGACAAGACGGCAGATAAGACGGCAGACAAGACGGCTGACAAGACGGCTGACAAGACGGCAGGCAATGCGGAAGACAAGACGGGAGACAAGACGGCAGGCAATGCGGAAGACAAGACGACATAAAAGACGACAGACAAGTCGGCAGACAAGACGATATACAAGACAACAGACAAGATGGCAGACAAGACGGCAGACAAGACGGCAGACAAGACGGCAGACGAGCTGGCAGACAAGACGGCAGACAAGATGGCAGACAAGATGGCAGACAAGACGACATACAAGACGGCATACAAGACGGCAGACAAGACGGCAGACAAGAGAGCAGACAAGACGGCAGACAAGACGGCAGACAAGACGGTAGACAAGACGGCAGACAAAAAGGCAGACAAAAAGTCAGACAAAAAGGCAGACAAGACAGCAGACAAGATGGCCATTAAGACGGCAGACAAGACAGCAGGCAATACGGCAGACAAGACGGCAGACAAGATGGCAGACAAGATGGCAGACAAGACGGCACACAAGACGACATAAAAGACGGCAGACAAGACGGCAGACAAGACAGCAGACAAGACGGTAGACAAGACGGCAGACAAAAAGGCAGACAAAAAGTCAGACAAAAAGGCAGACAAGACGGCAGACAAGGCGGCAGACAAGACGACATACAAGACGGCAGATAAGACGGCAGACAAGATGGCCATTAAGACGGCAGGCAATACGGCAGAAAAGACGGTAGACAAGACGGCAGACAAAAAGGCAGACAAGACGGCAGACAAGGCGGCAGACATGACGGGAGACAAGATGGCAGACAAGACGGCAGATAAGACGGCAGACAAGACGGCTGACAAGACGGCAGGCAATGCGGAAGACAAGACGGGAGACAAGACGGCAGGCAATGCGGAAGACAAGACGACATAAAAGACGACAGACAAGTCGGCAGACAAGTCGGCAGACCAGTCGGCAGCCAAGACGATATACAAGACGACAGACAAGACGGCAGACAACACGGCAGACAAGACGGCAGACAAGGCGGCAGACAAGACGGCAGACAAGACGGCAGACAAGACGGCAGACAAGATGACAGACAAGACGGCAGACAAGACGGCAGACAAGGCGGCAGACAAGTCAGCAGACCAGATGGCTGCCAGGACGACATACAAGACGACAGACAAGATGGCAGACAAGACGGCAGACAAGACGGCAGACAAGCTGGCAGACAAGACGGTAGACAAGATGGCAGACAAGATGGCAGACAAGACGGCAGACAAGGCGGCAGACAAGACGACATACAAGACGGCATAAAAGACGGCAGACAAGATGGCCGTTAAGACGGCAGACAAGACGGCAGGCAATACGGCAGACAAGACGGCAGACAAGATGGCAGACAAGATGGCAGACATGACGGCACACAAGACGACATAAAAGACGGCAGACAAGACGGCAGACAAGACGGCAGACAAGGCGGCAGACAAGACGGCAGACAAGACGGCAGACAAGATGACAGACAAGACGGCAGACAAGACGGCAGACAAGGCGGCAGACAAGACGGCAGACAAGGCGGCAGACAAGACGACATACAAGACGGCATACAAGACGGCAGACAAGATGGCCGTTAAGACGGCAGACAAGACGGCAGGCAATACGGCAGACAAGAAGGTAGACGAGACGGCAGACTAAAAGGCAGACAAAAAGGCAGACAAGACGGCAGACAAGACGGCAGACAAAAAGGCAGACAAGACGGCAGACAAGACGGCAGACAAGGCGGCAGACATGACGGGAGACAAGATGGCAGACAAGACGGCAGACAACACGGCAGAGAAGACGGCTGACAAGACGGCAGGCAATGCGGAAGACAAGACGACATACAAGACGACAGACAAGTCGGCAGACAAGTCCGCAGACAAGTCGGCAGACCAGTCGGCAGCCAAGACGATATACAAGACGACAGACAAGACGACAGACAAGACGGCAGACAAGACGGCAGACAAGACGGCAGACAAGGCGGCAGACAAGACGGCAGACAAGACGGCAGACAAGATGACAGACAAGACGGCAGACAAGACGGCAGACAAGGCGGCAGACAAGACGGCAGACAAGGCGGCAGACAAGACGACATACAAGACGGCATACAAGATGGCCGTTAAGACGGCAGACAAGACGGCAGGCAATACGGCAGACAAGACGGCAGACAAGATGGCAGACAAGATGGCAGACAAGACGGCACACAAGACGACATAAAAGACGGCAGACAAGACGGCAGACAAGACAGCATACAAGACGGTAGACGAGACGGCAGACAAGACGGCAGACAAGACGGCAGACAAGACGGCAGACAAGGCGGCAGACAAGACGACATACAAGACGGCAGACAAGACGGCAGACAAGATGGCCATTAAGACGGCAGACAAGACGGCAGGGAATACGGCAGACAAGACGGCAGACAAGATGGCAGACAAGATGGCAGACAAGATGGCAGACAAGACGGCACACAAAACGACATAAAAGACGGCAGGAAAGACGGCAGACAAGACAGCAGACAAGACGGTAGACGATACGGCAGACTAAAAGGCAGACAAGACGTCAGACAAGGCTGCAGACAAGACGACATACAAGACGGCAGACAAGACGGCAGACAAGATGGCCATTAAGACGGCAGAACAGACGGCAGGCAATACGGCAGACAAGACGGCAGACAAGATGGCAGACAAGATGGCAGACAAGACGGCACACAAGACAACATAAAAGACGGCAGACAAGACGGCAGACAAGACAGCAGACAAGACGGTAGACAAGACGGCAGACAAAAAGGCAGACAAAAAGTCAGACAAAAAGGCAGACAAGACGGCAGACAAGACGGCAGACAAGGCGGCAGACAAGACGACATACAACACGGCAGATAAGACGGCAGACAAGATGGCCATTAAGACGGCAGACAAGACGGCAGGCAATACGGCAGACAAGACGGCAGACAAGATGGCAGACAAGATGGCAGACAAGACGGCACACAAGACGACATAAAAGACGGCAGACAAGACGGCAGACAAGACGGCAGACAAGACGGCACACAAGACGGCAGACAAAACGGCAGACAAGATGGCAGACAAGACGGCAGACAAGACGGCAGACAAGACGGCAGACAAGACGGCAGACAAGACGGCAGACAAGACGGCAGACAAGACGGCAGACACGACGGCAGACAAGACGGTAGACAAGACGGCAGACAAAAAGGCAGACAAAAAGTCAGACAAAAAGGCAGACAAGACGGCAGACAAGATGGCCATTAAGACGGCAGACAAGACAGCAGGCAATACGGCAGACAAGACGGCAGACAAGATGGCAGACAAGATGGCAGACAAGGCGGCACACAAGACGACATAAAAGACGGCAGACAAGACGGCAGACAAGACAGCAGACAAGACGGTAGACAAGACGGCAGACAAAAAGGCAGACAAAAAGTCAGACAAAAAGGCAGACAAGACGGCAGACAAGGCGGCAGACAAGACGACATACAAGACGGCAGATAAGACGGCAGACAAGATGGCCATTAAGACGGCAGGCAATACGGCAGAAAAGACGGTAGACAAGACGGCAGACAAAAAGGCAGACAAGACGGCAGACAAGGCGGCAGACATGACGGGAGACAAGATGGCAGACAAGACGGCAGATAAGACGGCAGACAAGACGGCTGACAAGACGGCAGGCAATGCGGAAGACAAGACGGGAGACAAGACGGCAGGCAATGCGGAAGACAAGACGACATAAAAGACGACAGACAAGTCGGCAGACAAGACGATATACAAGACAACAGACAAGATGGCAGACAAGACGGCAGACAAGACGGCAGACAAGCTGGCAGACAAGACGGCAGACAAGATGGCAGACAAGATGGCAGACAAGACGACATACAAGACGGCATACAAGACGGCAGACAAGATGGCCGTTAAGACGGCAGACAAGACGGCAGGCAATACGGCAGACAAGACGGCAGACAAGATGGCAGACAAGATGGCAGACAAGATGGCAGACAAGACGGCACACAAGACGACATAAAAGACGGCAGACAAGACGGCAGACAAGAGAGCAGACAAGACGGCAGACAAGACGGCAGACAAGACGGTAGACAAGACGGCAGACAAAAAGGCAGACAAAAAGTCAGACAAAAAGGCAGACAAGACGGCAGACAAGATGGCCATTAAGACGGCAGACAAGACAGCAGGCAATACGGCAGACAAGACGGCAGACAAGATGGCAGACAAGATGGCAGACAAGACGGCACACAAGACGACATAAAAGACGGCAGACAAGACGGCAGACAAGACAGCAGACAAGACGGTAGACAAGACGGCAGACAAAAAGGCAGACAAAAAGTCAGACAAAAAGGCAGACAAGACGGCAGACAAGGCGGCAGACAAGACGACATACAAGACGGCAGATAAGACGGCAGACAAGATGGCCATTAAGACGGCAGGCAATACGGCAGAAAAGACGGTAGACAAGACGGCAGACAAAAAGGCAGACAAGACGGCAGACAAGGCGGCAGACATGACGGGAGACAAGATGGCAGACAAGACGGCAGATAAGACGGCAGACAAGACGGCTGACAAGACGGCAGGCAATGCGGAAGACAAGACGGGAGACAAGACGGCAGGCAATGCGGAAGACAAGACGACATAAAAGACGACAGACAAGTCGGCAGACAAGACGATATACAAGACAACAGACAAGATGGCAGACAAGAGAACAGACAAGATGGCAGACAAGACGGCAGACAAGACGGCAGACAAGACGGCAGACAGGACGGCAGACAGGACGGCAGACAGGACGGCAGACAAGACGGCAGACAAGACGGCAGACAAGACGGCAGACAGGACGACAGACCAGACGACATACAAGACGGCAGACAAGACGGTAGACAAGACTGCAGAGAAGACGGCAGACAAGACGGCAGACAAGACGGCAGACAAGACGGCAGACAGGACGGCAGACAAGACGGCAGACAAGACGGCAGACAAGACGGCAGACAGGACGACAGACCAGACGACATACAAGACGGCAGACAAGACGGCATCCAAGACGGTAGACAAGACGGCAGACAAGACGGCAGACAAGACGGCAGACAGGACGGCAGACAGGACGGCAGACAGGACGGCAGACAAGACGGCAGACAAGACGGCAGACAGGACGACAGACCAGACGACATACAAGACGGCAGACAAGACGGTAGACAAGACTGCAGAGAAGACGGCAGACAGGACGACAGACCAGACGACATACAAGACGGCAGACAAGACGGTAGACAAGACGGCAGAGAAGACGGCACCCAAGACGGCAGACAAGGCGGCATACAAGACGACATACAAGACGGCATACAAGACGGCAGACAAGATGGCCGTTAAGACGGCAGACAAGACGGTAGGCAATACGGCAGACAAGACGGCAAACAAGATGGCAGACAAGACGGCACACAAGACGACAGGGCGGCAGACAAGACGACATACAACACGGCAGATAAGACGGCAGACAAGATGGCCATTAAGACGGCAGACAAGACGGCAGGCAATACGGCAGACAAGACGGCAGACAAGATGGCAGACAAGATGGCAGACAAGATGGCAGACAAGACGGCACACAAGACGACATAAAAGACGGCAGACAAGACGGCAGACAAAAAGGCAGACAAAAAGTCAGACAAAAAGGCAGACAAGACGGCAGACAAGATGGCCATTAAGACGGCAGACAAGACAGCAGGCAATACGGCAGACAAGACGGCAGACAAGATGGCAGACAAGATAGCAGACAAGACGGCACACAAGACGACATAAAAGACGGCAGACAAGACGGCAGACAAGACGGCAGACAAGACGACACACAAGACGGCAGACAAGACGGCAGACAAGACGGCAGACAAGACGGCAGACAGGACGGCAGACAGGACGGCAGACAGGACGGCAGACAAGACGGCAGACAAGACGGCAGACAAGACGGCAGACAGGACGATAGACCAGACGACATACAAGACGGCAGACAAGACGGTAGACAAGACTGCAGAGAAGACGGCAGACAAGACGGCAGACAAGAGGGCAGACAAGACGGCAGACAGGACGGCAGACAAGACGGCAGACAAGACGGTAGACAGGACGACAGACCAGACGACATACAAGACGGCAGACAAGACGGCATACAAGACGGTAGACAAGACGGCAGACAAGACGGCAGACAAGACGGCAGACAAGACGGCAGACAGGACGGCAGACAGGACGGCAGACAAGACCAGATGGCTGCCAGGACGACATACAAGACGACAGACAAGATGGCAGACAAGACGGCAGACAAGACGGCAGACAAGCTGGCAGACAAGACGGCAGACAAGATGGCAGACAAGATGGCAGACAAGACGGCAGACAAGGCGGCAGACAAGACGACATACAAGACGGCATACAAGACGGCAGACAAGATGGCCGTTAAGACGGCAGACAAGACGGCAGGCAATACGGCAGACAAGACGGCAGACAAGATGGCAGACAAGATGGCAGACATGACGGCACACAAGACGACATAAAAGACGGCAGACAAGACGGCAGACAAGACGGCAGACAAGGCGGCAGACAAGACGGCAGACAAGACGGCAGACAAGATGACAGACAAGACGGCAGACAAGACGGCAGACAAGGCGGCAGACAAGACGGCAGACAAGGCGGCAGACAAGACGACATACAAGACGGCATACAAGACGGCAGACAAGATGGCCGTTAAGACGGCAGACAAGACGGCAGGCAATACGGCAGACAAGACGGTAGACGAGACGGCAGACTAAAAGGCAGACAAAAAGGCAGACAAGACGGCAGACAAGGCGGCAGACATGACGGGAGACAAGATGGCAGACAAGACGGCAGATAAGACGGCAGACAAGACGGCTGACAAGACGGCAGGCAACGCGGAAGACAAGACGGCAGGCAATGCGGAAGACAAGACGACATAAAAGACGACAGACAAGTCGGCAGACAAGTCGGCAGACCAGTCGGCAGACCAGTCGGCAGCCAAGACGATATACAAGACGACAGACAAGATGGCAGACAAGACGGCAGACAAGGCGGCAGACAAGACGGCAAACAAGACGGCAGACAAGACGGCAGACAAGACGGCAGACAAGATGGCAGACAAGACGACAGACAAGACGGCAGACAAGGCGGCAGACAAGTCAGCAGACCAGACGGCTGCCAGGACGACATACAAGACGACAGACAAGATGGCAGACAAGACGGCAGACAAGACGGCAGACAAGCTGGCAGACAAGACGGCAGACAAGATGGCAGACAAGATGGCAGACAAGACGGCAGACAAGGCGACAGACAAGACGACATACAAGACGGCATACAAGACGGCAGACAAGATGGCCGTTAAGACGGCAGACAAGACGGCAGGCAATACGGCAGACAAGACGGCAGGCAACACGGCAGACAAGACGGCAGACAAGATGGCAGACAAGATGGCAGACAAGATGGCAGACAAGACGGCAGACAAGATGGCAGACAAGACGGCACACAAGACGACATAAAAGACGGCAGACAAGACGGCAGACAAGACAGCAGACAAGACGGTAGACGAAACGGCAGACTAAAAGGCAGACAAAAAGGCAGACAAGACGGCAAACAAGACGGCAGACAAGGCGGCAGACAAGACGACATACAAGACGGCAGACAAGACGGCAGACAAGATGGCCATTAAGACGGCAGACAAGACGGCAGGCAATACGGCAGACAAGATGGCAGACAAGCCGGCAGACAAGACGACATACAAGACGGCAGATAAGACGGCAGACAAGATGGCCATTAAGACGGCAGACAAGACGGCAGGCAATAAGAAAGAAAAGACGGTAGACAAGACGGCAGACAAAAAGGCAGACAAGACGGCAGACAAGACGGGAGACAAGACGGCAGACAAAAAGGCAGACAAAAAGTCAGACAAAAAGGCAGACAAGACGGCAGACAAGATGGCAGACAAGCCGGCAGACAAGACGACATACAAGACGGCAGATAAGACGGCAGACAAGATGGCCATTAAGACGGCAGACAAGACGGCAGGCAATACGAAAGAAAAGACGGTAGACAAGACGGCAGACAAAAAGGCAGACAAGACGGCAGACAAGATGGCAGACAAGCCGGCAGACAAGACGACATACAAGACGGCAGATAAGACGGCAGACAAGATGGCCATGAAGACGGCAGACAAGACGGCAGGCAATACGAAAGAAAAGACGGTAGACAAGACGGCAGACAAAAAGGCAGACAAGACGGCAGACAAGGCGGCAGACATGACGGGAGACAAGATGGCAGACAAGACGGCTGACAAGACGGCAGGCAACGCGGAAGACAAGACGGCAGGCAATGCGGAAGACAAGACGACATAAAAGACGACAGACAAGTCGGCAGACAAGTCGGCAGACCAGTCGGCAGACCAGTCGGCAGCCAAGACGATATACAAGACGACAGACAAGATGGCAGACAAGACGGCAGACAAGGCGGCAGACAAGACGGCAAACAAGACGGCAGACAAGACGGCAGACAAGACGGCAGACAAGATGGCAGACAAGACGACAGACAAGACGGCAGACAAGGCGGCAGACAAGTCAGCAGACCAGACGGCTGCCAGGACGACATACAAGACGACAGACAAGATGGCAGACAAGACGGCAGACAAGACGGCAGACAAGCTGGCAGACAAGACGGCAGACAAGATGGCAGACAAGATGGCAGACAAGACGGCAGACAAGGCGACAGACAAGACGACATACAAGACGGCATACAAGACGGCAGACAAGATGGCCGTTAAGACGGCAGACAAGACGGCAGGCAATACGGCAGACAAGACGGCAGGCAACACGGCAGACAAGACGGCAGACAAGATGGCAGACAAGATGGCAGACAAGATGGCAGACAAGATGGCAGACAAGATGGCAGACAAGACGGCACACAAGACGACATAAAAGACGGCAGACAAGACGGCAGACAAGACAGCAGACAAGACGGTAGACGAGACGGCAGACTAAAAGGCAGACAAAAAGGCAGACAAGACGGCAAACAAGACGGCAGACAAGGCGGCAGACAGGACGACATACAAGACGGCAGACAAGACGGCAGACAAGATGGCCATTAAGACGGCAGACAAGACGGCAGGCAATACGGCAGACAAGACGGCAGACAAGATGGCAGACAAGATGGCAGACAAGACGGCACACAAGACGACATAAAAGACGGCAGACAAGACGGCAGATAAGACGGCAGATAAGACGGCAGACAAGACGGCTGACAAGACGGCAGGCAATGCGGAAGACAAGACGGCAGACAAGATGGCAGACAAGACGGCAGACCAGACGGCAGCCAAGACGACATACAAGACGACAGACAAGACGGCAGACAAGGCGGCAGACAAGGCGGCAGACCAGTCGGCAGCCAAAACGATATACAAGACGACAGACAAGACGGCAGACAAGACGGCACACAAGACGACATAAAAGACGGCAGACAAGACCGCAGACAAGACAGCAGAAAAGACGGTAGACAAGACGGCAGACAAAAAGGCAGACAAGACGGCAGACAAGGCGGCAGACATGACGGGAGACAAGATGGCAGACAAGACGGCAGACAACACGGCATACAAGACCTCAGACAAGCCGACAAACAAGACGGCAGATAAGACGGCAGACAAGACGGCTGACAAGACGGCAGGCAATGCGGAAGACAAGACGGCAGACAAGACGGCAGATAGGACGGCAGACAAGTCGGCAGAAAAGACGGCAGACAAGATGGCAGACAAGACGGCAAACAAGACAACAGACAAGATGAGTGGACAGGCAAGACGATTGGAATTACGGCACAAAAGACGGCAGACAGAACGGCAGACAAGATTGCAGACAAGACGGCAGACAAGACGGCAGACAGGACGGCAGACAAGACGGCAGACAAGATGGTCGTTAAGACGGCAGACAAGACGGCAGGCAATACGGCAGACAAAACGGCAGACAAGCTGGCAGACAAGACAGCAGGCAAGACGGCACACAAGACGATATAAAAGACGGCAGACAAGACCGCAGACAAGACAGCAGAAAAGACGGTAGACAAGACGGCAGACAAAAAGGCAGACAAGACGGCAGACAAGACGGCAGACAAAAAGGCAGACAAGACGGCAGACAAGGCGGCAGACATGACCTTAGACAAGATGGCAGACAAGACGGCAGACAAGACCTCAGACAAGCCGACAAACAAGACGGCAGAGAAGACGGCAGACAAGACGGCAGACAAGACGGCTGACAAGACGGCAGGCAATGCGGAAGACAAGACGGCAGACAAGACGGCAGACAAGTCGGCAGACCAGGTCCCTATTGCACCAACAACTTTTCACTTATCACTTTACATATGTTCGAAAAGCACTTTTCATGAAAAGGAAAAGTGAAATGCATTGCACCAAAAACTTCCCAAATAAACTTGTCAAATTTGCAAGAGAGAGAGAGAGAGAGAGAGAGAGAGAGAGAATGTGAGAATATTTTTGAAAAGTCGATAAGAGAAGCATTGCACGAAACTATGACTTTGCTTTGCTAATTGAGAACTTTACAAACGACGGCAGACAAGATGGCAGACAAGATGGCAGACAAGACGGCACACAAGACGACATAAAAGACGGCAGACAAGACGGCAGACAAGACAGAAGACAAGACCGTAGACGAGACGGCAGACTAAAAGGCCGACAAAAAGGCAGACAAGACCGCAGACAAGACGGCAGACAAGACGGCACACAAGGCGGCAGACAATACGACATACAAGACGGCAGACAATACGGCAGACAATATGGCCATTAAGACGGCAGACAAGACGGCAGGCAATACGGCAGACAAGACGGCAGACAAGATTGCAGACAAGATGGCAGACAAGACGGCACACAAGACGACATAAAAGACGGCAGACAAGACGGCAGACAAGACGGCAGACAAGACGGCAGACAAGACGGCAGACAAGACGGCAGACAAGACGGCAGACAAGACGGCAGACAAGACGGCAGACAAGACGGCAGACAAGACGGCAGACAAGATTGCAGACAAGACGGCAGACAAGACAGCAGACAAGATGGCCGTTAAGGCAGCAGACAAGACGGCAGGCAATACTGCAGACAAGACGGCAGACAAGACGGCAGACAAGACGGCAGACAAGACGGCAGACAAGACGGCAGACAAGACGGCAGACAAGACGGCAGACAAGACGGCCGACAAGACGGCAGACAAGACGGCAGACAAGACGGCAGATAATACGGCCGATAAGACGGCAGACAAGACAGCAGACATGACTACATACAAGACGGCAGACAACACGACAGACAAGACCTCAGGCAAGACGGCAAACAAGACGGAAGACAAGACGACAGACAAGACCTCAGGCAAGCCGACAAACAAGACGGCAGATAAGACGGCAGATAAGACGGCAGACAAGACGGCTGACAAGACGGCAGGCAATGCGGAAGACAAGACGGCAGACAAGATGGCAGACAAGACGGCAGACCAGACGGCAGCCAAGACGACATACAAGACGACAGACAAGACGGCAGACAAGGCGGCAGACAAGGCGGCAGACCAGTCGGCAGCCAAAACGATATACAAGACGACAGACAAGACGGCAGACAAGACGGCACACAAGACGACATAAAAGACGGCAGACAAGACCGCAGACAAGACAGCAGAAAAGACGGTAGACAAGACGGCAGACAAAAAGGCAGACAAGACGGCAGACAAGGCGGCAGACATGACGGGAGACAAGATGGCAGACAAGACGGCAGACAACACGGCATACAAGACCTCAGACAAGCCGACAAACAAGACGGCAGATAAGACGGCAGACAAGACGGCTGACAAGACGGCAGGCAATGCGGAAGACAAGACGGCAGATAGGACGGCAGACAAGTCGGCAGAAAAGACGGCAGACAAGATGGCAGACAAGACGGCAAACAAGACAACAGACAAGATGAGTGGACAGGCAAGACGATTGGAATTACGGCACAAAAGACGGCAGACAGAACGGCAGACAAGATTGCAGACAAGACGGCAGACAAGACGGCAGACAGGACGGCAGACAAGACGGCAGACAAGATGGCCGTTAAGACGGCAGACAAGACGGCAGGCAATACGGCAGACAAAACGGCAGACAAGCTGGCAGACAAGACAGCAGGCAAGACGGCACACAAGACGATATAAAAGACGGCAGACAAGACCGCAGACAAGACAGCAGAAAAGACGGTAGACAAGACGGCAGACAAAAAGGCAGACAAGACGGCAGACAAGACGGCAGACAAGACGGCAGACAAAAAGGCAGACAAAAAGGCAGACAAGACGGCAGACAAGGCGGCAGACATGACCTTAGACAAGATGGCAGACAAGACGGCAGACAAGACCTCAGACAAGCCGACAAACAAGACGGCAGAGAAGACGGCAGACAAGACGGCAGACAAGACGGCTGACAAGACGGCAGGCAATGCGGAAGACAAGACGGCAGACAAGACGGCAGACAAGTCGGCAGACCAGGTCCCTATTGCACCAACAACTTTTCACTTATCACTTTACATATGTTCGAAAAGCACTTTTCATGAAAAGGAAAAGTGAAATGCATTGCACCAAAAACTTCCCAAATAAACTTTGTAACGAAGTTTTCTTCGCTAAATTTGCCAAGGTATACCCAGTCTATCCGGGGTTCACCACCCAATAAATAAAACTCAGTTTTTGCTGTAATTCTCTTTATTGTGTCCTATTCCTTTTATTATTACAAATATACTTTGATAGTTTAGTCAGAGATTATAAATACCGAATTAATTCCGACCGTTCACCATTGCTATCCTACGAACGTTCACAAGTTCGTCCACACTTGCAAGCACTGGACGTAAGAAAAAATGTGCACTCTGCCTGTGCCTCAATGTAATGTCGCTTTATAATAGTTCAAGAAAATATGGATTCAAGAGTACTCATAAGTGACTCATAAGTGATTCATAAGTGATTCATAAATGATTCGTAAGTGATTCATAAATGATTCGTAAGTGAGTCATGAATGATTCGTAAGTGATTCATGAATGATTCATAAGTGATTCATGAATGATTCATAAGTGATTCATGAATGATTCATAAGTGATTCATGAATGATTCATAAGTGATTCATAAATGATTCGTAAGTGATTCATAAGTGATTCATAAATGATTCATAAGTGATTCATAAATGATTCGTAAGTGATTCATAAGTGATTCGTGAGTGGCTTACCTTAAGGGTAAGAGACTCAAGAAAAGGCAGTTTTACGTTGCTAGTCCACACTTAATAGCACTGGACTCAAAAAGTTAAAAAAAATGATTCAATGATTCTAGGATTTGTTTTACGTTGCTTGTCCACACTTACGAGCACTGGACTCAAAAAAGTGCAAAAGGTGATTCAAGGATTCTAGGATTTGTTTTACGTTGCTTGTCCACACTTACGAGCACTGGACTCAAAAAAGTTCAAAAGGTGATTCAAGGATTCTAGGATTTGTTTTACGTTGTTTGTCCACACTTACGAGCACTGGACTCAAAAAAGTTCAAAAGGTGATTCAAGGATTCTAGGATTTGTTTTATGACGATGGTCCACACTTGAAAGCACTGGATTTAAAAGGATTAAGAGTATTCGGAAGGATTCAAGGATTCCTTTGTGTCCACACTTGCAAGCACTGGACGTAAAAATAATATTAGTTAGCTAAAAAGTCGACTCACCCGTACAGCGTATGTTTTCCAAAAGAGAGCGAGTGTTCATTTGCGGCGGCTTTTATACACCAAAGGCTAACGGTACTTTCCTTGATTGCTTATGGGTGGCCTTGAATTAATCCTTTTGTTTATTTCATAATTTCACCTTTTCGCAATCTTAATTGGCGACCTTGGATTAATCCCTTTGTTTACTACATTTAATTAGGGTCACCTTCAACTCCCTTTTTGCACTCTTCGTGCGTAAACCTTTGCATTTGTTGTTGCATTAGATCTTATTTTCCTTCAAAGGTAGAGTGACTTCTTTCCTAATGGGTTTTTATGCTTTTACTTGTAAATCTGCATACGGTTTCTTGCGTGTGTTTGTTGTTGTGTTTGGTTGCTAAATCTCGGTCCGATTTCTTGTGTGTGTTTGTTGTTGCGTTTGGCTGCTAAATTTCGGTCCGATTTCTTGTGTTTGTTGTTGTGTTTGATTGCTAAATTTCGGTCCGATTTCTTGTGTGTGTTTGTTGTTGCATTTGATTGCTAAATTTCGGTCCGATTTCTTGTGTGTTTGTTGTTGCGTTTGGCTGCTAAATTTCGGTCCGATTTCTTGTGTGTGTTTGTTGTTGCGTTTGGCTGCTAAATTTCGGTCCGATTTCTTGTGTGTGTTTGTTGTTGCGTTTGGCTGCTAAATTTCGGTCCGATTTCTTGTGTGTGTTTGTTGTTGCGTTTGGCTGCTAAATTGGAAGTTCTTTCAAGTTTTCGTTGCACACTGTAGCTGGTGTGCTTTTCACCTCTTGTGCTTTCAGGTTTGGTGAAATATATTTTTTTTTTTTTGGTGGTTATAGAGTTAAATCCACCCCAAATTGGGACCGCACAATTCGAGGTTACTGAGCCTCGTGAAAACGATTTTCACAGGGCCAGCTCAGTGGGGAAGCAGGCCAGGTTCTACATCCTTACGCAAATTTGTAGGGGAGATATAATCTCCCTTACACTCCCTCTCCACTTTCCGGGGATTGAAGGATCACGATCTTGTTGGGGGTTATCGTGATTCGGACATCTTGAATCCGGCATTGCAGACGTCGTCGTTTCCTCCGGTTCCCCGATTCCAGGTGACTGTACCGCATCCGGATCCCCTGTATTATTTCCGGATCGAACATCGATGTTGCGTTCTCCACTTCGTCAATGCTGTTGAAGACCCACTCATTTGGCGTCCGTACCTTTTGTGGCGTCTGCTCGTCCGTCAGCGTGACCGTTTGTGGCAATGCGGGAAGGCAGTGGCTGTCCATCTCCCGGTAGAGGTCGTCGTACGAAGCTCCGGTCAATGGGTCGACGTAGACGGGTGCTGCGACCTTCCGTGGTTCCGGCGAATTCCTCGTTTCGGGGACTATTGACTGAGCGACTCCGACGGCCATACGCTGTGCCAGTTTCGGGAAGGCATCCTCCGAATTGCCTTGTTCCTTTGACCATGCTTGGATTTGCTTGGCCATGTCTGCACGTTTCCGGTCGATGTCGGTAGCAGGGAACCAGTTCGGCCGGTGGATCTGCTCCTCCCGAAAGTCGACGAATGGCTCCAGTACAAACTTGCTAGCGTATTGTAGCAAGAACACACCACAGTCGGTGCCGTTGGTCTGCGTCGGTACCTGCGGAACTCGTAGTGGCAAAGTCTCCTCGTTAAAGCGGCGGTCATCGTCCTGGGGTCTCTTGGCCGTGAATTCCATTTGGAGATACTCCCAAATGCGTTGGGCGGTTCCAACGCGTGGCCTCCGTTCGACGGAGTCGAATTGCAGTATGCACGGTTCCCGCACCGCCCATGTGCCATCCTCGTTGCGGAGATTGGTCATCTTCCTTCCACGTTGGCCAGGGAAGCATATGACCATCAGGAACCAGTGTTGCTGCTGGTTGATGGGAATCAGGATGTACTCCTTCTTAAACAAGTCGACGCCCTTCGTCCAACGTTTAACGGCATCGTGGCGCTCTGCAGCCGAACCATCTGCGCGTCCAATCTTGAGCCAGAGGAATGGGCTGAACACGTACAGCTTCTCTCGTTGCTCGTCATCGGCTTGTTCTGCATACAGGTGGCGCAAGAACACCTCAATTAGTGTGTCGTTCAGGAATCGTCCTGGGCCGAGTCGGGCGTAGTCGTCCATGTTTATGGCAATGCCGCGCTCTCCTCTCGGGTACGTAGCGATGGTCTTGTTGCCTGCCATGAGGATCGCCCGTAGCCGAGTCCCCTGTCCGTTCTGTTGTCCGGTTGGTTTGATGTTGTCCTTGTCCTGTCTGTTCTGCTCCTGTCCGTTCTGTTGTCCGGTTGGTTTGGTGTTGTCCTTGTCCTGTCTGTTCTGCTCCTGTTCGTTCTGTTGTCCGGTTGGTTTGGTGTTGTCCTTGTCCTCCGTAGTTAGGTCGTATGTTTTTAAAACTCCGATTATGCGAGCCATGTTGTAGAATTTTGGTTTTCGAATGGATCTGGAATAAGATTTTGTTAGTCAGTTCAATGAACTTTCGTAGGGGGACAACACGACTAAACACATTTCTACTGGACAAATATGTAAACTTTATTAAAAAGGTTAAACATTTTGGTGGAATAGTTTCAAGTCGCTAATATGTGCCGTGCGACTATTACGATCGGTCCTGTGCTCCCCAACTCCTTGCAGCTTGACAATAACGGGCGAAATATATTGCGTAATTCTGTACGGCCCGTCGAACTTCGGTGCCAATTTCGCATTGAATTTATCAATCGCCTTTGATAGGTAATGCGTTTTGAGTAGGACTAGCGTTCCTATTTCCGGCTTCCAATCTCTTCGCCGGAGGTTATAGTGTCTGGCCTGGTCTCTAGATGCCCTCTCGAGGTTTCTCCTGACGATCTTGTAGATTTCTCGTAGCCGATTTCCTCTGTATTCGGGACTTTGTGGTGAGGTTCCTGTTCCCATGGTGACTTCGTCATAAAGTGCTCCTGGTAGCCTGGGTTCTCGTCCTTGTGTAAGAAATGCTGGAGTAAAACTGGTCGTTTCTGATGTCATCGTGTTTAGTGCCAACGAGATTTCTGGAATAAAATCATCCCATTGTGTTTGCTTGTTATCGCTGATCTGTGCTATGATTCTCTTAACGTTCCTATTCGCCCTTTCCGTGGGGTTCTCTTGGGGAGTGTATGGTGCCGTGAATTGTTGCTTGACTCCCAAATCCTGTAGGAATGTGTGAAAACTTCGGCTGCTGAACTGTACGCCGTTGTCCGTAACGAGAACTTTTGGGACCCCATATCGTGCTAGGATCCTTTCCCGGAAGGCTTTCTTCAGCGTCTCTGTGGTAGCATGTCGAAGTGGCACGATTTCCGTCCACTTTGAGAATTTGTCGAAGAATACGAGTATCATCGTATTGCCGTGTTTAGATCTTGGTAGGGGTCCGATGAAGTCAGCGCAGAGAATGGCCCATGGTTCTTCGGGTAACTGTGTCAGCATCTTGCCAGCGGCCTGGTCCTGCGCTGGTTTATACCGTTGACACGACTCGCAGCAGTATACATGCTTCCGTATGTCCCGGTACATGCCTGGCCAGTAATACTGGTTCGCTATCCTTGTCACCGTCTTTCTGATACCTGGGTGGCCAGCGCTCGGGGCGTCGTGATTTTCCCTCAGTACTCTCGCTCTTTGTTGTCGTGGTACGCATAGCTTCCAAGCTGCACAATCTTCGTCGTTCGTCGGTCCGGGAATATGCCGGTACAGCTGTTCATTCTTGATCGCGTAATCGCTGAATTTCTCAGGATGTCGTTCCACTTCTGCCATCTTCTTCTGGATCCAGCTGCACTTGTCGTCCGTAGTGGTGATGTGATTTATGTTTTCTACAGGCTGTCTAGACAATGTGTCTGCTACTACATTCCACTTACCCTTTCTATATACTACCTCGAAGTTGTATTGTTGCAATTCTAGGGCCCATCTCGCTATCCGCCCTGAAGGGTTCTCCAGTGAATTTAACCATTTCAGCGAAAGATGGTCCGTGATTACACGGAATTTGTAACCTTCCAGATACGGTCTCATCTTCCTAATACCCCAGATTATTGCTAGGCACTCCTTCTCGGTCGCGGAGTAATTTTGCTCGGCTTTGTTCAGCGTCCTGCTAGCGTATGCGATGACCTTTTCGCCGTCGTCATCGTTCTGGGTGAGTACCGCACCTAGTCCGTAGTTGCACGCGTCTGTCTGGAGCGAAAATTCTTTGTTGAAGTCTGGACACGTTAATATAGGTGCTCTCGTCAATTTCTCTTTTAAGTTTTCGAAAGCTTGCTGTTGTTCCTCTCCCCACTGCCATCGACGACCCTTCTTTAGTAATCTCGTGAGTGGGACAACTAATCTGGAGAAGTCAGGTACGAAACGTCGATACCAGGATGCAACACCGAGGAACTGCCGTACTCCTCGGATGTTCGTTGGTGGTGTAAGCTCCTTAATGGCTGCGATTTTGTCTGGATCGGTGTGAATACCATTACTACTGACAAGATGGCCGAGGTACTTCAAATCTTGTTTAAAAAATTCGCACTTTTCTTCGTTGATTTTCAGGTTTGCTGCTCGTAGTCGTCTAAAAACTTCTCGTAAATTTCGTGTGTGTTCTTCTAGTGTTCTTCCGATGACGATGATGTCGTCCAGATAGGCAAAAGCGTGCGGCTCCATCTCTGGGCCGATAACCTGGTCTAATGCTCTTTGGAATGTCGCTGGTGCAGAGTGTAAACCAAAAGGCATTACTCTCCATTGGAACAGTCCCCTTCCTGGGACGGTAAACGCCGTATATTGCTTACTTTCTGAACTCATCGGTATTTGCCAATAACCATTCTTGAGATCTAAGCTGCTGATGAATTTAGCGTCACGTAACTGGTCTAAGATGTGTTGGATCCTGGGCAGTGGGTATGCATCGGGTACGGATCGGGCGTTTACTTGCCGATAGTCGACGCATAATCGCCACTGTCCGTTCTTCTTTTTGACCAGTACGATCGGTGCGCTATATGGACTGCACGAGGGTTCAATACACCCTTTTTCCAAGAGTGCGTCTATTTCCTTGTTAATTATAGTTTGCATCGCGGGGTTTTTCGGGTAGTACCTTTGTTTAATCGGCCTATCATCCCTCATGATTATCTTATGCGTGGTAATGGTCGAAGGTCCGGCTAAAGTCTCAAACTTCTTTAGTTCTTCCCTGAGAAACGTTTCCTTGGCATTATCATCACTTTGTGTATCTGGCGTTTTGCTACCGCTTTGCCGTGTTGCTTCTTCTTCGGCGGGGTATTCTGACGTCGTTCGGAGTGTTGAGCAGGTCGTCTCATCTTCTGGTGGTTCGTCCTTGCTTGAGTGTAGCACGATGGTTTGGCCTCCGCAGCTAATGGATGCACCGTTGTCCATTAGAAAGTCTAGGCCCAGTATTACCTGCTCGGTGGCATCTCGGAGTATGAGGAATGACGTCCTGGTGTCTATCGTTCCCAGTCTCACCCTCACTTGCACCTCTTCTTCGATCCGTTGTGCTGTGCCATCAGCCATCTTGACCTGGATATTCACCTTCGTCCAAAGACTGTTTCGATCTAGTTTGTTGGCCATCTCTTCGCTCAGAAAGCTCCTCGACGCTCCAGTGTCTAGAGTGGCCGTCACCAGTTCACCACCAAGGACCACTCTAGCTGAGACTCGTTTTCTGTTGCAACTTAGATTCGAGGAAGCTCGCGATTCGGTCCCAGTGGTCCTCGTTTCCGCTGGGTACCATGACCGTTTCCCGGCTTGCTTTTTCCGCAACACTCCTTGGTGAGAGTGTCTGGTTTCCCGCACTCCCAACAAAATAACTTTTTTTCGTTATTACACTCTCGCTGGAAGTGTCCATTCCGGCCGCATCGTCGACAGGCCCTTTTAAGGTCCTGCGGTGTTTGTACTGGTGCCATTGAGACCATCCTATGTGGCTCAGCTCGTGGTCGCCATGACTCTCGGTTGATTCGCACTGGTTCTGGCTCCTGACGGATACTTTCGAAGTCCTCCGCTCTGGCCATTAGCTCCTCCATTGTGGTGAAGTCAGTCCGTCTGATGTAGAGGAGATAATCTCGATGACAGTTTCGGTATATCCGTTGAAGGCGTTGCTCCTCGCTGTAGTCGATGTGCCGCATCAATGTCTGCATAGCGAGTACGTAATCCTTAAACTTTTCCCGTTGTCCTTGTACTCTTCTCCTAATATTGTCTTCCAATTCCTCGACAAATCGGCCTGGTAGGAAAAACTTCCGAAAATCGGCTTTAAAAGATTGCCATGTGGTCCAGCAGCGGTTGTTGTTTCTGTACCAACAAAGCGCTCTGTCCTTCAGTAGCTCTGGCATCGTGCGTGGCAGGGCATCTTTGGGTAGTTCGTAAGCCTCAGCCAGCTCTTCGATCCTTTCGAGAAATCCGATCGGATCCTTTCCCCCGTCGAATCGGCATGACCATTTACGCACCTTGTCCATTACCTCTGCGTGGCTGACAGTGTTTCGGTTAGGCTGTCCGGGTTCGTGACTCATAGTGTGACTCGTTGCTGGGACACCCTGATTCTGAGGGGGCCTACTTGTTGTTTTGGTATTTGTTTCCTGTGTGGCTGCGTGCTGTGTTCCTTGTGCAGCGTCCCGTGTCCACCTCGCCTCCAGCTCGTTTAGTCGATCAATCTGTGGATCCGTTAGTTCGGTTGACCCAATCAAGCTGGCCAGCGCCTTTCGAAGCTCCTCGGTCGCTCCGGTGTTTACAAGACCAAACTCCGTGAGAATCTCTTGTAGATTTACCTTGGGTACATAGTAGATCCAACTCTTTCCCATGGTGTGATTGGTTACGTTTGTCCTTTTTTTCCTAACACCGACTTATTTCTGTTCACTGTCCGAAACCTCTTTTTTTTCTAGTTTTCTTGCAATGTTCACTGTCCTTATCGAGTTTTCACTGTAGTTATTTTTTTCCTAACACCGACTTGTTTCTATTCACTGTTCGAAATTTCTTTTTTTTTTTTTTTTTTTTTTTTTTTTTTTTCCTTGCAATGTTCAATGTCCTTATCGAGTTTTCACTGTATCTATTGTACTTTTTTTCTACTGTTCACGATATCAGGCTTTCACTGTAGGGTCTTGCTTTCAATGTTTAATGCCCTTATTGACTTTTGAATTCACTCACTCTACAAGTTCTTTTTCACTGTTCAATGCGTCGGGGTTTCACTGTAGGGTTTTGTTTTCAATGTCAAATATTTTTAAAGACTTGTCAATTTGTTCACTGTGTTTTGGGAGTCTATAGTCCCTGCTCGGGCGCCACTTTGTAACGAAGTTTTCTTCGCTAAATTTGCCAAGGTATACCCAGTCTATCCGGGGTTCACCACCCAATAAATAAAACTCAGTTTTTGCTGTAATTCTCTTTATTGTGTCCTATTCCTTTTATTATTACAAATATACTTTGATAGTTTAGTCAGAGATTATAAATACCGAATTAATTCCGACCGTTCACCATTGCTATCCTACGAACGTTCACAAGTTCGTCCACACTTGCAAGCACTGGACGTAAGAAAAAATGTGCACTCTGCCTGTGCCTCAATGTAATGTCGCTTTATAATAGTTCAAGAAAATATGGATTCAAGAGTACTCATAAGTGACTCATAAGTGATTCATAAGTGATTCATAAATGATTCGTAAGTGATTCATAAATGATTCGTAAGTGAGTCATGAATGATTCGTAAGTGATTCATGAATGATTCATAAGTGATTCATGAATGATTCATAAGTGATTCATGAATGATTCATAAGTGATTCATGAATGATTCATAAGTGATTCATGAATGATTCATAAGTGATTCATGAATGATTCATAAGTGATTCATAAATGATTCGTAAGTGATTCATAAGTGATTCATAAATGATTCATAAGTGATTCATAAATGATTCGTAAGTGATTCATAAGTGATTCGTGAGTGGCTTACCTTAAGGGTAAGAGACTCAAGAAAAGGCAGTTTTACGTTGCTAGTCCACACTTAATAGCACTGGACTCAAAAAGTTAAAAAAAATGATTCAATGATTCTAGGATTTGTTTTACGTTGCTTGTCCACACTTACGAGCACTGGACTCAAAAAAGTGCAAAAGGTGATTCAAGGATTCTAGGATTTGTTTTACGTTGCTTGTCCACACTTACGAGCACTGGACTCAAAAAAGTTCAAAAGGTGATTCAAGGATTCTAGGATTTGTTTTACGTTGTTTGTCCACACTTACGAGCACTGGACTCAAAAAAGTTCAAAAGGTGATTCAAGGATTCTAGGATTTGTTTTATGACGATGGTCCACACTTGAAAGCACTGGATTTAAAAGGATTAAGAGTATTCGGAAGGATTCAAGGATTCCTTTGTGTCCACACTTGCAAGCACTGGACGTAAAAATAATATTAGTTAGCTAAAAAGTCGACTCACCCGTACAGCGTATGTTTTCCAAAAGAGAGCGAGTGTTCATTTGCGGCGGCTTTTATACACCAAAGGCTAACGGTACTTTCCTTGATTGCTTATGGGTGGCCTTGAATTAATCCTTTTGTTTATTTCATAATTTCACCTTTTCGCAATCTTAATTGGCGACCTTGGATTAATCCCTTTGTTTACTACATTTAATTAGGGTCACCTTCAACTCCCTTTTTGCACTCTTCGTGCGTAAACCTTTGCATTTGTTGTTGCATTAGATCTTATTTTCCTTCAAAGGTAGAGTGACTTCTTTCCTAATGGGTTTTTATGCTTTTACTTGTAAATCTGCATACGGTTTCTTGCGTGTGTTTGTTGTTGTGTTTGGTTGCTAAATCTCGGTCCGATTTCTTGTGTGTGTTTGTTGTTGCGTTTGGCTGCTAAATTTCGGTCCGATTTCTTGTGTTTGTTGTTGTGTTTGATTGCTAAATTTCGGTCCGATTTCTTGTGTGTGTTTGTTGTTGCATTTGATTGCTAAATTTCGGTCCGATTTCTTGTGTGTTTGTTGTTGCGTTTGGCTGCTAAATTTCGGTCCGATTTCTTGTGTGTGTTTGTTGTTGCGTTTGGCTGCTAAATTTCGGTCCGATTTCTTGTGTGTGTTTGTTGTTGCGTTTGGCTGCTAAATTTCGGTCCGATTTCTTGTGTGTGTTTGTTGTTGCGTTTGGCTGCTAAATTGGAAGTTCTTTCAAGTTTTCGTTGCACACTGTAGCTGGTGTGCTTTTCACCTCTTGTGCTTTCAGGTTTGGTGAAATATATTTTTTTTTTTTTGGTGGTTATAGAGTTAAATCCACCCCAAATTGGGACCGCACAATTCGAGGTTACTGAGCCTCGTGAAAACGATTTTCACAGGGCCAGCTCAGTGGGGAAGCAGGCCAGGTTCTACATCCTTACGCAAATTTGTAGGGGAGATATAATCTCCCTTACAACTTGTCAAATTTGCAAGAGAGAGAGAGAGAGAGAGAGAGAGAGAGAGAGAATGTGAGAATATTTTTGAAAAGTCGATAAGAGAAGCATTGCACGAAACTATGACTTTGCTTTGCTAATTGAGAACTTTACAAACGATATGCAAAGCAAAATTGACAAGCATTTCTCCGTTATTTGAACGTACTTTGCAAAACAGCGTGTTATGCAAAGTAATTTCTCCCATTGATTTCGTTACAACGTCACGCGCGGTAAGCAAAGCCAAGAAATTGACTCCACTTCAATTAATAAAAACTAAAAAGGTAATCATTTTTTACGTTAATATTTATATGTATATATATATCCATAAATTTTTTGCATTATAGGATGTATTATTTGGATCATTCCAAAATAACTCTAATTCGCAAGTAGAGAAAGAATCAGCTTGGAAAGAAGTTCAATGGACTTTTGCAAGGGATAATCTATTTGGCCTTTGGAAAAGTAGAACCTTGGTACGTTAAACTAATTATTTTTTTAAAAGAAATAATTGAAAAGTAAATTCATATATTTTAATTAGGTTGTTGTCGAACACTGATAAGAATCAGGGTAAAACCGCTTTTTTGTATTGTTTGTTAGTTATCTTTTATGATGGCTTTGATTATGTACTATTGTTACTGTAATAAAAATTGTTTATCTGTTTAGCTTTTATTAAATTTCATTCATTTAAATGGTATGATTTACATGAATGTCAAAATTCATAACCCATTAGCAATAAGAGTAATATTATATGTATGTATATAAACTTGTTTGTATATTTTTTTACGTTCTGTTTCTTTTTACATTATACATATGTATGTATATTATAAAGTGAAAAGTTGTATTGAAAAAATGTCATTGTTTTTTGAATAAATATTAAAAAAATGCAAAAAATAGATACACTTATAAAAATAATATTTATGAATTAAGGTTAAGAGAGACAATAGCAAAAAAACCGGAACGGAAGGTGGTAAGGAAGCCACTTTAGATGAGGTAGATAATCTTATGTTAGGACATTCTTGGGAAGGATTCAGTTGTGAGATTCAGTTCTTGGGAAGGACTAAATCAGCCAGAAAGCAATGGAGCTGCTTCCACTGCTGATGTTCCTACAACTTCAAAAACGTTACAACTGAGGAAGAGTCAGCGACAATAATAAATTAGAAGATTTAAAAATAAAAGTATTGAGAAGTGAACTTCATAAAAATAAAGTAAAAATAAGAGTATTGGAAAGTGAACTTAGTGAGGTGTGTCGAGGACCACGCTCTGTGTCGGAGCGCAGAGAGTGAGCGGACAGTGCTCCGCTCATTCCAGATCATTGCCGCAATGCGGTTATCGGCATCTCCTCTTTACATCATGACGACGGAGAGAGTAGTCCCGTAAAGTGGCGTGATTGAAGTTTCGAGAAGAATTTTTTTTTCTATGAACTTCACATCACGCCATCCTACGGGACTTGCAATAAAAGTCGATCATGGTGAGAGGGAGTGAGATGTCGCTAGCTGCGCAGCGGCGGCGACTGGAATGAGCGAGGCAAAACAGTTTGCTTTCTGTCGCTTCGAAACAAAGCGTGGTTTCAGAAACAGTCAGTCGGAGACGAGTAGTTCGCGGCAGCACTGATCACATATAGGAAGAACAGAAATAGTTTTCAATAAATAAATCAAATCACACCTTTTTATGAAAGAAAAAAAGAATACAGCAAATAATACCGCATATAACAATATTATTTTATGAAATAACCTAATTCAATTTATTAATTTTTCTTTGCCCCAAATCTCATACAATATTAAAAGTCGAAGTGTTTGTAAACAGCTATTGCAAAAAAAGTGTACATAACGGTGTAAATATATAATAGTCAAATGCTTATGTACAAATATAGACCTAGACGTGAAATTGAGTTGAGCATTTTATGACAAACCTTTCAAAATTGTGAAAATAAACAGAAATATTTGCTGTAAATTCGATATGTATTGCTTTTTATTATAATCTAAAAATTTCTACGACAAATGTTTAACATCTTTCATTACTAAAGAAAATTGATTTGATTGATCGATTGACACGGTCGCAAAAAGAGTGAAAGAGTAACAAGTGAAAAACCAAGGCCAACGAAATATAATTCCAAGTTCACTTAACTTTAGCAGTGCATCGAACACAACAGCAACTATCAACATTGCAATCAAATAATGTAACCGCGAAATTTGCAAGATGTGAAAAGTACATAAATCAGTTTCAGAAACACAACAAAACGTAACGTACTAAAGTTCTGAACTGTAACAAAAAAATCAAAGTGGAGAAAAAAAAACACGGTGCAAAAATTATTAACATGTAGAAAAACTTTGTAAATAAATGTAAACTATATGCACAAGTAAAACCAAACTTAATAAATTATATATTTAAATAGAAAATGAATTGAATTTTCAAACATCTCGTTGCTTTTGAAAGCGAAAAACTAAATTAATTCGCTGCACTTAACTGTAATCACTGAAATAAGCAGCATCGACGAGCAAAAGTTTTGGAAGCGTGTGCAAATAAAAACTAACTTAAAGAAAAGTCAATTGCAACTCTCTCGTGCAACTTAAAAACTATTGAATTTCATCGGAACACATTAAAAATAGTGACTTCAAATTTCTCCATAAACAACTGCAGCAAGGAAAAAGGACTTTTCTAATTAACTTTTTATTGCCTTTAATTTAATTTATTTTATTAATTAATTATTAATTTAATTATTATTAATTAACAATTAATTCTTATTAATTTAATTTAATTTATTGTGTTGGATTTTTGTGATATTTTTTTTATACTTCGTCAGCATCTCAGGACTTACAGCTTTTATGCAGCTATACAATTATTGGGGGTTTTTTTTTTGTAAACATTTGCAAATGATTACAAGCGCTACCCTCACTGACGTCATTATTATTTAATTTACATATTAAGCCAAGTAAAACTTATATTTTTTTTTCTCTTTTCGCATTATTTAATATGTACACCCTTATGAATGATTATATTTAACTTCTGTTGGTATTGTTCAAACTCATGAAAGTCTGTATAATAAATAAATTAATATGTATTGAAAATTAATTATCCTTTTGCTAGACAATGGATTAAACAGTAACTTAGGTCAACAGGTGAGTTAGCGGTTTCACTCCGCGCAGCCAGGCGACACTCGAAAAGGGGTTGGCGCACAAACTTGCAACGCGCCAACCATGGTAGGGCGTTGAGTTAATTTTGTTTGGTGATTTACCTTTGTTTTAGGGTTACCGTATCGTAATTTTTGCAATTTATATATCTTTGATTTATTATAATTTTTTTTATTTTCTTTTATTTTTTTTATTTTTAATTATTTTTAACAAGATTTTTTTTGTTACTTTTACTTTTACTTCTTTTTTTTTACTTTTTTTACTATTAACGTATTCTTTATATTGATAACATTGTTAATTATTTTCATTTTGAATAGTTTTTTTGCTTTAAATTAATTTTTTTTTACGTGAATTTACCCGGTTAAGACAACTTTTTTTTTTTTTTTGCTTAAAAATGCCAAATACGGGCAGATGTCCCATTTGCCGAGTGGCCCTCGACAGTAATGGACCTGTGATTCGCGCCTCGTGTCAGCACGACTTCCACGCTTGGTGTTTGCAGGCGTGGTTAGAGAAATATCAAACCTGTCCGGTGTGTATGACTCCCATTACACAGATCTCTACAGGCGCGGCCCATGGGTCTAGCTCGGATGGTGGGTACGCAGGTCCGGCGACGCGTAGCACTATCGTCGGCAGGGTACAGGAGTTGGCAACCCAAGCTCCTACGGAGCCTGTGGCAAAATTTTTTGAAGAGATAGGCCGGTTGAATCTTTCGCAATCTGGCTCTCTTCCCGCAGCCCGACTTGCATCCTCACTTGCGAATGGCGATTTGCCGAATGGGGTTCCTGGTGAGGCACCCCTGCATAGTTCCACTGTTAGGCCACAGGAGCAAAGCTCCGCGGATATCCAGACCCTGACTCAAGCGGTGCAGACCATGAAGAATGAGTTTCTGTCGGTCTTGCAAGAAATGAGGCGGGAATCGATAGCTGCCCCTGTACTCCCCGCGGTTGTACCTGCTTCAACTGGGCATGCAGTTGGCGCACCCACCAGTTCTAGGGCAGGTAATCCGACATCGCAACCTGGGCCTGCGTGGTCAGCAATTACTCAGACACCACTGGGCGGAGGCGCGGTGGACCGGTCGTCGGCAGTCATCGCAGGATGGCGTTTGATGTTTTCGGGAGAGCCGGCTGCGATGGGTGTCGACGACTTCATCTACCGAGTCAACGCCCTAACGACCCAATGCCTCAACGGGAATGTCACGCTGCTTTGCCAGCACTCCCATTTATTGTTCACCGGCAAGGCCGAAGAGTGGTATTGGCGGTACCATCGTACTACTGTTCGACTAGACTGGGATTCTCTATGTGGGAATCTGAAAATTAAATTCCAGAGCTTCCTATCAGACTACGAGCTGAGTGAGCAAATTCGTAGGCGTAAACAGCGGATAAGCGAAAAGTTCGACGAATTTTATGACGACGTGCTGTCGATGAACGATCGCCTTCGAAATCCTCTGCGCGATAGGGAGTTGCTGGAAATATTGACCCATAACCTACAGCCTGCATTAGGTAGAGAACTCCTGCATGTCAGACTACTGGATTTAAACGATCTCAGGCGCGCCTGTCATAGACATGAGAACTTCTTTCGGGAACGGTACCAGGATCACCGTGATCTGGCGGTGGAGGTGGACGGCTGGGATGACGGGGAAGAGTTCACCGACGAACCGTCACAGGTGTGCGAGGTAACCCAACGCAGTAGAGAAAAATGTTGGAATTGTGACGCTGAGGGTCACAGATATCAAGACTGCGAAGAGCCGACGCGTCGAATCTTTTGCTACGGTTGCGGACGCCTAAACACCTATAAACCTTCTTGCGTTTCGTGTCAGGCTCGAGCGGAAAACCAATTGGCGGGCACTCATGTAGCGACGACCGGAGCTGTCCCGCGTCACAGTCGTCCAGTTCCGCCGCGACACTGTCACTACTGCCACCAGTGACCATTCTTCAAATACCTACTGAGGCAAAACCGGATTTACATACTATTTTACCTGATATTCCAAAACCCACCCGAGATATTATTCCCTACCATGTTCGTCTTGCTAGGTATAATCAAAGGCGAGCCGAAATCTTCTCAACCGAATACAGACGTAAGCGTAAAACTCAACGCCTGCGCGAGTTTTGGTACCGGCTTAGGCGATTGAGCAAAATGATAATTTCGTCTATCGTCTCGAAACCCAACGATTCGCGGCCATACGTAAACGTTACTATTAATGGCGAACGCCATCTTGCGCTGCTGGATAGCGGAGCGAATGTAAGCGTGATCGGAGGCGCGTTGGCTCAATCCATCCTAAATGCAGGGTGTTCGGTTGAAAACTTTAAAGGCAAAATAAGAACTGCCGATGGGCAAGTACAGCGGGTGGCTGGGTATTACACGGCTAACACGCAACTGAATCGAAAAACCTTCGATTTTCGCTTTTTAATAATTCCCTCGATTGCGGCTGACGTGATCTGCGGCATAGATTTCTGGGGGAAGTTTGATATCCAGATCTCCGGTCTAGGGGCTTGTGCGGTTGCTTCTCTAGATAGGGACGGAGATAAATTCGTGACGCTTACCGACGCCCAAAACAGACGCCTAAGTGGTGTTATCCAGTCTCTTCCGTCATCAGAACGGGAGGGACTGGGTAGAACCACTTTGGTCGAACACGTTATCGACACGGGATTGGCCAGCCCAATCAAGCAGCGGTATTATCCGATTTCGCCAGCACGGGAAAAATTACTCTGTCAGGAGATTGATCGGATGCTGTCGATGGGCGTGATAGAAGAGGCAGGCGGATCGGCATGGTCGTCTCCTGGGGTCCTAATAGTCAAACCTGGCAAAGTGCGTTTCTGCTTGGATTCACGCAAACTGAACGAGGTAACAGTCAAAGATGCATATCCTCTGCCAAATATAGATGGCATCTTGAGCCGTTTGCCGGCTGTTAACTTCATTTCAAAAGTGGACTTGAAGGACGCATTTTGGCAGATTTGCCTTGAGGGAGCCTAGAAGGAGAAGACCGCCTTTACGGTGCCGAACCGAACCCATTATCAATTTACACGAATGCCTTTCGGGTTGTGCAACGCACCCCAAACAATGTGTCGGCTTATGGATCAAGTGATCCCATATAATCTCAAGTCGAGGGTATTCGTGTATCTTGATGACCTGCTGATTCTCTCAAGCTCCTTTGACGAGCATGTGGTCCACCTGACAGAGGTGGCGAGCTGCTTACGCAAGGCTGGCTTGACCATTAACGTGTCGAAAAGCGAGTTCTGTCTGCACGAGGTAAATTACCTGGGTTACATAGTAGGGAGAGGTACCTTGCGTACCGATCCTGAAAAGTTTACGGCGGTTAACGGTTATCCTGTACCTAAAACGGCGAGGCAGGTGCGCAGGTTCCTGGGAATGGTGGGATGGTATCGGAAGTTCATCCCAGATTTTTCGACGGTCACATTCCATCTGACAGAACTTCTCAAGAAGGGCAAAGACTTCGTCTGGGGGCCTCTGGCTCAGCAGTCATTCGACGGCATTAAGCAACGAGTCACTCAGGCTCCGTTTCTAGTACATCCCGATTACTCCAAACCATTCGTGGTCCAGTGTGACGCTAGTCAGTGTGGCGTAGGAGCTGTGTTAGCGCAATGCGATGAAGAAGGCCATGAGTGACCCATCGCTTACATGTCGCAAAAATTAAATAAGGCCCAGCGCAATTACACAGTCTCCGAATTAGAGTGCTTAGCAGTGATCCTCGCCATCAAGAAATTCCGGATGTATATAGAGGGCCATGAATTCAAAGTGGTGACGGACCACTCGTGCTTGAAATGGCTGATGAGTCAGAGAGACCTGACAGGACGGCTGGCTCGTTGGTCGTTAAAATTGCAGGGCCTGGACTTCACGATTGAGCATCGGAAGGGCTCCGCCAATGTGGTGGCGGGTGCGTTGTCGAGATCGATGGAGGATACCCCATTAGCTGAGGTGTCCACCATCGGTGTCGATCACGAGCCGCTGGTCGACTTGTCGTCACCGGCGTTTTCTTCCGTTGAGTACAACGAGTTGAAAGAAAAGTACTCCGCAGAGGAATTCCCCGATTACCGTGTGGTTGACCAGTATCTGTATCACCGTAACCAATTCGCCACAGGAGATGCGGACTGCGACGATCTGGGTTGGAAATTGTATGTCCCAGTTGAACTCCGTGAGTCTGTCTTAAAAGTCGCTCATGATATGCCCACATGCGCTCACGGCGGAATTACTAAAACGGTCGAAAAGATTCGTAGACATCTGTACTGGCCAGGCATGGTGAAACAGATAGTTCAATACGTTTCAATACGAGTTATGCCGCACTTCTAAGACACCAACCCAAGTACTTCGACCGCCAATGGGATCACTCCCAGCTACGGAGCGTCCCTTTCAACGACTTTACATTGAGCTAATCGGTCCATTTCCGCGCACCAGACGTGGCAATGTCGGAATCCTAATTATATTGGATCACTTTTCGAAGTTCACGTTCCTTAAACCGCTACGAAAGCTTACAGCCCTTCCCATCATAGAATTCCTAAGGGATCAGATCTTCTATTGCTTTGGCGTGCCGGAAACCATTGTATCTGACAATGGCCGGCAATTTATCAGTACAGCAATGGCGAACTTGTTAACCGAATTTGGTATTAAGCATACATGCACAGCAGTGTATTCACCCCAAGCCAAGCCTCCGAGCGTGTGAATAGGTCTGTTAACGAGGCGCTGCGCTCGTACATTCGCAAAGACCAGAGGGCTTGGGACGAATACCTGCCTAGCATAAACTGTGCGCTTCGCAACAGCCTACACCAGTCCATAGGGTACGTCCCTTATTATGTTTTGTTTGGCCAGCACATGATATCGCATGGAAAAGATTACAATATTTATAGAGCAGGTGAGCAATTACGAGAGGGCCCAATCAGACTTATCCGAAACGATGAGCTATCTGACATGGTTCGGAGGCGGTTGCGTCAAGCTTTAGACAAAACCCGAAAAACCTATAATCTCAGGTCGAGAGTTCGTTCCTTCAGAGTTGGTCAGCTGGTCACTCGTAGAAACTTCAAACTGAGCAAACAATCTGATTACTTCTGCGCCAAGTTAGCGCCAACAGGAATATCCGCCAAAGTAGCCGAAGTTTTGGGTAACTCTTGTTACCGTTTAGTAGATCTGAAAGGCGCGCCTATGGGCGTATATCATGCGAAGGACATTTGGTAGTAAGCTACCGGAGGCCGTGGGTTCGAGTCCCATTGTTAAATTTTGGCTTTTGTTTTTTTTTTTTTTTTTTTGCTTAGAGCTTGCCACCTTTCCAGCTGTTGATCAGGCCATCGGTGGCTGATCACCAACTGTTTTGTGAGGTGTGTCGAGGACCACGCTCTGTGTCGGAGCGCAGAGAGTGAGCGGACAGTGCTCCGCTCATTCCAGATCGTTGCCGCAATGCGGTTATCGGCATCTCCTCTTTACATCATGACGACGGAGAGAGTAGTCCCGTAAAGTGGCGTGATTGAAGTTTCGAGAAGAATTTTTTTTTCTATGAACTTCACATCACGCCATCCTACAGGACTTGCAATAAAAGTCGATCATGGTGAGAGGGAGTGAGATGTCGCTAGCTGCGCAGCGGCGGCGACTGGAATGAGCGAGGCAAACCAGTTTGCTTTCTGTCGCTTCGAAACAAAGCGTGGTTTCAGAAACAGTCACTCGGAGACGAGTAGTTCGCGGCAGCACTGATCACATATAGGAAGAACAGAAATAGTTTTCAATAAATAAATCAAATCACACCTTTTTATGAAAGAAAAAAAGAATACAGCAAATAATACCGCATATAACAATATTATTTTATGAAATAACCTAATTCAATTTATTAATTTTTCTTTGCCCCAAATCTCATACAATATTAAAAGTCGAAGTGTTTGTAAACAGCTAGTGCAAAAAAAGTGTACATAACGGTGTAAATATATAATAGTCAAATGCTTATGTGCAAATATAGACCTAGACGTGAAATTGAGTTGAGCATTTTATGACATACCTTTCAAAATTGTGAAAATAAACAGAAATATTTGCTGTAAATTCGATATGTATTGCTTTTTATTATAATCTAAAAATTTCTACGACAAATCTTTCATTACTAAAGAAAATTGATTTGATTGATCGATTGACACGGTCGCAAAAAGAGTGAAAGAGTAACAAGTGAAAAACCAAGGCCAACGAAATATAATTCCAAGTTCACTTAACTTTAGCAGTGCATCGAACACAACAGCAACTATCAACATTGCAATCAAATAATGTAACCGCGAAATTTGCAAGATGTGAAAAGTACATAAATCAGTTTCAGAAACACAACAAAACGTAACGTACTAAAGTTCTGAACTGTAACAAAAAAATCAAAGTGGAGAAAAAAAACACGGTGCAAAAATTATTAACATGTAGAAAAACTTTGTAAATAAATGTAAACTATATGCACAAGTAAAACCAAACTTAATAAATTATATATTTAAATAGAAAATGAATTGAATTTTCAAACATCTCGTTGCTTTTGGAAGCGAAAAACTAAATTAATTCGCTGCACTTAACTGTAATCACTGAAATAAGCAGCATCGACGAGCAAAAGTTTTGGAAGCGTGTGCAAATAAAAACTAACTTAAAGAAAAGTCAATTGCAACTCTCTCGTGCAACTTAAAAACTATTGAATTTCATCGGAACACATTAAAAATAGTGACTTCAAATTTCTCCATAAACAACTGCAGCAAGGAAAAAGGACTTTTCTAATTAACTTTTTATTGCCTTTAATTTAATTTATTTTATTAATTAATTATTAATTTAATTATTATTAATTATCAATTAATTCTTATTAATTTAATTTAATTTATTGTGTTGGATTTTTGTGATATTTTTTTTATACTTCGTCAGCATCTCAGGACTTACAGCTTTTATGCAGCTATACAATTATTGGGGGTTTTTTTTTTGTAAACATTTGCAAATGATTACAAGCGCTACCCTCACTGACGTCATTATTATTTAATTTACATATTAAGCCAAGTAAAACTTATATTTTTTTTTCTCTTTTCGCATTATTTAATATGTACACCCTTATGAATGATTATATTTAACTTCTGTTGGTATTGTTCAAACTCATGAAAGTCTGTATAATAAATAAATTAATATGTATTGAAAATTAATTATCCTTTTGCTAGACAATGGATTAAACAGTAACTTAGGTCAACAGGTGAGTTAGCGGTTTCACTCCGCGCAGCCAGGCGACACTCGAAAAGGGGTTGGCGCACAAACTTGCAACGCGCCAACCATGGTAGGGCGGGTATAGAAAGGGGGAGAGAAATAACATCAACTCCTCCCCCCTCCTCCTCTCATCTCTCTCTCCCACCGATCCTCTGCGTACGTGAATTTTTTTTACTTTGTGCGTTGGGTTTTGCCGCCACCAGCCTTGTATCGATCGCGAGCGGATTTCGTCGTGTAAATTTTCGGTTATCGGTCTTGTCTTTGGCTGTAGAGCCAATGTAAGCCTCAGCTCCGATCTGTTTTTTTGTAACTGGGGTTTGAAGACACTGTCGGGGTTGTTGAAGAACCCCCCCACATTCCCTGAGCACGGCCGGACGAGCTGAGCTGCCCTGACAGTGGTCATATCTTCGTTTTTGAATTTTTTTTTTTTGGTTATTAAATTAGTTTATCGCGCTCTCTCCACCCCCGAACGTTACAACTTTATAAAAATAAATGAAAAATATTAATATATGAAAGAGATCTTAACTTAAAAAAATCTGAATTTACAGTAGATTTACCACAAAATATAATAAGTAATAATCAAAATTTAACAGAGTGCGCTTCACCAACAAAACAATTTATAGAATTTTCGTAATTTTAAGTTATTTATTTTTTTTAGTTTTAAGTTTTTAAGTTTTCGATGGCAGAGATTTCAAAATCAATAGAATCTGAAGATTCCTCGTAGTCATCAGAAAGAAATTCATCATTTTCGCGACTAATATTATGGAAAACGCAACACATTTTTGTTATCCTTGCTGCTTTTGTGGGTTTCAAACGCAAATGATTTAAACAAGGAAATTGTTCTTTAAGTATACCTATAATGAAATACGTTTTCATATTATAATTTATTTTGTATTGGAAGATATGTATAAAGTTTACCAACACAATTTTCATCTATTCTTCTCGTTTTTTTATGTGCAATATTGAATCGTTGTTCAGCAAAAGATTGACGGCTATTACGCAGGGGTGGAATTAGCCAATTCAATTGTGGATATGCACCGTCTCCCAAGATTATGGCACCTTGAAATGGGCGGAACCCATCTTCCAAATTCTGGTAGAGCCTTGAATTACGCAATATTTTTGCATCGTGTGAACTTCCCGGCCAGTTGCAACATAAAGCGAAAATTTTACAATTCGGTCCACATACGATGATAGCATTGATTGCATGGTCACCGTGTCTATTTACAAATTGCTCTTCATTTACTACAGGCGCATCAATCTTAATCATTATGCCATCAATGCATCCAGCAACTCGTGGAAAACCTCCAAGTTCAAAAAAATTTCGCTGAAATGTATTGAGAATCGGCAGGCTAACGTATGGTTTCATCCATCATGGTGCTTATAACTGCATCGGCTACTCGATGGATGACTCTGCACACAGTAGACTAGTGAACGCCGTGCATTTTTGCAACACCATGGTATTGGCTCCCATTACCAGCCAGTGTAAAGTTGTTAACAATTGGTGTAACGGTGTCAAACAATTATTACGCAAGTTTTCGTACTCCAACTGCGCTCCAATTTTAGACAACACAAATTCAATTTCGCTTCTATTTAATCTAAAATTTTCAACTACATTGCAGTCTAAACTGAAATTTATTCTTTTATAATTTCTCCAAATGCTTCGATCATCATTATCTTCCACTAGTTCCAAAATTTCCAAACGAAAAATATCAATTAAAAAATAAACAACTCTTATATTCATCAACTTGATTGTTCAGTCGTACGATGTTAACTAAATTGCGTTATTTTATTACTTCAAGTTGCTTTTCCATAGAAAAAAGTATTTGTATCTATAAAAAATCAGTCTCTCTCTTTTAAAACAACAATTTTACACATTAAATTCAGGTTATCATACAAATGATATGTGAATTTTTACATTGCATAATATTTGAAAAACTTTTCATATAAGCTATAGCAAAATCCAAAGGAAAAGTGCTTGGTGCGATGAAATGAGAGAATATTTTGATAATTTGCAAAATTTCCCACTTTTCAGCTAAGTACTTTTCGCTTTGCGTTTCATGCAATGGTGCAACGCTTTGCTAACAAATTTAGGAAAATTTCTCTTTTCACATTTACTTTTCCTTTGCATATTGGTGGATTGCTTTTCTTGTCAAATTTTTGATAATTTGCTAATTCGCAAATGAGAAGTTGTTGGTGCAATAGGGCCCTGGCCACCCAAAGCCCCGACCTGAATCCCATGGAGCTTTTGTAGGAAGAACTGGACCGAGAAGTACGAAAAGTGGTCCCAACGTCTTCACAAACCCTTTGGCAGCAACTACAAGATGCCTGGAATAGCACCCATTACCCTCACAAAATTGCTGAACAGGATGCCAAAACTATGCCAAAACTATGCCAAGCAGTCATTAAAGCGCATGGTGGAAATATCGACGAAACCAAAATTTAAAAATTTTTTGTAAAAATAACTTATTCTTATAATAACGTAAACTGTTTTTAAATAAATATGTTTCACACAAAAATAAAAAATAAATTTTTTTTTGATTGTTTCATTCGTTTTTGTGTTATTTATAGGGTGGGTAAATACTTTTGGCCGGTAGTGTAGGCTTATAATGTCGAAAGAAGTTAAAAGTAAAAACAAAAATTATGCATTTTCTGCAAGCTTTTCGATTTACACGGTTTTGACTTGAAAATTTTTAATTTTCGATTTACCCGTTTTTCTCAGGAACGTATCTACCGTGTAAGTTCGGGGATAGGTGTACTAAAGTGGCGTGTTATTTAACTTTGCAAGAATTAGCTGACTATTGAGAAGAGAATTCGTATTTACTGTACATTTGATGCTATTTTTAAGTTTTTGCAAGAGAAACTAGAATTAGGTTTTACCAAAATTTCTTTTGGATCTATAGGTTACAAACATTAAAAACAAAAATTGTATACAAAAGGATATTTATTTTATGGCTCTACTATGTACATTATTACAAAACCAAATCTCATATATATCTTTTTCCTGTACTTGTAGATATTAGTCGTTTACGAAACTTTTTCTACATTTAATTTGAACGAAAACAGAGCAATGCCAAATACAAAACATACATATGTATGCAACCAAAAACAATTAGGCACTGCCTGGGAAAAGGCTTTATGATCTAGTATCGATGCATGCAAAAACTACAGAAACTAAACTTCTTTTAAAAACCCAAACAGAAAGATTTCTAAGCATGCTCATGTTTTGTTTTTGTAAAGGAACAAGAAAAAGACGAATGACCTTGCATTTCATCGCCCGCTGAAATCCACATATCGATTATTTCGACGATTATTGCTTCATTTGCGTAACAACGATACACAGAACATAAAGAAAAAAACAACGAAAAAATGTCGGTATAATAGTCAAAATAAATGTCAAAAATGAAGATCCAAATCAGAGTTATAATTAAAAATTATAAGATCATAGCTAAAAAAATAATAATTAAAACAGAATTAAAATTAAGAACTAAAAAGATTAAGAATTAAAAATTTAAACAAATTTACAAAATTTGACCAAAATCAAAACAAAATTAAATTCATAATTTATTGAGCAAATGCAAATGTAAGTTATAGTAAAACATATTGAAAGAAAAACAAAAGTAAAATCTAATATCTTCAAAATTAACTGAAATTAATACATTATCTGATTTCCAAAATACAAGAAAATATAACGCAATGCAAAATAAATAAACGCTAATGAATAAATGAATAAGTCACCTTAAGAAAAATTATGGTGCACCAATACATACATATATATCTCCAATAAAAACATACAGAAAGACCAAAGACTATCTTATGTGAAGGAAGGAATAAATAAATTTACCTGTTATTTACAAAGACTTGTGAACATATGAATACAGTGAACATATGAATACGTCAGCCTTATATACAAAAGTCATGAGACTTATTGCAGAGAGTATAGATATGTAAAGAGATTTCATGAAGCCGCCTTTCCAGCCTTCCACAAATTTTCAGTAGATGTTATTAGGGTCAAACTTGTATGAACAATTAAGGTTTGAGAAAGACATGTTAGGATTACGTTTTAATATGTTCGATGTTCTCATCGAGAATAATACATAATAATAATTAATATTATTTTAATTATTCATTACTTTAATTAATATTACTTTAACTTTATTTATTCGACTTCGTTTATTAAGAAACATGATATTAAAATTTTATTTAGAATTAACTTTAAACTTCACAGTCCATTCATATTTCTATTTATTTTGCAAATTTTTTTTTACGAGGTGATTTTGTGTGGTGTCTCTCATGACTAAAAACGCAAACATCTGATTGATATATGTATTTGTATATGATTACAAGAAGATTCTAAAGTTACATATTTTTAATATATTTCACATAAACCAATGGCTAACAAAAGCAAACCGACTTATTTTCGTCGGCATATCAAGTTCTTTTACATGCTATGCAAGTGAGACTAGAAACTTTTTCTAAAATCTATTTAAATTAACTTTTCAAAAATAACTGAGTTCAATAATATAAGCTAAGGAAATATCTCGATGTAATAAGAAGTTGTGAATTTAATAGTATTCTAATATATAAAAACAACCGAATAAACTGAAATCAAATAGTCTACTTATTTTCGAACTAACAAACGTAGCATGCACAAATTACAGAAAGTAAACTTCTTTTAAAAACCCAAATAGAAAGAAATCCGAGTAGATGGACTGCTCATGTTTTTTCATTGTAAAGAAACAATAAAAAAGCGAATTACTTTCTTGCATTTCGTCGCCCGCTGAAATCATCGTATCGATCATTGTGACGAATATTGCTTCATTTGTGTAAAACAACAACCATACACGCAGAACATAAATCAGAAAACAAGGAAAAAACTTGTGTATAATAGGATGCGAAATAACCCGCGAAGAAAAAATTGTTTCGCAAACATAACACAACCAAAATTTTTTACCCTTTCTAGCTCTCTATAATTCATCATAGCATGATCTTTGTCATACTTTAGTGATTTTTCGATGAGAACATCGAACATATTAAAACGTAATCCTAACATGTCTTTCTCAAACCTCAATTGTTCATACAAGTTTGACCCTAATAACATCTACTGAAAATTTGTGGAAGGCTGGAAAGGCGGCTTCATGAAATCTCTTTACATATCTATACTCTCTGCTTATTGTCTTAAAGGCTTAAGGCTTAAAAGATATCATGTTTTAGATCTGCCATTTAGGAAACTTTTTGTACTGTTGTTATTATGTTAACCTACTCACTGAAGTAGGATCAACGAAGTCACGAGTATATTTCTTTCCCTCAAGATAATTTGATTATTATCATAACATAGATTGCAAGTAAAATTGTACAAAGAGAAAGTAAACTATGCATCAAACTATGATAACATATAGATTTATATGGGAAACTATTCCATATAATTAAAAATAAAAAATATAATTCAACAAAATTGATAAAAGAACCATTTAACTCTCTAAATCATCAATAATTCAGCCTTTAAGAAACCAATTTGTAAAAAGGCAATTTATTCAATATAATGAATTGATTCATTCCGAAACTTGTAAATAATATTTAAATACAAAATAGAAAGCAAACATTGGATCCTATTTATTAATTTTAAAATTTTGGAAATTAATTGAATTTAGAATGCACCTCCGCGAAGACGTAACACCAAATGTAGAGTTGATTCCTTCTGGATGTTGTAATCAGAAAGTGTGCGTCCATCTTCTAACTGTTTGCCGGCGAAAATTAAACGTTGCTGGTCTGGCGGAATACCTTCTTTGTCTTGAATCTTGGCCTTAACATTTTCAATAGTGTCAGATGGTTCAACTTCCAACGTTATGGTTTTTCCAGTTAGCGTTTTTACAAATATCTGCATGCCGCCACGCAGACGTAGTACCAAATGCAGAGTAGATTCCTTTTGAATATTGTAATCAGACAATGTGCGCCCGTCTTCCAGCTGCTTGCCAGCAAAGATTAAGCGTTGCTGATCTGGTGGGATTCCTTCCTTATCTTGAATTTTAGCCTTAACATTTTCTATTGTATCAGAAGGCTCAACCTCCAATGTGATGGTTTTGCCAGTCAAGGTTTTGACGAAGATCTGCATTCCACCACGTAGACGAAGAACCAAGTGAAGAGTAGATTCCTTTTGGATGTTGTAATCAGAAAGGGTACGTCCATCTTCTAGTTGTTTACCAGCGAAAATCAAGCGTTGTTGGTCTGGAGGAATACCTTCCTTGTCTTGAATCTTTGCCTTTACATTTTCGATGGTGTCAGAAGGCTCAACCTCCAACGTGATGGTTTTGCCAGTCAGAGTTTTGACGAAGATCTGCATTCCACCACGTAGACGAAGAACCAAGTGAAGAGTAGATTCCTTTTGAATATTGTAATCAGACAATGTGCGCCCGTCTTCCAGCTGCTTGCCAGCAAAGATTAAGCGTTGCTGATCTGGTGGGATTCCTTCCTTATCTTGAATTTTAGCCTTAACATTTTCTATTGTATCAGAAGGCTCAACCTCCAATGTGATGGTTTTGCCAGTCAAGGTTTTGACGAAGATCTGCATTCCACCACGTAGACGAAGAACCAAGTGAAGAGTAGATTCCTTTTGGATGTTGTAATCAGAAAGGGTACGTCCATCTTCTAGTTGTTTACCAGCGAAAATCAAGCGTTGCTGATCTGGAGGAATTCCTTCCTTGTCTTGAATCTTGGCCTTAACATTTTCAATAGTGTCAGATGCTTCAACTTCCAACGTTATGGTTTTTCCAGTTAGCGTTTTTACAAATATCTGCATGCCGCCACGGAGACGTAGAACCAAATGCAGAGTAGATTCCTTTTGTATATTGTAATCGGATAGAGTGCGCCCGTCTTCCAGCTGCTTACCAGCAAATATTAAACGTTGCTGATCTGGAGGAATTCCTTCCTTGTCTTGTATTTTGGCCTTCACATTTTCAATAGTATCGGATGGCTCGACCTCCAAAGTGATAGTCTTGCCAGTCAAGGTTTTGACGAAGATCTGCATTCCACCACGTAGACGAAGAACCAAGTGAAGAGTAGATTCCTTTTGTATGTTGTAATCAGAAAGGGTACGTCCGTCTTCTAGTTGTTTACCAGCGAAAATCAAGCGTTGTTGGTCTGGAGGAATTCCCTCCTTATCTTGAATTTTAGCCTTAACATTTTCTATTGTATCAGAAGGCTCAACCTCCAATGTGATGGTTTTGCCAGTCAAGGTTTTGACGAAGATCTGCATTCCACCGCGTAGACGAAGAACCAAGTGAAGAGTAGATTCCTTTTGAATATTGTAATCAGACAATGTGCGCCCGTCTTCAAGCTGCTTGCCAGCAAATATTAAACGTTGCTGATCTGGTGGGATTCCTTCCTTGTCTTGAATCTTGGCCTTCACATTTTCAATAGTATCGGATGGTTCGACCTCCAAAGTGATAGTCTTGCCAGTCAAGGTTTTGACGAAGATCTGCATTCCACCACGTAGACGAAGAACCAAGTGAAGAGTAGATTCCTTTTGGATGTTGTAATCAGAAAGGGTACGTCCATCTTCTAGTTGTTTACCAGCGAAAATCAAGCGTTGTTGGTCTGGAGGAATACCTTCCTTGTCTTGAATCTTTGCCTTTACATTTTCGATGGTGTCAGATGCCTCAACCTCCAATGTGATGGTTTTGCCAGTCAAAGTTTTGACGAAGATCTGCATTCCACCACGTAGACGAAGAACCAAGTGAAGAGTAGATTCCTTTTGAATATTGTAATCAGACAATGTGCGCCCGTCTTCCAGCTGCTTGCCAGCAAAGATTAAGCGTTGCTGATCTGGTGGGATTCCTTCCTTATCTTGAATTTTAGCCTTAACATTTTCTATTGTATCAGAAGGCTCAACCTCCAATGTGATGGTTTTGCCAGTCAAGGTTTTGACGAAGATCTGCATTCCACCACGTAGACGAAGAACCAAGTGAAGAGTAGATTCCTTTTGGATGTTGTAATCAGAAAGGGTACGTCCATCTTCTAGTTGTTTACCAGCGAAAATCAAGCGTTGTTGGTCTGGAGGAATTCCTTCTTTGTCTTGAATCTTGGCCTTAACATTTTCAATAGTGTCAGATGCTTCAACTTCCAACGTTATGGTTTTTCCAGTTAGCGTTTTTACAAATATCTGCATGCCGCCACGGAGACGTAGAACCAAATGCAAAGTAGATTCCTTTTGTATATTGTAATCGGATAGAGTGCGCCCGTCTTCCAGCTGCTTACCAGCAAATATTAAACGCTGCTGATCTGGAGGAATTCCTTCCTTGTCTTGTATTTTGGCCTTCACATTTTCAATAGTATCGGATGGTTCGACCTCCAAAGTGATAGTCTTGCCAGTCAAGGTTTTGACGAAGATCTGCATTCCACCACGTAGACGAAGAACCAAGTGAAGAGTAGATTCCTTTTGTATGTTGTAATCAGAAAGGGTGCGTCCATCTTCTAGTTGTTTACCAGCGAAAATCAAGCGTTGTTGGTCTGGAGGAATACCTTCCTTGTCTTGAATCTTTGCCTTTACATTTTCGATGGTGTCAGATGCCTCAACCTCCAATGTGATGGTTTTGCCAGTCAAAGTTTTGACGAAGATCTGCATTCCACCACGTAGACGAAGAACCAAGTGAAGAGTAGATTCCTTTTGAATATTGTAATCAGACAATGTGCGCCCGTCTTCCAGCTGCTTGCCAGCAAAGATTAAGCGTTGCTGATCTGGTGGGATTCCTTCCTTATCTTGAATTTTAGCCTTAACATTTTCTATTGTATCAGAAGGCTCAACCTCCAATGTGATGGTTTTGCCAGTCAAGGTTTTGACGAAGATCTGCATTCCACCACGTAGACGAAGAACCAAGTGAAGAGTAGATTCCTTTTGGATGTTGTAATCAGAAAGGGTACGTCCATCTTCTAGTTGTTTACCAGCGAAAATCAAGCGTTGCTGATCTGGAGGAATTCCTTCCTTGTCCTGAATCTTGGCCTTAACATTTTCTATGGTGTCAGATGGCTCAACCTCCAAAGTGATGGTTTTGCCAGTCAAGGTTTTGACGAAGATCTGCATTCCACCACGTAGACGAAGAACCAAGTGAAGAGTAGATTCCTTTTGGATGTTGTAATCAGAAAGGGTACGTCCATCTTCTAGTTGTTTACCAGCGAAAATCAAGCGTTGTTGGTCTGGAGGAATTCCTTCTTTGTCTTGAATCTTGGCCTTAACATTTTCAATAGTGTCAGATGCTTCAACTTCCAACGTTATGGTTTTTCCAGTTAGCGTTTTTACAAATATCTGCATGCCGCCACGCAGACGTAGTACCAAATGCAGAGTAGATTCCTTTTGAATATTGTAATCAGACAACGTGCGCCCGTCTTCCAGCTGCTTGCCAGCAAAGATTAAACGTTGCTGATCTGGTGGGATTCCTTCCTTATCTTGAATTTTAGCCTTAACATTTTCTATTGTATCAGAAGGCTCAACCTCCAATGTGATGGTTTTGCCAGTCAATGTTTTGACGAAGATCTGCATTCCACCACGTAGACGAAGAACCAAGTGAAGAGTAGATTCCTTTTGGATGTTGTAATCAGAAAGGGTACGTCCATCTTCTAGTTGTTTACCAGCGAAAATCAAGCGTTGTTGGTCTGGAGGAATTCCCTCCTTATCTTGAATTTTAGCCTTAACATTTTCTATTGTATCAGAAGGCTCAACCTCCAAAGTGATAGTCTTGCCAGTCAAGGTTTTGACGAAGATCTGCATTCCACCGCGTAGACGAAGAACCAAGTGAAGAGTAGATTCCTTTTGAATATTGTAATCAGACAATGTGCGCCCGTCTTCAAGCTGCTTGCCAGCAAATATTAAACGTTGCTGATCTGGTGGGATTCCTTCCTTGTCTTGAATCTTGGCCTTAACATTTTCAATAGTGTCAGATGCTTCAACTTCCAACGTTATGGTTTTACCAGTTAGCGTTTTTACAAATATCTGCATGCCGCCACGGAGACGCAGAACCAAATGCAGTGTAGATTCTTTTTGAATATTGTAATCAGACAATGTGCGCCCGTCTTCAAGCTGCTTGCCAGCAAATATTAAACGTTGCTGATCTGGTGGGATTCCTTCCTTATCTTGAATTTTAGCCTTAACATTTTCTATTGTATCAGAAGACTCAACCTCCAACGTGATAGTCTTGCCAGTCAAGGTTTTGACGAAGATCTGCATTCCACCACGTAGACGAAGAACCAAGTGAAGAGTAGATTCCTTTTGAATATTATAATCGGCCAGAGTACGCCCATCTTCCAATTGTTTTCCAGCAAATATTAAACGCTGCTGATCTGGAGGAATACCTTCCTTGTCTTGTATTTTGGCCTTCACATTTTCAATAGTATCGGATGGTTCGACCTCCAAAGTGATAGTCTTGCCAGTCAATGTCTTCACGAAGATTTGCATTGTTAGTTTCTGTAAATGGAAAAAGTAGTTAGCAAGAGTATGTAGATATAGGTATATTTGCATATATGTATTTTGTTTCCAACGTGTGTATATCTGAAAATACAATATGATGTATTTAGTTATCACTTTAGTCGTTCCGCTCGTCAATAGCAAATAGATAAGCATTAACATCGAACTACAAAGGTATAGCTGGTGGATAATAAGATAACGCTATAATAAGATAACAGACGCATTTGGTTTCGGTTGCATTATGTCTCAAACAGAATTGGACGAACAAGACATAAAGTACAAAAGCAGCTTTTCTATTTCATTTGGCCTCTTATGGGAATCGACGAAAAACTCGATTATACAGGAATATTTGAATTTAGATAAAGAAACGGATCTTTGGAAGATGGCTGTATTTATATTTTTGACACAATGTGCACAAGCTAGTACCGAGTTTTATTATAAAGCGGGCATAAACTTTTGTCCAGGGTTCGTTAGAGGTATCGCGCAAACCCATTAATATTGAATGTATTCCCGAATTTATCTTGGCTGTCTAGTACTGACTCTGTGAAAGTTTCAGCTCGGCCGTTGTTATTGGTTCCTATTTTATTATATTATTCGCTTAATAATTTTTATACTAATAGAAAGCTCGACAAAGTTTATACCTATGATACGTACAATGATAGAAAGAGACAGAGTGCACCGTAGAAGAAGGCTACACAATTCATACCACCTAGCCGCAATACCAATGCAGACACGCGGTATTCGTGTTGAAGCACTAAAGTTGCAGTCGGGGGAAGAAAACAACTTCCTCGCAGAACGCGTTTGTTGCAAGCTTCCTGGCTTCCTGAAGGCCTTAAATGTATTTTGTTGACATCACAAGGTCCCAAATTACATTGCAATTTTTCAATTAAACAATTCTTCTCTTTGGTCTTGTTTTCTGTGGAAAACTGTCATCGCCGATTTCATCCGAGCAAAATGAGCCGATGAAGGCCTTTTTGGAGCAATTAAAATTAATTAATTAATTAAGAAAGAGTAAAAAAAAAATAGTAATTGCTAATTGATTAATAAAAACGGCTGTTTTGTGTTTTGAAAAACAGACTCGAACAAGAGTTCCTTGAAACTACAGCGAAACGTTTTCGCTTGCACTTCGAGATGAAAGTAACGACAGCAATTCATCCGGTGAAGGTAAAAGTATGAATAAAATTACGAAAATTTAGTTATCAATGTTACAATGTGCGCTAGGGAGTAGTAGCGTTTTGCATTAATGACGCTTTTAAAATTCAAAGAGATATTTGGAGTAGTTTCGGCGCTCACCAATCGGTGAGGATTATATCACCGCAGTTGTAGAATTATTCATAATATTTAAGGAAATATGCTAGCATAGGAAATACTACTTTCTTCAAGAATATAATTATTGATTTGTAAATTTATTATTAACATTTATTAAAAAATACCTTTATTATATGTATATTAATTATTATATCCATATCGCTCAACCCTGTGGTATACAATAATTACGGCCGATATTTTATCAGTGCCTTTGAATTTTTGCTTCCTATTAAACTTACTTCTATTTGCCACTATGCAACAGCCGAAAAACAGAAATTTTAAAGATTATTTTTATTTAAGTGCATTGAAGAATGAAGCAAAATGTTCTCTTTTCTTTATGCAATCAGCGCTCCAAAAATGCTATCAGATGTGTGTTTGCATGATGCTTGCAAAGCAAAAGCCAAAACAAAAATATTGCGTTGTCCTCTGTACAAGTAGAAGGAAGTGAAAGAAAGTGCATATGTATTAGTAGAAGAGAACGCGAATTTTATTACGAAGAAACAAGTAGATTTTCTTCATTTCACTGTATTGCGGAAACTGACATATTTATATTGTGATGTACGGATTCGTAATCCAAATATAATAAGAAGCAACAATTAAAGATATGCATACGATGTAAAATATACCATACGTAAAAGTAGGAACAAATAGCAGATAATTATCATAATTTTGATAATTAAGAATGGATTACATCAATCTCTCGCCCTCTTTGTTTGATTTTTAATTTAACTCTTCCATCAGGAACTATTATACATAAACGGAAGGTCTCCTATATTTTTCCTATCTATAAATCAGGAAATAGGCATTTAGTTGATCAAATATATCTAAGGTTTTTGTGAAAAAATTAATAAGCAAAAAATATACTTCTACATCAAATCTTACCTCTGTACGCATCAATAGGGATTTGTATCTGGTCGCTCGACCACTACTAATCTTGCCATTTTCAACTACTACTGTATTAACGCTCTTTAGGAACATTGCCAGGTTGATGTTGTTTATTCTGATATTTCGAAAGCTTTCGATAAAATCGCGCATAAAATTTTTTTAGCTAAATCTTAGACTTTATGGCAGAGCTTAAAACTTTTATAACTTCAATCGAAAAAGTCGCATGAATAAGAGACTTTTTAATAAAAAAGTCAAGCAATAACTCTTATTCATAATGGCGAAAACCGCATTGAAATCAGAGCAAGCGTTTACAAGTTAACTAATACCGTGATTCAGAAAGTCTTTAGGTAAAGTCTACAGCAGAGTCGTTAACCACTTAAAATCCACTATCACAAAGTCTATAGCTGAGAATAGACTTTCGTTACGTCGTAACAACTCCTTCGTAACGTTGTTTGCTCAGCCATTGTTTTTGTTATGAAGATTTTGGTGTTGCCATGGTAGCAGAATTAAGAAATTTGTTTGTTTTGTTTTTCTATTGTATTTTTCCCTTAATGTGGTGCAAAATATAACAAGAATTTTTATTTCTTTTGCAAACCTTGCAACGCTGAAAGTACTAAGAGTATCTATGCAAATATATATACATATGTAGATAAATATTTTCATATAAATTTAAAAAATTTTATTATATGAATTTATTAATTTTTTATTCGTATAAGTGTAAATAAACAAAAATAAAGGTAACTATTCAAAATAAAATAATAATAATATTTATTAGGTATTAGGAACATTCATACATACATGAATATCGGTAAAAATTCAGTGGCAAACTGCATTTCTATTAGAAGTCTACAGCTCAGGGGCTGTAGACTTTATTGAGTCGTCGACAACCACTGCTATAGACTTTCTGATAAGGCTTTTGTAACGACCGACTCGTAACGCTTTAGCAAAAGCATAGGGGAGACACAACGCGTTGACTTTCAAAAGTCGTCGTAGACTTTCAAAAGTCGTCGTTGACTCTGACACAATGCGTTGACTTTCTGAACAAAAAATGTTGTTAAATGGTTGCTGAAAGACAACGGCAACCACTGATATAGACTTTCTGAATCACGGTATTAGTTTTTATTTATTAATGTGCGACTAATCAAATTTACATATATAAAAATGACAGTTTTCCTAAATAAATCTAAATAAATTGATAAGGCTTTCTGCTTTAAGATCCAACCAAGCAATGCATGTGCATGTAAAGTTTCGTGAGAGCAAAAATACGAATACAAAGGTTTCAATACGTGCACCCAAGCAATGCAGTACAATGTTTCGTCAAATTCGCATAGTTCGTCAAATGCATAGCTTGCATAAAAATATGCGGTCTGGACCGCATATTCCGTAACGACAGAGTCACCAACTCATCGATTATTTGCAATTTGATTTTCATAATCTGATATGATATTATTTTAATTTAAGGTTTCTATGTTAAAAAGTCTATAAATTAACTGAAAATTATTAAACAATATACTATATTACAGCCTCTTAAATTTTTAATATATTTTGTGTACGGCTAAGTGAATGCTCAGTTTCCAGCAAACGTGCTCGGCGGTTCGTAATTTCATTTCTGTCCATAGGCAACCCTTGTAAGAACATAACTACTGCTGTGATTTTTATTTCATTTAACTGCTTGGAAAATGAATGACCACGTTTTTATAGAAAAATTAATAGAAGGAGCGAAAAAAAATTGCATTATATATAACAGCAGCATTAAATTTCAAGTTAATTAAAGCAGCTGTTTTCAGCAGCTATGCAATGCTTGGTCGCCATACGGAAACATATTTTGCAGAGGTTGCTTATCGTTGAGTTCTCTCACGAAAATTAACTTGCACTGCATTGCTTGGTTGGGCCTTTAGGTTCTTCATAAGCCAAGCAACGTAAACACACAGCAACACCAACAACAACATAGTCAGATTCATACACAAGCGCAAAAATGAGTTGTTCTTTCAAAGCAAGACACCGCTGTACCTGCTGATAAGAGCTTCGGTCTGTCAGCTGCGTTCGTTTATTTTGACTACACCCGAAAAATAATCATCTTTTTATACCCTATACCTTAAGGTTGAGGGTATATTCACTTTCTACCGGAGTGTGTAACCCATAGAACTAGACAAGATAGGTATGGAAAAGTATATATATTCTTGATCAGCATCACCACCAAAATTGAAATAACGATGTCTATCCGTCTGTCTGTCTGTCCGTTGAAATCAGGATCACAGGAGAACGGATTAAGATTTCAAAATGAAATTTGGCAAAAATATTCGATGCTATGTTGGGGTGTTTCGTATTGAAAATGGGCAAAATCGCCCAAGGACCACGCCTACTCTTTATATTGAGAGTGAAGGTACCTCTGTTTTGCGTATTAAAAAAGGCCATATCAGCATCACTTTTTGAGAGAAGACAAGAAAATTTTATATGTAGGTTTAGACTAATGCTTCCAGTTAATATGCCAAACATTGGGGCAAACCGCCCACTTTTAAAAAAAAATTTTTGTATTATTATTATTATTATATATATATTGTATATTTATTATTAGATATATAATATATATATTGTATATATATGTATACGAGTATATTATATCGCACCACTTCTAAATATATATGCGAGTGTATATGCAGCTTTAAGGTGTAGGGTATTTCGGCTACAGCCCGGCTGTAGACAACACCTTTACTAGTTAATATTAACATTATTATATTATATAGTTATTAATATAATTATTACATATTAATTATATATAATATGTATTATATATAAATTAATTAAACAATTATTAATTATTATTAATATAAAATTGTTATTATTATTTAAAGCGCCACTTTACATTGTAAAAACACGGCATTAATTATGACTGTTACGAGCGATTCTTCTTCTTAATTTGTTAAATAGAATAATACAATTTCGATTTCCATAACTGTGCTCGTGATAAAAAAGGAAGTTAATCACAGTTAACGAGATGTGACACTACGTCGGGTTTTGAAAAATAATTTGCCAAATTTCATTCGGGTTTTTACATACACTGTATGTGATATTCATCACTTTCCACCTCTGTCGCAATACGAGCATATACATACATATATTGGAATGAAATGTCATTTCTTTTCAGTTGCCAACAGAATTTTGCAGAGGAAGAGATATTGAACTGATAGAAGAATGCTCAGCTTGTCTGTCAACCTGAATAATTTGCAAGTCTGGTCAAGGAGGCTCAATGATCGAGTGCCTCCCTCGTTACGAATGTACGCCACTAGAGTGCGATTGTCTGACTGAACCAGGATATGAGAATTTTTTAGGTGGCTCGACTGATTTTTTATCGCCAGATATACTGCAGCTAGCTCCTTTAAATTTGGGTGCCACTTTCTCTGCTCTGCCGTCCAACGGCTTGATGCCAGAAGGTTGTTTAACTGAGCGCCCCAACCCGCATCCGCTGCGTCGCGTCGGTTGTCAGAAAATGTGTAACAGGCTTCTTGTGCAAATCCGCTTTGCAATGTCTGCATTTTTCAAAAACATTCAAAGCCCGCTGATCGAAAAACGCCCGAACCTCCCCACTGGCTTTTGGAATCAGAAACATCTTTGAGAGAAAGCTCGGTTCGTTGTTTACAATGACTTCTAATATATGTTGGTCCTTTAATGCTGCTATCGTTTCTGTTAATTCTGAAAAAACCTTCGATCTGTAATCTTTTACAATCTGTGGCGTCGGTCTGGCGACAGTGATGAATAAATTGATTCGCCACCATCCTTATCCATATGGTCAGAAACTTTCGCAAGCCACCCCCCTCTGAACTTCTTGAATTGGTTGCTATTTTCTACTTTTCGAACGAAAGGAGCCAGCCTTCGAATTACTAGATCCGTTAACCGATTTGGAATCTTTCTGACTTATCTTAGGTTTTACAACACGATAAGAAACACGCCCACGTGACAAGGGTTGACCAAGGAAGGACTTGGTCTCCGAAGACCTCTTTCTAACTTGGTTTCTCTACTCTCTCTTTGCCGGCTTGGCCCCGTTAGCCAATTATTAACTCCACCGAGAGATTGAATCAGTAATCTCAACCTGTTCTCATCAAACAAGTGCTCAACAGTCGGCAACAATTTCTTTGTAAAAATTCGCTGCATTTAATTTATCATTCGCGCTATTTGCCCAATTAATAATGGCCTGCAACCCAGATTGCAGAGCATCCCTTTGCTCTAATAGGCCACTAGTTAGGCCAGCCATTACTCGCTCCGTCGGCGCCAAGTAGTCTTTCACTTTATTTAAGTGGCAAAATTCATCATTAATCTTAAGGTCGACAAAACCAAGCTCCGCTTAAAACTCTTGCAAGGCAGCGCCATACCTCACCTCCTTCCACGAATCTGAATGTTGGAGCCCAATAAGAGCATTCCAATGGCTTTGCGAAGCGCGTTTCACACTCCTTCTATTGTCTACTTATAACTGTACTAACCTTACCGAAGTCAAACCGCTCCGAGGTACTTGGGTCCACCAGAAAAACCGTCTCTGGTGCTGCCTTGCCCTGAGAGGATTCGTAACCTTGAGGTGGCTCTGTCATCTGATGCGGCAGAAGTGTATATAACACCGCTGTGGTGCTATTCACTTGATTAACGAGATCCTCGATGCGAAGACCACTCCTGACTTTCGGAACACGAACGACTGCAGTCCATATGACCGCGACGTCGGCTGTGTCCGAGAGATCTATTATCCACACCATCCGAAGTAAGACTGTTGTCCTCTGCATCCCTCGCAGATATTTGGACATACGAATCCTCCATTATATGCGTCCCCGAATATTATCTTATCAAACAACCAAGATAAAATTAAAATTGAAAAAATTTTGTCGCAGAACACTTGTAAGCGGGGAAATTTCACAAAACGCTATGAATAAAGTTTGACAGTACCCCAGGGATATTATCGTAGATGTACTTTTAGCATACCAGGGGTGTCAGCTGGTGACGAATAGGAGAGAAAAGAGTAGTAAACGGACGGGAAAATGAGACGCATCTTCATAAGTGCCGCTGTGTGTTTCCTAAGACAAATAATACTACATTTTAAATCGAATTGAAATTTTTATCAATGTAATATGATTTCTGGTATATTTAAAAACGTCCCATTGAAAAACAAAAATGAAATTTTAAGGAAAACGTCAACATTTTTACAAAAAGAAGCACATCTCCCAAGCATTTTACCGAAATACAATCTTTTAAAATAACTTGTTATAAAACGCAATATTTTAATTTTTATTTCTTAAATACGCAACAACAAACCGCAAACTATGTTAATTTAAAAAAAAAAGCAAATCAAAGCAAAGATAACGGCAAATTCACCGCTCAACAGCTTAAAAAAGGAATTATGAAAACAGTTTCTTGACACGTTAAAAACTCAGCAGCTTCTTCTTTTTGTAAAAATGTCCATGTTTTCCTTGAAATTTCATTTTTGTTGTTCAATGAACGTTTGTAAATATACTAGAGAATCAAATTAGATTAATAAAAATTTCAATTTGATTTAAAATGTAGTATTTTATTGCAATGCAAATTGAAAAGTTTGATTTTTTTGCGATGTGTAAACTCATTCTTGACAGACTGTGTGTAGATCGTAATTATATTTTTAAAAAACTTGTAGGTAATATTAGTACATCGAATACCTTCCATGAAAAATTTTTCCTTCGAGAAAATTTTCATGTCTTGTACACAAAACTCGATTAAAAGAATGCAAAATTTCGTTTTCTTCAAGGTAAAGATTTTGTAAGAACTTCACCAAACATTAATTTTGTTGTTGTTTCTTGTTTTTCGCAATCAGGGGATGCGAACAACTCTTTCTGTCAATGGAATCCAGACAGTCGTTAATTCGGCTCGAATGAGAGCAGTCGTTTTGTGTGAAATGTTCTGTTTTTGCATATTCGATGCGAAAATTTTGAGCGCTCGATTTTCTAAAGCCTAATGGCAAATTAGTTTTCGTGGATTAATATTGAATTATATTGTGGCTCGCGTGACTAAATTTATTAGTCTCGTACAGTTGAGAAAGAAAAACATGTTTTAACTATAATATATGCTTTTGACTACGGATTACTGGAGTTACTGTACATCGTATAACTGTTCTGTGCGATCTTCATGGCTACTGTTTTATTTGAATTAACTGTTTATGTGCGTCCTTCAAATTGAAAAAGAACTAATATATGATATAATTTTGAACGGATTAAATTTATTAGTCTTACAATTGACAAAGAAAAATATGTCTTAAATACAATATATATAATATGTACATATATGCTTTTAACTATGGTGTATTAGAGTTACTGTACACCGTATAACTGTTCCGTGCGATCTTCATGGATAATATGTTTTATTTGAAATAACTGTTTGTGTGTCCTTCAAATTGAGAAAGAACTAATATGATATAATTTTGAAAGTTTTCGAAGAAGCTGAAATGTTGTTTTTTGTGACTCAAGATAATTTTGTAGTGGCCATATAGCCTAGTTGCTGGCCATCCAAATCCACCGTTTTGGTCACCAAAAAAAAAAAAAAACATTAATTTTGCATTTTATTGTTTATCGATTTTTTTTTTTGAATTTATAGCTATGAAATACAGTTTAACTCAGACATATGTACACATAATTACGTACGTATAATACCACAGAACTTTTCAGATAAAATTTTTAAGTCACCTTCAAAGTTGACAAATGATTTAGTCACAGCTACATACATAGATCCATACGTAATGATTTAATTCTCACACACTCCATACATATGTACGCAAAAATTAATAGAAAATTAGTTAAGCATTGTGTAGAGTATCTCTTTAAACTTCTAGATGATTTCAAAATTTTCTTTCTTTGATTGTAATTTGATTAAAACAAATCGTATTATTATTCACCTAGTTATCACAAAATTTATTAAAATCGTGGAGTTTGTTTATAGATTTTTTTTTTTTACTTTTAATCTCAGAGTTTGCTTCTACTTAAAATAAATTCCAACTGAAGGTATCAAGAGGAGCAAGACGATGTTCACAACTGTCTGAATAAGATTGAAGTATATTTTACCACAATGCCTGAACTGCGCAGCGCAGAAATTGTGAAATTTTTATATATACTCCAACAGTGTATACTCGTTGTCATAATATGCAAGTTCACTGGAATATGCAACGCAATGGGAGTGAATTCTGGAAAATACTTTTTGGAATATAAATTTAAGTTGTTTTCTACTGCGTTTTTTGTTTATTTTATATGAAAAACCGAGTCATCTACACACAATAAAATTTGAATACAATATTATAATCGATATTGCTAAATTCAAAACTTGTAGAGCAATAAACAACAAGAGTAATAAACAACCTTATTTTTTCCAAATATTATAAATTGCGTGTCATATGTAAAATGCTACGCCACCAAAAGAATTTATTTCGAAAAGCTCTTCCCATAGAATATTCTAGGCCACGATGTTCTATAAGTGGACGAGTTAGCTTTTGGGAGTATGTGCACGCAGAATGAGAATTTTCACACACTGCGTTTTCGTTGTTTTTTAGCTGTCGCTACTGCTATGGGACAAAATCCCAAGAACAATTAACAAGGGTTTGCAGGGAAACTATGAGTTTTGCGGAAAAATGTATCTAAAGATACATTGTCGATATTAAAATTACCTTTCGATCGTCGTGAATTGTGCCGCTATCATTAATACATATGTAGCGCACAAAAGCTTCAAACTTTTGTTCAAACAAAAACTCAAATCTCCTAGAGGGGCGAGGCCAATGTCGGGGTTTAGTTTTCTGTGTAGCTAGTACAAGCATTAAATTTGCATTTTATTGGTTATCGAATTTTTTTTTTGAATTAATAGCTATGAAATACAGTTTAGCTGACATATGTACACATAATTACGTACGTATAATACCACAGAACTTTTTATATAAAATTTTAAAGTCACCTTCAAAGTTGGCAATTTTATGAAGTTAGCAAAAATTTAGTCACAGCTAAATACATCCATACGTAATGATTTAATTCTCACACACTCCATACATATGTACGCAAAAATTAATAAAAAATTAGTTAAGCAATGTGTAGAGAGTCTTTAAACTTCTAGATGATTTCAAAATGAAATTTCATTTCATTGTAATTCGATGAGTCACATTCCCGCGACAAAAATCTACGTGAGAACGCCATTTCATAAACGGAAGATATTTCGCGTATATGTATATGTACATACAAATAACTATGAAGCACATTTTCCAGCAATAAATACCTAATGGCAAATAGATTAAAACAAATTTATTATTACTCACCTAAGAATATTTATCACAAAAAATCGTCGAGTTTGTTTATAGATTTTTTTTGAGTTGATTTTTGATTTTTCAGAGTTTGCTTCTACTTAAAATATAAATTCCAACTGAAAGTATCAAGAGCAGCAAGACGCTGTTCACAACTGTCTGAATAAGATTGAAGTATATTTTGTTACAATGCCTGAACATATATGAAAGTGCGCAGCGGAGAAATTGTAAAATGTTCTTATATACTCCAAGAGTGTGTACTCGTTGTCATAATATGCAAGTTCACTGGAATATGCAACGCAATGGGAGTGAATTCTGGAAAATACTTTTTGGAATATAAATTTAAGTTGTTTTCTACTGCGTTTTTTGTTTATTTTATATGAAAAACCGAGTCATCTACACACAATAAAATTTGAATACAATATTATAATCGATATTGCTAAATTCAAAACTTGTAGAGCAATAAACAACAAGAGTAATAAACAACCTTATTTTTTCCAAATATTATAAATTGCGTGTCATATGTAAAATGCTACGCCACCAAAAGAATTTATTTCGAAAAGCTCTTCCCATAGAATATTCTAGGCCACGATGTTCTATAAGTGGACGAGTTAGCTTTTGGGAGTATGTGCACGCAGAATGAGAATTTTCACAGACTGCGTTTTCGTTGTTTTTTAGCTGTCGCTACTGCTATGGGAAAAGTCCCAAGAACAATTAACAAGGGTTTGCAGGAAAACTAGGAGTTTTGCGGAAAAATGTATCTAAAGATACATTGTCGATATTAAAATTACCTTTCGATCGTCGTGATTTGTGCCGCTATCATTAATACATATGTAGCCCATAAAAACTTCAAACTTTGTAAGTTCAAATCTTCTAGAACGGGCGAGGCCAATGTCGGGGTTTAGTTTTCTGTGTAGTTAGTACAAGCATTAAATTTGCATTTTATTGATTATCGATTTTTTTTTTTTTTTGAATTAATAGCTATGAAATATAGTTTAGGTCAGACATACAGTGGCTCACAGCTTATTTCAACCAGCACTGTAAAAAAATTTCAAGTTGCTGTAAAAAAGAAACTAGACAAGATATCGAAATTGGCAACACAACTCCACTGCAGAACCTGCCCGAGGCCCTCAGCTCTTCAATTTTTCGCCTGCGGCGCTTTTCCCGATTTTTGGGGGGTTGGGGGGGGGCGTTCGAGGAGGGGGAAGGGGTTTAGGCAGGGAGGGGAGGGGGAGCGGGGAAGCAACACAACTCCACTGCGGAACCTGCCCGAGGCCCTCAGCACTTCATTTGACCTTCAAACGCCCTCTGCATGACCTCGGAACGCCTACAATCGGCCACGCCCCTCATAAAAACCCCTAATTTCAAAGAAAAACGGTAAAAAATAACGGTACAAAAAAACACAAAAAAATTGGCAAAATCCCGTAATGCACATTTGTTCCACCATTTATATTTTTTTACAATTAAAAAGCAAAAAAATTTACAAAAATTAAGCTCACAGCTTATTTCAACCAACTGTATGTACACATAATTACGTACGTATAATACCACAGAACTTTTTATATAAAATTTTAAGTCACCTTCAAAGTTGAGAAATGATATAGTCACAGCTACATAAATACATCCATACCTAATGATTTAATTCTCAAACACTCCATACGCAAAAATTAATAAAAAATGAGTTAAGCAATGTGTAGAAAGTCTCTTTAAACTTCTAGATGATTTCAAAATGAAATTTCATTTGATTGTAATTCGATGAGTCACATTCCCCCGACAAAAATCTACGTGGAGAACGCCATTTCATAAACGGAAGATATTTCGCGTATACGTATATGTACATACAAGTAACTATGAAGCACCTTTTCCAGCAATAAATACCTAATGGCAAATAGATTAAAACAAATTTATTATTACTCACCTAAGAATATTTATCACAAAAAATCGTCGAGTTTGTTTATAGATTTTTTTTGAGTTGATTTTTGATTTTTCAGAGTTTGCTTCTACTTAAAATATAAATTCCAACTGAAAGTATCAAGAGCAGCAAGACGCTGTTCACAACTGTCTGAATAAGATTGAAGTATATTTTGTTACAATGCCTGAACATATATGAAAGTGCGCAGCGGAGAAATTGTAAAATGTTCTTATATACTCCAAGAGTGTGTACTCGTTGTCATAATATGCAAGTTCACTGGAATATGCAACGAAATGTGAGTGAATTCTGGAAAATACTATTTGGAATATAAATTTAAGTTGTTTTCTACTGCGTTTTTTGTTTATTTTATATGAAAAACTGAGTCATCTACATACAATAAAATTTGAATACAATATTATAATCGATATTGCTAAATTCAAAATTTGAAGAGTAATAAACAACCTAATTTTTTCCAAATATTATAAATTGCGTGTCATATGTAAAATGCTACGCCAGCAAAGAATTTATTTCGAAAAGCTCTTCCCATAGAATATTCTAGGCCACGATGTTCTATAAGTGGACGAGTTAGCTTTTGGGAGTATGTGCACGCAGAATGAGAATTTTCACACACTGCGTTTTCGTTGTTTTTTAGCTGTCGCTACTGCTATGGGACAAAATCCCAAGAACAATTAACAAGGGTTTGCAGGGAAACTATGAGTTTTGCGGAAAAATGTATCTAAAGATACATTGTCGATATTAAAATTACCTTTCGATCGTCGTGAATTGTGCCGCTATCATTAATACATATGTAGCGCACAAAAGCTTCAAACTTTTGTTCAAACAAAAACTCAAATCTCCTAGAGGGGCGAGGCCAATGTCGGGGTTTAGTTTTCTGTGTAGCTAGTACAAGCATTAAATTTGCATTTTATTGGTTATCGAATTTTTTTTTTGAATTAATAGCTATGAAATACAGTTTAGCTGACATATGTACACATAATTACGTACGTATAATACCACAGAACTTTTTATATAAAATTTTAAAGTCACCTTCAAAGTTGGCAATTTTATGAAGTTAGCAAAAATTTAGTCACAGCTAAATACATCCATACGTAATGATTTAATTCTCACACACTCCATACATATGTACGCAAAAATTAATAAAAAATTAGTTAAGCAATGTGTAGAGAGTCTTTAAACTTCTAGATGATTTCAAAATGAAATTTCATTTCATTGTAATTCGATGCGTCACATTCCCGCGACAAAAATCTACGTGAGAACGCCATTTCATAAACGGAAGATATTTCGCGTATATGTATATGTACATACAAATAACTATGAAGCACATTTTCCAGCAATAAATACCTAATGGCAAATAGCTTAAAACAAATTTATTATTACTCACCTAAGAATATTTATCACAAAAATTATTAAAGTCGTCGAGTTTGTTTATAGATTTTTTTTGTACTTTTAATCTCAGAGTTTGCTTCTACTTAAAATATAAATTCCAACTGAAAGTATCAAGAGCACAAAGACGCTGTTCACAACTGTCTGAATAAGATTGAAGTATATTTTACTACAGTGCCTGCACTTATAACTGCGCGGCGGAGAAATTGTGAAATTATTAATTAGTCAACGAGTCTATACTTGTCGTCATAATATGCAAGTTCACTGGAATATGCAACGAAATGTGAGTGAATTCTGGAAAATACTATTTGGAATATAATTTAATTTGTAAGTGGTCCAAGATAAAGTTAAATTTAAACCGCGTGTGTTTAGTTTTGTTGGAGAATAGTGTTACAAATTTTTATAATTGTCTTTTATTTAGGGTAGCAAGTACTAGGTAAAGAGCTAAGCTATGAGTTTGTTGTAGATGGCGTGATCGTGAGTGTTTTTCTTTTTGACTAAGTACAGCATTTTCCAATTGTGTTGTATTTATTGGTGTTTGTGTTTATTTTAACACTAACTAATTTTAACTGCTTCAATCAATTAAGGCCACCAGAGGATGTCCCCAAGGGGGAGTATTATCACCACTGTTATGGACACTGCTTGTGGATGAACACCTGAATAGACTCAATTCCTTGGGCTTCAGCACTCAGGGCTATGCTGACGATCTTGTGGTCTATGTTGTAGGAAATCCTACGATGTGACACTCCGTCGACTTTTGCTAACTTCATAAAATTTTGTTCGGGTTTTCACATACACTGTATGTGTTATTCACCATTTTCCACCTCTGTCGCAATACATATATTGGAATGAAATGTCATTTCAGATTTCAGTTGTCAACAAAAATTTGCTGAAGAAGGTTTTGTATTTAATTTTCTGATTAAAAATTTTATTAATGTTATCAATGCGCATTTCTGTGCGCATTTTTACAAAAGTTTTACATTTCAGAGTTTGTTTCGTGAAGATAGAAGACAAATTCGTTAGGATTCATCGCCGCTAGTGCTCAACGTGCAAAATAGCACTAAATTCATTTATCCTACACAAACGAATCAATTTTATACGTTGTTTGGGCGTTACTTGCTTATCAATGAATTTGGATATTTTGTGGTAAGATTTGAATTTGGAAGTTTGTAAATTTTGCAACAATTATTCTTCTCAACAGGTGCTCGATATGGAAAATGATTTTCAAGTGATACACAAGGTCGACGAACACGATGAAGACGATGTTGGACACATAAAACAAATCGGAAAAATAAAGCATAAACAATTGGACAAATAAAGCGGAGAAATTATTTGCCAATCCTGCTTTTACACAATTCAATACAATCGATGATGAAGGCGTCCAGTTAATATGCCAAATGTGGGCGTGATCCGCCCACTTTTAGTTTACATAGGTCATGGAGGGTTTTACATGGATTGTATTGAAAAGTATATAAGTTTCCTGAATAATGGTGTACATAATATTGTAGTGTGTGAACCAATAATATTCTGTTGGGAAAAAAATGGGCGGGCCACGCCTCCTTTTTACCCATCCACCCAGTATTGCAATATATTTTTATACCCTACACCTAAATTTTGAGAGTAAACGCACTTAGTACCGGTGTTTGTAACGCACAGAAATAGTTAAGCAGCTATAATTATAGTTTATCTTCCGAATTTGGGCGTGATGAGTATATTATATCGCACCACTTCTAAATATATATACGAGTATATATGCAGCTTTAAGGTGTAGGGTATTTCGGCTACAGCCCGCCTGTAGACAACACCTTTACTAGTTTATGTTAGAAAAGTGGGTATTTTGCTAAATAGTAGTACACTAACAACAGTACTTAAGTACCACACTACTTACAAAAGTTGTGAAAACATACGTAGTTTGCAAACGAGTAACAAATTTCACTGCTGAGGTGAAACAAAAAGTAGAAATGCCAATACTGCAGTCAATTTTTTTCTCTTCACGGAAATTAATAAACTAAATTTATATAACATTTTTAAAAATAACACATAATTTCTTTTTTTGCAAGTATAAGTATGTATAAAAATATTATGAAAGGTTTTCATAAGGAGTGCATAAATTATAGTTGCACGAGACTATGAAATGCATTAACATTTATAATAAAAACAAGCAGAAATCTCTATCGAATTTGTTGTTTTTGCAAAAAATAACAGTGTTCAATCACTTTCCTTTGCAGCCGCAAAAAAATTTTTAAATTATTTTTTGAGTATATGAATAATAAGAAATGTGTATTAACAGTTTTTTATATGCAAAACATGTTAAAATATTATTTTCCGACGACCAGCAAATAACTTTAATATTTATACCATACATGTGATGTAATAATACAAAAATTAATCAGTATACGATTAATCAATATAATTTATTAATTTTATTCATGGATACAATAGAATTGAAATCTCAAAACATAGTTCTGACAAATGTAAAAACATGTAAACAAAGTGGTAGTTACAAAAATTTGAGGTGAAAAATCACGTTTACACGCATTTTTTCGTGTACTCTTGCCTTTTTTTTCACGCTGCCCGAAGTTTGTTGAGTTTTTTCACCAACACTACCGTAAAATTTCCAATTTTTTTTGAATACCACTAAGCTTCTTGAAACCGAATGTCGAACCGAACACTGCCTGGAACGAGTGTCGCATCTCGTTATCTCTGACCGCGAAAATGAAGAAAACGTCGACAGCGAACTTACGGCAGAAACTACGTGTTTTTGTGTGGGCACGAAACGGTGATCATAGCAAAGCAGAATTGTATTATCGCTGAAGGAGTGAACGCTGGACGAACATCAGCTATTAAATTGTTAATGAGTGGAAAGGAATAGGAAGATTCTGTAAATTGAAGGAATTCCACTTTGTTTTCATCGATTGCACTAACAAAATATATGTAGTCCGTCCGTCTGCGAAGGTTGAATATTTTGTTTTTGTGCATAATTTGGTTCTTATCGTTGTTATGTATTTTAATAAATTGAAATTAAGGAAAAGATAACATTATATGCATTCTTTTTATTTATTATATTATTTTGTATTGGAGCATACTTAAATTTAAATCTTATAATAATAATAATGTGTAATGAAAGTAAAACCTACTGTGGCATTTATTATATTGTATTATAAGACTCAGTGTAATGGTATCACGAAGGGGGAGCCGATACGCAAACAGACAAGCAAACAGAGTGAGTGAACAGAGCACATATATATAACAGAGAAAAACAGTGTAAGCAATGGAATGCTGCGAGCACAAGGGAACGAAAAAGAGATCAGAAGCGTAAACACACAAGCAAGCAGAGTGAGTGAACGGAGCGCATATATACAACAGAAAACAACAGTGCAACCATTGGAATGCTGTGGAAGCAGCACATAAAAAGACACCGCTCAGAGAAATTAAGCGAACGCAAGACACAGGGTCATTTATGAAGCCAGCAAAGAATCGAAATTCTGTTGCTGTGGGACCCTCGACGAAGACACTCGTCCTTAAAGAAAATGTGAGAAACGCAAAGGCAACGACTAATAGCTTACATCTCTAATATATAGCTGGACCTATACAACGTACATAATCATACAGTGAACGCGGAAGTGAGCGCCGCGTGTCAAATAATTAGCGAAATCGTGAATACTAATTTTCCGTTTGAATTTTTAATTTTCCGTTAAAATCGGACAATTAGGAATTAGTTAAAATCGCGAATCCAATTTTTCGCTTGAGTGACAGTATTGCGAATTATCGGATAGCCTTACTCCTCAATCGGACAATTATCCGTAAAACGTAATTACCAAGGAAATTCGTTAAAATCGCGAATGCAATTTTCCGCTTGAGCAACAGTATTAAGAACCATCCGACAGACTTACTCCGCGATTGAAGAATTGCCGACACACCATTTTTCCGTTGGAGTAAAAGTATTGCGAATCTGCGGATAGCCTTACTGGTATTGCGAATCATCGGATAGCCTTACCACTCAATCGAACAACAGGTCGAAGACCAGTGGTGATCAGGTACAGTCAGTTTCCCACACCAGCTTTAGTTATGCGGTTGAGGCGACGGCTCTGCGAATGTTCGGATAGCGTTGCCCCTCAACCGTGCAACTAGCCTAGTAAAACCAATCCGAGTTTGCCAAGTCGATACGGTGATAGTAGAACCCATTGTGAGTGCACGCATTGAGAATCTCCGGAAAGGACCAACATAGCCCTCTTGCGATCCAAGACAGGAAGTAGGTGCCGCATAGCGTATCGTAACTCTCCGGCACGTTTATAAGGAAGATAATTTTGAAAAGCCACAATAAATACAAGGTCCCGAAAATAAAAATTTAGATCTTTTTCATCTAACGAGTTATCCTAGCTATAGACCCGGAAAACCGGCAATAGCATTACAATCCATATGTACGCAGAAATTAATACAAAATTAGCTATGCAATGTGTAGAGTGAATCTTTAAACTTCTAGATGATTCTAAACTGAAATTTGAAACTGACATTTGATTGTAATTCGATAATGAGTCACATTCCCCCGATAAAAATATACGTGGAGAACTCCATTTCATAAACGGAAGAAATTTCGCGTATGTATATAAATATGAAGCACCTTTTCCAGCAATAAATGCCTAATCGCAAATAGCTTAAGACAAATGTATTATTACTCACCTAGGGTTATTTATCAAAAAATTTATTAAAATCTTCGAGTTTGTTTATAGATTTTTTGTACTTTTAATCTCAGAGTTTGCTTCTATTTGAAATATAAATTCCATCTCAAAGTATCAAGAGCAGAAAGACGCTGTTCACAACTGTCTGAATAAGACAGAATTATATTTCAATATTTCAATTAATAATATTAATTTATTTAGAAATTCGAATTTAAATACATATTTACAAGCAGCTTGATTTCTTCCTTGACCGTTGGAGAGATCGAGAACCAGAATGGGCATCCATATGTTACGACCGGTGTAACGATGTTTTCTTTCCAGGATAAACTCGTCGTAACCAAGGTTCGTGAATAATCAAAACTTTATTGTGTATTCCAATTTTTATTTAGTTATTATATGATGTCTACGACTACTAGCTAATAATGGTTTAATTGTATACATATGCCGTGGTTTAATATTAGTTAATCCTTTCTATGCTGTGGATGTTAAGGTTCCTTACGGGAGTCCAGTTCCACTAGACTGGTTATGGTTCTGGTTTGGTTGCGTTGGATTCACTCCGGTGGCAAACTAGTTATTTTGGACCGGTTACCGTAGACTGGTCGGACGCGTGCACTTCGCGAGTTTGTGACGTTTAATTTTTATTCATTAATTACGACGCATTAATAGTACGTACTTTGTAGTAAATTATGATGTTAATCAGTTTCCACATGCAAGCAAGGATCAAGGATCAAGATTTCCAAGGATCAAGCTTAGCAAGGATCAAGGATGTCTCCCCATAAGAGCAGAAGACAAGGATTAGTAATTTATAATAAAAGAAGGCACTCACCGCTTTGGATCCGTATACAAAAGTGAAAACGTTGCATGCAAAAGCCGCGCTTTTATAGCCTTCAGGATAACGGTAGTTATTGTCTGAATACCTTTTATGTATATTTACTCATATATTTACTCCGGCACATTTCTTTTAGCGTTTTCTCATTGTGCTAATTATGTTTGCATAATTTGTGCCGACAACAATACAATTGTTATTGTATTATTTCTTATTATGTTTTTCGTCTTCTTCGTTTTTGGCGTCGCCAGCATGTCAAACCGGTTATGCGTTTTATCTAACCATTAGTGCCGTGTGCAAAATCTTTGTACATAATTTTACATTGACCTTGTATTAATTCTTTTGTTTAGTCGCTTCTGTTTTAGTTAAAGTTGCGTTGTATTGTTGTTGTCCCAAAAACCAGTTCTATGTGTGTTTACTTAATCATTTTTTTGTGCAGTGATTGTTTCTTCGTTTTGCTCCAGTTGCATTGTATAATGCAGAATGAAATCCACTTTGAATTGGGTGCGCACAATTCAAAGTTACTCTATTCCTTGAAGGCGATCTTCAAGAAATCAGCTCAGGTGGGGTGTCGTCCAGGTTCTACAACCGTACGTTGTGAGGAAAATAAAAGTTTTATTTTCCGTCACACTGGTCTGATGAGCTGTTTGTAGACGAGCATCTTCCTCTCTTTTATTACTCCGCTGCGTCTTCTCAGCTGTGAATTAACCAGATGTAAAGCGAAGTTCGCTTTGGCGACAACGTTTCTTGCATGCTTGTTAAACTTCAAGAGCTCGTTGAAGGTAATCCCAAAATACTTAGCTGAAGAGGTGGTTCGAATGCTGCTACCATCTGGGAAAGAGATGCCCAAATCTCTGAATCGTTTGACCATTTTGCGTCGGCACAAAACTGCAATGGCTGGAACGCGGAAGCAGATTAGCTCGGACTTGCTGGGGTTGATGCGGAGACCCCATTTTTCACAGTAACTCCACAGATTTCTGATGTGAATCTCCAAGCGGCGGGCTGCCGCTTCAGGTGACAGAGAAGTGGAGTACGAGAGTGAGTCATCCGCATACAGCAGCGTTGTTGTGCGATCAGAGTTGGCCGGTTGATCTGCCGTTAAGATGTTAAAAAGCAGAGGATCAAGTTTGGAACCCTGCGGCACACCGACGGCGATTCTTCGATGGGTGAAGTCTTTGGAGGCAATCTGCACGAAGATGATTCTATTGTTTAGAAAATTCAGCATTAGTTTGGTCAGATGAGCGCTAAACCCGGAGATAGACATTTTGTAGATTCATGCAGTTCATGAAGTTTATGCATCCAAACGCTGTCGAATGCCTTCTCAATATCGAATAAGCATGCAACAGTGAACTCTTTTTTGTTGAGAGAGCGAGTGACTTCATTATGGAGTTTTTGCAGCGCGTGTAGAGTTGTTCGACCTTTAACGAAACCGCGTTGGTTCGCAGGAATGATGTGACGGCAAGTGCAGTGCTCATTTAGGAGTTTGAAGACTAACAGCCTTATAACGAATCTATCGCGTTTGCGTTTCTTGCTCGTTTTGCTTTGTGCTTTTCGTTGTTTTGGAGCATTGAGAGCATAAAATATCGTAAAACTCTCAAACGCAGCCCAAACGCGAAACCGAACGCAAGAGCGAATTTGTTGGTAATTTTCATGCTGTGAAGTCCCCGTTGCGTTTCCGAGGTATAACCGAGTAGTCACTTCGTCGAAATTGGCTTTCAAACCAACCTATTGAAGAATTATTGCGTTTGGATGATTGTATTGAATTTTAGTATGCCAATATGTTAATAATTTTTAAAAAGGACGAAGCCATTAATAAGTTTGAATATTTTTCCAATTTTGGATTTTTGTGCGATATTATTATAACTTTATTTTCCGAAAAATAAAAAATTTCATTTATTTAAGTAATTTAGAAACAACTATTTATTAAAAGATAATTTGTAAACATAATATTGGTATATATTCAATAATAATAATTCATATCATATTCAAAAATATCGAAGGCAACAACTAAAGAACTTGCTGAAGAGATACGTAAAAATACCGAGAAATCATAAAAGAAGCGATACACAACCTCTTTCTTCAACAAGCAGTTGTGCACTAAAATAATGGAAAATAAAATGTAACATTTCTTTATTGTACACATTGTGTCCGCCCGCCAATAACCAACGAATTTCAACAGAAAAAGTATGTATTCGAAGCAATACTGCATACATGGCAATCTTTTGGTTTCTGCAAACAATGGCCTTTAAGCACGGCTAATATGGATGCGTGCTTCGTATTGCGCACACATGTGCTTGCGTTCGTGGATGATGCGCTCATCTGTATAGCCGTTTGTCATGGGCAGCGTGGTTGTCTGCAGGAATGTTTATGTTTTTGTTTCCTCTCAAAATCTCAAACGCAGGATACTCGATAAAAGTTTATTATAAGATTTCAAACGCATTGCGCTTGGCTTCGTGGTTGAGTTTGCGTTTGCATTTGAGATCCATTATAAGCCTGTAAATATTCAAAATCTTTGCTAATTAAGCTCAGCAAAGCGATTGGACGCCTTCAACGGAATTTCTGTCGGATTTATACTATTTTAGCTACTTTCCAAGAACTTTGAAGTATCTATTATTATTGCAATTGTTGAAAATTATTGTTGAAAAATGAAGACATTGTTGGGCAGTCTTTTCAACGCGAAGTGGGAGTTTGACTGCAAATCTCTTACTGATTCGTCGACATTAGAAGGCGAGGTGAAAATGTTTCGAGGCGCCGGAGAATCTCCCGGATTTTTATCGCAGAACGATGTGATTTCTGAGGAGAAGTTGCTTATTTCCTCGACTTTGGCGTCAATGGCGGCGATGAAATCAGCTTGTTCAAGAGGAGTTCTGTCCGTGAAGTTGCCTTCAAAGTATTCGGCGAATACTTCAGCCTTTTCCTCTGCTTCGGAGGCTAGGGCAGCACTAGTAGAGATGGTGTCGGTCATAATGTTTCGCTTTAAAATGATGTAACCGATTTTGTTAAACGTGTCAGGACTAGGCCTGATTTCCTCGAGCCGATGAATAAGTTCCTCATTGTTGTGCTCGTTGGTTGCTCGATTGAACATGACGTTGATGCATTGGTGCATTGGAGCTCGGCGTGTACAACTTTCTACTCATTGGAGAATAACTGTATTACGCTGTTTAATGAAGAGACTAAAGTAGGTTCTAATGGGGATGGAATAAATTGAATAATTGTACTGTCTTCGCGTTGTTGTTAAGACGTGCGTAGTTAATTAAATTAGCTTTTTTCGCTTTTTGAAGAAGCGTTAACAAGTCGGAACCGAACAATCGGTGAGGATTTGACGTTTTGTTTCGAAGGTTTCGAGCTGGAAAGTTGAGCTGGTCTGAAAGGAGCCTTGGAGGAAGCAGAGCTTGCTGCCGTGGCCTGAGTGTGATAATTTGCTTTGAATGCCGCGCTTGGCATATTCAAGGGCAAATTTTTGTTGCTCCTTGCGTTTGGCTGCGACATTTTTCCGTGATTCCTGCACCTTTTTGTAGATGATTTGCGCAATGCCCCTCTGTTTTGCAATTTTCGCAAAATACTTTGTCATCCAGTTTGTCCTCGGTGGACCGCGTACACTTCCCTGGTTCATGAGCTTCGTTGCATTTTACACAACTAAACTTCATGCCGCAATTCGAGGCAATATGGCCGAAATACTGCCAGTTGTTACATTGAGTGACGCCGTTCGGCTTTAATTTCTCCCAATAAACTCTTTGGTTTAATAGGAGCGTTGTCGATGTTACGGATGCGGTGTTGCAGTCTTTTTGGATTTCAAGAAAAAACTGTTATTACGCAGCGAACTTTTTCTCGGCTGGAAACGGCTAACTTTAACTGCTTTGATGTTCAGTCTATCTAGCTCAACCTTGACATCCTCAGGCTCGAAATAGTGGTGAACACCTTTGAGTATGAGCAAAGGCTTGCGGTCCTTCTTCGGCGTAAAGGTGCTAAATTGAACTAGATGAGTTTTCAGCCAGTCTTTAATCAGTGAAAAGCTATCTCCATTGTCTGTTGAAATGCCCTTAATCCTACATGCCCTTAATCCCTACATGCCCTGGTAGTCATAGTAGGTGTAATTTGTTTTTTGCTCCGAGCAGATTCAGTTTTTCAAGGCTTTCCCATACAACCTTGGAGTTTATATGGTATGAACTTAATGCCTTGATTGCAGCTTGACTATCGGTTAAGATGGCAATGCTTTTTTTCTCGAAATTCCTGTCTAGATTGAATTTCGCACATCTATCTATCTATCTATCTATCAATTGCGATTATTTCAGCTTGAAAGATGCTTGCATACACACCCATCGGCTCCGAGTATTTTGTTCTGGGACCGTAGACACCAGCCCCGGCGCCGCAACTCATTAAGGACCCGTCCGTATACCACGTTATCATAGATTTATCCATGGTATACGTATCCGTCAGTCCTTTCCATTCTTTCTTATTGCTTAGTTCAGTCTTAAAGGATTTTGTAAAGCTGAATCTAGGCTGCATTTTATCCTGTGGAAGGAGATGCTCCGGGAAGTTTTGAGTGAACTTTCGGCTTCCCCTACCGGATCTCGCAATAGTATCGCCCGTACCCGAATGTACCCTATAGTACGCCCTCTTAGCCTGCATTTGAATATGCAGGTGCAGTGGTGTAAGCTCCAATAGGACTTCCATCGGTAGTGTGGGGCAGGTACGCATAGATCCGGTTATACATATGCAAGCCAGTCTTTGTACCATATTTAAGGTTTTTTGTGTTGTAATTTGATTTGTCCTGGCTGCCCAAACTATAGCTCCATATGTGATGATCGGCCTTATTATCACTACATAAATCCATCGCATAATTGACGGTGTACAGCCCCATCTTTTCCCTGCGATGGATCTGCAGGTCATCAAAGCTCTTGTTGCCCGGTTGACTGTTGCATCAACGTGCGGCCTCCAGTTAAGCCTTTGGTCTAAGATAACCCCTAAGTAGATAACCTCTTTCATATAAGTTATTTCCACTCCATCCATTGGTATTGGGTTGAGAGTTCTTAGCTTATATTTTCTGGTGAATGGCACAATTGTAGTTTTGCTTGGATTAAGTCTAAGCCCCACCTTCTTGCACCATTGACTGGTTATTCTTAGTCCCTGTTGTATTCTACCAGGGAGAACTTCTTCGAATCTTTCACGACGTAGTATCACTATATCGTCGGCATACCCTTGACAGTATAGTCCTGCCTCCGTCAGGCGGTACAAGAGTTCATCCACCACAATGCTCCACAGTAATGGTGACAGTACCCCTCCCTGTGGGCATCCTCTCGTAGTGCTCACCTGTATCTGTTTGTTTCCTATATCAGTAGTTACTTTCCTTGTCCTTAGCATTTCAGCTATCCATGATGCAAGGGTATTGTTAACCCCTTTGTGATTAAGAGCCTCTTTAACCGCAACATGTGATGTATTGTCAAAAGCTCCTTCTATGCCTAAAAAGGCACAGAGGGCAGTTTCCATGTTATCTATACAGCTTTCTATTTCCTCTGTCAGTTGGTACAGAGCGGTTTCCGTTGACTTCCCTGCTCTGTATGCATGCTGACGCGGATGAAGCTGAAGCTTGCTTCCTTCATCATTCCGTAGAAAATTATCAATTATCTTTTCCAGGATTTTCAACATAAAGGAGGTCAAACAGATTGGACGAAAGGATTTTGGAAGGAAGGGATCCTTCTTTCCTACTTTCGGTAAAAACACAACCTTTGCTTGCCTCCAGGCTGCTGGTATGTATCCCAGAGCTAGGCTACTTTTTAAAATTGTAGCCATTTTTGTTATGATAATATCCCCTCCCTTCTGCAGAAGTATTGGGTATATATTATCATAGCCTGGCGACTTATATGGTTTAAACGTCCCAATCGCCCACCTTACTCTATCTTGGGAGCACAGTTTCCCTGCAAGTAGCCATTCCTCTCTTGTAGGCCTGTGCTGACGGATAGTCTCCACCTTCTTTTCTATGACTGAGCCAGGAAAGTGAGTTTTTAGTAGGAGGTCAGCCCTCTCCTCCTCACTTTCGGTAAAGTCTCCAGACTCTTTTTTGAGAGATATGGATATACTGGCGCTCTTTGACAGAATTTTGTGCAGTCTAGAGGCCTCAGCTGTTTCCGTAATATTTTCGCAGAATTCACGGAAATTTGCCCGTTTTGCTGCTCTAATTTCTTTATTGTAGTTAGTGAGTGCCGTAGTGTATTCTGCCCACTCCCCGGTATTTTTGGCCCTGTTGAACAGCCTACGAACCTCTTTCCTCAAATTTGTTAATTTTGAGTTCCACCAAGGTACCTCCTTCTCGAGTTTAATTTCCCTACTTGGGCAGCTGGACTCATATGAGGTAGTAATTGCTTGTTGGAACCCTCTCACCGCCGTTTCAAGTTCTGCCACCGTTTTGATTTTCCTATTGAACTCAAGACGTGCCAGATTATCTCTTACGTATTCATTGAATGTCTCCCAGTTCGTTCGTCTAGGATTCAGAATAGTCTTTCTCTTAATGGAAAAGCCTTTAATTTCAAACCTTATTATCCTATGATCAGATAAAGATGGTTCGTTAGAAACGATCCAATTTTGTACCATTTGTTCCGTAAGTCTGTTACCTAACGTAATATATAGTACCTCCTGCCTTCTTTTCACCATGTCAAGTTGCACCTTGACCATTACCCTTGCGATATTAGCCGAGGCAGCTCTCGCATGGTGGAGGTTCACCTGGGCAATTTTGGTGCTATTCATCCCTGCCTCTATAGATCACCTCCTGTTAGAGTAGAGTCACTATCCTCTAACAGGGCTTCTTCATCAATCTCCATTGCGGCAAGGTCATGATCAATACCCTCACTTTCGTGAGGTAGTATACTGGTTCCATACAGTTTTAGGTTCGGGATTGGTGGCTTTCTTAAGTTGTCCACTGGTCGCGGGCCCCTGACTTCCGCCGCCAACCAGTAGCCTACTCCCTAGAGGAGTAGTTCTCCTCCCAGTAAGGAAGGGCCTCCTCGTTGACTTACTGTCCGAAGTGGACGCCTGGGAACCAGTATTGTGAGCCTGATTCACCAGTGTAGGTGCGGTTGAGTCCCGCAAGATTTGTTTTGTTGTTTTTTTTTATTTTTTTCCTCCATATGATTCCCACGAGTGTGGGGGAGAGGAGGTCCGCCATGCCATAGCCCCCATTGGCATGGTAAGGCCATAATTACTCATCGAGGCGGCCAGGTATCGATGAGGCTCCGTTAGAACACAGCCGGTTATATTATAAAAAAAGTTAGGTGACAGCAGAACAAGGTTTGCCTGAAAATAAAGAACGTTCAAATAAGATTCTTGTAAAAGACGTCTTGAAAAAGACGTCCTGAAACCAAAAGAAATTTCCCCCTTTTGAAGCGTTTTGAAAAATACGCAGCAAAAGATACTTACAGACTTATAATGGATCTCAAACTCAACCACGAAGCCAAGCGCAACGCGTTTGAAATCGCATAATAGAACTTTATCGAGTAGCCTGCGTTTGAGATTTTGAGGGGAAACAAAAACATAAACATTCTTGCAGACAACCACGCTGCCCATGACAAACGGCTATATGTGCGCCCAATACGAAGCACGCATCGATATTAGCCGTGCATTATAGGCCATTGTTTGCAGAAACCAAAAGATTGCCATGTATGCAGTATTGCTTCGAATACACACTTTTTCTGTTGAAATTCGTTGGTTATTGGCGGGCGGACACAATGTGTACAATAAAGAAATGTGACATTTTGCTTTCCATTATTTTAGTGCACAACTGCTTGTTGAAGAAAGAGGTTATGTATCGCTCCTTTAATGATTTCTCGGTATTTTTACGTATCTCTTCAGCAAGTTCTTTAGTTTTGCATTCGATATTTTTGAATATGATATGAATTATTATTATTATTATTGAATATATACCAATATTATGTTTACAAACTATCTTTTAATAAATACTTATGTTTCTAAATTACTTAAATTAATGAAATTTTTTGTCTTTTGGAAAATAAAGTTATAATAATATCGCACAAAAATCTAAAATTGGAAAAATATTCAAACTTATTAATGGATTCGTCCTTTTAAAAATTATTAACGTATTGGCATACTAAAATTCAATACAATCTTCCAAACGCATTAATTCTTCAAGAGGTTGGTTTGACAGCCAATTTGAACGAAGTGACAACTCGGTTATACCTCGGAAACGCAACGGGGACTTCAAAGCATAAAAATTACCAACAAATTCGCTCTTTTGTTCGGTTTCACCTTTGGGCTGCGAAAAGCACAAAGCAAAACGAGCAAGAAACACAATCGTGATAGATCCATTATAAGGCTGTTAATCTCTTTAGAAGCTTCTTGAAAAAGACGATTTAAATTGTCGAAGTGCGTAGGTAGGTATCACAGGTAGCGGAACAAACGATTTCATTCACGGGCGGTGAGCAACTGAATAATTGTGAAGCAAGTATGATAGAATACAAGATTGCGCATTGCGCAGGTCCGTTATTCGATTTCCAGTGCATGACGTCACACCAGGACAAATTGCTTTGACTCTGGCTGTAAACAAGCGTATATTTGGCTTTTTACGTGAAAAATTAATAAGAATTACAACCAAAAATTTAAAAATGCAGTGCAAAGTGAAAGACTGTGATGGTTTTGGTAACCACAAAGCAAGTGAAATTCGTTTCTTAAAATTTCCTCGCGAAAATAGCCATGCGAAGTTGTGGCAACATTTTTGCCGACAAAGAAAAAGTTTCGATACAAAAAATGCAGTTATTTGCATGAAATAATTTAGTTATAATGACTTCGAAAATTAAATTCAATTTGAAATGGGTAAGCATTTTATTAAGGAGTTTTTCAGTTTTATTCGGTATTAATATATGTCTAAATTAATAGGATTTGCATCGATATTTTCGTCAAATCGTACCGAACGGAACCACAGACGGAAGAATAAGAAAGTAATCGACACATAACTCAAGAATAAAGATTACGATACGAAATTATTCTTCTGGGCTAGGATGTTTTTTAAAATAAGGCAATTATATTAAAGCCTTGAAGACAATGCCTACAAAAAGAAAGGGAAACTAGGCAATATTGTAACATACCTTCCAAATTTATGTTAATATAAGTTAAATTATTATGTAATGTAATATAAGTTAAATTATTATGTAATTTATTTTTTAATCAATAAATTTATTATAAATTAATAAAATTGTATTTTTATAGTTATTCCCATTATCGGCTCGTTAGATCCAATTTTTTTCTTTTTGAGAGATTTAATTATAATTCCCGAAATTGCTTCTCTTTGGCAGAATTTTCCAATTCGTTGTCTTTTTACTATATTTGATTTAGTTTTTTCTGTATAATAAATCTTCACTTTACGCAATTGTTACAATCATTTCATGCAAAACCGCACAATTATTATTAATTTCAATAATTTGGCTCAATGTTTACACTTTCACTTCCAGTTTGTATACTAATTTCACAGTTCGGCCATATTTCCATCCTGCTGTGACGTAGGTGCGCAGAACGAAGCATTTTTGAAACGCGATCTGCGCAATCTTGAGAACAAAAAGTAGTCAATAAGTGCGAAAGGAGCAAATTGAATAGAAAGCGAAAAATGATCAGAAGCTGAAAATATCAAACTTCGCCAAAATATCAACGGAAGAAACCAAATCATGTACAAAAACAAAATATTCAACCTTGCCAGATAGACAGACTGCATATATTTTGTTAGTGCCATGGAGAAAACAAAGTCGAATTCCTTCAACTCACAGAATCTTCCTATTCATTTCCACTCATTAACAATTTAATAGCTGCTGTTTGTCCAGCGTTCACTCCTTTAGCGATAATACAATTCTGCTTTGCTATGAGCATCGCTTCAAACATACACACGAACACGTAGTTTCTGCCGTATGATCGCAGAAAGCTTAAATGAATTAATTTAACAATTAATTAATTAACTAACTTTAATTAATTAACTTTTTAAAGGAGCACTATATTTTTCTATTCCCGCATTAAAATTGTAGTCAATAAGTGCGAAAGGAGCAAATTGAATAGAAAGCGAAAAATGATCAGAAGCTGAAAATATAAAACTTCGCCAAAATATCAACGGAAGAAACCAAATCATGTACAAGAACAAAATATTCAACCATCTTCAGATGGACAGACTGCATATATTTTGTTAGTGCCATGGACGAAAACAAAGTCGAATTCCTTCAACTCACAGAATCTTCCTTTTCCTTTCCACTCATTAACAATTTAATAGCTGCTGTTTGTCCAGCGTTCACTCCTTAAGCGATAATACAATTGTGCTTTGCTATGAGCATCGCTTCGAACATACACACGAACACGTAGTTTCTGCCGTATGATCGCTGTCGACGTTTTCTAGGGCTTCATTTTCTCTGTCACCTTAAGTCCGCGCACCATCTCGAGGTGCTCTGTAACGTGTAGCCTGCGTTGAAATCTCTTTACAATATATACTCGTTGTTACAAGAGATTCTACTCGTTGCTTAAAAAAATTATCGATTCGCATCGTAGAGGAATCAACGAGCATATCATAGATTAGTAGATGAGACACTCGAAAATGTCCATTATACACTAATGCATTTTTGCTGGAAATGCACTGATACAATGAAAGAAAACTTTGATTCGCTGCAAAAAAAGTGTAGCCTCGCCGTAAAAAAGTGTAGCCTCGCCGTAAAATAATGTAGCCTCGCCGCAAAAATTTTGTAGCAAGCACTGATGGAAAATTTATTTTAAGGGGGTTGTTTATCGAAACGTCAAAATAAATAATTATAAATATTATGTTTTTTATCCGTGAAAAACATGTATAAAACATAGTTTTAATGTTAATAAATATATTCTATAACATTTTACACAGCATTTTCTAATTTGCTTGGTTACATTTCCTATAAATGCAGTCGGTAATCAAAACTTTTTTGTTATAAATACACAATTATGCGCCTAATTGCGAAAGTATTTTAGAATGCTGTTAGGAGAATAGTATAAATGAAACTAAATACAAATTATTACAAAATAGTTGGAAATTATACGTTATTGGCCTAGTTGGGGCTCCAAACCCCTTTAGCACATACGGTTGCACTGTTAAGAAATCGTATACATTGATTGATAAAGAAACAAGAACAACAATGTGGTACCTCTCACGTATTGTATACGTGAGTTCAACATACCAAACAATCAAATGTCAAACCGATTTTTTGAAGCGGCGAATAGCGAGTGTCACATCTAATAATCTATGGAGCATATACATATACCATAGATTACTAGATGAGACACTCGCTATTCGCCGTTTCACAAAATCGTTTTGACATTTGATTGTTTGGTATGTTGAACTCACTTATATAATACGTGAGAAGTACAACTTTTTGTTCTCAAGATTGCGCAGATCGCGTTTCAAAAATGCTTCGTTCTGCGCACCTACGTCACAGCAGGATGGAAATATGGCCGAACTGTGAAATTAGTATACAAACTGGAAGTAAAAGTGTAAATATTGAGCTAAATTATTGAAATTAATAATAATTGTGCGGTTTTGTATGAAATGATTGTAACATATGTGTAAAGTGAAGATTTCTTATACCGAAAAAAATAAATCAAATATAGTAATAAGACAACGAACGATGCAATAAATCTCTTAAATGGAAAATAATTGTATCTAACGACCAAAATATTGGAATAACTATAAAAATACAATTTTATTAATTTATAATAAATTTATTGATTAAAAAATAAATTACATAATAATTTATCTTATATTTAAATTGGGAAGGTATGTCACAATATTGCATAGTTTCCGTTTCTTTCATACATTAGTGTGGTGCGACAGTATCGTAGTCTTTACTCTTAATGTGTCGATTACTTTCTTATTCTTCCGTCTGTGGTTCTATTCGGCACGTTTTGAAGGAAGAAATTGGCTTTTAGCAAGTGGATCAAATATCGATGTCACAGCTTTAGGCTTCAAGAGTCTCTTCTTTGCAAATCCTATTAATTTCATTTTATTTCATATAGTCATATGAGGAAAATGTTTAATGCAAAAACCTGTTTTCTTGTCAGCAAAAATGTTTCACAACTTCGCTTCAAATTTAAAAAAAACTAATTTCACTTGCTTTGTGGTAACCCAAACTATCACAGTCTTTTAATTTGCACTGCATTTTTAATTTTCGGTTGTAATTTTTATTAATTTTTCACGTAAAAAGCATAATATACTCTTGCTTACAGCCACAGACAAAGCAATTTGTCCTGATGTGACGTCATGCACTGGAAAGCCGGCTGTCAAAAATTTGGAAATCGAATGACGGACCTGCGCAATGCGCAATCTTGTATTCTATCATTCTTGTTTTGTTGTTGTTTTCAACAACAGGAGCAAAAGTTTTTTGGACCCCTACTAGACCAATAACCTATAATTTCCAACTCTTGTAACAATTTGTATTCAGTTTCATTTATAATATTCTGGTATCATCATTCTAAAATATTTTTGCGATTAGACGCATAAATGTATATGTGTATATATGTGTATTTATAACAAGAAAGTTTGATTATCGACTGAATTTATAGGAAATATAAAGAAGCAAATTAGGAAAATGCTGTGCAGAATATAGTTATTATCATTATCATTATGTTTTATATATGTTTTTCACTAATAAAAAACATAATATTCATAATTATTTACTTTGACGTTTCGATAAACGAAACCCCTAAAATTCATTTTCCATCAGTGCTTCCACAAAAATTTTTGCGGCGAGGCTACACCGTTTTTGGAGCGAATCAAAGTTTTTTTTTCATTGTGTCAGTGGAATTCCAGCAATAATGTATTGGTGTATAAGAAAAATTTTCGAGTAGTAGATGACTCTATAATATATACATAGTCCCTTAAGCACATAGAATGTAGCTCATCTACGTGGCTTTCGCCAAATTGTCAAAAATCTACGTTTCTGAAGCGCGGTAAAGAACAGCTAATATATAAGAACTCACGCAATCAACAGTAGAACAACAAGAGCGTTATTAACGAACAAGAGAGAAATGGAATATTTTCCATTTTGGTTGCCGTCGGCAGAGGCAGCGGCTACCTTTCGTTTTGTTTTGTTTCTTATAAGAGCCTGTGCAATTTTGCGCGCAGCGACCAATGTCGTTGAGCTACATCGTATGTGTTTAAGGCATAAAGAGATTACATGAGATTCTACTCGTTGTTTTAAAAAATGCCTGATTCGCTACGATTAGGAACGAAAAAGGAATGAATAACGCCGACTACGCGCAGCATTATAGCCTGAACACATCGAGAAAGACGGCAGACAAATGCCTGAAAGTGCAAACACATCGAAAACGACACAGCATCAGCTGTCATCTGTTTTCCAATTTTTCTTCGCACACGTATGAACATTTTTTGCTGCAATAATTTAAGAAAATAACTTGAAAATAATAATAATTGATCTATTCATGCAATCGAATCGATGTCAAATTTTGCTATGAGCATCGCTTCGAACATACACACGAACACGTAGTTTCTGCCGTATGATCGCTGTCGACGTTTTCTAGGGCTTCATTTTCTCTGTCACCTTAAGTCCGCGCACCATCTCGAGGTGCTCTGTAACGAGTAGCCTGCGTTGAAATCTCTTTACAATATATACTCGTTGTTACAAGAGATTCTACTCGTTGCTTAAAAAAATTATCGATTCGCATCGTAGAGGAATCAACGAGCATATACATATACCATAGATTACTAGATGAGACACTCGCTATTCGCCGTTTCACAAAATCGTTTTGACATTTGATTGTTTGGTATGTTGAACTCACTTATATAATACGTGAGAAGTACAACTTTTTGTTCTCAAGATTGCGCAGATTGCGTTTCAAAAATGCTTCGTTCTGCGCACCTACGTCACAGCAGGATGGAAATATGGCCGAACTGTGAAATTAGTATACAAACTGGAAGTAAAAGTGTAAACATTGAGCTAAATTATTGAAATTAATAATAATTGTGCGGTTTTGTATGAAATGATTGTAACATATGTGTAAAGTGAAGATTTCTTATACCGAAAAAAATAAATCAAATATAGTAATAAGACAACGAACGATGCAATAAATCTCTTAAATGGAAAATAATTGTATCTAACGACCAAAATATTGGAATAACTATAAAAATACAATTTTATTAATTTATAATAAATTTATTGATTAAAAAATAAATTACATAATAATTTATCTTATATTTAAATTGGGAAGGTATGTCACAATATTGCATAGTTTCCGTTTCTTTCATACATTAGTGTGGTGCGACAGTATCGTAGTCTTTACTCTTAATGTGTCGATTACTTTCTTATTCTTCCGTCTGTGGTTCTATTCGGCACGTTTTGAAGGAAGAAATTGGCTTTTAGCAAGTGGATCAAATATCGATGTCACAGCTTTAGGCTTCAAGAGTCTCTTCTTTGCAAATCCTATTAATTTCATTTTATTTCATATAGTCATATGAGGAAAATGTTTAATGCAAAAACCTGTTTTCTTGTCAGCAAAAATGTTTCACAACTTCGCTTCAAATTTAAAAAAAACTAATTTCACTTGCTTTGTGGTAACCCAAACTATCACAGTCTTTTAATTTGCACTGCATTTTTAATTTTCGGTTGTAATTTTTATTAATTTTTCACGTAAAAAGCATAATATACTCTTGCTTACAGCCACAGACAAAGCAATTTGTCCTGATGTGACGTCATGCACTGGAAAGCCGGCTGTCAAAAATTTGGAAATCGAATGACGGACCTGCGCAATGCGCAATCTTGTATTCTATCATTCTTGTTTTGTTGTTGTTTTCAACAACAGGAGCAAAAGTTTTTTGGACCCCTACTAGACCAATAACCTATAATTTCCAACTCTTGTAACAATTTGTATTCAGTTTCATTTATAATATTCTGGTATCATCATTCTAAAATATTTTTGCGATTAGACGCATAAATGTATATGTGTATATATGTGTATTTATAACAAGAAAGTTTGATTATCGACTGAATTTATAGGAAATATAAAGAAGCAAATTAGGAAAATGCTGTGCAGAATATAGTTATTATCATTATCATTATGTTTTATATATGTTTTTCACTAATAAAAAACATAATATTCATAATTATTTACTTTGACGTTTCGATAAACGAAACCCCTAAAATTCATTTTCCATCAGTGCTTCCACAAAAATTTTTGCGGCGAGGCTACACCGTTTTTGGAGCGAATCAAAGTTTTTTTTTCATTGTGTCAGTGGAATTCCAGCAATAATGTATTGGTGTATAAGAAAAATTTTCGAGTAGTAGATGACTCTATAATATATACATAGTCCCTTAAGCACATAGAATGTAGCTCATCTACGTGGCTTTCGCCAAATTGTCAAAAATCTACGTTTCTGAAGCGCGGTAAAGAACAGCTAATATATAAGAACTCACGCAATCAACAGTAGAACAACAAGAGCGTTATTAACGAACAAGAGAGAAATGGAATATTTTCCATTTTGGTTGCCGTCGGCAGAGGCAGCGGCTACCTTTCGTTTTGTTTTGTTTCTTATAAGAGCCTGTGCAATTTTGCGCGCAGCGACCAATGTCGTTGAGCTACATCGTATGTGTTTAAGGCATAAAGAGATTACATGAGATTCTACTCGTTGTTTTAAAAAATGCCTGATTCGCTACGATTAGGAACGAAAAAGGAATGAATAACGCCGACTACGCGCAGCATTATAGCCTGAACACATCGAGAAAGACGGCAGACAAATGCCTGAAAGTGCAAACACATCGAAAACGACACAGCATCAGCTGTCATCTGTTTTCCAATTTTTCTTCGCACACGTATGAACATTTTTTGCTGCAATAATTTAAGAAAATAACTTGAAAATAATAATAATTGATCTATTCATGCAATCGAATCGATGTCAAATTTTGCTATGAGCATCGCTTCGAACATACACACGAACACGTAGTTTCTGCCGTATGATCGCTGTCGACGTTTTCTAGGGCTTCATTTTCTCTGTCACCTTAAGTCCGCGCACCATCTCGAGGTGCTCTGTAACGAGTAGCCTGCGTTGAAATCTCTTTACAATATATACTCGTTGTTACAAGAGATTCTACTCGTTGCTTAAAAAAATTATCGATTCGCATCGTAGAGGAATCAACGAGCATATACATATACCATAGATTACTAGATGAGACACTCGCTATTCGCCGTTTCACAAAATCGTTTTGACATTTGATTGTTTGGTATGTTGAACTCACTTATATAATACGTGAGAAGTACAACTTTTTGTTCTCAAGATTGCGCAGATCGCGTTTCAAAAATGCTTCGTTCTGCGCACCTACGTCACAGCAGGATGGAAATATGGCCGAACTGTGAAATTAGTATACAAACTGGAAGTAAAAGTGTAAACATTGAGCTAAATTATTGAAATTAATAATAATTGTGCGGTTTTGTATGAAATGATTGTAACATATGTGTAAAGTGAAGATTTCTTATACCGAAAAAAATAAATCAAATATAGTAATAAGACAACGAACGATGCAATAAATCTCTTAAATGGAAAATAATTGTATCTAACGACCAAAATATTGGAATAACTATAAAAATACAATTTTATTAATTTATAATAAATTTATTGATTAAAAAATAAATTACATAATAATTTATCTTATATTTAAATTGGGAAGGTATGTCACAATATTGCATAGTTTCCGTTTCTTTCATACATTAGTGTGGTGCGACAGTATCGTAGTCTTTACTCTTAATGTGTCGATTACTTTCTTATTCTTCCGTCTGTGGTTCTATTCGGCACGTTTTGAAGGAAGAAATTGGCTTTTAGCAAGTGGATCAAATATCGATGTCACAGCTTTAGGCTTCAAGAGTCTCTTCTTTGCAAATCCTATTAATTTCATTTTATTTCATATAGTCATATGAGGAAAATGTTTAATGCAAAAACCTGTTTTCTTGTCAGCAAAAATGTTTCACAACTTCGCTTCAAATTTGAAAAAACTAATTTCACTTGCTTTGTGGTAACCCAAACTATCACAGTCTTTTAATTTGCACTGCATTTTTAATTTTTGGTTGTAATTTTTATTAATTTTTCACGTAAAAAGCATAATATACTCTTGTTTACAGCCACAGACAAAGCAATTTGTCCTGATGTGACGTCATGCACTGGAAAGCCGGCTGTCAAAAATTTGGAAATCGAATGACGGACCTGCGCAATGCGCAATCTTGTATTCTATCATTCTTGTTTTGTTGTTGTTTTCTTTATCAGTCGATGTGTACGCTCCGTTTACACAACAACAACAGGAGCAAAAGTTTTTTGGACCCCTACTAGACCAATAACCTATAATTTCCAACTCTTGTAACAATTTGTATTCAGTTTCATTTATAATATTCTGGTATCATCATTCTAAAATATTTTTGCGATTAGACGCATAAATATATATGTGTATATATGTGTATTTATAACAAGAAAGTTTGATTATCGACTGAATTTATAGGAAATATAAAGAAGCAAATTAGGAAAATGCTGTGCAGAATATAGTTATTATCATTATCATTATGTTTTATATATGTTTTTCACTAATAAAAAACATAATATTCATAATTATTTACTTTGACGTTTCGATAAACGAAACCCCTAAAATTCATTTTCCATCAGTGCTTCCACAAAAATTTTTGCGGCGAGGCTACACCGTTTTTGGAGCGAATCAAAGTTTTTTTTTCATTGTGTCAGTGGAATTCCAGCAATAATGTATTGGTGTAAAAGAAAAATTTTCGAGTAGTAGATGACTCTATAATATATACATAGTCCCTTAAACACATAGAATGTAGCTCATCTACGTGGCTTTCGCCAAATTGTCAAAAATCTACGTTTCTGAAGCGCGGTAAAGAACAGCTAATATATAAGAACTCACGCAATCAACAGTAGAACAACAAGAGCGTTATTAACGAACAAGAGAGAAATGGAATATTTTCCATTTTGGTTGCCGTCGGCAGAGGAAGCGGCTACCTTTCGTTTTGTTTTGTTTCCTATAAGAGCCTGTGCAATTTTGCGTGCAGCGACCAATGTCGTTGAGCTACATCGTATGTGTTTAAGGCATAAAGAGATTACATGAGATTCTACTCGTTGTTTTAAGAAATGCCTGATTCGCTACGATTAGGAACGAAAAAGGAATGAATAACGCCGACTGCGCGCAGCATTATAGCCTGAACACATCGAGAAAGACGGCAGACAAATGCCTGAAAGTGCAAACACATCGAAAACGACACAGCATCAGCTGTCATCTGTTTTCCAATTTTTCTTCGCACACGTATGAACATTTTTTGCTGCAATAATTTAAGAAAATAACTTGAAAATAATAATAATTGATCTATTCATGCAATCGAATCGATGTCAAATTTTAAATTCAATCATTCAATTCAGAAATTCATGTTTTCTGTGAGAATAGTAGCTGCAAGTAGTAGCCTAAACACAGTTGGAGAGGCCGGATACAACTTCATTAATCAGCTGTCAAAATTACATGGGCTCTTGTTGACAACGAGAGAAAAGTTAGTTTCCAGATTCCCACGACGTTCCGTCGCTTACTTACGTCGCCAGCATTCGGCTGTTTTCTAATCTGGAGGCATTTGGTTGGCGAGAGAGCTGCTTCTTCTTCTTTTGTGTAGATGTTGTTTGTGTAGAAAAAACCTTTGTATGCAATAGACGCCCGATTACGCAGCTATAACTGTGTGTCGTCGCCAGAGTTTGACGGCTGGCAAAAATTGAAGTTGTATCAGGCCTCTCCAACTGTGTTTAGGCTATAGCACGCACCAATTGCACACTACAATTGCACTGATGATCAGATTTCTAGTTTCATTTCAGTAGAGTTGTTAAATTCCCATGGAAGTGTTGAAAATCAAAACAAAAGGGAACAAATCATTCTTGCATGTAGGAAATTAGAGAACTCATTCTAATCCAAATCGTTTGCTGTAGGGGGAAAATGTAACTTTTTTCTCAAATCCCGAAGAGCCAATGTATTTTTTCCAGCATCCATTTGCATGTGTCTGCCTTATTTTCTATTTGTTCAGGCTATAAAGAAACAACAATAGTATGTAGCACGGGTTAAATTTACATTCATCTGATTCTTCACGATTCCCAATTTCCAATCGTCCGGTAGCAGAAATCGTGGTAGTAGAAAGCAGAATTTTGTTTGTTTTTATTTTTTCTTCGATGGTTTAGAATTTGCCTCTGTCATTTACTTATCAGAGAAGGGAGAGAAGTGAGGGGCTGTTTCTGTTTATGATTTCTGAGCTTCTGATGATTTTACAAATTTTGCGTTTTGCATTTTTGCAAACTTCACAACAGTAAAGAAAATGTGGCAAGACTAATGCTTTGACCAGACGCAATCTAACTTTTGAGGTAAGCAGTGCTTTACCAGATACAGATTCTGCAAAATAAGATAAGAGGACTTGCAGACATGAGATACTTGCTTGTCCCAAGACAGATCATCACTAATGAACAGACCAAGGTGCTTAAGAACACTGCAGTATACAATAGATGCACCACCCATGGATATAGGAGGTACGTCTATTGAGGATGATCTCCTGCACAACAACATGGCCTGCGTCTTGTCGACGTTGAGAGCTAGATTAGTTAACCTGGCCCACTGAGATACCGACCGAATGTCTACTATTACAAGACTGACAGAGAGCCCAGCAAGATGCCGCCTTCAAGATAAAAATAGGAGAAGATCATCAGTATAAACATGGACTTTAGAGCGCACTACACTGTCAGGAAGGTCGTTGTTTATTTTTATCCCAAAATTGGTTACTGCTTCTGGCACTTGAACCGAAGTAGTTTAAGGGAATGATTAAAGATTGATTTGTTCTGGCACTTTAACCGAACAAAGTCAGGAGTGTTAATGAGTTTCTTCTTCTGGCACTTAAACCGAAGAAGAGCTGAGCTGCTATCCAAAATAAAGAATCGCACTCGTTTGTGGTTTGAACTTGACAGACATTTAATGTTGAAAATCTTACAATTTATAGTAGTTTCACATATACATAGTCTAATATTTCTTATGTGTTGGGTTTTGGTGTTTACCAAATTTCGTTCCCATGAAGGTAAATGCATGTACAAATTTTGTTCCCATCACTTAATTATATAAAGATAAGACGAAATCTAATACCGCAAGGTGGAGACAGAGCGTCAACAACGCAAAGTCTTGAGTTGGAAATTTTGATACCGCGAAACTGCATGTTTCAAGCGATTCGCAGACAGCTTCTCACAAATAAACCAAAACGCTGACCGTTGCATTCATGGTCAAGGCAAATAAATATAAATACAATAAATATCCAACTTTGGGAAAGGAACGCAGCCACAACCAAAACTCAACATTCTCCCCGGTCAATTATGGAAATATGGTAACAAATTCTTCTTCTTCTGCTTGTTCTTCTGTTGGAATAGTTCTTGGCGTCGGGATCGGCTTTTCCTGTTGTCGGGATCGTCGCATGTATCTTACTAGAATGATGGCCAGAGCTATAACTCCGACCAATGCTATGTGATAATTGTGTATTTGCAGGCGTCTGGGTAGATCTATGAGTTCTTGAGCCTGTAGAAGGTCTTGAAGAGCAGTCAACTGCTTCAGCTGAGTTGTGTATGGCTGCTGCAAGGGTTCATATGGAATTGATCGGTTCGGCTTAGCTAACTCCAGAATACCCCCAAAGCTCGTGTATGAGATGCTACTATGCGTCGTAAATATTTGACTGCCTAGCAATGTCATTGCTAGCAACATTGTGTCTGGCAACTTGTTGCTAAGACTATTTAACGTCTTTTCGGTTAATTCGTCTGTTTCTTGGCTTAATGAAGCCGATTAAAGATTTAACTGGTGTCAAGGGAGCTAGTAGAGCTAGCGGCGTGGCTGCTCTTGCTACTCCAGTGGGCAATAGGCCCAAGCTTGCAATTTTTAAGGCGGGGAGTAAGCAGAAGAAGAAGGCTGCTCGCTCGTCCGATGAGGATTCTCCATTGAAAGCTACGAAAGTGGCAAGAATGGAGGTGAGAAGGAAAGCAGAGGCAATGTTGTTGTCTTCTGCTAGCGAAGCGGAAGTTCCGAGAAAGGTTGCTCCTATGCTAAAGGAGTCGGCTGGCATGCTTACTGGCGTTTCTGTCGCCGATATTGGTAAGAAGGTGAGCGACTTCTGTGCCAGTGTGCGTGGAGCGTCTGCGAGTGCAGCAACGGTTGCACCGGGACCGTCGAGTGTTGCGGGTGGTTTGAGGTCTGCCGGTTTGGCGTTGCCTCCTGGGCCGGAGCCTGAGGCGTCGGTCTCTGGACTGAAGGGCGTCACCAGTAGTTTCGTTAGGTGCGTCCTGAGCGAGGCGTCTCTTGGGAGAGATGCCGCGCTCAAAATAGTTGAGTTCGCCGGCAGCTATGAGCTCATCCTCATGAAGCTCATAGCTGAGAACGAGCGACTTAGGGGTCGCCTAGAGGGTGCTGGTCCTTCTGGCGCCTCTCCGCGCGTGGTGGCCCACGCATTGCCGACCGCTCCAGCGGTCGTGCCTAGGGTGTCGGTGCCTAAGGCAGCTGCTTCACCGCCTCCAAGCCCAGTTGAGACGTGGTCCTTGGTGGTCAAAAGCCGTAAGGCCGGTGTGTCCTCCAAGGAAGTGGTGGACAAGGTGCTGAAGCAGGTGGGCCCCACTTTGGACGCGAGAGTGCGTCAAGTGAAGGAGTTGCGCAGTGGTGGTGCAATTATTCGCACCCCGTCGGTGCATGAAAGGGAGAAGATTCTCCGCAACGGGAAGTTTAAGGAGTTTGATTTGGATGTCAAGGTGAATGAGAAGCCTGGCACGAGAGTCGTTGTCCGCGGAGTCCCGTGTGGAATTTCCGATGAGGAGTTTATGGGCGAACTCTTCAGGAAAAATCTGTCGGATAAAATGACGAATGACTTGTTCGTTAAGTCAGTCAAAATGGTATCTCGTGCCAAGAAGGTGAATGATGGCGATGAATGTTCCAACGTCATCCTGGAGTGCGGCGGCCCAGCTGCTTTCTTGGCTGACGTTGACGGTGTATATGTGGCGTGTTACCATTTCCGCACTGGTCGTGCTGCCGCAAGGCATGGCTGCTTTAAATGCAGCTCGTTGGACCACAGGATTGCTGACTGCAAGGTGGCTGGCTATGTCTGTCATCGATGTGGGGGGGGAAGGGCATATCAGCAGGAAGTGCACAAATCCTGTGCACTGCCGTGACTGTGCATACAGGGGTAAGCCTGCGGATCATCGTATGATGTCCGACGGATGCCCCTACTATGATGCCTTCGTTTCCCGCCTCAATGCCAGACATTGAAATCAATGTTAAGATTGTGCAACTGAATTGTCAGGGCTCCTATGAGGTTATGTGTGACTTTGGTGAATCTGTGTGTGAGTCTGGCAGTAGCTTCGCTCTTATCCAAGAGCCATATGTTCTTCATGGCGCAGTGCGGGGTATCCCCGCCAGTTTGCGCTCTTTTTGCGACGCGAGGGGCTATGCTGCTGTAATTGTGAATGATGAGAGCGTGGACTGTATGCTTGTTGACTGTGGCGAGCTTGGTGTATGTGTTGCTGTTGAGGGTGTGTTTGGCAAGATCTTTCTTGTCAGTGTGTATTGCAAGTATGGTGAGGACTTGGACCCCTTCATTGAGTACATGGATGCTGTTGTGCTCCGGGCGGGTAGTATACCGGTCATCCTTGGCATGGACGCCAATGCTTCGTCTCTTTTGTGGCACTCCAAGTTGCCAAGGTCCCTCGGCCAGCGTAGCTTCGCCTTCGCTCGTGGAGAGACGCTGTCAGAGTGGGTTCTCGCACGGGACATGCATCCCCTGAATGTACCAAGTGAGGTTTTCACGTTTGAGGGTCCAAGTGGTATGAGTGACATTGACGTGACTTTGGTGAATGATGCGGCTTTGGGCAGGTTTCGCTTCAGCTGGGCGGTGTCTGATTGGGGCATAAGTGACCATAATCCTATAGAGATTGTGGTCACTTGTGATCGGTTGCGCAGCGTGAATCCTTCGTCAAGAAGGTGGCGTTTCAGTGGAGCGAATATGGCCCGTTTTGGGCAGTGTGTGAGCGATGCCGTCTCTGCGCTCCCGCTCAGCGACTTCCGCATGAAGTCGATTGATGAGCAGGTCACCTTTCTGAATGAAGCTGTTTGGTGTGTGTGCGATGAGCTCTTTGTGAGGTGCCAAAAGGCAAGTCGCCGGAAAGTGAAATGGTGGACGCGCGATCTCACGCTTAAGCGTAGAGCCGTAAGACGTCTTCGCAAGCGCTTCCAGGCGTCGAGGCGTGCGAACAGAGTGAATGCGGATCGGCGAGGGGCTGCCTTCAGGCAATGTCTGCGCGAGTATAAACGTATGATTCTGGTTGCGAAGGAGAACGACTGGAAGGCTTTTGCCAACCGGCACAGCGATGACCCCTGCGGCGAGTTATACCGCGTAAGTCGTTCGAACCCTCGCAGAATGCCTGTGAATTTGAGTTGTATCCGCGTGGGTGACACCGTTCTAAGTGACTGGAAAGAATGTGTGGGCGCACTGATGAATGAGTTCTTCCCTCGTGAAGAGCGGCAGGCTCCGTTGCCTGTGGGACCTATTGATGCTCCTGAGTTACAGCTCAGCGAGGTCAATAGCAGTTTCTCACAGGTCAAGTCTCGGAGATCGCCTGGTTTTGACGGGCTAACCGGAGAGATGGTGAAAGCCATCTGGAAGGCTATCCCGCAATACTTGTTTGCCGTGTATGAAAGGTGTGTGCATGATGGTGTTTTTCAGAGTGTATGGAAAAGTGCTCGTGTGATTCTGCTGTTGAAGTCGCCGGATAGGATCAGGTCGAATCCTCGTTCCTATCGTGGCATCAGCCTCCTGCCAGTACTCTATAAAGTGCTGGAAAGGATTATGGTTGAAAGACTTCGGACTGACATGCATGAGGACTTATGCCCTCTTCAATTTGCATTTGCCAAAGGCAAGTGTATTGAAGAGGCATGGCTGCATGTCAAGAACACTGTTGCTGGATCCAACTCAAAGTATGTTCTGGGAGTGTTTGTGGACTTTAAAGGTGCGTTTGATTACCTGAGCTGGTTCAGTGTGATTGAGAGGTTGCGCGAGCTCGGATGCCGTGAAATTAACTTGTGGAATAGTTACTTTTCCGGCAGAAGGGCATGTGTGGAAGAAAAGAGCGTGTCAGTCTGGATGGATGTTGTTCGTGGCTGTCCTCAGGGTTCCATTTGCGGTCCATTCATTTGGAACGTTATGATGGACCCGTTGTTGAGGCGCCTCCAAGAAGTGACTGAGTTCTGCGCGTATGCGGACGACCTGCTCCTTTTAATAGAGGGTCAGAGTCGTTGTGACCTTGAGCGTAAGAGTTTGACGGCGATGAATATGGTGTGTGAATGGGGTTCTTCTGTCGGTGTGGATGTTGCGATGGACAAGACGGTGATGATGCTCCTAAAGGGAAAACTGTCACCTAATCGGCATCCATTACTTCGAGTTGCGGGAGTTGTTGTCAAGTATGTGACTCAGGTCAAGTACTTGGGAATAACTATTGGGGAGCGAATTAATTTCGTCCCTCATCTCGGTCACTTGAAGGCTCGTCTCACCGTTGCAGTGAACCAGATGCGTCGCCTTCTTAAGTGTGATTGGGGCCTTAGCAGGCGAGCCATTCGCACCGTTTATAGTGGCCTCTTACTCGCTTGTGCGACGTTTGGGGCGGCTGTATGGGGCGAGGTGGTGAAGACTGCTTTGGGGTATCGCAAGATACTCTCATGCCAGCGTGTTTTGTTGCTCAGCTGTTTGCCGGTGTGTCGCACGGTCTCAACGGAGGCTATGCAGGTCCTTCTTGGCGTACACCCTCTGGACCTGGAGGTATTGCGGCGCGGTATTGCTTTCCGCAGGAAAAGGGGACTGCCCTTGCTGTGTGACTGGATGACTGATGGTGAATCTGATGGGATGAGTGCGTTTGTATTTCAAGGGCGATTGATGGAATGTGTGTTATCTAGATGGAGATCTAGATGGTGTGATAGCGCGAATGGTAGAGCCACCTTCCGGTACATCTGGACTGCGGATTTTATCCGCTTCAGGTCATGTTTCCGTTTTAGCATGCAACTCGGTTTCTTACTCACTGGGCACGGCTCTCTCAATGCATTTTTGCATAAGAGATGCCTTGCCCCCAGTGAGTCTTGTGACTGTGGAGCGGGCGTTGAGGACTGGATTCATGTCCTTTGTGAGTGTCCGTTGTACTCCGGATTTAGAGATCTGGCGGCAATGGGTGTTTGCCGGGAAGGCGCGGGCTGGAATGTTGGAGGGTTGCTCGCCACAGAAGATCGCGTCTGTCGTGCGAATGAGTTTGCGTTTCAGGCCTTTAGGATGCGTAGTGCAAGGAGGAATTTAGTTGCATAGTCTAAGTGAGTGGTGTATGAATGTGTGAGTGAATGTGTGAGTGAATGTCCTTACTTCTGTGCTTCTTTCATGTACCGGCGCTCTTCGCTGCCAGCCAGGTTCACCAGTACCTAGCAGGTTCACCAGTACCTAGCTACATGGAGCTAACTGGTAGTAACAGTGTGTTACGAACCTTACCCAGAGGTTTCTGGTACCACAGGTGTCAAGGAGTATGGGGTTGGTCTCAACGCCTCACCTTGACATCAAAGATCCTTTGCGATCTTGTGGGGGGTACGTTTAGGCCTAGGCCTTGAACATGGATGCCGTTCTCCTAGGTCGAGCGGTAGAGGTAGGGATCGGCCTCGCTCTTCACAGTGAGAGGCAGGCGACCATGTGCGCTTGTCTAAACTGTTCCACCTATGCGTAGTTAGCTACTGCGTAGTTTTGTTGTTCCGATCTCCTTTCGTACCCTTAAAAAATCTAACGGTCACCAGTCCGGGGTTATAAGGAACCCAACTGGTAGTAGTTTTGACTACGAAGTCTGACCAGAGGCTCTTTTCTGGTACCACGGGGATCAGAATGGCCCATGGGCGGCACCTACCGCCCTTTCTGATCGTGAGGTAGGCCCCCTTGTGGGAGTATCGTGGGGGCTGTGGTTTAATACCCAAATCGCGGGTAGAGCTTATTTGCTCGGTATGGAGTTGCATTTCAACCGGGTGCTGTGACCCATAGAACAGCAGAGGTGGTAAGAAAGGCCTCAACCTTCACCAAAGGGGGAGTCACGTCCTTTATGCGTGTCTCCGTTTGGTACCGGAGACTTGGTTTTCCTAGTCGATGGGGTGCTGGCCGTCACTAATTTCGGCCCCGGGTGTGATGGCACACCGTGAGTTTAAGCCTTTTGTAGGCAGGCACTCACGTTAAGCACACGGATATTCTGTCTGTTTGAGTATGGGTGGCGGCCGCCGCTTTACCTATGTTATCTGCTGATGTTTTAGGCAACGGTTTCACCTCGCTAACGTGTGCTGTCTGAGTTCGACCTGGTGTTTTGGTACTCAGTTGCAGGATCACTGGAGAGATGAAATTTAACACCTTGAAAGGTCCATCGTATTTCGGCGCCAGTTTGGCCGCAAAGTTCTCGATGGCTTTAGATAGATGATGTTGTTTGACATAGACGAGTTCTCCAATTTTTGGGCTCCAACGGCGTCGTCTCAAATTGTAGAATCGTGCCTGATCTTTAGCAGCACGTTCCAGATTCCTTCGCACGATCGTGAAGATATCCTTGAGCTTATCCTCGCGTTCACTTGGCACTTGCGGTACTACACCGGTACCAAATGTGTACTCGTCGTATACTGTTTTTGGTAACCGGAGTTCACGTCCTTGGATGAGGTAGGCCGGGCTGTAACCGGTAACGTCGGAGCGGGCAGTGTTGATGGCAAGAGTTAGCTCTGGTATTAGTTCGTCCCAGTTTCGTTGGTCCTCGCTGTGGAACTGGGCTATCATGGTCTTTAGTGTTCTATTTGCACGTTCGGTGGGGTTCTCCTGTGGGGTATAGGGTGCAGTGAATTGTTGTTTAACCCCCATTTCTTGTAGAAACTTGCGGAAGAGTGCACTTGTGAACTGTGTGCCGTTGTCAGTGATGAGTATTTTTGAAGTGCCAAAGTGTGACAGGATTCGTTCTCGGAATCCTTTCTTTAAACTTTCACTGGTCGCTTTGCGGAGTGGGATGGCCTCAATCCATTTGCTAAACTTATCTCAGAAAACAAGTATCATCGTATTCCCGTGTTTCGTGCGGGGAAGTGGTCCCACGAAGTCTGCGCTGACAACTTCCCATGGCTCATTGGCAATTCGTGTTAGCATCTGCCCCGCTGGTGTTGTTTGGCTTACTTTGAACCTTCGGCAAGATTCACATTGTCGTACGTGTCGGCGGACATCTCGCAGCATCCCTGGCCAGTAGTACCTATTGGTGGCTCGTATTATTGTCTTGCGTATGCCAAGATGACCTGCCGTCGAGTGATCATGGCATTCATGTAGAACTCTCTGCTGGAAACTTTCTGAAACGCACAGTTTCCATGGTGCGCAGTCTTCGTCTGCCGAACGTTGCGGTATATGGCGATACAACTGCCCGTCCTCAATTGTGTAGTCGGGGTATTTCATCGGATTCTCCTGAATTTCCTGTCTTTTCTTTTCCAACCAGTGGCATGGTCCATCTCCAGTGCCCTCTGTCGTGGCTTGGCGCAACGCTTCCAAAGGTTGCCGCGACAGCGCATCTGCGACAACGTTTAGCTTACCGCGGCGATATTGTACCTCGAAGCTGTGCTGCTGCAGTTCCAGTGCCCAACGCGCGATTCTGCCTGATGGGCTGTCAATGGAGTTCAGCCATTTCAGAGCCATGTGGTCTGTGATGACCAGGAAGTTGTAGCCTTCTAAATAAGGGCGCATCTTACGAACACCCCACACTATTGCCAGGCATTCCTTCTCCGTCGGCGAATAATTTTGTTCTGCCGAGTTCAGGCTTCGGCTCGCATACGATATTACTCGTTCCACCCCCTCGATGATCTGCGTCAACACCGCTCCGAGTCCGTAATCGCTTGCATCCGTTAGCAATACAAACTTCTGTTAAAAATCGGGGCACGCTAGTACGGGTGCCTCAGTCAGCTTTCCTTTTAGCGTATCGAAGGCGTTCTGTTGCTCGTCACCCCAGGTCCAATGTTTTCCCTTCTTCAGGAGCTTAGTGAGTGGTTGAAATACGTTGGTCAATTGTGGGACAAATCGTCTGTACCAGGACACAACACCTAGGTATCGACGTAGTTCCCGCACGGTATTTGGTGGTTGAAGTGCTTGGATGGCCGCGATCTTGTCCGGGTCCGTGTGGATTCCTTTGTCACTGACGACGTGACCCAAATATTTTGTCTCTTTCTTAAAGAACTCGCACTTCTCCGGATTTATCTTCAGATTCGCCGCTCGCAATCGCTGAAAGACTTCGCTGAGATTACTAAGGTGCTCTTCTCTTGTTGCTCCAGTGACGATGATATCGTCCAGGTAGGCGAATGCGTAAGGTTCCATTTCGGGTCCGATCACCCGGTCGAGAACTCGTTGGAATGTGGCTGGCGCAGAATGCAGACCAAAAGGCATTACGGTCCACTGGTACAAGCCCCTTCCGGGAACAGTAAAAGCCGTGTACTGTTTGCTCTCCTTCTCCAGAGGTATCTGCCAGTAGCCATTTTTAAGGTCGAGGCTACTGATGTACCTTGCATTTCGTAGTCTCTCCAAAATGTGTTGGATGCGTGGCAAGGGGTAAGCGTCGGGTACCGACCTTGCATTGAGTTGTCTATAATCCACGCATAACCTCCACCTGCCGTCCTTCTTCCTAACGAGCACTATAGGGGCACTGTGGGCACTGTGGGACGGCTCGATATTTCCTTTGGCCAGCAGTTCGTCAATTTCCTTGTCAATGATACTCTGCATTGCTGGATTTCTTGGGAAATACCGTTGTTTAATCGGGCGATCGTCTTTTAAGATGATGCGGTGTGCTGCGATGTTTGTGACCCCTTCTACAGCTTCGCATTTTTGTAATTCCTTCTGCAAAAACTCTTCGATGTCCTCGTCTGTCAGTGTTTTTGTAGGGAAAACCTTCGTGCAAGTGGACAGTTTAGTGGGTAGTGTCTTCGGTTCCTCTGGCTTGAGTACCACCTGTTGGTCTCCGCACGTGATCGTTGTGCCCATGCGCTGCAGAAAATCCATTCCAAGCAACACATCTTCGGCGACTCCCGGTAGAACTAGTGTATCTAACGTGCAACTACGTCCGCCGAGGACAATTTTTAAGGTCAGCATCTCGGTGGCTGTTCTTCTCGTCTCGTCTGCTAGTTGTGGCGATATCCTCCAAGTGTATGGCGGCGTAAAGTCGGTGGTCCTCGTATTTCAGTGCATTGAGGAAAGGGGATGCTTTTGGCGTAGTCCCGCTTCCCCTTTCTCGCAGCGGGCGCCTTTGTAGTTTCCCGATACTTGTTTCTGTCGTTGGCGACAACAATCTATAGTACAAACATTTTTGCGTCCGCAGTCCCAGCAGAAGAGTGTTCGTTCGTTTCTGCACCCTTGCTGTAAATGACCGTTCTGGCCACATCGCCTACAAGCTGTTTTCGGGTTTATCCTGTCGGTGATGTTGGTGTTGGGGATGTCGGCTTACTGAGTGACCATGTGGTTTCGCTCCCCTCGGGTAGTTGGCACCAATTTCGTCGTTCCCTGATCGTCCTTCAGACTCTCATAGTCTTCGGCCAATGATATTAGCTCGTCCAGGTTTTGGAAATCCTTTCGTTTTATATATAACTGGTACTCTTGGCAACTATTTCTGTATACGCGTTCAAGTTGTTGCTCCGGTGACAGACTTGCGTGTCTCATTAGTTCCTGCAGGCTTAGCACGAAATCCTTGAAGCGCTCCTTTGGACGTTGTCGCCGCGACCGTATCTCATTCTCTAGCTTTTCAAAATATCGAACCGGCAGGAAAAACTCGAGGAAGGCCTTCTTGAATTTAGGCCAGCCATTTTGTGTATAATCTCCGTTCCGCCACCACGTTAATGATCTATCCTTTAACAGTTCCGGCATCATCCTAGGGAGATAATCGAGCTCGAGTCCATATACGCCTGCTAACTCCTCCACCCTCTCAATAAATCCCAGCGGATCCTTCTGGCCGTCGAATTTGAGTGACCACTTACGCACTGTATCTATTACACTGGCGTACCTTGTATTTACCCCATGCGGTTCTCCTGCTGTGGCTATAGGCGGTATGGTTGAACTTGAAGTCATCAATCCCGGCGTATGTTGTGCGACGAGATTTCCGTTCGCGGTGTTTGCTCCTGACGAGCCTGGCATTGCTATTGTAGGACCTGTGATCTCTAAATGCTGTGGAGAAGATTTACGCGGTGGTGCGTGTTTACTTTCGAGTTCAATAAAGCGTTGCTGTATTACTGCGCTACTATCCTCCCTCGTTGCAAGAAACACCAGGCGTTTCCGAAGATCCTCTACGGTTCCCGTGTCGTCAATGTCGAATTCCTTGCAGTACGTCATCAAATCCTCCTTCCGGAGAGTATATATCCACCCTGTCTTGAGCATAGTGGTGTCCCAGAGGTGTCTGTGTAGCTGTGTTACTGTTTCTGCTTTCAGGGTCCCTGTTCGGGCGCCACTGTTACGAACACCTTCTCTAGGCGGGCAAAGGCTGGGACAAAACTCGTCGATTGTCCGGGGTTCGTGACAGAAAATTTATTAAAAGATAACCCTGTCTCTGCGTTTTAACAGATTAGTTTTATTATTTATATCTTACAGCCTTATTATAATGTTGTGTTAGAAAGAGTGTGCGGAAGGAGGTACGGTGGTAACGCCGTAGCGGTTGCGATGGCTTGCTGACGATGACGACGTGACGTTGACGATGGCGTTGGTGGCGATTGTGACGTGACGTTGACGATGGCGACGAAGTCGTCGACGATGGCGACGTTCTGCGTTAAATGGGCGCTGCTGATGACGACGACGTGACGTTGGCGATGACGTCGTCGACGATGCGACGTGACGTTGGCGATTGCGATGTGACGTTGGTGACGGCGTCGATGACGATGGCGATGGCGACGTTGACGATGGCGACGGCGTCGTTGACGATGGCGATGGCGCCGTTGTCGATGGCGACGGCGTCGTTGTCGATGGCGATGACGTCGTCGACGATGGCGACGTTATGCGTGAAATGTGCGTTGCTAATGACGATCTGACTATCGATTCCGTTCCTGGAGGGTCAGTAAGTAGCTGCGAGGCCTCGTGGTTTTCAAGAGTGTAATAGGCCACCCTAATGAAACTCAGGAGTACATATTCCGCGGGTTTACCGTTCTTTCCCCGTGTGAACCGAATTAGGACTGTCGGTTACGTCGACGAGGACTCGTGAACCTTGCGGGCGTAAAAGGCCACCCTTAGGAGATCCAGGAGTACCTATAGCGCGAGTTATGACGGAGTTTTCTGAGAGTCAGTGGAGTAAAACGCCTCCTTCTGAAAACAAGTGAAAGCCCTTCAAAACGTTCCCTGTCTAGTGTCAAAAGGCAGTGCCTGATCTGTGAATGATCGCGACGATAGTCAGAGTCTAAAGAATGCTTGCTTGCTGATTGTGTTCTCTACGTGTTGGCAGTTACTGATTATCAGAGCTCTCGAGCTCTGTTTACTGCTGCTTTTATAGCCGGGCTTCGCTGGAATGCCAACGTGCATGTGTCATGTGTATTTGTATTCCCCGCTGGAATATTCTCTGCTTTTCCCACTCCTACGTCGTGCGCTGTGTAGTGGCTGATCGTGTCGCTCTGCGTCTGCGCTGGAAGGCAGCGTAGATGTTGGTGGGTATGTGTGTGAGTGCTCGGGTGGCATTCGGCTATTCTATCGCCGAACAAAGTTATGTCTGCTCTCTTTCCTCCCTCTCAACACTCTTTCCTTTTTAATGTATACTCTAGTTTAACGTTTCTTAGGTCTATTTATTATTTCGATATATGTGTTTTACATATTTACTTCCTAACGTTTGTTTTAAGTAAATAGTAATTAATGTATGAACAAATGTATTTACATGTGACATGATTGAAATTTAGAAATGAGCAGAAATGGTGTGATACATAATAATTACAAAAATATGTACTAGTTGTGGAATGTGCATTGTGTTTATGAAGGGATAAACTTCGTGGGAAATTTATTCCTTACAACGCGTATGCGATGCGTTGTTGCTGTGTATGCGATGCGATGCTGACGCGTATGCGGTGCGCTGTTGACGCGTATGCGGCGTGTTGTATACTCCAAGTGGAGCTATGGTTCCGTTATTTACGACTAATGTTGGTGGAACGTACCTGACGTTGTCACGATTCGAGTTGGACGCTCTGGGGTTTTTCTGGTCCGTGGTCACGTTATTCTTCACTAATTAGTCTGCGACTTCCACAAATATCAACTGCAGAAAGGAAACTTGATCTACAGGGAATATTCGCAGATATCGGCGGCGATCTTATTAGCGTGGCCAGATCAATTACTGTGGAAGGAGACTTAACCTCAATAATCGGTCTGCGACTTCAACATATATCAACTGCAGAAAGGAAACTTGATCTACAGCGAATATTCGCAGATATCGTTGGCTTAGCTAGTCTAATGCGCAATCACTGTGGGTCTGTCAATATTCTACTTGTTCGCAAACTCACCCAGGCAGGCGTCCACACTCGTTGAAGTCACCACCGAAAAAGAGGGCGAATGATTGCTGCTCTTTCCTTTTATACTCTGGAAGCTCATATTCATCGAGCTTTATTTCCGAAGCTTCCATTCCATACGATATGATACTCCTCCTGTTCTCGCTAGTGTATTCAGCGTACTTGTATCCATTGCGTTCGGTTAGTTGTCCCTTTCATTCCAGCTTTTGTACATGTTATGTGCTTCCGTGCCTTGGTTGTGCCAGAACTTAAATCTATTATATAATTACGAACTTAAATCTATTACATAATTTCGAACTTAAATCTATTACATACTTTAAAAGCTTAATGCCTTAAACACATAGAATATCGCGCAGCGATGTCGCTCTCCGCCAAATGTCAAAATTACATAGGCTCTTATGGGAAACAAGAAAAAAATAACAGGTCGCCGCTGCCTCTGCCAGCGACGGCGATCGAAATGGAAAATTTTCCATTTTGGTCGCTGGTCTTGTTCTTCTTCTGTTGATTGTTGTGAGTTCTTATATGCTAGCTGTTCTCTGCTGCGCCTCAGCAGCGCTGATTTTTGACAATTAGCAGAGAGCGACATCGCTGCGCGATATTCTATGTGTTTAAGGCATAACTATTAAGAGCTTAGTTGACAATAATCGTTGTTTACATTGTGGGCTAGCTTATCAAAATGTGAATAATGAGGGATTGTGTGGTGAAATTTCTCCTGAAGATTTTGCTTCACATTCCCCCCTTACTTTGTCGTGATGAAGAGGTTCCCAGTCTTGGAGATGGTAACTTGATACGTGTTTGGACCAACCGTGCGTTTGAATCGTGTCTTTCTGCCCACCCCGCGGGTAGCCATCACTTGTATGATTTCTTCTCTCAGGACGTCGGGTAGATTAAGCAGCTGTGATTGTTCGGAACCTGTCTCAGCTTCTTCCTTAGGTTGTGATGTCTCTTCGTCTTTGTTGGCGCCATTAACTATATTATTGGTATGGCTTTCGCTAGGTGGTGTGATGGACCCATGGTTTGTGTTGGAGGGCTCGGCCGTTTGCGAGGGTTTGCGGAGTCTAATGTTGGGAAGTAGTTTGACACTTGATGGATCAGCCAGCTGCCTAATGAGTTGGGCGATGTTTCCTCTCTTTCCAGCTATCTCTCCGGCTTTGAACCACGTGCGGAAATCTGGGCCATAGTTGTAATCTGGAGCCTCCATGTACCGTTCTGCATAATGGAGAAGAAACACACCGCAGTCAGTGTAATTGGTCTGCTGTGGCGTGTGAGCACAGCATACGGGAAATGTCTGGTCGAATGGGTACTAATATATTCTTGAAGGTACATATATTGACATTTTTAGTCCATCGGTGTACTCGTTGATGACGCTCTTCGGCTGATAATGCACCCGCTCCCCCTGTCCATTGTTCGTAAAAAAAAGTGTTGAATATGTAGATACCGGCCCGCTCATCGTTGGGCAGCTGTCGGTGTAACCAGGCAAGGTAAAAGTTCAGGATGGTGTCGTTCAAAAATCTACCTTCCGCTAAACACTCGTATCCTCTTCGCCACTGGATAGAATTACCTCATGTCTGTTACTTCTTCCTGGTCCTTTGGCGATGTAGATTTTCCTTTGCTATTGTTTTTTTTTTCCTATTGCTGTTGTTTTGCTGCAACTGTCGGCCAGTGTTGGTACGAGTTCTGTATGAAAAGTTGTATTGATGAGTTCAATTCTGAGTTTCTGCATGCTGTAAGTCTTCTTTGTTGTAAATAATTACTCCAAATTCATGTAAATGCGTTGAGTTCGCGATTATGACTGCCCATTGTCTTCGGTGTTATCGAATTATTCTTGTTTCGGCTTCATCTGCTTGGAAGGGAGCCGTTATTTGTCAGCGATGTATGAGTTCCTCATCGAATTACGATACGTTGATTTAGCTCGTTGTTCTTGTCATTTCGTTCGCTGCTTAATGGGACGCCGTGCAGCCGTGAAATGTTTGTTTGGCGTTTATTATTAATGTTATTATTATTATTGTCGTAGGCTGCGTTCAAATGTTACCGCTACTCTTCGCGTGGTGATGATTTGAACGTTGCTCTACTAAACTGCGTCGTTGTTAAACGTTTGATTGATTTTATTTCAATCGCTGTCGTCGTTGATGATGAATGACTGGACTACAGAAGTGATGTAAATTCCGCTGTTGGTGTGCATGTTCCAGCCAAGGAGTTATTGGCGCTTTCGTCGAATGTCGTGGGATTTATTAATGTGTTCTGTTTTGTACACCGTTGGGCTTCCTCCTCGGCTACTCTGTCTTCGTGGTTCTCGCCGTTGCAAGGCTTGCCGTGGATGTACTCTTGGCTATCCGAGTAAAAAGGCTTGATTTCGCTTATATGAGCGGTGGCGGTCCGCCTCGAAGTTCCCTTCTTTAACTCAATTATTACGGGGGATTTTAATCGTATGACCTGAAACGGTCCTTCGTATCTCGGGGCTAATTTCGACGTAAAATGATCCGATGCCTTAGAGAGAGGGTGTTGTTTTACTAGGACCGCATCTCCAATCTTTGGTTTCCACGCGCGTCTGCGTAGGTTGTAGTGTCTTGCTTGCTCCTGTGCTGCTTGCTCTAGTCTTCTTCGGACTACCTCGAACATTTCTTTAAGGCGTGTTCCCTTTTCTGCAGGCGTGACGTACTCTTGACCAGTGCCAGTTGTGACTTCGTCATATAATGCCTTGGGAAGTCGAAGCTCACGTCCTTGTGTGAGGAAGGCTGGTGTGTATCCAGTTGAATCGCATTTGGCAGAGTTAATTGCCAGAGAGAGTTCGGGCAGCAGTTCGTCCCATTCCCGTTGATTTTCTCCAACGAACTGAGCGATCATAATCTTCAAGGTTCGGTTGACTCTCTCTGCCGGATTTTCGTGTGGGGAGTATGGTGCAGTGAACTGATGACGTGTGCCGAGTTCTTCGAGGAACTTCTTGAGTCGCTTGCTGGTGAACTGTGTTCCATTGTCTGAAATGAAAACCTTTGGTGTGCCAAAATGAGCGAGTATTCGCTCACGGAAAGCCTTTTCAATGCCCGCGCTGCTTGGAGATCTCAATGGGATAATCTCGATCCATTTTGAAAATCGATCAAAGAATACTAGTAAATAACGATTTCCGTGTTTGGAGCGTGGTAGTGGACCCATAAAGTCTGCACACACGGTGGCCCATGGCTCATCGGCTATCTGTGTCAGCATTTTTCCGGGCGGAGCCTGTTGCGAGAATTTGTATTTTTGGCAGAGGGTGCACACCCTGACGTACCTTCCCGCGTCTCTAGTCATTCCTGGCAAGTAATAGTTACTGGCGATCCTTGCGATAGTCTTTCGGATCCCCAAGTGCCCCGGTGTTGAGGTGTAGTGGCTCTTCCCTATAGTCGGGGAATTTTTCGGGGTTCATTAAGACTTCGCGCTTTCTCTTCTCTAGCCAGACGCACTTTGTCGGGACACTGTCCTCCGTCGACGTGGCGGAGATTAATTTGATAGTCTCCTCGGGTTGTCGTGACAGCGCGTCCGCGACCACATTTTGTTTTCCCTTTCGGTATTGGATTTCGAATTAGAATTGCTGAAGTTCAAGCGCCCAGCGCGCGATTCGTCCCGTTGGGCTTTCAATAGAATTTAGCCATTTGAGAGCCAGGTGGTCGGTTATTACCGTGAATTTGTAACCCTCCAGGTACTGCCGCATCTTCCGTATACCCCAAATAATCGCCAAGCATTCCTTCTCAGTTGCGGAGTAATTTTTCTCCGCCGGATTAAGGTGTCGACTGGCATATGCGATGACCTTGTCCGTACCATTTGGCGACTGTGTTAAAACTGCTCCCAAGCCGTAGTCGCTGGCATCTGTCTGCAGTGTAAATTCTAGATTGAAATCTGGACAGGCCAAGACGGGTGCCTCGGTGAGTTTAGTCTTTAACTCTTCCAAAGCCTTTTGTTGTTCATTATTCCAACGCCAATGCCTACCCTTTTTCAGTAGTGATGTGAGAGTGTTGTGTTCTTCGCGTTGCGAGAATGGCCTGTTGCAGGAAATTCCGCGTACACAAAAAACAACACTTGTATTGTGATTTGATCTATTTTTTATTATTTAGACCGAGCACCGGTCACTTTAAAAATCTCTTAACTTCTGACTTAAAAATCAATCTTACTATTACACATTAACTTCGGCGTCGTCTTTTGACGGCACTGAAGTGGGTCAGTTATTTGGATGTCGCAATCTCAAAACTTCTTAATTCGCGAAATTAATATTTTATTGATATTAATTTCGCAATCGCATGTTCTACTTTTCTAAGTAGAACTCTTGTGTTCCGCTTTGCAATTTTCTTTTGTTGCGTTTCTTTAATAAAAGCGTAATATGTTCTCTTTAAAAAAAGCTTAAACTCAAAACTTCTGCCTAAAAGTATTCTTACTCGTTTAACTTCGAATTGCTTACATTATTCAATAATTCGAATTAACACAATTAGTCATTCGTTTCATTTGTTTTTAACAACGGCCGTTGACCGAATGAAGCGAAGCAAAAGTGCTGCGCTTGCATTTTAACGGTTCTTGGCTTGCTTCGACTATTCTGTTATTTGAGTCGATCGTGGCCTTGAACTAATTATGTTTAAGTTGGCCTTGAATATTATTGTTCCGTTAAATTGGAACTTAGTTTTTATGATTGCGACACACAACATCCCTCACCCCTACGGGAAGAAAAATTTATTATCGTGAATCGATGGTAAATTTTTCATGTATGTACATATGTATGTATATTAAATGGGAGAGCTTAGTTTAATGATTTTTAGTCTCTAGAACATTATGTTAATATTGTTATAGAGTTTTAGCTGTTTACTAATAACGTAAAGTTTTACATTTCATTGAATATTACTGCGATAATTATATTATTACATTGTTGTTGTTTTTACCAATTTGTTGTTGTCTACATTGTTCTTTAATTTGATCTGTTTCTGTTTCTAATTTTGTGAACAAAATTTTAGATCTTAATTTTGAAAGTTTAAAAGTTTTAACAGTTGTGTATATTTTATTCTTATTGTAACGTTGTATGCGGCTGCTGCTTTCGTTGTCCTTGGAGATGGACCAGATATTGCCTTATTGGGTGCTTCCTGATTTGTCGGCCGATTACCTGCATCGGGAGGGTCTTGATTGATGATGTTGATCATCGCTCGGATTGCCTGTGGGTAGTAGAATCTTTGTACGTTCTGCTGCTGGTTGCAGGGTAGCTGCGATGTGGGAATTTCTGTGACTGCAGCTGGCATCGCTTCCTGGAGTGACCTCTAGCGAAACACGCGCTTTATTGTTGTTACGAAACAAGTGTTTCCACGACAAAAATCGCCAAACACCGTTTGTTTCTTGTCAAAATTGGCCATTCATCGATTCTTATTGATTGGACCAGGTGTTCCCACGATAGTAAACCGCCGAACCCTTTTGTCCCAAGTTGTCACTATGTTTATTCGCTTGTCGAAACTGCTTTTTCGTGATTGCTGACAACATTCGGTCCTGATGAACTTCATCTTACAACGTCAATTTATGATCTCAATGATTGCTTCTATCGTATATTTGGTCTGTAGGTTTCGCTTTGGCTGAATTGCTGCGCTGTAGCTGCATTCTTGCTGCCGTTACAGCTACCCTTTCCCCCTTTGAAGTAATTGCTTGATTGGTGTTGTTGTAGCTATTCGTTTGTTGTGGTTGTTGGCCTCTGCACTCGTGTTACCAAATGGACATGGAAGTCTTCGTTTTAGCGTATGTACTGCCGAGTTGCTGGTCAAATTTACAGTTTTGCCTCAATTTTATATTTAATTCTTCAATTTTTACATTTTCAACGATTCTTAGGTTTCCTTCTCTAATTGAGAAGGACTACATCGATTCTTTTCTTTTCTTTCTACATCGATTCTTTTCTAACCACACTATTAATGGTTGTATCATTTTATTTCATATTATCAAGTATTTCATACTTATCAAAATCGCTGAATTCTGAAACGAAGTTGTCACCCAGAGTGAAATCTTCTTCCGTTGAATTTAAGATCGGAACTTTAACTTTATTATTTGTTACACTTACTAATGTCTCTCCTAAGAACACAGCTGGGGAGATTTGAGTTTTGTGGATCACCACTTCTCGCAGTTTCGTTTTTATATTCATTTCTATAAAACATGTTGATCTGGCCTTTATCACTCCTCGTGTCACGGGTGATAATTTGTTTTCTGATTTTACTAATGGCAACCTAGCTATTTCCTCTCCTTTTGGAGTAAGTATTTTTAACTCTTTTTTTATTGAATCTAATATGGACTTATTCCATAGGTTGTCTCTGCCAAGTATCCCATCGCCTGGCAATCCTTGTTCAAGTGACACCGCATGTAACGTTAAATCAAGGCATGTCCAGTCTTTATGGGTAACGTTAACAGTTCCCTTAGTGGTTGCACAACCTCCGAAAGCTCCATTTAAAACTCGCTTTTCAAAATTATCAATTAATATATCCCTTTTAATGGACTTTTCTTTTACTAAGCTGGTGTCTGCTCCTGTATCAACCAATAAGATAAGTTTCTCATTAGTTGCCTCTGCACAAGGAAACTCAATGAACACATCATCCTCTAGTTTATTATTGTAGCGACACTCACTCTTACTGTCTTCATTACTTTTGAAACTATTTGTTGTGCTAAATTCCTGTTTTTCTTTCTCTTGTATACTTTTTCTTTCACATTCTTGAACATTTATATTTGGTTTCACTATTCTTGAGTTTTCTAAAGTTTTATCTGCTACAGTTTTGTTTTTAATATTTTTAGTATTCACTACTCCTATGCTTATCGTTCCGACATGTTTTTTTTCGTTCCTTCTTCAATATTATTTTGACGAATTTCATCCAGATTCGTATATGGAATAACTGTCCTCACTGACGTAGAAACCATCTTCTCGAATCTCTCTGGCCCAAAGTTCCTATATTTTCTGGGTTCCCAGGTTACTGGCCTTGCCTGGGCCCTCGGTAGTTTCCCTGAAACGATTCCCAGTTCTTCTTGGCTTGGCAATCTCGTATCCAGTGTCCTGGTCTATTACACCAATGGCATGCACTGTGCGTATTAGTTTTATCTTTATTCGGGACTTTTGTTATTGGTTTGGGTTGATCTAGCCTTTTTTGGAAGCCGCCTTCATTCCATTTTTGATTGGAATCCCACTTGTTTCTGCTGTTATTTAGCCAATCTCCTTGTCGACCTCTGTGTTGTTGGTCTTCCCTTTTAAAAGGATTTTCTTTGATTTGCGAAATATTTTTACATTTGAAATTAGTCTCATGGCCATATTTGCAGCATTCCTGACAGTATGGCGTATTCCTTCTTACTAGGCAATCCTCTCTTGTATGACCCTTTCTGTTACAGGAACTGCAAGTAATATTCTGCATTGATTGCCCATTGCCGTTCTGCACAGTCCTATTCCATTGGCCTTTCAATTCTGATGAACCTTCATCCTTTCTATAGCGCGGACTAAGGAATGGTTTCCTCTGACTGGAATAATCACATAACGGGTTTTCGAACACGCCGACGAAGTGCCTACTTCGGATCGTCTCTGCCTGTCGTATGTCATTCGCAACATCTAATGCTTGTTCCACCAATTCTTCAAATGTTGATTTCTCTATACCTACCAAATAAAGTCTTAATGAACTGTCTTGTAAACCTAACTTAAACGTCCTCATTACTGCCCTGTCTACTTCTGTTCTTAACGCTATATCTGATTTCCCCTGGTAGACAGCAGTGATAATGTCCTCCGCCTGAGACTTTAAGGCTATTAATTTTTCCGCGAACTGACGGATATCCTCGTTTGGCAGCTGTCTCATAGCTTGTATTTCTACCAAAACCATATCTAAGGACTTATGCTGTGTATAATGTCTCTTTATTGCATTATTCAACTCTTCCAGCCTCTCGAACTTTTTCGAGCGCAAAAGGCTGTATGCATTTCCGTGCAGGCGCTGTTTAACGCATGCTATGAAGTCTTGGATCTCTGTGTCCTTGATATTTCTGTGTGCTAGATCGCATCCTTCAATAAATTTATATACTTCATTTCGGAGGTCAATAGATGGTGCACCCGAAAATAATGGTACTAATCTATTCACTGTTTTTGCTATGTCTTCGATACCCATTTTGCTTAAATTTTTATTATTGCTGTTTTCCGTATTTGATGTTTTCGCCTCTGTTGCAGTATTTTTCCTCTCTTCGCGTGGCTCCTTATTGCGTTGTTCGTTACTTCGCAAGATCGCTATCTGCTTTCTCAACAAGCCGTTTTCTGCCTCAAGTTGTTTAATTTCTTGTGCCTCTGAATTGTCTGGTGAATTTTCTTGGAAAACCTCCTTTTGTGTACCGAGTATTTTCCTTAACTGCTCGTTTTCAAGTTCTAATTGTCGAAGACTGTCTTCTTGCAAGTCCCTACTTGCCAAATAACTGTCGTACCTACCTTTCAAACAGTTGAATTCTTTCTTCCACGCGTTTATTTCTGTTGTAATTGTCGCGTTTTTATTTTCTAGTAAGCTAACTATGTCGTCGACAATCAAATCCACCTCTTCTATCTTGGAGATGTCTTTCACTGAACTTATTTGCGATTTAATTAGCTCAATTGTTTCCCTATTACTTACTGTACGTGTAAGACTTCCCCAGGATTTTTCTACAAACCTGTCTAACTGACCAGATAATGCTTGATATTTCGATACTAGCTGTTCATATTCCTTATCCATTTATTAATATTAATTTGCATTGTCTACTCTTAATTATCGTAACAACTTCAATACCTCTCTTCAATCATGTAACTATGAACTTCTTTGAAATTTAATATCTATTCCCACGCCAATTAATATTTTTCCCGTGACCTACAATTTAACTTGTCTCTAATATTTGTTATTTTCTTGCTTACTATGACTCGTGCTATAAAAACAATTTCGTTTCACTTGTGTTTTGTTTTATTTTCCGCAGATTTTAAATTTCAGTTTTCAAAGTTACTTGCACTTGAAAAATTTCAAACAACGCATTACTTTTTTCTTTTATGTTTCAGCGCGAGCTATCATATTGCATTCCAATCTTTAACATCTGTCCGCACGTGTTAAACAACTCGTCAACAATTGTTTAATTGCTGTTTGTTTTTTTTCGTTTGTTGTTTCTTTTCATTTTAATATTTTTCGGCTTGTAATCTGAACCGGGAGTGAAGTTACTTGCTAGCTTAAATTGCTGGCTCAACTTTTAAAAAAGTTCGTATAAAAAGTTAAGCTTTCGTTTTGGTCGAAATGTTTATTTATAAAATATTTTATCTAGATGCTATAAAAACACAGTTTAAAATTTTCTTTAAGACAATTTATTTTTACTTCTTCCTATTCGACATTTCTTTTTCCTTAATATAAATTTCCTGCCAAATCCTGTTCAACTTAACTAGTTTTCCTCCACGGGGTTTCTTCTTGTTTGCTGTCGTAGTGTTTGGAATAAAACACGCTGCTTCCTCTTTTTTCCTTGCCTGTCGTTTGTTGTATTCATCCAACGTTATCCTATTGGGGCCTTGCTTCTTAATTGTTTCTGGAAAGTACTTTGGTGCGTCCTCGTCTATTTTCCCTGGTATGTATTCTTCCAGCTATGGTTTAAAATCCCACACTAAATTACTTCACGAAATACAAAATTGCTTAAATATAACTATACTTAATTAAATGATCTTTTCCTATGATCACTCGATAAATAAAACGCATTCGGAGTCAATAATATAAATCTTTATTCTGAATACTATTGTGACTCCGATTTATGGTTCGTTTAAATCTCTATGTTGTAATCGAAAACAATATTTTTCCTTTTCTCTTTTGGTGTATCCTTACGCGACAAAATGATATCTCACCATAAAAACTTTTCAAAAATTTTTTTTTTAAAAAAAATTCAAAAAGGACTGTTGAAAAACTTCCCGAGCGAAAAGGTCGACCTCAGCAAAGATTTTGTCCGGCGTGAAACGCCATTGGACAGACAAGGGTGCCTTGCTTGACGCTGGCACTCCTTTACTTGGCTCCAAATCAAGCCTCGCGACGAATTGCAATAGGCACTTGCATTTTTTTTTTTATGTTATTTATAGTCACTCTACGTACCGTAAGTGCTATGTCCTTTTCCTTTGTGGTCCTTCAAGCGATCCTTGGCTCGAAAAAACCGGCTGCGCCAAAAAATGTTGTGTTCTTCGCGTTGCGAGAATGGCCTGTTGCAGGAAAGTCCGCGTACACAAAAAACAACACTTGTATTGTGATTTGATCTATTTTTTATTATTTAGACCGAGCACCGGTCACTTTAAAAATCTCTTAACTTCTGACTTAAAAATCAATCTTACTATTACACATTAACTTCGGCGTCGTCTCTTGACGGCACTGAAGTGGGTCAGTTATTTGGATGTCGCAATCTCAAAACTTCTTAATTCGCGAAATTAATATTTTATTGATATTAATTTCGCAATCGCATGTTCTACTTTTCTAAGTAGAACTCTTGTGTTCCGCTTTGCAATTTTCTTTTGTTGCGTTTCTTTAATAAAAGCTTAAACTCAAAACTTCTGCCTAAAAGTATTCTTACTCGTTTAACTTCGAATTGCTTACATTATTTAATAATTCGAAGTTAACATAGTTAGTCATTCGTTTCATTTGTTTTTAACAACGGCCGTTGACCGAATGAAGCGAAGCAAAAGTGCTGCGCTTGCATTTTAACGGTTCTTGGCTTGCTTCGACTATTCTGTTATTTGAGTCGATCGTGGCCTTGAACTAATTATGTTTAAGTTGGCCTTGAATATTATTGTTTCGTTAAATTGGAACTTAGTTTTTGTGATTGCGACACACAACATCCCTCACCCCTACGGGAAGAAAAATTTATTATCGTGAATCGATGGTAAATTTTTCATGTATGTACATATGTATGTATATTAAATGGGAGAGCTTAGTTAATGATTTTTAGTCTCTAGAACATTATGTTAATATTGTTATAGAGTTTTAGCTGTTTACTAATAACGTAAAGTTTTACATTTAATTGAATATTACTGCGATAATTATATTATTACATTGTTGTTGTTTTTACCAATTTGTTGTTGTGTACATTGTTCTTTAATTTGATCTGTTTCTGTTTCTAATTTTGTGAACAAAATTTTAGATCTTACTTTTGAAAGTTTAAAAGTTTTAACAGTTGTGTATATTTTATTCTTATTGTAACGTTGTATGCGGCTGCTGCTTTCGTTGTCCTTGGAGATGGACCAGATATTGCCTTATTGGGTGTGTTGTATGTCGCAATCACAACATATATTTACAATGATAAACACTAGCTAATAATAAATAGTTCAAGGCCACGATCGTTTTTAGAATCAAAACAAACGAATCAATGCCAATAACACGGTGAATGCAAGCGCAGCACTTTTGCTTCGCATGCAAAGCTAGCGCACGGTCAACGCTCTCGTTTCGGTCGACGTAAAATAATAATCAATGAGTAATTATGTTAACTTCGAATTATTGAACCAAAGCAAGAATTCGGAGTTAAACAATTTGGAATACTTTTAGGCCGAGCGTCTTAAACAATCGGCAAAAAGAATATAAGAAACGTGACCGAAGCGAAGCGATGACCGCGGAAGTTAAATGGCCCACTTTTCCAATCTGGAGCATCGGATTGCGAAATTAATATTAAATAAATATTAATTATTCAAAAACGCGAATTAAGATATTCGATGTTGCGACATACGATTGACTGACCCACTTCAGCTCCGGAAAATGACGACGCCGAAGCTGAAGTTAGATCTTAAAACTAGTATTAAGGGGGTCGTTAAAAAGTGATTGGATAGACCGGTGCTCGGTAAAACATAATATAAAATAAAAGTTAGTTAAAAGTATCCGTGGCGTTTTTCAATTTCGGAGATCCTGAACAGCATCTCCGTCGCTCCCCCTCACAAACACAACATTTTGGCGCAGCCGGTATTTCGAGCCGAGGACCGCTCGCAACGAATTGGAGGATAGCAAAAAATTACTTCAGGACATAGGTGAGTAGGATTGTCGGCACTTTTGGGTGCTCAGAGAAAAAAAAAACTAACAATTAACAAAAGTCGTGCACTTAACGGTGCATGGAAATATTCGGCTGGAGAGCTTAGATAATACTCAAATTTTTTTTGGACAGTGACTTTGAGGGAAAATTAGTGTTTTGGACGCGAGTAGAAACTGGGCGAATAGTAATGGAAAAATAATAAGTAAATGAGTAAGTGTTTGTTTAAGCGAGCAGAGCTCGGTAATTGTGAACAATAAAAATTGTTAAGCGAGCAGCGCTCGGAAATTGTAAAAATTAAAATTATTGAACTTCCAAAAGGTGTGAAAATTTAGGTGAAAATAAATGAAAGTAGCAAGGTAGTTTTCTAAAAATTACAAGTTTCAAGTTTGAGTAATTGAGAAACTTTGTTTTATTGCCGATTACATTAGGGTTTTTGATCATTCGCGTGAAAGTGGTCGCAAGTTCATGGATACAAGTGCGCTTTAGTTAAGAGTCGAAAATTAAATTAAAGTTGATAAAATTATAAATGACAAATACGTGTTTTAAGGTGGATCTTTTGAATTACAGAACGGTGTGAGCCGTTGGTTTGTTCAACCAAGAACGTATATGTATACAAACGACAGTGGAAGAATACGATCCAGGTCAAATAGCGGAAAACGTACCGATATACGTGCCAACACCAGGAACTGCAGATCCTAAAAGGTTGACCATAGAAGAATACAGGAGAAGACAGGAGGCATGTAGGAAGTGTAGAAATCAAAACTGGCCATCAGGGGAAGAATCGCGGGAAAAAAGAATCAAACGAGGTGGTAGGAAAAGGAAATTTCAACGGGAATGTGCGAACTTGCAGCGAGTGATTAACATCAGTCATGGAAAATCGAAAAAGAATTTAATCCACCAACTAGTGGAGTTAAAGAAAGCTGGATGGAAAGATATGTAAAGTCAGAGAGTTATTTGTAATTACAATTATTGTTAATGGAAATAATAAATGACAACATAATTTTACTTGTGAACGTTTTTGTTTTGGAGTTAATAGAAAAACATGAAATAAAACATTTAGTGCGGTAGCAAAACATTGTTGAACAAAATTTTTAAATAGGTTCTGCTGTGTCAATTAATGGCGGAGTCGTTGCAATTGCAGTCACAAACAGAGTTGCAACGGAAACATTCAGAGCTGGAAAGACAGTTAAAGGAATTGAATGTTAAGCTTTGGACCGTTTTAAAGGAAACAGTAGCAAATAAGGAACATATAGAACTCATAAAAGCCAATTTAAGTGGGCTCGGTAATTTAACTAGCGTGGAGAAGGCGGATGCAGTGTTAGAGGAATTGGTCTCGTTTAATAAGAATATTATACAGAATAAGGACCAGCAATTGGAAGAATGGGAATCGGAATTTAGAGCTTTAAAGAACCGGTACGATAATAATCTCGTGGACAAGCAATTTCAGGAAGAGGTATTACACCATTTGGAGGCAGAAAACAACACGCTTTCCGGGTTGTTGAACAAAAAGGGGTTAACCGAGGAAACTTTAAATAGGATACTATCACAATCGCCGCAAAAATCCAAAGAGGGATATATTTCATTGGAAAGCGCAAACAAGAGAATCCAGGAGTTAAAAGACTAGGAGTTAAAAGACAAAATAGACTACTAAGTCAGGAGATTGCGTTATTCCACGAGCAGTCTCTCGTTCATAAGGAAGCGGTTAGACCCGAAATAGAACCATCAGAATTAGAAAACGTTTGTTTCCCGAAATTTACACAGGCACCAACCAGCGACAAAATGAGTATAGCAGAGATTGCGAAACTGGTAAACGGGCTGGTGCCTCTCTTCTCCGGAACCCAGTCACCAGACCTACGTGGCGAAGTGTATAAATTTATACAAGGTTGTGAATTGGCCACCAGAGGTGTGAATGCAAACAATATTCAAGACTAAATAGATTGCATTAAATTAAGATTGCATGGAGATGCTTTCGACTTAGTGCGGTCGAAACCCTTTGGCAGCCTAGAAGAGCTTTATCTCACAGTGAAAAGAGCGTATTTACCGACAGTGTCACTGGAATCAGTTTTGTCCAATTTACAAAGTTGTAGCCAACTGAGTAACGAGGATATTAGGCGAACGAACGCAGGCGAACGAAATCGTGAGAAACTTCTATAAAGGCCAAGGTGACAGCGCGTTGTTAAATATGGTGAAGACAACAACGAAGGCATCTTTTAAATCTGGGTTGAAGGACGCAACTCTAAGGACTCACATGTTGAATATTTCAGGGAAATCAATAGAGGAGATGATAGAAATTGCAGTCGAAGCGTTCAAGACAATACAAAAAAGTAACGCACTGCACACAAGCGCGTTGGGTATTCATATGACATCGACCGGACCTGCCACATTTGCAACCGACGTCATTTCAGCTTACAGAGGAGCTAACCAGATGAACCAAACGCTAAGAGAAGCTCAAACGACAAATAAAAAACCAAACGGTTTACTAGATAGGGTGGTTTGCTCGTTTTGCAATAAGCGAGGACATACAAGGGATGACTGTCTTATAAGAAAGAATTCACCATACCGTGAAACGTGCTGTAAATATGGACACGAAGTGAGCAGCAATTGTAGGAATAAATGTTCAACAAGTAATTTTCAAATGGGGCATAGAAATCCTTTCAGGAACAAAACGGATTATCAAGTGAATGGACAACAACCACGGTGGTTGAGTAATGAGAAGTATAATCAAAATGGCAGTAGAGGGCATCATCGACAAAATGCAACGGGCAATGGACCGAGGAACGGGTCGCAAAATGATGCATGTCATTGGTGCAATCAATCAGGACACTTCGCAAGAAATTGCCAGGCCAAAAGGAACTGGGAATTGCAGCAGGGAAACCGAAGAGGGCCCAGAACTGGCCAGTTCTCGGGGACCCCAAAAAATTAAGTAGATATAGGCCAACCGAGGTGACAACGATAAGTCCGACGTCGCAATCGACTGTGGAATTGTTGCATATCTCACGAACGAAGGAGTCGGGGGGCACTCCAGGAAGGAAAATCGCAAGGAAGGAGTTGCAGGAAAAAGGGATGAACTACACCATTGAGGAATCAAAAGATGCGCCAACGACAAAGGCACAACAGAGTATAATAGCACAATTTTCAATAATCGTCCTACTAATTATACAATTAGTTGATGAATCGATTAAAAGGATGCTGTTCTTCGTTACCTATTATTGGGCTATAGTGAAGGTTAATCGTAATATAACAACGAATATTATGGATATAACCACATATGCGAAGCAGGCAATGTTGGAGTTAAAAAATGGCTTAAAGCAGTATACGTTTCAAATGCAGAGTATAACTAAAGGATTTACAGAAATAACACGAGGAGTGTTTAATAACGAATTGGGAAATAGGGATAAAACGTCCTGTTGGCGTTCTACCATGGTGAATGACGTGTTCATTTGCGTACCTTGCGAAGTAGCTGCAAATAGAAAACTCGTTTTACTGGTGGATACAGGAGCTGATACAAGTCTGGGGAAAGAAAATGCGTTGAAGGCAACGGCAATTATAGACAAGACAATACGAAAGGATTTAAGTGGAGCTTTTGGGGGCTGCATAACCACAGCGGGATCTACTACGATTTGTCATAGCGGGGAAAACAATATGAGTTTAAAGCTACACATAGTGTCACTTAAACAAGGAATACCAGCGGATGGCATATTAGGCAGAGATAACTTGTGGAATAAATCAGTCATAGATACGATAGGGAAAACGTTAACAATTTTCGACGGGAACGGAGACATTGTAAGTAAGCTACCGCTTGGAACCATAACGGACTTAGAAAGTCGGAGAAGCCAGAATATTATAATAGTACAGGCTAGAACGATAAAAACGGTACCGTTCAGGATTAATACAAACTGGTCAAACATAGTAGTGCACAAACATGAGTTGTGCCCGGGAATTCATATAGGCGAGACTCTAACGAAGGTAAGGGATGGTTTAGCGTATGTGACGGTTTTGAACACGACAGAAAATGATTACAATATCACGCATGAGCCGGAGCTAGCATTTTCAGATTTCAATGCATATTCTGTTGCGGAAAACGGAACGATTAATAATATAGAGAAAATTAACAATAATCAGAGAATTAAGCAGCTATATGAAAGCATTGAGTTGGACAAAAATTTGAACGACGAGGAGAGGGCTTCGATAGAGAAAATAGTAAAGTCTTTCCACGATGTGTTCCTATTAGAAGGAGATGAACTCTCGTACACGAATGTCCTGAAACACGAGATCCACACGAAAGCAGATCAACCTCCGATAAATAGAAAGCAATATAGATTACCACAGATACATCGGGAGGAAGTGAATAAGCAAGTCAGTAAATTGCTAGATGATGGCATCATTACGCACAGTGTATCTCCTTGGAACTCCCCGTTACTCTTGGTGCCAAAGAAAAGTGGCAAGGACGGAAAGAAAAAGTGGAGATTGGTTGTAGACTTCAGAAAGCTGAACGAAGCTACCATAAAACAGGTTTTCCCTATTCCGCGCATTGATGAAATTTTAGAACAATTGGGCAACAGTAGATACTTCACAACGCTGGACTTGGCGAGTTGTTATCATCAAGTATTGGCAGATGAAAAGGATAGAGAGAAAACTGCGTTCAGTTCAGGTTTGGGACATTTTGAATTCAATCGAATGCCTTTCGGTCTAACGGGTGCACCAGCAACGTTCCAAAGGATAATGAATCATATCCTTAGTGGTCTCCAGGGCATTGATTGTTTTGTGTACCTGGATGACATAGTAATCTATGGCAGAAACCTAAAACAGCATGAAGAAAGGTTGTGCGCGGTTTTACTCAAATTGAGGGAGTACAATTTGAAGCTAAATACGGAAAAGTGCACGTTTCTGAGGAGGGAAATAGTTTATTTAGGGCATAAATGTTCTGAAAACGGGGCTTCGCCCGATCCACAAAAGGTTGGGTGCGTAAAAAATATAGAAGTGCCGAAAAATCGAAAAGAAGTACAAGCATTTCTGGGCCTTGTAAATTACTATAGAAAATTCATTAAAGATACAGCGAAAATGGCTTTGCCAATTAATAAATTATTACGGAAGAATGTTGAATTCGTCTGGTCTGCAGATTGTCAAAAAGCTTTCGAGGAATTGAAGCAAGCAATTGTTTCACCACCGGTGCTTGCCTATCCAGATTTTTCGCAAGAATTTCTTTTGACTACAGATGCAAGCAATGAGGCATTGGGGCAGTTCTCTCTCAGGGCAAGGTCGGTGAAGATCGGCCAATAGCTTTTGCTAGTCGAGCATTAAGCGATACAGAAAAAAGGTACTCTACAATAGAGAGGGAGTTCCTAGCCATAGTGTGGGCGACGAAAAACTTTAGGGCCTACCTACTAGGAAGACCGTTCAAAATTTTCACGGACCACCAACCGTTAAAGGGTATAGCAAATTTGAAGGATCAAACATCACGGTTAGCTCGGTTCAGACACAAATTATCGGAATACGATTTTCAAATAATTTATAAACCCGGTAAGAAAAACTTAAACGCAGACGCATTGAGCAGGGTGCCTCAAGCGCTGAACAACGTAGCGGCCGTTCGGACACGTGCAATGGTGCGGGCAGATGACAGACAGAAAACCTGCACCGACAGATTCGACGGTAGAACGACGGCAGTAGACGCTGACAGCACGGACGCACATGGCAAACATCAGGCTATAATTTTAACAGACCCAGCGGAGATTGAAACGGTGATCAAAGATTTTCATAGCAGCCCGTTGGGAGGCCACCAAGGCGCGGTGAAAACATATTTAAGAATAAGAAACGAGTATAGGTGGCCAGGTATGCAGAGGCAGATTAAAAATTACGTGAAAACCTGCTCAAAGTGTCAGGCAAATAAAAGTTCTAAACTCACAAAAATGCCATTGATACTAACGGACACACCGCGTAAACCATTCGACAAGGTGTACATGGATATCGTGGGGATTCTTCCGGTAACAACGTTAGGAAATAAATATATATTGACCTTCCAAGACGATTTCTCCAAGTTCATGGCTTGCGCCGCCATGCCGGATGCAGAAGCAAAGACAGTGGCAAGGGCATTTTATGATGAGATTATTACTCCTTACGGCATACCGAGAGTACTGATCACTGACAACGGGACCAACTTCATTTCGAAACTATTTTCGGACACATGTAAGCTGCTAGGGGTTAAGAAATTGCATATTACCCCATATCACCCACAAGCAAATGGCTCCCTGGAGCGAAGTCATAGGCCTCTGGCCGAATATTTGAGAAGTTTTGCCATAGAGGATGGTTCCAATTGGGATCAGTGGTTGACCGCAGCCATGCATGTTCACAACCACACACCCCACATTTCAACGAAGCAAACGCCCTTCCGCACTTTATTCGGATTCGATCAACAAATGCCGACGAACTTGAAGAGGAAATGCAGTCCGGTTTATAACACAGAAGATCCTAACAAGATACTAAAATTTCAAATACAAAGATCCCACGAATTGGTTAGAGAAAATCAGGAAAAATGTAAAGAAAAAGCCAAAAAACTAGTATAGTATTATTACCTATTTGATAAGAGGTTAAATCTAGTAAAGTTCAGATTAGGGGACAGAGTTTTAATTAAAAATCAAGATAGGAAAAACAAGTTTTCCCCGATTTGGGTTGGCCCTTATGTTGTTAAGAATATTAAATCTCCAGTTACTACGGTTATATTAGTAAAAGGAAAAGAAAAACCGTATCATAACAACCTCTTAAAGTTGTTTAACGATCCTCAGAGTTGATTAAGAGAATATCAATAGTTTATATTAATCAGAGTTATTTATGGGGAAAATTATAAGGGATAATAATAAGAATAAGTTATGAAAATAACACCTATCTCAATAATACTGTTCGAATTTAATGTGTTAATAATTTAATTTATTCCATTCTCAGAATTCTCGTTTAGGATACAACAGATAGGGAGGAAAATGCTGCACATCATAACTACTATGATATTGGGATTTTGTATTCAGGGGGGGTTAAATCTGAAAACCGAATTGCTACAAGATGCTCCAATGTTATTTGAGAAAACCGCTCAAATGCAGTTTTATAAGGACACATGGACCATAATAACAAAATTCGAACCAAATGATTTTAAGGACATCATTGACGAGTTACCGGCACATGTAACTGAAATGCCACAAATTTGCAACAATCTGCCACAAAGATCAGAAATAGACCCATTTCGAAAGAGTTGCGCAAATCTCATCGGACCACTGAACATATCAATTGGTCAGTTAAGGGCAATTGGAGCAGTCATGAAACAAACCACAAGGTCCAATAGAAGGAGTAGGAGGGCAATCGAGTTCATAGGGGAAGCTTTTAAGTGGGCCTTCGGAACTATGGATCACAAGGATGCCGATGAAATTTACAATCACATACAGAACATAGACGCGGAGCAAACGAAAACTTATAAACTCATGGAAAAACAAATCACGCTGATGGCAGCTAATTACAAGAGTGTGACTGGGGCGTTTGGAACTGCAACGAAAGAAATAGAGAGGCTTCAAAACAACTTGGCAATCAAATCAAAATTAATCACGACCAGGACCATGAAATGATACGCTTACAGTATTTGATGCAAGTGTTAGAACTGCAAGCGGTAATACAAGCCACCATATCAGAGGTACAGGCGCAGCAGGACACGGAAATACAGATTTTGGATGACATATATAAAGGGAAGCATCCTTCGTTGCTCAGCGATTCGCAAACGAGAAAAATTATAACCGAGTTACGAATAAAAAACAAATCAAAAGGGTGGTTGTATGAAACATTTAGAGCGCGCCAGTTGGCAACGGTAAACACGCTACCCATGAACGAAGGCCTACTAATAAAAATTACGATACCCTTACCAGACGAGGAGAAATATGACATATTCAGAATTTATCAAGTCATACTGTTTACAAACGCTACACATGATCTCACAGTGAAGCCAACATTTGATTATCTGGCGAAGTCAAGAGACGAATGGCAATTCGTTGGTCTTTCTAATGCGGAATTAGATAAATGCAGATTAGAAAACAACGGTGTTGGTTCAGATATAAACAGTGCAAGTTCACAAGAGGAACTACTAATCTGCAAAAGCCCAGGTAAAAAGCTCAGTGGAGGTCATAAAATATGTGAGATAGCTCTCCAACAATACACCAATGTAGGAGAAAAGATATGCAGTCCAGTAGCGATTCCACGAAGTGAGGGAATGATTGTCAAGATGGAATCGCCAAACAGATGGTTATACGAATTCAGACAAACAACTATGTTTGAATCCAATTGCGAAACAGGTTCCACCACGGTAGCGTTGAGAGGACTTGGTATATTAACAATAACACCAGCATGCAAACTGCATAATAGAGATATATCCATAGAATACGAAGATCGGCATATATTTGATCTGCCAGGTAGGGTAACCAGAATAGATCATTCACAAATCATGAATTACTTACGTGGAATGCTGAAAAACCCGCTAACGAATACAACAACGCACGAAAATCTAAAACCGCTTATTATAACAGGCCACCTCGATTTAATGAAAACTCTGGAACAGGGGGAAAAGGATATTGCAGCCCTACATTTGGAAATTCAACAAGCAGAAACAACACATGCCATACGAAATAGACAGGAAACGTTGGAAATAACGGGATTTTCGTCAGCGGTTGTGTTCATGTTATTGATAATAATACTCGCAATAACAACTTGTGTAAAATTGAGACGCAGACCGCCCCCAAATAGTACAGTACAGCGAGTGGTACAAAGGCCCACAATACAAGTTTTACATGAGCCCCCATCGCACAGCTCGCGATGCGAAAAACAGAATCATCCCATCCGGGAAGCACCAAAGGAAGTATCAACCTCCAGGCTTAAGGAGTCAAGCCCTTACTGCATTTTGTAAGCGAACACTTACTTAAGTCATGTAAAACCTGAATACTGTTTCATAGCTAAATAAAAACTAAAACATTTCAAATTAGAACAAGAATTGCAATTATTTAATTAATGTACAGGAGTCTATCAACTGCGGTACTTGATTCCAAGTCCCGCCGTTCAACGATTAAGGGTGAAAGGTAATTTTCAATTGAGAAATTCATTTCTTTTTATGTTTGAATTTCAACATAAATTAATAAATAAATACTCTTTTTATTTCACATATAGTATACAACATTTACTTTTAATTTCATATATGATATTCGATATAATTTAAGACATAATATTTATATACACTTGTTACTGTAAGGGCTGATCAAACGGTGGACTAAACAACCGGATCCACGGTGACGGACAATCCGTCAGCGACCCATCCAGGGTCCTGCAACACCGAGCCAGCGACAGGGCTAATTCCGTAATTAACACGAATTGAGGCCGACTAGGATGTGCGCGGTATGTATCAATCATCGACCTTAAGCATGCCGAGATTGGGTCCACATCCCAATAGAGTGTCTCGGCGTCCTCCAACATCTTCTCAATGCTTCTGAGAAATACTAGACGAGCACGACGCGCGACTAACTCGATATAGGCCATTACGCGGTTGAAGTTTTTGACTTGAATAATGTTAATTCCTCGGGAAAACGACTTTTATAAGCTCTCAATCGCTTGATAAAATAAAATTTCGCATTCATTTTGCTAACAAGACGAAAAGCTCGTTCGCATTTAAATATTAATAATAAATGAAATTGTAAAAAAAAAAAAAAGAGTAACGGGTCAATGAACAGCACGGCGTCACGAACCAGGCGGAAGTGCCGTCCCAAAAGAAAAAACAAAACAGAAAAAACTAGCGTGCTTGCACTTAATATTTTATTTATTTTATTTATTTTATTTGAAGCGAATGCACAATAAGAGCAAAGCTCTTTTAACGTACAATAAGTATGCTTATATCAGATTCAACATTACATAATTAAAATAAAAATACAAATAAATTAAGATCAACTATACTATATATTAAATAAAGATATCAGAACAGATAAGAGCACAGAATGAAGGTGAAAAAGAAGAAGAGAGGCGTAGAGGTAAGCTGGTTAGTTAGGCAGAGGCGTAGTATTTTAGAATAGCATCCCTAAAATGTGTCATCCGCGAGATTCCTTTTAACGATTGCGGCAAGGAGTTCCACAATCTGATGGCATTCACAAAAAAGAATCTTGAAGAGTTCAGCGTGCTAAACCTAGGAATTATTAGCAGGTTCATTCGGCTGAACCGACCAAACCTCAATTTTTCGAACAAGTATGGTGGTACTTTTGTATGCAACAGCTTATGTAGAAAGATACACTTTCTTGCGTTGAGATAACTTATTATATCACATCCGAGAATGCTTTTTCTAAATTGAGAAATATGATCAAACCTACGCAGACCGTAAACATACCTTGTAGCACAATTAAATGCCACTTCCAATTTCAATTGCGACCGCGAGTCTAATTTACTGTACACAATCTCAGCATATGTAATTAAAGGCAAGACTAACTGAAGGATTAGCTTACGTTTGGTGTCGATCGGTAAAAACTCGGCTGTAAATCTCAGGCTTCGAACGATGAAATATATCTTTCCAACTAAGCCGTTAACATGATCAGTACATGTGAGGAAGGAATTAATTTTGAAACCTAGGCTAACAGCGCGGTCAACAAGTTGTAGACTGTTCACACCTATAAGTAAGTCGGGAATATCGTCATGCACTATCCTGTACCTCGATACTGGTAACACATACGACTTAGAGGCATTAAGCTGAAGACAGTTGGAATTCGCCCAATCAACAATTCTAGATAGATCCTCATTCATTCTACAGACAAGATCTTCCATGAGATTAGTGTTACCTGAAAGATATAACTGCACATCATCAGCATAAGCATGAAGCACACAGTGCTGAGAAACGAGAAATATGTCATTAAGAAAGAGAGAGAAAAGAAGGGGTCCAAGAACCGACCCTTGGGGAACACCACTTTGCACTGACTTATAGTCAGAGAAGATGCACCCACACCTAACTTTCTGGACGCGCCCTGATAAGTAATTACCCAAAAGACGTACAGCATTATCACTGAAGCCAAACAGACGCTTTAGCTTTATACACAGAAGAGTGACTTACAGTATCGAAAGCTTTCGAAAAATCAAGTAAGCATAGTAATGTTAACAAACCACTATCATAAGCTGGTCGCATGTCATCCAGTATTTTGACTGTAGCAGTAGAACAACTATGGCCAGAGCGGAAACCAGACTGCGATGGTGCGAGCAATTTATTATCCTTAACATATTTATTAATTTGATTGGCCATTAGCGACTCAAATACCTTTGACAATGAAGATAAAATACTTATTGGTCTAAAATCTTTAGCCTCACTTGCAGTAGGTTTTTTTTCAATTGGCACAACTACAGCTATTTTCCATACTGATGGAAAGATGGTTGACGTAAAACAGTGATTAAAGAGATGAGTCAATGGACTCACTATATAGAAAGCAATAATTTTTAGAAATTTAATGTAAATACCGTCCTCACCAACAGCATTTGATTTTATGTTCATTAAAGAGATTAAAACATCAACCTCAGTAACTGAAGAAAAATCAAATGTATTTTGGGTGTAGCAATCATAAGTAGTAGCCGATTGAACGTTAATGCTAGAATTAAAGCTGGATGTGAAGTAGTTGTTAAGTTCATTAGGATCAAGCGCGCATGTAGGTGACTCTTTTGAAGAAATTCCAGACTTTTTAAGATTTCTCCATAGAATCTTAGAAGGCAAGGAACTCTTAAACTTGTTACTGAAGTACTTTGATTTCGCTTGCCTAGTTATCAAGTTAGCAGCATTTCTAGCGCGTCTATAAATCTCCCATCTAAATGTAGTAGGATTTTTTTTCCACAAGCTATGAAGCTTGTTTCGCTTATTAATAGCTTCCTGAACGCGATGTGAGAACCAAGGACAGGATATGTTTTTAATAGTTACAGTTTTCAAGGGAACATGCCTAAGAAACAGATTTTTGATGTTTGTCATAAGGAAATTAAGCTTATCGTCAACTGCGGGGAGAAACCAGGTTTGATTCCACATAACGGAGGAAAGATCAGAATAGAGTTCTGTGCGATTATTAGCATTAAAGTCATAATAAGAAAAAGTTTTCGAAGTTATAGCGCGTGACATATTGATACTTATGGTGCAAAAAATTAAGTCATGGTCAGACAAGAAGTTAATTTGGTCAAACAACAGTACTGCAGAGCTATCGGAAACTATGAAGTAATCCAACAGACTAGGAGCATCTTTATCCGAGAATCTAGTAGGCTCAGTGCAGTTAACTATGGAGAAACCAAGTGATGAGACGTTATCGCACAAAATCACCACAAAGTATAAAAAAATTAAAGTTAATTGACAAACTAGACAAACAATTAAAAAGACCGTCAAGGCTATTATGTTTGACTGGGTTGTACGCGCAGGTAATACAGATTTTTATGGCGTTATCAGAAACGCTGACACTTAAATATTCAACCGCGCTATTTTCCGATTTATCCACAATAACTGACGTTAAAGTATTGCGACAATAGATTGCAACACCTCCTCCTCTTCTAATCTGTCTGTCATTTCTAAATAACGTAAAGCCTTTTATATTGTATAGTGAGTTGCTAGAATCAGAGACAAACCAGGTTTCCGACACACATATGACATCAATAGAGGAGTTTTCGAACACATATCTCATGTAATCAACCTTATCAGAGTTTAGGCTCCTAGCATTAAAATGAGCGATTTTAAGACCTGAATATCGGGAACACATAATACCCACAAGACTCTTATTGCGAATACCAGAATTGCGATCACAGAAGCCAATCATTATCGTGATTATAAGAAAGACACAGAAAATGCATAGATATAAGAAACACAAAATTCACCACCGCTAACCAGCAAATCGCCTCACAGAAAAGTATAGAAATATAATTAAAAATTAGAAATTTGAATAAAGAAACCAGATAAAAAGAAATTAAAGAAGAATTAATAGCTATATAAAAGAAATTAATAATAATGTAATACAAATATTGATAGCAGCTAGACACCTCCATCACTTCTACCATCTTCAACAAGACCCGCAACAGCATTTAGCTCATCCATATTCCTGATTTTAGAGATATCTCCATGCTCATGCTTTCTTACGATAACTGATCCTCTCCTTGTAGAAACATAGTGCAGCTGATTACTTCGTTTAAGCATAAGAGCTTGCTGGAAAAGTCGTCTTTCGCACCAAGCCAGACACTCATTAATAAAGAAGCTGCCTGGAGAGTTCAAACCAACATCATTTAAGGTCAGCGTAGTTTTATTGGTTCGCCTATATACAGCAGCACGTCGTAAAACTTCATTTCTGTCAAAGCCACTGAAGAATTTTAGAATTATCGGCGCAGGCGAAACCCGCTCTTTACGTTTATTTGGAAAACTATGCACACGAAATATACTCTTAAGTTGAGGAGGCTTACAGCCAACAGTAAAGCAAAGTTGATTGTATACAGCAGTTAAATATTCTTCATCGCTCTCCGGAATTCCATGAATTACTGCATCTGCAGCAACTTCTCTTCGCTCAAGGGTGGCAATTTTTTCGTTTGCTTCACACAGAGCTTCACCAAGCGAAGCAATTTCTACCTCTTGCGACATGTTCTTCGATTCGACTTTCTCAACCCGGCACAAAATATCGGCAATACTACCTTTAATTTCAGCAGCACTTCTTTCCCACTTATTTTCAAGTTCATCAATTTTAATACTGACGTCATCACGAAGCTTCATTATTTCTTCCTTGAAACTTTTAAGCAACATTTCAGTGAGCTTCTGAATACGATCATCGAACTGGTTTACAGTGAGAATATTCGTACCGCCACTGTGCACTGCAGAACTATTGAGAGTAGGTGTAGAGAGGATTTTGGCATTAGCACTCTTAGCTAGCACAGAAGTTGTTGGAGGCAATTTAATATTTAATATTAAATTGCTGACAATAAGAGAAAAATCAATACAACAAACACAAGGAGAATAAAAAATAGAGCATAAAGTAGAGCTCAATTGGCAAACATACTTGCAGTTTCTTAGATAGATCTATAGATTAAAGATAGATAATCATAAGAAGGTGTAAGTATAAAGCCCGCTAGAAAATGTAAATTTCGTCTTTAAATTAACAACTATTTAGACTAAAGACGGAAATTTATTTTAATTGTCATGCTGCGACGACGTGACACTAGAATTTCTTTTTTAATCAAAATATTACGTTTGCAATTATTACACCAATTAACAATGAATGTACACGTAATTATATATATTGACATATGAATACAAAATATATATAAATATTTTGCTAAATTCTTGACTATGTTAAATATACCTATTAGAATATGTACAAAAGCATAATAATAACATATTGAAGATAAATTTTTTATACGAAATGCACAAATAGATATTTATAATCATTTAGATATACATAAAATATTGCACAAAATGTACGCTATCATTTGATAAAAAGAGCAAATTTAATAAAACTTGTATATAAACATAGATTATAAGAATTAATATCCAAAAGCTAGGGTATACACTTTATAATGATAATAAAATTTTAATATGTATACATATATGTAACGAAAAACATATCGAACTAAAAGATAGGAATAGATTTTTACCTAACTGCGAGTAAGAGATGAAAATCATCGCAACGTTGTTGTCTACATTGTTCTTTAATTTCATCTGTTTCTGTTTCTAATTTTGTGAACAAAATTTTAGATCTTACTTTTGAAAGTTTAAAAGTTTTAACAGTTGTGTATATTTTATTCTTATTGTAACGTTGTATGCGGCTGCTGCTTTCGTTGTCCTTGGAGATGGACCAGATATTGCCTTATTGGGTGCTTCCTGATTTGTCGGCCGATTACCTGCATCGGGAGGGTCTTGATTGATGATGTTGATCATCGCTCGGATTGCCTGTGGGTAGTAGAATCTTTGTACGTTCTGCTGCTGGTTGCAGGGTAGCTGCGATGTGGGAATTTCTGTGACTGCAGCTGGCATCGCTTCCTGGAGTGACCTCTAGCGAAACACGCGCTTTATTGTTGTTACGAAACAAGTGTTTCCACGACAAAAATCGCCAAACACCGTTTGTTTCTTGTCAAAATTGGCCATTCATCGATTCTTATTGATTGGACCAGGTGTTCCCACGATAGTAAACCGCCGAACCCTTTTGTCCCAAGTTGTCACTATGTTTATTCGCTTGTCGAAACTGCTTTTTCGTGATTGCTGACAACATTCGGTCCTGATGAACTTCATCTTACAACGTCAATTTATGATCTCAATGATTGCTTCTATCGTATATTTGGTCTGTAGGTTTCGCTTTGGCTGAATTGCTGCGCTGTAGCTGCATTCTTGCTGCCGTTACAGCTACCCTTCCCCCCTTTGAAGTAATTGCTTGATTAGTGTTGTTGTAGCTATTCGTTTGTTGTGGTTGTTGGCCTCTGCACTCGTGTTACCAAGTGGACATGGAAGTCTTGGTTTTAGCGTATGTACTGCCGAGTTGCTGGTCAAATTTACAGTTTTGCCTCAATTTTACATTTAATTCTGTAATTTTTACATTTTCAACGATTCTTAGGTTTCCTTCTCTAATTGAGAAGGACTACATCGATTCTTTTCTTTTCTTTCTACATCGATTCTTTTCTAACCACACTATTAATGGTTGTATCATTTTTCGGTATTTCATACTTATCAAAATCGCTGAATTCTGGAACGAAGTTGTCACCCAGAGTGAAATCTTCTTCCGTTGAATTTAAGATCGGAACTTTAACTTTATTATTTGTTACACTTACTAACGTCTCTCCTAAGAACACACCTGGGGAGATTTGAGTTTTGTGGATCACCACTTCTCGCAGTTTCGTTTTTATATTCATTTCTATAAAACATGTTGATCTGGCCTTTATCACTCCTCGTGTCACGGGTGATAATTTGTTTTCTGATTTTACTAATGGCAACCTAGCTATTTCCTCTCCTTTTGGAGTAATTATTTTTAACTCTTTTTTTATTGAATCTAATATGGACTTATTCCATAGGTTGTCTCTGCCAAGTATCCCATCGCCTGGCAATCCTTGTTCAAGTGACACCGTATGTAACGTTAAATCAAGGCATGTCCAGTCTTTATGGGTAACGTTAACAGTTCCCTTAGTGGTTGCACAACCTCCGAAAGCTCCATTTAAAACTCGCTTTTCAGAATTATCAATTAATATATCCCTTTTAATGGACTTTTCTTTTACTAAGCTGGTGTCTGCTCCTGTATCAACCAATAAGATAAGTTTCTCATTAGTTGCCTCTGCACAAGGAAACTCAATGAACACATCATCCTCTAGTTTATTATTGTAGCGACACTCACTCTTACTGTCTTCATTACTTTTGAAACTATTTGTTGTGCTAAATTCCTGTTTTTCTTTCTCTTGTATACTTTTTCTTTCACATTCTTGAACATTTATATTTGGTTTCACTATTCTTGAGTTTTCTAAACTTTTATCTGCTACAGTTTTGTTTTTAATATTTTTAGTATTCACTACTCCTATGCTTATCGTTCCGACATGTTTTTTTTTTCGTTCCTTCTTCAATATTATTTTGACGAATTTCATCCAGATTCGTAGATGGAATAACTGTCCTCACTGACGTAGAAACCATCTTCTCGAATCTCTCTGGCCCAAAGTTCCTATATTTTCTGGGTTCCCAGGTTACTGGCCTTGCCTGGGCCCTCGGTAGTTTCCCTGAAACGATTCCCAGTTCTTCTTGGCTTGGCAATCTCGTATCCAGTGTCCTGGTCTATTACACCAATGGCATGTACTGTGCGTATTAGTTTTATCTTTATTCGGGACTTTTGTTATTGGTTTGGGTTGATCTAGCCTTTTTTGGAAGCCGCCTTCATTCCATTTTTGATTGGAATCCCACTTGTTTCTGCTGTTATTTAGCCAATCTCCTTGTCGACCTCTGTGTTGTTGGTCTTCCCTTTTAAAAGGATTTTCTTTGATTTGCGAAATATTTTTACATTTGAAATTAGTCTCATGGCCATATTTGCAGCATTCCTGACAGTATGGCGTATTCCTTCTTACTAGGCAATCCTCTCTTGTATGACCCTTTCTGTTACAGGAACTGCAAGTAATATTCTGCATTGATTGCCCATTGCCGTTCTGCACAGTCCTATTCCATTGGCCTTTCAATTCTGATGAACCTTCATCCTTTCTATAGCGCGGACTAAGGAATGGTTTCCTCTGACTGGAATAATCACATAACGGGTTTTCGAACACGCCGACGAAGTGCCTACTTCGGATCGTCTCTGCCTGTCGTATGTCATTCGCAACATCTAATGCTTGTTCCACCAATTCTTCAAATGTTGATTTCTCTATACCTACCAAATAAAGTCTTAATGAACTGTCTTGTAAACCTAACTTAAACGTCCTCATTACTGCCCTGTCTACTTCTGTTCTTAACGCTATATCTGATTTCCCCTGGTAGACAGCAGTGATAATGTCCTCCGCCTGAGACTTTAAGGCTATTAATTTTTCCGCGAACTGACGGATATCCTCGTTTGGCAGCTGTCTCATAGCTTGTATTTCTACCAAAACCATATCTAAGGACTTATGCTGTGTATAATGTCTCTTTATTGCATTATTCAACTCTTCCAGCCTCTCGAACTTTTTCGAGCGCAAAAGGCTGTATGCATTTCCGTGCAGGCGCTGTTTAACGCATGCTATGAAGTCTTGGATCTCTGTGTCCTTGATATTTCTGTGTGCTAGATCGCATCCTTCAATAAATTTATATACTTCATATCGGAGGTCAATAGATGGTGCACCCGAAAATAATGGTACTAATCTATTCACTGTTTTTGCTATGTCTTCGATACCCATTTTGCTTAAATTTTTATTATTGCTGTTTTCCGTATTTGATGTTTTCGCCTCTGTTGCAGTATTTTTCCTCTCTTCGCGTGGCTCCTTATCGCGTTGTTCGTTACTTCGCAAGATCGCTATCTGCTTTCTCAACAAGCCGTTTTCTGCCTCAAGTTGTTTAATTTCTTGTGCCTCTGAATTGTCTGGTGAATTTTCTTGGAAAACCTCCTTTTGTGTACCGAGTATTTTCCTTAACTGCTCATTTTCAAGTTCTAATTGTCGAAGACTGTCTTCTTGCAAGTCCCTACTTGCCAAATAACTGTCGTACCTACCTTTCAAACAGTTGAATTCTTTCTTCCACGCGTTTATTTCTGTTGTAATTGTCGCGTTTTTATTTTCTAGTAAGCTAACTATGTCGTCGACAATCAAATCCACCTCTTCTATCTTGGAGATGTCTTTCACTGAACTTATTTGCGATTTAATTAGCTCAATTGTTTCCCTATTACTTACTGTACGTGTAAGACTTCCCCAGGATTTTTCTACAAACCTGTCTAACTGACCAGATAATTCGTTTAGCCGCGGTTACTTGCTAGCTTAAATTGCTGGCTCAACTTTTAAAAAAGTTCGTATAAAAAGTTAAGCTTTCGTTTTGGTCGAAATGTTTATTTATAAAATATTTTATCTAGATGCTATAAAAACACAGTTTAAAATTTTCTTTAAGACAATTTATTTTTACCTCTTCCTATTCGACATTTCTTTTTCCTTAATATAAATTTCCTGCCAAATCCTGTTCAACTTAACTAGTTTTCCTCCACGGGGTTTCTTCTTGTTTGCTGTCGTAGTGTTTGGAATAAAACACGCTGCTTCCTCTTTTTTCCTTGCCTGTCGTTTGTTGTATTCATCCAACGTTATCCTATTGGGGCCTTGCTTCTTAATTGTTTCTGGAAAGTACTTTGGTGCGTCCTCGTCTATTTTCCCTGGTATGTATTCTTCCATCTATGGTTGAAAATCCCACACTAAATTACTTCACGAAATACAAAATTGCTTAAATATCACTATACTTAATTAAATGATCTTTTCCTATGATCACTCGATAAATAAAACGCATTCGGAGTCAATAATATAAATCTTTATTTTGAATACTATTGTGACTCCGATTTATGGTTCGTTTAAATCTCTATGTTGTAATCGAAAACAATATTTTTCCTTTTCTCTTTTGGTGTATCCTTACGCGACAAAATGATATCTCACCATAAAAACTTTTCAAAAATTTTTTTTTTAAAAAAAATTCAAAAAGGACTGTTGAAAAACTTCCCGAGCGAAAAGGTCGACCTCAGCAAAGATTTTGTCCGGCGTGAAACGCCATTGGACAGACAAGGGTGCCTTGCTTGACGCTGGCACTCCTTTACTTGGCTCCAAATCAAGCCTCGCGACGAATTGCAATAGGCACTTGCATTTTTTTTTTTTTATGTTATTTATAGTCACTCTACGTACCGTAAGTGCTATGTCCTTTTTCTTTGTGGTCCTTCAAGCGATCCTTGGCTCGAAAAAACCGGCTGCGCCAAAAAATGTTGTGTTCTTCGGGATGCGAGAATGGCCTGTTTCAGGAAAGTCCGCGTACACAAAAAACAACACTTGAATTCTGATTTGGTCTATTTTTTATTATTTAGACCGAGCACCGGTCACTTTAAAAATCTCTTAACTTCTGACTTAAAAATCAATTTTACTATTACACATTAACTTCGGCGTCGTCTCTTGACGGCACTGAAGTGGGTCAGTTATTTGGATGTCGCAATCTCAAAACTTCTTAATTCGCGAAATTAATATTTTATTGATATTAATTTCGCAATCGCATGTTCTACTTTTCTAAGTAGAACTCTTGTGTTCCGCTTTGCAATTTTCTTTTATTGCGTTTCTTTAATAAAAGCTTAAATGTTCTCTTTAATAAAAGCTTAAACTCAAAACTTCTGCCTAAAAGTATTCTTACTCGTTTAACTTCGAATTGCTGACATTATTCAATAATTCGAATTAACACAATTAGTCATTCGTTTCATTTGTTTTTAACAACGGCCGTTGACCGAATGAAGCCAAGCAAAAGTGCTGCGCTTGCATTTTAACGGTTCTTGGCTTGCTTCGACTATTCTGTTATTTGAGTCGATCGTGGCCTTGAACTAATTATGTTTAAGTTGGCCTTGAATATTATTGTTCCGTTAAATTGGAACTTAGTTTTTGTGATTGCGACACACAACAAGAGGTTGCACGACTGCGGAGAAGTCTGGTACGAATCTCCTGTACCACGACGCGATTCCAATACAGCGACGGAGTTCTTTAAGGTTCGTGGGCGGACGCAAAGATTTGATGGCAGCGACCTTCGCCGGGTCAGTATGAATCCCCGTTTCGCTAATCACATGCCCAAGATACCTCGTCTCTCGCTTGAAAAATTCGCATTTTGCGACGTTTAATCGTAGGTTTGCGGCGCGCAGTCGCTCGAATACTTCTTTCAAGTTTTCTAGGTGCTGTTGTTTCGTTTGGCCGGTAACGATTATATCGTCGAGATAAGCATACGCATGCGGCTCTAAGTCTGGTGTGATGACGCTATCCAGCGCACGCTGGAATGTCGCTGGCGCAGAGTGTAGTTCAAATGGCATGACTTTCCAGTGGAACAACCCTCGCCCTGGCACAGTGAAAGCGGTGTACTTCTTAATGTCCTCGTCCATGGGTATCTGCCAATATCCATTCTTGAGGTTGAGGCTGCTGATGAAACGGGCCTGTCGTAAGCGGTCGAGTATGTGATGAATGCGTGGTAGTGGATACGCATCTGGCTGCGACTTGGCGTTCAATTGGCGATAGTCGACACAGAGTCTCCAATCGCCGGTCTTCTTTTTGACTAATACGATCGGAGCGCTATAAGCGCTATTAGATGGTTCGATGCAATCCTTGGCCAGCAGTTCGTCAATCTCTTTGTTTATAATACTCTGCATAGCAGGATTCCGTGGAAATAGCGCTGCTTGATGGGTTGGTCGTTGACCATGACGATTTTATGTTTGGCTAACGTGCATGGTCCTTTCAGGTCTTCGAACTTCTTCAGTTCCTCATGAAGGAAAGCTTCGATATCTGGTTCTTCGTCTTGAGTCTCCTTGCTGATAGTGCGAATGCGTGTTTCTTTTGGTGCCGGTTGTTTACATACTCTCGGAATCTCTACGGTTTGTCCTGCGCAGTTTAGTGTGGTGCCGTTCGTCGCCAGGAAGTCTATTCCGAGTAAGACTTCATCGGAGACTTCTGGAAGTACTAAAAAGTTCATAAGCTTACTCTGTTTTCCAAATTTCACGTTAATCTTTAGCGCCTCCGTGATGGTCTTTGATGTTCCATCTGGTGTTCACACATGTTGAATTACGTGACGTACGGAGTCGGTCTGCCATCGTGCTACGAAGGAAACTGCGTGTTGCCCCAGTGTCGATGATGGCTGTCGTTGCTGTGTTGTTGAGAGAAACGACTGCAACTATGTGGTTTCCTTCAAACATTATTGGAGTTCTCGTTGTGACGGAGCTTCTTTCATTGGCCGCATTGGTGCTCCTACCCGATGTGGTCCCTGTCCGTTTCCCGAGGCGGTCGTGCGACAGCAATCGATCGTTCTTACATTGCGGCGACCGCATTCCCAACAGAACAAAACACTCGGATTTCGGCAAAGTCTGGATGTGTGGCCGTTTTGGCTGCAGCGCCTGCATGCAGATTTAACGTCAACCCGCTCATCTTGAGAATGCGTGACTTGACGATGCTGTTCAGTTCTATGCCGTGGCGTATGCTGGTCTGGTTTATGCCTAGATGGCTGAAATCCGCCACTGCCGTGGAGACTTTCAAAATCTTCTGCTAGGGTTATTAATTCGTCCAGTTGGCCAAATTCTCGACGTTTTATATATAGTTTGTACTCTGTATTACAATTATTGTAGACTCTTTCCAGCTTTTGTTCGCCCGACAAGTTGGCATGGCGCATCATATTCATTATGTCGAGAACGTAGTCCTTGAATTTCTCCTGTGGGCGTTGTTGTCGGCGCCGAATCTCATCCTCGAGTCTCTCAAAGTAACGGGAACTGAGGAAGAAAGTAAGGAATTCTTTCTTGAATTCATTCCATGTTTGCCAGCTCTTGGTTTGGTTCCTAAGCCATAACAGTGCGCGGTCTCGTAACATTTCCGGCATCGTCCTAGGCAAATGGTTCGGGTTGAGCCCATACACCTCGGAGAGCTCCTCTACCCTCTCGATGAACCCGAGTGGATCATGTATGCCATCAAACTTAATGGCCCACTTGCGAACCTTATCGATGACACTGGTGTATTCGGCGCTGATCCCGGTGTCCTTGGTGATGGCCGCGTGTTCTCGGCGAATATTCTTTAGCATATCCTCTAGTTTGTCTGTTGCTTGTCGGTATGGCGACGCCGACCTCGGTTGCTGGGTTTTCGTTGATGTTGTGTCTGACGTAGATGCTTTTGGAGATGGACTGGCTTGCCCCATCACAGGAATGGCCAAGTGTGTATCGTCGGTATTTACAGTTAATTGTCGTGGTGATGTAGCTCGGGAGTGACGTACCTCGAGCTCGGTGAGACGTTGTAGTAACTCCGGCTCAGTTATGGTGGGCACAAGCTGTGCGAAGCGCTTGCATAGTTCTTCGACGGTCCCATCTTCGTCGAAAGAAAACTCTTCTGCATAAGCTAGAAGTTCTTCTCGGCGCAGGGAGTAAATCCATGCTACTTTTCCCATGCTCTCGACTTTTGTGGTGAGGTAGTTTTGTGTACTTACTAATGTTTATTATCGCTGTCAGCCGTTCGATGAGTAAGATAATTTCCTTGAATTGAGGGTCCCTGCTCGGGCGCCACTGTAAGGTAACTTCCGGTTTGCCCGGATTTGAAGCCGGGATAGGCTCAGCGTTGTCCAGCGTTCTTACAGAATATTTATTATCAAAAACCCTCTTATTTTCCTTACTCAAGTGTTTCTTTATTTATTCCTAGGAATCAAACTTGCGGCACAGACAAGGCACGGAGTGGCGTGGCACTTTCGAAAATATCGAGCGGCGGAGTGGAAGTGATGCGGTACTGATGCGTATGCGATGCGGTGCTGACGCGTATACGGCGTGTGTTGACGCGTATGCGATGCGTTGTTGCTGTGTATGCGATGCGATGCTGACGCGTATGCGGTGCGCTGTTGACGCGTATGCGGCGTGTTGTATACTCCAAGTGGAGCTATGGTTCCGTTATTTACGACTAATGTTGGTGCAACGTACCTGACGTTGTCATGATTCGAGTTGGACGCTCTGGGGTTTTTCTGGTCCGTGGTCACGTTATTCTTTACTAATTAGTCTGCGACTTCCACAAATATCAACTGCAGAAAGGAAACTTGATCTACAGCGAATATTCGCAGATATCGGCGGCGATGTTATTAGCGTGGCCAGATCAATTACTGTGGAAGCAGACTTAACCTCAATAATCGATCTGCGACTTCGACAAATATCAACTGCAGAAAGGAAACTTGATCTACAGCGAATATTCGCAGATATCGTTGGCTTAGCTAGTCTAATGCGCAAACACTGTGGGTCTGTCAATATTCTACTTGTTCGCAAACTCACCCAGGCAGGCGTCCACACTCGTTTAAGTCACCAACGAAAAAGAGGGCGAATGATTGCTGCCCTTTCCTTTTATACTCTGGAAGCTCATATTCATCGAGCTTTATTTCCGAAGCTTCCATTCCATACGATATGATACTCCTCCTGTTCTCGCTAGTGTATTCAGCGTACTTGTATCCATTGCGTTCGGTTAGCTGTCCCTTTCATTCCAGCTTTTGTACATGTTATGTGCTTCCGTGCCTTGGTTGTGCCAGAACTTAAATCTATTACATAATTACGAACTTAAATCTATTACATAATTTCGAACTTAAATCTATTACATAATTTAAAAGCTTAACTATTAAGAGCTTAGTTGACAATAATCGTTGTTTACATTGTGGGCTAGTTTATCAAAATGTGAATAATGAGGGATTGTGTGGTAAAATTTCTCCTGAAGATTTTGCTTTACAGGTAGTAGAAGTAGAACGACATCCAGAGAAATTCGGCGATTATACGATCGAGAATGGGCAGCTATACCGACATATTCCCGGCCCGGCGAACGACGAAGATTGTTTAGCTTGGAAACTGTGCCACGAAAACTGAGAGCAAGAGTACTCAAAGAGAATCATGACGACCCAAGTGCTGGCCATCCAGGTATCAGAAAGACGGTCACAAGGATAGCAAACCGGTATTAATGGCCGGGCATGTACCGGGACATACGGAAGCATGTATACTGCTGTGAGTCATGCCAACGGTATAAACCGGTGCAGGAGCAGGCCGCTGGTAAGATGTTGACACAGCTACCCGACAAACCCTGGGCCATTCTCTGTGCTGATTTCATTGGACCACTACAATGATTGAAACACGGCAATACGATGATACTCGTATTCTTTGACAAGTTTTCAAAGTGGACGGAAATTGTACCACTTCGACACGCTACAACAGAAACACTGAAGAAGGCCTTCCGGGAAAGGATCCTAGCCAGATATGGGGTCCCAAAAGTTACGGACAACGGCGTACAGTTCAGCAGCCGGAACTTTCACAGATTCCTACAGGATCTGGGTGTCAAACAACAATTCACTGCACCTTACACTCCTCAAGAAAATCCTACGGACAGGGCGAATAGGAACATTAAGAGAATCATAGCACAGGTCACTGATAACAAGCAAACGCAATGTGATGAGCTTATTCCAGAAATCTCGTTGGCACTAAATACGATGACTACCGAGACGACTAGTTTCAGTCCAGCATTCCTTACACAAGGACGAGAACCCAGGCTACTCGAAGTCACCACAGGGACGGGAACCCCACCGCAGAGCCCCGAATATAGAGGGAATCGCCTACAGGAAATCTACAGGATCGTCAGGAGGAACCTCGAGAGGGCGTCTAAAGATCAATCCAGGCACTATAACCTGCGACGAAGAGAGTGGAAGCCGGAGATAGGAACGCTAGTCCTGGTCAAAACCCACTATCTATCAAAAGCGATTGCCAAATTCAATGCAAAATTGGCACCGAAATACGACGGACCGTATAGAATTGTACAGTATACTTCACCCGTTATCGTCGCGCTGCAAGGAGTTGGGGATCACGGGGCCGATCGGAATAGTCGCACCGCGCATATAAGCGACTTAAAAACATTTCACCAAAACGTCTAATCCTGTTAACAAAGTTTACGTATTTGTCTTGTAGAAATGTGTTTAGTTGTGTTCAGCACGAAAGTTCAGTGAGCTAAAAAAATCTCTCATTCTAGATCCATTCGAAATACTGCAACAACCAAACACAACAACATGTCCAACGACGACAAGGACAACGCCGAGCTAGCCGAACAGCAGAACGGACAGGGGACTCGGCTACGGATGATCCTCATAGCAGACCACAAGACCATCGCTACGTACCCGAGAGGAGAGCGCGGCATTGCTATAAACATGGACGACTACGCCCGACTCGGCCCAGGACGGTTCTTGAACGACACGCTAATCGAGGTGTTCTTGCGCCACCTGTATGCAGAACAAGCCACTGACGAGCAACGAGAGAAGCTGTTCGTGTTCAGCCCATTCCTCTGGCTCAAGATTGGACGCGCAGATGGTTCGGCTGCGGAGCGCCACGATGCCGTTAAACGTTGGACGAAGAGCGTTGACTTGTTCAAGAAAGAGTACATCCTGATACCCATCAACCAACAGCAACACTGTTTCCTGATGGTCATATGCTTCCCTGGGCAACGTGGAAGGAAATTGACCAACCTCCGAAACGAGGATGGCACATGGGCGGTGCGAGAACCGTACATACTACAATTCGACTCCGTCGAACGGAAGCCACGCGTTGGAACTGCCCGACGCATTTGGGAATATCTCCAAATGGAATTCACGGCCAAGATACCCCAGGACGACGACCGCCGCTTTAACGAATAGACCTTGCCGCTACGAGTTCCGCAGGTACCGACGCAGACCAACGGCACCGACTGTGGTGTGTTCTTGCTACAATACGCTAGCAAGTTTGTACTGGAGCCATTCCTCGACCTTCGGGAGGAGCAGATTCACCGGCCGAACTGGTTCCCTGCTGCCGACATCGACCGGAAACGTCCAGACATGGCCAAGCAAATCCGAACGTGGTCAGAAGAGCAAGGCAACACGGAGTCCATATTCCTAGCGCTGACGCAGAAGAAGCCCATTACCACCGGTGTTACTCAGGCCGCAAGCCCCGTAGCAAGGAACTCGGATGCGACAAAGCTCCAGGAAGTAGTACCACCCCAATACGTCGACCCACTGACCGGAAGCTCCTATGACGACCTCTACAAGGAGATGCACCAACACTGCCTCCCCACAGTTTCGCGAACCGACACACTGGCGAACAACCCGGCAGATAACAAACAAGCAAGAGACGAATGGGTATTTCACAACTTGTCCGAGGTCGAGAAGCACACGGCGCCGGTGTTCAGCCCGGACCTAATTGAGGCGATCCGGATGCGGTATAGCCATCTGGAGTCAGTAAGCAGAAAGAAACGCCGACGTCTGCAGTGGCGGACTCAGGACGCCAGAATCACGATCACCCCCAACAAAATCGTGATTCTTCAATCTCCGGAAAGCAAAGATGGAGTGTAAGGAAGAGTATATCTTCCTTACAAATTACACACGGATGTAGAACCGGGCCTGCTTCCCCACTGAGCTTGTCTTGTGAAAATCGCTTTCACGAGACGCAGTCACCTCGAATTGTGCGGACCCTATTTGAGGTGGATTTATTTCAATAACTAACAACAAACGATACAAAAAGTTGCTCAGCATCGATAAACCCAAACGCCCAAAGCTGCACAAAACATCGCGCGAAGCTTTTCAAGAATAAACCAAACTTATAAGCACAAGCGGGGAAACGCACACAAGGTACAGTACGATACGAAACTTGTACAACAACAATAAAAACACAAAAGAAGAAAACAAGGGAAAAAGAAACATGTTAAAATTTCGGCTACAACAACATGCTCAGACTGGAACAAAGTTAGCAAAGAAATAAAACGAAAAAAAAAACGCTTGCCGAAATAGCGACAGAAATTTAGAAGCGGAGATAAACAACAAAGGTACATTATGAAAAAATGCAATTGAAACTCGACAACAACAAACGCACGCAAGAAATCGGACCGAGAATTAGCAATCAAAAGCAACAACAATTCCATGCTAAAACTGGACCAACATTGGGGAAGAAATAAAACATTAAAGCCTTGCCGAAATAGCGACTGAAATCTAGAAGCCGAATTTGAAACAACAAATATACGTAATAAAAAAGTGCACTCAGGTTCACAAATCGAAGCTAGACAACAACAAGCACACACAAGAAATCGGACCGAAAATAAGCAATTAAAGACAACAACAAACACATGCAATAAATCGAACCCAGATTTACAAGCACAACGGAACAACGAAGACCCAGCAGGAAAAAAGTCACAGAGTCTTAGAAGAAAAGAACATTGATTGCAACAACAAATGCAAAGGTCTATGCACGAAGAGTACAAGATAATAGAAAGCGGAATCGATTGTCACAATTATTGAACTTTGTAAATGAAGAGACTAGTTCAAGGTCGCCACAGAAGATTGTGAATAAAAAAAATTACATGTGCAATTAAAGTAAACAAAGATATTAATTCAAGGTCGCCAATGAAGCCAATAAGCAATCAAGAAAACTACGGTTAACCGTTGAGGTATAAAAGCCGTTGGTGAACAGACGCTGTACGGGTGAGTCGACTTTGTTATCAACTAATATTATTCTGGTCCAGTACTTGCAAGCGTGGACACAACACGAATCCATGAATCCTTTTGAATATTTTGAGTCCAGTGCTTGTAAGTATGGACAGTCATCCTAAAACGAATCCTTGAATCATTTTTGAATTTTTTGAGTCCAGTGCTTTTATGTGTGGACAGTCATCCTAAAACGAATCCTTGAATCACTGAGAATTACTTGAATCCAGTGCTTGTTAGTGTGGACACTAATCATAAAACGAATCTTTGACTCATTTAGAATCACTTGAGTCCAGTGCTTTTAAGTGTGGACATCATAGATGACTAGATGTGACACTCGCTATTCGCCGCTTCAAAAAATCGGTTTGACATTTGACTGTTTGGTATGATGAACTCACGTATACAATACGTGAGAAGTATCACGTTGTTGTTCTTGTTTCTTTATCAATCAATGTGTACGATTTCTTAACAGTGCAACCGTATGTGCTAAAGGGTTTTGGAACCCCAACTAGGCCAATAACGTATAATTTCCAACTATTTTGTAATAATTTGTATTTAGTGTCATTTATACTATTCTGCTAACAGCATTCTAAAATACTTTCGCAATTAGGCGCGTAATTGTGTATTTATAACAAAAAAGTTTTAATTACCGACTGCATTTATAGGAAATATAACCAAGCAAATTAGAAAATGCTGTGTAAAATGTTATAGAATATATTTATTAACATTAAAACTATGTTTTATACATGTTTTTCACGGATAAAAAACATAATATTTATAATTATTTATTTTGACGTTTCGATAAACAACCCCCTTAAAATAAATTTTCCATCAGTGCTTGCTACAAAATTTTTGCGGCGAGGCTACATTATTTTACGGCGAGGCTACACTTTTTTACGGCGAGGCTACACTTTTTTTTGCAGCGAATCAAAGTTTTCTTTCATTGTATCAGTGCAATTCCAGCAAAAATGCATTAGTGTATAAGGGACATTTTCGAGTGTCTCATCTACTAATCTATGGTGGACATTCATCCTAAAGCTAATCGTTGAATCATTTAAATCATTTGAGTCCAGTGCTTTTAAGTGTGGACAATCGCCGTAAAGCGAATCATTGAATCATGATTGAATTATAACTAAGGTCCAAAATTATTTGCGTCTAGTGCTTGCAAGTGTGGACAAATTCGTTTATGTGAAACTTCGTAGAAACAAACTTCCAGTAGAACAACCGTGAACGGTGCACTTCGGTTCTCTACGAGGCCACACATATCTCACTACCAGACCAAGTACTGGGTAGAACTAACGATACTAACGTAGTTACACTAACTAGTTCACCTAGGCTAGCGAAAAGAATTAAATATATTAAGTAATACATGTAACCTCAGACATAGTTATCCGCTCCTATGTAAATATAACCAATAATATTGAGAGGAATTAAGACGAAACACTTGAATTTTATTTGTCGAGTCAAGAACCCTTTACAGACTGGCTATATCCCGGCAACACGAGGAAAACCTCGTTACAACATTCTACCTTGAAATTATAATTGAACATGCAAATCGCCAAAACACCAATTTGCAACATCGCCAAAAATAGTGCAATGGCCAAGATCCTGCAGGTATGCAAATTGATTGTTTGGGATGAGTGCACAATGGCCCATAAGAGGTCACTGGATAGAAAGGATATTCGTGACAACCAAAATATTTTTGGTGGGGCCATGATTCTGTTGTCAGTTGATTTTCGTCAGACTTTTCTATTTATTCCCCGATCAACTGTTGCTGATGAACTAAATGCATGCTTAAAATCATCGAATTTGTGGCAGTATGTAAAGACACTCCAATTAACAACTAACATTCGAGTATTTTTGCAACAAGATGAAAATGCAAATGTGTTTGCGACAGTTGTTAGCAGATGTTAGACATTGGAAATAATAAAGTTGCAGTGGACACCTCGAGCGGATTTATCACATTATCCACAGATTTCTATCACACCACAGACTCAAAAGAGGAGCTTATTCAGGGTGTGTTTCCAGATATAGCGCAAAAGTTCAATAACCATAATTGGCTAGGTGAACGGACAATATTGGCGGCGAAAACTAAAGATGTCGAGGATCTCAATGCGACCATTCATAATTTTTTTCCATGACATTTGGTTTCCTTCAAATCAGTCGAAACCGTTATGAACCACGATGACGTAGCCAACTATCCCACGGAGTTTTTAAATTCAATAGAATTGTCTGGATTACCACCTCACAATTTGCAGTTAAAAGTAGGGTCAGTTGTCATCATGCTGCGTAACATTAATCAACCTCGACTATGCAATAGAACAAGACTGGCTGTGAAAAAGCTGCTGAATAACGTCATTGAGGCAACAATCATAAAAGAAAAATACAAAGGAGTGGATGTCTTGATCCCGCGGATACCGATGATTCCAACGGATTTACCATTTGATTTTCCTTATAATTCCCAGTACGTCTACCCTTTGCGATGACCCTAAATAAATCGCAAGAACAGTCGTTAGAAGTTTCGCGCATGGACAATTATACGTCGCGTGTTCCTGCGTCGGAAAACCATCTTTGTTTATTTACGCACCACAAAACAAAACAAAAAATATAGTTTATGATAAAGCTTTAAATTGATTACCAGACTGTATCATAACAGTGTGTCTGGCAATATCAAATTTACACCTTATAAATAGTCAGTACTTCAGGAAAACTCTATTTTTTAATTAAGCAACATGATGTGTCGAAAATAATAATCATGCTTATTCCAGTTCTCGCATAACGACGGTGACAGTTGTCGTTGTCACGTCACCTCACGAGAACTACTCGTGTTCCCGCGTGACGTGACAGTGGAAAACGAGTGAACAGAAGCTGGAAACAGTTTAATTTGCTGAAATACAAGAAACTTTTTAATAGAAAATAGAATAAATTTACGCTAAATTTAAGAAGAAATAGATAGAAATTAAAAATGAAAAGAATAAAACTTCGAAATAGTTCTAGGCCTATGGATTTGTGTGACGAAGTGTAACTTGAACGTATTTTTAGTAATGCCGTTGAGTGTCATATAAAAATACAGAGTCGTTGGACTCTTCAGAATTACAAAATTGGGTTTGCTTACTTAAAAATGAATTAAATTAATGAATTAAAAATGCAATCCCAGCACCTCAAATTGAGCCCTTGTTATTTTTACACTACAACAGGAAAAGATATTTTTATAAAATTATTATGTATAAAAATTTAATAATTCAATTTTTTACCTCTTTTGTGTCTGCATTGTTGTTTTCTGAATTTTTTTATTAAGTGACGCGCTCTCACTTGCAAAATGTGGTGACAGATTTGTTGTATTTTACCGACATCTGCCGATTCGATTCGAAAACGGGAATAGAGTAAAACACTGGAACGTCACTGCATACCGACTATTGTCGAAGCGACAACGGGAATGCAAATTAATTAAACTTCAGGATTCATTCAAAAAATGCTTCTTTGTTAAATACGCATTTGTTTTAAGATTATTTTTTATTAAATTTTGAGTCTTTTATTTACCGATTTCGATTGAGGCAGTACGAAGTTTGCCACCCGGCTAGTCTAGCTACCCAGCCAGTCTTTAATAAAAACATACGCAAGGACCTACGAATCTCTTATGTGAAGGAAGCAATACATAAATCTACCTGTTACTTACCAAAGCTTAGTGAACATATGAATACGTCAGCCTTATCCCTTCTATACAAAAGTTACGAGACAATAAGGCTTAAAAGATATCATGTTTTCGATCTGCCATTTAGGAGATAAGCTTTACTTTATGTAATTTGAATAGTTATTTTTTTAAATAATTGTAATTAGTATATGCATTGAAACTAAACTTTTTTTTGTAGACTGTTCTTTTTATGTTAACTTACTTAACTTAAGTAGAATCAACAAAGTCACGACTATATTTCTTTCCCTCAAGATAATTTCGTTACTATCATAACATAGATTGCAAGTAAAGTTGTATAAAAAGAAAAAACTATGCATCAAACTAAGATCACATACAGATTTATGTGGGAAACTATTCCATATAAATAAATAAAAAATATACTTCAACAAAATTGATACAAGAACCATTTAGCTCTCTAACTCATCAATAATTCAGCCTTCAAGAAACCAATTTGTAAAAACGTAATTTATTCAACATAATGAAATTGATTCATTCCGAAACTTGTAAATAATATTGAAATACAAAATAGAAAGCAAACGAGATACATTATTATACATTATTATTGAATCCTATTTATTACTTTTAAAATTTTGGAAATTAATTGAATTTAGAATGCGCCTCCGCGAAGACGTAACACCAAATGTAGAGTTGATTCCTTCTGGATGTTGTAATCAGAAAGTGTGCGTCCATCTTCTAACTGTTTGCCGGCGAAAATTAAACGTTGCTGGTCTGGCGGAATACCTTCTTTGTCTTGAATCTTGGCCTTAACATTTTCAATAGTGTCAGATGGTTCAACTTCCAAAGTTATGGTTTTTCCAGTTAGCGTTTTTACAAATATCTGCATGCCGCCACGCAGACGTAGTACCAAATGCAGTGTAGATTCCTTTTGAATATTGTAATCAGACAATGTGCGCCCGTCTTCCAGCTGTTTGCCAGCAAAGATTAAACGTTGCTGATCTGGTGGGATTCCTTCCTTATCTTGAATTTTAGCCTTAACATTTTCTATTGTATCAGAAGGCTCAACCTCCAATGTGATGGTTTTTCCAGTCAATGTTTTAACGAAGATTTGCATACCACCACGCAAACGAAGGACCAAGTGAAGAGTAGATTCTTTTTGAATGTTGTAATCAGAAAGCGTGCGTCCATCTTCTAGTTGTTTACCAGCGAAAATCAAGCGTTGTTGGTCTGGAGGAATGCCTTCCTTGTCCTGAATCTTTGCCTTTACATTTTCGATGGTGTCAGATGCCTCAACCTCCAATGTGATGGTTTTGCCAGTCAACGTTTTGACAAAGATCTGCATTCCACCACGTAGACGAAGAACCAGGTGAAGAGTGGATTCCTTTTGAATATTATAATCAGATAGAGTGCGCCCATCTTCTAATTGTTTACCAGCGAAAATTAAGCGTTGTTGGTCTGGAGGAATACCTTCCTTGTCTTGAATCTTTGCCTTTACATTTTCGATGGTGTCAGATGCCTCAACCTCCAATGTGATGGTTTTGCCAGTCAACGTTTTGACAAAGATCTGCATTCCACCACGTAGACGAAGAACCAGGTGAAGAGTGGATTCCTTTTGAATATTATAATCAGATAGAGTGCGCCCATCTTCTAATTGTTTACCAGCGAAAATTAAGCGTTGTTGGTCTGGAGGAATACCTTCCTTGTCTTGAATCTTTGCCTTTACATTTTCGATGGTGTCAGATGCCTCAACCTCCAATGTAATGGTTTTGCCAGTCAACGTTTTGACAAAGATCTGCATTCCACCACGTAGACGAAGAACCAGGTGAAGAGTGGATTCCTTTTGAATATTATAATCAGATAGAGTGCGCCCATCTTCTAATTGTTTACCAGCGAAAATTAAGCGTTGTTGGTCTGGAGGAATACCTTCCTTGTCTTGAATCTTTGCCTTTACATTTTCGATGGTGTCAGATGCCTCAACCTCCAATGTGATGGTTTTGCCAGTCAACGTTTTGACAAAGATCTGCATTCCACCACGTAGACGAAGAACCAGGTGAAGAGTGGATTCCTTTTGAATATTATAATCAGATAGAGTGCGCCCATCTTCTAATTGTTTACCAGCGAAAATTAAGCGTTGTTGGTCTGGAGGAATACCTTCCTTGTCTTGAATCTTTGCCTTTACATTTTCGATGGTGTCAGATGCCTCAACCTCCAATGTGATGGTTTTGCCAGTCAACGTTTTGACAAAGATCTGCATTCCACCACGTAGACGAAGAACCAGGTGAAGAGTAGATTCCTTTTGGATATTGTAATCGGACAGAGTGCGCCCGTCTTCCAGCTGCTTACCAGCAAATATTAAACGTTGCTGATCTGGAGGAATACCTTCCTTGTCTTGTATTTTGGCCTTCACATTTTCAATAGTATCGGATGGTTCGACCTCCAAAGTGATAGTCTTGCCAGTCAAAGTTTTGACGAAGATCTGCATTCCACCACGTAGACGAAGAACCAAGTGAAGAGTAGATTCCTTTTGTATATTGTAATCGGACAGAGTGCGCCCGTCTTCTAGCTGCTTACCAGCAAATATTAAACGTTGCTGATCTGGAGGAATTCCTTCCTTGTCTTGTATTTTGGCCTTTACGTTTTCAATAGTATCGGATGGTTCGACCTCCAAAGTGATAGTCTTGCCAGTCAATGTCTTCACGAAGATTTGCATTATTAGTTTCTGTAAATTAAAATAGTAGTTAGTAAGAGTATAAAGGTATCTTGTTTCCAACTTGTGTATATATGATAATGCAATATGATGTATTAAGTTATTAGTGGTTCCTCTAGTCAACGTCAAATACATAAGCAATTAACATCGAAGTACAAAGTTATAGTTAGTAAAAAACAAGTACTATGAATATCAATTAGAGTACAGACTATGTACAGACACATTTGCTTTCGGGCGTATTATGCCTCAAACAGAATGAATGGCCAACAGACCAAATACAAAACCACCTGTCAAATTTCATTGCTGTTTATTTTTTCACTCAGTATCATTACATGTACCAGTCCGACACACTTGTACTTATACAATAAAAATATCACACAATTATCTTTGCTACAAATTATTTTTTAACAAAATATATTTATTAACTGCAACATTTACGTTTACGGAAAACCTGTCGTGCTGCATATACCCTTTAGATAAGCCAATGAATACCTATCAGTATATTTTGCTCTATACACGAAAGATCTTAAATTACGTTTTCATTACTAGCTAACCCTATTCTAAACTGCTTTCTTCCATTTCTCATAAGCAGTGAAAAATCTACCGCTGAAAATTCTTCCATCTCCCAAATCTTATCACGTATTCAACAATTTTAATGCACTCGCCAGTTCTCTGTGCGTTTGCTTTCTATCAGCGAAAAACTCTTCATAATGACTCTTATTCGAAAAAAGTCCGTAGACGGTATTTTAAAAGTAGTCTTAACTTTTACGTTTTTTTTAAAAACATTAATTGTTGAATAACATTGAATAAGGGTTCTTTTCAAGCAGCGATTGGAAGACTTTCAAAAAAAAAGTCTAGTTGGGATACACGGATCGTACGACCAGAACGGGACGCAAATACTAGGAGCTTAACAACACTGGACAAACGGATAACACCGACTTTGACTCTCGACACTCGAAACTACAACGACACAAAACAAGACTTCATTGTTTTCTACTTCATTTTTATAAATCTTCGGCCCGGCCGAAGCTTATATGTCCTACATCCGACAATTGATCTCATTACCAAACTTTATTGTTCAATTATATTCATAATTGTTATAAAAAGTAGGCGTGTCAGTGGGAACATTTTCCTCATTTTCGCTACCATACAGGCCCGCTGCTGGCGAGGAATATTCGTACCAAATTTCAAGAATATACTACTATTCCTTCTTTTGTAATTGCCATTTATGTCAAAGATCCCGTTTTGGCAAATTATTTTTAACGTGATGCAATGATTCGAGACTAAAATATCAACTCAAAATTAAGCTTACAATGTGAAAAATACGATATTAGCACAGAAGAATTCTTCTGTTATAAAAAGTAGGCGTGGCACTCCTCCGATTTTCCCCAGTTTCAATACAGAGGAATCCATGATGGCAGAGAATATTCGCATTCGCATACCGAATTTCAAGATAATTATTCTTTTCGTTCCTCTGTAATTGCTGTTTATGTCAATGGTCAATATGTACGTGGGCGGACACTCCCATTTTTTTAATAATTTTTTTCTACCTAAACCGATGTATTCGGGAACAAAATTCCAGCTCAAAACTTAGTCTGTAAGCTGAAACATTGACTTGTTAAAAGAATTCATATTTCTTAAAAAAGAAGGCATATTTTACCATATTAACATATTACTTACATATTAACTGGAAGCATTAGTCTAAACCTACTTATAAAATTTTCTTGTCTTTCAAAAAGTGATGCCTTTTTTAATAGGCAAAACAGAGGTTCCTGCACTCTCGATATAAAAAGTAGGCGTGGTCCTTGGGCGATTTTGCCCATTTTCAATGCGAAACACCCCAAGTCACGGCAACAACGTTGCTCACCAACAAAAATTTCATATGTCATAATATTGCAAATTGATCAAACAATTTGTGGTTTTACTTCCTTGTATACGTAGTAAATACAAGAAAGTATTGTAATCATGAAAAATTTCGATATTGAGATTTTGATGATAACACACATTTTGACCATCGCGAAGTCCATTTTGACTAGTTCGGTCGTGATGTGTGTACGTATGTACGTATGTATGTATCCTCAATAACTTAAAAAGGGAGAATAGTACAAAGTTGATATTTGGTATTTGAGACTCTTATAATACCTAGTTGTGCACCCCCCTTTTTGGACGTAATCGGTTGCGCGAAAAGGACACTTCTTGAAAGTATATACTATTTTGTATTTGGGCCTTACATAAGAAACAATTTTGTAGCTCCAATTTTAATGATGGTTCGCACCAAAAGGACTCTTCGCCAAAGGAACACGAAGCATGCATTATCCGAATTACATAAATGATAATGATAAATGAATGTTGTGCTGCTATATCTTTTACAAAAATTGGTTGTACCCTAACAGAACTAAACAGGGAAATCAAAATTAGTACGATTGATAGTTAAAGCTGTGTGGAAACTAATTTGGACTTCCTCGTTTTACTTACTACTATTTAAATTATTTAAATTAAGAGAAGCCTATGAATTTGTTGTCATTATGAAAGTAAAAATATTTCAAATTTTTAAAACTTCAATTTTATCCACTCTTGAAATAAAACCATACAAATGCCGTCATAGAAGGAAGTCATGTGTTGGCCACATCAGATATTTTGTTATTGATTAATTAACAAAATAAAATATGGATAAGGAAGAAGCAATCCAAGCACTTTTGGAATTGTTGCGAGTGCTTCAATTGGTCGTAGAGGCATGTGTGGATTCTGACGGCATTTATGAGGGCCTCTTCAACATTCATGTTGAGGAATTGTATCCTACGTATATTAAAATATATTTAAACTACGTTGAAATCAAGATTACCTTTAAGAAAATGTCAAAGAAAATTACTTACAGAGATTTCCACTAAAATTTAATACCCTGTTTACATAAAAATATTTAATCCGATTAAGCTGTTCGAAAACTGATGAGCTTTCCAAGTGTTTCCATACATAATCCGGTCAAGCAATGTAGGTGTTTTGTTATTGCTTTATTTTGTTTGGTGTAGTTGAGCTTTAACCATGTGTGTGGACATATGTGCTAATAGTTTGTCGCCTGTAATTGTCCCTTTCTAACACATTGGCACTAGACAAGGAGAAGCATAAGTTCCTATAATTCCGAACTTCGAACCTGAGTTGCAAACTAAAAATTGAAGCTAAAACCCAAAAGCATTTCGGTTTAGCGCTGGAATTGCAACAACAATTTCAATGGTATTTAAAAAGTTTACGAGCGGTTTTAGGTCCTAAAAAGTTTTACTTCCAATTTCTGGAAAAACCATTTTATGTAAACGCGGTATAAGTCAAATTAAATTTTTCAATTTGAATTTTTCAATTGGCAATGTAAAAAAACACACTAAACGAATTTTGTTGCTGTCATAATTAAAAATAACCCAACAACAAGATAGAAATTGGAACGAAAACTATAGCAACAAACTGGAAATCAAACTTTTTTCTCAATCTTCATAAGAGCCCATGTAAATTTGACAGTTGAAAATGCAACGCTTATGCATCGATCTGTTTCCTGTAATTCCTATTTATCACCTAAACACGCACACAGTGAACAACAACAAACCCATCGACATATAACCATTGTTGTTTTTCTTGCTGTAATTCATAGTCCCAGCTATACCTGCTGCCGATAACTTTTATTTATTTTTATTTATTTATTTAGCAAAAATACAGTGGCAGTACAATAAGAAAAGATTTCTTTTATAGCACAAAATATGATGAAATGAAATACATGATATTAATAATAATAAAGAAGAAAAAGAAGAAAGAAATTCAAAGCAATATAAAGTTGGTGTGTTTAGAGATTAGGGGTAAAAGAGAAAAAGAAGATAATTTAAAGGATCAAGTAGAAAAGTGGCTTATATGGCACGCTTGAAGATGACACTTGATGAAATCGCCCTGAGACTACTGGGGGAAGAATTCCAGAGCCGTACAGCATTGATAAAAGAAAGGTGTTTAATGATTTGAAGAGTGGAATAATGAGCAGGACACTTCTCCGGTAGTGACCAAAACTCAGCTTATCGAACAAGTAAGAAGGCGTCCTTTTGTGGATTAGCTTGTGTAGGAAAATGCAGTTTCTAGCATTTAAGTAATTAAAAACGTCACATCCTTATATACCGCGCTTATACTCTCCAAGATGCTCAAAATAACGTATACCGTACACATATCTAGTGGCATTATTGAAAGCAACAGAAAGTTTTAGATACGAGCATGAGTCCAGCTTACTAAAAACAACACTTGAGTAATTTATATGAGGGAGTATAAGCTGCAATACAAGTTTACCTCTGATCACAAGCGGGTGAATGCAGCCGATTGTTTGAGACTTCGCAATGCAAGGTAGATCTGACGGACAAGATAATTAATATGATCAGTACATGAGAGTTTGGTATTAATCCGATAACCAAGATTAACTATTTTATCAACAAACTTTAATTTATGAGTGCCCAAATAAACGTCAGAGAAATCACAAAAGTATACTGATTCTTTCTAGATAGGAAGCACAAAACATTTTGATGGATTAAGAATGAGACGATTTTTGTTAGCCCAGAGCAGAATGCAGTTTAAGTCCTCATTCAACGTATGAACAAGGTGCTCTTTGAGATTACTCTTGCCAGATATATAAATTCGGATGTCAACCGCATAAGCATGTATAGAGGAGGACATGCCAGTCGTGGCAATAACGAGTTAGAATACTTGGATGTTACTGCAGGAGTCCCACAGGGATCCTAACCTAACGTATGATGAGGTTTTGAGGCTTCCATTGCCGGAAAGAACCTTCATAGTAGTATTCGCTGACGACATTGCGATAGTGGCAGTAGCAAAGCAAATCAGCCAGTTAGAAGTTGTGGTATATACAGCAATTGCACAAGTAAGGGTGTGGCTGCATTCACCTTGTCAGACACTTGCGGAATATAAAACTGAAGCAGTTCTTATAACCAGTCGGAAGAAGGTGGAGTACATCAATGTTAAAGTAGGTGATGTTGAAATTAAGTCGAAGCGCTCGATTAAATACCTGGGGGTCATATTAGATAGTAGACTCAGTTTCAGGGAGCACGCGTTCTATAAGGTGAAAAGACAGCGAGATCTCAGACAAAGTTGGCAAGACTTCCCAAACATAGGCGGTCCGAGGCCGGCCAAACGCAAGCTATTTGGCACCTTCGTAAGCTCCGTTCTCCTGTATACGGCGCTAGTCTGGTCTCAGGCCTTGCACGCTAGTTCACTGCGAAGTAAGCTAGTCGCAGTTCACAGACTTAGTGCGTTGAGAATAATTAGTGGATTCCGCACTGGTCTTTTGCCAATCGATATTTGGGCTGATGAAATGAAGCGCATCTATGATCGAAGGTAATTACAACGCACCTCGGCACGAGCAGAAGTCAAAGAAGAAAGAGAGAAATCAATTGCGGCATGGCAGTCCACAGACTTAGTGCGTTGAGAATAATTAGTGGATTCCGCACTGGTCTTTTGCCAATCGATATTTGGGCTGATGAAATGAAGCGCATCTATGATCGAAGGTAATTACAACGCACCTCGGCACGAGCAGAAGTCAAAGAAGAAAGAGAGAAATCAATTGCGGCATGGCAGTCCCGATGGGACGCCTCCACCAAGGGTAGGTTGACGGCTCTAGTAAGAACCTGGAACACTTTAATTATTGATTTGCAAATTTATTATAATAAAATAAGTAGAACAAAATTATAAAAAATGGCTTTATTATACGTATGTATTATTATTATTCGTATTCCAAATGTAATAAGATAAAATAATTAAATATATGCATATATAAAATATACCATACGTAGCAAAGTAGAAAAAGTAGCAGAGAAATATGATAATAAAGTTACATATTGCATTTCTACTATGTGACGTCGCCTAAAACGGCACTTCGATAACAGTCGTTTTAATATGTTCTAGAGAAAGACGACGCACTAGTACCGGACGAGACTTTAAATATAGATGTGTGAAAGCCCACAAACTACGTAAGAAACGGCACGTTGACTTATTGGAGACACAATGTCGATTTTTTTTTTTAACTCTTTTTTTAGACATCGACTAAACTGTGACTGTAAAACCCCGTAAAAGGTATTTCTTAAATGCCAAAACGAGACTGAATGAGGCCTATAATTTGTGGCTGTAAGAGATAATTGCTTGGTATTCATCAAATCTGTTTGAAATCAGCATTCATTTATAGCTGCCTGCGCGACACATCAAGACCGTAGCCGTTGTCAGCGCCTACTTTCTGGCGGTGTTTGCTTTTGAGGTATGCATGAAATTTGAAAAATTCCGCAAGAGAAGTGAGCTGTTGGATCCACCAATTGCATCCACAAAAAACATGCATAACTACGTGGTACACAACCAATCGCTCCCTACTATTCAAAAAATATGGTACCTGAAGATGAACCTATCAGAAGATGCTGAAAGGCTCATTCGACATCTTTCGCTGTCAGAAGCAAATTATAAAGCATTATGGAAGATACTGCAGGATAGATACAACAACAAAAGAACAAGAATGATAGAATACAAGATTGCGCATTGCGCATCTCCGTTATTCGATTTCCAAATTTTTTGGCAGCCGGTTTTCCAGTGCATGACGTCACACCAGGACAAGTTGCTTTGACTTTGGCTGTAAACAAGCGTATATTATGCTTTTTACGTGAAAAATTAATAAAAATTACAACCAAAAATTAAAAATGCAGTGCAAAGTGAAAGACTACTGTAGTTTAGGTTACCACAAAGCAAGTGAAATTAGTTTTTTCAAATTTCCTCGCGAAAATAGCCGTGCGAAGTTGTGAAACATTTGTGCTGATAAGGATAAAGTATCGATACATAAAATGCAGTTATTTTCATGAAACATTTTCCAGTTTGAAATGAGTAAGCATTTTTTTAAGGAATTTTCAGTTTTATTCATAGGATTTGCATTAATTTAAATTAATAGGATTTGCAAAGAAGAGACTCTTAATCCACTTGCTAATAGCAAATTGGTTTCTTCAAAACGTGGCAAATAGAACCACAGACGGGAGAATAAGAATGTAATCGACACATTAAGAGTAAAGATTACGATACTGGCGCACCACAAGACGGTATATCAGAAACGGAAACTATGCAATATTGTGACATAGCTTCCCAATTTAAATATAAGTTAAATTATTATGTAATTTATTTTTTAATCAATAAATTTATTATAAATTAATAAAATTGTATTTTTATAGTTATTCCAATTTTTTGGTCGTTAGATACAATTATTTTCCATTTCAGAGATTTAATTATAATTCACGAAATTGCTTCGCTTCTTTGGCAGAATTGTTGTGCGAGATTATTGCCTGGTTCGTTGTCTTATTGCTATATTTGATTTAGTTTTTTCTGTATAACAAATGTTCACTTTACAAAATTGTTACAATCATTTCATACAAAACCGCACAACTATTATTAATTTCAATAATTTAGCTCAATGTTTACACTTTTACTTTCAGTTTGTATACTAATTTCACAGTTCGGACATATTTCCATTCTGCTGTGACGTAGGTGCGCAGAACGAAGCATTTTTGTAACGCGATCTGCGCAATCTTGTATTCTATTATTCTTGACATAAGAATATTGACATCTGGGCATCGCTACTACCTAGTGGGATCCTCTGTTGCTGCAAATCTTAATAAAGAAGCTAGATCGAATGGCATAGCTGGCATTCTAACAGTCCCTTAAATCACTAAGGGAGCTTCCATCTATGGAAGAATTCATGTCTTTCTTGGAGAAGCGGTTTCAATCATTTGAATAGTTCAGTCAAAGAGAGAGACCCAGCACATCGCACTGGCTGCAAAAATCAGTCACTTCAGGAGCCGCTGTACGACAATTGATAACAACATGTCAGCTGTGTAAGAAAGGAAATCATCAGTTATTTGCGTGTCAAGCATTTCTACAGCTTTAATCAGAGCGATGCTCATTTGTAAGGAAGCAGAAGTTGTGCTTAAATTTTCAGGAAACATGTCAGGACTGTGCCCATGCAGAAACTGTTTGAAGTGTGATAAAAAGCATAGTACTCTACTCTTTATATTAACGACAACCCATCAACCCGAACAGCATCATTAAGCGCAACACGAAAGCGGAATTCTCCGCTCTACGTCCTGCGTCCTGTTAGGAACACAACACACAACATATAAGATACGCAAACTGCAGAGTATTTTCAGAGTTGGAAACCGATCAAAGTCGTTTGCATTAGTTGCAAAGTCTTTGTGTTTGTTGAATCCCTTACCCCTCCCTCATTCCAACTCTTTCGGCCACGGCCTCAGTCACAGAACTAACCGTGGCTTTCGACTTCGGTCTCAGTGTTCAGAAATAACTGACGCTTTCGGCCTCAGCCTCAGTCACAGAACTAACAGTGGCTTTCGACTTCGGTCCCAGTGTTCAGAAGTAACTGAAGCTTTCGGCCCCAGTCCCAAAACTACCAGCGGCTTTCGACTTCGGTCTCAGTGTTTAGAAATAACTGACGCTTCCGGCGTCGGCCTCAGTCACAGTACAAACAGTGGCTTTGCACTACGGTCTCCGCTGTGCAAAAATAGTTGTACAACAACTAGGTAGGACACCTACACAAGGTAACAAACCAGAGACTTTTTGTTGGTGGACGCTCTGACGTTACCAAACAAATTAAACGCCTTCTGCCGAGTAGCTCGCTCTTTTGCTCTCACCTCAACCGAAATCCTCGCCTTCCGCATATTAAGGCCTTCTGCCAGGAATTTGTTGTACTTCCCACCAACCACCGCGTCTCCTTTTGGTGCTTTCAATAGGTGATACACATTGTGCAGCCTTCTGCTGCGCCTTCTATACTCCTATGAAATTTCTATACTCCTATGAAATTTCTACAACTATTACGTCATGATAGCTGTATGCAGTTTCATAAGTGAAAGCATAAGGAGGCGTGCCCCGCCCATTTTTTTCCCAACAGAATATTATTGGTTCACAAACTACAATATTATGTACACCATTATTCAGGAAACTTATATACTTATCAATACAATCCATGTAAAACCCTCCATGACCTATGTAAACTAAAAGTGGGCGGATCACGCCCATATTTGGCATATTAACTAGCAGCATTAGTCTAAATCTACAAATAAAATTTTCTTGTCTTCTCTCAAAAAGTGATGCTGATATGACCTTTTTTAATAGGCAAAACAGAGGTACCTGCACTCTCCATATAAAAAGTAGGCGTGGTCCAAAACAGAGGTACCTGCATTCTCCATATAAAAAGTAGGCGTGGTCCTTGGGCGATTTAGCCCATTTTCAATACGAAACACCCCAACATAGCAACGAATATTTTTGCCAAATTTCATTTTGAAATCTTAATCCGTTCTCCTGTGATCGTGATTTCAACGGACAGACAGACGGAAAGAAATCGTTATTTCAATTTTGGTGGTGATGCTGATCAAGAATATATATACTTTTCCATACCTATTTTGTCTAGTTCTATGCGTTACACACACCGGTAGAAGGTGAATATACCCTCAACCTTAAGGTGTAGGGTATAAAAAATAACACAAATATTCAACCTAAAATGCTAAATTCATTAGTTAAATATTGCTATTTTTATTTTTTGCTATTTCCACAATCAGTTTTTATAACTATTAATATTAATATTGTCAATATGTCAATGTATGTATATTGAAAATCTTGGCTATTGTAAATGAGGCTATTGTATAAAATAACATATTAAATCTCAGCTCATACATCAACTTGAATTGCCAACTAAAAAAGGTTTTTCCAAAGCAAATTTCCTAACTTCACACTACACTCGCAGACTACTTTACACAAAGGTTTGACATGGAACTTCAACAAGAAGCCCTAACAAAATGATTGAAATCGCAAGAAATGTCCGAAAATCTTGCATAAAATAATTGCACACAAAACCAAGCAAAATTTTTTTTTTTATTCTTGCTTGATTCCGCAGCGTCGTCCCGTTATTTATTAGTTCGTAAACAAGTTCCCGTTTTCTCCGCTATTTCTTTCTCTGCGTTTTCTATGTTCTGCTTTGCCGATTGACCTTGCTTAGGCGATGCCCTCAATCATGCGTTCTTCCGCCGTTTCTTATGTGCATTAAACTTCTTGGCTTCTCATTAGCGGAGCACAAAACGGTACCTCGTTCTGTTACTTGCCTCGTCTCTTGTGCTTGACTTCTGCACGTAGGTCAACGTTCGCTTGCTTGGTTCGTTGTGCGTTAATTTTTAATAATTCGAAAAATTATCGTCACACTCCAATCTTAAAACTACTAATACATTGAGTACACATTACCCACCTTCACTGTGAACCACAACAGATACTCGCTCAAACACGGCAAAGATTCTGGCCCCTAAAGGCAAAGCTGATGGTCAGATCCGTTGTCCAACATTGCGTTAAATGCAGCGGAGCCAATCCCCAGCTTTTAAATCAAGTTATGGGGACCCTACCTTTAGAACGGACGAGCCCAGCCCAACTCTTTACAATTAGTGGAGTCGACTACTACCTTTCGCAGTGCATTACAAAATCCGAGGAAAGCGCCCACATAAGGTTTCGCCACAAACGCCGTTCATCTGGAACTGGTGTTAGAACTCACACAAGCAGCTTTTATTGGAGCAGTAAAGCGGTTCAATAGCCAGCGATGATATTGTCAAAGAATATTCTGTGACGATGCAACAAATTTCGTCGGAACGAAAAATGAACTTAACTAGTTATATTCATCAGAAGCGACGGAGGAAAATACAAAACTTTGCAGTAGTAAGAGCATTAAATTCAACTTTATTCAGCCCCGTTCACCACATTTCGGAGGACTTTGGCAATCTACAATGAAATCAGCGAAGCTGCTAACCAGAAGTGTTTCAACTGCATCCCCAACGTATGAAAAGTTGGAAACTGTAGCTGTAGAAATAGAAGCAATTCCAAACTCGCGGCCACTTATAGAAATGTCTGCAGACCCAAATTGTGAGAAAGTAAGAGCAAGCCCCTAACATACGCTAGCATACTTCATATACTTTGTATATTTCATATATGTACATCATATACTTACTATTTTTATACCCTACACCTTAAGGTTGAGGGTATATTCACTTTCTACCGGAGTGTGTAACGCATAGAACTAGACAAGATAGGTATGGAAAAGTATATATATTCTTGATCAGCATCACCACCGAAATTGAAATAACGATGTCTATCCGTCTGTCTGTCTGTCCGTTGAAATCACGATCACAGGAGAACGGATTAAGATTTCAAAATGAAATTTGGCAAAAATATTCGTTGCTATGTTGGGGTGTTTCGTATTGAAAATGGGCAAAATCGCCCAAGGACGACGCCTACTTTTTATATCGAGAGAGCAGGTACCTCTTTTTTGCCTATTAAAAAAGGCCATATCAGCATCACTTTTTGAGAGAAGACAAGAAAATTTTATATGTAGGTTTAGACTAATGCTTCCAGTTAATATGCCAAATATGGGCGTGATCCGCCCACTTTTTAAAAAATATTTTTAGTTTTTATTATTATTATTATATATATATTGTATATTAATTATTATTATTATATATATATTGTATGTATATTTATTATTAGATATATAATATATATACTGTATATATATACGAGTATATTATATCGCACCACTTCTAAATATATATACGAGTATATATGCAGCTTTAAGGTGTAGGGTATTTCGGCTACATCCCGGCTGTAGACAACACCTTTACTAGTTTTTTTATTGTTATATGCACAATCTAAATAAATAAAATTAAAAACTAACAAAGATCTTACCGTTGCACTAATGTTCGACTCTACAAGCATACATATTTTCATGTATATACATTCCTGTTATTAGCAAACATATTTTCACGCGTGTATGTATTTACTACACTAATGTGATTGCGATAAAGCTAGTAAACGAGTTATATGTGCATTAGTAAGCAAGATAGATACGTAACACACCGCAAACCGGTTTACGCCATACACATGAACGCACACGCACAGCAACAGTACAGCCATAGTAACATCGAACACCATACAACGAAACGCCATACCTTGCGCCACCATATAAAAGACGGAGCACGCACAGAGTTTTCATTCAGGACTCACTCACTTACTCACTCTCACTATCCGTAAGACTCTCCAAAAACTTCGCACACTCTCATTCGATCGTGAATGACGTATTCTAGGAATTCTTGGTTGTCCATCTGTGTCACTTCAATTCGTCTTTTTAAAGAGATAAAATTTCTAAAGAGATAAAATTTCTTCGTAATTCGTCTTTTTCAAGACGTATATAAAGAGATAAAGTTTCTCTTACTCCCAAAAATCCGTCTTTTTCAAGACGCCTCATCATTACAAAAAACTAATTAAATACACTAACATAGTCTTTATTTGCAGATTTTCAACTTTGCCTGCCCTTTTCTCCTAAATACCTTTAATGAAAGAAAAGAGAGATTCATTGCTCGTGTACATGACAAGCTGTCGACAATCGACAATTACGACATTGCAACCAACGCAAATCCTGAAGCTGATTCCGACATGGAGATCGGCGAACCCGAGTCATCGAAGAGAAGTCACGAGTCTTCGTCGTGTTCGCCTACGCCGTCGAAGAAGCCTGTGAAACTACCAGTCACGCCACCAGTCGCAGCTGTGCGGAAACAATGCCCTGCTCCTGTTGCAGCCGCTCCCACCACTGAAGCACCAACAAAGAAATTTATGCCGCCCGTTTTTGTTTCGGCCTCAATGTGGCGGAGTTCTCCAAGTTCGCCAGACAACAGAACATCATCATGCGTATACACAATGTCAGCGCACAAAAATCGGTCATCACCACGTCTTAAAAAAACGACTTCGAGCTGATCAAAACTGCGTTGAAAAAAAATGGAACGCAATTCAACACCTTCACGCCAAAAGAAGATCGGAAGATTCTTCTCGTGCTTGAAGCAGTGCATCACACCTTTGATGCCGCCGAAGTTGCAGCTGAATTCAAAGCTGCCATTTCTGTCAATCTATTCAAAAGCAGGAAACCCGACAGACTGTTTAATCAGGTTATTGTCGAAGTCGAAAAGGAATCCGACCTGTCAGCCATTTCAAGAGTGACGCTTCTGCTAAATCAAAACGTACACTGGGAGAAGCTTAAGGCTTCTGGTATAACTCAATGCAGAAACTGCCAGAAGTTTGGCCACTCTGCAACCAACTGCGGTATGCAGTTCCGTTGTGTTAAATGCAACGGCGATCATTGGGCTAGTCAGTGTCCACGCACTGAACAAAACATTAAGGACGACAAAGTGTATTGCGTTAATTGCAATAAGGAGGGGCACCCTGCAAACTTCCGTGGCTGCCCAGCTTACAAATCTATTCTGGATTCAGGAAGGAAAAATCAAGGAAGACTAAAGAACAACAGAAACTTGCGGCAGAATCCGCTAAACGAACCGTGCAAAAAGAAGCACGGGCTGCTTCTAAGAATAAGAACACAACTAAATTTACAAATCCGACCCAGTCGCGTTTAAATGCTCTGAGGAAGCATTACTCGGATCAGCCATCTGCTTCATCGTCTGCTGCGCCTTCATTTGCACCGTTTACCATCTTCCAGGACACCAAAAGGCTGTTAGGTGCTGATTTTTTTACAATTTTGGAGAAGGCTAAAAAAATTGTGCCCAAAAACTATGGCTCACTTGATGGCAGCTCCATAGCCTGCATCATGAGTCAACTCATCTGCGAATTATGCTCGCAATGAAGCATCTCAGCGTGATAACCTACAACGTCAACTCGGTGTACAATATTGCTCGAAGAGCTTGCCTCAGCCAATTTATAAAAAATTCCAAGCCAGCAAAGCTACAACTTGTTCCAAACGCCGAAAGTTCCTGGGTTCAGAGAAATAGCCGTTTTAGCTAGGAACTCTATAAAGGCTGCGAAAATTAATATCCTGGGTTTAAGCTGCGCAGAAGCCACCGCGATTGATATTCAGCTGAACAATAATGAATCGCTGCTTGTGATATCCGTTTACTTCCGCAATCAAAGCTCAAAGACGAAGCGACCTCAGCACAATTCTGCACTGTAATTTGCATACTTATTGTGTCATCGGAGGTGATTTTAACGCACGACACACACTCTGGTTCGATGATGTCTGCTTTCTTCAAGACATGGCGAATGTAGAATGGCTTGCTGAGCATGACCACGAGTATAATCTTGCCATAGTATCACAGCGGGTGAAATCCTTTCCCAGGACTCCGTCAACGTTGGACTTCTTCTTAGCGTCTTCAAACTTCGCGAACATATTGCCGGAGCTTCAGAATTTTACTTGTAATGCTCTAGTTAGCGACTCTGACAACTTGGCCATTCAAGTAGAAATTCGTCTTGACTCGTCAATACTAACTTCACAGAATCCGGTGCAGCGTGCAGTAAACTTAAGGAAAATGAACTGGCCTCAATATGCAGAATCTGTTGAGCATATTAGTCTACCCGAAGTATCACGCAACGCCGACATAGACACCGCCATCTGTGTCAGAACTCAGAAAACACCAGTCACAATCAAAGACAAGCGCGTCTTTCATCTGTCGGATCATCTTCAGGCTATTTAAGCGCACAGGCAGCAGCGCCTCCGCAAAAAGTTGCAGAGATTTCTACGGAGAACACTCAACACCGTGAACAACGAATACAGGGCTGTCCAAGCAGAGCTCAAATGCACCAACATAATGTTCCGGCAAGCTCTGAAACGCTCCCTGGATGAAGAGCTCTCTCAGAGACTGCAGAAAATTAAGCCTGGTCCAGACAGTTTTAAACAAATCGGCTTCATCATCGGCAAAAAGAACAAGCTTCCTGATACAATCAATTCGGGTTCAATCAAATCTTCAGGTTACTGAAGTTAAGGACAAATGCCTTCGCGGAACATTTTGAAAAAAGTTTCACTGATTCTCCTCCTAGTAATCTTCCTGCATTTGTGAACTCTGTGGAAGATAAATTTAACGAGATCAACAAAGCGATTTGAATGCAAAGAAGTCTTCTCGAACGGACAACATCTCCAACTTCATTCTTCGCCGGCTGTCTCAAATAGCTCTGCTGCTAATAACAATTATATTTAAAACAAACGATACTTAACAACGGATACTTTCCCAAAGCCTGGAAAGTAGCAAGAATTGTGCCTGTGCCAAAGAAAACTGATTGCTCCAATGTCTCCGGCTACCATCCCATCGCTTTGCTTTGCTGTATCAGCAAATTGTTCGAGTCAGTCATTCTCAAACATGTGAAAAAACATTGTACCGAGAAGAACATCATACCTCGGAATCAGTTTGGCTTCCAAAACGAGCGTTCAACATTGCACGCCTTGCTCAACCAGCACAAAAATGTGATCATCGGTCTCAACAAGCTCGAGTGCACGGTCGCGTGTCTTCTGGATATTGAAAAGGCCTCTGACAGCGTTTGGATCAGGGGCATCATCTTCAAACTCGTCGGATTTGGTTTACCCAACCACATTATTAAAATAGTTATTGATTTCCTTTCAAATCGCTCCTTCTAAGTACAAGTAGATACGGACACATCGACCATAAAAAAATTGCTGCTGGAGTCCCGCAAGGTTCCAAACTCGGCCCCATATTATTCAACATATTCACCTCCCACCAGCCAAGCAGCTCGCCTCACTGCTCAACTATACTGTACGCGGATGACTCGATTTCGTTCACATCTTCGATTTCTCCCGAAATTGCAGCAACTAAAGTGGACATTGAAAGGCTGTGGTTCTACTATATGAAATGGGGCCTCAAGATTAATGCAGATAAGACGGAGCTCATCTGCTTTCGTAACTCGACATCCACGAAGCAAATCTACAGGCTAAACCACGGTTTCGCTGGTCGTTGCGATGACATCTCGCTGGCTCTTCCAGATGGCAGTGAAGTCCAACCAACGTCAATAGTTAAATATCTTGGCGTAAACTTTTCAATTTTATTTAAGTTTAACTGCCACGTCGACGCCGTCATTAAAAGAGCCAACTTCGCTCTGCATCTTTTAGGCCCCCTTATGAGGCGAAACAGCGGACTCTCGAAGCCAACAAAGCTGCTTCTGTTCAAACAGCTCATCAGGCCGATTTTAAGCTACGGTTTCCCGATCTGTTTCTCCATCTCTCCCACTGCGATGAAGATGCATGTGCACTGGACTTCGTCGTCAACCGGACTCCGTCAAATATTTTTCGAACAAATCCCTCTACGGTGCTTCCAAAATTCTGCCATTCCCTGAAGATCTGATGATGCTGGCCAAACGTCTTTTACTCAAGATGGAGCTCCATTCTAAAGACTACATCCGCAACATGGTGCAACTCCATGCTGAGCCCAGTCATCGGTATCTTCTCGCCACCTCCGTACTGAATATCCAACCAGACTTCTTCAAGCAGCGAAGAAGCAATCAAGATCGCGGATAGTAATTTAACTTAAATCTAAATTTTTTAATTTTTTGAATTCTTTGTAATGTAAAATTCAATTTAATTTAATTTAAATTCACTTCAATTTCCAGTTTTATTTATTTTTGTCATAAATTGTCACCTAATCGACTAAAAATTTTAATCCCTTTTTATGTAGCTCCTTAGCGTTAACATATTTTAATTGTTAGTTATAAGTTTAATTATAATACAGATTGTAAATTATTTCTCGATTTAATAAAGAAAAATTTGAAACTTGAAACTAGAGTTTTCATTCAGTTAGCCGACGTGGAAGCGATAACATCTTGGTAAGTTGTAGCGTAGTACACCAGCCTCTATTAAATTCCTCTCCCAATCCTCAGCCTCTCCCAATAACACTCAGCCTCTCCCCAAAATACTCAGCCCGTCCAGAACTTCTGCTGCGTCTACAGCCGGCACGGAGTAGGTGACCGTCGTCTCATACTCGGCTGCGACAAGGCAGCCTCTCCCAACAACACCCAGCCTCTCCCAAGAATATTCAGCTTCTCTCGAGCACCTGCTGCGTCTACACCCAGCACCGGTGGTCGTCGAATCGTCGTCATACGTGTCGAATGTAGATTGCGATTGCTGTCGAATAGGTGACCGTGGTCTCATACTCGGCTGCGAGAAGAAAGCCTCTCCCAACAATACCCAGCCTCTCTCGAACACCTGCGGCGTCTACAGGCGGGACCGGTGACCGTCGAATCGGCGTCATACCTGTCGAATGTAGACCGCGATTGTTGTCGAGTAAGTGACCATCGAATCGGCGTCTCATACTCGGCTGCGACAGGGCAGCCTCTCCTAACAACATACAACCAATGGTCACGCTATAAACACCAAGCACTATTCCGGGCTTAGGACTAATCTAACTGAAAAATCACAACGACAACTCCTACACTACGACTCCCACACGCAAACACGTGCGAGTACACAGCACCGACGCTTCTTGAAACCACGCCTCAGTTTTTATATAATATAGGTAATTGGAATAAGTGTATTAATGAAGAAATCGTTTGTAACTCAGTTTTTAATAATACATAATATAGAAATCCAAAATAAAGATAAGCTGAAAACCCAACATCAAACAGTGGCCCTTAATAATAAATATTCTTGGAATGACCCTGGACTGCCCTGAGCCACCCCAGATATAGATACGGTTTTCGAAACGGTAAACAGAAACCGCGAAGTAAGGCCGAGGTCATTAAAACGACCGCAGAAAATCGCGACATTTCAAAATGAATTGACCGCTCTTACTCCAGCACACTTCTTGATTGGAGAACCTTTAAGAGCTCAGCTGGAACCTTCATCCAAGCCAATCAGCACCAGTGTGCAGTCAAGATGGAAATTGGTAACACATCTAAAATTTGAGTTTTGGAGGCGCTGGTCGACAGAATATCTAAACCAGCTGCAGCATAGAGCTAAATGGAGGACACGTTTACCGAACATCAAGCCTGATGCAATGGTCACAATAAAAGAAGACAACCTGCCACATCTTAGCTGGCCGCAAATATCACACAGCAAGGACAAGAACAATTAAAATGCAAGCGACGCACTTTTGCTTCGCTTAGTTCAAGGCCGCGTTCGACTCAAATATCACACACCAAGGAAAAGAACAATCAAAAAGCAAGCGCAGCACTTTTGCTTCGCTTAGTTCAAGGCCGCGTTCGACTCAAATGTCACACAGCTTGGAGAAGAACAATTCAAATGCAAACGCAGCCCTTTTGCTTCGCTTCGTTCCTTAAACGCTAAAAGTTAAAGAATTTGGAATACTTTTAGGGCGAGCTTCTTAAACAATCGGCAACAAAAAAAAAAAAAATATCTGATGTGGCCAACACATGACTTCCTTGTATGACGGCAATTGTATGGTTTTATTTCAAGAGTGGTTGATATATTTTATTTATATTTTAAAATTGAAGTTTTAAAAATTTGAAATATTTTTACTTCCATAATGAAAAAAATTTCATAGGCTTCTCTTAATTTAAATAATTTAAATATTAGTAAGTAAAAACAAGGAAGTACCAATTAGTTTCCACACAGCTTTAACTATCAAACGTACTAATTTTGATTTCCCTGTTTAGTTCTGTAAGGGTACAACCAATTTTTGTAAAAGATATAGCAGCATAACATTAATTTATCATTATCATTTATGTAATTCGGATAATGCATGCTTCGTGTTCCTTTGGCGAAGAGTCCTTTTGGTGCAAACCATCATTAAAATTGGAGCTACAAAATTGTGTCTTATATAAGGCCCAATAGTTACCCAATATATACTTTCTAGGAGTGTTTGTTTTTGAGTAATGTATGAAATTTGAAAAAAACTATATGAGAAGTGTCCTTTTCGCGCAACCGATTGCATCCAAAAAGGGAGGTGCACAACTAGGTCTTATAAGAGTCTCAAATACCAAATTTTAAGTTTCTACGATTCTCCGTTTTTAAGTTATTGAGGATACATACATACGTACAGGCGTACATACGTACATACGTACACACGTAAATACGTACATACGTACACACGTCACGACCAAACTAGTCAAAATGGACTCCGCGATGGTAAAAATGTTTGTTACCATCAAAATCTCAATATCGAAATTTTTCATGATTACAATACTTTCTTGTATTTACTACGTATACAAGGAAGTAAAAAGAACCGCAAGTATAGAAAAAATGCAATGCGTAAAATGAAAATTCCACATATCAAATGTAGAACATCTGATTGCGAAATTAATATTAATAAAATATTAATTTCGCGAATTATGAAATTTTAAAGTTGCGACATACGACTGACTGACGCACTTCAGTGCCGTCACCTGACGACGCCAAAGTTAATGCGAAAGCTAGAGATTGATTTTAAGTTAGCAGTTTACAAAACGTAGAAGATAAGAGAAGCTTAGTCATTTTGGAAGCGACCGGTAGTGGTTGCTAGTGGAGTAGTAGTGAAGTAATCTTTACAACGAACGAAGGTCGTCAGTTAATTTAAAAATAGTATTTTGGATAAGTAATTTCAGAAGTGTACAGTTGTTAAGTGATAAGTGTAAATAAAATTGAAGTTGAAAAGAAACTTGAAGCGAAGGCATATTGGTGTTCTCATTGGGACGAGACCTTCACCACAATAGGGTAGTGAAGGTGAAAATGGAATTCTGCTATAGCAGAATGGAAGCATCCGATTCATCGGTTAGCTCGATAGAAATGCTGGAAACGAAGATCAGCATTGTGGAAGTAACCCAAAAAAGGCGGAGCTTTAACCACATTGATTGCAGTTCTCTGCATGCTTGTTGTGCTACCAGTAGCTATAGCTGCGCCATTCGTCGTAACAAGATGTGATACGACACCAGGGATTAATTTCGAAGTATTGGGAACCGTGAAGCTTAAGACTGCTGAGTGAAATCTAATCGCCTTTTTCGATCTCAAGCGCCTGCAAACTTGTTTAGAAGCGTTTGAAAGAGAAACATCGTCGATAAGCAGAGTATGCAAAAATATGAATAATTATACAAATTGTGATTCGCTAAAGGATCAATTCCTCCTAGATCTTGACCAACTGAAGTCTAACAATAAGATAATGACGTCGAGACGAAAAAGGAGAGCTGTAAATCTGATTGGCTATCACCAATAAACTTTTTGGAGTTTTAAGGCAAGCAGTGAGGTTTTCAGATTTTCACCTTTCTGCCACTTCAGCTAGTAATCATCATCAGAACTGAAACAGAAACAAACCGCCATACTTTCAATTCTCAATGATGTCAATCATGGGAAAATTCACCCATTGGTGCTCTAGCCCATCCAACTAACAGAATAAATAAGATCAAAAATCATTTCCATTAAACGATGATAGAAAATTTCGATAATTTAACCTTATCCCCATACCAGGATTGACACACAGCATGCTAATTGTCTCGACACTATCTACGAAGTATTTGGCAATTTCACTTCATCGAGATGTCTACTTTCCAACAAATGCTACGCTGGATCCAGTCATGTGCAATGGTGGACGACAATACGTATTTATGCCATAATGTAAGAACAACATACCGTCAAGGATCTGGTGTATGTGCGTGCGAGATAGGATTCTTTGATGAATATCTTTTATTATATATATTTACAGTACAATGTTTATTATAAAGTGATGTCGAATATAAAAGAAAGTGTGAAATAAAGTTTACGTGTTGACTTGTTGACGGCTGACAATCAAGAGGAAAAATCAGAAGTCTGCTCACTGACAAATGACACACATAAGTGATGCCAGATTGATGTATTTCAACACACCCCCTCAACACTTATGTTTTCCATTAATTTCAAACCTAGACCAGATACGCAACGGTTATGAGTACTCTTTGGCAATGACTTCGTTAGTATGTCTGCAATCATTTCTTGAGTAGGTACGTGCTTAATACCAAACATCAAATGTTCACAAAATCACAAAATGAGAAATCACAAAATGATGTCTCATATGAATATGTTTGGTACGCGCATGCAACACATTGTCATTCGCCAAACATTGAGCTCCTCTATTGTCGACGAATATGGTGATATTCCGGGTCAAATCTATCAGATTGAGTTCCTGCAGCAAGTTTCTTATATAGATAGCCTCTTTAGCTGCCTCAGCCAAGCTGACGTACTCAGCCTCGGTTGATGAGAGAGCCACTGTTTTTTTTTTTTTTGTGATTTCCAGCTTATGGCAGCGCCGCTAAGAAGGAAAACATATCCTGTGTAAGATCGACGATCGCGAAGGCATCCTGCCCAATCAGCATCTGCATATCCTTTAATAGGTTCATTGGTTTTCGAATATGTTAGTCCGACTTGCATGGAACCAGATAAATAACGAAGAACTCTTTTGGCCACTATCCAATGACTCTTATTGGGATTATTTACAAACTGTGCCAATTTCGCTACGATGTGGGAAATATCGGGCCTTGTTGCCACTGATATATACATTAGTGCACCAACCAATGTTCGATAAGGATAGACTTTATCTAAAATTTTGTTAGAATCGTTCAGCAGATGCACATTAACTTTTACTGGTGTTGCAATAGGATTACATCCGTTCATACCAATCCTTTTTAATAAGCCCTTGATGTAATTAGTTTGCTTTAATTCGATTTTATTCTTTGTTTGTGCTATCTCAAGGCCTAAACAATAGCGTGCCAATCCTAAATCTTTAATATCAAATTCTTCGAGTAACCTTTTCTTTATATAGTCTATATTGTTTTTATCTTTAGCAGCCACAAGGATGTCGTCAACATAAAGCACAACAATTATTAAATCATTACCATCAAAACGATAAAAACAACATGGTTCATTGATTAAGGCTTTCAGTCCTAGGTTGACGAGTTTTTCTCTAATTTTCGCATACCATTGGCGACCTGCCTGTTTCAAGCCGTAAATTGCTTTCTTTAACCGGCAAATATTACCTCCACCTTCAATAGCTTTGAGCATCTTATTCGCTTTAATACCAATGTCTGAACTTTCGCTATATTTGAATTTGATGCGATGCAAAAATTTAGCTAAGAAATATGGGATCTCCATTATGACTTGCTCCTCAAGAGACCCTTTAAATATGCCGCAACTACGTCAAATTGCCAAATCTTTAAATTGAATTGCACGGACAATGCTAACAATAATCTAATTGTTTCCAATCTTGCTACTGGCGCATATGTATGATGATAATCAATGCCATATCTTTGGCTATAACTTTTTGCAACCAAGCGCGCTTTACGCTTCTCAATTTCGCCATGTGCGTTGTATTTATTGGATAAAACTAAACGACACCCAATGGGTTTCTCACCGGAGTTTTGTTCAGCAATCGACCACGTCTCATTCTTTAAATGGTTCAATATCTCACTCTCAATTGCTTCGTTCCACTCTTCCTTTTCAGCACTCGCTAACGCATCATCTATACTAATTTCTGCTGCCCAGCAAATAACGCATCCTCAAATTGATCGTCATCAACATCACTGGATTGATTATCATCGTCAACATCTGTTATAACGGGCAACTTTTCTGGTGATCGCGGTCGTAGATTGTAATATTTCTTGGGGCGCCCTCTGTTTCCTGTCCGGAGTAGTTTTGGTCGACCAGGAGCTCTGCATGTATCACTTGATGCTTCTTGTTCACCAGAAGATTGGCAATGATCTTCGTACTATTCATTCGACAACTCGACTGGTATAAAAGCCTCTCTTGAATCACTGCACTCTTGCTCGACATACGGAAACACATCTTCTATACTGCGATCCGGTAATTTAACAACATCGTTCTCTAGAAATTTAACATCACGTGAATATATTATTTTTCTTGATTCAGGAACCCATATTCTATATCCCTTTCTATCATTAGGATAACCCGTAAATATACCTTCATTCGCACGTTGACAAAGCTTATCTTTATTGGGATCTTTGTTTAAAAACATTACTTTTGATCCAAAAATTCGTAGGTGTTTAAGTTCCGGTTTCTTCTCATACCATAGCTCATATGGAACGTTCCCATCTAAACCATTTGTAGGACACCTATTGCGGATGTAGGCAGCAGCTGCAACAGCATCCGCCCAAAACGATGAACTTAAACCTGCTTGTAACAACAGACACCTGGCCATATCAATAAGTGTTCTATTGAGCCGTTCCGCCACTCCATTTTGTTGCGGAGTATGGGGATTTGTTAATCTGCGCTCAATTCCTTCTTTCGCAAGATAATTATCAAAAATAGTATTACAATACTCACGTCCATTATCAGATTGCAAACGTTTAATCCTTTTTCCACTGCTCTTTTCAACCAATTTTTGATATTTTAGAAACGCATTAAATACGTCACTTTTATGCCTCAAAAAATACACGTAACAATAACGAGTTTTCTCATCGGTAAATGTGACGAAAAATTTTGTGCGTCCCGTACTCTCTGTTCTGAACGGACCTACAACATCAGAATGTATTATCTCCAACTTATCTGAATTAGGTTCTCGACCCTTGGGGAAATGTCTAGAAGTCATCTTTCATTTTATGCACACTTCGCAGTTGGATATGCTCTCCATGTCACTTACATTAAAAGTAGGCAAAATCCCATTTCTACTTAACTTTAGCATGTCTTTTGAGTTTAGATGTCCTAGTCGGGCATGCCAAATAGTCATTTTCGATGACATAAATTTAGCAGCCAAGCAATAATGATTTTCTTCTACAAAATACAGATCACCTTTTCTCACAGCCATCAGCAAGATCTGTCCATTGTGATCTCTAATGCATGCACTGTTCTTACGAAAACTGACCTCATAGTCTTGATTGGTGATTCTTGCTACAGATATCAAATTGACTCTGAGATCCGGAACAAATAGCGTGTTCTTAAGTTCTAGCGACACATCACCTGTCCGACCTTCAACTGACATCTGTACTATGCCTTTACCATTCACTTCAGCACTTGTGTGATTTGCTAAGTTTAAACTTGTTTCCGGAGCTTGATTTAAGGATTTGAATCGATTGCTATCTCCATATACATGCGTAGTGCAACCACTATCTAACCAAGATGTATATTTTTCACTCGTATCAGCTACACTTTTTCTAGCAATTACGTGACTCGCTGCAAAAGACACATTGACATCTCTTTGTTTCTTAACTTTATTTAAGTCGAATTTCTTCGTATAACACGTATTACTCTTATGACCCTTGATGCCACATTTAAAGCATTTTACAACCGATGCTTTGTTAAACTTATCTGTACAGTCCTTTGCTTTGTGACCTGAACTACCACACTTAAAACATTTTAGAGATCGATCCTCTATCTTAAATTCTTTCTCATTAGGTCTCGCTGCCAATGCTATTACTGCTCCACCCTTTACCTGGTTACGTGCATCACATTCTTCTATAATTTTAATCTTGAGGATCTCCGCTGAAGGTAAGTTGTCACGCGACTCAATCGCACACCGAAAGTTTTCAAATGATGTTGGGAGGCTATATAGCAGCATTATAGTTAATAACTCACCATTAATTTCTACTTTCATGCCTTCTAATTTATCCACGACGTCGAAATACTTGGCGATGTGCTCCCGAACATCACCTCCTTCTTCAAGTTTCAGAATCATCAGCTGCTTCAGCAACGCAGCCTTTCGAGCAGGACCCTTTGAAGCATACACCGATTCAAGCTTTAACCACACGTCACGTGCAGATGCACAGCTTCGGATTTGTTTCAACTCTGATGGTTGCATCGATAAAACTAGGTCCGCTTTAGCCTTTTTATCTTTTACTTGCCAATCAATAGCGCCCTCTCCTTCGGGTTTTATTTTTTCACCCGTTACATATTCCCATAAATCGTTTTTCGTCAAAAGTGCCTCAATTTGAAGGCTCCACGTGTCGTAATTGTCTTTGGACAATAACTCAAACCTTACAGCAGACATTGCAGCCATTTTCTTTGAACCCGATGCTAAATCCACGAAAATCTGATGAATCTGATTTGGTTAAATGATTTTCTATATTAGGGAGCTGGGCCCATAACCTGATGAATATCTTTTATTATATATATTTACAGTACAATGTTTATTATAAAGTGATGTCGAATATAAAAGAAAGTGTGAAATAAAGTTTACGTGTTGACTTGTTGACGGCTGACAATCAAGAGGAAAAATCAGAAGTCCGCTCACTGACAGATGACACACATAAGTGATGCCAGATTGATGTATTTCAACATTCTTCAATAAAGATACTAATTTGGACGGTGAATATACAGAATTTAAGGGTGATCTATTGTGGAAACCGATGATAAGAACGAACAAATGGATCTTCGCAACGAAAACACCAGTGCAAGTAAATGCCGTATGTGGGTCAGAGTCATTACAGTTAATTTTGTCCAGCATTGGTTGTCAAAACCTGCAGCCAAACTGCATAATTAAAAGCAACCAAATAACAGTTCACAGCTGTTCAACAATAGCATAGCGATTTCCTACACAAGCTTGGCAGAAATCAAAACCAACGAGACAGTCGATTTTTTTTAATCATACGTCACTTTGTCATTTCATATCTGAAATTGACGAGCTACCTTCAGAAGCAGTTAGAAAAACAGGGGAAAGCCGTCATGCATCAGCTAACCAAAAACGACCACCAACAATTTGTTATCGGGTACTTGTCTTTGAGTATTGGAATAGCTGTAGCGATTGGTTTGTTGTGGAATTGGATACGATAAGAACGGTGCCCCAAACGCCGCCGCGTCGCAATCAACCATTTGAAGTTGTTGCAGAATATCTTTGTGCAACAGGTGGAGGATGTTCAGAGTACCTGTGTCTGTACAAAAATTGCAGTTCAACAACACACAGGAACTAGAACTCCAAGTTAACGGCCGCTCATCAAAATATGCTGACCAGCAAAAAGGGATGGTTGAACGACTAACCGTAACAAAAGAGCGAAGTGTTAATAATGTCTCTTAGACTAGCATCACAGCCAAGTAATATACAGATGACGAATGCAGAACAAAAAAATTTGTCGGAAAAATTTTGCATTAGACAGCCAAAAACTTACATGAAGTTAAAGCTAAATTTAGTTGCGAATCTGGAGTAAAAGTTTGCTTATCAAAGCTATCAGAAGAACTCACTCGCTCACGCATTCAGCGAGATCTGTTATAGCTGAAACAATTGTTGTGTATGCGAGGAACTGTTTTGTATAGTTGTGTGTGTAGTTAATTTCTTCCATCGAAAATATTTTTCTATTTCTTGAGGTTTTGATGGTTTTCAAGCAGATCTATACTTCTGGTTTGCGTTGGTTGGTTTATTCAATTGGTTTATTTCAATGTATAAAATTTACTTTTAAAAGTTTAGTAATGATACATTTTTTATGCCCTTTCAGTTAATTCCATTCTTTGATGAACTATGCCACAAGAATTTTGTCATATAATTGCAGTTTACATGCTATTATGAAACTTGCATTTTGAGAATTGTAGCGGATTTTTTGCAGAATGTTTTTGTTCTGCATTCTTCGTCTGTATATTATTTGTCTGTGCTAATGTGCTGTTTCCCTAAACACGATTTAGTTGGATTTCGGCCTAATCCGCTTTGTCTCTTTCTACAAGTAATAGGCTAGAGCGGCTACACCACATTATATACTGGCATTTATTTTAGTGCACATTTACTTGTTGAGAAAAGAGGTTGTGTTTTCCTTGTTTTTGCTTTTTCACGGTGTTTTTACGTATTTTTTCAGAAAGTTCTTTACTTCTTGCCTCTGATATTTTTATATGTTCCCAATTTATGTTTATGAATTATTTTGTTTATTAACTCGACTATTAATCCGATTACCCAAAGTGCCAAGATAGATTTACATTTTTATGTAAACAGGCTATTAACTCGATTGAAATTATTGATGTATGATCTTGTTGAAATCCAAAAAGCAAAGTAGATTTCAGAGTTTTCATCTCGGGTTCGAAATTACAGACCACTAGCTTTGCCTCTTTCTACAATTAATACGGTAGAGCGGCTAGAACACATTTGGGCATTTATTTTAGTGCACATTTGTTTGTTAAGGAAAGAGGTTGTGTGTTCCTAGTTTTTGCGTTTTCGTGGTTGTTTTACGTATTTTTTCAGAAAGTTCTGGCCTCTGATATTTTTATATATGATATGAATTGTTGTTATGTTTCCTATTTAAGTTTATGAATTACTTTGGTAATAAATTTTTATCTACAAAAAGGACATAACATTCAAGATTAGTAATGGCATCGTCTTTTTTTAAGAAATTTTAACATATTGGCATACTAAAATTCAATGAAATTCTGCAAACACAAAATTTTTTCAATAGCTAAATCTGAAACTTTTACGTAAGCTGAGTTTTCACTTTCAAAAAAAATAGTCTTCTCTGATGAAATTTAATTATTATTTCCACGATTTGAGAAAAGAGGAAAGGTTTTTATTCCGTCGTTACAGCAGAGAAGGCGGTGTTATGGTCTGGGGACAATATATTATTATTATGGGGTAATAGATCTAGAATTTCAAACCGCGAAAATGACATAAAATTCCTATAAAAAGTGATTCTACAAGCTGCATTTGCAAAACTCACGAACATGTTTGGACTTACCAGCAGGATAATGCACCAAACACACACAGCAAGAATAGTTAAAACCTGGATTAGTGAGCAAAATGTCGGATTACTATCATGGCCACCATACTCGACGGATTTGAATATTATGGAATATGTTTGGGAATGGTTATCTAGCAAAATATACGAGTCTGGACCGCAATTCGATGGCCGCGAATCAATAATTGCTGCAAGTAAATCGGCATGGTCTGAAATAACTTTACAGTACATAGTAAATTTGTACGAATTTCTACCAAATCGACTTTTTGAAACAATGGCGGATGTACGCATTGTTAAAACTGGTTCTTCAATAAATACAAATGTATATAAATTTTTTTATTCCTAAGTAATTTCTTCTTCTTGCTTTAATTTTTAAGCGCACCTATTCAAGTGAAGCGAGAATAATTCACAATATTTCAATGTAATTCGTAAAAGAGGACCTACTAAACATAACGGTACTTTTGAACAATTTTGCTTTTTACGCTCGTTTTTATACCCTACATCCGAAGGAATGAGGGTATATTCACTTTGTGCTTCCGTGTGTAACGCATTAAAGGAGGCGTGGCAGGTATGGAAAAGTATATATATTCTTGATCAGTGTCACCTCCTGAGTCGATTTAGCCATGTCCGTAGTCTGTCTGTCTGTCTGTCTGTATGTCTGTGGAAATCACGATTACAGGAGAACGAATTAAGCTATCGCGATGAAATTTTGCACGTATATTCTTTGTCATCCGAAACTCTGTGGGATTGAAAATGGGACAAATCGGTGCAGCGCCACGCCTACTTTTTTAACAAATACTAATTCTTTCAACAATATTTCAACTTGTAGACTTAGTTTTGAGCTTCAATTTTGTTTCCGAATACATCGGTACAGGTAGATTAAATTTTTAAAAAAAATGGGCGTGTCCGCCCACGAACATTTTGATACGGAAATTTAAGAAAATCGGACTATTTAAATAAATCGGAAATATGTATAAATATGTATAATAAAGGTTGCTGGGATGTAGGGTATATAAGCTTCGGTCTGACCGAAGGTACCCTTACTAGTTATTATTGTCATGTCTTTAAAAAAAAGCCGAACAGAAGCCCGTTTCTGCACATTATTTTGAGCGCAAAAAGCTTAGACAGTAATAAACTAGTAAAGATGTTGTGTACAACCGGGCTGTAGCCGAAATACCCTACACCTTAAAGCTGCATATATACTCGTATATATAAGATATATAAGAGAAACTATAATTATATCTGCTTAACTATTTCTGTGCGTTACAAACACCGGTACTAAGTGCGTTTACTCTCAAAATTTAGGTGTATGGTATAAAAATATATAGCAATACTGGGTGGATGGGTAAAAAGTAGGCGTGGCCCGACCATTTTTTCCCAACAGAATATTATTGGTTCACAAACTACAATATTATGTACACCATTATTCAGGAAATATATACTTTTCAATACAATCCATGTTAAACCCTCCATGACCTATGTAAACTAAAAGTGAGCGGATCACGCCCATATTTGGCATATTAACTGGAAGCATTAGTCTAAACCTACATATAAAATTTTCTTGTCTTCTCTCAAAAAGTGATGCTGATATGGACTTTTTTAATAGGCAAAACAGAGGTACATGCACTCTCGATATAAAAAGTTGGCGTGGTCCTTGGGCGATTTTGCCCATTTTCAATACGAAACACCCCAACATAGCAACGAATATTTTTGCCAAATTTCATTTTGAAATCTTAATCCGTTCTCCTGTGATCGTGATTTCAACGGACAGACAGACACACAGACAGACGGACAGACATCGTTATTTCAATTTTGGTGGTGATGCTGATCAAGAATATATATACTTTTCCATACCTATCTTGTCTAGTTCTATGCGTTACACACTCCAGTAGAAAGTGAATATACCCTCAACCTTAAGGTCTAGGGTATAAAAATCGTGCACCTATTCAAGTGACGCGCAGTGTATATAGTTATGTCTTACACGTGACGTAGTGACGTGTTTATTATGCGTATAAAATCCAAGTAAATAATTGGTTTCCGTTTACAAAGCTAAATGATCGTTAATATTTGATGACTTTTATTTCTGGCATAAAAAATACCATGCAGAATTTTTTAACGCTTTGTCGTTGCATATATTATACAACCTTTTATTTCATCAATGATCGTAGTTCATATGGAAGACTTTAAAGTATTTGGTTGGCTGCATTTTTAACTTATCCAGTTTTAACTTATTAATTTTTAACTTAATCCAGTCCTTATTAAATCACTTCAATAGTTTTTTTTTACTTATTTATGTGAATACAAAAATAAATTATACATCTTTTCTGAAAATATTTTATAAATCGAGGTTATGAATTATTATTATTTTATTCAGCGGCAAAAGTAAGGTTTAGGGGTCTAGGCCGTGCGTAATTTTTGGCCAAATTTACCGTTATTTTACTGTTGCTGGTACCGTTAGTTCTTGGAGTCCGCTGGCAAATTCCCGGAATCGGTCGCCATTTTGGATTTATGGGCGTGTCAAGGTCAAACATTAAAAGGTCAATAACTCCGGAAATATTCAACCTATATAGTCGATATGGGTACCGAATGAAAGCTATTTTTAATGGCTTTATTTCCGCTGAACAAGCCAAAGCTGTAATTGTAAAAGCTTAGAAGTTATTGGCAATTAATTGATTTTCCGTGTAAACAAAAGCCGTTTTCTTGGAAATTTGATTCGCAAGGTATAACGGTAAATGTAAAATTCAGTAAGAGTGTTCTTTTACCTTTCTAACGATGTATAATATGATATACGTCTTGTGTTTACTTTTGGAGATATAGTTTGAAATAAGTAGGGAGTCTACTCATTCAGTATAATTAGTAGTCAGTGATGTCAGCATTTGCAGAAGCAATGGCAAAAGTAGCGCCGCAGGCGAAAAATTTTGACCAAAAATCGCGCGATTTTTGTTAAAAATTTTTCATTTTAGAAAGCAACAACAACTATATCGCCGCATGCGAAAAATTTTTAACAAAAATCGCGCGAGCAAAAAAAAACTAAGTTCTGAAGTGACTTGCGTTTAAACTTAATTATCTTCAAAACTATTAAAAATATAAAAATAAAGGTTAAAACTAAAAAAATAGCTCTCAAAAGTAGCTTTCAAATGACACCTCGTCCACTTCAATACACCTCATACTTTAGATGTTATCGCCAAAGTCTAATATTCGGCCTTGCCACGCCCACAAAAACGCCCACTACCATGAAATGGTATCTAAGAGTGGAATAGTATAGGCCAGTGTACAAAGTACAATTTTGGTATCACACACTTTTGGCAATTTCGACCTGTAATAGTATCATTAAATTGCTTATCTCTTCACCTCCGAAAAACAAGAACTAAAATTACGTAAACCTTTAACGTTGATTGAAACTATGTATTTTCAATAAACTTTGTTCAATTGCCTCGCCGTAGGTCTTTCTAGTTCATGAACTTGAACCATATGTAGCGACCTTAATACTCACCGTTTGACTTCCAGAGCCCTCAATGACGTAGCTGCGCAGAACGAAAAAACTTTTTGTTGTTGATTGGCCTAATCTTGTTTTCTATCATTCTTGGTAGTAGTAGAAGTAGTCCTAAGGGTATCATTTCCTATTACGTACGAAAGTATTATTATACATATGTACGCCATGCCGGCGTTAGCGAAACTGCCAAGATTGGCATATCTTAAAATTTCCGTACGTCGATTAGTTTCTGTTTGCTCTACACGACAGAGAAATCGTCTTTTCTGTACACCAAAACAGCTATTAAGGCCTGCACGTAAATTACCATCAAATTTTTTGAACGATCGTCAATTGTACGTCAGGCAATCTGCCGTAACAAAAACAGAAGAGAAAACTGCGCTTCGTTTTATGTTCGAACGGGAATGGAAATGATGCCCTTCAAAGTCACCTTCAATGTTGACATGTTACAGGTTCATAATCTATTTACATATGTAATGATTCCATCCCCATACAATATATACATATGTATGTACATATGTAAGTAAAAATGAATAGGAAATTAAAACTCAACTCCACTGCGAAACTAGAAGAGCTCAACACTTTGACCTTTAAACGACTCCTACATGACCTCGACACGCCCCATAATCCAAATAACGGACACGCAACTTATTAAAACCCACAATTTCAAATAAAAACAGTAAAAAATAGCTGTACAAAAAAATATGAAAATAGTCAAAATCCCGTAAGGCACATTTGCTCCCCAAAATTAGTTAATTATTGATTAGTGTCTCTTTAAACCCTTAATTTTTTAAACCTTTACCTTTAAACCAGAATGAAACTTTATTTGATTGGATTTCGATGATGAGTCACATTCCCCCTAATAAAAATCTACGTGGAAAACGCCATTTTGTAAAGCGATATTTCGTGAAGCAATTTTTCTAGCAAAAAACATAGCTTAAAATAAAAGTACTATTACTTACCTATAGTTATTTATCACAAAATGAATTAAAAACTTCGAGTTTGTGATACGTTTATGTATATATAGTTTTTATACTTATAATCTCAGAGTTCACTCCAATTTAAAATATAAATTCTAACTGAAAATATGAAGAGCACAAAAAGACTGTTCACAACAATCCCAATAAAAAAGGCAACTGGAAACTGAATTTTATCTTTAACTGCTCGAAACCATGCAAGCGACGGTGAAACAGAAACGAGCGTGAAATTAGCAACGAAAAGGTTAGCAACGATTTTTAGGGTGGTTTATTTGTGGATGCTATTTTTGAGACAAATAATCTCAGGTGCTAATTCACAAGTACGCGTTTGACGCCTTAAGGTACAGTCAAACAGGACGCGATAAAAAATCTCCGCCCGGCGTAGATATCGCTTGGTATGTCAGACAGAGCGCGGCACAGCGTGCAATTATACTAGTCAGCTGTTCGTGGCTGTGAATAGTAGAATGCCGTACTGGTAATAAATGATTTCATTGCATGGGATTTGTCACTTTCGCTGGGGAATTTTTTGATGTGATATGAAAAATTTCTCAGGAAAAAATATTTCTTATTTGTATGGGCATATTTCAAATGCAAACATTTCATCGAAACAATGTTGGAATTGTTATTAGGTCAAAAATCTATATATTCATTTTTATATATGCATTTTCGAATAAATTTAACAAAAAAACGAAAAAAAAAAATTAAAAAAGCAACACAAAAACACAAACGTAAAGCTCAACAGATGGCAACACAAAATATTGCAGTTCCAATAATTTTTATACTCACACTCTTGAAAAACACACATACTTATACAAGAATCTGTAAAATTTCACAACGCTCTACTCGGCGGAAAAAACGCCCAGGTGCGCGTTAGCGTTTACACCGAGGTGCGCGTTTTCTGTTTGACTTTCGCCATAAGAACGTGTGTGTTACAACTCCCAAAACTACTGCTCCGCCCGGCGTGGCGTAAATATTCGTTCTGTTTGACAGCCACTTTAAGGTACGGTCAAACAGAACGCGTTAATCAATCTCCGCCTGGCGTAGATATCGCTTGGTATGTCAGACAGAGCGCGTCACCGCGTGCAACTATACAAGTCAGCTGTTCGTGTCTGTGAATAGTAGAATGCCGTACTGATAATAAATGATTTCATTGCTTGGGATTTGTCACTTTCGCTAGGGAATTTTCTGATGTGATATGAAAAATTTCTCAGGGAAAAATACCTTTTATTTATATGGGCACATTTCAAATGCAAACATTTCATCGAAACATTAGTGCAGGAAATCTTTTCAATAATTAATTACTAGAGAGAACTACAAAAACAGAATTTAACAAAGTAACGCAAAATAAGGTGTACACAGCTCAACAGATGGCAACGCAATAAATTGCAGTTCCAAAAATTTTTATACTCATGCTCTTAAAATACACACATACTTATACAAGAATCTGTAAAATTTCACAACGCTCTACTCGGCAGAAAAAACGCCCGGGTGCGCGTTAGAGTTTACGCCGAGGTGCGCGTTTTCTGTTTGACTTACGCCATAAGAACGTGTGTGTTACAACACACAAAACTGCAAAAACGCCCGGTGTGGCGTTAATAACGCGTTCTGTTTGACCGTACCTTTAGACGACAAATGTCGTCTTCAGGTACCCAGAAGTGCGACGCCGTCTCTCATATGTCGGAAAAACATCTGTTCCGAAGCCGAAGGCGACAAAAACGTAAGAAAGGTGTATTCACAAGTATGCCAGACGACGCCTTTTGATTAGTTAAGTGACGCTTTTAAGGCGACAGCTATTTAGGTGTCGCCTTAGGTGTCGCTTCAATTAAAACACATTATTTTGTTTACTGCATTTTGTATGAAAAAAAAAAAACATAGCTGTAAAGCTAATGGTAATTTTTTCCTAATTATTTATGGATATGTAGAAAAATGGTATAGTAGTTATAGTTCTTATGTTTTTATATATTATGCGATGTATATGAGAACATTTGAATATATAATAGTATTTACTTTTTGAAAATAATACATCTTCCTATTCGGTTAACATTGTCGCCATAGCGGCTTGTTAAGGTATGATAGGTATTATTATTTAAAAATCTACTCCCATCGTTTGCAAACGAAAACCTTGATTAACGATCCATGTTCCGTTATTTTCCAAGGACTTCGAAAACCACATTTAAAATATTTATAGTGATTTTGTGAAAGATTTATAATGGAGCCAAAAAGAAGGGGTAAAGTTTTAAATATATTAGCTATTACATAAATGTTAAAATATTTTCTGCATTATAGTTATATTTTTACAACTGGAAAGAAGTACCTATAGTAATATCTTCTACGAGATATTATGCTAAGGCATCCATAATATCCAATATTTTTACGTTATTAGCACTTGTTAATTTTCAACTATGGAATTCGAGGAAATATACATGAATCTATAAACTGAATCAGAGTTGCACGCCAAAAAAATTTAAGCAAAATCTGTATAAATTCTTGCTTCAATAATTCCGAAAAATCTCAGAAAATAAGTAAATTATATAGGTTCAAATTAATTCTTTCACCTATTCTGTATCATAAGTATATTTAGCAAGCAAAAGTTGTTAAAAAAACATTAATTTTATAGCTTGATGTATTTTCCTCATAGATTTTTAATAATTAAACACAGCTTAAATGCTAAAAAATTTTATTGGCAACACCACCTTTCACTAAATGCCGAACAGCTTACGAGTAGGGGTTAATGCGAGGTAATAGTATTTTCACACGGAGGCTGAAAAGTCACTTTTCAGCTATTTTTCGACTTTTCGCTGAAAAGTTGCCGAAAAGCAACTTTTTGTCCATACAAAAACTGTCAAACGGAAAGCTGTTGAAATGCAACTTTTCGTTGAAAAGCCAGCAAAAGTCAGTTTGCGACTCTGGTTTTTACTACGTTTTGTTCCATTCAATTTCATTCCCACAGCTGGTTATGAAAACGAGTACGAATTGGACCAATATTCGATTGATTCCATTGTATTCAAGATTGACTGGTCCAGACAATTTCAACGATATTTCAAGGATTTCAGAAGATATGGAAGCTTTCAAGCGAAAATATAATACCCTGTTTACATAAAAATATTTAATCCGATTAAGCTGTTCGAAAACTGATGAGCTTTCTGAGTGTTCCCATACATAATCCGGTCAAGCAAAGTAGGTGTTTTGTTATTGCTTTGTTTTGTTTGGTGTAGTTGAGCTTTTACCATGTGTGTGGACATATGTGCTAATAGTTTGTCGCCTGTAATTGTCCCTTTCTAACACATTGGCACTAGACAAGGAGAAGCATAAGTTCCTATAATTCCGAACTTCGAACCTGAGTTGCAAACTAAAATGTGAAGCTAAAACCCAAAAGCATTTCGGTTTAGCGCTGGAATTGCAACAACAATTTCAATGGTATTTAAAAAGTTTACGAGTGGTTTTAGGTCCTAAAAAGTTTTACTTCCAATTTCTGGAAAAACCATTTTATGTAAACGCGGTATTAGAAGAGGGTGGAATGGTGCGAGAGGACGGAGAGCTACTTAGTTGACCTCTGGATGGAAAAAAACGGGGAGCTAAGAGGCCAACGAAAAAATAGCCACATTTATGCCGTCATGTCCGAGGAGCTTCAGGTGCGTGGGGTGGCAGTAACTCCCTTTGAGATAAAGTCCAAAATAAGCAATCTCACAACCAAATATCGGTAACTAGAAAATACATTTGTATCATTTGTTTGTCCTATAATTATAATTATTGTTGCAAAAAAGAAAAGGCTGCAATGGGCGTATCGGGTGGAAGTCCGTCGGTGTGGCCACTGTTCGACAGAATTAATTTAATTTTGGGTAGCAGTAAGTTAAGTTAGTTAGTAAGTTTTTGGTAGCATCAATTCGGACGCTGTCTGTATAGAAAGTTTAGAAGGTATGTTTTATTTATTTATTATGCAACAATTTACAATTTAAATTTTCTAGATGATATTTATGTGCCACCGACATCGCCTATAGTTGAGAGACCGATAACGCCGGTAGAAGAATCTGCCTCCATGTCTTCGTCCTCTAACGCCAAAACACCGTCTATAGAGCCTTCATCATCAGAGGTGGCCGATTCACCGTGGTCTTCGGACTCTGCTGCAAAAAGACAAAAACGGAATGTTCAGAAGGATCTTTTGAACATCTACAAAGGCAATTCGGAGCGAATCGACGCTCATCTGAAACAATTGCACACGGATAGCGAGAAACTGCTCGCGTTAGAGGAGAAAAAGGTGGCTTTGCTCCAGAGACACCAACAGAGTGTCACGGAGCACAATGAAAGCGATGGTGCTTTTAAAGCGAAGCTGCTAGAGTTGCTTTCCACGGCAATAAACAATATATAATAATCAATAAATGTATTGAAGACGTATTGAAGATGTATTGAAGATGTATTGAAATATTAATTTACTCTCCATAATAGGAAGTCAGTGCTCATCACATTGGAGTGCATTTTTTCCCGATATGCAGCTATTGAGCTGTCCAAGCTCTGTTCTAATACAATGTCCCTATATACACCATCACTGTTACTTGCAAGATATGCTTCCAGCAGCACAACACAGTCCTTAAAGGACATTTTTATATAAATATTTTTGCAAATTTGCTTTATTAACAAACACGAAATTCAAAACACAAAACTTTCTTCGGCTTTTGATAGCTGTCATCGAAAAGTCAGTGTAGTCATTGGAACGCTAAATTATTGAACTTTGAAAAGTTGCTGAAAAGTTAACTTTTCAGACTCCGTGTGAACGTTGTATAAGATAGAGTCGCCTTTGGCAAAGGCGTACTTGTGAATTCAACTTTTAGAAAAACGCGTCTCTCAAAACGTCGCCGCCTTAAGGCGACACGCGTACTTGAGAATTAGCACCTTAATTTTCAAAAATTCACTCCATCTCGTTTTATCCTCAAACTTGGTAGGTTCAGTTACAGTTAGGATTAAATTACAGTTACACGAACTCCAAATGCCCTAAAATGAAATGCTCCAAATGCCCTAAAACGAAATGCTTTGAACATATCAGAGTCGCAAACAGGTGAATCATCTTCTTCCTGGAACACGTTCATGACAAAAAATTAACCATATAGAAATAGTAGAAATGTATGTGAATTGGGTGAAAAAAGTCGAAAATTTGCAAATTTTGGAAACCGGTACCTTAAATCATACCTACATTTATATGTATAAAAAGTATGCCATGATTAATTGTTTGCATCTCTTTTCAACTTATTGGCACTCGACAAGGATAAGCATAAGTTCCAAGTAATTCCGAACTTCGAACATGAGTTGCAAACTAAAAATGGGAAGCTAAATCCCAAAAGCATTTCAGTTTAGCGTTGGAATTGCAACAACAATTTTATTGGTATTTAAAAAGTTTACGAGCGATTTAAGGTCTTAACAATTTTTACTTCCAATTTCTGGAAAAACCATTTTATGTAAACGCGGTATTATCTATCTTACAGAAGAAATTTTTCTCCTTTTTTTTTGATCCAAACATAATTTTTCTATGTAGTTTCGTTCTCCACATGTACAGAATATAGAATCAAGTAGAAAAATATACAATCTAATTCTAATTTAGATGTAGATAATTCTAGATAAACTAAAAAAAATATGTGAAAAAAATTACAGAATGTTTAAGTACCGTTTATTATTATTTTTGAATTATTTATGATGTTATGATACTTCATTGTTTTCTGCATTTTTTCAAGTATGCAATGAGCAAGATAACTATAGTCTGCGAAACGGAGATAGCGAGTTAAGCCTGAGACAGAATTGGACGAACAAGAGACAAAGTACAAAATCAACTGTCAAAATTACATAGGCTCTTATGGGAGTCAAGAAAAAAATGAGTTATCTGCGAACGTTCGTACTTAGATAAAGAAACGCATGTTCACAAGATTGCTCGATTTCTATTTTTGACACATGTGCACAAGCTCTTCTTCTGCTTCGTTGTTGTCATTTCGCATGTGTTTATTAGAGATAAACATTTCTCAAGTGTTTTTTACAATTTTAATTTCATTTACAATTTTTACTAATTTCTGAAAGCAAAAGTAAGTTAAAAGAATGTAATTACATAATCATAACAATAACTATTAATAAGAAATTCATATTTTCAGGATGGAACACGAGGAAGTTTTGATTGAACTTGTGCGGTCCCACCCGGAATTGTATGACTTACAATCGAAGCTGTATAAGAATGTGCCACATAAGACGAAGGTATAGAAAGACGTAGGCATACAAATTGGTGTAGACGGTGAGTATATACTATTAATAAAATCTTAAACATTAGTTCTGTAATAACAACTACATTAACAGGAGAAACATGCCAGAAACGGTGGATGGGACTGCGCGCTTGCTACCGAAGAGCAAAGCGTTGTGATGTAGTGCCTTCAGGGAGCGCAGCAGCTCTCCCAAAACGGAAATGGCGTCATCTTGACGCAATGTGTTTTCTCGACAGCGTCCAAAGCTGCAGAAGGTATGTTCCACTCTAAAATATATTTCGAAGTTATGGTCTCTTGACTTTAACTTATTATTGTTTTAGAACAATAGCAAATGGAGCAGCAAATCCTCTGGATGAGGAATTCGACTCGCCGGCCGAAGATGGTGAAATTCCATCACAGACCGGTCTGCAGCAGGAATTTTCTGCAACATCTCCAGCAGTAAATACTGCTAAGAGGCGATGCGGGAACACAGTAAGTTTCATTATGGTGGTGTAAATTACTTTTTTAAGCTAATTGTTTTTTATGAAATCTAGATGAATACTCACTTGACGAGCTTCCTCCAGCAAGCGTCAAATTCCATCAAGGAGGTTTCAGAAACGTTTCGATCGGCTCAGTCACCAACTGAGAAAATTTTTCTGGGACTGGCTAACTTAGTGACAGAAGCCGACCTTGATCCGGAGGCGCTAAGAGGCATATACCGCGAGATCAGCGCACATGTCCACGATGTTATCCTACGGGCCAAGCGGAATTAGGATAGATGGTAGAGAACTGCAACGAATCCAAACGTTGTTTTCTGCGCTCCATTCGTATTCTTAAGCTAAAAACACATGCCTGACTCATGATGTTCTTTTTTTAAATTTTAAATAGTCAGAATATATTCCGGGTAACTTAACACCCTACCAACACCAACATCCTTCCAGGCAATTATTGCTCCAACAAAGTATTGAGCAGGATAAGCCCAATAATGCAAATCTACCATTAGACCATGTACATACTCGTATAAATAAGCACGATTGTCAGATGCCTCCCATGTCTGAATATATATCTTTGCAAGAGCCAACAGATGCATACCCATTCGTACTACCCACAAAGGGCGTTATTCCAGTGACACCAATTACACCGCCACCATTTCCACCCAAGGACTCTTCGTTCAATAACAAGGTGAGTGGCATCCGTTGTGGGGACGGCAGCGGAAAGCAAAGTATATGTTGCTCATCACCCACTGTACCAGCGTGTGCCAACTTTGAACTGGCGAAACGTATGCATTACGAGAACCTCAATCACCAACCGCTACCCGATTATGCGGGCGACTCAGCTTGTCAGAAATTACAGCTTAGAAGTGAATGTTTAGGACAGGTCAAGAATTTGGTTTCCAATGCAAGTGGTGTGGTTATCAGAACTCATAATGTGGGACCGATTCAACGCAATAACATAAACATTTGTAGACCAAAAACCGCGATTTTTGTTCCGAACAGAATCAGTAACAATATCACATATCGTCCATTTTCCTCCAAACTATCTTGTGGAAAAATTGGAGCTATGGACTTAGCAATTCGTTGGGATGACAAAACACCGAATGACGAAGGTGAAGCACAACCTACGCGACTTATTGACGGTTTGAATGGCTCCGTTAGTCCCGCTGTGTTTAACTTTGTTCGAACACCTCGGGATCAAGTCATCAATACCGATATAGGTCATTCGGATGGCATCTTCGGTAGTACTTACCAACGTAGATTTCAACGAGATAACAAAACAAACTTCACTGAACGTCCCATAAATCGCAAAACCCTCGACTATGTGAGTGATTTTGATGAAAGTAATGGCCACTCGATACAGTGGTCACAGCAAGCACCAGCGGGTGGCTTGGGCGCTTCCCGCGCCTGCAAAATCAGTGGCTTGCGAGACGCACAAAAAAAACTCCGTCAGTTCTCAATCAATTCGGATAAGCATCATAAAGCTAAATATTTGCGCGCGAAATATTTGAATAGTAAAAATGAAAATGCATACGGTTGCTTGAATTCAGATTGTTTGAGGCAACAAGGTTTTCAACTACGTTACAAGATCGCACCGGAGCCAATCTGCTGTTTACGTCGAGAACCACCGTTTAAGACCAGCTTGGACTCGAAGACTCCCTTTCGTGCTGGGGTACCCAAAACCAATGCTGCAGGCGACTTTGTCAGCTCAGATAGTTGCAACATGGGTGGATGTCATGCGACTCGGGTTCTTGTGATTTCGCAGCCACGAAATCCATACATCAAGAAGAATTATGACATTGAAACTCTCGCGCCGCCCTTCAGCAGTCATGCTAGAGGAGCTGCCCAGAATGGATATCCCGAACATTGGCGCTTATCTAGTGTATATCAACATGCATTTAAACCATTAGAACAGCGTAAAAGACCGTTACTGCAAACAGTTTATAAATAGATAGTCGCTTTTACTTTCTCTTATCCAATACCCAATAATTATCCAATAATTATCTGATACATAAACATATGCCGAGCATTATGTAATATGCTATTATATATTACATGCTATTTTAGAGTAATACAACTCTTGAACCTAAATTTTTTTGTGTTTGCTATGTGGTTAAGTATGTATTTTATATGTATTAAAAGTATTTTGATTTGTTTGTTAAGTAAACCGACTGAGCTTTTAATAAATTTAAGTCTTGCACATGTGTTAAAGTGGTATTTTTGAATTCTTACGAAGAGTCCCGCTGAGAAGAATCATCCTTACACTTTTTCTGTACTACTCAGCATATGTGTACAAGTTGTGTACCTGATGTACACAAAGCTGACATTCGGACCATTCGCTTCTTCTTGTGTATTCTTGGATTGTAAGAATCCAATCGTTTCGCACCAATACCTGTTTTGTTTTTGGCTTGGAACACATACAAAATTATGACTTTTTTTACCAAGTCCAGCCGGCATTCTGTTGCTAGACATGATTCTATTATTTATTATTAATATTCTAATGTTTCAAATGTTTTTAGTAGCTCATTGTTGACTAATTATTACATTAATAATAATAACATTATATTAACATTAATAATAATTTAAGATTTAAAGTTTTCTCTTTTGTTTTGGTTACTTTCGTTGTTTTTCGTGGTATTTGACGCCAGCGTCGAGAAATTCTAAAGAATCTGCGTCGGCAGAACCCTTGGCTGACGATAGACGAACGATAATAAATTTGTTGGTAAATTTATGTGCTTTCCAGGCATAAATTGCTGTTTTGGTGTACAGAACAGGTACGATTTCTGGCGTGAACAAAAAAGGTGTCGTGTGGAGCAAACAGAAAATAATCGACGAACAGAGATTTTAGGAAATGCCTCTCTCGGCAGAGTTTCGCCAACGCCGGTGTGGCTATTGCAAAACTATTTGCTCACCAACTAGGTAGGGCACCTAATCGAGGTACCAAACCAGAGACTATTTGTTGGTGGACGCTCTACGTCGCCAAATAAATTAAAGGCCATCTGCCGAGTAGCACTTTTGCTCTCACTCTAACAGAAACCTCTCGCCTTCCGCATATTAAGGCCTTCTACCAAGAAGTAGTTACACTTCCTACCACTCACCGCGTCTCTCTTGGTGCTTTGAATAGGTGATACATATTTTGCAGCCCTCTGCTGCGGAATACACTATCCCCCTCTCCCATTGTACGTATTATTAGGTATAAAAACTGTTAAGTATTAGTATATATAAGTATAAGTAAGTATATAGTAAGTATAAGTATAAGAATTGTTAAGCGAATAAAAAAACATTAGAAAACCAATAACAACGTCCGAGCTGAACTCTTTACAGAGTCAGTGCTACACTGTCGTGAAGACAGTCGTGAGTAATTCGGCAATACGTTGTATGTTAGAGGGTTGCGAGACCCCTTTAACGAACCCTGCACAGACTGAGTTTTATCCCAGCCTAAGAAGGAAAACCTTTTATAATGTTAACTCCGCCAGCGTTTTTCCCGGTCGTGTTGTGTCGTAGTAAATAAAAAAGAGCTATGTGGTCTTTACTGATACATACATAAAACGCGCACGACAGCAAAACTGGTTGTGTGGAGCAGTGGGTAAGCGGAGTCCGTTTCGATTTCAGCTGTCGTTTGTTTACTGGTTTTTTCTCTATATGAACGCTCCCATAAAACTCTGTGTAATACAAACAAGTTTGACAAACGGTCACGGAGTAAAATTAAAAAAAAAATATTTATTAAAATAAATAAGTTTTTAATCTCACATAGTATACGTAATAAATACAAGAAAGTATTGTAATTGAGATTTTGATGGTAACAACCCAGTGGTAGAAAACGAAAAGTGCTTTGAAAATCATCGAAGAGCATATGGTGACGGTTTGCATAAATGCAAAGTACTTGAAATGTAAGCGAAAAGTGGTACGAAAATACAGAAAATCTAAGTACTTACTATTTTTCCAACAATGTAATGAAGAGCGAATGCAAAGCCAATATGAGCAGTTAGGAATTCATGACATCGTTTTTATGCTTCGGGAGTTTTCGAGTGTATACACGTGCAAGTAATAAGTGTGAATAAGTTGTTAAAGAGTGTGTAACGACGAAATTAATCGGCCTAAATTTCGCCATACATATTAACAATATTTTATATTTATAGTTTATATTTCATATTACTTATTAATGTTACCTACATAAAATACATATCTCACATAACGAAACAACTCCGATGCGTATTCATTCCTTCATGCATAAATACTTATATTTATGTGCACTCTTCTAAATTCTAATTCCAAGGCTAATAATTAGAATATGATCATAAGTAGATCGAAAAGAACGCGAATAAAATAAACGCAAGAGCAAACGTCGATGGAGATGGGTATAAAAGGGAGCGTGCCAACACGAAGTGGAAGCCTCCAAGGAAGGCACAGCAAATAAATAAAGTGCACAGTGATATTATTTCCATAGTCAAGGGCAGAGCATCGCCGTCTGCGTCAGCATCGGCAACGGCACAGCATCCGCGTCTGCGTCAGCATCATCGAAGGCAGAGCATCTGCGTCTGCGCCAGCATCGTTAACAGCAGAGCATCAGCGTCTGCGCCAGCATCGGCAACGGCAGAGCATCCGCATCTGCGTCAGCATCGTCAATGGCAGAGCATCAGCGTCTGTGCCAGCATCGTTAACAGCAGAGCATCAGCGTCTGCGCCAGCATCGCCAACGGCAGAGCATCCGCGTCTGCGTCAGCATCGTCGGCGACAGAGCATGCGCGTCAGCGTCGACATCGTCACAGCAGAGCATCCGCGTCTGCGTCATCATAGTCGACGACAGAGCATCAGCGTCTGCGCCAGCATCTTTAAAAATTGAGCGTCCTGCGGTTGTACTCAGGTAAGAGTTTTATCCGTAGGCGGCCGCAAAGCAAATCACAGCGGTTTTTCACTCCGTGACCAACGCAAGGATCATCAGTCACAGCAGTTTTTCACTCCGTGACCAGCGCGAGGATCATCAATCACAGCGGGTTTTCACTCCGTGACCAACGCGAGGATCATCAGTCAGAGTGGGTTTTCACTCCGTGACCAACGCGAGGATCATCAGTCACAGCGGGTTTTCACTCCGTGACCAACGCCAGGATCATCAGTCACAGTGGGTTTTCACTCAATGACTAACGCAAGAATAATCCTTGAAGACTAACATATACCCATATATACATATATATATAAATAAGATTTTAAGTTATATATCATAACTTTTGATTATAATATAATAAAGATTATTGTTATTATCTCAACAAATAGGCGTTAAATACATCCATCTTTGAGAGGTACTTTGAGAGGTGCACCATTGTGCACAGAGCTTTTTGAAACCCAAAACTTCATTTAAAATATGACTCAAATTGCCTACTGAGATGTCTAGGGCCTCTGCTAAATCTCTCTCGGCCACTCGACGATTTTCCAAAACCATATCCTGTACTTTTGCCATGAATGCGGGTGTTAATGCACTTTTTGGACGTCCTGAGCGTGGATCGTCTTCAACGCTTTTTCGACCACGTCTAAACTCTAAAACCCATCAATGCACAGTTGAAAATGAAGGAGCAGATTCCTTTAACACTTTCACCATTTTTGTATGAATTTCTATTGCTGATAAACCTTCCAAAACAAAGAATTTTATCACTGCACGATATTCGGGTTTTTCCATTGTAAAAAAATACCGTGACACGTCAACTGAAAATGGCTTGTAAACAAAGAATTAATTGACAGAGTGGAATTAAACTTTGGGTATGTTTATATAACAGATGAAATATTAAAATGGCGTAAAAACCAATGGCGTTGGTTCTTCTACTGTTCTATAGATGTCGCTTTCAAAACTTTCTGAGTAACCTAGTAAATGAAAGTGTGAACGGGTCATTTAAATAAAAATAACTTGACGAAACCCGGACGCGTCTGAGAAATATACCGGCCGAAAATTTTACGTTGCAAGTGGCGCCCGAGCAGGGACCTGAAGCACACTTTTATTTATCAACACAACCATGGGAAGAACGGGTTGGATATATTTACTACGCAAGGACGAACTCCAAGGATATGCCAAAAAATTTGTTTTTGATGACACGGGGGTAGTCGAGGAACTCCGGAAACGTTTCGTTGCTTTTGTTCAGTCGGCCGACGAAAAAGCAGAATATATTGACCGACTGCAGGAGTTGGAAACATTGCACACATCGTTACTAAGGTCATCACCACGAGGAGCAGGGTAATTAGATGCAGCCCAGCCGTTATTGGTGGTAACGTCACCAGCATCCACGTATACCTAGGCAGACGGAATACAGTGCATGGAAACCGTGGAAAGAAATCAACAAAAGTCCTGCTCATCCAAAGACGCGACACTTCCGATGGAAATTCGTATGGACCGCACTCTGATCATAGACAAGGTGCGGAAATGGAATATCAAGAACGACGGCGGCCGAGACCCGTTGGCATTCATCGAACGTGCGGAAGAACTGACCGACGTCTACAGCTTGCCTATATATAGCATTCCCAGCATGATGCCCGAGCTACTTCGTGACAAAGCACTTACATGGTGGAGAAACACCCGTCAGAAAGACACGAAATGGGATGATTTTAAGCAATCATTTTTAAAGTTTTTTCTATCGAATAGATATTTCGAGCAACTCGAAGACCGCATCAGAGCACGCACGCAGCAGAAACAGGAAAAGTTTAAAGATTATGTGCTAGAGATATGCGACTTGATGCGCCACGCGAATATTACTGATCAGGCAAAGCTAGAGAGAATATTCCGGAACTCTCGGCAAGAGTATCAACTCTACCGTAAGCGACGGGAATTCAAGGACATAGATGAGCTTATGTCGCTTGCAGAGCACTTGGAGAGCATCCAAAACCGCTGCGATTACACAACGGACATCTCCTAGCATGCGTTAGAATCAACGGACACTTGCAGGAAACAATGAACGGCACCGGTGCAACAAGAAGCTGTGCCAATCAACGCTTAGTATACCGCTTGGGCGACAGAGAGAGGAAATTCAGCCCCTCAGTTAATATACGCATGGCTGACGGCTCACAGAAACTAATATCACGCTACGTACAGGTGGAGGTACGCATAGGAAACGTACTCAAAGGACTCGATCTACTTATCCTACCCGATGCATTGGACGACATACTGCTCGCAGATTTTCTGAGGAAAGTGGCCGCTGTCTTTTCATGCGGTGGACCCACGCTAGAACATATCCACGAAGAAGAGAACAAGTCAAGGGGGTGCATTGCGAGCACGTGCACAGTAACTTCCGAAGAAGAGCACACAGACGAGACACATCCGGATACAGAAGCAATTTTACGGAAAGAACTACAGGCATTTGAAAGCTTGAAAGGCGCTTTCAATATCGCGACGCATCGCATGCAAATGTTGGACAAACGCCCCATTAAACAACGTTACATCCCACTTCACCGCAAAGGAAAGTTGAATACTGTAGCCCACGCACTCTCACGCAAACCTAAGGAAACACTGGTGAGAATAACAGTTGAAAAAAAAAACAAGCCCGCCTTATCAGTGGTTGGAGAAGAATATTAATGAAATCACACAACGACCGGAGAAATTTCCTGACTATCGTTTAGAAGAGGAGCAACTCTATAAACACAAGAGATCTGCCAGCGAAGACAACACACCTTGGAAACTGTGCGTGCCGACACAGCTACGTAAACGAGTTCTGGCCGAGAATCACGATCAACCGAGTGCCGGACACTTGAGCACAAGGAAAACAACCGTCCGCATCATGAATCGATACTATTGGCGACCGACAATAGCAAATGGCAGAAAACATGTCAACCACAGCACAACAGACCACGACAGCGGCACGTGTAAAGGAACGAAGGAGAGATTTTAGCAGCGATAGCGACAGCAAGAGTAGCAGCAGCAGCAGTGTAAGTGGCGACAGTGTTCTGTCAAACAGGACACCACTATTAATGGAATCGCAACACATGGACCTGCCACCAACACTGGGTCGTGCAGCCTTGTCAGACGTTGCGTCAATAAGCGGGTGGGCATCATCTATCGAATCATCCCCTTGCGCGCGACGCCAAAATGACGACGTCCCCGCCTGCCCCACAATGGAAGAGCCGCAATGCAACAAACCAATACCCGTATGACTAAGAGCCGAAATTGACGAGAAGCAACACCCCACTGGCAGAAGAAGACGGATAAGAGTAACACGACTAGTGGACGGCCGCAAGGTGCGGGTTACCTCAAAGCGGAGCGGCGAACACTACATCACGCCTCGTCCGCAATGAGAGAGGGTGATGTAACGACGAAATTAATCGGCGTAAATTTCGCCATACATATTAACAATATTTTATATTTCTAGTTTATATTTCATATTACTTATTAATGTTACCTACATAAAATACATATCTCACATAACGGAACAACTCCGATGCGTATTCATTCCTTCATGCATAAATACTTATATTTATGTGCACTCTTCTAAATTATATTTCCAAGGCTAATAATTAAAAAAAAAGAACGCGAATAAAATAAACGCATGAGCAAGACTGAACAAGCTAGAGAACGGGCGTCCCATTCCAGCTCACCGCAGTGGAATAGAACATAAGACGTGAAGACAGAGCAAACATCGATGGATATGGTTATAAAAGGGAGCGTCCCAACACGAAGAAGGCAGTCTGGTAGAAGGAAGGCACAGCAAATAAATAAAGTGCACAGTGATATTATTTCCATAGTCAACGGCAGAGCATCGGCGTCTGCGTCAGCATCGGCAACGGCAGAGCATCCGCGTCTGCGTCAGCATCATCGAAGACAGAGCATCAGCGTCAGCGTCGACATCGTCACGAAAAATTGTCAAAATCGTCAAAAATTGAGCGTCCTGCGGTTGTACTCAGGTAAGAGTTTTATCCGTAGGCGGCCGCAAAGAAAGTCACAGCGGGTTTTCACTCCGTGACCAACGCAAGGATCGTCAGTCACAGCGGGTTTTCACTCCGTGACCAACGCGAGGATCATCAGTCACGGCGGGTTTTCACTCCGTGACCACGCGAGGATCATCAGTCACAGCGGGTTTTCACTTCGTGACCAACGCGAAGATCGCAGTGGATTTTCACTCCGTGATCAGAGCACGAATCATCCGGACATAGCGGGTTTTCACTCCGTGACCAACGCGAAGATAACAGCGGGTTTTCCCGCCGTGATCAGAGCACAAATCATCAGTCACAGCGGCTTTTCACTCCGTGACCAACGCGAGGATCATCCGTCACAGTGGGTTTTCACTCCGTGACCAACGCGAGGATCATCAGTCAGAGCGGGTTTTCACTACGTGACCAACCCAAGGATCATCAGTCACAGTGGTTTTGCACTCCGTGACCAACGCAAGAATAATCCTTGAAGACTAACATATACTCATATATACATATATATATATAAATAAGATTTTAAGTTGCATATATCATAACTTTTGATTATAATATAATAAAGATTATTGTTATTATCGCAACAAATAGGCGTTAAATACATCCATCTTTGAACGGTAAATGGCCGGCCGCGTCTGAGAAATATGCCGGCCGAGAAGGTTACGTTGCAAGTGAACACGTATTTTTGAAGAATAAATGTGATTAAAAACAAATAAGTAAAATGGATGGATTTCATAATTATCATAATATGATAATTTTTTTTTCATTTTGCTTTCAGAATCTCTAAAAACAGAAAGCGTTACTTATGGAAATTACGTGTCTGAAATAAGGAAACTCTTCAAGAATCACAACGGAAGACACTTTCAACAGAGAAGAAATTCCAAACTATCGAAATCGCGAATATAGGAAAGTTATTAATTACAATAAATTTCAATATTCATACAAAAAAATTTTATTAATACCATAAAAAAGAGATCGTTTTTGAAATTTAGTTTGCATGCTTTTAGGCCGCACGAACGGACAGATTACTTCCACATATCAAAAAATTAGGGAAAAGCGAATAAGTAGGGATCTCTAAATCAAATGTAATGCTTGCTCTATGATGTAATGCTTAACGGCGGTTCCGTGTGGCGGACGAAATTAGCTGAGGTGGTTTTAGTGAGTAAAAGTCTCACACAACTGACTGTTCAGAGAACCTAGCAGTAGACCCCATGAGGGGTTTCCACCCACTAAGAAAAAAAAAACATATGTCTTTGTTGCTTTGTATACTAATTGTGTCCATGTTACATCGCAATTTTTCGATTTGGATTGGAATTGTAGTTTTCTACACAAACTAACTAAACAACCTTCTTACTTATATGCAAAAATACACTTCGCTTAATCGGCCCTCGCTCAAGGAATACCCTGCTAATTATTCCGATTTTTCGAACCTTGAACTCATTTCGATTCGTTTTTGTTAATGCCTTACGTTTGTGGATTTCGCTACCACAAGCTGTTAAAGCTGTTAATGGTTTGACCAAGTTTAAAAATGTCATATTAAACAACTTCTGTTGTCTTTGAATTCTCTGATTTTCTTTCTTCTCTACTTTCTTAATTTCTTCATCCCATTCTTACCACAGTATTCATTCAATTCAATTCAGTAAAAATATTTCTATTTTTTAGTGATTTTGTTAAGGAAAAATAAGCGATCATGTAGTGAACACTTTGTACATTAAAAGAACACACTTCTTATAGTGCTAATGTCATGACGAATAAATAAATAAATTTGTATGCTTTTGGGCTGGCGTTTGTAGTATTCAGTGACCTTAGTAAGCAGAAGTGACAACTTGCTGAAAAGGCTTTCAGGCTAATGCCGCAATCACCTCCATCCCGTTAAAACTGTGGTGGATCTTTAAGTAGCTTCGAAGTTACGTCAGCTTAAGTTGGTGGTACAGGCGCAGTTGAGTTACGCTCCTAGCTCTGAACACTGACTCCCATAAGGTGCAGTGTCAACCCTACCGTGACATTCCTGCATCGCATAGATAACCACGGGAACGTGAAAGAGCGACTATGCAACGAACAGAGATAGCGGCTTGAAGTGGTGACCTTTTAGAATGGACACAACAACCAAACATATTGTGGCAAAAATACAGCGCCATCTATACGTCATGCAATAAGTACAATAATGCAATATACAGCGCCATCTACTCGCCGATACGTGCAATATTTACGAGTGCTGCTAAATCTTACAATATTACCAAATTCAATGAATATCACAGGAATCTTCAAGTAGATTCTCCCTCAATCCACATTCTTCTGGAATACAACGACATCTATCTAGCGCTAGCGAAAGATCCAGAAGTTACTTGATATTTCCACAACGCAGCATCCACAATAGAACATGTTTCATTGTTGAAACAAACAATTCATGGAAAAGGAAGTTTCTCGACGAACCAGTAAGGTCTGAAATAGTCTGGCGATAATCATGGAACAGTATAAATAGACGCAAACCATAGCAGCGGACACACTTTGATTTTGGAAAGCAACAAAGTGACATCGTGGAAGTAACAGTTTGAAAAGTGTTAAATAAGAATAAAATAGTTGAATAGCTTCTAATAAGAATTTGTGTATAAGTATTTACGTGTACAAGTTATAAATAGCGATAGTAACGAAGTATTAAAATAAGAGCAAGCAATAATAAATTATTCACAATCCAGTGATCGAACCTGAAGAGAGTTCAAGAGGTAATTTTGGAAATTACGTAACAATATAAATAAAACAAGCAAAAACAGCAAAAGAAGTTGAAGCAGATAGCAGATGAGTCGTGACTACATCGGCCGGACTTTTGGATAAATCTTAAGCACTGTAGCTGAGCCGAAGAGATTATATGCTAAAAATGCGAAAAAGCGAGGAGAAAGGAAACCTTAAAAAAATGAAGAAAGATATATTCTTGCAAAGAAATATGAGCGTTCACATCAAGGACGGGATTAGTGAGCTTGAGGAATTGCATTGCATATGATGATGAGCGCCTAAAGAAGACACTAACCCCAGGACGAACACCCATGGAAACGAAACTGCTAAAGAAGGAGTCCAGAGCCCCCAGGGAAATATCCGATGTAGTAATTATCATGCGCATCGGAGGCAAACTTTGTGGATATTGTGAAGGACATCCGAAAAAAAGGTTAATCCTGAAGATTGCGGAGCGGATATTCCCACCATACGGCAGATGAAATCTGGTTCCGTGCTACTACGTAAGAACGAATCTTTCAGTAATGTCTTGAAGGAGGCAGTTGGGCAGACCGGCGAATTAAACATGCTTACGCCTAAGGCTAGTCTAGAGACTCGCGATATCGGTTGTGTGGCAACAGCTAAAGATGTCGAAGTTGCTGTCAAAAACCTACTTAAGCAAACCATAAGGTGCCAAAGAATAGCTCTTCGTGAAATGGAGGAGAAACATGCGACCGCGTAGACAAAAATCGCAGGGTAAACATTGGATGGATTACCTGTCCAGTACAGTGCAGAATTTGCACAATGCTTTCGTTGTCTTGGATATGGACAACACGCGCGGGACTGTTAAGGGTAGAGATCGCAGCAAATTATGCTACAGATGCGGAGAAAAGGCTCATAGAGGTGTCTTATACGCAGCGAAATCGAGATGTATACTATGCACCGATGAAAATATAGCGGAAGAAAACAGTTGTCATATAGCACTATCTGGTGTGAGTGTGTGTATTGTTCCGCGAACACCTCTCAAAAGCCAAAGCGCAAATGCAAGGATGGAGGTTCTTCAATGCAACATTAACGTAAGTAGCACCGCTGGTGCTGTGTTACGTCAGCTATCTTTTGAGAAAGAGATCGATATTGCATTTATTAGCGAACAGTATCGCAACAGGCAAAACGGAAGCTGGTTTCCCGATAGCTCGGGTACTGCTGCAATATGGAACAGGGGCAATATGTTTATTTGCCCTAGAAAAATTCATGTAGAAAGGCACAGCTCAGGAAACGTTTTCGTTTGGGTTAGTTACGGAAGGATAGCATGCGTGAGCTGCCAACGAATCTATCGTGGAGTTTTAAGCAAAGGTAAACGCTCTAGAGGACGCACTAAAGGAATTTGATTGCAGCCTAATAATAGGGGAAGATTTTAATGATAAGGCTCTTGAGTGGGGAATGCAACCAGCAGTCTCGCGGGGCAAGCGCCTGATGGATATGTCTGCCAGACTACGGATGGTCTTTCCAAATGTGGGAAGCATACCCACTTCTCGCCGAGCAGCGTACCGACACACGCTACGAGATGTTACTCGGAAAATTTTACAGACAAAATTGGAAAATGGTGTCTGACCGAGGATTATACGCAAGGAAGGAATGTCTTCGATGAAGACTGCGAGCCCAACGCGCAAGAGACCCGGAACCGGCCGCCTACCTATTAGCAGAGTTCAAAGAGATGAAAAGGCTGCTGCCGAATGAAATCAAGCGAAGCAAGCCTGAAAGCTTCATGAAATTAATGCGTAAGGTGGATGCAAATCCGTAGTGATTAGGGTATAATGTTGTCACCAAGAAACGTGGAGTCATCAGGAGTAAGGAGAAGCCAGGTGGAAGGCAACTCTGTATGGTGGTAAAGGCAACTCTGTATGGTGCACACGGCAAGGAAATTTTGAAAGAAGCTATTGCAATTGCGGATTTACTGCTCGCTTAATTAAGCAGGAGGCCTATCGGCAAGAGAAGAGGTGATTAAAACCTTAGAGAGGGCACAAGAGGAAAATCACTTCTCAAGGAAAGTAACCCTCCTCATAAAACTACACGTAAAGAATGCTTTCAACTCAGCTGGATGAAACAGCATCTTGGCAGCTCTCAGGATTGAATTTCGTTTGCTGCATATCTCATGCGCATGACGGAGAGTTATCTAACGAGCAGACTCTCTTATACGATACGACGGAGGGAAGCGGAACTATGACATTGAGAAATGGATAATCGGAGAAATGGAAATCGAGGACTCTAAGAGTCTGAAGTATCTTTGCATAAGCCTCGATAGCAAACTGACGTTTTGGATTCACATTCAGGCAGTAGCGGATAAAGCAGCGACAAAGGTCACTATAATCAGCCGGCTGATGGCGAACGTAAACAGGCCGAAGCCAAGCCAGAGGAAAGTAATAAATTTCATTTATCTAACCAACTCGGACAAATCTCATAGCAATAAATAAAATTAACTAAAATCTTTTTAAAATCTATAATATATCCCTAACTACTATATATCAAAAATATCTAAAAATAGAGAAAAAATTAAATAAATTAATTCGAGTATATACATATATAAATTCATGTAAATAATATTATCTAGCCAACTAGGAGATATCTCATTGCACTGAAAACGTTTAAGTAAAATATTTTTATAATTTATAATATATGTATCCCTAACTATATCATATATATGTAAATATATTTTCGATATTCATCAGTACGGTCATTCTAACAATCATGTGGTCCCACCAAATCGCCATCGTGATATAGAAATACTTTCATTTTTCCGACATCGTATTGTAGCTCATTTTGTCGCTGAGTCTAAGCGTTGGCTTCAAACATAGACTCTCGTATTTCCGCCAAATCACGTTCGTGTTTAATGAACAACTACATCATTTCTTTGATGACGTCTGAATTTCGTACAGCTCTTTGACTTACCCCAAATAGTTTCGCAACCAAAGCAATGCACTTGGAAATCGTGAGCGATCTGGTCAGCGACGCATTTAGTGATTGCCTAAACCGCTTCATCGCACGAAGAGGACAAATCTCTATTGCGATAATGCGATCGTAGGAGCTAAAAACCTGTTAGCGGACTTACAAGAAGTAGTCCACTACGAGTGCGTATCAACAGCCATGAGAAGTTTCTGCGATGGAAAGGGCATTCAATTTAATTTTATTCCACCGCGAGCACCCAATTTTGGTGGGCTATGGGAAGCTGCCGTTAGAAGTGCAAAAAACATGTCCATTAAGCGTGCAACAAACGCTTCACTGACGTATAAAGAACTGTCTATTCAAAACTCGCGACCGCTGACGCCACTCTCCAACGACCCCAAATGATTTGAGAATCTTGTCCCCTGGGCATTTTCCAATCGGGGAACCCATGACAGCGCCAATTTATACAACAGCTGTACCTCTTAAAACATCGCTGCCCCAACGCTGGAAACTTGTATCCCATCTCAAATATGAGGTTTGGCGATGATGGAGTAAAGAATACTTATATGAATTACAAACTCGTCAAAAATAAAAACCAAGGAAGCTAATCCGCAAAATGGCATTATGGTTGTTATAAAGGAAGAAAATGTTGCCGCTTTACAGTGGCCCTTAGGAAGAATCATCAAGGTTTACCCAGGCGATGACAGTTCGAGTAGCAGATATCCGCACTGCAAAGGGAATCTTGAGATGAGCAATTCATAGGCTAGCCCCCCAATTGAGTCGATTTCAGAGGAAACCAACCTTGACTTGAGTACACCGCTTCAGCGGGAACTAGATAACAACACTTCAAGCGGTGTTTCGAAAAGGCGCAACTCACACACAACTCAAGCTAGCTGGTTATCTGTAGTGCTGGACCTGTTCATTCTGCTGTTGGTATTTGCCAGTTAAGTCAAAATTCTCCAACTAAACAACAAATTGCACAAATAGGACCAGAATATATCAGTGATGGCCAATTGATACTTATTATTCATTACAATCTGTCACCGCTAAAAACCGATCTTCAAGTGTTAGATTCTGGGTTGGAAACCACTAAGCACCTTTGCGCACAGACGCCGCCAAATAAACATCACATTACTGAAATTAGTTACGCGGCATTAATATTAGTTATAGTTCTGGCCATCATTCTCCTAAGATACAAGCGACGATCCTGGAACCAGAAAATGCCGACCCCGAAACCAAGGACTGTTCCAACCGAAGACCAAGCAGAAGAAGAAGAATTTGTTACCATCTTGACAAGAATTGGGGAGAATGTTGAGCTTTTGTGGTTGCTGCATTCCATTCCCGACACCAGATATTTATTTTATTTATATTTATTTGCTTTGCGCATATCTGCAATGGTCATCGGTTTGCTCATCCGTGAGAATTTGTCTGCGAACCGCTTGAAAAATTCAGTTCGCGTTGTCAAATGCATCAGCAGCGGCGCCAGAACCGCTTCTATTTCTCATTGCAATCAAACTCAAAATTTTACGTTTTTGACGCTCTAACTCCAGCTTGTGGTGTTAGATTGCGTCTTGTCTCTATGTAATTAAGTGATGGGAAGAAATGCATTTACCTTCATGAGAACGGAATTCGCCGGTCACCAAAACGCAATGTTCAGGAAATTTTTTGTTCTGAAGTTATAGTTGTAGAGGCGGCACTTGAAGCGACTCTAAAACTGTTGATTTCTACTTGTTGATAAATTATAGACTCGGTACTTGAACCGACTCTACAACTGTTGGTTGGCTTCCACTTGTTGAACAATTGCTCTCGAATTCGGCACGTGAACCGACGCCGTGAATGCTGGATGCGTATTGAATAACGACTAATCATATTTTATTTGTTAAATGCGCTTAAATACTAATTTAACATAGTTAAAAGTGACAGAATTAAAATATAAAAATTGAACTGTAGCTGCGTCATCATAATAAGGTTGCATTTGAATCCCACAGTCACGGGCAGTCAGTGACTATGCTTATTATGCAGGCGCAGCGGAAAGCAGCAGGGGCCACTCGATGTGACACCTGACTCTCCTTGACAAGGGCGGTCAGCGACTCGATCGTTGACCGATGTTTCGCAAGCAGAGCATGTTAACTTTATATCTCAACATCCTCCGGCGCGTTGACCTTCAGCGTCAATAAATCCAGTTGGTCGTGCTCTTCGTGGGAGGGGTTGTGGCGCCTCTGCTTTTTGAGAATCTGTCGACTGTCTGATCCATTTCCAGAGCGGTATTGCGATTAACACGATCGATAGGGATAAGGCGGAGTAGCCGGCAGTCATATGATGCTGCCGATCACCTTCTTTTTGGGCTGGCAATTCCCAGATGTTGCTTCTGGTTGGACAATTCATAACTTAATGCGTCTCGGTGTAAATCAGGAAACGAGGTGTAGAAAGTGTAATAGCTTGAGTTGGCAACTTGTTCGGTGTGAATGGTCACAAAGTCACATGCTAGTATACACCCTGCATCTACATGCGCGTGACTTGTTTTGTCTCCGAGCGGCAGGCTGCCATCAGTCGTAGTGGATTACAGGACTACAGCGTAGATCCATTGATTGGATCCTGGCATTTTTGTCAATGATATGTTTCGGTCGGACGCGTGTGTGATGCAACGTGAGCTACTTTGATTGTTGAGTAGTGCAATCTCACACGCGCAAACCTCTGACTCTCTAGTAAAGATTGTATTTGAACTTGATTACAAGAACTCATTGCTCGAGACTGTGAAGCAACTTGCGCTTATTGGTTGCGCTACTGGGAAGTAGCGATCTCAGTGGGGAGTGACTGCTAGTATCGGTATTGTTTGTCCAATGATGACCATCATGTTGGTTTGGAAGCTCGACATTTGTACGATGCTGAACAGCGAAAACCTGTCGTGGCTGACTAGGGGTACGTATACTCGGAAAAGGATGTGATCCTGCGAGATTCCCGTCGTTACCTTCATTATTTGGTATAGTTTCATCAAGTTTTGGGGCTGAACAGGAAATTGCAAGGATGGATATATGTGGGTTTTTATGGTCACCATCTGCTTGGCCAACTGTTCGCGAGATAGTATCAAAGGGTTGATCCTTCCGTGATGAACATCTGTAAGTAAGTAAGTAATAATAGTAGCGCTTGAACTTGTGGCATGCCCGCTCTTATCATGGCCAATTGTGCAGAAAGCATGGCGAAAATTTCAAGCAACCTGGTCCGCAGCACATAGTCTGTACGTATTGCTTCTCTTAGTTTTTCGAGTTCATTGTCAATTTCCCCGAACCTTTTGTTTGTATCAAAAGGCCGTTCTTGACTATGTTGAGAGTGGAATTTATTATTAAAGTCTGATTTTTTTAGTAACTTCATGATGTGGTTTTGTTTAACATGGTTAATTGTTGTTGACATTTGCTCAGCGTAATCTGAATCTAGTAACCCAAAGAGAGAGTGTGCGATGTTGCCGACTATATCCAATGCCCCTCTCCTTCGTCTCTTTGGAAGATATGAGGTTGCATGTGGCTGCACGCGTTCTAGTGTATTGGTGAATTGATTGAGAAAGGCGCTGCAATATTTCTGGGAGTGCATTCTTTTGCACAAGTTCTTGTTCCTCGGCGGTTGTAGGTCAGAGTGAATAATCAATTTCCATTCAGCTCTAATTAATTGAGCGCTCCCAAATTCTTCGAAGTAGAGGCCTGGCTTTGCTGGAAGCGTTGAGAGGGTGACTGGTGATGCAGCTACCAATGGTACCAGGAAGGCTAAGATCATCATCATCGTGTTTATCGATGCAGTCAGCCTCGAGCGCTTTGATGGGATTTTCTCTGCTTTGTCTCCATCATGATGTTGTGCGTCGTCGACTTTCGCTTCGCTGTCTACAGGTAACAACGCTAGCCGGTGTTTTGGGCGTTTGAAAACTCCTTTTGCTGTTCTTTGTAGACCTTAACAATCCTTCCTAATGGCCATTCTAACGGCGCTGTGTTGTATTCTAGTATAATAACCAGTCTGTTTTTTTCGAGGTTTGGGTGTGAACTCTTCCATCGTGTTCTTTGTTGAAGCTCGCCTAAATATTCTCGTGACCAGCGAATCCAAAAGTCGTTTTTCATCTGCGAGATGAAAAGCTTTCCAAGCTTTGCTCTCATTGGACATGCTCGTGCATCTGGTTGTGCTGTCACCGGCTCGCCTATGAGAAAATGTCCTGGTTTTAATGCTGCTAAATCATTTGGATCTGATGACATCTCTGTTAATGGTCTGGAGTTGAGAACCTCTTCAATCTCCAGTATTACCGTCTCTAGCTCCTCGTAAGTCAGAGATTTTTTTGATACGCTTCTTGTGAGTAATGCTTTTGCGGACTTTACTGCGGCCTTTCATAGGCCACCAAAATGAGGGGCTCTAGGTGGTATGAAGTTGAAATTAATTCCGTTTTTGGCGCAGCTGCTGATGATTCTTTCCTGCGCTTCAGCGGAATGAATGCTCTTCTGTAGTTCCGTTAGTTGATTCTGGCCTCCAACGAAATTAGTGGCGTTGTCACAGTAGATGTTCTAGCAATGTCCTCGTCTGGCTGTGAATCTTTTTAGTGCACATAGGAATGCATCTGTCAATAAGTCGGAGACCAATTCGAGATGTACGGCCTTCGTAGCAAAGCAGCAGAAAACCGCGATGTAGGCCTTTGTGAGCCTCTTGCCACGAATTGTGTAGTGTATTTTGCAAGGTCCAGAGTAGTCAACCTCACTGTTCACAAATGGTCGCACCGGCTGTACCCGATGAGTAGAAAGGTTTCCCATCATTTGTGTGAGCAATCTTGGCTTGGCTCTGCAGCATATTACTTTTGCACGATCGCCATAGTTTTCTCTTTCAGGGGCCAGAAGCGTTGTCTTGTGTAAGCAAGTAGAGCTTGAGGTGCACAGTGGAAGTGCTCCTTGTCATTCATCTCCATAATGAGTCTCGTTATTCTGTCATTGTACGGCAGCAACATTGGATATTTTGCGTCATGTTGTAATGAAGAGGCACTAAGCCGGCCGCCAATTCTCAGGATTCCGTCTTCGTCTAAGAACGGAGGTAGCCCTAGCAATGAGCTTCACCTTTCCAGCTCCTTGTTCTTCTTGAGTTGTTCAATGTCTGCCCAAAAGTCTGCATGTTGCACAGTCCTAATGGTAGCGATCAGTGCCTCGTTTAAATCTTTTCTATTAAGATGTTTGTTAGCTCCAATTCTTGACTTGTGGTTCTTCAGAGGACGTATGAAGCGAAGCACATATGCGACGATCCGTTGATGTGTAATACAAGAATTTCGATCTATAACTTTGTATATCTTAGGCGCTTTTGTGAATGGCTGTCGCTACGTTGACTTCTTGTTTGCGCTGCTCCCCAGATGGTATCAAGTGCGCCTTGTGAGGTGTTGGTGGCCAACTGTCTTCCCTGCCATGTAAAAATAAGGAACCATAAAACCACATGCTACAAGAGGCGAACATTCCTGGTTAGATGCCTCTCAAAACTAGATCGGCTGGGTTGTCTTTAGTACCAACGCCGCCACTGACCTGCTGGTGATAGCTCCAGGACCTTCGCCGTTCGGTTTGCCACGAAGGCTCGATACATCGCCGGGCCTGACAGGATCCATGCCAATGCGATCTGCGAGTCGGTCCAAAAAAATGTTGGCTTATCTTCGTATCCCATGATCGACCAGGTTCTGTCCATTAGCTGAGCGCACAACAATGCGGCACATAGCTCAAGCCGAGGGATTGTCTGTGGCGCACAGTATCCTTAAAAGCACAGTTCCGTCTGACATATTTTCTCTTATGTATATAGCCGCTCCATATGCCTTTTCGGATGCGTCTGCAAACCCGTGCAGTTGTATTGATATTGGGCGTGTGCCTTTGAACATGTGTCTTGGTACTTGCACCCCATTTATGCTACCAAGCGATGATCGGAATGTCGTCCACTTCGTATGCATTGACGCCGGAAACGCCTCGTGGAACTTGGTACTCCACAGTTCTTGAGTTTATATTTTTGCTGCAATTGTCACCGGTGCTAGGATTCCGAGTGGGTCAAATATTCTCGCCAATTCAGAACACACAATTCTCTTTGTAACCCTTGAGTTTTGAGTCACGGCAACCTTGATGCTAAAAACATCTGATTTCGGGATCCAAGTTAGCCCTAATGTTTTTATCGCTGCAGCCGTCTCGTCGTTGAAATTCAAGTTTACCTCTTGGTCTTCTGGGGACTTGTCTTGTAGAAGTCTTGGATGATTAGCGCACCACTTCCGTAACCTAAACCCTGCTGATTGAAGTAACTCTTTGAGTTGCTGCTGCATTATTATGGCTTCGCTTAACCTGTCAGATCCAGCAGGTCCGTCATCTACGTAGAAGTTCTCTAGCAACAACTTGCTCCCGAGAGGATATTTTACTAATCTGTCCTTAGATAATCTCTGCAGACATTTGGTTGATAGATATGTAGCGGCGCGTGTGCCATAGGTTATTGTGTTCAGTGCATAATATTTAAGAGCTTCTGTAAGACGATTTCTCCATATAATGATCTGGTAACGCCTGTCTTTGGGATGTATCAAGATCTGTCGAAACATTTTTTCGACATTCGTGGTGAAGACGAATCGGTGCGTTCTGAACCTCAACAGCATGGCAAACAACTCATCTTGAATTTTTGGCCAAGTGTGCATGATGTTATTTAGTAAGATCCCTGATGATGATTTTGCTGAGGCGTCGAAGACCACTTGTAATGTTGATGTGCTACTTTATGGCTTCAGCACGCAATGATGAGGAATCACTTCATTCGTCGATAACGTTTTTTCGAAATCTATTTCTGACATGTGACCGAGTTTTTGATATTCGTTCAAAAAATCAACATATTGTCTTCGAAGGTTGTCGTTCCTTGATAATCGCCGTTCCAAAGCTAGAAATCTATTGAGAGCCAGCTCCTGAGAGTTGACGAGCAATGATGTATCATCGGCAAATGGAAGACGTACTACGTAGCGTCCTTCTTGATTACTAGTGGTGGTCTGGGCAAAATACTCTTCACATCGAGATTCCGCTTGTGTCATATTGGATTCTGGCTCAGTTACTTCTTCTAACTTCCAAAACCTTTCTATGAACTCGCCTACTTGCTGATCCTCGCTGTCACTGCATATTCCAAACTTGGCAATGACATTGGCGCAAGTGTCAACCTTCCCTGCTATGACCCAGACTAATAGAGTGTTCTTCAAGATTGGTACATCACCTGCAAGTTTAATTTGTCCTATGGCGAGCAGTTGGAAATAAAACTCGGCACCTTGCAGAGCGTCTACTCTGTCAGATCGGGAAAATTCTGGATATGCTAACCTTATGTTTTGAGGTATCTTCCAGGCGGACCTATCTAGAGTCTGCATGGGTTGATTTGAGATAATAGTGGGCAGTACATAGGCTTCAAGCGGTGCTGAATAGTTACTTGTGGTTGACGCTAACTTTGCGAAGACTCTCTTATGTGATTTTAGGTCGCCAGCTCCAATTCCTTTGATCGATAGAGAGGTGAAAGTGACTGGTACTTTTAGCTTCTTCACCAAGCTCGACACTCAATTTCTGGTGGCGAACAGAACATATTTTCCGAGTTTCATCGGAGACACTGTCAGGCTCACGGATTGGTTGTGGCCATTTGTCAGATGCTTGGCAGATGATGGTGACGATGGTTCGCCCATCCGTTTGACTTCTTTCGAAGCTGTATAATCCTTTGCTTCGTCGAGATGCAACAGTGTATTGTGTTTTCTGTTTCATTTCAGATAGGATCGAGAGCTGCAATTGCTTGCCCTGTGACCGCCCTTGAGACAATTGATGCACAAGTTATGTTTCTTGACTAACTGCAATCGATTTTTTGCAGCCATTTAAAGAAATTGTTTGCATGAGAAAAGAAGATGACCTTTGCCGTTGCATGCTCTTCATTTCGTAGGTTGGGTGGTTGTAGCTGTTGCTGGAAGGCTTGCAAATGTTTTTGAATGATGTTTGTTTTCCTGGCAGCAGGCAGCTTCCGAGTATTGAAATCGAGACTCCAGGATGTTGAGGAAAATCTTCAGTGTTGGTACTTCTTTGGGACTTTGAAGTGATTGCTCGAATGACAAATCTTTGGTTGTTTAATTTTTTCAGTAACGAGTGCAAAAGTATGGGCCCCAGGACGACGTGTCGACACCTATATTGTTGAGTGCATTTAGGCACTCCGTAGTTGTGTCATGTAAGTTCTTTAAAAACGCTGCTGTTGTTTCGCTGCTACGGGCGCTGTGTTGCTCCAAAAGCTTTTGCAGTAATACTGATGTTCTGTTATTGTTGTAACGATCTTGTAGCATCTGCCAGGCCGTGTTGTAATTATTCTCGGTCATGGCCAGGTGCTTGATTAGTTGTTCCGCCTCTCCCGTATATTTCAACTTAAGATACCACATTTTCTGAATTGTTGCTAGTGGTCTGTTGTGTATCAATTCTTGAAACATCTCGAAGAATTGTTGCCATTTTAAGTAGTTACCATCAAAGGACTGAAGCGTGATTCTTGGCAACTGGATGTCATTGTTGGAAACGAACTGAGATCCTAAGCTCGGAGTAGGCAACTGCTTCATCCTTCGGGTCAACTGAATCAGCTGCTGCTTGACATCGTTTTCAAGCCGTGCGTACCCTACGGAATCGTAACCATCTGCTGCCGGATCGGTGCTGCAATCCCAAATGAGGAAGTATAATTCCTCAGTCTGCCGCCACAGTCGCCGAATGTTATCCAATTTGACTTCGTAACGCTCGACCGAATCTGATTCAATGGGTTCGTCGCATAATGTCCGCCTTAAGAACGTTGTTATCGCCTGTTGTCGACGAACCAACCTTGATACTTGTTGGTCAGCTTCACTAGTCTGTTCTGCCTGCTGCTGTTTTTCGCCTGTTTGCTTGGGGTTCGTGAGACGTGCTGAAGCGATGGGATGTTTTGAAACTTCTTTTGCATTCAGCTCAACCAGGGCAGCCTTAAAGACTTCTTGGTATCTCACGACGACCTCATGGCTTGATTGATAGTGATATCCAGTAAAATATGCATGCTCAAGTGGCACCGGATCGAGCTGTCTTATTAGGTTGTCAATAACTGTCTAACAAAGCCAATCTTGATTCATAGTACTCTTTGGTTTTCCTGGATGTTGAGTCGTTTTTGAAATTGGTGATGAGCCGTTGAATGTCAGCGCCGATTTACCTTTGTTTCTCCAATAACAATTCCATAATTTTCCACTAATCTGTAAGCCTTGGATCGCTTTGATTCTGTAGTGATTTGATAATCACGTTGGGGTCACCAAAATGTTCAGGAACTGTTTTGTTTTGAAGTTGTACTTGTAGATGCTGCACTTGAACCGACTCTACAACTGTTGATTTTTACTTGTTGATAGATTATAGATTCGGTACTTGAACCGACTCCGTAAATGCTACGATTAAAACCAAAATTAAACCTTGCTGGATGCGTGTTGAATAACGACAAATCATAATTTATTTGTTAGAACCTCTTAAATACTAATTTAACATAGTAAAAAGTGACAGAATTAAAATATAAAAATTGAACTGTAGCTGCGTCAGTATAATGAGGTCGTTGCATTTGAGTTCCACAGTCACGGGCAGTCAGTGACTTTGCTCATTCTGCTGGCGCAGCGGAAAGTAGCAGCGGCCACTCGATGTGACACCTCACTCTCCTCGACAAGGGCGGTCAGCGACTCGATCGTTGACCGATGTTGCGCAAGCAGAGCATGTTAACTCCATATCTCAACACGCAACATAGAAAAAAGTAAAGAAAGTAAAGTCGCATTTTGATACATACAAATTCACTATAAATTGTGAGATTTTTAATTTTAAAAAGACAGTCAAGTTCAAAGCAGAAAAGAGTGCAGTTCTTTATTTCGCGTAGCAGCTCAGCTCCTGTTCGGTTAAAGTGCCACAAAAAGAAACTCATTAAACATTCAGCTTTTGTTCAGTTCAAATATCAAGCAGCAGCTGATTCAGTTGACCCGAAGGATGAAGGAGTTGCCTACTCCGAGCTTAGGATCTCAGTTCGTTTCCAACAATGACATCCAGTTGCCAAGAATCACGCTTCAGCCCTTTGATGGTAACTACTTACAATGGCAACAATTCTTCGAGATGTTTCAAGAATTGATACACAACAGACCACTAGCAACAATTCAGAAAATGTGGTATCTTAAGTTGAAATTTACGGGAGAGGCGGAACAACTAATCAAGCACCTGCCCATGACCGAGAATAATTACAACACGGCCTGGCAGATGCTACAAGATCGTTACAACAATAACAGAATTTTGACATCAGTATTACTGCAAAAGCTTTTGGAGCAACCGAGCGCCTGTAGCATCGAAACAACGGCAGCGTTTTTAAAGAACATGCAATTTGCATGCACTGACCCACTAACGCGCTGATGACCGCGACTCAGCGTCACACATTGTATCACGAACCTTTGTAACGAACTATTTTTCGTTGCTAGGATATGCTCGCCCTTGTCCGGGGTTCAAGTGTGAAAAATAAAGAAGAACACGTCTACATTTATGGTTTTTCTAAATTTTGATTTCTTTATTGTGCACTTTTATTAACTTATAAAAATAAAGGCTTAATTCTAGGGCTTCAATTGAAAGCAATATAGAGTTGTATATAGCGTTAAAAAAACTATGTACAAGGAATATTCGTGTGTCACTGGACTAGTGCAGGGACTACTCTGACAGGATCTGAATATGGTTTCAGCTTGTGAGATCTCCACCAAATGCAGATGAAAACTATGAAACAAGGATATTTGGGTGTCACTGGACTAGTGCACGGACTAGTCTGACGAGATCTGAATAAGGCTTCAGCCTGTGAGCTCTCCACCAAATGTGGATGAAAACTATGAACAAAGGATATTCGTGTCACTGGACTAGTGCAGAGACTAGTCTGACGAGATATGAATATGGTTTCAGATTGTGAGCTCTCCACCAAATGCAGATGAAAACTAGGAACCAAGGATATTCGCGTATCACAAAGTTAGTGCAAGGACTTGAAACGAAGGAGCAAGGATATCGAGAACTGATCTTGGTTTCAGCTTGTCAGCGCTCCGCCAAAATGCAAAAGAACAAGTAGTAATTTGTAAACGACTTACCCCTTTGAGTGTTGAATCCAGAAAAGCCCTGAGTGTAACTTTGCTGCGGATTTTATACTACTCGTATATAATTATTATTATTATTTATGTTCTATTCTTATTTTTGTTCTTGTGCACTGGCCTTCGATTAATACCTTTGTTTACATGCTTTTGCTTTGTTTCGAGTTGTGTTATGCTGTTGTTGTTACACACGGAAAACTGGTTTCGCATGTGCTGTTGATCGTCTTTGTGTGTTGATTTTCATTGCTTTGTTTTCGGCTGATTTATGTTGCGTTGTTGTTGCAGTAAAACCAGTTTTATGTCTACGCTGCTTTTTCTGGTCTTGATTTAATCCCTTTGTTTACACAAATTGTGTCGACTGTTGAATTTTATGTCGCAAAATTGTGTGTTTTGCATTTTATAATGCAGGATTAAATCCACCTTGAATTGGGTGCGCACAATTGGGAGCAGGCCAGGTTCTACACCCGTAGTTGTATCGAAAGTTAATGCTTAACTTTCGTTACACTCTCCTCTTTCTTTCACCAGAAGGATCTGTCTTAGAGTGAGGGTGATGCGATAGCCGTTGGACCTGAACTGCATCCTTTGTCGCTTGCGGGATTGTTGAAGAAGCCTCTCGAATCGCTGCTTAATTTCGTCGACTACTTCTTTACTCAAGTGTATGCCTGCTGGTCCCTCGAATTCCACTACGCTGCCGAATCTTTCGACCTTTGACGGCTCCTCGGCGCTAGTGGGGCAATTCGCGGCTGCTTGTCCTGTTATGTTATCCGACAGCAGAATTTGGTTCACTTCGGTGTAGAGGTCGTCGTAATTTTCTCCGCTCACTACGTCGTAATATGCAGAAGGTATGATCGTGGGCACTTCTTCGGTGTTTGGTTCGGGGTCTCGTGGCGCCGTCGCGATCATCTTGGTGGTTTCAGATGGTTGGCTGCTCACTTCTGGTTTGTCCAGTTTCCCGTCTCCTATGGGCGCACTGTATGGGCTATGTGACGGTTCGATGCACTATTTCTCCAGCAATTCATCGATTTTCTGATTAATTATCGTTTGCATCGCGGGATTCTTCGGATAGTACCTCTGTTTGATAGGCCTATCGTCCTTCATCACTATCTTATGCGTTGTGATGCTGCAGGGTCCAGTTAAGTCCTCGAACTTGGCCAGTTCCGACGCTAGGAAGGTTTTTATGGTTTGGTCATGCATGGGTTCTGCTGTCGCTAAGTTTTGTTTTTTGTTAGACCTGCTGTTGTCGAGCGTTGTTTTTCTTGTACCTTGTTGTTGATCAGCCTTGTTGCGGGTAAGCCTTGTTGCGGGTAAGCCTTGTTGCTGTTGCGCCTTGTTGCTGGTCGACCTTGTTGCACACGAGTTTTGTTTTTGTTGATAGGCCCTGTTGCCGTTGATCGTTACATCTGGTTGTAATCAGTTCTGGTGGTTAATACTTGCCTTACTGATTCGGGTACAGTTGGTTCTTGCGATTGCTTGTCCTATGCAGCTGCGTCTTGTGCTCTCTTCCTAACTTTAAGGGTGGAGCATCTTAACTGTTGGTCTGCCGCGGGTACTGTGCTGTGTCCGCCTAGGGTCAGTGTTTCACCCGCGCAAACGATTGTTGCACCTACTTTAATGAGGAAATTTATGCCTAAATAATGTTGTCAATGGCCTCCTTTAGTATTAATAGTGCCATCTTCTTTGTGACTGTTCCCAGCCGTACATCCACCTCTATGGCCTTATCAATTCTCTGCGGTGTTCCGTCGGCCATTTTGATATCGATGTTGACGTCTCGAAGGAGTCCTTCGGCAGCTATCCCCCGGGCTACGTTCTCGCTAATAAAACTCCTCGAGGCTCCAGTGTCGATGGTGGCAGTGAAGAGTTCTCTTTCCAGTTCAACCTTAGCGAAGATCCTGTCTGTTGTGTATCCTAGGATTTCTCGATTGATACGACGAGAGATTTTGTCTTTCGGCTCCAGCAGCCCTCGTCTCTGCTGGGTGCCCCGCCCGTTTCCCGAAATCTGATTCTTTCTACAGCAGTCTATGGTGCGAACGCCCTGTCTTCCGCATTCCCAACAGAAGAGTTTTGGAGGGTTCCGACATTTCCTATAGAAATGTCCCTTTTCAGCGCATCTGCGGCAGGCCGTGCTTGGATCCACGTGGCTTCCAGATGGAGCGGCTGACATCCTTCGGTGATGTTCGTGTTTTGCTCGCCATGGTTCTCTCTTTATACGCGCCGGCTCTGTGTCCTGACGAATTGCCTCGAAATCTTCTGCCAAGCTTACCAGTTCCTCTAAATTGGAGAAGTCCGATCTCTTGATGTATAAAAGATAGTCTCGCTGGCAATTTCGGTAGATCCTTTCCAGCTGTTGTTCTTTACTGTATCCGCCGTGTCTCATTAACGTCTGCATAGCCAGCACGTAGTCCTTAATTTTTTTCTCTGGGAGAGCCCTTTCCTTCAAAAGTTCAGGCATGGTACGAGGGAGTAAATCTTTAGGCAGCTCGTACGCTTCAGCGAGTTCTTCTATACGTTCTATAAATGTAATGGGGTCCTTACCACCGTCGTACCTGCAGAACCACTTATGGACCTTGTCCATTACCTCCGCGTAGCTGGTCTTGCTCGCCGTCTGTCTCATGGTGTGACATGCTGGACCTGTAGGCTGAAGGTCCGCTGCGATTGTCTGTCAACTCTGAATCGGCGTTTTGTTACCATCATGGTTGCGGACGTGATCATTTCCAGGGCTGTGAATCTGAATCAAAAGTTCTCCTTCGTGCGTCTTAGGTTTCAATACAGCTCCTTGGCCTGTGGTTGGCAATGTCCACGCGTTTGGGGAAGTGCTTCGATTCCACAGTTGTTCCAATTTTGCTAATTTATCTTTGGCTTCGGCTGACACGTCGCTTGATGAAACGAACCCGAAGAGTAGCCTGCGTAATTCTTCCACGGTACCGCCCGATTCGATACCGAAGTGTTCTTCTCTGTTCTCGAGATGTTTCCTTGGAACATTATATATCCAGCTCTTACCCATTTTGTTGTCTAACTGTTCGCGCCTTTTTTGTTTCACAAATGTTATTTTTTTATATTTCTTTTTTTTTTTGGAAAGTTACACTAATCGAGTTCTAATGTTCACTGCGTTGGGTTTGTTTTGCTTACTTTTCAATGTATCGGTTTTTATCGTATTGTGATATTATTTGGGTTTTTACTTCCTTGTATACGTAGTAAATACAAGAAACTATTGTAATCATGAAAAATTTCGATATTGAGATTTTGATGGTAACACACATTTTGACCATCGCGGAGTCCATTTTGACTAGTTTGGTCGTGACGTGTGTACGTATGTACGTCTGTATGTATGTACGTATGTACGCCTGTACCTATGTACGTATCCTCAATAACTTAAAAACGGAGAATCGTAGAAACTTGAAATTTGGTATTTGAGACTCTTATAAGACCTAGTTGTGCACCTCCCTTTTTGGATGCAATCGGTTGCGCGAACAGGACACTTCTCATATACATTTTTTCAAATTTCATACATTACTGAAAAACAAACACTCCTAGAAAGTATATACTATTGGGCCTTACATAAGACACAATTTTGTAGCTCCAATTTTAATGATGGTTCGCACCAAAAGGACTTCGCCAAAGGAATACGAAGCATGCATTATCCGAATTACATAAATGATAATGATAAATGAATGTTATGCTGCTATATCTTTTACAAAAATTGGTTGTACACTAACAGAACTAAACAGGGAAATCAAAATTAGTACGATTCATAGTTAAAGCTGTGTGAAAACAAATTTGTACCTCCTCGTTTTACTTACTACTCTTTAAATTATTTAAATTAAGAAAAGCCTATGAATTTTTACTTCCTTGTATACGTAGTAAATACAAGAAAGTATTGTAATCATGAAAAATTTCGGTATTGAGATTTTGATGGTAACACACATTTTGACCATCGCGGAGTCCATTTTGACTAGTTTGGTCGTGACGTGTGTACGTATGTACGTATGTACGTATCCTCAATAACTTAAAAACGGAGAATCGTAGAAACTTGAAATTTGGTATTTGAGACTCTTATAAGACCTAGTTGTGCACCTCCCTTTTTGGATGCAATCGGTTGCGCGAAAAGGACACTTCTCATATATTTTTTTCAAATTTCATACATTACTCAAAAACAAACACCCCTAGAAAGTATATACATTTTGTATTTGGGCCTTACATAAGACACAATATTGTAGCTCCAATTTTAATGATGTTTCGCACCAAAAGGACTTCGCCAAAGGAACACGAAGCATGTATTATCCGAATTATATAAATGATAAATGAATGTTATGCTGCTATATCTTTTATACAAATTGGTTGTACCCTAACAGAACTAAACAGGGAAATCAAAATTACTACGATTGATAGTTAAACTGTGTGGCAACTAATTTGTACGCCCTGGTTTTTACTTACTACTATTTAAATTATTTAAATTAAGAGAAACCTATGAAATTTTTTTCATTATGGAAGAAAAAATATTTCAAATTTTTAAAACTTCAATTTGAAAATATAAATAACATATATCAACCATTCTTGAAATAAAACCATACAATTGCCATCATACAAGGAAGTCATGTGTTGGCCACATCAGATATTTTTTCATTATAAAAGTAAAAATATTTCAAATTTTTAAAACTTCCTTTGAAGATCGTCTTCAAGGAATGCAGTAACCTTGAATTGTGCGCACCCAATTCAAGGTGGATTTCATTCCGCATTATCAAATGCGAAAAACATGCAAATATGCAAATAAAAATCGAAGCAGAGCATTTAATTCTCAACAGAGGCAAACAAACAAACGGATTAATTCAAGGCCACCCAACACAGCAAAACCGGTTTCAACACAACAACTACGCAACATAACTCTAGTTGAAACATTCAAACACAGCAGAAATGAAGCTCCGAAAAACAAGTTTTCAGCATATTAAAGCTTCAGCGGCATACCAACAACGAGCGTAGGCAGAAGATACACACAGAAAACTGGTTTTCGTGCAAAAACAATGCAGCGGCAAAGCGAAGCAGAAACTAACGACACTAAGAAGTTTACATTAACAACCACAAGCAAACGAAATGTAAGTAAACAAAGAGATTAGTCGAAGGTCAGTTTACAACAACAGAGTAAAACGAATACGGTTATGCGATGAGTATAAAAGCAGCCACCGATCTTGAATCAAGACTTTTTTGGAAATCAGCGTTCGCAGTGGTAAGTGCTTTTACAATTTTATTTAATATTTTGAGCTCTTTAATATCCTGTTTTACGTTTGTCTGCAATTTGGTGAAGTGCTTTTAAGCTAAAGCCAAATTCAGATCCTGTCAGACTAGACCCTGCACTCGTCTAGTGACTCGCGAATATCCTGTTTTACGTTTGTCTGCAATTTGGTGAAGTGCTGTTAAGCTAAAGCCAAATTCAGATCCCTGTCAGACTAGACCCTGCACTCGTCTAGTGACTCGCGAATATCCTGTTTTACGTTTGTCTGCAATTTGGTGAAGTGCTGTTAAGCTAAAGCCAAATTCAGATCCCCGTCAGACTAGACCCTGCACTCGTCTAGTGACTCGCGAATATCCCGTTTTACGTTTGTCTGCAATTTGGTGAAGCGCTGTTAAGCTAATGCCAAATTCAGATCCGTATCGATTTCAGGTACATGTGTCAGACCTTCTCCTCATCCGCATTTTCTCCTTGACTTATGAATATATTTTGGCATGAAAAATCATATAATAATCTTATAAATAAGTGACATATGTATATAGATAAATAGAAAATAAGTGCGAACGTTAGGTTAAGACAACCCTAAATATAGAGCTCAATAAAGTACAACTTTTGAAGCAAACAAACTAGTGTTTTAATCGAAACGGTAGCACCATCGACCCTGGACGACCGTGAGTATATCCTGGCAAGAAATAAACTCGTTACAATATATACATATATATATATATATATATCTATATATTTTTTTTTAAATGTTCTCACAACCGTGTCTTCACTGTAAATTATTGTTTATTTTAATGTACTTAGAATCGAGGTTTCACTGTAGTTTATTTTTTCCGAGTGTTTTATCAGTTAATAATTGTTTATTTTAATGTTTTCGACCGCATTAGTTTTCAACAATAAAAAAAAAACAATGTCCCTGCTCGGGCGCCACTTGTAACGAACTATTTTCCGTTGCTAGGATATGCTCGCCGTTGTCCGGGGTTCAAGTGTGAAAAATAAAGAAGAACACGTCTACATTTATGGTTTTTCTAAATTTTGAGTTCTTTATTGTGCACTTTTATTAACTTATATTAATAATAATAATATTTATTAACTTATAAAATAAAGGCTTAACTCTAGGGCTTCAATTGAAAGCAATATAGAGTTGTATATAGCGTTATAAATTTATATATAAATAATATAAGTTGTTTTCGGGAAGTAAGAATATCATTCGCGTATATATGGGATCAAGGAAAGTCTATTTGGAATATATTGAACATATATGCCTGTGTCCGTTTGCGTTAGTCTTCAACCTGTGACACAAAATGTGCGCTCCGCCAAAATGCAGTTGAAAACTATGTACAAGGAATATTCGTGTGTCACTGGTCTAGTGCAGGGACTACTCTGACAGGATCTGAATATGGTTTCAGCTTGTGAGCTCTCCACCAAATGCAGATAAAAACTATGAAACAAGGATATTTTGGTGTCACTGGACTAGTGCACGGACTAGTCTGACGAGATCTGAATAAGGCTTCAGCCTGTGAGCTCTCCACCAAATGTGGATGAAAACTATGAACAAAGGATATTCGTGTGTCACTGGACTAGTGCAGGGACTAATCTGACGAGATCTGAATATGGTTTCAGCTTGTGAGCTCTCCACCAAATGCAGATGAAAACTAGGAACCAAGGATATTCGCGTGTCACTAAATTAGTGCAAGGACTTGAAACGAAGGAGCAAGGATATCGAGATCTGATCTTGGTTTCAGCTTGTCAGCGCTCCGCCAAAATGCAAAAGAACAAGTAGTAGTAATTTGTAAACGACTTACCCCTTTGAGTGTTGAATCAAAAAAAGCCCTGAGTGTAACTTTGCAGCGGCTTTTATACTACTCGTATAACAGTAGTACCTTATTTTTGTTCTTGTGCACTGGCCTTCGATTAATCGCTTTGTTTACATGCTTTTGCTTTGTTTCGAGTTTTGTTATGCTGTTGTTGTTACGCACGGAAAACTGGTTTCGCATGTGCTGTTGGTCGTCTTTGTGTATTGATTTTCTTTGCTTTGTTTTCGGTTGATTTATGTTGCGTTGTTGTTGCAGTAAAACTAGTTTTATGTCTACGCTGCTTTTTCTGGCCTTGATTTAATCCCTTTGTTTACACAAATTGTGTCGACTGTTGAATTTTATGTCGCGAAATTGTGTGTTTTGCATTTTATAATGCAGAATTAAATCCACCTTGAATTGGGTGCGCACAATTCAAGGTTACTGCATTCCTTGAAGACGATCTTCAAGGAATCAGCTCAGGTGGGGAGCAGGCCAGGTTCTACACCCGTAGTTGTATCGAAAGTTAATGCTTAACTTTCGTTGCACCTTGAAACGCCCAATTTTGAATCGCGTCAATGATTGGGTATCGGTTCAATGATTTTTATAAACAAATAGAAATTTTGAGTGAGAATAAAAATGTGAAGCATAGAGAAATAACTATGCTTAGAATAAAGTATAAGAAAGAATAGCTTAGCCATGTATATTAATATTGTTTGTACATTTACACTCTAAGAGAAATGGGATCCCTTAGGGTATAAAAACCCGAGCGATCCAAAATAAAGTTAAGAATTAATCTAGCCAGATTCAAGGCTTTTTATTTAATTCTACGCCAGCAACATAGTAAGGCGTCATTGGTCACAGGACGTGCCAACTTAATTGCAGGCACTCCTTCTCGTCCAGCAGCGTTTACGCCAGAACACATATTAGCGCGACCTTTTCCACTTGGGAAGCATCTCCTTGAAAGAGTTACTCACGTAACATAACGCAGCATCACATTTCGTTTCAGAGAATTCTTCCAACAATCGTTCTGCTATCTCATCATGAAATAGTGGTAAAATCATGAATCGATCATTTTTGCATGTCGATGTAGATTTCATGAATTGTGCACTTGTAACTGACTTGGGGCTGATCGGAACGAAAATCGGAATCAAACCAATTTTTTAATTGAAAATGTTTATTGTATTTGGTTCGTTCACAATGTTTATTTTATGTATGTACTGCAACGTAACCTTCTTGGCCGGGGTATTTCTCAGACGCGTCCGGGGTTCGTCAAGTTATTTTTATTTAAATGACCTCGCTCACACTTTCATTTACCTTCCAAGAGGTGGATATATTAAACGCCTATTTGTCAGGATAATAATAATAAATCTTTATTATGTTATAATTAAGAGTTATGACATATGCAACTTAAAATCTTATTTAAATATATCTGTATGTATACAGTTATGAGTATATGTTAGTCTAAGAATTATTCTGCGTGGGTCACGGAGTGAAAATCCGCTGTGACCTGATGGTTTGTGTTTTGATCACGGAGTGAAAACCCGTTGTGACCTGATGGTTTTTGTTTTGATCACGGAGTGAAAAACCCGCTGTGATCTTCGCGTGGGTCACGGAGTGAAAACCCGCTGTGACCTGATGGTTTATGTTTGATCACGGAGTGAAAACCCGCTGTGATCTGATGATTTGTGCTCTGGTCACGGAGTGAAAACCCGCTGTGATCTTCGCGTGGGTCACGGAGTGAAAACCCGCTGTGACCTGATGGTTTGTGTTTGATCACGGAGTGAAAACCCGCTGTGATCTGATGATTTGTGCTCTGATCACGGAGTGAAAACCCGCTGTGATCTTCGCGTGGGTCACGGAGTGAAAACCCGCTGTGACCTGACGGTTTGTGTTGGCTCACGGAGTGAAAACCCGCTGTGATCTGATGATTTGTGCTCTGATCACGGAGTGAAAACCCGCTGTGATCTTCGCGTGGGTCACGGAGTGAAAACCCGCTGTGACCTGATGGTTTGTGTTTGGATCACGGAGTGAAAACAAGCTGTGATCTGATGATTTGTGCTCTGATCACGGAGTGAAAACCCGCTGTGATCTTCGCGTGGGTCACGGAGTGAAAACCCGCTGTGACCTGATGATTTGTGTGTGGATCACGGAGTGAAAACCCGCTGTGATCTGATGATTTGCGTTGGTCACGGAGTGAAAACCCGCTGTGACTTTCTCTGGGGCCGCCTACGGATGGAACTCTTACCTGAGTACAACCGCAGGACACTCAATCTTTAAAAATCCTGGCGCAGACGCTGTTGCTCTGTCGTCGACTATGATGACGCAGACGCGGATGCTCTGCCGTTGCCGATGCTGACGCAGACGCGGATGCTCTGCCGTTGCCGATGCTGACGCAGACGCGGATGCTCTGTCGTCGACGATGCTGACGCAGACGCGGATGCTCTGCCGTTGACGATGCTGGCGCAGACGCGGATGCTCTGCCGTTGACAATGTTGGCGCAGATGCTGATGCTCTGCCGTTGACGGTGCTGACGCAGACGCGGATGCTCTGCCGTTGACGATGCTAATGCAGATGCTGATGCTCTGCCGTTGACGATGCTGACGCAGACGCGGATGGTCTGCCGTTGACGATGCTGACGCAGACGCGGATGCTCTGCCGTTGACGATGCTGACGCAGATGCTGATGCTCTGCCGTTGACGATGCTGACGCAGACGCGGATGCTCTGCCGTTGACGATGCTAATGCAGATGCTGATGCTCTGCCGTTGACGATGCTGACGCAGACGCGGATGGTCTGCCGTTGACGATGCTGACGCAGACGCGGATGCTCTGCCGTTGACGATGCTGACGCAGATGCTGATGCTCTGCCGTTGACGATGCTGACGCAGACGCGGATGCTCTGCCGTTGACGATGCTAATGCAGATGCTGATGCTCTGCCGTTGACGATGCTGACGCAGACGCGGATGCTCTGCCGTTGACGATGCTGAGGCAGACGCGGATGCTCTGCCGTTGATGATGCTGACGCAGACGCTAATGCTCTGCCGTTGACAATGTTGGCGCAGATGCTGATGCTCTGCCGTTGACGGTGCTGACGCAGACGCGGATGCTCTGCCGTTGACGATGCTAATGCAGATGCTGATGCTCTGCCGTTGACGATGCTGACGCAGACGCGGATGGTCTGCCGTTGACGATGCTGACGCAGACGCGGATGCTCTGCCGTTGATGATGCTGACGCAGACTCTGATGCTCTGCCGTTGACGATGCTGACGCAGACGCTGATGCTCTGACGTTGATGATGCTGACGCAGACGCTGATGCTCTGCCGTTGACGATGCTGACGCAGACGCGGATGGTCTGCCGTTGACGATGCTGACGCAGACGCGGATGCTCTGCCGTTGACGATGCTGACGCAGATGCTGATGCTCTGCCGTTGACGATGCTGACGCAGACGCGGATGCTCTGCCGTTGACGATGCTAATGCAGATGCTGATGCTCTGCCGTTGACGATGCTGACGCAGACGCGGATGCTCTGCCGTTGACGATGCTGACGCAGACGCGGATGCTCTGCCGTTGATGATGCTGACGCAGACGCTAATGCTCTGCCGTTGACGATGCTGACGCAGACGCTGATGCTCTGCCGTTGACGATGCTGACGCAGACGCGGATGCTCTGCCGTTGACGATGCTGACGCAGATGCTGATGCTCTGCCGTTGACGATGCTGACGCAGACGCGGATGCTCTGCCGTTGACGATGCTAATGCAGATGCTGATGCTCTGCCGTTGACGATGCTGACGCAGACGCGGATGCTCTGCCGTTCACGATGCTGACGCAGACGCGGATGCTCTGCCGTTGATGATGCTGACGCAGACGCTGATGCTCTGCCGTTGACGATGCTGACGCAGACGCGGATGCTCTGCCGTTGACGATGCTGACGCAGACGCTAATGCTCTGCCGTTGATGATGCTGACGCAGACGCTGATGCTCTGCCGTTGACGATGCTGACGCAGACACTGATGCTCTGACGTCGTCTTCAAGGAATGCAGTAACCTTGAATTGTGCGCACCCAATTCAAGGTGGATTTAATTCCGCATTATCAAATGCGAAAAACATGCAAATATGCAAATAAAAATCGAAGCAGAGCATTTAATTCTCAACAGAGGCAAACAAACAAACGGATTAATTCAAGGCCACCCAACACAGCAAAACCGGTTTCAACACAACAACTACGCAACATAACTCTAGTTGAAACATTCAAACACAGCAGAAATGAAGCTCCGAAAAATAAGTTTTCAGCATATTAAAGCTTCAGCGGCATACCAACAACGAGCGTAGGCAGAAGATACACACAGAAAACTGGTTTTCGTGCAAAAACAATGCAGCGGCAAAGCGAAGCAGAAACTAACGACACTAAGAAGTTTACAATAACAACCACAAGCAAACGAAATGTAAGTAAACAAAGAGATTAGTCGAAGGTCAGTTTACAACAACAGAGTAAAACGAATACGGTTATGCGATGAGTATAAAAGCAGCCACCGATCTTGAATCAAGACTTTTTTGGAAATCAGCGTTCGCAGTGGTAAGTGCTTTTACAATTTTATTTAATATTTTGAGCTCTTTAATATCCTGTTTTACGTTTGTCTGCAATTTGGTGAAGTGCTTTTAAGCTAAAGCCAAATTCAGATCCTGTCAGACTAGACCCTGCATTCGTCTAGTGACTCGCGAATATCCTGTTTTACGTTTGTCTGCAATTTGGTGAAGTGCTGTTAAGCTAAAGCCAAATTCAGATCCCTGTCAGACTAGACCCTGCACTCGTCTAGTGACTCGCGAATATCCTGTTTTACGTTTGTCTGCAATTTGGTGAAGTGCTGTTAAGCTAAAGCCAAATTCAGATCCCCGTCAGACTAGACCCTGCACTCGTCTAGTGACTCGCGAATATCCCGTTTTACGTTTGTCTGCAATTTGGTGAAGCGCTGTTAAGCTAATGCCAAATTCAGATCCGTATCGATTTCAGGTACATGTGTCAGACCTTCTCCTCATCCGCATTTTCTCCTTGACTTATGAATATATTTTGGCATGAAAAATCATATAATAATCGTATAAATAAGTGACATATGTATATAGATAAATAGAAAATAAGTGCGAACGTTAGGTTAAGACAACCCTAAATATAGAGCTCAATAAAGTACAACTTTTGAAGCAAACAAACTAGTGTTTTAATCGAAACGGTAGCACCATCGACCCTGGACGACCGTGAGTATATCCTGGCAGGAAATAAACTCGTTACAATATATACATATATATATATATATATATATATATATATATATATTTTTATGTTCTCACAACCGTGTCTTCACTGTAAATTATTGTTTATTTTAATGTTTTCGACCGCATTAGTTTTCAACAATAAAAAAAAAACAATGTCCCTGCTCGGGCGCCACTTGTAACGAACTATTTTCCGTTGCTAGGATATGCTCGCCGTTGTCCGGGGTTCAAGTGTGAAAAATAAAGAAGAACACGTCTACATTTATGGTTTTTCTAAATTTTGAGTTCTTTATTGTGCACTTTTATTAACTTATATTAATAATAATAATATTTATTAACTTATAAAAATAAAGGCTTAACTCTAGGGCTTCAATTGAAAGCAATATAGAGTTGTATATAGCGTTATAAATTTATATATAAATAATATAAGTTGTTTTCGGGAAGTAAGAATATCATTCGCGTATATATGGGATCAAGAAAAGTCTATTTGGAATATATTGAACATATATGCCTGTGTCCGTTTGCGTTAGTCTTCAACCTGTGACACAAAATGTGCGCTCCGCCAAAATGCAGTTGAAAACTATGTACAAGGAATATTCGTGTGTCACTGGTCTAGTGCAGGGACTACTCTGACAGGATCTGAATATGGTTTCAGCTTGTGAGCTCTCCACCAAATGCAGATAAAAACTATGAAACAAGGATATTTTGGTGTCACTGGACTAGTGCACGGACTAGTCTGACGAGATCTGAATAAGGCTTCAGCCTGTGAGCTCTCCACCAAATGTGGATGAAAACTATGAACAAAGGATATTCGTGTGTCACTGGACTAGTGCAGGGACTAATCTGACGAGATCTGAATATGGTTTCAGCTTGTGAGCTCTCCACCAAATGCAGATGAAAACTAGGAACCAAGGATATTCGCGTGTCACTAAATTAGTGCAAGGACTTGAAACGAAGGAGCAAGGATATCGAGATCTGATCTTGGTTTCAGCTTGTCAGCGCTCCGCCAAAATGCAAAAGAACAAGTAGTAGTAATTTGTAAACGACTTACCCCTTTGAGTGTTGAATCAAAAAAAGCCCTGAGTGTAACTTTGCAGCGGCTTTTATACTACTCGTATAACAGTAGTACCTTATTTTTGTTCTTGTGCACTGGCCTTCGATTAATCGCTTTGTTTACATGCTTTTGCTTTGTTTCGAGTTTTGTTATGCTGTTGTTGTTACGCACGGAAAACTGGTTTCGCATGTGCTGTTGATCGTCTTTGTGTATTGATTTTCTTTGCTTTGTTTTCGGTTGATTTATGTTGCGTTGTTGTTGCAGTAAAACTAGTTTTATGTCTACGCTGCTTTTTCTGGCCTTGATTTAATCCCTTTGTTTACACAAATTGTGTCGACTGTTGAATTTTATGTCGCGAAATTGTGTGTTTTGCATTTTATAATGCAGAATTAAATCCACCTTGAATTGGGTGCGCACAATTCAAGGTTACTGCATTCCTTGAAGACGATCTTCAAGGAATCAGCTCAGGTGGGGAGCAGGCCAGGTTCTACACCCGTAGTTGTATCGAAAGTTAATGCTTAACTTTCGTTGCACCTTGAAACGCCCAATTTTGAATCGCGTCAATGATTGGGTATCGGTTCAATGATTTTTATAAACAAATAGAAATTTTGAGTGAGAATAAAAATGTGAAGCATAGAGAAATAACTATGCTTAGAATAAAGTATAAGAAAGAATAGCTTAGCCATGTATATTAATATTGTTTGTACATTTACACTCTAAGAGAAATGGGATCCCTTAGGGTATAAAAACCCGAGCGATCCAAAATAAAGTTAAGAATTAATCTAGCCAGATTCAAGGCTTTTTATTTAATTCTACGCCAGCAACATAGCAAGGCGTCATTGGTCACAGGACGTGCCAACTTAATTGCAGGCACTCCTTCTCGTCCAGCAGCGTTTACGCCAGAACACATATTAGCGCGACCTTTTCCACTTGGGAAGCATCTCCTTGAAAGAGTGACTCACGTAACATAACGCAGCATCACATTTCGTTTCAGAGAATTCTTCCAACAATCGTTCTGCTATCTCATCATGAAATAGTGGTAAAATCATGAATCGATCATTTTTGCATGTCGATGTAGATTTCATGAATTGTGCACTTGTAACTGACTTGGGGCTGACCGGAACGAAAATCGGAATCAAACCAATTTTTTAATTGAAAATGTTTATTGTATTTGGTTCGTTCACAATGTTTATTTTATGTATGTACTGCAACGTAACCTTCTTGGCCGGGGTATTTCTCAGACGCGTCCGGGGTTCGTCAAGTTATTTTTATTTAAATGACCTCGCTCACACTTTCATTTACCTTCCAAGAGGTGGATATATTAAACGCCTATTTGTCAGGATAATAATAATAAATCTTTATTATGTTATAATTAAGAGTTATGACATATGCAACTTAAAATCTTATTTAAATATATCTGTATGTATACAGTTATGAGTATATGTTAGTCTAAGAATTATTCTGCGTGGGTCACGGAGTGAAAATCCGCTGTGACCTGATGGTTTGTGTTTTGATCACGGAGTGAAAACCCGCTGTGACCTGATGGTTTTTGTTTTGATCACGGAGTGAAAACCCGCTGTGATCTGATGATTTGTGCTCTGATCACGGAGTGAAAACCCGCTGTGATCTTCGCGTGGGTCACGGAGTGAAAACCCGCTGTGACCTGATGGTTTATGTTTGATCACGGAGTGAAAACCCGCTGTGATCTGATGATTTGTGCTCTGGTCACGGAGTGAAAACCCGCTGTGATCTTCGCGTGGGTCACGGAGTGAAAACCCGCTGTGACCTGATGGTTTGTGTTTGATCACGGAGTGAAAACCCGCTGTGATCTGATGATTTGTGCTCTGATCACGGAGTGAAAAGCCGCTGTGATCTTCGCGTGGGTCACGGAGTGAAAACCCGCTGTGACCTGATGGTTTGTGTTGGCTCACGGAGTGAAAACCCGCTGTGATCTGATGATTTGTGCTCTGATCACGGAGTGAAAACCCGCTGTGATCTTCGCGTGGGTCACGGAGTGAAAACCCGCTGTGACCTGATGGTTTGTGTTTGGATCACGGAGTGAAAACCCGCTGTGATATGATTATTTGTGCTCTGATCACGGAGTGAAAACCCGCTGTGATCTTCGCGTGGGTCACGGAGTGAAAACCCGCTGTGACCTGATGGTTTGTGTTTGGATCACGGAGTGAAAACCCGCTGTGATCTGATGATTTGTGCTCTGATCACGGAGTGAAAACCCGCTGTGATCTTCGCGTGGGTCACGGAGTGAAAACCCGCTGTGACCTGATGATTTGTGTGTGGATCACGGAGTGAAAACCCGCTGTGATCTGATGATTTGCGTTGGTCACGGAGTGAAAACCCGCTGTGACTTTCTCTGGGGCCGCCTACGGATGGAACTCTTACCTGAGTACAACCGCAGGACACTCAATCTTTAAAAATCCTGGCGCAGACGCTGTTGCTCTGTCGTCGACTATGATGACGCAGACGCGGATGCTCTGCCGTTGCCGATGCTGACGCAGACGCGGATGCTCTGCCGTTGCCGATGCTGACGCAGACGCGGATGCTCTGTCGTCGACGATGCTGACGCAGACGCGGATGCTCTGCCGTTGACGATGCTGGCGCAGACGCGGATGCTCTGCCGTTGACAATGTTGGCGCAGATGCTGATGCTCTGCCGTTGACGGTGCTGACGCAGACGCGGATGCTCTGCCGTTGACGATGCTAATGCAGATGCTGATGCTCTGCCGTTGACGATGCTGACGCAGACGCGGATGGTCTGCCGTTGACGATGCTGACGCAGACGCGGATGCTCTGCCGTTGACGATGCTGACGCAGATGCTGATGCTCTGCCGTTGACGATGCTGACGCAGACGCGGATGCTCTGCCGTTGACGATGCTAATGCAGATGCTGATGCTCTGCCGTTGACGATGCTGACGCAGACGCGGATGCTCTGCCGTTGACGATGCTGACGCAGACGCGGATGCTCTGCCGTTGATGATGCTGACGCAGACGCTGATGCTCTGCCGTTGACGATGCTGACGCAGACGCTGATGCTCTGACGTTGACGATGCTGACGCAGACGCGGATGCTCTGCCGTTGATGATGCTGACGCAGACGCTGATGCTCTGCCGTTGACGATGCTGACGCAGACGCTGATGCTCTGACGTTGATGATGCTGACGCAGACGCTGATGCTCTGCCGTTGACGATGCTGACGCAGACGCGGATGGTCTGCCGTTGACGATGCTGACGCAGACGCGGATGCTCTGCCGTTGACGATGCTGACGCAGATGCTGATGCTCTGCCGTTGACGATGCTGACGCAGACGCGGATGCTCTGCCGTTGACGATGCTAATGCAGATGCTGATGCTCTGCCGTTGACGATGCTGACGCAGACGCGGATGCTCTGCCGTTGACGATGCTGACGCAGACGCGGATGCTCTGCCGTTGATGATGCTGACGCAGACGCTGATGCTCTGTCGTTGACGATGCTGACGCAGACGCTGATGCTCTGCCGTTGACGATGCTGACGCAGACGCGGATGCTCTGCCGTTGACGATGCTGACGCAGATGCTGATGCTCTGCCGTTGACGATGCTGACGCAGACGCGGATGCTCTGCCGTTGACGATGCTAATGCAGATGCTGATGCTCTGCCGTTGACGATGCTGACGCAGACGCGGATGCTCTGCCGTTGCCGATGCTGACGCAGACGCGGATGCTCTGCCGTTGATGATGCTGACGCAGACGCTGATGCTCTGCCGTTGACGATGCTGACGCAGACGCGGATGCTCTGCCGTTGACGATGCTGACGCAGACGCTTATGCTCTGCCGTTGATGATGCTGACGCAGACGCTGATGCTCTGCCGTTGACGATGCTGACGCAGACGCTGATGCTCTGACGTTGATGATGCTGACGCAGACGCTGATGCTCTGCCGTTGACGATGCTGACGCAGACGCGGATGGTCTGCCATTGACGATGCTGACGCAGACGCGGATGCTCTGCCGTTGACGATGCTGACGCAGATGCTGATGCTCTGCCGTTGACGATGCTGACGCAGACGCGGATGCTCTGCCGTTGACGATGCTAATGCAGATGCTGATGCTCTGCCGTTGACGATGCTGACGCAGACGCGGATGCTCTGCCGTTGACGATGCTGACGCAGACGCGGATGCTCTGCCGTTGATGATGCTGACGCAGACGCTAATGCTCTGCCGTTGACGATGCTGACGCAGATGCTGATGCTCTGCCGTTGACGATGCTGACGCAGACGCGGATGCTCTGCCGTTGACGATGCTAATAATGTCACTGTACACTTTATTTAGTTGTTGTGCCTTCCTTGGAGGCTTCCACCAGACTGACTTTTCCGTGTTGGCACGCTTCCTTTTATACCTATCTCCATCGATGTTTGCTCTGTATTCATGTCGTATATTCTATTCCACTGCGGTGAGCTGGAATGAGACAACTGCTTCGGGTGCCGCCCGTACTCTAGCTTGTCCGGTCTTGCTCATACGCTTATTGTATTCGCCTTCTTCTTATGGTCATATTCTCCTCACGAGCCGTGCGATTAGAATTAAGAAGAGCGCACATCAATATAATTATTTATACATGCAGGAATCAAACGCATCAGAGTTGTTCCGTTATATGATATAAGTATGTATTTCATGTAGTTTACATTAGTGAGTAGTATGAACTATTAAATATATACTATATAAATATAAAAAATATTGTAAGATTATGATATATGTATGGCGAAATTTAGGCCGATTAATTTCGTCGTTACATCACCCCCTCTCATTGCGGACGAGGAGTGATGTAGTTTTCGCCGCTCCGTTTTGAGGTTACCCGCACCTTGCGGCCGTCCACTATTCGTGTTACTCTTATTCGTCTTCGTCTGCCAGTGGATTGTTGCCTCTCATCGATTTCGGCTCTTAGCCATTCCGGTATTGCTTTGTTGCATGGCGGCTCTTGCATTGTGGGGCAGTCGCGGATGTCGTCGTCTTGGCGTCGCGCGCAAGAGGATGCTTCGATCGATGATGCCCACCCGCTTATTGACGCAACGTCTGACAAGGTTGCACGACCCGGTGTTGGTGGCCAGTCCATGTGTGGCGATTCCGCTAGTGGTTGTGTCCTGTTTGACAACTCGCTGTCGCCACTTACACTACTGCTGCTGATATTCTTGTTGTCGCTATCGCTGCTACTCTCGCTGTCGCTATCGCTGATAGAACCTCTCCTTTGTTCCGTTATCCGTGCTGCTGTCGTGCTCTGTTGCGCTGTGGTCGACATGTTCTCTGCCACTTGCTGTTGTATGTACAAGGCTGGAAGCTTTCTCACTTTCTCCTCGCCGAGTAGAAGGTGGAGTGTCTTCGCCAGTTCTCGTCGCTCGTCTTCCGCTTCGGCTGGTTGGAACCAATTGCTGAAGTCCGGTGTTGGATATTCCCGATCTGGGGCGAGTAGAAATAACTTAGCAATATGCAGCAAAAAGGCGCCGCAGTCGACCATGTTCCGCTGCTTAGGTACACTGATGTTGAAAGTGGGCATCGTAGCTGCTGTAAATGTCTTTTCTGTCACAGTTGGGTGATGCCTGTTGTATTCGCTATTTAGAAACGCTCGAAGGATTATGGCAACGTGCGGTCTCTCGTGCGTAAAATACGAGTCGAAGAGGAGAATATCGCCACGCCGTCGGCCACCTTCTGTGAAGCGGACTGTGGCCAGGAACCAATGGTTTGCTTCCATGATTGGCAAGATCACATACGTTTTTTGACGCAGGTTCACGCCTTGCGTCCACTTCGCTAGCCGTAGGAAGTCTTTGGCGTTATGTACGCTTGCTAACTGCGTGAAAAACTGTGCGCTGAATACATGTACCCTGTCTCTTGCCTCGCTCGTCAGTTGATTCCACAAACATTGCAGATACACGTTGATGAGGGTATCATTTAGTAGGCGCCCGCTGGATATCCGTTCGTAGTCGTCCGAATATATGGGTATGCCGCCCGTCCCTATGGCGAAAATGTGCAGCGGCCTTGCTGCGGTGTCGTCGTCATCGCTGTGCACCTCGATTATCTGATTTAAGCATTCGTCGTGATCGGTTGCTTCTGCAGTTGTTGGTGGTTGAACATCGTGTTCCGAAATGACTGCTACTTTCGATGGTTCGTCCAATGGTGGTGCTGCGGTCGGCGCTGTTGCTGTGGGGTCATGCCTCCATTTATGTATGGGTAGGATATGTTGATTCTGTATTTCTGCTTCACTTCCCCATGCGTAACAAATTGTTGTTGTGGTTTTGTCCTCTGTTCTTGTCTTCTACGCAGTTTTATCTCACGGTTAATGTAAAGCAGTTGCGGTGCGGCGATTTCGGACTGCCATGCCTGGCACACGAGTGTTTTCGACGCTTGATACAGTTAATCCTTCTGCCATGATAATGAAGATAAAAATCTCGTTGCCATTTGTTGTTATGCTTAACTTTGATGATGAAATATTACATTTGATTTCATGCAATACGTGTTTCCTTATATATTAAGTGGAGGTTTCTGTGTTTTTTAAAACGCAGAAATAAACCTAATTCTATATTTAGCGATTCCAGCGCATTCGTTTTGTTTCTAATAATCTCCGTTTATTTATCTAAATGTTATTTATTATTTATCTAAATGTTAACCTATTTATGTAGTTTGACTATGAACTGAATATGCAATATGTAGAATTTTAATCTCGTTCCACAAGCGCGATTGGAATCGCTTGGCTCTCTTCGTGGAAGGGTTTTAGCTTGCCAACGTGAACTCTGTGCATGGATGATCCACCGATTCGTTTGACGTTAACAATGACGTGTGATATGAACGAGATGACGCGAAATGGGCCTTCGTATTTAGGAGCCAGCTTCGCTGCAAAGTGATCTGTTGCTTTGGATAAGACATGTTTTTTAATAAGAACTTTGTCGCCAACATTTGGCGTCCAGTCTCGTCGACGTAAATTATAATGACGCGCTTGTTCTTGCGTGCCTTGTGCGCACCTCGCTTTCACTATTTCAAAAATCTCCTTCAGTTCTTGCTCCCGTTCAGTAGGGTTTCGTTGTATCCGTCCTGTGCCTTGCGTCATTTCGTCGAACAATGCGTTTGGCAGTCGGAGCTCTCGCCCTTGTACCAAGAATGCCGGACTGAAACCAGCTGGTTCTGATTGAGATGAATTTATTGCTAATGTTATTTCGGGCAGCCATTCGTCCCAGTTTTGATGATGGCCGTTCGCCAGTTGAGCAATCATAGTTTTTAATGTTTTGTTTCTACGCTCTGTAGGGTTCTCTTGCGGCGTGTACGGAGCCGTGAACTGTCGTTTGGTTCCTAACTCCTGCAAATAGTCAATAAATGCATTACTTCTGAATTGCTTACCATTGTCTGTGATCAATATCTTCGGAACGCCAAATCTCGCAAGCACTCTATCTCTGAAGCCTTTTATTAAATTCTCGGTCGTTGCACTTCGTAGTGGCACGATCTCTGTCCACTTCGAGAATTTATCGAAAAATACGAGAATGAACTTATTCCCTCGTTTGGAGCGTGGTAGCGGTCCTACGAAGTCCGCACAAACTGTTGCCCAAGGCTCTTCAGCGAGTTTTGTTAGCATTAGACCCGCTTGCTGTCGTTGGTCGCTTTTGTATTTTTGGCAGGGCACACAACGCTGAACATAACGTGCTATATCTCTTCCCATTCCTGGCCAATAGTATCGATTCATGATGCGCGCGGTGGTTTTCCTTATGCCCAAGTGTCCGGCGCTCGGTTGATCGTGATTCTCGGTCAGAACTCGTTTACGCAGCTGTGTCGGCACGCACAGTTTCCAAGGTGTGTTGTCTTCGTTGGCCGATGTCTTCTGTGTGTGTCTATAGAGTTGCCCCTCTTCTAAACGATAGTCAGGAAATTTCTCCGGTTGTTGTTTTATTTCTTTAATTTTCTTCTTCAGCCACTGGCAGGGCGGGCTGGCTGTTCTTTCTGCTGTTATTCTCACCAGTGTTTCCTCAGGTTGACGTGAGAGTGCGTCGGCTACAATATTCAACATTCCTTTGCGGTAGCGGATGTCAAAGTTGTATTGTTGGAGCTCCAGTGCCCATCTCGCAATTCTTCCTGATGGGCTTTCAATCGAATTAAGCCATTTCAGGGAGAGGTGATCTGTAATTACCACAAATCGGTAACCTTCTAAATAGCAGCGCATCTTTCGAATGCCCCATATGATGGCGAGGCACTCCTTCTCGGTGGCTGTGTAGTTTCGTTCCGCTGGATTTAAGTGTCTGCTAGCATAAGAAATTACCTTTTCAACTCCGCCGATTTCTTGTGTTAACACTGCCCCTAAGCCAATGTCGCTGGCGTCGGTCTGCAGGACGAACTGCTCAGAGAAGTCAGGGCAAGACAAGATTGGTGCCCCTGTGAGCATATTCTTTAACTTATCGAACGCTGTCTGCTGCTCAGCTTCCCATTTCCAATGCTTGCCTTTTCTCAACAGTTTGGTCATAGGGTGCACGATGGTTGCAAACTCTGGAACAAAACGCCGGTACCAGGATGCTATTCCCAGCAAACGTCTCAGTTCTCTTTGGGTTTTCGGCGGTTGAAGTGTTCGTATGGCCGAAATCTTAGCTGGGTCTGTGTGAATTCCATTTTCGTTGACAACATGCCCTAGATATTTAATTTCCTTCTTGAAGAATTCACATTTTTCTACGTTGAGCTTTAGATTCGCTGCCCTCAATCTTCTGAATACCTCTCGTAAATGTCGGACGTGTTCCTCCTTCGTCGTGCTTGTCACGACGATATCGTCTAAGTAAGCGAATGCGTAGGGTTCAAGTTCAGGTCCTATAACGCTGTCAAGTGCTCTTTGAAATGTGGCTGGCGCAGAATGTAGGCCAAATGGCATCACTCGCCACTGGAACAGACCGCGACCTGGAACGGTGAAGGCCGTGTATGCTTTGCTTGCCGCCTCCATCGGTACCTGCCAATATCCGTTTTTAAGATCAAGGCTGCTGATGTATTTTGCATTACGCAGGCGGTCTAGAATGTGGTGAATCCTGGGCAGGGGGTATGCGTCCGGCGTGGATCGCGCATTTAACTGCCTGTAGTCTACACAAAGGCGCCAGGATCCAGTTTTCTTCTTGACTAGTACAATTGGAGCGCTAAAAGCACTACTTGAAGGTTCAATGCAACCCTTTTCCAACAGCTCGTCTACTTCGCGATTGATGATCTCTTGCATCGCTGGGTTACGGGGAATGTAACGTTGTTTAATGAGGCGTTCGTCGAACATTTGAATGCGATGCGTCGCAATATTGGAAGCGCCTTTCAAGCTTTCAAACGCCTGTAGTTCTTTCTGCAAAAATGCTTCTGTATCCGGATGTGTTTCGTCTGCGCGCTTTTCTTCGGACGTTACTGTGCACGTGCTCGCAGTGTAGTTGCTTGACTTGTTCGCTTCTTCGTGGTTAAGTTCTAGCGTGTGTCCGCCGCATGAAAAGGTAGCGCCTACTTTCCTCAGAAAATCTGTCCCGAGAAGTATGTCGTCCACTGCGTCGGGTAGGATAAGTAGATCGAGCCTCGTAAGCACGTTTCCTATGCGTACCTCCACATGTACGTAGCTTGAAATTAGTTTCTGCGAGCCATCAGCCATGCGGATATTAACTGAGGGGCTCAATTTCCTCTCTCTGTCGCCCAAGCGGTATACGAAGCGTTGATTGGCAAAGCTTCTTGTTGCACCGGTGTCGACCATTGCTTCCTGCAAGCGTCCGTTGATTTCAACGCATGCCAGGAGATGTCCGTTGTGTAATCGCAGCGGTTTTAATGTCGTCTGTGAGGATTCTGCCCTGGCTCCGTCATTCCTCGGTGATGGCGGGGGCACAACTCGTTTCCCGGGGTAGGCATTTGCTGTTGGCGGCAGCAATCAACTCTCCTTATGCCGCGTTTTCCGCAAGTCCAGCAGAACAGTATCGAGGCGTTTCGACAAAATCGTTTTATATGGCCATCCTGCCCACACCGGCGGCATGCTGTTGTCGGATTGATGTTGCCGGGACTCAACTGTGTCACCTCACGGTGGTGCACTTCTCTTCTACGGTGTACTTCAGAGTGTTCATTCTCATGGGGCTTTGGGATGCTCTCCAAATCCTCAGCCAACGACACAAGCTCATTTATGTCTTTGAATTCCCGTCGCTTAATGTAGAGTTGATACTCTTGCCGAGAGTTCCGGAATATTCTCTCTAGCCTTGCCTGATCAGTAATATTCGCGTGGCGCATTAAGTCGCATATCTCCAGCACATAATCTTTAAACTTCTCCTGTTTCTGCTGCGTGCGTGCTCTGATGCGGTCTTCGAGTTGCTCAAAATATCTATTCGATAGAAAGAACTTTAAAAATAATTGCTTAAAATCATCCCATTTAGTGTCTTCCCGACGATTGTTTCTCCACCATGTAAGTGCTTTGTCACGAAGTAACTCGGGCATCATGCCGGGAATGCTGTCTATGGGCAAGCTGTAGACGTCGGTCAGCTCTTCCACACGTTCGATGAATGCCAACGGGTCTCGGCCGCCGTCGTACTTGACATTCCATTTCCGCACCTTGTCTATGATCAGTGCCCGGTCCATACGAATTTCCATCGGGAGTGTCGCGTCTTTGGATGAGCAGGACTTTTGTTGATTTCTTTCCACGGTTTCCGTGCGACGTATTCCGTCTGCCTTGGAATACGTGGAGGCTGGCGACGTTACCACCAATAACGGCTGGGTTACATCTGACGACCCTGCTCCTCGTGGGGATGACCTTGGTAACGAAGTGTGCGACGTTTCCAACTCTTGCAGTCGGTTCATATATTCCGCCTTTCCGTCGGCCGACTGAACGAAAGCAGCGAACCGTTTCCGGAGTTCCTCGACTACTCCCGTGTCGTCAAAACCAAATTCTTTTGCATATCCTTGGAGTTCGTCTTTGCGCAGTAAATATATCCAACCTGTTCTTCCCATGATTGTCTCCTTTGCTTTAGTGTTGATAAATAAGAGTGTGCTTCAGGTCCCTGCTCGGGCGCCACTTGCAACGTAACCTTCTTGGCCGGGGTATTTCTCAGACGCGTCCGGGGTTCGTCAAGTTATTTTTATTTAAATGACCTCGCTCACACTTTCATTTACCTTCCAAGAGTTGGATATATTAAACGCCTATTTGTCAGGATAATAATAATAAATCTTTATTATGTTATAATTAAGAGTTATGACATATGCAACTTAAAATCTTATTTAAATATATCTGTATGTATACAGTTATGAGTATATGTTAGTCTAAGAATTATTCTGCGTGGGTCACGGAGTGAAAACCCGCTGTGACCTGATGGTTTGTGCTCTGATCACGGAGTGAAAACCCGCTGTGATCTTCGCGTGGGTCACGGAGTGAAAACCCGCTGTGACCTGATGGTTTGTGTTTGGATCACGGAGTGAAAACCCGCTGTGATCTGATGATTTGTGCTCTGATCACGGAGTGAAAACCCGCTGTGATCTTCGCGTGGGTCACGGAGTGAAAACCCGCTGTGACCTGATGGTTTGTGTTTGGATCACGGAGTGAAAACCCGCTGTGATCTGATGATTTGTGCTCTGATCACGGAGTGAAAACCCGCTGTGATCTTCGCGTGGGTCACGGAGTGAAAACCCGCTGTGACCTGATGGTTTGTGTTTGGATCACGGAGTGAAAACCCGCTGTGATCTGATGATTTGTGCTCTGATCACGGAGTGAAAACCCGCTGTGATCTTCGCGTGGGTCACGGAGTGAAAACCCGCTGTGACCTGATGATTTGTGTGTGGATCACGGAGGGAAAACCCGCTGTGATCTGATGATTTGCGTTGGTCACGGAGTGAAAACCCGCTGTGACTTTCTCTGGGGCCGCCTACGGATGGAACTCTTACCTGAGTACAACCGCAGGACACTCAATCTTTAAAAATCCTGGCGCAGACGCTGTTGCTCTGTCGTCGACTATGATGACGCAGAAGCGGATGCTCTGCCGTTGCCGATGCTGACGCAGACGCGGATGCTCTGCCGTTGCCGATGCTGACGCAGACGCGGATGCTCTGTCGTCGACGATGCTGACGCAGACGCGGATGCTCTACCGTTGACGATGCTGGCGCAGACGCGGATGCTCTGCCGTTGACGATGTTGGCGCAGATGCTGATGCTCTGCCGTTGACGGTGCTGACGCAGACGCGAATGCTCTGCCGTTGACGATGCTAATGCAGATGCTGATGCTCTGCCGTTGACGATGCTGACGCAGACGCGGATGGTCTGCCGTTGACGATGCTGACGCAGACGCGGATGCTCTGCCGTTGACGATGCTGACGCAGATGCTGATGCTCTGCCGTTGACGATGCTGACGCAGACGCGGATGCTCTGCCGTTGACGATGATAATGCAGATGCTGATGCTCTGCCGTTGACGATGCTGACGCAGACGCGTATGCTCTGCCGTTGACGATGCTGACGCAGACGCGGATGCTCTGCCGTTGATGATGCTGACGCAGACGCTGATGCTCTGCCGTTGACGATGCTGACGCAGACGCTGATGCTCTGCCGTTGACGATGCTGACGCAGACGCGGATGCTCTGCCGTTGACGATGCTAATAATGTCACTTGGAGCCACTAATGCCTTCCTTGGAGGCTTCCACCAGACTGACTTTTCCGTGTTGGCACGCTCCCTTTTTACTTATCTCCATCGATGCTTGCTCTGTATTCATGTCGTATATTCTATTCCACTGCGGTGAGCTGGAATGAGACAACTGCTTCGGGTGCCGCCCGTACTCTAGCTTGTCCGGTCTTGCTCATACGCTTATTGTATTCGCCTTCTTCTTATGGTCATATTCTCCTCACGAGCCGTGCGATTAGAATTAAGAAGAGCGCACATCAATATAATTATTTATACATGCAGGAATCAAACGCATCAGAGTTGTTCCGTTATATGATATAAGTATGTATTTCATGTAGTTTACATTAGTGAGTAGTATGAACTATTAAATATATACTATATAAATATAAAAAATATATTTATGCTTGCTCTGTATTCATGTCGTATATTCTATTCCACTGCGGTGAGCTGGAATGAGACAACTGCTTCGGGTGCCGCCCGTACTCTAGCTTGTCCGGTCTTGCTCATACGCTTATTGTATTCGCCTTCTTCTTATGGTCATATTCTCCTCACGAGCCGTGCGATTAGAATTAAGAAGAGCGCACATCAATATAATTATTTATACATGCAGGAATCAAACGCATCAGAGTTGTTCCGTTATATGATATAAGTATGTATTTCATGTAGTTTACATTAGTGAGTAGTATGAACTATTAAATATATCTTATATCTTCTATCTTCTATATATATAAAAATGAATTGTTCGTTTGTACGTTCATAACATGCGAACGTGAAGTCCGATTTGCTTGATTTTTTGGTATGTTTTCATTATTTGCCTGTAGAAGGTTTGTGTGAAATAATAATTTAAAAAAATTTCATTTAAAAAAAATTATTATTTTTGCATAACGGAAAACAGAGGAATCAAAGTAAATTGAAAAATAAATTTGACGTTTTAATTTTGAATTTCAATTTGACAATGGAAGTAAGTAAATTGTAAATGTCTTCCATTATTGCTTTGTTTTGACAAATTATTTTGACACACATAGAATTTTATTTTAAATTTTGAAAAACAATTAAAAATTATAAAAGGCTTAATGCCGATTAATTACTCTGTTTCGGGTGTGTCAAGTCCAAAACAGTGTTACGTATGACAGAAAATATGGAAGCGTTTAAAAGTGATGAGCAGCAAACCGAAGCGAATCAAGAAAAAGACGAAATGTGTTTTATTATAAACACTATAAACACTTATAAACATTATTTGTTTTTTTTTTAGTTATAATTATGCCGCGACCGAGACGTGGCGCCAATATTGGTCGTCGTACTCATAATACAAGACGAGTTGCATCTGTTAGAGCAGGTGAATCTGAAGCGGAACGTGAAGTGAGACTTGAACAGCAAAGAGAGCGTCAATCGAGATCGCGTTCTGCTCAAACAATCGAAGAACGATTCGCGAGTAATTCTTCGGATCGAGCGAGAATGAGTCGCAATCGCGCTGTTAGAAGTCGTGCCAATGACAATATTAATCAGCGAGTAATGCGTGCTGCTTTCAATTATGATAGTGAAGTTGACTATTGTTCTCTTCCATGCCTTTCAATCGGAACTATGACTAATGTCTGCGAACAGTGCAATGCATTGAAATTTCCATCGGAAACTCCTGGAATGTGTTGTGCAAATGGACAAGTAAAATTGCCTGTTTTGAATCCTCCTCCTGAGCCTTTGAGGTCATTAGTTTCTGGTTTGACTCCAGAATCGAATCATTTTTTGTCTAAAATACAGCAGTACAATTCATGTTTCCAAATGACGTCTTTCGGCGCCACAAATATAATCAGAGATGGATTCATGACTTTTAAGGTAATTACTGAACACGACACTAACAATGAGTTCTATCGTGAGATTGAATCAAATGTTTCATGTATGCAGATTCAAGGTCAAATCTATCATCGAATTGGATCGTTATTACCATGTTTGGATTCCAATCATTCCTTTTTGCAAATTTATTTCATGGGAAATTCAGATGTTGAAATTGAACGGCGTTGTGTGGTGGCACAAAATCCAAATGATAGTAATGCAGTGAGAAGAGGAATAATTGAAAGATTGCAGCAGTTTTTTCACGATGAAAATTGTTTGATCAAATTATTTCAAACTGCCCTTGATCAAATGCCTTCGGATTCTCATAGAATTGTTATTCGGGCCGATAAAGCACCTGGTGGAATTCATGCTGGAAGGTTAAACGCACCAACAATTGATGAAGTTGCCGTATTAATTGTGGATGAAGGAGCGAGCAGTCGAGATATTGTACTTCATCGTCGAGATCAAAGTGTTGTGCATGTTTCGGAAACTCATCGTTGTTATGATGCGTTGCAGTACCCAATTTTGTTTTGGCAAGGCGAGGATGGTTACCATTTCAATATTAAGATGAAACATCGTTTAACTGGTTAGTTACAATAAAATGCATCACACATTTTGTGAATTATTGATACTTAATATTCGCATTTATTTCAGGCTTGGAAACAGCAAAAAAAGTTAGTGCGATGAACTATTATTCGTACAGATTAATGGTTCGGCTGAACGAAATTAATCATATATTGAATTGTAGAAGGCTTTGCAACCAATTTATAGTTGATGTTTCGCTAAAATTGAGTCTGAACGATTGAAATTTATTCGATTTAATCAGAAAAAGTTAAAATCCGAACAATATATTCATTTGCGCGATGCAATTCAGAATGATGGGAATATCAACGATATTGGCCAAATGACAATATTACCAGCAACATATACTGGAAGTCCACGACACATGCACGAGTACGCGCAAGACGCAATGACGTACGTTCGGCATTATCATCGACCCGATTTATTTATTACTTTCACCTGTAATCCTCAATGGAATGAAATAAAGCAATATATGTTTCATGGTCAAAGTGCTTCTGATCGCCACGATATTGTTGCGCGTGTGTTCAAGCAAAAATTGAAAACGCTTATGGATTTTATTGTCAAACAACAAGTGTTTGGAAAAGTTCAATGTTGGATGTATTCTGTGGAATGGCAGAAAAGAGGACTTCCGCATGCACATATTTTGGTTTGGTTAGTTGATAAAATTACGCCAAATGAAATTGATAGCGTAATATCAGCCGAAATTCCTAATCCAATCATTGATCCAGGACTGTTTGAATCAGTTACGAAGCACATGATTCATGGACCATGTGGGGCATTAAATGTCAACTCACCGTGCATGGCTGAAGGAAAATGCACAAAACGGTACCCAAGAGCATTAATAGCGGAAACAATTTCTGGTAATGATGGTTATCCGTTATATCGTAGACGTTCACCTGAAGATGATGGCGAAACAGTTATGGTGAAATGCAAAAATCAAGACATTAAAATTGACAATCGTTGGATCGTTCCATATTCGCCGCTATTATCCAAAACTTTTGGTGCTCATATAAATGTTGAGTATTGTAACTCAGTAAAATCCATCAAGTACATATGCAAATATGTTAACAAAGGAAGTGATTTGGCCTATTTTGGAATTGCTGGGGATAAAAGTGATGAAATCACTTCATATCAATTAGGCCGTTATATTAGTACAAATGAAGCAATATGGCGAATTTTTTCATTTGCAATACACGAAAGGTATCCAAATGTACTGCACTTGGCAGTTCATCTTCAGAATGGTCAACGTGTGTACTTCACACCTGAGAATGCGGCGCAACGAGCAGAACAGCCACCGAAAACAACGTTGACTTCATTTTTTGATATGTGCAGAAATGACGAATTTGCTAAAATGTTATTGTATTCTGAAGTGCCACGATATTTCACATGGAATGAATCTGCGAAAGTTTTTCAAAGACGGAAACAAGGGCAACCAGTACGAGGCCATCCAAATGTATTTTCTACAGAAGCATTGGGTCGTGTGTATACCGTTCATCCAAATCATTATGAATGTTTTTATTTGCGTTTATTATTGATTAACGTTCGTGGTCCTACGTCATTTGAAGATTTAAGAACAGTCGATGGTGAATTGTGTGCGACTTATCGGCAAGCATGCCAGCGTTTGAATCTACTTGAAGATGATATGCATTGGGAAGCTACACTTGCTGATTCCGTAATTTCATCATCTCCACATCAAATACGAACATTATTTGCAATTATAATATCTACATGCAGTCCATCAAATCCATTTGAAATATGGCATAAATTTCGTGATGACATGACGGAAGACATTTTACTTAGAGTGCGACGTTCAGTTTCAAATCCTGAATTAGAAATCACACCGGAAATGCATAACGAAGCTTTGATTTTGATTGAAGACATGTGTATAATGATTGCAAACAAAATATTAGTGCAGTTAGGAATGATAGCGCCTAATCGTGCAGTTCATGATGTTATTAATCAAGAAATGCATCGTGAACAACAATATGATCGTAATCAATTGAGAACATTTGTGCAGTTAAAAGTTCCACAATTGAATAGTCAACAGAAATATGCTTATGACAAAATCATGGAAGGTGTGAACAATGAAGGAGGTGGATTTTACTTTATTGATGCACCAGGAGGCACTGGAAAAACATTTTTGCTGTCATTGATTCTGGCAACCATACGATCGGATAATAAAATTGCTCTTGCAGTTGCTTCATCTGGAATTGCTGCTACCTTATTAGACGGTGGTCGAACTGCGCATTCTGCACTTAAATTGCCTTTGAATATAACAACGATTGAATCTCCTACGTGCAACATTTCCAAAACGTCGGCAATGGCAAAAGTTTTGCAGCAGTGTAAAATAATCGTATGGGACGAATGTACAATGGCTCACAAAAGATCATTAGAAGCATTAAATCGAACCATGCAAGATCTTCGAGGAAATGAAAGACTTTTTGGTGGCGCCTTTATATTGTTATCAGGTGATTTTAGGCAAACTTTACCTGTCATTCCACGATCTACTGCTGCTGATGAGCTAAACGCATGTTTGAAGTCTTCAGTTTTGTGGAAATATGTTAAAACATTGCGTCTTAATCAAAATGTACGTGTACAATTGCAAAATGATCCTTCTGCAGCTGAATTTTCAAAACAACTTTTGGAAATTGGGAATGGTAAAGTTGCAGTCGATAAATCAACCGGATTAATAACATTACCAAGCAATTTTTGTAATATCACTCAATCGAAAAAGGAACTGGTTCAACGTGTGTTTCCAAATATATTGCAGAAGTACAGGAATCATGATTGGTTGAGCGAACGCGCAATATTGGCAGGAAAAAATAAAGACGTGAACGATTTAAATGCAAGTATTTTGCAAGAAATAGATGGCCAATTTTTTGCATACAAATCAGTGGATACGATAATAAATGAAGATGAGGTAGTGAACTATCCTACTGAATTTTTGAATTCACTTGATTTGCCAGGCTTGCCACCACATTATTTGGCATTGAAAGAGGGAGCACCGATAATAATGCTCCGAAATATAAATCAACCACGGCTTTGTAATGGCACCAGACTTTCCGTGAAAAAACTGATGGCCAATTTAATTGAAGCAACTATTCTGAGTGGTAAATATAGAGGCGAAAACGTTCTAATCCCCCGAATTCCAATGATTCCATCAGATATGCCATTTGAATTTAAACGGCTTCAATTTCCTGTCCGTCTTGCCTTCGCTATAACCATTAATAAAGCTCAAGGTCAGACTTTGAATATTTGTGGCTTAGATTTGGAGCAACCTGTTTTCTCGCATGGACAATTGTATGTTGGTTGTTCACGTTGTGGTAAACCCTCTGCATTATTTATAAACACAAAAGATGGAAAAACTAAAAACGTTGTTTATCAAAGAGCATTAAGTTAATTTTTAAAGTATTTTCATTTTCGACCTTTTTATTTGAAAATAAATTATTGTAAGAAATTGATTGTGGATGAGTTTTACTGAAAATTGAAAAGAAATTTCGCAAGTTTCTTTTGTGTATTCGCCCTGTGAAGCGGGCGAAGGTTTCGCTATCTTTTATTATAATTATAAATTTTCATAAATATCTTCTTATTATGTACAGAAAATATCTTATATATAAGAATTAATGTGGATTAATTAATCTATATATACGTTTAGGCGCCAGACAGACAAACAAGAAACATTGTTTATCCACGTGCATTAGAATAATTTTAGCACTATTATCTAGACAATCTTTTATATTTTCTTTTTCTAAACAAGTTAGAAAACAACAAACTTTATCTTTTTTTAACATTTTTAGTGGGGCAGCAAAGCGCACCGGGGCAAAGCTAGTACTATATAAATATAAAAAATATTGTAAGATTATGATATATGTATGGCGAAATTTAGGCCGATTAATTTCGTCGTTACAGTACTATAAAACATCAGCACGCAATAATCGTCCAGAAATCGATAATCAATAGTTATTTAATAAAATATGAAAGAAAATACTTCTGGTGTTCACGGAAATTTGGACTTTGTTAATCTGGATGTCACGATCGCGAGACGACGTGGTTGCTCTGAAGAAACGGCTGAGATTGACGTTGAGCACACAACCGAGACCCGAGCAAGGCGGACAGCAGTCGAGCTTTTGTTAGTCTCTCACAGTCGGCCCGGCGTCGGCGTAGACGGAGAGAACACGGACACCGGGCAGAGTGAGAAAGACCGCTCGGCCGAGGGAGCTTTTGGCGTAAACATCCCGCCCGCTTTGCAGGAATGCAATCCGCGTTATCTCAGGTCCCGGTGTGGGTCGGGGTCGCTGCCTACTCTCCGTGCAGCAGGGTGTGGTGTTGGCCTCCACATTGTAGGCATCGTCGATCGCTGGTACAGCGATCCAGGCGGTGCGAGCACGCCAAACAGTTGATGCAGACGTGGTGGCGGGCCACCATATCCTGGGGGTGGTTCCGGCTGCGCGTGTGCGGGGGAGCTGGTTCTCGACCCCGAGCATTATGAGAGTTCCATGATTCGTTCAGCGGCCCATCGTGGCGTGCTCCGGAAACGGGCACCCTGGCGGCGGATCAGCTTCATGCCGGACCTGTGAAGATAGAAAGCGTTAGTAAGGTTCTAAGACAGGCACGTTAAAGAAACGAATTTTGTGATTGGCCGGGTCGATGGACCGTTTGCGGTCCGAAGGTCGGCGACCCGGACTCGACCTGTCATTGCCGCAGTACACTTTGGTGATGCGACCCAAGCGCCAGGCGTTGCCTGAAAAGTTGTCGTCGCGGACGATGACAAGGGCATCTAATTGGAGGTCGCTCTGTGGCGCCTTCCACTTGGTGCGACGGGCGAGCGCTTAAAGGTAGTCACGCTACCTAAAGGTAGTGACTACCTTAAAGGTAGTCACGAGCAGGTTTGTCAAGCCTGTCGTGCTCAGCATGGGTTAAAAAGGGGCCACCGACTAAGAACTGGCCAGACGTTAGCGCCTCTAGATTGGTTAGGTCCTCAGATTGAGGATGGATGGGGTGTGAGTTTAAGCACGCTTCTATACGGCTAAGGAGCGTTGAAAACTGTGCTGTTGACAATTCACAGGTGGCTTCTAAGTGAATAGCCTTAGTCGAGAAGCACACAAGAGTGCACAATTACCCTTTAGTGATCAAACAGGCTCGGTCGGTGTAGTTTTTGATATCAAAAGGGCCTGCTGGATCGACGCCGGTGTTAGTGAAGGGGGGGACAAAGCGTAGTTCGCTCAGCAGTGCAGCCATGATCTGTGTCCGCTGCCTTTTCTTGTACAGTACACAAGGCTTACAGCGGTGGAGCGTCGCCTTGATGAGGTTTTTAACCCGCGAGATCCAGAACTACGTTCGAAGTAATCGGAGCGTCAGCTGGTTGTTACCATGTAGCGTAATCTGGTGGACAAAGAGCTTTAGCAGCTGTGCCAAGCGGTTACCATATGGTAGAATGACTTGATGCCTTTCGTCAAAGGGCAAATTAGGGCACAAAGACAGCCGCCCGCCGATGCGGAGTATCTGGTCTTCGTGGAGGAACGGATTGAGCGAGAGCAGGCGGCTCTTCGAGCTCAAGGGGCGCTCGTCAGGGAAGTGCGTCTTCTGACAAAGCACTATAAGGAGTTGTCGCGTCTTACGCAGCTCAGCTGAGGAGATATCCAATGTGACGTGGGGTCCATTTCGCTGATTGCGTAGATGGAAAAAAAACGGTATACGTAGGAGTATACTCGGAGGGCTCTCGCAAGAGAGGAAAACCTGTCCAATGGGTCTCCTTCGGGTTGGAAGTAGGTGAAGTGCACCTTGACCGTTTTTCTTCCAAGTCAGTGGAGAACTCTGCAGGTGGATTTAAAGAAGGCCAGCGATCCTTGTCCTGGATTAGGCGAGGGTGGCCCGTGCCACCAAAGCGAGCTGAGTGCCAGCTCTTGAGGCGTGGCTCCTCGGCTGGCTAGATCATTGCGTGTGCGAAGTTTTCTCCGTGATTGTCGAGACGCGGTTGGCTACGAATGTATTCCAAACGCAAGGGGCTTCTTGAGCCAGGCGAGAACGATCGTCGAGTCCGACCAGCAATATACGTTTGCGGGCCGGAAATGCATATTGGGCACTAAGGCGGCGATCATGTCGGCGACTAGTGTATCACCACAAAGCTCTAACCGGGTTATTGAAAGGGTTTTAATGGGCGCCACTCTACTTTTAGAGTAAAGCAGCGATACATGCACGGTGTTCCCTGTTTCAACTCGCCGCGTAAATGGCTCCTGAATATGCTTTCTGCGAGGCGTCGCAGAAGGCATGAAAGTCAATGCAGCAGTCCGGGGTGAACGCGATCTACCGCGGAATTCGAATGGCAGAGATATGATGATAATCCTGCAAGAATTGTAGGCAGAGCTTTCGCGTCGGAGGCGGGAACGGATCGTCCCAGTCAATTTTGTCCAGCCACACTTGTTGTATCATCATTTTCGCCTAAACAATGATAGGGGTCAGCCAACCGGCTGGATCGAAGAGCTTTGCGATGAATGACATGTTGTGTTCTCGAGGGGAAGCCGCAAAATTAAAGAAACCACGGGCACTTTTCACTTATTTTTTTATTTATTACGTATTCTTGACCGAGCACCGGTCACTTTGAAAATCTCTTCACTACTCACTTAAAATCAATCTTACTATTACACATTAACTTCGGCGTCGTCTCTTGACGGCGCTGAAGTGGGTCAGTTATTTGGATGTCGCAATCTCAAAACTTCTTAATTAGCGAAATTAATATTTTATTGATATTAATTTCGTAATCACATGTTCTACTTTTCTAAGTAGAACTCTTGTGTTCCGCTTTGCAATTTTCTTTAGTTTCGTTTATTTTTATTGTTCTTTTTAATAAAAGCTTAAAGCTCAAAACTTCTGCCTAAAAGTATTCTTACTCGTTTAACTTCGAATTGCTTACATTGTTCAATAATTCGAAGTTAACATAATAAGTCATTCGTTTCGTTTGTTTTAACAGCGGCCGTTGACCGAATGAAGCGAAGCAGAAGTGCTGCGCTTGCATTTTAACGGTTCTTGGCTTGCTTCGACTATTCTGTTATTTGAGTCGATCGTGGCCTTGAACTACTTTTGTTTAAATTGGCCTTGAATATTATTGTTCCGTTAAATTGGAACTTAGTCATCGTGATTGCGACACACAACAGACAACACTTCCCTCTTGGTATAATCTGGCAGGATGTCGAATCCCGTCGTGTTGAAAAAAAAGTTGTCGCTCGTAGCATACCATCGGATTCCAAGCATCTTCGCGGAACTGTCATCCTGGAATTTCAGGAATTCAGAGCTGAGCAAATGGCCACCGGGCAAATCCTGTAACACATGTTTGGTGTTGGAGGTCCATTTGCGCAGTGCGAACCCTGCCGCGTCAAGGGCTCCTATCAGCTGATCCCTCATTTGGACCGTTATGGAGACGTCGTGACATATACATTTCTCTTCATACTGAACCAGATATCGTTCAACCAGATATCCACATAAAAATTGCTGAAAAAAGTTTAGTTTAGTTTCTTTTTTGAAACATAAATATGTATATATATTTTTTGGGGACTGAGCATGACATATACTTTAACCACGGCTACAGAAAGAATCAGTAATTGTTACCAACATCACTTCAAGTACAGAAAAATCCAACATCGACAAACTATTCTTAATTCGGTATAGGTATAGGCTTCCCCAGAACCCCAAACCGAACCTATACAAACACTTACCTATACTATTCCACTCCAGTATACCATTTCATGGTAGTGGGCATTTTTGTGGGCATGGCAATGTCGAATATTGGATGGATATTTTTTTCAAACTTTTTTATTTATTTTTTAATATAAACTTTTAAGTTGTTCTATATTTTGTTCTTAAACTAAGTATTGTTTTTTCAATGTTAGTTTGTAAGACTAATTAATTAATAAAAATAACAATATATGTACTTATAATTAATGTTATCATTGAAATAATAATTACTAAGAAATTAAATAAATTTTTAAATGAAATATAAATTTTGTGCGCTAGAATGATTTCTAAAATATGCACATTTATTGACTTTATTGTCAAAAAATAATCAATAGGTTTTCTTGAATACAATCGTCAAACAAGAAAAAGAACCAAAAGCTAAAAATGTCTAGAAGCTGAAATGTAAAAATTTGCAAATGATCAGAAGCCTAAAAATCAAACAAAACAAAACAAAAAGCAATAAAACCTTCACGGACAAACGCATTTGTTTTGTTAGGGCAATCGCCGAAAACAAAGTTGAATTCCTTCAGTTCGCGGAATCTTCCTATTCATTCCCACTCATTATCGATCTAATAGCTGCTGTCCATGCAGCATTCACTCTTCAAGCGAATATCAATTCTGCTTTGCTAAGATCGTCGCGCCGCAGCGTGTTGTGCCTACACACGAACACATAGTTTTTTCCATAAGTTCGCTGTCGACGTTTCTTTTCTCTGGGGCCTTCAATTTGCATATGATCTCGAGGTCTTCTATAACGAGTAGCCTGCGTTGAAATCTCTTTACAATATATACTCGTTGCAAGAACGTCGAAGTCATATGTTCATTTCATTCAATGTCGATTGATGATGATTTCAATATAAACAGTGATGAAGACAAAAAAGCTTCAATTATAAAAATTTATGTTAACTAAAAAAATAGTCGAAGTAATTTTCTGTTATTTTTTTTTAGTTGTAAGCGTATTTTTCTTTTATGACATTAAATTATGCAAACAAATAAATATGTCTAAATTTAGATTCCAAAAGTTCTCATCGTTTTCTCTTTTACACGATTTTCCAAAGAAAATTTTGTTGATTTTCGAAAAACGATTTTTTTTTATTTGCGGAAAGCAATCTCCGTTTTTTCATAAGCTATCCCAATAAAAAATATTGCAATAGTGTTCAATAACTAGAAATTGAAAACATTCTGGACAGAAAAGCGAAAATCGCATTGAAATATGTGGGCCCGTTTAAGAGTTAACTAACTCTTAATTGGCGCACGATTAATAAGATAACAATGGACTTATCAGCAATAAATATTCTTTCTATGAAAATATCTTTGTTTTATTACTCATAGCGCTCCAAAGTAAAGAAACAACATAGCAATTTACACACCAGCGGGGCGCCGCGTCGGCTACGTTAAGCAGAACAAAATACATACATATGTATGTATGTATGTTGCTTTTGTTAAGCAGCCGTTGGCGAATCTGATCTCTATAAGTGATATTTGCTATCAAACAAGAACACAGCTAGTGATCAAGGAATGTGCATTTTTTATCTGTTGCACAGAATAGTACTAGAGCAGAAATTGAATGAAGCGAAATTTCCATATGCGATGCAATTTATCTTTTATTCATAAGTATGTAGAAAGTAAAATCGTTCAAGACTTACTTTCATTCGCTTCAAAACTGTCTACTCCAAAATCTAGGAACACGAAATTTTAATAAAATCTGGGAAGTTATTTACCATAATAGCAAGTTAACATTATTGCAAATAACAAGTTTTATAATTCATTCTTTCATTCATCATTCCAGGAATAATTGGGATTGATTATTGCATGGCATGGGTATTGCAAATAATCACGTTATTCCGTTTTGAAAATCACATTCAATAATTAGTTGTTGCAATTCTTTCTGTTTTTCATTTGAAATAAATCTGAACCATTACGATTCAGCATTGACCTTGTCATTGAAATAATTGCCCTGACCTAGTTTCATTCAATGTCTTAATTTGTTGCTGGCACTCGTAAAACTCCTACACAACTACAAATTTCTGTTGAAATTTGGTCCCTCTACAATTTTTTATAGATATTGTTATGTAATATGAATGTGTGTATATATTTTTCAAGTTGAAGTTTCTGTTCTGTGTACAATATGACCTACTAACATATATGTATGTATATACAAATTTTCAAAAGAAAATAGCCGCTTAAGGTTGCAATAAAGGAAAACTACTCTAATTCTATGCTATTCTATTCTATGTACATGGAAGATATTATTCAACGATTATATAAAGTTCTAAGTTTACTTTGCTGAATTTTATTTGTTATTGGTTCCTTTATATAATATTTTTGAAGTTCTCACCTCAATATTTAAGCCTAGTCAATTTAAAGAAAAACTTAATTTTATGTAAGAAAGAGTGCATATTATTGTTTAAGCAACCTGCAAATAAAACAAGTGTCATGTAATCAAACAAGCGTTTTTATTATTTCTATATGCTAGTAATAAGAATAAAAACAAATCTATTTGCTTTACACTATCGAGTTTGTACTGTACTACAAATCTACTTCCATGAAATATTTATTGCAGTATATATATATATATATATGCGTATACTTGAAACAGAGAATAAAGTTGCCAAATTTATAGAATAGTGCTTCTTAAACGTATTTAGTATCTATTTTAAAAATAAATATATGTACATATTTAAGTATACACAAATTATTCAACAGTAATATTATTAATATTAATATTATTATTAAAATTATTAATAATGAAATTATTAATTATAAATTATTATTATTTATTATAAATTATTAAAATAATTAATAATAATATCATTAATTTAATTGTAATATCTGTTGAGAATGAAAATAGAGAGTTGGCAACACATCATGTTAGAGTATACACATTTTTATAGTATAAATAAATAGTCTGTCGATTACCTTCAACCAAAGAGGTTGTTTTATTTCTCCAACAGGTTATGGGCCCAGATCAAACGTGTTCGCGTTAATTATATATTTCGTTAGTCGAAATGAGCAATTTATACTCTATTGAAAAATTGGAAGAAGGGAACTATGCTTCCTGGGCGATGCAAATGCGTAGCGTCCTCATACATTCGGAATCATGGCCTATAGTGGCCGGAAGAATTGTAAAAGAGGAGCAGATGTCTACAGCAGACAAAACAGCGTTTGATTTAAAAGACGAGAAGGCGCAAGCAACTATAGTTTTATCTCTGAAACCCTCTCAACTAATTCATATAAAATACTGTAAAAGCGCAAAAGAAGCTTGGGACAAGTTAAAAGAGGTACATCAGCCTGCTGGACCGGTAAGGAAAATCTCATTATTTAAAAAACTGTTGCATCATCGGTTATATGAGGATGGTGATGTGGTTCATCATATTAACATCTTTTATGAGACAGTAGAAAAACTGGCAGAAATCGGGATAACGGTTCCGGGCGAAATGCTGGTCATCATTTTATTAAGTAGCTTGCCGCAGTCATATGATAATTTTGTTGTTGCAATTGAAACACACGAAAATTTGCCGACCTTGGATCATCTTAAAGTAAAATTATTAGAAGAGGGCGAGCGGAGAAACGAGAAAGATATACAGGCAGAAAACAATAACGGGCAGCAAGCATTTCTGGCTAGAGCAAATGTAAGGAAAGCCACTGATAGACACGGCACCCAGAGTAAGCGAAACAAAATAAAATGTTATAATTGCGGTCGCCGAGGTCACTATGCTAGTCAGTGTAGAGAACAAAAGCAGCAGCAAAAGGAATCCCGTTATGAGCAATCGTTTTCTTTATTAGCGTCATCCTCAACGAAAGATTTACTTTTTAGCAGAACAAGTTTACGTGATGTTTGGTACATTGATAGTGGTGCTACGTCACACCTGTGTTGCGATTTGTCATTTTTTAACTCAATTAGAAAACAAAAAGAAAGAATTTTACTAGCGGGAGATAATTTTGTTGAAGCTCACGGACAAGGAGACGTTTGTATTAAAAATCAAACATCTGATATCATGTTGAAAAATGTTTTATATGTTCCGGAGTTACACACAAATTTTATTTCTGTGAGTAAAGCTACCAATACGGGTTTACAAGTAATTTTTAATAAAGAAAAAGCTATTATAAACACCAAAAGTGGTAGAATGTTAATCGAAGCTAATGAGCAGCATGGCCTTTTTGGGTTTAAGGCAGGAATTAACTCGGAGAAAAAATGTTTTTATGCAAATCGTCAGAAGAATGACATTGTTATGTGGCATCACCGGTTTGGACATTTAAATTTTAATTGTTTAAAAGAAATGTCAAGAAAGCAATTAGTACATGGAATGTATTTGAAAAGGAATGACAAAAATTGCGATGTTTGTCTTACGTGTGCTAAAAGTAAAATTTGTATTAAAAGTTTCCCACATGCCTCAGAATCTCGTGCTCGAGAATTATTAGAAATTATACATACAGATTTGTGTGGCCCTATAAATAAGGCGTCGATCGGAGGATCGCGCTATTGTCTAACTTTTATAGACGATTATTCCAGATATGTTTTTGTATTTTTTATCAAGAACAAAAGTGATGTCTTGAGCAAATTTAAAATATTTAAGACTATGGTGGAAAATCAAACTGGTAAACGAATTAAAGTTTTGCGAAGCGATAATGGAGGCGAATACACAGGTCAAGAATTTAGTGATTTTTTGCAACAAAGTGGGATAGTGCATCAGCTGACTGTTCCACATACACCCCAACAGAACGGAGTGGCAGAGCGCGCAAACCGAACACTTATAGAGATGGCAAGAAGCATGATAGTCCATTCTAAGTTGGACGAGCGATTCTGGGCTGAAGCAGTTGCGACCGCCGCCTACATCCGCAACAGGTCAGTAACTAGATCACTAATCAATTGTACACCTTATGAAGCCTGGACAGGCAAGCGTCCAAATGTTTCTCATTTTAAGACTTTTGGATCGATAGCTGTGGCGCTTGATAAAAAGCAGACAAAGAAATTTCGAGCAAAGGGTATCGAGTTGCTGATGGTCGGATATTCTGAAGTGACAAAAGGATATCGGCTGTATAACCCCAAAACGTCAAGAGTTATATGCTGTCGTGATGTGAAGTTTTTTGAAGATGTCTTCTCCAACACAGAATTAAGGAATTCAGAAACAATTGTTCTAGATGTAACACCTTTAGATTACAAGGAAGCCTGTGTTGAAATGGGAGATGTAGTTTCAGAAGGAGAGTATCACGAGAATGAGACTAATTCAGAGAGAACTGAGTGTCGCGTGCAGAGAAAAGCTATAATTGGCCCAGGCAGACCAAAGCTAATAAAAACAGGTAAGCCGGGTCGACCGCGAAAGGAATATAATATCCTAAATACTGCAAAATGTAATGAGATCAAGGCAAATGAGATAAATGTTCCACAGTCAGTTAAAGAGGTTTTGAGTAGTGAATATGCATCCGAATGGTTAAGTTCAATGCAGGAAGAATACAAGGCGTTAATGAATAACAAAACGTGGTTGTTAGTTGATCTGCCGTATGGTGAAACATCAATAGGCTGCAAATGGGTGTTTGCAATAAAAGGAAACAAAGATGGTAGTGTTCAACGATTTAAATCGCGTTTAGTTGCCAAGGGCTGTGCTCAGAAATTCGGAGTTAACTATTTTGAAACATTTTCTCCAGTTGTACGTTTTGCCACAATACGCATGATTATAGCATTAGCTTGTGAACATGAAATGTATCTACAACAAATGGATGTATCAACAGCATATCTGAATAGTGAGCTTCACGATGTGGTGTACATGAAGCAGCCAGAGTATTTTGTTGATGAAAAACATCCAGAGAAAGTATTAAAGCTGCAGAAATCGATATATGGGTTAAAACAAAGCGGGAGGGAATGGAACGAAAAGCTTAATTCAGTCCTGATGGATATCGGGTTTATTCCATGTCCTAGTGAACCATGCGTATACACACAAAATACAGCTGACAGATATAGGATTATTGCCGTCTATGTTGACGATTTGATAATAGCTTGCACATACAAAGAAGATTTGAAAGAAATAAAAGCTAAAATTTCTGATAAGTTTCTCGTCGTGGATGGAGGCCCGCTAAAATATTTTTTAGGCATCGAAGTGGATCGTATAGATGAGACTGGTGCAATCACTTTGTGCCAAGAGCGATACATTGAACAACTTCTAAAAAAACATTCCATGGAAAATTGTAAAACTGTTGCAACACCGCTAGAGACTGGTTTTCAAATTAATTGTTTAAATAATATTGAAAAAAAAACAGATAAAACTAAATATCAATCCTTAATAGGTGAACTGATGTATCTTGCGTTGTGCACAAGACCAGATATTTTGCATTCGGTGTGCAAGCTGTCACAGTGTAATGCAGATCCATATTTTGAGCATCAGGTAGCAGCAAAACGTATTTTGCGTTACTTAAAAGGAACTTCAAAGTTAAAATTGCATTTCCAAAAAACTGAGAAAAATATGGAGGGTTTTGTTGATTCCGACTGGGCTAGTGATGCCAGTGATAGAAAGTCTTTCACCGGTTATGCATTTAAAATGGCTAATGGAGTATTTTCGTGGGAGTCAAAGAAACAACGTGTGGTTGCATTGAGCAGTACAGAAGGAGAATATGTGGCACTTTCAGCAGCTGCAAAGGAAGCTGTTTACCTTAAAAAGCTTTCGCACGAGATTGGTTTTCCAATTATAAAACCGATAGTGTTGAACAGTGATAGTCAGAGTGCGCAATGTCTGGTTAAAAATCCAACTTATCATGCAAGAAGCAAACACATAGATATCAGGCATCATTATGTCAGAGGAGCTTATAAGGACAAACAAATTGAGCTTAAGTATGTATCTACTTCTGATATGCTGGCTGATATACTTACTAAGAATTTGGCAAAAATCAAACATTGTAGATTTATGAAAGATATGGGAGTTTTTTGATTATATAACAATGTAAAATATGTATTCATTCATGTATTTTGGTTAAATAATTTCTATCTAATATGATTTGTTGAGAAGGAGTGTTGAGAATGAAAATAGAGAGTTGGCAACACATCATGTTAGAGTATACACATTTTTATAGTATAAATAAATAGTCTGTCGATTACCTTCAACCAAAGAGGTTGTTTTATTTCTCCAACAATATCAATAAGTTTATATTATTTTTTTTGCATATTAAAATATAATTAATAACTAATATCAATTGTTCATTTAGGTATAATGGGTTGGCAACTCCTGAAATTCAATGGAGAGGAATTTTTTTAACATCCCAATGCTCATCTGTAATATTTATTTCCAAGAATAGTGAGTTGTTGGAAATGAGGCGCCAGAAATGGTGAACTTTTTTTCAGATTTCTTTTCTGCTGTTGCTACCTAAGCAATCACATCATTTTTGTTGTTGGATTGAAAAGAGTTTTGTGGACAATATGTATGTGTGGATGTTAATTTGCTTCCTATAATTAAAGACGGAAGATATACATATCTACATACATATGCGGAAATATATCCTCTTTCCAACTGGCCAGTTGTCATCTCCGAAAAATTGCGTCTTCATAGGTAGCAACGCAAATTTACAAAATCAGAGCAGGTATTGCTAAATAACTCAGCAGCGGCGTTTGAACACTTGAAAAACTCTGCTTACTTTGCAGTGGATTTAGTTCACCAAGGAACATCCGATTTACACGAATGTTACATCAAAATATTCTTAAAAGTATCCTATCCCAACAACTGTCAATTTGTTTAAACTAATCCTAAATGCCCAAAAAAAGTCTTTAAAAATAACTCCATTCTACTACCAATCTTGTTTACGTTCTACTTTTTCCAGGAAAAACGCCAGATCATAACAAAATGTAATTAGAGGAAGGCAAAAAATTTTAATTTTTCGATTTTCTCAGCCAATTTTTAAGATAGGCACTTCATTCGAGTACCCAAATGTGCGGAAATATATCCTCTTTCCAACTGCCCAGTTGTCATCTCCGAAAAATTGCGTCTTCATAGGTAGCAACGCAAATTTACAGCCAAAACAGTGTGATCAGCTGAATTTAAAAGTGAAATATCTCCAGAACTAAACTGCCTAGAGAAAATATTTTTATACTCATATTTGTGTTAAAATATTCTCTTTTAGATGGCATATATGGTTTTAGAGAAGGGTTATGTAAATAAGACAGCAACGGCACTTTTCCGTCTTGGAGCATCCATTTTAACGTAGAATCTGCGATAACTCCGGAACGAAACAAGCTAGAGCAAAAATTTTGTCTACTCAAATTCGCCCAAAAATACCCTCCTCCTGATAGACTATATGCCATCAGAGCAGGTATTGCTAAATAACTCAGCAGCGGCGTTTGAACACTTGCAAAACTCTGCTTAATTTGCAGTGGATTTAGTTCACCAAGGAACATCCGATTTACACGAATGTTACATCAAAATATTCTTAAAAGTATCCTATCCCAACAACTGTCAATTTGTTTAAACTAATCCTAAATGCCCAAAAAAAGTCTTTAAAAATAACTCCATTCTACTACCAATCTTGTTTACGTTCTACTTTTTCCAGGAAAAACGCCAGATCATAACAATGTGAAATGTAAATAAAGGAAGACAAAAATTTTTGTTTTTCGATTTTCTCAGCCAATTTTTAAGATAGACACTTTATTGGAGTATCAAAATGCGCGGAAATATATCCTTATTCCAACTGGCCAGTTGTCATCTCCAAGACATTGCGTCTTCGTATGTAGCAACGCAAATTTCCAAAAAATGTAGGTTTACCTCGGCTTCTATATGGAATATCTCCAGAACGAAACTAGCTAGAACAAAAATTTTTTGTCTCAAATGTGCAGAAATATATTCTCTTTAAGATAGGGTATGTGTGATCAGAGCAGGTATGGCTAAAGAATTCAGCAGCGGCCCTTAAACATTCTGTAAATTTTTTAGCATATTTATTTTGGATTTTCTACATGAAATCAGAATGAGATGGGATTTTTTGTACTTGATTCCATATTCTGTACATGTGTACTATGAAACTGTAAAAAATTACTGTTGTAGGTGTAACAGGTAGCCTAGTAGAAGCGTCGGAAGCCGCGAACACATTTTATGGAATATCTGGAAAACGAAACTAGCTAGGAGAATTTTGTTTGGATCAAAGAAAAGAGAAAAATTTCTTCTTTAAGATGGATAAGGCGGCGTTAGAGCAGAATATACTAAATAACTCAGGAAATGCGATTTAATATTTGATTCCACAAAGTCATGTTTACATTTTACCTTATATCTTTTTTTTCTGAACATATAGATATTTCATATTCCGCAAAAAGAAAGACATAAATTTCTCTTTGAAACGCTATAAACAGTGTCTTTCTACGATATACGGTTAATTTTTAACAAATTTTTGAAAATGAAGTTTATTTTTATCATAAATAGCATCCACAAATAAACCACCCTGAAAATCGTTGCTAACTTTTCCGTTGCTAATTTCACGCACGTGATTAATCATTAAAAAATAGGATTAAATAGCTAAATCTTAACAACTATGATACATAATTTCCTAGTGCGCTAGGTAAACATTCTTTCGATAGTGTATCGAGCGCAGTTTATATCGGGGAATTCAATCGGATTACATAATGGCTTTAATGAAGGGATGGCGATTTGTAGCATTTGTATCCTGTGTTGCTGCCGGCATTGGATTGTTTGTGTATCCCATTATATTGGATCCTGTGCTGAATACAGAAAAATTCAGTAAATGTAGGCTCTCGTTGTGTTGAAGAGTATATGACTTCTTTCTTACAGAAAAAGACCGTGAACGTATTTGGACTCAGCTCAATACTGAGCTCCCAGCAAGTATTGAAGAAAACTCAAAGTAATCCCACTAGAAACAAAAAAATCCTATTTTGTTTGAGATGTGAAGTCAAAGCAGACCGAACGATAATACTTTATGTCATGTTATATCAGATATGTATATTTAGCAAGAAAAATACTTCTGAAGTATACTACGACCAGGAGTCGACGAGTAGTAGTATGTAAAGGAAACAAGAGAAAATATAAAATATAACCAATCGGTTCAAATGCAAATAAAAATATATGACGAAAAATATATAATTTCTTGCATAGCTAAAGGGAAATAACTTACTTCATTCTACATTGTGGCTAGGTTCTTACGACTTACATATCTATGCACTCGTATATATTCTTAATTTAGTATAACGTATGTATAAATAATATTATTAATGCAAAAAATGCTTGCAACACAGGCAGTTTTTTAAATTTTAGTTGTCGCGTAGCCCGTTTTCACACCAATGATACAAGAGGCAGTTCTTGTACACTTTTTACTCTTGCGTCATTTACATACATTGAGGAGACTAAAGACTTGAGACTTTGCTATTTTAGTGGTGGCCAGTATTGCCGTCGTGGCATTGCTACACATGAGATAGTACGAAATCGAGTATCAATAAGCTATATAATATATATATATATATATATATATATATGACGACAAAATTAATAATATAGAGAAGCACTTAGTCATGCGCTTCTGTTGTACAAAGTAGTAAAACTTAGTTCGAATTTAGCATTAAACAGTCAAAGCAACAGGAGACAATATACATTTTCAACTGTCAAATTTACATGGTCTTTTAAGGAGATTGAGAAAAAAGTTCGATTTCAAGTTTGTTGCTATATTTATACCCTACACCTTCAGGTTGAGGGTATATTCACTTTCTACCGGAGTGTGTAACGCATAGAACTAGACAAGATAGGTATGGAAAAGTATATATATTCTTGATCAGCATCACCACCGAAATTGAAATAACGATGTCTATCCGTCTGTCCGTTGAAATCACGATCACAGGAGAACGGATTAAGATTTCAAAATGAAATTTGGCAAAAATATTCGTTGCTATGTTGGGGTGTTTCGTATTGAAAATGGGCAAAATCTCCCAAGGACCACGCCTACTTTTTATATCGAGAGTGCAGGTACCTCTGTTTTGCCTGTTAAAATATCTGATGTGGCCAACACATGACTTCCTTGTATGACGGCAATTGTATGGTTTTATTTCAAGAGTGGTTGATATATTTTATTTATATTTTAAAATTGAAGTTTTAAAAATTTTAAATATTTTTACTTCCATAATGAAAAAAATTTCATAGGCTTCTCTTAATTTAAATAATTTAAATATTAGTAAGTAAAAACAAGGAAGTAGAAATTAGTTTCCACACAGCCTTAACTATCAATCGTACTAATTTTGATTTCGCTGTTTAGTTCTGTAAGGGTACAACCAATTTTTGTAAGAGATAAAGCAGCATAACATTCATTTATCATTATCATTTATGTAATTCGGATAATGCATGCTTCGTGTTCCTTTGGCGAAGAGTCCTTTTGGTGCGAACCACCATTAAAATTGGAGGTACAAAATTGTGTCTTATGTAAGGCCCAATAGTATATACTTTCTAGGAGTGTTTGTTTTTGAGTAATGTATGAAATTTGAAAAAAAGTATATGAGAAGTGTCCTTTTCGCGCAACCGATTGCATCCAAAAAGGGAGGTGCACAACTAGGTCTTATAAGAGTCTCAAATACCAAATTTCAAGTTTCTACGATTCTCCGTTTTTAAGTTATTGAGGATACGTACAGACGTACATACGTACACACGTCACGACCAAACTAGTCAAAATGGACTCCGCGATGGTCAAAATGTGTGTTACCATCAAAATCTCAATATCGAAATTTTTCATGATTACAATACTTTCTTGTATTTACTACGTATACAAGGAAGTAAAAAGGCCATATCAGCATCACTTTTTGAGAGAAGACAAGAAAATTTTATATGTAGGTTTAGACTAATGCTTCCAGTTAATATGCCAAATATGGGCGCGATCCGCCCAGTTTTAAAAAAAAATTTTTTGTTTTCATTATTATTATTATATATATTGTATATTTATTATTAGATATATAATATATATATTGTATATATATACGAGTATATTATATCGCACCACTTCTAAATATATATACGAGTATATATGCAGCTTTTAGGTGTAGGGTATTTCGGCTACAGCCCGGCTGTAGACAACACCTTTACTAGTTTTCATTTCAATTTGCATCTTGTCGGGCTATTTCAAATTTGCAGCAACATAATCATTCTTGTTTTGCGGTATGATGTTTTACATTGACAATTTAAAAATCAAATTGAATTTAAGTTTAAACAGAGATAAAGAGATTGTACACTCCTAAATTCGCCGTCTATACTAATCCATTTTTGCTGGAAATGCACTTACACTATGGCGGCTATTGTATATGTCAGTCGACGATCCACACGACAAATGTCGATTGCCTCGATAAAATTTGATGTGGTATTGCGGATCGCAATCGACAGGGTCAAACCATTGTGCCTCTTTGTATTTTAAGCGACCATTTGTGGCTCTTGGCATTTAAAGCGCCCCTTTGTGGCTCTTTGTATTTTAGGCGACCAATTGTGGCTCTTCGTATTTCAAGCGACTCTTTGTGACTCTTCGTATTTAAACCTACCCTTTGCGGATCTTCGTATTTTAAGCGACCTGTTGTCAGAGATAACGAGATGAAACACTCCCAAATTCGCGCTCATACTAATCCATTTTTGTTGGAATTGCACACTATGAAATAAAACTTGCAATTCGCTGCAAAAAATTTGTACTTTTCTTAATTCACAGCAAAAAACTTGTACTTCGCTGCAAAAAATTTGTACTTCTCTTTGGTGAAATTTTTGCCATAACAGCTTATAATATTAATTTAACGGGGGTGGTTGCAGAAACGTCAAATGAAATAATTAATAAATTATATTTTTTTTATGCTTTAAACACGTACATAATACAACTTTAACTCCCAAATAATGAGAATAAATGTTTACTTTCATAATTTTACATAGCATTGTCAAATTTAATTCAATTATATTGACTTAATATACTCGTCCGTCTAAATATTCTGTTGCAAACGTGAAATTGTTACTCTATTTATTTAAAATATAAAGAGTGATAATGTGGGAATTTAAATATAGTTTAATTTTTCAATACATACATATTGTTAATATATAATTCAGATCATGGGGCTTTCACACTCTTTTCTGCACCCACTCCAACTTCACCACCTATGTTTATACTATATGCTGAAAACGAAATTTTTCAATACAATTCTTGAAAACAAGTAATGATTTGTAAACAATTTATTAATTGTGCAGAGGGTGATAATGCAATAAATTGGGAGGACTATCGTAAGAAGTTTTACGCATTTATGGATGTAATGGATAAGAGTGAACTAGATGAAGAAAACGTCATATCATCGTCAAGAGGGACCGACGACGTTGGGCTGCCGCTGATCTAGATTCGGACGACAGTCTCACTAAAGAGGAGTTTTTAGCGTTTTTGCATCCGGTGGATAACCCAATTATGTGCGATGTAGTGCTTAATGATACCATACAGGACGTTGACAAAAATAAAGATGGCAAGATTTCTGTAAAAGAATACATTGGCGATATGTATACATCTTCTAAGCCAGACGAAGAAGAGCCAGAATGGGTAACAAGTGAAGCTTTGCAAAGTACAGAGATCTTAATGGTGACGGACCATGGTTTCTCCATCATGGTCTTAATGGTTTCTAGACCGAGAAGAGGTGCGTGATTGGATTGTGCCAAAGGATTTTGATCATGCTGAAAGTGAAGCTAACCATTTAGTGTTCGATGCCGACGAAGATTCTGATGAAAGATTGACCAAAAAAGAAATCCGTGATAAATACGATTTGTTAATAATTTATACTTTAAAATTTACTATGTACAGTCGAACTTCTCTATAGTGAACTTCTATACAATGAAGCACTCCCTATTATTAATTTTTTTCAAGTACACTGCTTTTTCGTTCAATTTCTGGTCTTTTTTGATCACTGTATAATGAATTTCTATACAGTGAATATTTCTATACAAGGAACAAGTTTTACAGTTGCAATCTCAAATTTCATACGTTTTTGCCTCCTTATAATGAATTTTTTCAAATAATTTTCCGTTGGCTATACTAGTTACACTGTGTCCCGATGGAAAAGTAAACTTTATATGGGCATCCCCGAAATTTGAAAATGACAACAGAAAAAGATAAAAAATTACCATCACTAACAATTTTGACACCTGCATTGAGTTACTTGCATTAAGTGAACAAACAGTGTGAAAATGTCGCAGCGAAATAGTCTCTCTATTGAAAAAAAATTGTTGATTATTAATAAAGTTGAAGAAGGTGGAGCAAAAAATAAAGATGCTAAACAATTTGGAATTCTGCCTACCACAAAAATGGAAAAGTGTAATCCAAACTGAAATTACTGATTACTTAAAATAAAAATTTAAAAAAGTATTATGTTTTCTATACAATGAAATTTCTATATAATGAAGTAATTTTATGGTCCCTTCGACTTCACTATAGGGAAGTTCGACTGTAATAACAAATATTGTCTTTCTTATTCTTCTTAGACTCGAAAAATGGTTATATTATTAATGGATATGTACAAAATATTATAAATAAAATCATCTACGCCAAAGAATTGTAAACTTACTGTTTACTACTTACTGTTTATAAAAACTGTTTAATGGCATTACTAACACATTTTCATTATTGTGTGGCATTGTGACAACTTTTTATACCATATTTTAATGAATTTGAAGATATTTCTGTTCTATTAATCCAAAATGTATTTAATATCTTCACGGCTGAATTGAAATATATTTAGTGAAAATATGCAACAGTTCGTGTTCATAGGAAAGTCATTTAATCCATTGTATATAGAGTGACCAACGCAGCTTAAAATTCGACATTACGGATGTTGCTGTTTAAATTTGTTGACTTTATGAACTAAGTTCGTTGTTCTATTAAAGGAAACATATTTGCAAAGTAACTACACCTGTAAAATTGAAAAAATGCTAGTTACAAATTTGATGTATGTAACAGATTTATCTCTATGCTAACATATATTAATTTGTTTAATACACATGTACGAGTAAACAAATAATTATTTTTTAAAAATGCATTTATTTATTGTTGCTTTTTAGAGCGTCAAAAGAATAATCTTGACGATGTCACTTTCGTTTTGTGTTTTTGTTTTGCTCATAATTTGGTTGCTCCTTCTTGAAGCTATGTTATAAATTTGCTTTAATACTTTAGCTTTACTACTTGCTTTAGTACTTTGCCTTTAACACACTTACTAGCAAAGTAGGCGACACTCGCCGTTGTTCAAGTGGACGTTGCGATCAGAGGTATCTGACAATATGGACATTCGGTGACCGACCACGAGCACGTTTCACACAGCAGAAAATGGTTGCATGGTTCCAAAGTCACCCTGCGGTTATTCTCCGAACATAATACTTTTTCCATATCCTACAAATCAGAACGCATCTTTGACTGAAAGCAGAATTACAGTGGTTAACTCTGGATCTCAGTAAGAGTTTTCTACTCACTTGTAACTGCTCAAGTTTCTGACGATGTAGTTCAGCACATTTGACTGGAAATTGATTTGCTATGCGAAAATACATTTGTTGCACCATATATTTTTAGATCGAATTGACTCACTTTTCTAGTGGTTTCATCAAGTTTCATTATTTGAGCATCCGGATGAAACTGCTGCTCCGATCTCGTGTATCATTACTGGCAATTATCGGCATCAAAGTTGCTTGGCTCTACCCATTCTTCACCGTGCTTTACATTAGGACATGACGTAGATCTACATATGATGTCGAAAGCATGTAAATTAAAATGGTACATTTAATTAAAATTTCTATGTGTTCGAATACCTGTATATGAATTTGCGCTTGCAGGGTTTTGTTTTGCCAGGTTATGTTTTATAATTTCCACATATTTTATAGTAACACACAGTTTGTATCCTGCCAACAATCAGCTAACTTAGCTAATAACTGATCTGAGTTGGTACAAAATGTGTAATTTGTGTGTATATTCAGATTTGATTCGAACATCTGTACTGATTGATGGCCAAGGAACGTTAGTGGCTTTCTAGCTGTAGGTGTCGCAACAAATTCGTTTGATGGCTATCCGAAAGCGTGATTATGAGCATTGACTGAAACAATGCATGGCACTCATAAATTGGAGTCATCTTTTATAAACAAGTAATATCATCTGAAGCGTATGCATTGCAGATATCGCGATTGCGAATTCCTTCGCTTTTAAGTTAAAAACACGATCAATACCTTGGTATAAACTTTGGTACTTTATTTACAAAAATGTAGCACGAATTGTTTTTAGTCTGAATAACTTTAATACGTACTTGTTAAGATGCGTTTATCTTACTGTTAGTGAAGCGAGGAAGAATAGATTTTTCCTGCCTTTAGTCCAGGCACTTTAACCAGGACTAATTACTTTGGTTTAGGCACTTGAACCAAAACCAACTTGTCAATTTACCTTCCTTTAATTTAGGCACTTTAACCCAAATCAGCGATTGAAACACTGTGAAGTTTCTCTTATGACTGACTGTTTATTTTCACTAACGGAGCTTAAATACCTTTTAAAATCAGCATGGGAACAAATCAAGTACATACATATGTGCCAAAATATGTATGCTGGAGTTTGGAGTTTCATCCACGGCGGGACATGGAAATCATTGATATCATAAATAAAACTTAACATCCTCCCCCGCATTGAGCGAAGGTCAATTGCTCGAATCACCCTCCTCCATTACGAGATGAAAATCTGGCTGACTGAGTGAACGTTGCGCCTCAAGCCGTGTGTTGTGAGGAGTGTCAGCAATCTTACGAGTCCAAAATTTGTATACAACGTAGGAGATTAACAATATTATGGATATGCTTAACGCCGTATATGAGACAGTGTAATGATGCATCCTGTTGAAGTTCAGTTTCTGATTGGTTTGTTCGGATATTGCTGCGTGTAATGCCGTGAGTTCAGCAATGTTAGTAGTGAACACAGTGGAGTTGCTGGTTGTTATTTTACTAGTAGGAATGTCATCAACATCTGTCATGAAGACGTGTTGTTTGGAGTGCAGCTCAGAGAAATTTATTTCTTCCTGTCCTTGAATGCTGATGACTTTGTGTTTCATGGAACATTTTGAGTCCAGTTGAAGTAACCCTGATCCAGATATTATGGTTGTAGAACTATGTATTCCACATACTGTATTTATGCGAATGGGTTCAATTGTAGCATAAATCCAATGATTTGCACGATGTGTTCGAACAAATTTGAAATTTCCTTCGACGTTTACCCATTTGCAGGTGGTGCTTGATTCATTGTTAAACGAATGAATCTCACATTCGCAAATGCCAGAACCGCTACTGTAGATTGCTTGTGTTTTTGGATACAAAAAGGTGTCATTTGGCAATGTTAACCATGTTTCTAGTTGTGATGACGTGACTGGAAAGTACTGCTCGCGATGTGGGCTAATGGCAATGATAGGGGTCGCAGCTTCAACAGCCGTTATTGATTTATTGACTATTTTCATTATTGGGTTGACTCTAAACAAATCAAAGCGCTCCTGAATAATCAATGGTACCTTTAGGTGAAATATTACTTGATCGCTTGTAAGTGTTCCAGTGACGGTGATTAATTTATATATCAGCAAAAATTCTTCTGGTTGAACTGGCATTTGTAGTGATGATGGTATGTGACTTCTAATGTTCGACAATTCTCGTTTCAGCTGCTCTGGTGACAACAGCAAAGGGTTAATTTTCCCATGATGGCTGTCCGTTATGACGTCAATAAGGGCAGCGTGCATATTTTGCAGTTTGGAGATACTGAGCATAATTTGGAAGCTTAGCGATGTAAACAGATGAAACATTTTTATTTGCTGCGATTCCGCGTCGTGGTCACTGATCATATTTAAAATGTCTATGATTTGATCATCAAGCTTGTCGAATTTTCCCTTTATGTTCGTTTCATCTCTCTTGAGGATGTTTATAGTTGAATCGACTATTGATGTCTGGTTCCTCAATAGACCGAGAAGCATGCTCTCGCTTTGTTGAACTTCTGCAATGGTTTCGGACATATGTTCTGCGTACTTGGAATCCAACACCCCAAACAGTGAATTGGCAATATTTCCAATGATATCTATTGCACCTCTTTTAATTCTTTTATTCATCAGCACGTTTTCTCCTATGCTGGTTTCTTCTATGAATTCTTTGAACTGATCAATGATGATTTCGCAGCTGTGGTTTTGTCGCATTCTGCTACAGAGATCCTGGAGACGCAATGTACCGTCAACAATGGACGATTTTTGAGAGTGAAAGGCGGTTATGTTGTAGAAAACGATTATTTTCCAATAGGATGGTACTAATCGTGCAGTTCCAATGGTTTCGAAATATAAACTGCCATGTGAATCAAACGGTATGGTAGTAATTGGATTTGCAAGTACTACTGGCAGTAAGAATATCAAAGCCAGACTTAGGCCAACATGTAGTTTGCGCATTTTCTTCTTCGGAGCCTTGATATTGGATGTTGTATTGGATGTTGTAACTGATTCTTCCTTAATTTCTTCAGGGAATAAAGGTGCTAAACGATGTACTGGACGTTTTTTTATGCCCATATTGGTTTTTACATCAGCCACGCGGACAACTCCATCCGGTCCTTCGAAGGTCTTTGTAATTCTACCTAAAGGCCATTGTTGGACTGGTACGTTATCCTCTTTCATTATGACCAGCGTATCGAGTTGGATGTTAGTAACCGGACCCTTCCATTTGTATTTGTGTTGCAGCTGGTTTAAATATTCGCTTGACCATCTCTTCCAAAAATCGTGTTTGATTTTGGTTACAAGTTCCCAGCGTGTGACCAGACCTTGGTTCATGGATTCCGTTCTAATATCCACTAAAGACGTCAGTGGCTCTCCAATCAAAAAATGCCCTGGTATTAGAGCGCTAAGGTCGTTTGGATCTGAGGAAATTGGTGTTATTGGTCGGGAATTTAAAATGGCCTCAATTTCTACAACAACTGTCTCCAGCTCTTCATAAGTGAGAGAAACCGTCGAAACATTTCGCAGCAGCAAGTGTTTTGCCGATTTGACTGCGGCCTCCCACAGTCCTCCGAAGTGTGGAGCTCGAGGTGGAATGAAGTGGAAAGAAATTCCTTTCGAGCTGCAAAGCCTGGTTATTGCCTCTTGAGAACTTGTGGAGTATATGGCTTCTAACTCGTCCAGCTTGTTTTTTGCTCCTACAAAGTTAGTCGCATTGTCGCAATATAGGTTTCTGCAATTACCTCTTCTACTTATGAATCGCTTTAGAGCTCCTATGAAGGCCTCCGTTGTTAGATCACTGACAATTTCGAAGTGGACTGCCTTTGTGCTAAAACAACAGAACACTGCAATATATGCTTTCTGAGGTCTCTTTCCTCTGCACTTAAAATGGATCCATAGTGGTCCGCAGTAGTCAACACCGGAGTTGATGAATGGTCTGGCCGGCTCAACTCGAGAGCTTGGAAGTGGGCCCATGATTTGGCTGTACAACACAGGCTTCGCTTTAGTACATTTTACACAATGTTGTACCACTGATCGAGCCATTATCTTTCCTTTCACAGGCCAGAATCTTTGTCTCACCTTAGCTAACAGAGCTTGAGGTCCACAATGAAGATTTTCGATGTGCATTGCGTTGATGAGCGACTTGGTTAGTGGATCCTTATATGGCAATAGAATTGGATGTCTTGCGTCATATGGCAACGACGAAGTATGTAATCTTCCTCCTACACGAATTATTCCTTGGTTGTCCAAAAAGGGAGATAAGGAACTTATATCGCTCCGTTTCGAGATTGCGTCATGATTTCGCAGACACCTAATTTCATCAGGGAAGTCAGCAGCTTGTATTTCTTTGATGATAACTTGTAAAGCTTCTTCGAGTTCTGATCGTGACAGCTTCGTTGTTTCGTGTGACCTAACGTTTCCTTTACTGCTGTTGATAAATCTTAGTACATAGCCAATGACTCGTTGAATTGTGCGAAAAGAATTCGTAAATTTTATTTTGTATGCAATTGAGCTATCCTCTGTTGCTGCCGCAGCATTTGTTTCTTCTGCACACATTACCTTCGCAATATTATTTTGACTTAGTCCCTTTTTATATTCGGTGTTATCTTCGATGAGTAGTTCCCTTTGAAGTGGTTGACACCAGGTAGACTGATGTTTATGTAAAAAGGTCGGACCATAGAACCATACATTACAAGACATAAATTTAGACGGCGCTAGTCCGCGGGAAAGAATATCGACCGGATTGTGATTTGTGCTTACATGGCGCCATTGTTCAGCTAGAGACAATCGTTGAATTTTTGCAACCCGATGTGCCACGAATGTTTGAAAGGATGATGAAGTTTTATTTATCCATGATAGGACGATTTGCGAATCCGTCCAATAAAATGTCTTTTGATCTTCGAAACTTAAGTCTGCCTTTACTCGTGACATTAACTGGGCAGCTAAGACAGCAGCACACAATTCCAATCGTGGAATAATTTGAAATTTCAATGGAGCTACTCGAGATTTCGCGCATAAGAGTCTAGCCATGATTGTTCCATTCTTCAACCTTGCTCGGATGTAAATCGCAGCGCCGTATGCTCTTTCCGATGCGTCGGCGAAGACGTGCAATTGAATGTCCTTGGGCTGCTCATGATTATATATGTGCCTGGGGAACTTCGTATTTTGAAGCTCTTGAAGATCGTTACGAAAGACCATCCACTGAGAATGCATCTCAAGTGGTATTGCCTCATCCCAGTCAAGCTTCAGTTGCCACAGCCGTTGAATGAATGTTTTCGCTGTGACGACAACCGGTGCCATGATGCCTAAAGGGTCGAAAACTCTGGCTATATCAGATGTTACCGTGCGCTTTGTGATTCGTGTTGACATGTTAGCATGAGTCTTGATGGAAAACACATCGGATTTTGGTAACCATATTAGTCCTAAAGTCTTAGTTGACTCATTTGAATCGTCGCCAAGATTCATAGTGACCTCTTGGTCCTCAGTTGTTATGCCCTTCAATAGCTTTGATGTGTTAGCACACCATTTACGTAATTTAAAGCCGGCTTGAGGTAAAATCTTTGTCAATTCCTCTTGAATTGCACAGGCTTCTCCGAGGTTATCCGATCCAGAAACTCCATCATCTACATAAAAATCTCTACGTAGCACCTTTGCTCCTAATGGATAGACCGTTTTATTTTCATCAGCCAGTACAGTTAAACATTTCGTTGCTAAATAGGGGGCGGATCTTGTTCCGTATGTTACCGTGCATAGCTGATATACTCTTAGTGGTTCATTTGTATTTTGTCTCCAAAATATCAGTTGAAATCTCATGTCGTCGTCGTGCATAAAAATTTGTCTGTACATCTTCTCTAAATCTGTTGTAAAAACGTAACGGTGTAACCGAAATCGAAGAAGAATTGCAAACAGATTGCTTTGTACAGTTGGACCGTTATGGATGATGTCATTCAGTGCTAGTCCTGTAGATGTCTTACAGGATGCATCAAATACAACTCTAAGCTTTGTAGTGGTACTATCAGGCTTCAACACTGCATGGTGTGGGATGAAATATTGTGGTGCTGTTAAGTCGTTTTCGTCGATCTCCTTCATGTGGCTCAGTGCGATGTATTCCTGCATGAACTGCACATATTGTTTCTTCAGATTCGGGTCCTTAGTAAGCCGTTTTTCAAGAGCAAGAAATCTGTTGCGAGCTACTTCTTTAGATTCTCCAAGACTGGTTGGATCTTCTAAGAATGCCAATTTTACCACGAAGCGCCCAGCATTGTTGCGGCCCATATGATGATGGAAGTGAGTTTCACATTGTGTTTCTATTTCAGTTAGACCGTTGACTTCTTCATTTACGTTTTCCAGCTCCCAGAGTTTCGATACGAGTTCATTGGTTAATTCTTCGCCTGTGCTGAATATACCGCAGCTTACAGTGGTTGCAACGCTTCGTTGTGGTTTTTCCACCTTTCCCGATACAATCCATCCTAAGACAGTGTTCTGCAGCGTTGGCAGGTCTTCAGATAGTTTGATTTGTCCGACCGACATTAACTGGTGAAAGAAATCAGCTCCCAACAGAACATCAATCGATGCTTGACGACGAAAATCAGGATCAACGAGTTTGATGTTTTTCGGTATCGGCCACTTAGATACATCCAACAATTCTGATGGTTGGGGTGCTATGATCTTAGGTAGCACATACGCCTCTAAGGACGTCTGAAACCCACTCGTTAATGATTCGAGTCTTAAATTGACACGGTGTTGTGTCCTCTGTCGTTGTCCATCGATACCCGAGATTGCTAAAGATGTAGAGTTCGCTCGAAGACCTAATTTGGAAACTAAATCCTTTGTAATGATGTTGATTTGTGAGCCTGAATCCAAAAGTGCTCTGCACTTTCTGGTACGTCCGTTGGATGCAACTAATTGAATTACAGCTGTTCCGAGTAAAACATACTTTCCCTTTCTAGCATTGGTTGAGGACGATAATGCGCTGAACGGTCCTGGTTTCGCGATCTGGATCACAGCATTGGTAGTGGAGTCTTGTGAAACTCCAGATGGCAAGATTGGAGCCACAAATGTACTTAAGTTGTCTTGATGCAACAGAGTGTTGTGTTTCCGTTGACATTTCAAATAGCCTCTACTAGAACATTTTGAAACCACATGTCCGCCTTTCAAGCAATTGCTGCATATCTTATGTTGTTTAAGCAATTAATACCTTTGCCTTATCGATTTTTCTTTAAATGCGGGGCACGCGAATAAGGGATGTGCGAGCTTGCAGACAATGCAATGAATTGATGGTTTCGTAGTGGTAGCTGCCATGACGTTGCGTCTACCATGTGTGGATTCCGTGCGTGCTGCTGCTTTGTTCACTACTTCTAGTGAACGGAATCGATTTTCAAGAAATTCCATAACTGCCTTCAATGACGGCAATTCTCCTGATTTAAAACTGTCTGATTGTTCCAAAGCGCTGTGTGCTACTCGATCTAACCTTTTAATCAAAAGATGAACGATTATGGCATCCCAGGCATCTGTAGGCAGTCCTTGAGCCTTTAATCCTAGAATACATTCCTTAGTTGTGTCGTGAAGTGATTTCAACGCTGCTGCTGATTCAGTTGTTATGGTTGACTGTGCTAGTAACTTGTTAAGCAGTGATGTCACTAGTACTCTTTTGTTGTTGTAGCGATCCGACAGAATGTTCCACGCCACGTTGTAATTTTCTCCAGTCGCAGATAAATGTTTAATCAAATTTCTCGGCTCGCCAACTAAATTTGTTGTTAGATAGAACATTTTTTGTAGATCACTAATTGGCTGCTCATGAATCAGTTGGATATACATGTCACGGAATTGAACCCACTTGAGATAGTTTCCGTCAAATATTAGAAGCGTGATCTTTGGTAACTGGACTGGTGAAAAATGTTGTGGTTCTGTGGCGTGGTTATCCTTACGCGGCTGAGCACACTGTTGCCTCAAAGTGATGATTAGGCCTTGTACCTTGATGTCCAGGTCATAGTATGCCTCTGCTGAATATTCTTCACCAGTTAGCACCGGTTCGGATGCCATCAAAATCAAATGGAGATCCGAAGCTTGCTGCTGGTACTTCTCTAACAATTGCGCCTTTAGTTCGAAATATGTGGTTGGATGGGGATCATTTGCTTCTCCTTCTATGTCTTCTACCAGTCGAGTCAAAGCCTTCGTGAGTGCCTTTTGATTGTTTAAAGCGGACACTGCTGCCGAATGCTTAGATTGCTTAGCTTGATTAGCTTCTTCTAGGATGATATTGAGTGTTGCAAAAAGTTTCTCGTAACACTGTTCTACTGCTTGGTAGAACCCCTTCTGGAAATAGTCATGATCCTTGCTTACATCAGGCAATTGTAGTATTTTCTTGTGTTGAGCACCGAACGCTGACCATAGTTCCTCCAATTACTGCAGTCTTTCTTGGGCGTACTGTTCTGTTTTCCTATTTTTCGGATCCTATTTTATGTTGGTTAACATCTTCTGAATTACTGACGCAATTTCGTGTTGTTTGCCAGTCAACTCCTTCATTTTAAGGTCTTCAGCCATATTGGACGACTTCACTTTCTGATCTCCTGTGTTGAGTTGCTGTTGTTTAGTGAGGACTTCACGAAGAGTCCTGTCACGGTCGCCAAATGTTAAGATGCGTTTATCTTACTGTTAGTGAAGCGAGGAAGAATAGATTTTTCCTGCCTTTAGTCCAGGCACTTTAACCAGGACTAATTACTTTGGTTTAGGCACTTGAACCAAAACCAACTTGTCAATTTACCTTCCTTTGATTTAGGCACTTTAACCCAAATCAGCGATTCAAACACTGTGAAGTTTCTCTTATGACTGACTGTTTATTTTCACTAACGGAGCTTAAATACCTTTTAAAAACTACTACAATGATAACGATTTACTAATGGCTATTGTAAACCGGGGATGAAACTCCAACATATTCACAGCAACATTGCACATTCCAAAATTGTTTCCCACAAAGTGACGGACGCCTGATTAAATTGTCTACGAATACGCTGCAGCTCAAGTTCAGGGCAAACGTTACAGGTGCCTCCACAGTTAGCGCTAAAGGCCATTGTTGGACTGGTACGTTATCCTCTTTCATTATGACCAGCGTATCGAGTTGGATGTTAGTAACCGGACCCTTCCATTTGTATTTGTGTTGCAGCTGGTTTAAATATTCGCTTGACCATCTCTTCCAAAAATCGTGTTTGATTTTGGTTACAAGTTCCCAGCGTGTGACCAGACCTTGGTTCATGGATTCCGTTCTAATATCCACTAAAGACGTCAGTGGCTCTCCAATCAAAAAATGCCCTGGTATTAGAGCGCTAAGGTCGTTTGGATCTGAGGAAATTGGTGTTATTGGTCGGGAATTTAAAATGGCCTCAATTTCTACAACAACTGTCTCCAGCTCTTCATAAGTGAGAGAAACCGTCGAAACATTTCGCAGCAGCAAGTGTTTTGCCGATTTGACTGCGGCCTCCCACAGTCCTCCGAAGTGTGGAGCTCGAGGTGGAATGAAGTGGAAAGAAATTCCTTTCGAGCTGCAAAGCCTGGTTATTGCCTCTTGAGAACTTGTGGAGTATATGGCTTCTAACTCGTCCAGCTTGTTTTTTGCTCCTACAAAGTTAGTCGCATTGTCGCAATATAGGTTTCTGCAATTACCTCTTCTACTTATGAATCGCTTTAGAGCTCCTATGAAGGCCTCCGTTGTTAGATCACTGACAATTTCGAAGTGGACTGCCTTTGTGCTAAAACAACAGAACACTGCAATATATGCTTTCTGAGGTCTCTTTCCTCTGCACTTAAAATGGATCCATAGTGGTCCGCAGTAGTCAACACCGGAGTTGATGAATGGTCTGGCCGGCTCAACTCGAGAGCTTGGAAGTGGGCCCATGATTTGGCTGTACAACACAGGCTTCGCTTTAGTACATTTTACACAATGTTGTACCACTGATCGAGCCATTATCTTTCCTTTCACAGGCCAGAATCTTTGTCTCACCTTAGCTAACAGAGCTTGAGGTCCACAATGAAGATTTTCGATGTGCATTGCGTTGATGAGCGACTTGGTTAGTGGATCCTTATATGGCAATAGAATTGGATGTCTTGCGTCATATGGCAACGACGAAGTATGTAATCTTCCTCCTACACGAATTATTCCTTGGTTGTCCAAAAAGGGAGATAAGGAACTTATATCGCTCCGTTTCGAGATTGCGTCATGATTTCGCAGACACCTAATTTCATCAGGGAAGTCAGCAGCTTGTATTTCTTTGATGATAACTTGTAAAGCTTCTTCGAGTTCTGATCGTGACAGCTTCGTTGTTTCGTGTGACCTAACGTTTCCTTTACTGCTGTTGATAAATCTTAGTACATAGCCAATGACTCGTTGAATTGTGCGAAAAGAATTCGTAAATTTTATTTTGTATGCAATTGAGCTATCCTCTGTTGCTGCCGCAGCATTTGTTTCTTCTGCACACATTACCTTCGCAATATTATTTTGACTTAGTCCCTTTTTATATTCGGTGTTATCTTCGATGAGTAGTTCCCTTTGAAGTGGTTGACACCAGGTAGACTGATGTTTATGTAAAAAGGTCGGACCATAGAACCATACATTACAAGACATAAATTTAGACGGCGCTAGTCCGCGGGAAAGAATATCGACCGGATTGTGATTTGTGCTTACATGGCGCCATTGTTCAGCTAGAGACAATCGTTGAATTTTTGCAACCCGATGTGCCACGAATGTTTGAAAGGATGATGAAGTTTTATTTATCCATGATAGGACGATTTGCGAATCCGTCCAATAAAATGTCTTTTGATCTTCGAAACTTAAGTCTGCCTTTACTCGTGACATTAACTGGGCAGCTAAGACAGCAGCACACAATTCCAATCGTGGAATAATTTGAAATTTCAATGGAGCTACTCGAGATTTCGCGCATAAGAGTCTAGCCATGATTGTTCCATTCTTCAACCTTGCTCGGATGTAAATCGCAGCGCCGTATGCTCTTTCCGATGCGTCGGCGAAGACGTGCAATTGAATGTCCTTGGGCTGCTCATGATTATATATGTGCCTGGGGAACTTCGTATTTTGAAGCTCTTGAAGATCGTTACGAAAGACCATCCACTGAGAATGCATCTCAAGTGGTATTGCCTCATCCCAGTCAAGCTTCAGTTGCCACAGCCGTTGAATGAATGTTTTCGCTGTGACGACAACCGGTGCCATGATGCCTAAAGGGTCGAAAACTCTGGCTATATCAGATGTTACCGTGCGCTTTGTGATTCGTGTTGACATGTTAGCATGAGTCTTGATGGAAAACACATCGGATTTTGGTAACCATATTAGTCCTAAAGTCTTAGTTGACTCATTTGAATCGTCGCCAAGATTCATAGTGACCTCTTGGTCCTCAGTTGTTATGCCCTTCAATAGCTTTGATGTGTTAGCACACCATTTACGTAATTTAAAGCCGGCTTGAGGTAAAATCTTTGTCAATTCCTCTTGAATTGCACAGGCTTCTCCGAGGTTATCCGATCCAGAAACTCCATCATCTACATAAAAATCTCTACGTAGCACCTTTGCTCCTAATGGATAGACCGTTTTATTTTCATCAGCCAGTACAGTTAAACATTTCGTTGCTAAATAGGGGGCGGATCTTGTTCCGTATGTTACCGTGCATAGCTGATATACTCTTAGTGGTTCATTTGTATTTTGTCTCCAAAATATCAGTTGAAATCTCATGTCGTCGTCGTGCATAAAAATTTGTCTGTACATCTTCTCTAAATCTGTTGTAAAAACGTAACGGTGTAACCGAAATCGAAGAAGAATTGCAAACAGATTGCTTTGTACAGTTGGACCGTTATGGATGATGTCATTCAGTGCTAGTCCTGTAGATGTCTTACAGGATGCATCAAATACAACTCTAAGCTTTGTAGTGGTACTATCAGGCTTCAACACTGCATGGTGTGGGATGAAATATTGTGGTGCTGTTAAGTCGTTTTCGTCGATCTCCTTCATGTGGCTCAGTGCGATGTATTCCTGCATGAACTGCACATATTGTTTCTTCAGATTCGGGTCCTTAGTAAGCCGTTTTTCAAGAGCAAGAAATCTGTTGCGAGCTACTTCTTTAGATTCTCCAAGACTGGTTGGATCTTCTAAGAATGCCAATTTTACCACGAAGCGCCCAGCATTGTTGCGGCCCATATGATGATGGAAGTGAGTTTCACATTGTGTTTCTATTTCAGTTAGACCGTTGACTTCTTCATTTACGTTTTCCAGCTCCCAGAGTTTCGATACGAGTTCATTGGTTAATTCTTCGCCTGTGCTGAATATACCGCAGCTTACAGTGGTTGCAACGCTTCGTTGTGGTTTTTCCACCTTTCCCGATACAATCCATCCTAAGACAGTGTTCTGCAGCGTTGGCAGGTCTTCAGATAGTTTGATTTGTCCGACCGACATTAACTGGTGAAAGAAATCAGCTCCCAACAGAACATCAATCGATGCTTGACGACGAAAATCAGGATCAACGAGTTTGATGTTTTTCGGTATCGGCCACTTAGATACATCCAACAATTCTGATGGTTGGGGTGCTATGATCTTAGGTAGCACATACGCCTCTAAGGACGTCTGAAACCCACTCGTTAATGATTCGAGTCTTAAATTGACACGGTGTTGTGTCCTCTGTCGTTGTCCATCGATACCCGAGATTGCTAAAGATGTAGAGTTCGCTCGAAGACCTAATTTGGAAACTAAATCCTTTGTAATGATGTTGATTTGTGAGCCTGAATCCAAAAGTGCTCTGCACTTTCTGGTACGTCCGTTGGATGCAACTAATTGAATTACAGCTGTTCCGAGTAAAACATACTTTCCCTTTCTAGCATTGGTTGAGGACGATAATGCGCTGAACGGTCCTGGTTTCGCGATCTGGATCACAGCATTGGTAGTGGAGTCTTGTGAAACTCCAGATGGCAAGATTGGAGCCACAAATGTACTTAAGTTGTCTTGATGCAACAGAGTGTTGTGTTTCCGTTGACATTTCAAATAGCCTCTACTAGAACATTTTGAAACCACATGTCCGCCTTTCAAGCAATTGCTGCATATCTTATGTTGTTTAAGCAATTAATACCTTTGCCTTATCGATTTTTCTTTAAATGCGGGGCACGCGAATAAGGGATGTGCGAGCTTGCAGACAATGCAATGAATTGATGGTTTCGTAGTGGTAGCTGCCATGACGTTGCGTCTACCATGTGTGGATTCCGTGCGTGCTGCTGCTTTGTTCACTACTTCTAGTGAACGGAATCGATTTTCAAGAAATTCCATAACTGCCTTCAATGACGGCAATTCTCCTGATTTAAAACTGTCTGATTGTTCCAAAGCGCTGTGTGCTACTCGATCTAACCTTTTAATCAAAAGATGAACGATTATGGCATCCCAGGCATCTGTAGGCAGTCCTTGAGCCTTTAATCCTAGAATACATTCCTTAGTTGTGTCGTGAAGTGATTTCAACGCTGCTGCTGATTCAGTTGTTATGGTTGACTGTGCTAGTAACTTGTTAAGCAGTGATGTCACTAGTACTCTTTTGTTGTTGTAGCGATCCGACAGAATGTTCCACGCCACGTTGTAATTTTCTCCAGTCGCAGATAAATGTTTAATCAAATTTCTCGGCTCGCCAACTAAATTTGTTGTTAGATAGAACATTTTTTGTAGATCACTAATTGGCTGCTCATGAATCAGTTGGATATACATGTCACGGAATTGAACCCACTTGAGATAGTTTCCGTCAAATATTAGAAGCGTGATCTTTGGTAACTGGACTGGTGAAAAATGTTGTGGTTCTGTGGCGTGGTTATCCTTACGCGGCTGAGCACACTGTTGCCTCAAAGTGATGATTAGGCCTTGTACCTTGATGTCCAGGTCATAGTATGCCTCTGCTGAATATTCTTCACCAGTTAGCACCGGTTCGGATGCCATCAAAATCAAATGGAGATCCGAAGCTTGCTGCTGGTACTTCTCTAACAATTGCGCCTTTAGTTCGAAATATGTGGTTGGATGGGGATCATTTGCTTCTCCTTCTATGTCTTCTACCAGTCGAGTCAAAGCCTTCGTGAGTGCCTTTTGATTGTTTAAAGCGGACACTGCTGCCGAATGCTTAGATTGCTTAGCTTGATTAGCTTCTTCTAGGATGATATTGAGTGTTGCAAAAAGTTTCTCGTAACACTGTTCTACTGCTTGGTAGAACCCCTTCTGGAAATAGTCATGATCCTTGCTTACATCAGGCAATTGTAGTATTTTCTTGTGTTGAGCACCGAACGCTGACCATAGTTCCTCCAATTACTGCAGTCTTTCTTGGGCGTACTGTTCTGTTTTCCTATTTTTCGGATCCTATTTTATGTTGGTTAACATCTTCTGAATTACTGACGCAATTTCGTGTTGTTTGCCAGTCAACTCCTTCATTTTAAGGTCTTCAGCCATATTGGACGACTTCACTTTCTGATCTCCTGTGTTGAGTTGCTGTTGTTTAGTGAGGACTTCACGAAGAGTCCTGTCACGGTCGCCAAATGTTAAGATGCGTTTATCTTACTGTTAGTGAAGCGAGGAAGAATAGATTTTTCCTGCCTTTAGTCCAGGCACTTTAACCAGGACTAATTACTTTGGTTTAGGCACTTGAACCAAAACCAACTTGTCAATTTACCTTCCTTTGATTTAGGCACTTTAACCCAAATCAGCGATTCAAACACTGTGAAGTTTCTCTTATGACTGACTGTTTATTTTCACTAACGGAGCTTAAATACCTTTTAAAAACTACTACAATGATAACGATTTACTAATGGCTATTGTAAACCGGGGATGAAACTCCAACATATTCACAGCAACATTGCACATTCCAAAATTGTTTCCCACAAAGTGACGGACGCCTGATTAAATTGTCTACGAATACGCTGCAGCTCAAGTTCAGGGCAAACGTTACAGGTGCCTCCACAGTTAGCGCTGCACTCATGCAGACAGCGCTAAATATTTGAGTGTCACATTTTGAGCGATAGATAGCAGCGAACTTCAACGTTCCCATGCTGTCAGCATGGGAACAAATCAAGTACATACATATGTGCCAAAATATGTATGCTGGAGTTTGGAGTTTAATCCACGGCGGGACATGGAAATCATTGATATCATAAATAAAACTTAACAGTACTTATTTTAATAATAAAAACTAACACGACGTTCATTGAAATCTTTATCTCTGTTTTTAATGCTGTGGTGAAAATGCCAATCAAATTTTCTGTACACATTGAATGACACAGAAAACAAGAACAACACTGTAGTACATCTCACGTATTGTGCACGTATTGAAACGGCGAATTCGAAGTGTTTAATCTCTTTATCTCTGCTGTTGTGACTCTTCGTATTTTAAATGACCCATTGTGGGTCTTCGGATTTTAGGCGACCCGCCGTCGATTGACATCCAAAATAGGGGCCTATGGAAGAAAACTTCCATTTCGATGCAAAAAATTTGTACTTTACTTAATTCGATGCAAAAAATTTGTACTTCGTTGCAAAGAATTTGTACTCTCGGCGTGGTGAAATTTGTCGCATGAACTCTTATAATATTGCTACGTAATTTCCCAAATTACCTCTTGAACTCTGTTCAGGTCCGATCACTGGATTGTGAATAATCGTAAATTCGAAATAATATAAAGTCGTTAGTTTCAAATAATAAATTAACTATTTATTATTGCTTGTTCTTATTTTAACACTTCTTTACTATCGCTGTTTATAACTTGTACACGTAACCACTTATACACGAATTCTTATTAGAAGCTATTTAACTATTTTATTCTTATTCAACACTTTTAAAACTTCCACGATGTCACTTGGTCGTTTCCAAAATCCAACTGTGGCCGCTGCTATGGTTTGTGTCTATTTATACTGTTCTATAATTATCGCTACGTCATCTTCAGACTACTCCAGATCTTACTGGATTGTCGAGAAACTTCCCCTTCCCATGAATTGATTTGTGGCGACTTCACTTCGCAACACAACGTACAAATTCTGTTTACGCCAGCCGCGGTTAAATAAACAGTCACCGCTAAAATATTTAGAACAACGTACTTTGTTGCAGCGTCGTCGGCGGTCGGAGCACTTCAGCAGACGTCACCCGACACCAGGAGGCGACAGCGTGTCGCTCCGCTGCTAGCGCGGCTCAGCTTGCCGAACCATATGCGTTTGCGTTTGAAACAATGTAGGGCACTTGTAAGCGAGTACAGGAATGTGCAGCGCAAGCGAAAAGCGTGGGACGGCGAACGCGTATATAAAGCGTTGATCGTTCGCTCGCCCGATTTTACAAACCAGCAGCATGATCGGCTTGCGAGCATATACGGCGCTCATCGTGCTGGTCGTCGTTAGCATATACTTCGGAGCGAAGTATATACTCACCAAGCTGTGGTGGCGAACCCTATGGGATTTGCTGCCGTTCTGAAGAAGTCAGTCTCTCCGCGAAAGTATGAAGGGCTACACGGCAGCGCGACACCATCTCCGAGCGAAATTTAACTCCAATATCCTTAATCATTGTATATGTAAATGAACGTTAAATAAAATAAGCATTAACTTTATGCGTGTGTGTGTTATTTCAATGATAATAATAACCATAATTGGTGACACCGACGTGATACAGGCCGACAAAATACAGGAGGTTACGGCTGAGGCGCACGTCAACGAAATTAAGACGCACCCGAGCGCTGACGACCTCTGGCAACCAACTCAAAGGGCCAGCATCGCAGGAATGCCGCGCGACTTCCGCTTGCCGCCCCGGCAAGCAACCCTCGTCGCCCTAACATTCCGCCGGCCGAGATGATGGCGTTCAATGCCGGCGGGGTTTCAATCCAATCGCGGCGATCACGCGCTCGGCCCGCGTCATCACAGGCCGACCGGAGCCCGTCCAAGGACGCCGCAACGCGCCACGGTAGCCAAACCGGAGCAAGAAGATCGCCGTTATGGCCAGGTGATATGCTGGTATCACCACACGATGGGCAACCGCGCAAGATTGTGTCACCCCCCGTGCGATTTTGCGAGTCAAAAAAACTAAACGCGTTCCCACGGTCGTCAGCGAGAACGTGTTTCGGAAAAACTCCGAAATGCGAAAAGCGAATTTTCCGCTAGTTCGTGCGCGATGAAACGAACAAGCGAAAATTCTTAATAGACACGGGCGCTGAGGTCTCCGTCATTCCTCCAGCGAACTAGGACTACTTCAACGATGCAGAGGAAGCTAAACTGTTCGCAGCTAATGGTTCGTCCATACCAACATTCGGAAAAAAACGACTCACCGTTGACCTCGGCTTGCAGCGAAAGTTCTCTTGGGAGTTTCTAATCGCCAAGGTGACAAAACCGATCATGGCAGCGACTTCCTGAAGCACTTCGGAATAATGGTGGACGTCAGGAACGACAGGTTAATCGATAACGGCAACGAACGGCAGTACAGCGACAGATTAACCGCGCAATCTAGCGAAATATCAGCGTGCAATTGACACGAACCATATTCGGTTCTCCTGCAGGAGTTCAAAGATATCACGACGCTGCAGCCTTTTAGCGACGTGAGCAGAGCCAGCGTGACTCATCATATCGTCACAACAGGTAACCCAGTGCACGCGCGACCACGACGTCTGGCGCCGGACAAATTGCAAGCTGCCAGAAAAGTGGAAAGTGCCAGTGGAAAGTGGAATTTGTGAACCATCTGACAGCAACTGGTCGAGTCCTCTCCATATGGTCACTAAAGCGGACGGAACGTGGCGCCCATGCGGTGATTATAGAGCGCTCAATGCAATAACAGTGCCGGATCGCTATTCCATTCCATTCATGCAGGATTTTACGCATATTTTATACGGTAAGCGAATTTTTTCTACAATCGACTTGCAGCGGGCCTATCATCAGATACCGATAGAGCCAGCGGACGTGCCAAAATCCGCGATAATCACCCCATTCGGCCTTTTTCAATTCAAATACATGACCTTCGGTCTACGCAACGCAGCACAACCCTTCCAGCGTCATATCGACATCGTGCTCATGAACGAAAGGTCCTACGCATTCGTATATTTGGACGACATCTGCGTTGCCTCGAAAGATGAAATTGAGCATGAAAAGCACCTTCGAAGAATTTTTACCTTGTTACGCGAGCACAAGCTAGCAATAAATGTAGAAAAGTGCGTTTTTGGCAAGGCGGAAATTCGGTTTCTAGGCCATAGAGTCTGCAGCAGCGGCATTGAACCGCCGAAAGATAAGGCAAAGGCCCTTGCAGATTTTAATAAACCGCGGACCGCAAGCGAGCTTAAAAGATTTCTCGGGATGCTCAATTTCTACAGGCGCTTCATTCCCCATGCGGCGAGAAGTCAAATCGAACTTCAGCAACTTATGTCGGGAAATAAGAAAAATGATAAGACGCCAATAGTTTGGACGCTTTCAGCCGAGAGCGCATTCGAAAAATGCAAAGATGAGCTAGTGAACGCCACGCTGCTTTTTCACCCTGCGCCGAATGCGAAAATGGTGCTCAGCGTCGACGCATCGAACACATCAGTAGGCGCTGTGCTCCATCAAGTTATCGACGGCGAGGTACAGCCACTTGGTTTCTATTCTAAGAAACTTACAGAAGCGCAGCAAAAGTACAGCACATATGACCGCGAATTGGTTGCGATGTACCAGGCTGTAAAGTTCTTTCAGCATGTGGTCGAAGGACGACAGTTCACAATTCTCACCGACCATAAGCCACTAGTGTTCGTGTTCAAGCAGAGTCTTGACAAGGCATCACCACGGCAAGCGAGACATCTAGACCTTATAGGGCAGTTCACGACAGATATTCAGCACGTCAGAGGCGAAGAAAATGAAGTGGCTGATGCGTTGTCGCGAGTTGAGATGCTCGAAAAAGGTGTACACGAAATTAGCTTCAGCGATATAGCAGCAGAGCAGCAACGATACGAGATACCGATTTTGGGAAGCTCATCGACGGCGCGAACAATTCTTCGTTGAAGGTACGAAAGCTTAGTTTGCGGGATCCGCAGTGCGATATTTACTGCGACGACTCTTATAACAAAATGCGGCCGTTAGTACCCTCCCAATGCAGGAAATCGGTCATCGAGAAGATTTATAATATGGCGCACCCTGGTGTAAAAGGGACGACGCGGTTGGTCGGCGAAAGGTTTGTGTGGCCAGACATGCGCAAAGATGTTCGCGAATTTGTCAAACACTGCATTCCGTGTCAGCGAACAAAGACACAGCGGCACACAAAGTCACCTGTCCAGCATTACTGCGGCAACAGCGACAGGTTCGGACATCTCAACATCGATCTGATCGGACCGCTTCCAGAATCAGAAGGTTTCCGCTATTGCTTAACTATCATCGACAGGTTCACGAGGTGGCCAGAAGCGATTCCAATCCAAGACATTACAGCCGAGACGATAGCGAAAAATATAGTCTCCCGTTGGATTGCGATTTGCGGCGTGCCAGAAAAGATAACGACGGATCTTGGACGCCAATTCGGATCGGAAATTTTTCGGCACCTAAACAAAATGTTGGGAATCCAACATTACAGGACGACCGCGTACCATCCACAGGCGAACGGCATGATAGAAAGATGGCACCGAACGCTTAAAAGCGCAATTACATGCTACAGCAACGACGAATGGACATCCGTTCTTCCCCTCGTGTTACTGGGGCTGCGGACAATCTACAAGGAAGACATAGGCGCGTCTCCAGCAGAGATGAAAGTGGGCGCGGCGTCAAAGATACCAGGTGAACTTCTACAACCCACTGCGGCAGGCGTCAACGAGACAGAGTTTGTTAAAAACTTGCGCAGAATAATGGCCAAAGTTACACCAACACCGGCGGCGCACCATGATCGTTCCAGGATCTTCATGCAACCAGACTTGAAAACAAGCGAAAACGTTTTCGTCCGCATCGACCAGGTCCAGCGCCCCTTGCGACCCCGCTACGAAGGCCCCTACAAAGTCATACGCCGAATCGAGAAATACTTCGAGTTGGACATGAAAGGAAAGCGGACAAAAGTCTCAATCGACAGGTTAAAGGCAGCGGTCATCACTATTCCAGACAAAGTTGAAGTCCCTAAGAACAAGGTTAACGAATACAGCCACGGCTCGAAGGAAGCGAAAACAGCAAGCCCACCGAAGTCATCGCTCCAACCTATAGCAGCATCGGAGAAGACAACCACGCGCAGCGGTCGGCTCGTGAAGAAGCCAGTGCGTTTTCGTTTATCACAACTCCGTCGCTAAAGGGGGGGGGGGGGGTGTATTGTGGCGACTTCACTTCGCAACACAACGTACAAATTCTGTTTACGCCAGCCGCGGTTAAATAAACAGTCACCGCTAAAATATTTAGAACAACGTACTTTGTTGCAGCGTCGTCGGCGGTCGGAGCACTTCAGCAGACGTCACACGACACCAGGAGGCGACAGCGCGACGCTCCGCTGCTAGCGCGGCTCAGCTTGCCGAACCATTGTTTGCGTTTGAAACAATGTAAGGCACTTGTAAGCGAGTACAGGAATGTGCAGCGCAAGCGTAAAGCGTGGGACGGCGAACGCGTATATAAGGGTTGATCGTTCGCTCGACCGATTTTACAAACCAGCAGCATGATCGGCTTGCGAGCATATACGGCGCTCATCGTGCTTGTCGTCGTTAGCATATACTTCGGAGCGAAGTATATTCTCACCAAGCTGTGGTGGCGAGCCCTATGGGATTTGCTGCCGTTCTGAAGAAGTCAGTCTCTCCGCGAAAGAACGAAGGGCTACACGGCAGCGCGACACCATCTCCGAGCGAAATTTAACTCCAATATCCTTAATCATTGTATATGTAAATGAACGTTAAATAAAATAAGCATTAACTTTATGGGTGTGTGTGTTATTTCAATTATAATAATAACCATAGTTTGTTTCAGCAATGAACCATGTTCTATTGTGTATAAATACAGTATAAATAGACACAAACCATAGTAGCGGACACAGTTGATTTTGGAAAGCAATCAAGTGACACCGTGGAAGTAACAGTTTGGAAAGTGTTGAATAAGAATAAAATAGTTGAATAGCTTCTAATAAGAATTCGTGTATAAGTGGTTACGTGTACAAGTTATAAACAGCGATAGTAAAGAAGTGTTAAAATAAGAACAAGCAATAATAAATAGTTAATTTATTATTTGAAACTAACGACTTTTTATTATTTCGAATTTACGATTATTCACAATCCAGTGATCGAACCTAAAGAGGATTACCTCAGTGATTACTCGAGTTCAAGAGCTAATTTTGGAAATTACGTAACAATTGGTGTCAGAAGTGGGATTGCTGAATAATCCGGAATAATAATGAAATTCGCTGACCTGAAAGTAACACAGCTGAGGCAAGAGTTGGAGTCGCGCAGTTAGCCTGTGACAGGAAATAAAGCAGAGCTGCAAACACGCTTGCGTGATGCGATTGAGAAGGAGGGCATCGACGTTGAAGCACATGAGTTGATATACGAAGCTGCATCCAAAGTTGAACACGAGTTGGTAGAGACGCAAGCATCTCCAGCGTTCAACATGAATGTGCTCTTAGCAGCAACGGCGCAGCAGACTTCACAACTACAAGTTCAGTTGGAACAAAACTCATCACAACTACAAGTTCATTTGTAACGAAAGACTTCACAACTACAAGTTCAGTTGGAACAAAACTCATACCAACTACAAGTTTAGTGTGAACAAATTACATCACAACTACAGGTGCAACTTTTGCGCATTGAAGGAAATTCTGTGGAACTGCAGGCGAGGCAAGATAGAGTAGGAGATGAATTTCTCAGGCTACAATCCCAAACGCAAAATGAATTGCATACACTGAAGCCAGAAATATTGCGGCTGGATGGTCATATGAGAGATGTACAGTTGAGTGGACCTGTTGCGGCTGTAAGTGCACCAAAATTGAAAGCGCCAACCTTCGACGGAACTGTGCCGTTTAAAATCTTTAACCTCCAGTTCGAGACAACGGTACAAACGAATCACTGGACGTTGGCAGACAAAGTTGCAGCTTTGGTGTTGTCGTTGAAGGGTTCCGCTGCTGAAGTTTTGCAAACGGTTCCTGAATACGAGCGAGGTAGTTATGATACGTTGATGGCAGCGATTGAGCGGCGATACGGTAGCGATCATTGAAAGCAAATGTTCCAGATGGAGCTGATGAATCGTTTTCAAAAGAATAAAAAGCCGTTGCAAGAATATTCAACAGAGGTCGAGCGGCTCGCACATTTGGCCAACGCGGATGTACCCACAGAACTAACGAACTACTGAAGAACCAGGCGTTTATGACCTTCGCCGAAACAGTTGCGTTTGCTCTGACGCAGGAGACAGCGAGTCTTTTGAGCAGATCAGCACACAATGTTCATCGACTGGAGGTTGGTTCAAATGAGTCGTTAGAAAAGACCATCAGGAAACTAAGGCAGACGATATCACGAATGACGCCGATCTCGCGCAAGAGCTCGGAAGCAAAATGTTACAACTGCGGTAAAATTGGATATTTTGCACGAAACTGCAATACATCAGTGAGTGGTAGAAAAAGAAGCGCCGAAAAAGTAAGTGGTGCTACTACTGAAACAGAATCGTTAAACTAAAACGGACCAGCCCAAAGCGGCGTGAGCTGGTTTCCGCAAGTGATTGCCCCACTTTCTCTGTCTCGCAAATGCGTCGAAACAACAACAACTTAACAGTAAGTGGAACTGTAAACGGGAGGACGCTGGACTTGACGCTGGACACAGGCGCAACGCATTCCATTATTCGAGCAGATTTAGTACGAGATGATATCGAGCCGCTGATTGGTTACTAACTGCGAACTGCTACAGGAGTGGAAGCTGCGATTTTTGGAAAACTGATTTGTCGTGTTCAGATTGGAATGTTGCATGTGAATCATACCTTCCTGGTGGATGAAATTATGGATGAGGTAATTATCGGCGTTGATTTTATGATAGCGCAAGGTCTTACTTTGGATCTGAAGAAAAAGTTGCTGACGTACCGAAATATGGAGATACCGATAAGCACTGGAAATGAACGGCCTCAAATCATAAAGGTGAGTGTTACAGATTCCACCAAAATCGGTTTGTAAGGTTCAGCCTGGAAATAAAGATGCAATCTTCCGGCGTCCATGTGTAGTTAAGGGTAAGCATTTTTCCAAGGCTAAAAGCTACGAAAGAATAGTCCACGTCCGATTAGCGAGGCTGCAACCTGAAACGAAAGGAGCAAATTGAATAGAAAGGCAGAAATGAGCAGAAGCTGAAAAAAATCAAAGTTTGCCAAATGATGAACATAAAAAACCAATCCAAGCACAAAAAAACATATTCAACCCTCTACTGCAGACAGACAGACAGACTGCATATATTTTGTTAGTGCACGAAAAAAAGTTGAATTCCTTCAATTCACGAAATATTCCTATTCCTTTCCACTCATTAACAATCTAATAGCTGATGTTCGTGTAACCAGAAACTTTATAATATTGAAGGCAGAGCTGGTCATTTTCGTACTCAGTACCAGTACCAGTCCTTCTAGTACTCCAGTACCAGTTATTTTTCCCGTACAAAGGATTTCAAATGTATTTGAAAGAATGTACTGAAGTACCAAAAGTACTAATTACATTACAGCTCTGATTGAAGGTTACCTAAAAGTTCTCATTTGTCCTTTAAACTTATTTAAATTATTCGAATAGTTACAAGTAATAAGCACAAGTCCACAACAAATTCTTAAAACGACCTTGCTAAAAGAAATGAACACAAAAATTGAAATCTATGAAAGTTCTTCCATAAATCTAACTTCAAAACAAAGCTAAGCAAAGTCGATCATTCATGAATTGTTATTGCTAAAGAACAAGAAGAAGAAGAGAAGTTGCTTCATTGCCTCTCAACACCCGCTGAAATCGACAAATCGATCATAGTGTCGACGATTTCGTCAGTTGTGCGAGACAACAACAACACGCTAGTAATCATGACACCACACAGTTTCAGCTTCCTCACATACTTCGTTTCTCGTCGTACAGACTTCATTTTTCTTATTATTCGCCAAACATATTTCAAACTTGTATGTTTTCGGTCTTGAAGCATATTTCGAACTTGTATGTGTTGCGTCTTGATAGCTATACATCTAATTTTGTATTAAAAAAACCATCCCGTTAACGTGAAATCTATTTAGGACTATATATACTCTTTGCTTGATATTTCCACAACGCAGCATACACAATAAAATATGATTCATTGCTGAAACAAACAATTCATGGAAAGGGAAGTTTCTCGACGAACCAGTAAGATCTGGAATAGTCTGGCGATAATCATGGAACAGTATAAATAGACACAAACCATAGCAGCGGACACAGTTTGATTTTGGAAAGCAACAAAGTGACATCGTGGAAGTAACAGTTTGAAAAGTGTTGAATAAGAATAAAATAGTTGAATAGCTTCTAATAAGAATTCGTGTATAAGTGTTTACGTATACAAGTTATAAACAGCAATAGTAAAGAAGTGTTAAAATAAGAGCAAGCAATAATAAATAGTTGATTTATTATTTGAAACTAACGACTTTCACAATCCAGGGATCAAACTTGAAGAGAGTACAAGAGGTTATTTTTGGGAAAAACGTAACAATATATTGTGAAAACTAAACTTATTATTATTGTAGCAACTATCGATACACAATTTTTATGATAGTTGCTTTAAATTAATCCATCTGTTAAGGTGACAAATAACTTTTTTTGTTCCCAGCACATTTTGTTCTTCAAAAATTCTTTTTTTGTGTCTGCAAAATATTTTCAGATAGCGCTGAACATTCTTATCTTTAACTTTAACACTTCTCATGTTACAAGGGCATTCTTGAACAGCACTGCACTCCTTATTAATGAAAGCCAAGCAGCGAAATATTTTCGGCTAATGCTGCCAATGGCAATCATTGCGTTCCCATGCTATTTATTGCAATCAATGCAATTTTTTATTTAAAATTTACATTATTGTAGTATTTTTAATAGTTATATTATATACACTTTATAATAGTATTAGTGTTAAAATTCATTTATAAGGAAAACTATTTTGAATAAAATGCATTAGAAACTCATCTTTGTGTTCGAGAGCATCTATTCCGTTAGCTTTGGTTCAAGTGCCTAAGCTACATACAGCAATTGGTTTTGGTTAAAGTGCCTAAATCAAACTAGGATAAAGTTGTTGTGTTTCAAAGCCATAATTGCACCAAAGACAATTTAGTTGTCTTTGGAACAGAGGAATAAAAGCATTCTTGACATTGGCGACCATGATAGGACTTTCGAAGTCCGAATCAAAGGCAAAGGCAGTGTCTTCAGCAGACATCGTCGGCTGAACATCAGCCACAGAGTCGGCAGCATCAGTTGCAATAATTGCTGGCAACATAATTTCATTTGCAACATATACAATAGCAGAACAATTTTTGGACACCAGATTGAACTATACAGGCTAACGCTTAAATGCAGGAGCTTACAAGCAAAAAACATGACATTAGGTCAACAATTCAGAACATGCTGACTAATATCAGAAAGGACCTAAAAGATAGAAGAACTGAACAATACGTGATCGACCCGTTGCAAGGTTTAGATGAATTATGGAAAACATTCTGCAAGAAACACAATGAAACGCACGACGTTAACAAGGAACATGATTATTTCCAGAAGAAAAATTTTCAAGCTGTCGAGAAATGTCATGCAACACTTCTGTCTACACTTAATATCATTCAAGAGGAAGCTAAGCAAGCAGCCAAATCCAATACTCTTGAAGAATCATCAGTTTTGAATTATCAAAAGTTATTAATAAAGGCTATAAAGCGAATCATAAATGACATAGAGGCTCACGCTGGGACTTCTCTTAATCTTAATCAAAATATTAGAGCGAACACCACACACTGCTTTCGAACAATCAGACCAATTCAAATCTCATGAACTGCACACTCCAAAATTAGTTCTGCATTGTAACGATTAAATTTTGTTACACAAAATAAAGAGGCTGGCATAGAATGCATTCACGTCAAGGACAAACGCAGCAAAATCGTTTTCATAGCGCAAATGAAGAAAATTAGTCAAACCAGTTTGCTAAATAGGTCGAAAACATTGGAAGCAACGAACATGTCGTATCAACTCCATCAAACAGTTGCGGAGTCTGGCGAAAGCTTTAAAGGTTTTTACACAACCTGGAAGAAGAAGAGACGACAATAAAAGAGCGAACGCACAGCCCATCGGGACAGCCTATGAAGAACCCCACGTGAACGCAGTTCGAAAATAGTAACACGCGTTAAACATTCAACAGTGACGATCAGCATCGCAAGGACGTAGTAGTCTGAATCGAAAGGACTTCGAGTCGCCATCAAAGGGGATCGCAGTTAGCACCGCAAGGAATCCGAGTGGGCATCAAAGGGACTCGCAGTCAACAGCGCAAGGACATGTCAGTCGACGTCGCAGTCAACGTCTCAGTCCACGTCGCAGTCAAGGTCGAAGCCAACGCCTCAGTCGACGTTTATACCCCGCAACTCTTAGCAAGACAGCCCTGACGGTCGTTGGGTTTATACCCCGCTGCAAAAGCGACAATCGGTCTGTGGGTTTATACCCCCCCGACTCTTAGCAACACAGCCCTGGCGGTCTGTGGGTTTATACCTCGCGGCAAAGGGACAGCCGGTCTGTGGGTTTATACTCCGCGACTCCTAGCAACACAGCCCGGTCGGTCGGTGGGTTTATACCGAGCGGCATAGGAGCAGTCTGTATGTGAGTTTATACACCGCGACTCTTAGTAACGCAGCCCTGCTAGTCTGTGGGTTTATACCCCGCGACTCCACAACAACACAGCGGAGTGAATCGCCTCAAGGAGAAACTAACCAAAAATTTTCTTTCCAGCCTAATGACTAAATAAATTATAAAGTTCCCTTTCATCTCCAAATTATCAAGATAATTTAACCATTTGCTTACAGCCTAATCAATAATTCTTAGTTTCCAGCAAACTTATTTTAAACTTATATAAGAAAACTAAGGCACATTGATGAACTTTGTAATCAAAATCAAAAGCAATTCAATAAAGCCGTTAATATAAAATTTGATGTATTTCGTTCAAACATATAAATAACGAACGAGACCTTGGACTGGACTGAGTTATATCCAGGCGAAGAGAAAGCATCGTTACAGTACATACGTAAACCGTAGTGAGCGATCGGAAGCATGCTCATGAAATGTTTCTAGTGTAATTTTAGCGGGTAGAACGCTTGAGAAAAGTGCTGCTCAGACTAATGCTTAGTGATTAATAATGTAGCATACATAGGTACAACAGATAAATCCACCGTCTACACAATTAAGTTTACAATTTCTTTTCGGTGTGTACAACGAGTAGTTTGCTATATGCTGAGATTTATTAGCCGAATACAGAGAAACTCTGCACCCTTCAAAACAAAACAGCTATCACCATCAGAGCTTGAAGATGCCAAGCTCTATAATAGAACCGGGCAGACCTTTCATAAATTCAGGTGTTGATTGCTGTGGACCACTCTGGATTCAGTTTAGAACTAGAGGAACGGCCCCAAAAGGCATACATCGCAGTCTTCTGTTGCAGTACAAAGGCAGTACATTTCGATGTCGTCAGCGAGTTAATACCAGATGCGCTCATTGGAGCTTGGAAACGTTTCATAGGCAGAAGGGGTCACTGTAAAAATTTATACTGCGACAACGCCACGAATTTATTTGGTGCAAAAAAAAAAACTGAAGAACTTGGAGGCCATCTATTCGAAAGGCTCACAGGATTCACTAAAACGAGCTTGCAGCTTGAAAGACATTTGTTTCTATTTCATACCACCGAGGGCTCCACATTTTGGAGAATTGTGGAAGCTGCAGTTAAATCAGCCAAACATTGCTGCTCCACAACACTTCGACAGCATCTCTCACATATGAAGAGTTGGAAACGATAGTGGTAGAAATCGAGGCAATTATAAATTCTCGGCTGATAACAGCCATGTCCACCAATCCGAACGATTTGAGCGCTTTAACACCGGGTCATTTTTTAATTGGAGAGCCAGTAACATCAGCAGATGTCAACACAGAATGTACAAGTCGAAGTCTGATTACGCGGTGGGACATGGTTTCCAAAATCAAAAATTGATTTTTGGAAACGACGGTCAATGGAGTATTTCAACGAGCTTCAGTTGAAATACAAATGGAAGGGAGCGGTGACAAAACTTAAGCCTAACACATTAGTTTGTAACGAACTATTTTCCGTTGCTAGGATATGCTGGCCGTTGTCCGGGGTTCAAGTGAGAAAAATAAAGAAGAACACGTCTACATTTATTGTTTTTTTAAAATTTTGATTTCTTTATTGTGCACTTTTATTAACTTATATTAATAATAATAATATTTATTAACTTATAAAAATAAAGGCTTAATTCTAGATCTTCAATTGAAAGCAATATAGAGTTGTATATAGCTTTATAAATTTATATATATATATTATAAGATATTTTCGGGAAGTAGAAATATCATTCGCGTATATATGGGATCAAGGAAAGTCTATTTGGAATACATTGAACACATATACATGTGTCCGTTTGCGTTTGGCTTCAACCTATGACCCAAAATGTGCTCTCCGCCAAAATTCAGATGAAAACTATGTACAAGGAATATTCGTGTGTCACTGGACTAGTGCAGGGACTAGTCTGACGAGATCTGAATATGGTTTCAGCTTGTGAGCTCTCCACCAAATGCAGATGAAAACTATGAAACAATGATATTCGTGTGTTACTGGACTAGTGCAAGGACTAGTCTGACAGGATCTGAATCTGGTTTCAGTCTGTGAGCTCTCCACCAAATGTGGATGAAAACGATGAACAAAGGATATTCGTGTCACTGGACTAGTGCAGGGACTAGTCTGACGAGATCTGAATATGGTTTCAGCTTGTGAGCTCTCCAGCAAATGCAGATGAAAACTAGGAACCAAGGATATTCGCGTGTCACTAAATTAGTGCAAGGACTTGAAACGAAGGAGCAAGGATATCGAGATCTGATCTTGGTTTCAGCTTGTCAACGCTCCGCCAAAATGCAAAAGAACAAGTAGTAGTAATTTGTAAACGATTTACCCCTTTGAGTGTTGAATCCAAAAAAGCCCTGCGTGTAACTTTGCTGCGGCTTTTATACTACTCGTGTAAAAGTAGTGCCTTATTTTTGTTCTTGTACACTGGCCTTCGATTAATCCCTTTGTTTACTTGCTTGTGCTTTGTTTCGAGTTGTGTTCTGTTGTTGATACGCACAGAAAACTTGTTTCGCATGTGCTGTTGATCATCTTTGTGTATTGATTTTCTTTGCTTTGTGTTCGGCTGATTTATGTTGCGTTGTTGTTGCCGCAAAACCAGTTTTATGTCTATGCTGCTTCGCTGGCCTTGATTTAATCCCTTTGTTTACGCAAATTGTGTCGACTGTTGAATTTTACGTTGCAAAATTTGTGTGTTTTGCATTTTATAATGCAGAATTAAATCCACCTTGAATTGGGTGCGCATAATTCAAGGTTACTGCATTCCTTGAAGACGATCTTCAAGGAATCAGCTCAGGTGGGGAGCAGGCCAGGTTCTACACCCGTAGTTGTATCGAAAGTTTAATGTTTAACTTTCGTTACAAGTTATATTAAAGGACGAAAACTTGCGAGTAAAACAATGGCACTTGGGCAGGGTTACAAAGACCTACGAAGGCAAAGATGATGTAGTGAATGTAAGGACAAAGATAAAAAACGACCGATACATAGTTTGGCGCCTCTGTTGTCTGAAGAAATGAGAGAAGAAGCTGACGTTACTAGTGCACAAAATTCACCTAATGAAGAAATTCCAAGAAAGCAACGCAAATTAAGTACTGCTTATGTAAGCATGATAAGCATTTTAGTTTTGGAACTTCTATTGCCACTAGTGTTAAGCAATCCAATTAAACCTACATCGCTTGACTCAAATGCTGGGTTGTACTTGGAAAATTTCGGCACAACTAGATTGGTGCCATCGTTTTGAAACATCGTTGTATTCTACAATATGACAACCTTTTATTCGCAAGTCTCATCAATAGTCGACGGTACAGGGTCAAGAGTTGTGTAACAGAATGGAACACAGGCACAGCTGTCAGCTTATCATTGATCAGTTCAAGGAATTTACTAAAGAAATAAAAATGGAAAACATGTTTGCCATGAACCGAAGATCCAAAAGAGGGCCAATTGATATTGTCGGAAATATCGCAAATTAAATATTTCGAGTGCTTGACTCAAAATACGCTGACAGCATGTCAAAAAACGTCGACGAAATTTATTGAAACGAAGACATTCTTCACGCTCTCTTGAAAAATCAAACATAAATCTATCTAGAAGATCTTGTAGAGCAAGCTGTAAGTTTTGCTGATCAGTTAAGACAAGCAGAAATTAGGCAATGTAGTGAGTTCGTTGGTATGGTGGGACACGAACATGACTTACACCGACCCTACAACACAATTTCGGCAGTCGGTAGTAAACCGACAACAAGCTGACAGAAAAAACGACATACCACAACAAAATTACACTAACAACTTTTCGAAGCAACCAACAACAAATATAACGTATAGTTTTTGTAGTAGAAGGGGTCACACGAGGGAAGACTGTTTAATTAGGAAAAACACACCATACTGTGCTAAATGTTTAATTTATGGACATGAAACTAACTGTAGGTGTACTCAGAATGCAAATAGAACACAAAACTTGAGCAATCCAAATAGACAGCAAAATGATTCACGACAATACGGAAATATACAAAGACGGGAAACTTACAATTCTAACAAAGAAAGGGGGCCTTGGAAAACGAATAAAAATAACAACAGCAGGGAAAACATGGGTCAACGGACAACATTTAGAAATACAACACGGAAAGATGGTAAAGAAACTATTGTGTGCCACTGGTGTAACAGACAGGGCCACATTGTAGCGAACTGTTAGGCGAAAAAAAACTGGCAAATGGTTCAGGGAAACCAACAAGGGCCCAGGCGAGTCCAGTAACCTGGGATCCCAAACAAATTAGTAAATCCAGGCCAGCTGAAGTGGTAATTGTTAATCCGACATCGAAAAAGATCGTGGAAGCGTTACCAGCTTCAGAACCATTTAATTGTTTAAATAACGAGAATAGACAGAACAACAAAGATAACGGCCAACAAGTAGCAGAACAAAAGTATACAGAGGAGAAAATAAAAAATGCATCAATTTTGACAAGTGAGAAAGTAGTTAACGTTGGAGCACAGTTTTAAATAGTCACCATACTAATGTTGCAGTTAGTATATGCGTCGATTGTAGAAACTGTGTGTCTCAGCTATAGGAAATTAACGTTCATACATGTTAACCAATATATAATAAAATATATTGAGTATATAACAGAGTTAGCAAATAGTGTCAAAATGAAATTATTAAGAAAAATGAATAGAATTGTTTCGAAATATCATAAAACGAGTGTAGTTGGAAAATTGTCTTGGTTAACGTATAATCTTTTTAATAAAAATGAAATGCCAACATTAAGTGAAACCAAATTAGATGACGTGTTCATAGAATTCCCTTGTAAAGAGGCAAAAAATGGAAAACTCATTTTATTGGTTGACACTGGTGCGGACACTAGTTTAGTAAAAAGGAAATCAATGAAGGATAACACGTTTGTTAATAAAATTGAAATGCGAGTTTTAAATGGAGTTTTTGGGTGTTGTACCACCACAGAAGGGGCTGTCAATGTTACACATTGTAACTGGCCAAACCTAGGTTTAACGTTACACATGGTACCACTTGAACAAGGTTTGCCAGGCGATGGTATACTTGGCAGAGACAATTTGTGGAATAAGTCCATGATAGACTCAATAACGAAAATATTAATAATGAGAGGCTCAGAAGGGGAAAGCATATAATTACCCTTATTAAATATAGGAAATGAGGTAAAACATGTGGGCATTAATAAAGTGAAAGGTAGGTCAACAAGTATAGCTGAGTTGAAGACGAAACTACGAGAAGTGATAGCTCCAAGAGTGTTCCTAGGAAAAACGTCGGTAGATATGAGAAATAATAAGGTTCACTTTCCAATATCGAATTCACCGGAGGAAGATTTCGGAAGACCGGAGGAAGATTCGCAGTGATAACTTCATGAGGGAATTCAGTGATTTTAATAAGTATGCACGAGAAAAAGCACTACTCAAAAAGAATAGTTTAGTGAAAAGTAAATATAGCTCAGTTTGTACTCGTGTATCGGAGCCACAGATTTTCTTGAAAAATTCTGATCTCAACACATCATTGAAATTAGATGAAGAGATAAATCTAAAAGAACTATATAAGGAGAATAAAAGGTTTCCAATTATATCGTCATGGCATGCTCCCATACTTTCAATTTTAAAGAATTGGAAAAAAAAAGAAAAAAAAAAAATTTAAAACAACCAATAGTAATCAAAATCCTAAAGAAACACAAAATTTTTTTTTTAAAAAAAAAAAAAAAAAGAAAAATTAATTCAAATAATATAAAATTAATATTAGCAACAATTAATAATATGTAATGCTAACATCAAGATAAGAAAAGTAACAGAATATATAACGTATACACATACAATTTCTACATATTCAATAAGAAATCACACAATTATGATGCATATATATGCTACATATATAATAATCAATTATACATATATATTGTAAGCCCCAAGTATTTCCTCTCTCTTTACAGTTTTGAAAACTTTTTACAAAACACAAAAAACGAAACACTAGACAGAACACATTTAGAAGCGGGTACGAAACCCAGAAAAATGCAACGCAAGCATTTGTCAATGTTGATAAAAAAAAAACCAAATAGAAACATGGACAACAAAAATTTTATTCGGTAACACGAAACGAGCGCGGACAACGGAAATTAAGATAACAAAACAACTTTGGCAAAAATAAAGCAACAAAATTTTTATTATATATGCAATTATATTTTAATAAATGCACATATAATGGTATACATAGTTTAATTATACATGTATACCACGTAACTAGAGTAAGTATAAAATAAATGGAATATATGTAAAATATGTAAAGATAACGATAAGAAAATTAAAAGGGATAAAAAAGAATAAAATAGAAGATTTAAGATCTAGATGAGAACATGATCATAAAAATACTAAACGTGTAATAAACTAGTAAAGGTGTTGTCTACAGCCAGGCTGTAGCCGAAATACCCTACACCTTAAAGCTGCATATATACTCGTATATATATTTAGAAGTGGTGCGATATAATATACTCGTATATATATACAATATATATATTATATATCTAATAATAAATATACAATATATATAATAATAATAATGAAAACAAAAAATTTTTTTTTAAAACTGGGCGGATCGCGCCCATATTTGGCATATTAACTGGAAGCATTAGTCTAAACCTACATATAAAATTTTCTTGTCTTCTCTCAAAAAGTGATGCTGATATGGCCTTTTTACTTCCTTGTATACGTAGTAAATACAAGAAAGTATTGTAATCATGAAAAATTTCGATATTGAGATTTTGATGGTAACACACATTTTGACCATCGCGGAGTCCATTTTGACTAGTTTGGTCGTGACGTGTGTACGTATGTACGTCTGTACGTATCCTCAATAACTTAAAAACGGAGAATCGTAGAAACTTGAAATTTGGTATTTGAGACTCTTATAAGACCTAGTTGTGCACCTCCCTTTTTGGATGCAATCGGTTGCGCGAAAAGGACACTTCTCATATACTTTTTTTCAAATTTCATACATTACTCAAAAACAAACACTCCTAGAAAGTATATACTATTGGGCCTTACATAAGACACAATTTTGTACCTCCAATTTTAATGGTGGTTCGCACCAAAAGGACTCTTCGCCAAAGGAACACGAAGCATGCATTATCCGAATTACATAAATGATAATGATAAATGAATGTTATGCTGCTTTATCTCTTACAAAAATTGGTTGTACCCTTACAGAACTAAACAGCGAAATCAAAATTAGTACGATTGATAGTTAAGGCTGTGTGGAAACTAATTTCTACTTCCTTGTTTTTACTTACTAATATTTAAATTATTTAAATTAAGAGAAGCCTATGAAATTTTTTTCATTATGGAAGTAAAAATATTTAAAATTTTTAAAACTTCAATTTTAAAATATAAATAAAATATATCAACCACTCTTGAAATAAAACCATACAATTGCCGTCATACAAGGAAGTCATGTGTTGGCCACATCAGATATTTTAACAGGCAAAACAGAGGTACCTGCACTCTCGATATAAAAAGTAGGCGTGGTCCTTGGGAGATTTTGCCCATTTTCAATACGAAACACCCCAACATAGCAACGAATATTTTTGCCAAATTTCATTTTGAAATCTTAATCCGTTCTCCTGTGATCGTGATTTCAACGGACAGACGGATAGACATCGTTATTTCAATTTCGGTGGTGATGCTGATCAAGAATATATATACTTTTCCATACCTATCTTGTCTAGTTCTATGCGTTACACACTCCGGTAGAAAGTGAATATACCCTCAACCTGAAGGTGTAGGGTATAAATATAGCAACAAACTTGAAATCGAACTTTTTTCTCAATCTCCTTAAAAGACCATGTAAATTTGACAGTTGAAAATGTATATTGTCTCCTGTTGCTTTGACTGTTTAATGCTAAATTCGAACTAAGTTTTACTACTTTGTACAACAGAAGCGCATGACTAAGTGCTTCTCTATATTATTAATTTTGTCGTCATATATATATATATATATATATATATATTATATAGCTTATTGATACTCGATTTCGTACTATCTCATGTGTAGCAATGCCACGACGGCAATACTGGAAATTTTCCGCGGCTTTGGACAGGTGGTGAGCTCGTACTAACACCATTTCTGAAATCTGCGGAGTCCAAGCCCTTCGCCTGAGGTTGTAATGCCTTGCCTGTTCACGTGATGCCTTTTGCATGTTCCGACGGGCTATTTGGAATACCTTCTGCAGCTGGCTCGCCCTTTGCTTTGGTTCCTGTACCTCTTGGCCGGTGCCTAGAGTGACGTCATCATAGAGGTTGTTAGGAAGCCTCGGTTCTCGTCCTTGTACCAGGAATGCGGGTGAGTAGCCAGTGGAGCTCGACGTGCTACTGTTGATGGCGAGTGCTATTTCGGGAAGATGTTCATCCCAATCTCGTTGGTCAGCTCCTGTGTATTGAGCGATCATCGTCTTGATAGTCCTGTTGGCTCGTTCGGTTGGGTTTTCGTGCGGGGTATAGGGTGCCGTAAACTGCTGGCGCACTCCAGCACCTCGCAAATACTCCTTGAACTGCCGGCTGGAGAACTGGACGCCATGGTCTGTGAGGAGTACCTTGGGTGTTCCGAATCTGGCAACGATCCTCTCACGGAAAGCCCTCTGTAGTGTCGTGGCTGTAGCCTTCCGTAACGGAACTATCTCTACCCATTTCGAGAACCTGTCTAGGAATACGAGCAGCATGTTGTGCCCTCTTCGTGACCTTGGAAGGGGGCCCACAAAATCTGCACATACGGTGGCCCATGGCTCCTCGGGAACTCTGGTCAGCATCTCGCCAGCGGGCTTCCTCTGATCTGCTTTGTACCGCTGACAAGAGTCGCAGCCTCTCACGTAACGGCTTACTTCCTTGAACATGCCCGGCCAATAGTATCTCCTGGCCACTCGTGCGATGGTCTTGCGGATGCCCAAATGACCGGCACTAGGTTGATCATGGTTCTCTGCTAGAACTTTTCGACGATCTGGGCGGCCCACACACAGCTTCCACGGATCTTCGTCGTCGTCGCCGATGTCGTGCGGTATGTGGCGATAGAGCGTATCGTTGTTGAGCACATAGTCTGGATACTTTGTGGGTTCATTGGCGACCTTCTTCTTCTGGGCTTCCAACCAACTGCAAATGTCCTCGTCGACGCCCAGTCTCCTGTTAGCCTCCTCGGCGTCCCTAGGCTGCCTCGACAGTATGTCTGCGACTACATTGTATTTGCCTTTCCTGTATAATACCTCGTATGAATGCTGTTGCAGCTCCAGTGCCCAGCGTGCAATTCTTCCGGACGGGTTGTCAATTCCATTGAGCCATTTCAGCGCCATGTGATCCCTGATAACTTTGAAGTGGTACCCTTCCAGGTACGGCCTCATCTTTCGTACTGCCCAAACAATAGCCAGGCATTCTTTTTCCGTGGCCGAATAATTTTTCTCCGCTCCCTGCAGATGTCGACTTGCATATGCAATCACGCGCTCGCATCCCTCTTGGTCCTGTGTCAACACTGCGCCGAGTCCGACATCACTGGCGTCCGTTTGCAACGTAAATTGCTTGCTAAAGTCTGGGCATGCCAGCACTGGTGCTTCCGTCAGTTTCACCTTCAGCTCCTCGAACGCTTGCTCTTGCTCGGATCCCCAGTGCCATCGTTTTCCTTTTCTCAGCATACTCGTCAAAGGATGGGCGATCTTCGTGAAGTCGGGCACAAATCTTCTGTACCAAGACGCCGTACCCAGGTATCTTCTCAGCTCTCTTATGTTCGTGGGCGGCTTGAGTTCCTTTATCGCAGCAACCTTGTCTGGGTCTGTCTTTATGCCCGTGGAGGTGACTAGATGTCCTAAATACTTCAGCTCGCTTTTGAAAAAGTGGCACTTCTCCCTGTTGATGCGAAGATTAGCTTGCCGAAGGCGGTGAAAGACGCTGCTCAGATGCTGCTTGTGTTCGCCTTTGGACCTGCTTACTACCACGATGTCGTCTAGATAGGCGAAGGCATTTGGTTCCATCTCAGGCCCGATGACTTGGTCCAAAAGTCTCTGGAAGGTGGCTGGTGCGGAGTGCAGACCAAATGGCATCACGCGCCATTGAAAAAGGGCTCTGCCGGGAACACTAAATGCTGTATATTTCCGGCTGCTTGGCTCCACCGGGACTTGCCAATACCCATTCTTGAGGTCGATTGTGCTGATGCACTGTGCTCCTCTCAGCTTTTCCAGGATGCAATTGATGCGTGGCAATGGATAGGCGTCAGGTATAGACTTCGCATTAACCTGGCGGTAGTCTATACACAGCCGCCAGTCGCCAGTTTTTTTCTTGGCAAGCACTATTGGCGAGCTGAATGCGCTCTGTGAGGGCTCTACGTAGTTCTGCTGCAGCAGGTCATCGAGTTGCTTGTTGATGATCGTCTGCATGGCCGGGTTCTTTGGATAGTAGCGCTGTTTGACTGGCGCTTCGTCTCTCATGTTTATTCGGTGACTTGCCAAGCTGGTCACCCCAGTCATCTTTTCGAATGTCTTCAATTCTCGGCTTAAGAAGTTGTCAATGTCACTGTCGTCCTCTTGCATTTCGCTAATTCTCCATAGCATGGTTCCAGTATCGCTACTGCCGTCCGGATCTGACTTTAGCTCCACGCTCTGTCCAGCACATATTAATCTTGCTCCTGCGTCTGCTAGGAAATCCATGCCCAACGTGACTGTGTCGATGGCGGTGGGTAGCACCAAGAATCTGGTGCAGATTTTGCGGCTACCAAGTTCGACGTTGGCTGTTAACGCAGTCTTTACTCGTAGTAGTGCGCCATCAGCCAATCGTACCTTCATCTGAGTTGTCGTGGTGCGTGCTGCATCGCCTAAGCTGTCGACGAAAGATTTCGAGACAAAACTGCGTGTAGCCCCTGTATCTATCGTTGCGGTGATCGGTGTTCCGTTCAAACGAATGTCGGCAGTGAGATGACGTTGCGAGACTTTAAGCGGTGATGGGGCTTTTGTAGCTGGATTTTTGCGACCCTCGATGTTCCCCTTTACACCTGAGGGCCTCGGGCGTTTCCCGACAACCTCTGGCAGCATTCGATGGTCTTTACCCCCTGTCTGCCGCACTTCCAGCAAAATAGTATGATTGGGTTTCGGCACCCGCGTGCGAAGTGTCCATCTACCCCACAGCGACGGCACGCGGTGCTAGCGTTAAGAACCGCCTTGTTCTCTGTACTCCTTTGGATTTCCGGCTTCGAGTCAACGGCGCGATGCTTGACTTCGGAACTTGATGTTGTTTTGCGGTGGCCCAAGATGTTCTCGTACTGGTCGCATAACTCGGTCAACTCTTCCAGCGTTTTAAAATCGTGCCGCCTCACGTACGTCTGATATTCACGCCGGCTGTTTCTATAGATCCGTTCGAGTTTCTTTTCCTCGGTGTAGTCCGTGTGCCGCATCAATTTTTGCATAATTAGGATGTAATCCTTGAAGAGCTCGCCCGTGGCTTGGAAACGTTGCCGTACTTCATCATCGAGTCGTTCCTGGTACAGCGACGATAGAAAGAACTTTAGAAAATCCTTCTTGAATTCCTGCCAGCGCAGCCAGGGCTTCTTGTTGTTGCGGAACCAGTCGAGTCCTTTGCCCTGCATGATCTCAGGCATGGCCCTGGGTAACATGTCTAGCGAGATCCCGTAAGCGTTGGCTAACTCCTCCAATCGTTCCACAAATTCAAGTGGGTTCATTCTGTTGTCGAAGCGTATGGACCACTTACGCACCTTGTCCATTACGTTATGAATCATTTGATGTTGCTCCGTTTGACTCGGCTGCTGCCCGTCTCTTGCTTGCGTCGGGACTGCCGCTTTCTGCTCTGCTACGCCCAATGCTTGGTGGACGCTTGATGATGTTGTCGCATGTTCATGACTTGATGCTTGGTGCATAACACTGCTGCCTGCTGTTGAGGTCGCTGGTGGCATCGTGAACTGAATCGTCGGCGGAATCGGGCGTGTTACTGTAACTGGAGATGGGCTGCGTGCGTACTGCCGTTCTAATTCCCGCAAGCGCTGTACATCTTCTGGTTTGAGGTCCTCGTTGTAGGTAAATGAGGAGAAAGTGTGCTTGAGGTCTTCTACTTTACCCTCGACTGCCAAGCCGAACTCCTCCATACATTTAACCAACTCCTCCTGTCTGAGTGTTGCACCTTCGGACCATGATGCGCTTCGATGGATGCCTTGCCACTGATGGTAAAAGTAATGCTTATTCACGCACAGTTTTTTTTTTCTTTTTCTTTCCCCTTGTAAACGATGTCTCGTTGCTATCCTGAGCTGATTTGTTTAATCGGGTCCCTGCTCGGGCGCCACTTGAAACGACCTTCTCGCCTCGGTCCTACTGAGGCGGCGTTTCTTTTAAGGTCCTTGGACCGTCTATAGCCTGGGTATGCTCGCGGGTGTCCAGGGTCGTATTCAAGAAAATTTATAAATGATGAACCCGTATTTGATGTTGTTAAACTTTATTTATTCTACTTCAGCTCTTAGGGTCTAGCTTATTATTTAACTTATGGTGCTAAATATGATGGGTAGCTGCGATGGCACGTTGAATGAAAGATCTTGATGGGAAAGAAAAAAAAACTGTGCGGTGCTGTGGCGATGTATATCGGTATGGCGAGTTTCTTATAATACGTGACTACGACGCGAATCTTGTCCTCCTGCGGGTTTACGATTGCCTTGATAAATTTTCAACGCGACGGTGTTGCTACTTATGACGCGACGGTATTCAATTTATTCCCGTTGTATAATTTACTGGTACTTGATGCGTGTGATTCTGTGTGAAATAGAACCGTTTGTTAAGGTCGGCGTGGAATAAACAGTAAGCAGAAGCTGCCATCGGGGAAGGTAGAGAGGGAAAGCTGTTCCTCGGAGAACAACAAGCGATTCCATAGCAAATCGACGAGTTGAACTCCGCTGGAGCGGCTAACGAAGAGAACGACGAGCGATTCCATAGCAAATCGACAAGTCGAACTCAGCGAGAGCGGCTACGGAGAACAAAGAATCGAAGGGGGAGAGGGAGAGGGAAAGGGACGGCTGTTCCTCAGAGAACAAGAAGCGATTCCATAGCAAATCGACGAGTTGAACTCCGCTAGAGCGGCTAACGAAGAGAACGACGAGCGATTCCATAGCAAATCGACAAGTCGAACTCAGCGAGAGCGGCTACGGAGAACAAAGAATAGCAGGGAGAGAGGGAGAGGGAAAGGGATGGCTGTTCCTCGGAGAACAACAAGCGATTCCATAGCAAATCGACGAGTTGAACTCCGCTAGAGCGGCTAACGAAGAGAACGACGAGCGATTCCATAGCAAATCGACAAGTCGAACTCAGCGAGAGCGGCTACGGAGAACAAAGAATAGAAGGGAGAGAGGGAGAGGGAAAGGGACGGCTGTTCCTCAGAGAACAACAAGCGATTCCATAGCAAATCGACGAGTTGAACTCCGCTAGGGCGGCTAACGAAGAGAACGACGAGCGATTCCATAGCAAATCGACAAGTCGAACTCAGCGAGAGCGGCTACGGAGAACAAAGAATCGAAGGGGGAGAGGGAGAGGGAAAGGGACGGCTGTTCCTCAGAGAACAACAAGCGATTCCATAGCAAATCGACGAGTTGAACTCCGCTAGAGCGGCTAACGAAGAAAACGACGAGCGATTCCATAGCAAATCGACAAGTCGAACTCAGCGACAGCGGCTACGGAGAACAAAGAATAGCAGGGAGAGAGGGACAGGGGAAGGGATGGCTGTTCCTCGGAGAACAACAAGCGATTCCATAGCAAATCGACGAGTTGAACTCCGCTGGAGCGGCTAACGAAGAGAACGACGAGCGATTCCATAGCAAATCGACAAGTCGAACTCTGCGAGAGCGGCTACGGAGAACAAAGAATAGAAGGGAGAGAGGGAGAGGGAAAGGGACGGCTGTTCCTCAGAGAACAACAAGCGATTCCATAGCAAATCGACGAGTTGAACTCCGCTAGGGCGGCTAACGAAGAGAACGACGAGCGATTCCATAGCAAATCGACAAGTCGAACTCAGCGAGAGCGGCTACGGAGAACAAAGAATAGAAGGGAGAGAGGGAGAGGGAAAGGGATGGCTGTTCCTCGGAGAACAACAAGCGATTCCATAGCAAATCGACGAGTTGAACTCCGCTAGAGCGGCTAACGAAAAGAACGACGAGCGATTCCATAGCAAATCGACAAGTCGAACTCAGCGAGAGCGGCTACGGAGAACAAAGAATAGAAGGGAGAGAGGGAGAGGGAAAGGGACGGCTGTTCCTCGGAGAACAACAAGCGATTCCATAGCAAATCGACGAGTTGAACTCCACTAGAGCGGCTAACGAAGAGAACGGCGAGCGATTCCATAGCAAATCGACAAGTCGAACTCCGCGAGAGCGGCTATGGAGAACAAAGAATCGAAGGGAGAGAGGGAGAGGGAAAGAGACGGCTGTTCCTCAGAGAACAACAAGCGATTCCATAGCAAATCGACCAGTTGAACTCCGCTAGAGCGGCTAACGAAGAGAATGACGAGCGATTCCATAGCAAATCGACAAGTCGAACTCAGCGAGAGCGGCTACGGAGAACAAAGAATAGAAGGGAGAGAGGGAGAGGGAAAGGGAAAAGAGGCCTACCACTACTTCCTGTTGCTACCACGATTCAAGAAAGACTGACTTGTTGAGCGCTTGCTGCGCTCAATTTATCCTTCTCGCTGTGATTTTGTTCCATGTGTTCGTTCGTTGCCTTGCCGCTGCGCGGGTAGTGCGGTCTCGTTTTAACTCCTGTGCTTGTGACTATGTACTAGAAAACCGGTTTGTGTTTGTTACGTGGCCTGTGTTCGAGTGCTCGCCGCTACCCGATTATCTGTAATGTGATACTGGGTGGTTGTAATTTTGAAAGTTTAGTATTTTTTTTTACATCATAATTATAGGAATGCTATGCGTGTTTTTTTTTGTTTAAAAGGGGGAAAAAAAAGTACTTTATTTCTTGCCAAAACTTAAATATGTAAATATCAAAAATTAAAACTATAAATAGAAAAGTGATGATATTGTGCGCCTCATTTCGTTGCGTCGAAATGTGTCGTCACATCTCCCCGTTGCTTCCGGGAGGAAATAAAAATTCGCGTGGCACCCCCTCTGGACATGCGCACTCTATATGTATGGTCCCCGGCGACATGAAGAAAGTTCACCTGCTGCCCCTTTCGTTTGCACCCTGCTGCCTCCTGGATCCTTGCCCTCACTGCGGCCGGGGCGCCAGCGAGGTTGACCTCCTCCCACTGTGCGGCTGGGGTATCTTCTGCCTCGGCTGGGCGGCGTCTCTTCGGGCTTGTTGGCGCGTCGTCGTTGGTGCCTTCTGTGAGTGGTTTTAGCGCTGGGACGCTGCCGTCTTCTCCGGTATGCCCTTCACTCGGCCGAACTTGCTCGGGTTCCGTCTGGGGAATTGCTGCGTAGCGCAAAGGTGGGAAGTTTGGACGTCTTTCACCTGTGCTAGCCAGCGCGCGGATAATGCTGGCGATCCGGAGTCGGCCACCCCGATATTCAACTTGGCTGGGCCATTCTTGGGGGGCCGAATTGCCTTTGGCCAGATGGCCGGTCAGGAATCGCTCTACTGTTAACAGCATAAACACGCCACAGTTGCAGCCGTCCGTTTGCTTCGGCACGGGTAGCTCGACTACTGGCGCGTTGTCCTCGTCGTATACGATTGGCCGGGGTAGGTTGGGGAAGTGAACCCGGTGTTCGCCTGTGAGCATCCTCCTTAGGGTCCGTGCCAGGACGGTGTTCCTCATTGTGTTTGTTCCCAAGGAATCCATTATTAGGATCCTGCACTCGGTGAGCTGCCCGTCTAGCTCTACCTTTTGGTGGATGACTGCCGCGAACCAGTGATCCTCTTTGTTCACCGGTATCACCAGCACTGACTTTTGGAACACGGCTATTGCTCGCAGTTCCCGCCTGACCCTGGCGTGGTTGTACGGTATGAAGGTCAGGGCGTCGTGGAAAAAGGTGCTGAGGCACGCGACCTGATTCCGCAGCTCAGGGGGCCCCATAGTGTTCTCGACCCACTTTAAATACAGGTTAATGACGGTGTCGTTGAGGAACCGTCCCTCCGACAATCTTACGTAGTCCTCCTTGACCAGGGCAATGCTTCCTCTTCCCGGTGGGTATTTAAGTAACACCTCTGTTGTCTCCTCCCCTGAGTCTGAGGATAACTCCATCACTTCCACTACGCGAGCATGATGTTCCATGTTGTTGTTCTTGTTGTTTTTTTTTTTCAAAATTGTCGTTTTAATTATTACCTTTTTTTTTTGTTTTTTCTTTTTTTTCACTGCTGTTGTGTCTATTTTCACTGTTATTGTTGTTTTACTGATTGGTGTTGTTGTTTCCACTATTGTTGTTTTAATGATTGGTGTTGCTGTTTTCACTATTATTGTTGTTGTTGTCGTTTTCACTACTACTGTTGTTGTTGTTGTTGTTGTTGTTATTAACTATTGTTGTTGTTGTTGTTGTTTTTCACTACTACTGTTGTTGTTGTTGTTGTTCACTGTTGTTGTTGCTCACTATTGTTGTTGTTGTTTTTCACTACTACTACTGTTGTTGTTGTTGTTGTTGTTGTTGTTAACTATTGTTGTTGTTGTTGTTGTTGTTTTTCACTACTACTACTGTTGTTGTTGTTAACTATTGTTGTTGTTGTTGTTGTTTTTCACTACTACTGTTGTTGTTGTTGTTCACTCTTGTCGTTGTTAGGGATGACTTTACACCTTGATGACAGCTCCACTACTGATCCTATTGTTCGCGGGATGCTTCCTTTTATAGGCTGCGACTTGTCGCGGCTGAGGTGGCGGCTGCTCTTTGGTTGATGTTGGTGTGTGTGTAAGTGTATTTACGGAGTGTTTGGTTTTCGGTGTCGCGTTGTTACTACGTGCGTGAGTAAAGTTGCAGTTTACTCTGCGTAGCTCGTCCTTGGTGTCCGGGTGGTAAGGCTTGAGGTCACCGATGTGGGCCGTTTTACTTTTTCCTCCGGGGGTTCTTAAGGTGACAATTGCTGGAGAGATAAAGTCTGTCACCTGGAAAGGTCCTTCGTACTTCGGGGCCAATTTGGCCGCGAAATTTTCCGCGGCTTTGGACAGGTGGTGAGCTCGTACTAACACCATTTCTGAAATCTGCGGAGTCCAAGCCCTTCGCCTGAGGTTGTAATGCCTTGCCTGTTCACGTGATGCCTTTTGCATGTTCCGACGGGCTATTTGGAATACCTTCTGCAGCTGGCTCGCCCTTTGCTTTGGTTCCTGTACCTCTTGGCCGGTGCCTAGAGTGACGTCATCATAGAGGTTGTTAGGAAGCCTCGGTTCTCGTCCTTGTACCAGGAATGCGGGTGAGTAGCCAGTGGAGCTCGACGTGCTACTGTTGATGGCGAGTGCTATTTCGGGAAGATGTTCATCCCAATCTCGTTGGTCAGCTCCTGTGTATTGAGCGATCATCGTCTTGATAGTCCTGTTGGCTCGTTCGGTTGGGTTTTCGTGCGGGGTATAGGGTGCCGTAAACTGCTGGCGCACTCCAGCACCTCGCAAATACTCCTTGAACTGCCGGCTGGAGAACTGGACGCCATGGTCTGTGAGGAGTACCTTGGGTGTTCCGAATCTGGCAACGATCCTCTCACGGAAAGCCCTCTGTAGTGTCGTGGCTGTAGCCTTCCGTAACGGAACTATCTCTACCCATTTCGAGAACCTGTCTAGGAATACGAGCAGCATGTTGTGCCCTCTTCGTGACCTTGGAAGGGGGCCCACAAAATCTGCACATACGGTGGCCCATGGCTCCTCGGGAACTCTGGTCAGCATCTCGCCAGCGGGCTTCCTCTGATCTGCTTTGTACCGCTGACAAGAGTCGCAGCCTCTCACGTAACGGCTTACTTCCTTGAACATGCCCGGCCAATAGTATCTCCTGGCCACTCGTGCGATGGTCTTGCGGATGCCCAAATGACCGGCACTAGGTTGATCATGGTTCTCTGCTAGAACTTTTCGACGATCTGGGCGGCCCACACACAGCTTCCACGGATCTTCGTCGTCGTCGCCGATGTCGTGCGGTATGTGGCGATAGAGCGTATCGTTGTTGAGCACATAGTCTGGATACTTTGTGGGTTCATTGGCGACCTTCTTCTTCTGGGCTTCCAACCAACTGCAAATGTCCTCGTCGACGCCCAGTCTCCTGTTAGCCTCCTCGGCGTCCCTAGGCTGCCTCGACAGTATGTCTGCGACTACATTGTATTTGCCTTTCCTGTATAATACCTCGTATGAATGCTGTTGCAGCTCCAGTGCCCAGCGTGCAATTCTTCCGGACGGGTTGTCAATTCCATTGAGCCATTTCAGCGCCATGTGATCCCTGATAACTTTGAAGTGGTACCCTTCCAGGTACGGCCTCATCTTTCGTACTGCCCAAACAATAGCCAGGCATTCTTTTTCCGTGGCCGAATAATTTTTCTCCGCTCCCTGCAGATGTCGACTTGCATATGCAATCACGCGCTCGCATCCCTCTTGGTCCTGTGTCAACACTGCGCCGAGTCCGACATCACTGGCGTCCGTTTGCAACGTAAATTGCTTGCTAAAGTCTGGGCATGCCAGCACTGGTGCTTCCGTCAGTTTCACCTTCAGCTCCTCGAACGCTTGCTCTTGCTCGGATCCCCAGTGCCATCGTTTTCCTTTTCTCAGCATACTCGTCAAAGGATGGGCGATCTTCGTGAAGTCGGGCACAAATCTTCTGTACCAAGACGCCGTACCCAGGTATCTTCTCAGCTCTCTTATGTTCGTGGGCGGCTTGAGTTCCTTTATCGCAGCAACCTTGTCTGGGTCTGTCTTTATGCCCGTGGAGGTGACTAGATGTCCTAAATACTTCAGCTCGCTTTTGAAAAAGTGGCACTTCTCCCTGTTGATGCGAAGATTAGCTTGCCGAAGGCGGTGAAAGACGCTGCTCAGATGCTGCTTGTGTTCGCCTTTGGACCTGCTTACTACCACGATGTCGTCTAGATAGGCGAAGGCATTTGGTTCCATCTCAGGCCCGATGACTTGGTCCAAAAGTCTCTGGAAGGTGGCTGGTGCGGAGTGCAGACCAAATGGCATCACGCGCCATTGAAAAAGGGCTCTGCCGGGAACACTAAATGCTGTATATTTCCGGCTGCTTGGCTCCACCGGGACTTGCCAATACCCATTCTTGAGGTCGATTGTGCTGATGCACTGTGCTCCTCTCAGCTTTTCCAGGATGCAATTGATGCGTGGCAATGGATAGGCGTCAGGTATAGACTTCGCATTAACCTGGCGGTAGTCTATACACAGCCGCCAGTCGCCAGTTTTTTTCTTGGCAAGCACTATTGGCGAGCTGAATGCGCTCTGTGAGGGCTCTACGTAGTTCTGCTGCAGCAGGTCATCGAGTTGCTTGTTGATGATCGTCTGCATGGCCGGGTTCTTTGGATAGTAGCGCTGTTTGACTGGCGCTTCGTCTCTCATGTTTATTCGGTGACTTGCCAAGCTGGTCACCCCAGTCATCTTTTCGAATGTCTTCAATTCTCGGCTTAAGAAGTTGTCAATGTCACTGTCGTCCTCTTGCATTTCGCTAATTCTCCATAGCATGGTTCCAGTATCGCTACTGCCGTCCGGATCTGACTTTAGCTCCACGCTCTGTCCAGCACATATTAATCTTGCTCCTGCGTCTGCTAGGAAATCCATGCCCAACGTGACTGTGTCGATGGCGGTGGGTAGCACCAAGAATCTGGTGCAGATTTTGCGGCTACCAAGTTCGACGTTGGCTGTTAACGCAGTCTTTACTCGTAGTAGTGCGCCATCAGCCAATCGTACCTTCATCTGAGTTGTCGTGGTGCGTGCTGCATCGCCTAAGCTGTCGACGAAAGATTTCGAGACAAAACTGCGTGTAGCCCCTGTATCTATCGTTGCGGTGATCGGTGTTCCGTTCAAACGAATGTCGGCAGTGAGATGACGTTGCGAGACTTTAAGCGGTGATGGGGCTTTTGTAGCTGGATTTTTGCGACCCTCGATGTTCCCCTTTACACCTGAGGGCCTCGGGCGTTTCCCGACAACCTCTGGCAGCATTCGATGGTCTTTACCCCCTGTCTGCCGCACTTCCAGCAAAATAGTATGATTGGGTTTCGGCACCCGCGTGCGAAGTGTCCATCTACCCCACAGCGACGGCACGCGGTGCTAGCGTTAAGAACCGCCTTGTTCTCTGTACTCCTTTGGATTTCCGGCTTCGAGTCAACGGCGCGATGCTTGACTTCGGAACTTGATGTTGTTTTGCGGTGGCCCAAGATGTTCTCGTACTGGTCGCATAACTCGGTCAACTCTTCCAGCGTTTTAAAATCGTGCCGCCTCACGTACGTCTGATATTCACGCCGGCTGTTTCTATAGATCCGTTCGAGTTTCTTTTCCTCGGTGTAGTCCGTGTGCCGCATCAATTTTTGCATAATTAGGATGTAATCCTTGAAGAGCTCGCCCGTGGCTTGGAAACGTTGCCGTACTTCATCATCGAGTCGTTCCTGGTACAGCGACGATAGAAAGAACTTTAGAAAATCCTTCTTGAATTCCTGCCAGCGCAGCCAGGGCTTCTTGTTGTTGCGGAACCAGTCGAGTCCTTTGCCCTGCATGATCTCAGGCATGGCCCTGGGTAACATGTCTAGCGAGATCCCGTAAGCGTTGGCTAACTCCTCCAATCGTTCCACAAATTCAAGTGGGTTCATTCTGTTGTCGAAGCGTATGGACCACTTACGCACCTTGTCCATTACGTTATGAATCATTTGATGTTGCTCCGTTTGACTCGGCTGCTGCCCGTCTCTTGCTTGCGTCGGGACTGCCGCTTTCTGCTCTGCTACGCCCAATGCTTGGTGGACGCTTGATGATGTTGTCGCATGTTCATGACTTGATGCTTGGTGCATAACACTGCTGCCTGCTGTTGAGGTCGCTGGTGGCATCGTGAACTGAATCGTCGGCGGAATCGGGCGTGTTACTGTAACTGGAGATGGGCTGCGTGCGTACTGCCGTTCTAATTCCCGCAAGCGCTGTACATCTTCTGGTTTGAGGTCCTCGTTGTAGGTAAATGAGGAGAAAGTGTGCTTGAGGTCTTCTACTTTACCCTCGACTGCCAAGCCGAACTCCTCCATACATTTAACCAACTCCTCCTGTCTGAGTGCTGCTATCCACCTTCGGACCATGATGCGCTTCGATGGATGCCTTGCCACTGATGGTAAAAGTAATGCTTATTCACGCACAGTTTTTTTTTTCTTTTTCTTTCCCCTTGTAAACGATGTCTCGTTGCTATCCTGAGCTGATTTGTTTAATCGGGTCCCTGCTCGGGCGCCACTTGAAACGACCTTCTCGCCTCGGTCCTACTGAGGCGGCGTTTCTTTTAAGGTCCTTGGACCGTCTATAGCCTGGGTATGCTCGCGGGTGTCCAGGGTCGTATTCAAGAAAATTTATAAATGATGAACCCGTATTTGATGTTGTTAAACTTTATTTATTCTACTTCAGCTCTTAGGGTCTAGCTTATTATTTAACTTATGGTGCTAAATATGATGGGTAGCTGCGATGGCACGTTGAATGAAAGATCTTGATGGGAAAGAAAAAAAAACTGTGCGGTGCTGTGGCGATGTATATCGGTATGGCGAGTTTCTTATAATACGTGACTACGACGCGAATCTTGTCCTCCTGCGGGTTTACGATTGCCTTGATAAATTTTCAACGCGACGGTGTTGCTACTTATGACGCGACGGTATTCAATTTATTCCCGTTGTATAATTTACTGGTACTTGATGCGTGTGATTCTGTGTGAAATAGAACCGTTTGTTAAGGTCGGCGTGGAATAAACAGTAAGCAGAAGCTGCCATCGGGGAAGGTAGAGAGGGAAAGCTGTTCCTCGGAGAACAACAAGCGATTCCATAGCAAATCGACGAGTTGAACTCCGCTGGAGCGGCTAACGAAGAGAACGACGAGCGATTCCATAGCAAATCGACAAGTCGAACTCAGCGAGAGCGGCTACGGAGAACAAAGAATCGAAGGGGGAGAGGGAGAGGGAAAGGGACGGCTGTTCCTCAGAGAACAAGAAGCGATTCCATAGCAAATCGACGAGTTGAACTCCGCTAGAGCGGCTAACGAAGAGAACGACGAGCGATTCCATAGCAAATCGACAAGTCGAACTCAGCGAGAGCGGCTACGGAGAACAAAGAATAGCAGGGAGAGAGGGAGAGGGAAAGGGATGGCTGTTCCTCGGAGAACAACAAGCGATTCCATAGCAAATCGACGAGTTGAACTCCGCTAGAGCGGCTAACGAAGAGAACGACGAGCGATTCCATAGCAAATCGACAAGTCGAACTCAGCGAGAGCGGCTACGGAGAACAAAGAATAGAAGGGAGAGAGGGAGAGGGAAAGGGACGGCTGTTCCTCAGAGAACAACAAGCGATTCCATAGCAAATCGACGAGTTGAACTCCGCTAGGGCGGCTAACGAAGAGAACGACGAGCGATTCCATAGCAAATCGACAAGTCGAACTCAGCGAGAGCGGCTACGGAGAACAAAGAATAGAAGGGAGAGAGGGAGAGGGAAAGGGATGGCTGTTCCTCGGAGAACAACAAGCGATTCCATAGCAAATCGACGAGTTGAACTCCGCTAGAGCGGCTAACGAAAAGAACGACGAGCGATTCCATAGCAAATCGACAAGTCGAACTCAGCGAGAGCGGCTACGGAGAACAAAGAATAGAAGGGAGAGAGGGAGAGGGAAAGGGACGGCTGTTCCTCGGAGAACAACAAGCGATTCCATAGCAAATCGACGAGTTGAACTCCACTAGAGCGGCTAACGAAAAGAACGACGAGCGATTCCATAGTAAATCGACAAGTCGAACTCAGCGAGAGCGGCTACGGAGAACAAAGAATAGAAGGGAGAGAGGGAGAGGGAAAGGGACGGCTGTTCCTCGGAGAACAACAAGCGATTCCATAGCAAATCGACGAGTTGAACTCCACTAGAGCGGCTAACGAAGAGAACGGCGAGCGATTCCATAGCAAATCGACAAGTCGAACTCCGCGAGAGCGGCTATGGAGAACAAAGAATCGAAGGGAGAGAGGGAGAGGGAAAGAGACGGCTGTTCCTCAGAGAACAACAAGCGATTCCATAGCAAATCGACGAGTTGAACTCCGCTAGAGCGGCTAACGAAGAGAATGACGAGCGATTCCATAGCAAATCGACAAGTCGAACTCAGCGAGAGCGGCTACGGAGAACAAAGAATAGAAGGGAGAGAGGGAGAGGGAAAGGGAAAAGAGGCCTACCACTACTTCCTGTTGCTAACACGATTCAAGAAAGACTGACTTGTTGAGCGCTTGCTGCGCTCAATTTATCCTTCTCGCTGTGATTTTGTTTCATGTGTTCGTTCGTTGCCTTGCCGCTGCGCGGATAGTGCGGTCTCGTTTTAACTCCTGTGCTTGTGACTATGTACTAGAAAACCGGTTTGTGTTTGTTACGTGGCCTGTGTTCGAGTGCTCGCCGCTACCCGATTATCTGTAATGTGATACTGGGTGGTTGTAATTTTGAAAGTTTAGTATTTTTCTTTACATCATAATTATAGGAATGCTATGCGTGTTTTTTTTGTTTAAAAGGGGGAAAAAAAAAAGTACTTTATTTCTTGCCAAAACTTAAATATGTAAATATCAAAAATTAAAACTATAAATAGAAAAGTGATGATATTGTGCGCCTCATTTCGTTGCGTCGAAATGTGTCGTCACAAAAGTGATGCTGATATGGCATTTCTTAATAGGCAAAACAGAGGTACCTGCACTCTCAATATAAAAAGTAGGCGTGGTCCTTGGGCGATTTTGCCCATTTTCAATACGAAACACCCCAACATAGCAACGAATATTTTTGCCAAATTTCATTTTGAAATCTTAATCCCTTCTCCTGTGATCGTGATTTCAACGGACAGACAGACAGACAGACAGACGGACAGACATCGTTATTTCAATTTCGGTGGTGATGCTGATCAAGAATATATATACTTTTCCATACCTCTCTTGTCTAGTTCTATGCGTTACACACTCCGGTAGAAAGTGAATATACCCTCAACCGTAAGGTGTAGGGTATAAAAAATATATATACGTTCCTGTAACATAAATGTTATAAAAATAAGAACTAAAAACTAGATTCTTTATAAGTTAGAAAATAAAATACATTAGGAAAGGTTAATAAAATTAATACGGTTAACAAATTTGAACAATGTTTAGAAAAATTAAGAAAAACAAATATAAGTTAAGATATTACAAGTTTCATTAATAAAAAAATATCAGTAATGTTAAATTAATACGTAGTAAAATATACGATATATTTTAATATGAACTTTAAAACTAATTAAAGTACTTAAGAAAACCTAATACTGTTAGGAATAATTAATACTGTTAAGGAAAATTTAAAAAGAAAATTTGAGAAAGAATAATAGAACTAATAAATTACGATTTTTATTAAAAATAATATCAATAAGAGAAATAAAATACAATTTATTCTAAAAATAGGCAAACATGGAAAGCAATAGAAAAATAAAAAAAACAAAAACATAAATATTTAAAATGCAACAAGTGAAATCAGTATTGACAACTTGTTAGTTATGTATCGTTTCAAATTTTTGTATTTTATCCTAATTAACGATAATGTCATTATATAATTGTATAAACACTACTAACAAAAAAAAAAGAGTTCAAAAAATAATTAATAAAAACAAAACAGAAAAAGAGATAGAAAAAATAAAAAGAGAAAATATACATATATATATATTTTTTTTATACATACTAACATATTTAAGTACAACACGAAAACTGTGGGAATACCAAAACCTCACAACCACCCACAACTAATTTTGACCAGACAACCCAGAGAACAACAACGGCAGAAGGGTGACAACTACATCGGCAGGGAAGGGTAGCTGGTGAACAGCTCGTCAAGTTGGTGCGACATTTTACCCGAGGAATGCAAGTCAAATACTTCCTCACAACAGCATCATATAACAATTGTTGGATAACAACACAAATTTGAACAACAAAGCAAAATCCCAAATATGGGTGCACAGACCAATCGTTTAACTACAAGACCAAAATTATGGCAACCGTCTACGTCTGAATGTCAAACTCGAGAAACATGCAAATAAAGAAGAAGGGTCAGCAATCGGTATGAGCGGCATAATAAAGCCAAACAACCGATAATGACATCAATGTGGAAAATACACAAAAAATAACAACCATTAAGCAGAACACCAACGTAGTTGGTAGAATTGAAACTCACAACAACGTCTTTTAAAACGGCAGAAACAATGACATTCAGAAAAAATAAGGACATTATTAGCAGATATAGTATTAACATGCCATAGAATTAACCCATGCAAAAGCCAAAAACTGAAGCACTCACCAAACCCTCGAAAAGCTAAAGAATGTACAACAATCAACAACTAAACGACGACAATTTGAAAATTACCAAAAATACCACATCCCCTTGGAAGACGCACAATAGATGAAAAACACAACAAATACAACAAGTAACAGCATAAAAAATAAAACAAATGCCAACACCAACCATCACCGCTACCCCCACCAACCTATAAAAGAAGAACAACACAACACGCAATTAAACGCAAATTAAACGACCGGAAAAGCAGCAGAGACATCGATGGACCATCAGATACTAGAAGACAAGGACAATAGCGAAGAAGACACCACTTAGAGCACAAGAAATAAAATATCTAAATTAATTAAAATTATGTCAAGAGGTTGTAATGTAAATATTGAAGTAGACAGACTACAAGAAATACATAATTGTGTTATACGTAGAACCTAATTTAATAAGATATGTAAAAGAAAAAATTATCCTTTTACAGATAATAATTTTTTCTTATTGTAGGGGTGGAGGGATGTTGTAGGTCAAAATCAGCCAAAGCATTAATAACAGTGCTTAACACTGTTACTAACATAACATTCTGGCCCGCTGCTAAAAACGCTTAACGTATTAGCAGCACATACTTTTGGGCATTCAGTAAAAGCCAAGTGAGTTATTTTAAAAAAAGATATGATGGCATACGTTCAAGTGAAGCTTGAACAAGCCAAAATAAAACATAGACAACAAAAAAGGTGACACCGAAAAAGTCACCGACCGAGCGGTCATTGAGCTGACGGTTTGTTGAAACTCCGCGCGAGCCACGGAAATAGCGCTAGTTTTAATAAACGCTAAATTCGCAGTTCTGCACCTTCAAATTAATTATTGAGATAGTTGCAGAATTTAATTGATCGATTTGGCCTGCAACCAACTCCGGCAAAGAATTAAAAAGTTAGTTGGTGTTCAAGTTTTGTAAAAGTCAGTTTGTTTTCAAGTTTTGTAAGAGTTAGTTGGTTTTCAAGTTTTGTAAGAGTTAGTTGGTTTTTAAGTCCTGTAAGAGTCCGTTGGTTTTGAAGTGTTGTAAAGTGAGTTAGTTTCGAAGTTTTGAAAAGTCAGTAAGCTTTGATTGTTTAAAGTCGAGAAGAGTAAGTTGAATAAAGTTAAGTAATTCAATTGTATTTGGAATTCTTTTTCATGAGCAATCGGTGACACGTGATCGCTAGTTTCCCTACCTAATTCGGCGACACCTGCTCGCCTAGTCAATTTGCGGAGCCTAACCGCTTAGTGAAATAAAATGACACACACACACACACACACACACACACACACACACACACACACACACACACACACACACACACACACACACACACACACACACACACACACACACACACACACACATCTGGGTTGGCTGACAATTACTGGCAGGCGTCATAAAATCGATAATACTTTATGCGTCCCCAATATGGAGTGAAGCCTTGTTAAAGCCTAGCTATGTACGCAACTTAAACGCCACTTACAGGCATTGCGCGCTACGGGTTGCTTGTGCATTTCGAACTGTATCTTTTGAAGCATCACTAGTAATTGGAGGTATGATGCCACTGGATTTGCTCGCGAAAGAAGCTCAGATAAGGTTATCCGCAGCGGCGGCCAGCAACCGTGATACTCCAAACGGCAGAGCGAATATTGATGCAAGGAGTGCTCACCATTCTGTTATTGAAGAATGGCAGCTGAAATGGCAGAATGCGGATAAAGGCAGATGGACGCACAAACTCATACCCATATTGGAGCCTTGGTTAAGCAGAAAGCACGGTGAGGTGGATTTTTACCTAACGCAGTTCTTAAGTGGACATGGCTGCTTCAAAGCTTATCTCCATAAATACGGCTTCGAACGTGACCCATTCTGCGATCACTGCGAAGGGGTGACTGAAAATGTTTACCACGTGTTCTTTGGATGCCCTCTGTACGAGCTGCTAAGAAATGAACTCCAGCGTGTCGTAGGATCACCTCTGACGCCTGAAACCATTGTGAGTAGCATGCTAAGAAGCGAGAAAGGGTGGAAGGCAGTTAGCAGAATGTCTGCGCTGGTGATGAAGGAGCAAAGAAGGCGAGAACAGGTAAGAAGGTCTTGGGAACGAACTGACTGACCAAACTGACGATTGAGCAGAAATGCTTCTACGGCCTCCTGACGTAATACCTAACGGTAGTTCCAGGGGGAACATCCGTAATGACGAGAGGAGATGTTTAGCGGGTTAAAGTCCCGCACTGACTAAGGCTTTTGATGCTTTTACTCCTCGTTAAAAAAAAAAAAAAAAAAAAAAAAAAAAAAACATCTGGGTTGGCTGCCAGATGCCATACGACTGAGTCGTGTTTTTTCTGAGCTCCGTGGAATTTGCTCTTTTTTTGCGATAAACGCGTTTATTATTAAATAATTTTATACTCTAAACCGGTGCAAAAGTGTAGTGATTCGTGTGAATTAATTCTGCAAACGCTACCTTGGACACTGAAGTGTTTTTCCTTAAAATATTATTGGAATATTTTGTTTTACAAGTACATAATTTTGTGAGGTGTCATAAATCCCGCGCAACATTTAAAACAATCGCAATTATTTCGTTTCTCTCGGTTCTGTTTTTATTTCTATTCTCTGGTTACTAACAGCTGTTCGCGTCTAAATATAGCAGCTGATCTTTTCTACTCTTTTTAAGCTTTTTATACATTCCACACTTTCTGCATTCATATTACCACAAACTGGTTTGAGTCTTCGCACGAAAGCTCTTCTATATAAAGCTCTTCGTAAATAATAGCCTACTTCGGCAAAATTTCCGGGGTATACTTTTAGGAGGAACTGGAAAGTATACTTTGGTAAATGCAGAATGGAGGTGTGTGAAAATCCTTTTTTGAAAAGTGCAAGGGTAGAAAGAACTCCTCCAGGAAATGGAAGAAAGGTGCATGGGGATACACCAACTATTGTGAGTAGCGAAGAGTTGCCGTCATTGAATGCAATGGCTTCTCTTAGCGATAAGGTAAGCAGCTGTGAGGCTGCAAAAACGAATTTCGGTAGGCTAGGCGAGCGCATTCGGTATTTGGTGGAAATGTTGAAGGATGGCAAAAGACGGTCCATACACCAGCCAATGCGGGACGCAATAGAGAGAATTAATGAGCTCTATGAGCTATGTGCAAGGGAGGTTCGTGTGGATCGCCCAGAAATTGGTCTAAAAGAAAATAAAATTTCACAGACGTCACCTTGGCTTAAGCGAAATGAAGGTAATAAAAGAAGGCAGCCAGTTGAGTTTGGCACACCAAAATTGAAAAGGAAAGCTGTAGATCCTACAGGAACGAAGACGTTACCAGTCCTACCTGTGCCACTGCAAGACGGATTGCCGGCACATGAAACCGACGGGGTTTGGAAAAAGGTAGATTCAAAGCGCCAAGTAGGCAATGGAAAGCAGCAGTTGAAGAGAACAAAGCCAGATGCTGTTATGATCACAACAACCAGTGATCTTTCATATGCTGACATTCTTCGAAAAGTTAAAACTGACTCGAAATTGGGTGAACTAAGCGGTGTTGTTTCGAGAATTCGCAGAACCCAGAAAGGTGACCTCCTCTTGCAACTCAAAGAGACGGGAGAAAAGGCAGAGACCTTTATGCAGGCTGTTGGCGAAACGCTTGGTGAAAAAGCAACTGTGTGTAGTCTGAAGCAGCGTGTGTCTGTTGACATAAAGGACGTTGATGAGGTTACTACCAAAGACGATATATTCGCAGCAATAATAAGTCACTCAGGGATTAAAAGATTCGTTAAGGACGATGTCGTAAGTCTAAGAAGAGCATATGCGGGAACACAAACGGCTACTGTTAAACTAACGACAGAAGATGCAAGTACGTTGCTTAAACTTGGCAACATCAAAATTGGCTGGGTGAATTGTCGCATTCGTGAAAACTGCATGCTGACTCGGTGTTTCAGGTGCTTGCAATTTGGGCATACATCAAGGCAATGTAAGAGTGCAGTTGATCGCTCAAAATGCTGTATAAGGTGTGGTGCTGAAGGTCATCTGGCCAGAGATTGCAAAAGTGAGCCGTTGTGTATGTTCTGCAAAGCAGACGAATCTAAAGATGCCAAACACACCGCTGGAGGCAGTAAATGCCCAGTTTTTATTAGAGCATTGTCACAGAAGCAGCAATGAAAGTTCTGCAAATAAATTTAAATCATTGCGAAGTAGCACAGGATCTTCTGAAACAATCAGTCAGAGAGGAAAACGTTGATCTTGCCTTAGTGAGCGAACCATACAAGGTAAAGAGGAGCGTTAACTGGATTAGTGATATATCAAACACGGCAGCCATATGGAGTTGCAGCACGGCAGTGCTCCAAAATACAAGCAGTAATTTTACGGGCTTTGTAAGGGCAGAGGTAAGCGGAATAACTTTTTACAGCTGCTATGCTCCTCCTAGGTGGAATTATGACGAGTTCCAAAAAATGCTTGATGACCTCTCATCAGACGCAAGGGGCAGAACACGAGTTGTTATTGCGGGCGACTTTAATGCATGGGCAGTAGAATGGGGCAGTAACCATACAAATGCTAGAGGGCGATGCTTATTGGAAACTTTTGCATCACTAGATCTAGTGCTGCTTAATAATGGCAGTAAGCTCACGTATAGAAAAGCTGGGTCAGGATCGATTATAGATCTTACCTATGTCAGTCCGTCACTTGCGGGACCGTCTAGATGGCGGGTAAGCGAAAAGTATACTCATAGTGACCACCAGGCTGTTATTTTCAAAATACAAAGTCGAAGTGATGCATTAAAGTACCATCCAAAACCCACTGGCCCGAAATGGAAGGTATCTAATTTCGACAAGGCGGCGTTTAATATAATGCTTGACGCCTATCAGGCATCAGCTTTACCTGCTGAGGAATTTTCAGGCAGTGTACATGCAATGTTAATAGAGGCTTGTGATGCATCGATGCCTCGTAGGAAGATTGGTAAAAAAGCGCCACCATGTTACTGGTGGAATGATGACATTTGCTTGCTCCGGACTAAATGTCGCAAAGCTAGACGTCTACTTCAGCGATCGCGGGGCAAACCCTGGTTCACTGAGCGGCTGATAGCGTTCAGAGCGCTTCGGAAGGCATTAAAGAGGGCCATTAAGGCAAGTAAAGCGCAGTGTTTCAATAACCTATGCGAGGAAGCGGATGTAAATCCCTGGGGTACGGGTTACAAAGTTGTAATGAAGAAAATAACGAGCTACAAGTCGCCACAAATTACGTGCCCGAGGCTGCTTAAAAATATAGTAGAGACGCTATTTCCAAGACAAGCGATCACGCGAGTGGACGCCAGAATTTTAAATACGTCTATGCAAATACCGCCAGTGACTGTAGATGAAGTCCAGGGGGCATGTGCCAAGTTTGGTGATGCTAAGGCACCAGGACCTGACGGTGTGCCAAACTTTGCGCTCAAAGTTGCGATCCTCTGGAGACCTGAGTTATTTGTACAAGTGTTTCAAAGCTGTCTTAATGCAGGCGTTTTCCCGACTCCGTGGAAAGTGCAACGTTTAATGTTAATACCCAAAGGAGAGAAACCTTTGCACGAGCCGTCGTCATACCGTCCTATCTGTCTTTTGGACACTATCGGTAAAGTGTTAGAGCGAATTATATGCAACCGATTGCACGCATTTGTTGAAGAAAACCAATCGCTTTCTAACCGCCAATACGGTTTCAGAAAATCTAAATCAACCGTCGATGCAGTGAATGCAGTAGTCCAAATAGCTGCTAGCGCCATAGCGGGCAAAAGATGGAAAGGCGGGTCAAAAGAGTACTGTGCAGTGATCACTCTAGATATTAAAAATGCATTTAATACGGCCAGTTGGGAGCACATACAGAGGGCGCTTATTCACCTACGAGTCCCGAAATATTTGTTTGATATAATAGAGAGTTATTTGTCTAATAGGAGGTTGGTATACTATAGCGAAAGGGGCAGAGAGTCCTACAGGGTCTCTGCGGGTGTTCCACAAGGCTCTGTGCTTGGTCCCTTATTGTGGAATATCTTGTACGACCCTGTCCTACGGCTTCAATTTCCAAATGGTGTGACACCTATAGGATATGCAGATGACTTAGCAATTGTTGTCGTAAATAAGCATATTCAAGCATTAGAGTTGGCAGCAAATACCGCTATACGCCAAATTGAGAGTTGGTTGAAAGATGTAGGTCTTGAACTCGCAGCGCACAAAACGGAAGTTGTACTTATATCGAGCCGTAAAAAGGTAGAGCATATGAAACTAGTGATAGGTAATATTAGCAGAGCATCCGTTCCCGCGATTAAGTACCTCGGAGTAATGCTGGATAATCGACTCAGCTTCAAGCAGCACATAAGCTACGCTTCGGATAAAGCCGCTAGGTCACTAGCTTCACTATCCAGGCTTCTTCCGAATATTGGCGGGCCGAAGATGGATAAAAGGAAACTCCTGGCTTCTGTGGTAAATCAAATCATGCTTTACGCTGCGCCGATCTGGGCTGATGGTTTAAACATTAAATCATCGAGGAGAAAGATTGTAGCTGTTGATAGATTAACTGCTTTGAGAGTCATTAGCGGTTTCCGTACAGTTTCGACCGAAGCTGCAAGTGTGGTTGCAGCAATGATCCCCATCGACATATTAGCATGCGAGATGAGGCGAGTTTACTACCGTCTCCAGAGATGTCAGGCGAGTAAAAGTGAGGTGCAGCTCGAAGAAAGGTCGGTGTCGATTGCTGAATGGCAGGAACGTTGGGCAGCTTCAACAAAAGGACGATGGACGTACAGACTGATACCTAGCGTCAGAGAATGGTGTCAAAGGCGTCATGGCCAGGTAAATTTCTACATGACTCAATTTCTTACAGGTCATGGTTGCTACCGAAGTTACCTTCAAAGGTTTGGCCACGAAAACTCGTCGGAATGCCCAAACTGTCTGAGTGTTCCTGAAGATGTTTTTCATGTGTTCTTCCGATGTCCGCGGTTTAGAACAACGTGCTTTCAGCTTATTGAGCCGCAGGAGGTGACAAAAAATATGCTCCAAAATATTGAATTTTGGAATGAAATTAAAGCTCACGTGACGATTGTGTTAATAGAACTGCGAAGGGCAGAGCGAATCCGAAGCCTGATAGATAACAGGTAAGTTCATACACGAAGATAGCATGATTGCTAACCAGCCCCCGCGAAGTAATGCTTAACGGTAGTCCCGCGGGGGAGAGTGGTAGTGGTGTATGGGGGGTGCGGTTTAGTACGTAGGCGCCACCAGAAAGGTGGTGAATCGTGCATGCCAGTGGGCCGGTCCACTGGTATCTATGAAGATTCCACACCTCCGGTCGTCATACAAAAAAAAAAAAAAAAAAAAAAAAAAAAAAACACACACACACACACACACACACACACACACACACACATATGCAAATTCGGAGTTCTGCAACGAAGCAAGTAGACGCGTTTTCAAGCGACTCCCAAAAAAGTTGTGTTTATAGTGTTGAAACTGAGTTTTAAATAAGGCACCTAAGCCAAAAGTGCGCGCAGAAGTCCAGCGATTAATTTAATCCGCGAATATCTCGTGCACAAGTGACATTGACACAATAATTACGTTTAACAATTAAGACTTGCAATCTTTTATACAAAATAGTATCAATATATCTTTTTCCCGCGAAATTTTTAGTGAAAACATATAAAGTTGACATTTGAGCAAAATAGTCGTTCGTTGACTTCTTCTAGTCGACCTCCTCTAGTGAACTTTGAATATACCGTCAGTTGCTCCCTCTGTACGTCAGCGGCAAACAAAGCTTAAAGCTCGCGAAGCTTTGATCAGCTGCAGTGAGTGGAGGTGCTTTCAGTAAATTCTTCCAGTGGGTTGTTGACTCTGCTAAGGTAATGGAACATGGCAGACCTAAAAGAAACGACTAGAGAAGATGAGAAGGGTACAGCAGCATGCGTGATGAGCAAAAGTGATGGCGGCAGCGTCGACCAATTAGGCATTGCGAATCCCTTTGCTAAGAGTGGCCGCATGGCGCGCTCGCCATTGAAGACGCCAAACGTGATGTTAACGCCCACGCGAGCAGTTTCTTCGCCGCCATGCGTAGAGCTTTCTAACGATGGCGCATTGCAGAAGATATCTCAATTTGAAAAATTGGGAAGACGAATAGGTGAGCTCATCGAAATGATTGGTGGAGGCAGACGTTCCATTCACCAGCCGATGAGAGATTTAATTGGTGATATTGCGAAAATGTATGGGAGAGTAGAGAAAGATATCAGGAATGGAATTTGCTTGACAGAGTGTTTGGCTCCTGGACATCAAAAAAAACACCAAGTCTACAACTGAGTATGGTATTTAGACATCACCGGCGACGAAGAAGAAAGCGGATCGTGCATCGAAAAGAAGCAGAGATGAAAATCTGATCGTACAGTCCGCAACTAAAAAACATAAGGCGCCTGATGCTGCAGGGTACGCTTCAGTCTTAAAGGCCGTGGTAGCTTCAGGAACGGCTGTGAATGCAAACGACGGATGGACGCAAGTGGCACGGAAGTTAAAGAAGAGAGATACAGCTCTTAAAAAACCCAAGCCAGAGGCGATCTTTATCCAAAATAAACTGAAGGCAGATGACAAAATAGGCGACTTAAGTCAAGACGTGGCAAAAATACGAAGAACGCAGAAGGGTGAGCTACTGCTGCAGCTTACGGAGACTGGAGACAATGCGGAGAAAGTCAGAAAGGCGATCGCAAATAGTCTTGGGGAACAGGCAGAGGTACGAGGTGTATCAGAAAGAACGGTGCTTATTATCAAGGACATAGATGAGGTCACAAAAAAGGCTGATGTCTTCCACGCGATCATCGAACAGTTTAGCTTAAAAGGAATTGCAAAGGAGGATGTATTAAGCATGCGTAGAGGATTTGGTGGTATGCAGATAGCCTCGTTGAGACTATCAGTGACCAATGCAATCATTCTCCTGAAGGCAGGCAAAGTTAGGATCGGCTGGGTGAATTGCCGCATATGCGAGCAGGCATTGCTTGTAAAATGCTATAGATGCCTAGAATATGGTCACATCTCAAAGCAGTGTAAAAATCTAGCAGATTGCTCATCCCTGTGTTACAAATGCGGCGGAGATGGCCACCTGGCTAAAGCTTGTTCCAAGGAGCCCAAGTGTATATTATGCCAAAGAGCAGGAAGGAAGGATATCAGCCACATGTGTGGGGGGGATATAAGTGTCCGTATTACCAACAGACTAAAGCTGCATAAAAAGATGGTAAGCAAATTGACTCAAATCTATGAAGTTACTTCAGCTTAATTTAAATCACTGTGAAGCTGCACAGCAGTTGTTGGAACAGACTGTTTTTGAGTTGCGAGTCGATGCGGTGGTTTTAAGCGAGCCGTACCTTAACAAAAGAGCTAAGATATGGGCACACGATCGGACGGGTAAAGCCGCAATTTGGAATGTTGATGTTGATGCCTCGGATATGATCGTCCATAAATCAGAGTCTGGCTATGTGTGTGCACAGATAAATGGGATATTTATATACAGTTGTTATCTCCCGGCCAGCTTAGATATGACCGCATTCAATGGTATTATCCATTCTTTGGTAACCGATGCACGACAAAGGAATCCTGTCATAATTGCAGGCGATTTCAATGCATGGGCTATTGAATGGGGATCGAAAAGGACAAATACTCGTGGTAGAACACTGGTAGATTCCTTCGCATCTCTGAACGTGATACTTCTTAACACAGGTTCTGTAAATACCTATAGCAAAAACGGCCGCGGCTCAATAATAGACATTGCGTACATAAGCACTGCACTATTTTCGGCGACGAGGTGGCAATTAAGCAAGTGCTACACGCACAGTGATCACAGAGCGATTGAAATTGAGGTCTCACGAAACTTAAGAATAAGACAAAACAGGGCACATATTAAAGGCCGACTCTGGAAACCCGAAACATTTGATGCTGAAATTTTTATGCAAGTCGTGAGTGGCATGAGCGCAAGCGGCACGGCAGATGAGGCTGCAAATGAACTTTCGAGAAGGGTAAATGAAGCATGTGATGCAGCAAGGCTGCGTAAAAGAAGTTGCCCGAGACGCAGACCAGCCTACTGGTGGAATGCTAATATTGCTGAATTGCGCGGAGAGTGTATCCGCGCAAGGAGATCATGCAAAAGAACTCGTAGAGGACCACTAGAGCAATATGAAAGCATGCTGCTGCTCTACAAGGACAAACGGAAAAGGCTAAAAGCAGCCATCCGGAAAAGTAAAACCAATAGCTTTTTGGAACTCTGTGATGAGATTGAAAACAATCCGTGGGGCTTTGCCTATAAATTGGTGCTTAAAAAGCTTAAAAGATCGGATCAACCCAGCAATGCTCGAGTTATGGAGAGCATAGTTAGAAATGTTTTTCCTCTGCAGCCGCCGTTCGTAAGAGTGGCACCGGAAGGCGTTCACGAAAGCGTGCCAATGGTGACAGCAGCTGAGGTATTGCAAGCGGCAGCGAAGCTCAAGTCAAATAAAGCGCCAGGGCCAGATTCTGTCCCTAATATAGCGATTAAAACACTGGCATTCAATTGTACGAATTGGTTAAGAAGTGTTTTCGATATTTGCTTTAAGGAAGGCACCTTTCCGAAGCAGTGGAAGAGGCAACGTCTAGTGCTGCTCCCAAAGGGTGAGAATACAACAAGTTCGTATCGTCCTTTGTGTATGCTTGACGCTACTGGGAAACTACTGGAGCACGTTATTAAAGAAAGACTACAAGCTGTGGCAAATTCTAAAATGTCTGACATGCAATATGGGTTTCGAAAGGGGAAGTCAACTGTTAATGCACTAAGCCTGGTGAAGAATATAGCTGAGAAAGCGATTGAGGGTAAGCGGTGGTGCGGTGGCGATAAACAGTATTGTCTAATCGTTACTTTAGACATTAAAAATGCCTTTAATACGGCGAATTGGCAGAAGATTTTAGAGTCGCTGAGGTCTTTTGAAGTTCCATTATACCTGCATAATATTGTGAGCAGCTATCTGAGTGATCGAGTCCTCCTATATAATACAATGGACGGCGTCAAAGAGTATCGTATTATAGGAGGTGTTCCACAGGGATCAGTACTTGGTCCGCTCTTATGGAATATCATGTATAAAGCCATATTACAACTGACGCTGCCTGAAGATGTTAAAATTGTTGGATTTGCAGATGACATCGCTATCTTGGTAGTGGCAAAGTATATGACGCTGGTCAAGGCAAGAGCAGAGGAAGCAATAATCACAGTAAGGACGTGGTTAGCTGAAGCGGCGCTTAGTCTAGCTGATCATAAGACGGAGTGCGTTTTAGTGAGCAGTCGGAAAAAAGTTGAAACTCTCACGATTAGAGTTGGTGACTGTACGATCGAATCGAAACCCTACATAAAGTACCTTGGAGTGATGCTAGATCATCGGTTGTCATTTAAAGCACACGTTGCGTACGTGCAGTGTAAAGCAGCAGCAGCTTCAGGACATTTAAATGAAATAGTACCAAATTACCACATAGCAATAGCAATTGCAAAAATTTTTTTGATTATAACTGTAGAACAAAATCTTCTAGTAGTAGCAACATGTCATATTTATGCGTTTATTAATTTTAGTATATAATATATGTATAATTCCAATAAAAACAATTATACATATTATTTATTGCTCATGAAATCGCATTGCGTAATGTATAGTCCGAAAACAGTGTCATTGCACGAGTTCATGGCCAAGAAAAATAACTTTATTTTGTTTATATTTGTGCAGCGCAGCTAGCCGCGGCATTGCAGATTGCTATGTCAGCAAAAATGGCCAACGCGAGTTCAACGCCGTCGTTGAACTGTTACCAAAAGGTTCAATCAAGTTCATGCAATGCCAAGGCTACTGCAATTCTGCATTTTGTTACATTGGTGTTTGTAATTAATTTAAGTATATAAGAGCCAAAATAATTAATAAACGAGTAGTCTGAATTTGTCAACGAAATCAACCGTTTTATTTTTAGTCTAGAGTCCGCTTTAGTTCAAGTTCATGTGCTTGAACTAAAATCAAATCCACCTAAGTGCAATCAGTTTCAAGTGCTGTTTGTGCAAAAATCCTTTAGTTCAGGTTTATGTGCCTGAACTAACTTCAAACAAATAACAAATCCTTTAGTTCAGGTTTATGTGCCTGAATTAACTTCAAACAAATAACAAATCCCTACGCGGATTTGAACATTTGGCGCCCCCGGGTGGACACTCGATTCGTGTCACCACAAGAACAGTGTTGTCAAATTTTCGTGCATCATCCAGACCCATCAACAGACTAATATGACGACGTTCGAAGGATTGGTCACCGCTCAGGATGAGACTGGCAATACAATCCTCACAATCGTGCGGAACTACAAAAAGGATTCGGCGGACAGAAAAGTGAAGACATCATATTATGAAGAAAGAATTAACCAACTAGCTGCAGCAATGTCAAAATTTTCTAACGCACACCAAGAAATAATGGAGTTGACTAACGTACCAACCAACCATGAGTACTTCACAAAGGACTACTACGTCGAGGTGATGACTATAGCGACACAGTATCGGAAACAGTTTGAAGCTGAGCTACAAGACCTTCAGCGGAAGACAACGAATGACACCAATAGGGATTCTGAAGCTGATCCAAATGCTGTCAACGAGAGATCAGGCAGCAAGAAGACGCCATTGCCACAGCAGCAGAGTTCAGAAGGCGAAGTAGCAGTTGTCACCAGGATGATGCGACGACAGCGTGCACTCATCAGTTCTATGAGTCGACTGTTGGATGGCATTGAAAGGCATTCAGATGATCTGGATCAACTAATGGAAGCGAATCTTCAACAAATTGCCAAATTGTGGCAAGAAATTGAAAACATAAACTACGGCATATGGGAAATGTGCGATGACCCATCCAGTGTGGGTTACAACTTCGACGAATACTTGGCATGCGAAAACAGAGTGCAAGAAAAGCGTAGGCAATTACTCATCTTGAACGAGGCACCGAAACCTTCATTACAAGCAGCAACGATCTCGAACAACGAACCGCTCAGGTTACCCAGAGTCACCATTCCACAATTTGATGGTGACTACATGAAATGGCGTCCATTTTTCGACATGTTCGCGCAATTGGTGCACGAACAACCTCTTCCTAAGGTACACAAGATGTGGTACCTGAAAACAAACCTTATCGGAGACGCAGAGAAGCTAATAAGACATTTAGAGCTTACTGAAAGCAATTACGACGTCGCATGGGACATGGTCAAGGACAGGTACAACAACAAACGGATTTTGTGCTCCACTCTGATCAACAGGCTTCTCGAAACGCCATTTAACGCATCATCAGTGACTTCGATCAAAAGCTTGCATGATACCACACATGAATGCCTGATGTCACTCGAAGGTTTGGGCATTACGACATCATCATGGGATCCACTTCTTCTACACCTCCTACTAAAAAAGATGGATAAAGATACATATGTGATGTATGAAAGATCCTTGAAGAACCCGAAAGAATTGCCAAATATCAAGGAATTCTTAGCGTTCCTTGAATGCCAGTTTCAAGCATTAGAAGCAGTTAACTACAAGGAAAAGCATGTTAAACCAAGATTATACACTGCTGCAATATCAACAAAACATGAATTACGACATGAGTGTATAATATGCAAGAAAGGAACCCATCCAATCTTTGCATGCGCGCAGTTTCTGAACCTAAAACCAGTCGATCGAATTCGACTCATCAAGAAATATAAATTATGCCTCAATTGCCTCAAGGAGGGACATTTCGCCAAAGCCTGTTCTTCAAGAAGATGCACTAAGTGCAACAAGTTGCACAACTCTCTCTTACACATCAATGAAAAGAACGAAGTATCCAGGAAGGAAGGTACACTAGGAGCAAGCGTCACAAAAACACGGAGCCTTGTAGTCGCCCCAGCAAATCCAGTTAGTTTATCAACAGCAGCGGATACACCTAACAAAAAATATGTACTACTCAGCACTGTTCGTCTTCGACTTGTGTCGAACAGTGGCCTTGAAGTAGAATGCAGAGCCATCTTAGACTCGGGCTCCCAAGTAAATCTCGTCACAGAGAGGCTTGTGAAGCAGCTCGGAGTTCAAAGAAAACATACTTCCGTCGCTCTAGAGGGAATTGGCGCTCAAGGAAAAGAATGCAGGCACAGAATCAATGTAGGGATGCGGTCAAATACTGGACAATTCGCATCACGGCTTGAAGCATTAGTACTGCCAACAATAGTCAACGATCAACCATCATTGCTGCTTAATGTGTCATCATGGCAGATTCCAAGAGATATACAACTGGCCGATCCCACATTCAATCAACCCGGGAGGATAGATGTATTATTGGGCGCAGAATTCTTCCATCAAAGCATGTCAGTCGGGCAGATCGATCTTGGCAGCAAGCTGCCCAAATTACAAAACACAGTATTTGGGTGGGTCGTGACTGGAAAGATTGACGGATTACAACAGGATACAGCTACTTGCGGCGTATTTAGTGAAGACGAGGAAACAACTAACAAGCTACTGGAGAAATTTTGGCGCTTAGAAGAGAAGGAAGGCAACGCGCCAGGATTTACAGCAACTGAGAAGCGTTGTGAGTCACACTTTATTCACAACACCGTGAGGGTCCCTGAAGGACGGTTCATGGTTAAGATACCCTTTTATGACAATCCGGAAACATTGGGAGAGTCAAAGAACATGGCCCTCAACCGTTTTTTAGCACTCGAAAGGCGATTGTCCAAAAACTATGAACTAAAAAGAGCTTATGCAGAATTCATGGACGAATATGAGCGGCTAGGTCATATGACCGAAGTTCACAGTCACCAATGGGATAACATGTGCTACGTTATCCCACATCATTGCGTCATAAGACCAGAAAGTAGCAGTACGAAACTTCGCGTGGTGTTTGATGCCTCAGCCAAAACGTCATCAGGTCTTTCATTAAATGAAATCATGCATACAGGTCCTGTCATCCAAAATGACCTTTTTACCGTATTACTTCGCTTCCGACTGCCACGTTACGTTTTCACCGCCGACATACAGAAGATGTATAGGCAGATACTGGTACACCCAGATGACCGCAAGTATCAGTTAATAATTTGGAGAGCAGCGCCAGAAGCAAAATTGAAGTACTATCAACTCAACACCGTGACCTATGGAACGAGAGCAGCGCCTTATCTGGCAATCCGATGTCTGCAGCAGTTAGCAAAAGAGAACCAGTCTAACCACCCTCTAGGATCTGAAGCGTTACAAAATAACTTCTACGTGGACGATTGCCTAGTTGGGAGCAACAGTCTATCATCAGCAATCTTAATTCAGAAGGAAATTACAACGATCTTAAGCTCGGCTGGATTTGAACTTAGGAAGTGGTGTGCAAATCATCCTTAACTGCTTCATGAAATACCAACAGATCACCAGGAAATCAACCTTGACTTCGATACCAAATCGAATGATTATGTCAAGACATTAGGACTGGCCTGGTTACCGAAAACCGACTCCTTTCGTATAAAAATTGGTGCCACGTGCAGCAGTAGAAGACTCACCACAAAGCGGAGCGTTAGCTCAGATGTGGCACGCATATTTGATCCACTAGGAATCATGGCACCGGTTGTTATCATCGCCAAGATATTTTTACAGCAATTATGGGACGTGAAAATATCATGGGATGAACCATTGTCCACTCAGCAACACAACGAATGGACAGATTTTCGACAGAGCTTCAATGAATTAAACAACTGGGAATTTCCTCGCCACATCTATAATCATGAAATACCCAAATCATGGCAGCTACATGTTTTCACTGACGCCTCTGAAAAGGCATATGGAGCTGTTATATACCTCAGGTCAGTAACAAGCAACGGAAGGATACTTGTGAGACTACTATGTGCTAAATCGCGAGTTGCTCCATTGAATCGCCAACGTCAAACAATTGCCCGGTTAGAATTATGTGCTGCACTCCTAGGGGCACAGCTCGCAGCACGAGTACAACGTGATCTACAGTACAGCATCGACTGCACGCACTTCTGGTCTGACTCGGAAGTGGTGCTGGCATGGATCAACACGGATTCGTCCTCATACGAGGTTTTTGTAGCCAACAGAATTTCTAAAATCCAAGATTTATCAACTGCGATGCAATGGCGCTACGTACCATCAAAACAAAACCCAGCAGACGTGCTATCAAGGGGTTGCAATCCTCGCAGCTTTACGCAATGCGATTTGTGGTTTTACGGTCCTCTGTTTTTACACGGGAGAGAAACAGAATGGATTCGACCTGCGTGCGAGTACAAAATAAAGTCAACACAAGAAGGCAAAAGAAAAGCGCCCGCATCATTAATCACTGCGCAAGTAGAAGCGGCAACTATAATTTACTCCATAAATCACAAAAATTCCTTTAGAAAACTACAACGAATCTTAGGCTACGTCATTCGATTTGGAAAACGAATGAGACATTTGCATAAAGAACAGCACAACTCTTGGGCACTTTCTCCACTCGAATTAGACAGTGCACTAAAAATGATTATCAAGGCCATTCAAGCTGGCGATTTTGCCATCAGAAATCAGGGATCTTCAGAAGGATAACGTTGTTAAAACAAACAGCACAATTCATTGTCTGAAACCATTTCTGGATGGGGAAGGCATCTTAAGAGTAGGAGGAAGACTGGAAGCTTCAAGTTTACCAAACGAAAACAAACATCAAATGTGTCTTCCATATAATGATCCGGTAGTTAAGCTTTTGATGCAGACGATACATGAAGAAAATATGCACTGTGGACCAACGACATTGGTAGCACTAACTAAACAACGATTTTGGCCAGTCAAGGCTGCTAGTATGGCCAGGTCAATAGTTCACCACTGTGTCCGTTGTTTCAAGGCACGCCCACAATTGTTACAGCAACTAATGGGAAATCTACCAGCAGCCAGAGTAACGCCAGCGCGACCATTTATAAATGCCGGTGTGGATTACTGCGGGCCATTTTGGATTCATTATAAGCTGCGTGGAAAACGACCCACAAAGGCTTATTTGGCCATATTCTGTTGTTTCACAACTAAAGCAGTGCATCTAGAGCTCGTTAGTGACTTAACAACAGAGGCATTCCTCGGAGCGCTTAAAAGGTTCATTGCACGAAGAGGACGCTGTCAAAACCTTTACAGCGATAATGCGACAAACTTCGTTGGAGCCAGAAATCAACTCGTAGAATTAACGACATCAATCTATTCACCAAGCGCCAGAGAGAAAATTGTGAACACATGCAGTGAAAAGGGAATCAATTTCCATTTTATCCCACCTAGAGCTCCTCACTTTGGAGGGCTTTGGGAAGCAGCAGTGAAGTCGGCAAAACATCTGTTATTGAGAAGCACCGCTGCAGCCTCGCTAACATACGAGGAATTGGAAACCATCATTGTAGAAGCCGAAGCCATATTAAATTCCAGGCCCATTAGCCCGATGTCCAATGACCCTAACGACTTAACAGCGCTGACTCCTGGCCATTTCCTCATCGGTGAACCGCTAACAGCCCAAGTTGATGCAAGAGCGGTGGAACAAAAGGCAAGTCTAGGAGCTCGATGGAAGGCGGTGTCTCAAGTGAAGCATGATTTCTGGCAAAGATGGTCCCGCGACTATTTAAACGAACTTCAGCACCGATACAAATGGAGGGAACAGGCCAATAACATCAAGGTCGGGACTGTGGTAATTATTAAACAGGACGACACGCCAGTTCTTCAGTGGCCACTTGGTAGAATTACAAAAATACATAAAGGAATTGACGAGCTGGTCCGAGTAGTGGAAGTAAAAACCACATCAGGTACATTCAAGCGTCCTATTCATCGTCTAGCTCCACTACCTATAGAAAACGACACTGGAGCGACACTGGAGCACGCCGAAGAAAGACTTCAATTAGACAACAGTTTATTAGCAGCCACCCGACCTAAAGAAAAAATGTCAAGGAATAGTAGAACTAAGCGAGGAGCACTAAACTTTGTGGGTAATGTGGCCCATTCTCTATTTGGAGTTTTAGACTCGGAATACGAGAATCAAATGTCTGATACCATTGAGGCAGTTAAACAAAATGAAGGCCATCTTCAACATTTGCTCAAAAACCAAACATCAATACTTGATGCTACGATCAACATATTTAAACATGATCAATTGGAGAGCAAACGTAAATTCGACAACATCGACAACTTGGTTAACAAGACATGGAAGAAGATTTCGGACACGGAGTACCAATCCAAGGTTCTTCAAAGTTTTCTATCGTCAGCCATGCAACTCATCGTGGTAGCCGCGAACCTGCAACGTGTACAAGTTTCCATTATAGATGTGCTTACGGATACTCATCACGGAAGAATCAGTACTAGTCTTCTGACACCTCAGCAATTACAGCAAGAGTTAGTAAAAATCAGAAATCATTTGCCTTCTTTTCTTCAACTGCCCATACACCATGATGACTACACTCAACTATATAAATTAATGTCGGCAGAAGGTGGATTAACGGAAAACCAAGTGCGATTCAACATATCTATTCCACTCTGCGACCAACAGGCGTTTACGTTATACAAGCTAATAGCGTTGCCGACGACAGTCAACAACGTTTTTGTAAAAATAAAACGTTGCAATGACATATTGGCGATAAATTCTTATCGAGACCTATACATCTCTATGAGTAGTTATGATTTAAGCTCATGCGTCAAAATAACGGAAAACGGTTATTTATGTACTAACAACTTTCAGATATACATGAAGGTGTCTGAAATGTGCTCTTGTGAGTTAAATCTGCTGCACAACGATAGCAGAGCTGATTGCAATGTTGAGGAAGAGAAATTAAACTCAACCTGGACTCAACTGTCACATAGGAATCAGTGGTTGTACACCGTTAGCAGCCCAAGACGAATCACCGCCGTATGCAACGAGGAAGTTCAGCAGCTCAATCTGAAGAAATCTGGCATTATCACTCTACAACGTCAATGTGTAATCAAGGATAAGGACACAACGATCCAGGCCCAGCGATCATATTCCAGTAATCTGTACACATCATACACAGGATTTGGAAATTTGACGGACGTGGCGAAGCCAGAACAACTTCATATACTTCTTCACGAACCCCAGCAGTACAACACGCGACTGGAACAACTCAGTAAGCTTCAAGAATCACTTAAACAACAAGAGATATGGGATTTACCATCACGAATTGACAGTCACAATTACCATCATACAACAATAGGATACACCGCGCTAATCATTTCAATAGCGGTCATCGTAGTCATCATCATAAAGGCGAGATCATCCACCGCACAACCACTCAACAGAAATCCACAACCAGCACCACGTCAGATTTCAACATCCCCAGACTTCGCGATATCGATCGAATAAGAACTTTTGTGACGTCATTATACGTGTTGACGTCACCAGGGGGAGAAAATGTATAATTCCAATAAAAACAATTATACATATTATTTATTGCTCATGAAATCGCATTGCGTAATGTATAGTCCGAAAACAGTGTCATTGCACGAGTTCATGGCCAAGAAAAATAACTTTATTTTGTTTATATTTGTGCAGCGCAGCTAGCCGCGGCATTGCAGATTGCTATGTCAGCAAAAATGGCCAACGCGAGTTCAACGCCGTCGTTGAACTGTTACCAAAAGGTTCAATCAAGTTCATGCAATGCCAAGGCTACTGCAATTCTGCATTTTGTTACATTGGTATTTGTAATTAATTTAAGTATATAAGAGCCAAAATAATTAATAAACGAGTAGTCTGAATTTGTCAACGAAATCAACCGTTTCATTTTTAGTCTAGAGTCCGCTTTAGTTCAAGTTCATGTGCTTGAACTAAAATCAAATCCACCTAAGTGCAATCAGTTTCAAGTGCTGTTTGTGCAAAAATCCTTTAGTTCAGGTTTATGTGCCTGAACTAACTTCAAACAAATAACAAATCCTTTAGTTCAGGTTTATGTGCCTGAATTAACTTCAAACAAATAACAAATCCCTACGCGGATTTGAACAATATATTTTAGGACTCAGTATTGGCTCACTCAAGTGCGGTAGTGAACGGAGTATTGAGCTTAATGCAAACGTGTCCCAAAGAAGCCGCTCACTTAAGGAAGGAGCTATTGATTGCTGCTCGTCATATTTTTGCAACGGATCTAAGACAAAGTAAGTTATAATATAAATTATTATAGTAAATTATAAGTATTCGATATGGAATGTGTTAAAGGTAACTATTGCATTATACTTAGTAGCAGTTTAGAAAAAAGTTCTCGCTTTACTTACAGCTCTATTCTATACGATTAACAAGTGTCACGACATCAAGAAATTGTTGACAATAAGCAGTACTTCAGTTTACGTAATTAAAAAATTTAAAAATTATTTGTCACTAATTTTCCTTTCAAAACGAGGACACCAGCAGTTAGCGCTTCTAATTGATTTTGAAATTTGTGCGCATTTGGTAATTTTTGTCTGTATATCACATGCAATCAAAAGATGATAAAATAAATGAATTTCAATGCAAAGTTTTGTGAGCATAAACCTAAACCAAAACGCGCACCCAATTAGTCACACTTTTCAGCAAGGTTTACACACAAATGCGACTTATGCCACGGCGAAGATAACATGCCACCAGCATCGTGTAAGGTCGGCTAAGCAACTTCACAATCATAATCGATGCGTGCTAAGGGCTCAAGCTGAATTCTCGTGCAGGTGGCAAAGTACGTGCATTAATTTATTGCGCATTGTGATGAAATATTGTTTTGCTAAAGACGCACTTTGAGGAATATATGAGAGAAAATGAGCGGACCACTTGTGCGGACAAATTGCGTGGACCAATTGCGGGGACGAGTTGTACAGGCTAACAGGGCAGGCTTTGCGGACAAACATTTTCATGTTTTTCCTGCCTATATGTTTTCATACGTCTTTAGGTTAAACGAATCTATTTTTCTAAGTAATTGAAGTGTTTATATATTTAAATGAAATTAAAATTCAAATTAAACAATAATTAATTAATTAATAAAATTCAAATTAAAAAAATAATTAAAATAATAAACAAATCTTTTATTTATCAGAGTAGATTTTTACTATTTTTGTAGTACAGTTGATAAATAAATATTAATAAAATTATTCCCAATAAAGTATACTTCAATAAATAAGTTTGTCCGATAAGCAACTCTACGACAGCCTGCGCATTTAGCCTGCACAATTCGTCCCCACAATTGGTCCGCACAATTGGTCCGCACAAGTGGTCCGCACAATATTTCATCACAATTCTAAGCGCAGTAAAGAAATGCACGCACTTTGCTACCTGTGCGAGAATTCAACATGAGGCCTTAGCACGTAAGGATTGTGATTGTGAAGTTACTTAGCCGTCCTTACACTGTGCTGGAGACAATTGGTTTTTGGCACTGCACGTTCTTAAGACCAGTGAAAAGGAAAACACCAACGCACAGTTTATTGTGGAGGACTGAATAGTGCTGCACTCGTCCCTGCCTTCTGAAACCTGCTTTTCAGAGAGATCAGAGGAAATGGCAAAAAAATACTATTATTTTATTTTTATTAAAGTACCGATTTTTTGAGTCAATACGCGTGCTTATATGAACTTTACAAATAAATAACAAAAAATGTGCGCCACCGTGAATATTTACATGTGTGTATATACATGTGTATATTTACATCATTCAATTATGACCAGTCGTGCTGTAGACGTGTCGTCTGTTTGGTGGTGATCAGTTCATAGCTTATTATTTTTTCTGTTGTCGTCATAAGTTTATAACAAGCATAATTTATGCCACACTCTAAGAAATGGAAATACAAATGTGTGAAAATGCTAGAACAAAAGCTGTTAAATTGCGGATTAACGCTGGCGTTATTGCGATAAATTATGTAGAAATACACTTTGTGTATGTGGTTTCCGAGAATCTTTTTTCCCCACACTTTTATATAGAAATTACCAAATCACAGGTTTTAATGCGTGAAATCAATATTTTCAAATTTTTAAGAATGTGATATCAATGCATCGGTAGTATTTTTACTACTGCATTTTGCAGTTTGTTACAGAAAGTATGTAAAATTCTTTAGCTGATATTGCTAAACAATAAAACAACTTTCTTCAAATATTTTTGTATTTTATTTTATTCTATCACTAAACTAATTATCTATATACACTTGTTCGTGTTCGATAAAAGTTGTAATATTATTTTTGGATTCTTCCACTCGTGTGGATGCGTTCGCGTCGTGCGATAGTACTCGTCTCGATGAGCGACTCTCAGAAGACTAAAAACTAAACTTAAGCAACTCGCTCAACGGCCATGGCAGCATATTGGCGAATATATGCCACCATGGCCGCGCCAACACAAAGTCAGCAGCGAAGTAGCAGAGAGCTACTATACAGAGAGTCACGATCACGTATTGGAACATTGTTGCACACTTCAAGTTTGGCTTCGCCCAAACCTTATATTTATACCTACCCTGCGATCTGTTAACGTCGACCGACGGCAGAGCGGCGTCATAACCGCGTTCGTACGGTTTCTCATATTACTCCGGCAGCGGGTAGCTAATCCGCTAGCCGGCGCAACGTAAACATTTGGCGACCACGAGAATGCCAACACAGCATTCCTGTATCGCCTGCAACAATGTCGTTGTTATCGCGTCTTACATTGTGCTCGGCGATCGGTCGCCGACACAAATATTATTCTCCGCTTTCGTGCGGGTCGTCGCCACTTATCGAGGCGAGAGCGATCAGATATCCGATCGGATCGCTTGCGATGGCTAAATACCGCGCTATGTGGAGTGGCATGTACACTCGTCAGCGTACATACCGCAGCACATGCGCATGCTTTGTATTTACTATGCACATGCCCGTCTGCATGTACGCTCGTCAGCGAACACACAAACACACATGTCCCTGCCACATCACTCCCCCTCCAGTGACTGTGTCACGATGAAAATGTAAGACAGAACAAAATATTACATGTTATATAATGACAATATTACAATTATACGAGATTCGTTTAGCAACTGCTGAACTCTCGTTTTGTTAAATCTGCTTGGAACATGCACTCGTCTGCCGCTTCTGGTTACCGTTTGCGGCTTGGCCACTGTGCGTTGACTCTCAGGCCGCGGGTTGGTGGCTGTTGTCGTCTTTGCTGAGTGGCCTCTTGGGCGCGGCTTGGCAGGTGGAACCACTGGCGGAGCCACTGGTCGCTGGCTCTGTTGGTTACTAGCATCGTCTGGTAGGAAAGCTTCTTTCAGTCGATCGATCAACACCTTAACCTTCCTGTCGCCCACTTGTAAATCCTACACTTTCTCGTTCCGCTGTATGACCTTGAATGGGCCGTCGTAACGTGGTTGTAACGGCCTTTGATCCCTGTCGATGCGCACAAAAACATGCGTGCATGTTGCTAGTTCTTGCTGCAGGAACACTCGTGGTTTGCTATGGTGGGTCGTCTGCGTGGGCGTCACCTTGCTCATTAACCGCCGCAAATTCTTTACGAACTCGCATTCGTTGGCTTGGACCGGCGATGGCGCCAACAGCTCTCCTGGAAGCTTCAGCGTTGCGCCGTACTATCTCGGCTGGGCTAGCAGCGATGTCCGCTTTGTACGTCGATCTGAGGCCTAGCAGCACCAACGGCAGCACCTCACTCCAATCGTCACGCTCGTAGCACGTGATGGCTGCCTTCAGCGTTCGATGCCATCGTTCAATGATACCGTTAGCTTGCGGGTGGTACGGTGTCGTCTTGTAGTGCTGGATCCCCAAAAGCTTATTCAGCTGTCTGAATATGTCGAATTCAAACTGTCGGCCGAGATCCGTGGTAATTCGCAACGGAATTCCGTACCGGGACATCCAACCGCAGATTAACGCTGTAGCTACGGACTCGGCGCTCATGTTCGTCAGCGGTACGGCCTCTGGCCATCTAGTGTACCTGTCAATTATTGTTAAACAGTACCTGTAGTCTCGTGACGTCGGCAGAGGACCGATGAGATCGATGTTAATATGCTCGAATCTCTCGCTCGGTTTGCTGTAGTGGTCGATGGCGCTTCTATTGTGTCGTCCCACCTTGCTGCGTTGACACTGGGGTTGAGAGTTTAGAGTTGAAATAAGCAGACGTGCTTCATCGCGGCTCTCGTTTTTAATTTCGATTTTCTCGTGAAAGATTTTGTGATTAAAAAAAATCAGTGCTATAAATAAGTGCGAAAGTGTAGTAACTCGGTTGAAATTGAAACGCGAGTGCTTGCTTGGACACATAGATTATATATTTATTTTAAAATTTACTTGGCTTTTATAATCGCCAAAGCAGTTAATATTCAGTGTTTTCATTAAAAATCCCGCGCAACATTCGGCGGTATCGTATGTTTTGCTGTCAAAATAGTGCTAAAGTGAAAGCAGAATATTGAAAATAGTGTTATCACGCTTAAATTACATTCACGTGAGATTGGGGCGGAGCCAATTGTCGAAGCCCTACAGCGCCACTTTTTTCCCCACTTTCTCACAATAAGAAAGCTTAATCTTGAAAGCTTAATTTTGAAAGCTTTTTTGGATTATGTCTATGCTAACTCCAACATCGGTTCAGAGTGAGATAGCAACACCACAATGCAGTGGAAAGAAGCACCCAACTGATGTATCAGGAGGAGTAGGCAAAAGTTGTGCGAAACAAAATGACGGAGGTAGTCAAGCAGAGGAGATCAGCGAAATAGCGGATCCATTTGGAAGGAGTAGTCGGATTGGTAGGTCGCCTGTTAAGGTAAACCATGGAGAGCAAGCAGCTCGTTCAAGCTCTTCGCCGCCGATCATGGCCGCTCGAAATGTAGAAATCACTCAACGAAAGTGTGCATTTGTGTCACTGGGTAGAAAGATTCGTGAACTGCATTCAATGATGACAGAGACAGTTTCATCAACAGGTGCAGTGCGTCGTTCTATCAATCAATCGATGAGAAATGTAATGGATGCCGTCGTAAAACTATATAATAAGGCAGAATCAGAAGCAGATCATTTGTCGTTGCACCAGCAATCGTCTGTGATTGAAGACGAGCGAAATGATCAAAAGAAGCAAAGTCGTGACTCTGTTGCGCAGACCTCTCCATTACTCAAGTTCTCTAAGGAGGCAAAGCGGCAAAGGGATGATGGGAGCTTAATACAATCGCGCGAAAAAAAGGTCCGTCATATCCACACTAAGGAGTCAGATTTAAGTAACTAGGTGCCAAATTTGAGTGGAAAAAATCACGAAAGTTATGAATGGAAGAAAGTAACTCACAAAAAAAGTGCAAAAGAAGTCAGTGCACATTCCAAACTGAAGACATCAAGACCAGAATCCATCATAATTAAAAAGTCGGGTGGTCTTTCATACAGTGACATTCTCAAAACTGTCAAAGGAGACCAAAATCTTGCGAAGCTTGGTGAAAATGTAGTTAAAATAAGAAAGACACTTAAAGGGGAAATGCTTTTTCAACTTAAAAGAAATGCGGATGTGAACGTACACTCACTTAAAGATGAAGTTCAAAAAACTCTGGGCGAGCAGGCTAAAGTGAAAACTGTGGGCAATGAAATACTAATAGAAATAAGAGACTTAGATGAGATCACTACAAGCCAAGAAGTTGTTCTCGCTGTGAAAGGTATCTGCGAAGAAGTGCCATCGATTACCTCGATGCGTAGGTCTTATGGTGACACGCAGGTTGCAGTTCTTCGCGTATCGGTAAAAGCAGCTAGATGCCTGTTAGATGTAGGAAAAGTCAAAATCGGTTGGTCAATATGCCGAATCAGATTAAAAGAATCGGTTCTGCGTTGCTTTAAATGTTTAGATTTCGGGCATATAGCAAAAGCGTGTAAGAGCAGTGAAGATTGAAGCAAATGCTGTTTTAATTGCGGACAAGTCGGTCATATCGCAAAGGAATGCAAAAATAAAGCTTTCTGCATAATATGCTCATGCAGAAAAGTGGATGGTAACCATCCTTCAGGTGGACGTAAATGTCCTGCTTTCCGAGCTGCTTGCGAAAAACGGAAATGAAGTTGCTGCAGATTAACCTCAACCATTACGAAGCGGCACAGGAACTTCTCAAGCAAAGTGTTTTAGATCACAAAATCGATGCAGTGATTAAATCTGAACAGCATCGAAATCAAGTCGGATGGTTCTCGGATGTCAAATCGAAAGCTGCCATTTGGAATTGTGGCAATCTACATTTGCAATGAAAGCTTGATGCAGAGCGTGAATATTATGTCGCTGTCAAAATTGCCGGTATATTTATCTTTAGCTGCTACTGCCCACCGAGCTTACACGATGCACAATTTGCTCAAATAATTGATAATCTGGTCAATGATGCTAAAAGTTATTCCCCTTGTATAATAGCTGGAGATTTCAACGCATGGTCCACCGAGTGGGGCAGCCTTTACACCAACGAAAGAGGTAAAATTTTACTTGAAGCATTCGCATATTTAGATGTTGTGCTTTTGAACGACGGCCGTGAGCACACATTCGAACGCAATGGAAGAAAGTCAACGATAGATATTACGTTTGTAAGTTGCTCTTTAGTAAACAAAGTTAAGTGGTGTGTTAGCAGCCTCTACACAAATAGCGATCACCGGGCTTTGATAACGCATTTCAGCGCGTGCAGTCGCACTGAGCCGGTAATGCGAAATAGCTCACAAGCAAAAAGGTGGAAACTCAATACACTTGACAAGGAAGTATTTGAGCAAATGATCGGCATGCCCTTTCCCCAAGGTCGTATCCCATATTGCTGCAGCGTGCGATGCATCAATGTCAAGAGCTGGAAATAGTCGCGGCCGAACCTCAGTCCACTGGTGGAATGCAGAAATAGCAGACCTTAAAAGAATTTGTGCTCGTGCCAGAAGAATGGAGCAGCGAAATATCGATAAAGAGAACTACGAATTTTATCGATCGTCCTATACACTGGCTCGTAGAACACTAAAGAAGGCAATAAGGAAAAGCAAACTAGTTTGTTTTAGAGACTTATGTGGCGATCTGGACTCAAATCCTTGGGGAGGCGCCTATAAGACAGTAATGTCAAAATTAAAATGCGCCAGGGTACAAATTCCCACCGCAGCTGAATTCATGCAGAAGGTGGTGCATACGCTCTTCCCAAGTCATGATATAAACATGCCTCAATTGCAATATGAGCCGAATAATATGTCAATCCCGGCCATTACTAATGATGAAATATCTGCGGCAATAAATTCATTGTGCAATAGGAAACCCAAGTCTTGCTCCTTAAACCCAAGAAATTATTAATGGATCCAACTTCATACAGGCCGCTATGTATGATTGATACTCTTGGAAAGGTATATGAGCATATTCTACGTGAGCGTTTGCAATGTCATGTTAGTGAAATAGATGGTTTATCGCCACATGAATATGGATTTAGGAAGGGCTGCTCAACAATACACGCTATTCAGAAGGTGATAAATATAGCGGAGAAAGCTATAGAGGGTTCTCGTTGGATGTACGGTACGAAAGAGTACTGCTTGGTAATAACGCTGGATGTGAAAAATGCGTTTAAGTCGGCAAGCTGGGAAAGCATCATTGCAGCACTTGAGCGATTGCAAACACCATGCTATCTTCTGAGAATCCTAAAGAGTTTCCTCTCCGAGAGAACCCTCCTTTACAACACCGATGTTGTTGTTAGACAACACAAAGTTACTGCAGGAGTTCCGCAGGGCTCGGTGTTGGGACCACTACTATGGAACATCATGTATGATTCAGTGCTACGCATCCCTGTCCCAAGCTGCGTAAAAATAATTGGATATGCCGACGATGTTGCGGTGGTCATTGTGGCAAAGCAGATACACCAGCTGCAATCATTAGCGACCGATGTAATGTGTTTGATAAAAACTTGGCTCACGAGAAACAAATTGTGTCTGGCTACACAGAAGACAGAAGCGGTGCTAATAACCAGCAGGAAAAAGCTCGAATTCATAGAGTTGAACATTGATGGATTCAGAATCAAGTCTGTACCAGCGATTCGATATCTAGGCGTGATGCTAGATAGCAGGCTGACTTTCTCTACGCATATCGAAATGGTGTGTGGTAAGGCAATGGCAACGTACGCGGCCCTAACTCGTATAATGGGGAATACATATGGGCCCAGTCAGAAGCGTAGACTGCTGCTGGCTAAAGAAGTTACATCAATTGTAATGTACGCTGCACCGGTTTTGGGCTAAGGCGATACATGCAAAGAAGAACGTGCGACAATTGAATCAAATTTTTCGTTTATGCGCTCTACGAGTTTGCTGTGGCTTCCGAACGATCTCGCACGAAGCAGCCGCTGTGATCGCAGGATTACCTCCGCCCGACTTATTAGTTGAGGAAATCACAACACGTTTCCATAAGAGAACAAACATCCGCAGAAGTCTTGCAGAACACGAAGTCACAGATATAACCCGCGTCACCTTCTCCAAGTGGCAAGATAGATGGAACATCTCCAGCAAAGGGCGATGGACACATAGACTGATTCCTGACGTGAAGTGTTCGGTGGAAAGACCGCACGGTGAGTTAGATTTTTATTTAACACAAATGATCAGTGGTCATGGCTGTTTCCGGAGCTATCTCCAGAAGTATGGGCACGATTCGAGTGCCACATGTGGTTCGTGCGCCAATGCACATGAAGATGTGCACCACATATTTTTTGAATGCGAAGCTTTTGCGCACGTTCGCTTAAACACAGAAACAGTGCTGTGTCGAAAATTAACAGCGGACAATTTCACCAACTGCATGCTGCGATCGCCGGAAGCTTGGCTGGCCCTGAAATCCATGTGCGCCAATATTATGATGAGACAACGCAGGTTAGAACGCGAGCGTAGTGCCCAGATTATCGAACGATAAACAGAACGGGACAAACGAACTGAAACTGATACGTTAGAGTTAGAGACTATTAATATAGGACGTAGACGAACGTTTGAGCATTAGCCCTTTCTGCCTCCCGACGGTATACTTAGCGGTAGGTCCGAGGGGACCAACAGACAGGGGGAGGGGTTTTAGCGAGTTAAAGTCTCGCACTCAGGCTTTCGATGCTTTCCTCTCATATAAAAAAAAAAAAAAAAAAAAACATGCTTATAGGTTTCCTAAGATGACCAGATAAACAGTTCGTGAAACTAAGCCCAATCTGGCATATGTGCACGACACTGTTGTAACGAAGTGGAAAACACAACACTATCTTGGATAACATAAGAGATCGAAATAATGAATTGTAGCAAATAGAGATGCTTAAACTTTTTACTTCCGTGAGCTTCCGTATAATACTACGCATTTTCAATTTCCAAAGCATGAAGGAAGCTTTGCGTGACGTCATTACCGACACGCGTACTGGTAAAATCAATCCGTCCTTATTAAACCGATTCAGTTAAAACAAGAACTAGCAAGCTTCAGAAAACAGTTAGCTTTATCAATGCAAGTGCCAATCCAACACGAATATTTTTTGATGCTGTAGAGATTGATAACAATATTGGAACACTTACCACTGACCACATAATATTCAATTCAATCTAAAGTTGTCATTAGTCGATCAACAAACCTTTGATTTATTCAAGGTAAATCCGGTGCCAAGAATTAACAATAATTCCATAATGACAATAAAAGCCAACACACCGATCTTAGCTCTGAGTCCGCATCGTTGAAAGTACTTCCCAGTGACAACAAAACAAACAAACTAAGGCATTCCTTTACCAAAATACATAAGTAATCACAGTTGCAGTTGCGGCGTTTGAGATTGTGAGATTACCTCATTCAACAATGAATCAGCACCCAAACGCAAATGGACCGCAGTCAAAGAAAATATAACAACATCTATAATGCCACCAAATTTACTACCAAAATTGCTAAGCTTACTGCAGTACATTAAATAATATCTTCACAAAACAACCAGACGCTAAGTTTTAAGACACTGTAACGCGGCCCCGGTTTCTCCGGTCTATAGCCAGGGTATGCTCAGCGGCTACCATGGGAGCTCGATACAAAAATTTATTTGATTCAAGGCACTTTTAGGTTTACGATAGGATTCTTTATTATTATGTACTTGCTAATTACAACATTTATCCTGCAGGCGAGAGAGTATACGACCGGCTTTATTTTTTGTAGGAGAATGCGTTGACGCGCAGCGAGTGCGTGCGTGTAGCGAGCATGCACCTCGTGCGTTGAATGATCAGCCGCTAGCGTTGGCGGGCAGATGAGTGCGTTGACGGTCACACGAATGCGTTGACGAGCAGCGAGTGCGTGCGTGTAGCGAGCATGCACCTCGTTCGTTAAATGATCAGCCGCTAGCGTTGGCGGGCAGACGAGTGCGTTGACGTGCAGACGAATGCGTTGACCAGCAGCGAGTGCGTGCGTGTAGCGAGCATGCACATCGTGCGTTGAATGATTTAGCGCTGACGTTGGCGAGCAGACGAATGCATTGACGGGCAGACGAATGCGTTGACGAGCAGCGAGTGCGTGCGTGTAGCGAGCATGCACCTCGTGCGTTGAATGATCAGCCACTAGAGTTGGCGGGCAGACGAGTGCGTTGACGTGCAGACGATTGCGTTGACGAGCAGCGAGTGCGTGCGTGTAGCGAGCATGCACCTCGTGCGTTGAAGAATCAGCCGCTAGCGTTGGCGAGCAGACGAATGCGTTGACGGGCCGACGAATGCGTTGACGAGCCGACGAATGCGTTGACGAGCCGCTACTCGAATGTTTTACCGAGTAGCGAGTACGCGATTAATTGAGTACGCGGCGGAAAAGAAAAGGTCACGGTGCGAGAGGTATTTTATATTTTACTAACCAAGTAGTGCCGGTTCGGAAGAACCAACGTACACTATATACGAAATAGTAGTGCCGATTCGAAAGAACCAACGTACACTATATACCTTGAGTGCCGATTCGAAAAGAACCAACGTATACTATATACAAAATAGTAGTGCCGGTTCGAAAGAATCAACGTACACTATATACCTTGAGTGCCGATTCGAAAAGAACCAACGTACACTATATACCTTGAGTGCCGATTCGCAAAGAACCAACGTACACTATATACCTTGAGTGCCGATTCGAAAAGAACCAACGTACACTATATACCTTGAGTGCCGATTCGAAAAGAACCAACGTACACTATATACCTTGAGTGCCGTTTCGAAAAGAACCAACGTACACTATATACCTTGAGTGGCGATTCGAAAAGAACCAACGTACACTATATACAGAAATCACATCCCGCTTCCCCATGCACAATGACTAAATAAATTATATGTGTTTTTTTCTACGAGAGTCGTTCGCGTTATTTTGTACCCTGATGCTTTTATTGCTCGATTTTTAAACCGCGAGAGTGTGATCGTTTAGGCAGCAGCGCACGTCTGTGTAGTTCGAAGTCTCAGCCGCAAGTGACGAATGAAAATAACCTCTGTTTACGATTGTCCAAGCAGCAGCGCACGTCTGTGCAGTTCAAAGTCTCAGCCGTAAGTGCAGAATGAAAATACTGAAGCGATCGTCTGTCGCCTCGTTGCCTTAACTCCACCCCTTTTTCATCGTTCGTTTCTATGTTTTCGTGTTCTGAAACTGTTCCGTTGCTTTGTAGCGTTGTGGTTCCAAACTTGTTTTCGTTGTGTATTTCTTCATTCACAAACTCGTTTTCGTGGTGTGTATTCCTGTTTCTTTCCTTCCCGACGGTGGATGTTTGTGATGATCGTCCCTCTCTCCCCTCATAAATTTAACTTACATATACACTTCTTTTATACACTTCTTATGCCGTCGCCACGTAGGGCAAATAAGGAAAATTAGAATTAATTAATTAACAGAAACGCACACCTCCAACCATTGCCACGGCATTCGCAAAGTGAGCCAAACTTTTGTGCCGTTGTTGACGATAATTAAACTAGTTGACCTTCGCTCAACGCAAGGGAGGATGTTAAGGTGACAAATTACTTATTTAATTTCTGTACAATTTTGATTGATTTTAACATTTAAATCACAAGCCTGTGAGACCCACGTAGCCGTCAACATAACTGCAACGAGCTGTCGTTGCACACTGCGAGCAGTTCGCTTAGGACACATCCGCTACGGTTTGCTAATAAACTCGCAATAGTTATGGTTAGGCTGTGTGACATATCAATGCCCAAGAAGTCAAAAAAGCGAACATCTCAGCCATGCTATTGGTGGAATCAGGATATCCGCTCTATGAGGGCAGAGTGTTTTAGGGCGAGGAGACAAAAGCAGAGGTCCAGAGGAAGCCCGGAATTCGAAGAGAAGGAAGCCAGATTCAAAGCTCTACGCTCACAATTGTCTAAAAAAATCAAGGAAAGTAAAAGGCTAAGTTTCAGTCACCTGTGTAGTCAAGTGGACATTGACCCGTGGGGTAACGCTTACAAAGTTGTGATGAAAAAGATTAAGGGCTTTAAAACTCCGCAAATTGAATGTCGCGCCCTCCACCGGAGAATCGTGTCAACTCTTTTTCCCAAAAGACGACTGCTGCTGGCCTAAAAGCTGCAATATCCTTAAGGCCAGACATGTTTTTGACTACATACCAGAAATGCTTAGACGAACGCGTTTTCCCTGACCGCTGGAAAAAGCAGAAACTGGTTCTGATCCCTAAGGGAAATAAGCCGCCTGATGAAGCAGCATCATACCGCCCAATCTGCCTACTGGACACTCTGGGCAAAATTCTCGAAAGAATTATTTGCAACCGACTGTCAGTAGCCGAAGAAAAGGCCGCAATATCTGAGCGACAGTATGGCTTCAGAAAATCTCGGTCCACTATCGACGCGATTAATGTAGTGGTTAATTGCGCAAGGAATGCAATAGCGGGTGAGCGTTGGAAAGGCGGGACCAAAGAGTACTGCGCTGTGGTAACGCTTGACGTTAAAAATGCCTTTAACTCAGCAGACTGGCCGTGCATTAAAAAAGCGCTTTACAAAATGGAAGCACCAACTTACATTGAAATAATAGGCAGCTACTTCACCAATAGAAAACTCATCTACCTAAGCAATAGCGAGTTAGAATACTTAGATATTACGGCAGGAGTCCCGCAGGGATCCGTTCTGGGTCCATTATTATGGAACCTAATGTATGACGAGGTTTTGAGGCTGCCTTTGCCGGAAAGAACCTTCATAGTAGGATTCGCTGACGACATCGCGATAGTGGCAGTAGCAAAGCAAATCAGCCAGTTAGAAGTAGTGGTAAATACAGCAATTGCACAAGTAAAAGAGTGGCTGCATTCAGCTCGTCTGACACTTGCCGAACATAAGACAGAAGCAGTTCTTATAACAAGTCGAAAGAAGGTGGAGTACATCACTGTTAAAATAGGTGATGTTGAAATTAAGTCGAAGCGCTCGATTAAATACCTGGGGGTCATATTAGATAATAGACTCAGTTTCAGAGAGCATGCGTGCTATGCGGCTGAAAAGGCAGCGAGATCTCAGACAAAGCTGGCAAGACTATTCCCAAACATAGGCGGTCCGAGGCCAGCCAAATGCAAACTACTTGCTACGGTGGTAAGCTCCGTTCTGCTGTATGCGGCGCCAGTCTGGTCTCAGGCGCTGCAAGCTAGTTCGCTTCGAAGGAAGCTAGTCGCAGTTCACAGACTTAGTGCGTTGAGAATAATTAGTGGATTCCGCACAGTGTCCGACGACGCAGCAGGCGTTATAGCAGGTCTTTTGCCAATCGATATTTGGGCTGATGAGATGAAGCGCATTTATGTTCGAAGATCATTACAACGCACCTCGACACGAGCAGCAGCCAAAGAAGAAAGAGAGAAATCGATTGAGGTATGGCAGTCCCGTTGGGACGCCTCCTCAAAGGGTAGGTGGACGTATTCGCTTATTACCAGCATAGCTTCTTGGATTAATAGATCCCACGGAGAAACCAACTACTACTTGACCCAATTCTTGACTGGTCACGGTTGCTTCAGGAAGTATCTATTCAAATTTGGACACGACTGTTCGCCATTATGCCCTCTTTGCGCAGAAGACGAAGACGCAGAGCACGTTTGGTTTAAGTGTCCTAGATTCTCTATGGAGATCACGCACATGAGCGACCCAACAAATATAATCGAGCATATGCTTCAGTCCCCCCAGAACTGGGGAGTCTTTAACGATATAGTCACGAGGGCGCTGATTGAGCTGCGAAGAATCGAAAGGCTTAGATATGCGGCAGGATTAAATAGCTAAAAAGGGAAGTGTTAATGCACGAAGAAATAGCTTGATTGCTAACCAGCCTCTGCGAAGTAGTACCTAACGGCAGTCCCGCAGAGGAGAGTGGTTTGAAGTGCGCGGGGGTGTGGTTTAGTACGTAGGCACCAGGAATGGTGAGTCGTGCATGTCAGTGGGCCGGTCCACTGGTCATACATGAGAGTCCACACCTCCAGTCGTCATACAAAAAAAAAAAAAAAAGAAACATCCGCTACGGTCCAAGAACTGCGGAAGATACTCGCCACTTTTCTCCGGCAATTTCATCACGATAAGAAGACGCAGGAGCGCATATCCGATCGAGAGCAAGCCTACGCCCAAGAAGAAACCACAAAACTACACAAACAAAGAGACACTATTAATACAGGCAAAAGATGCAGCAGGCTGCTCCAGTAGCCTCTTTGCGACACCTCAGGCAAAGTCATCCACAGGGATATCACATAAAGAAAATTACGTCAACAATTAGACACCGCAGCAGGCCGTTCCGACCATCGGGGTACGTACAACCGGCGCCCTTCAAGAACCAGCCCCACACAGTGAATCCACGCCCCATCTTATCGAGCAAGTACGAAAATGGGCAGTGAAGTACGATGTAACGCAGAATCACCTACGGCAATACTCGTTAACATTAACTCGTTACCACGTTCTTTGCCAGAACTGCTCAAAAACAGCGCCTTGAGCTTTTTCGGAAAAACAAGAAACGCTGAAGAACTTACAGGAGTTCATCATGTTCAACTTATATTATATTTATTAAAATCACTAAATTTCAGCAAAAAGTTGCCATTAACGTCGAATTTAAAATTGGAACTGTAACTTTGCTGTCTTTTACGTTAGTTAATGCTTCTCCTAGGAATATTCCTGGTGCAATTTCTTGTTTATCTATGACAACACGTGTGAGTTTAGTTTTAATGTTTAATTTAGTTCACTTCACAGTTCTTGCACCTCCTACTGTTTTTATTTTTTTTTTTTTTTTGTATGACGACTGGAGGTGTGGACTCTCATGAATGATCAGTGGACCGTCCCACTGACATGCAATCATGCTAAATCTTCGTGCGTTAACACACTACCAAATGTAATTATTAGGTATTTTTAGCTTGCCGCATGCCTAAGCCTTTCGAGTCTTCGTAACTCGATCGAAATTTTAGTGAGCATGTTGTTCAAGACCTCCCAGTTCTGGCCGGACTGGAGCATAAGCTGCATCACATTTGCAGGGTTGTCCAAGCGTGTGGTCTCCGTAGAGAACCTCGGGCATTTAAGGAAAACGTGTTCCGCGTCTTCATATTCTGCACAAAACGGGCATAGAGGAGAGCAGTCGTGACCAAATTTGTACAAGTACTTCCTGAAACAGCCATGCCCAGACAGGAATTGTGTCAAGAAATAGTTGACATCGCCGTGTTCCCTATAGATCCATGAGGCTATGGTGGGAATAAGCTTATGAGTCCATCTACCCTTCGTGGAAGCGTCCCAACGAGCCTGCCATGCCACAATGGAGTTTTCTCTCTCCTCAGTACGTATTTTATTCTCTGAGGTGTGTTGTAACAACCTGCGATCGTATATGCGTTTCATCTCATCCGCCCAAATATCAATAGGCAGCAGCCCTGATATTACGTACGCTGCATCTTCGGACAGTGTGCGGAACCCACTAATGATTCTCAACGCACAAAGCCTGTGTACTGATGCGAGTTTCCTTCGCAGAGAACTTGCCTGCAATCCCTGAGACCAGACTGGCGAAGCATACAGCATAATGGAGGTCACGACAGTAGCAAGTAGCTTACGCTTAACCATCTTCGGGCCACCAACGTTTGGGAATAGCCTAGCCAACCTTGCTTGCGCTCTTGCCGCCTTTTCCGCCGCGTAACACACATGGTCCTTGAAGCTCAGCCTATTATCTAGCATGACTCCCAAGTATTTAATACAACGCTTAGATGTAATAGTTGTTGCTCCTACCTTAAGGTTGATTAGTTCGACTTTCTTGCGACTTGAGATCAGCACCGCCTCAGTTTTGTGCTCTGCCAACGTCAGATGGACCGTATGCAGCCATTCCTTCACCTGTGCAATTGCTGTATTTGCGACCGCCTCTAATTGATCGATTTGCTTTGCCACCACCACTATCGCGATATCATCAGCGAAACCTATTATTGACGTTCTCGCTGGCAGCGGGAGCCTTAAGACTTCGTCATACATCAGGTTCCAGAGTAACGGCCCAAGTGCCGATCCCTGAGGAACTCCTGCAGTGACTCCTAGATTTTCTTGGCCGTTGTCACTCTCATAGAGGAGTTTTCTATTGCGAAAGTAACTGCCTAATATTCCAATAATGTAAGGCGGGGCTTCCATTTTGTCGAGCGCTCTTTTGATGAACACCCAGTCTGCAGAATTGAATGCGTTTTTGATGTCAAGGGTTATAACGGCGCAGTATTCCTTTTTTCCCCCTTTCCAACGATCGCCAGCAATTGCGTCCCTTGCGCTATTGACAATTAATTTTATCGCGTCGATTGTAGATCGTGATTTCCTGAAACCGTACTGTCGATCAGATATGGCAGCCTTTTCCTCGGCTGACGACAGGAGTCGATTACAGATGATACCTTCCAGTATTTTGCCCATGGTGTCCAAAAGACAGATTGGTCGGTAAGAAGCCGCTTCTCCAGGGGGCTTGTCTGCTTTCGGAATGAGGACCAACTTCTGTTTTTTCCAGCGGATAGGGAAGACACATTCCTCCAGACATTTCTGGTATGTTTGCTAGAACATATCAGGCCTTGAGGATATTGCTGACTTAATAATGACATTCGGGATGCCATCCGGACACGGGGCTTTGTTATCGCCAATTTTCGCCCTGGCCTTTTGCAGTTCTTCTAGCGAAATTGCTGGGGCTGTTCCGTTGCTTATGCCATGTTCGATATTCCACGGGCTTAGTGGTCGTGTCGGAAAAAGGGTTGAGACAATCTTCCGGAGAAGGACAGGACAGCCAATCCTTGGAGAGTTTAATCCTTTAAGCTTCTTCATTACAATTTTATACGCTGTACCCAAAGGGTTAATCTCGACTTGCTCACACAATTGGTTGAAGCGGTCTCTCTTGCTAGCCTTGATTTTCTTAGACAGCTGTGATCGTAAGGCTTTGAATTTAGCTTCATTTTCCTCAAATAACGGGCTGCCTCTGGACCTTTGCTTTCGCCTTCTCGCTTTAAGACACTCTCTCTCGTAGAGCGAATGTCGTGGGTCCACCAATAACATGGATGCGACTTCCCAAAATCATGCTTCCGCGGCATTGAAATGTCGCAGAGGTTTTGCATAGCGGCCGTGAGTTTCTGCGCAAGCTCTTCGGCAGACCCTGTACCTAGATCGCACGTTGCGAGAAATTCCTCCTCCGTTTCTTTGTCAAAGGCTTTAGTATCCCATTTGGGTTTTTTCCTCAAACGCTGACGAGCTTGTAAATTACGACGTCCGCCGATGTCAATCATTATTGCTTGGTGGTCGCTGTGTGTGTAATGTTCGCTGACCCACCACTTAGTTGCCTGCGCCATACATTCACTAATAAATGTTATGTCGATGATTGACTCCGCGTTAGCCTTCCTAAATGTACTTTTATAGCCATTGTTCAGAAGAACCACATTCAGTGCCGAAAAGGACGCCAGCAAGCTGTTTCCTCTTTGGTTGGTTGATTTACTGCCCCATTGAGTCGCCCATGCATTAAAATCACCTGCTATTACGACTGGAGATCTGTCTCGAGCGTCTAGCACTAGTCGGTCCAGCATTGTTTGAAAATCGCTATGTAACCAACTAGGTGGGGCGTAGCAGCTGTAGAAGTGGATACCCGATACTTTAGCTCTGGTGAATCCTGAACTCTTACTACTTAACTCTTCAAACGCCCAGTGTCCGCAGGCCCAAATAGCTGCTTTGCCTTGTTTTTCAGTCACCCAATTTTGCGATACGGGCACTTTATAGGGTTCGCTTAACAAGGCCAAATCGATATTAGATTCTCGTATAAACTGCTCCAGGAGGTCTTGCGCCGCCTCGCAGTGGTTGAGATTTATCTGCACCACTTTCATGAGCCTCCTGTTTTTACTGCCAATTTAAAGACTGGGCAACGGCTACTTCCAGCGATGTGTTTTGCGTCTTTTGATGCATCTGTCTTACAGAACATGCAACAAGGCTCCTCATTACAATCTACAGCAATGTGGCCTTCTTTGCCGCACCGTCTGCAACATTTAGATCGATCAAACTCACTTTTACCTCACCTAGAGGTGTGACCGAATCCAAGGCACCTATAGCATTTAGTCAAAACTTTTTGTTGCCGTATTCGGCAGTTAACCCACCCAATCCGTATTTTTCCCGCATTCAGAAGAGATGTTGCGCTATCGGTTGACACTTTAACCGCGGCTGTCTGTGTCCCACCGAATCCTCTACGCATGCTGAGAACATCTTCTTGGGCAAAGTTTATAATCCTGAATTGAGTAACAATAGCATTGAAAACCTCAGCCTTAGTTGTAACCTCATCGATATCTTTGATATCAAGCACGACTTTCTCAGATAGGCCACGGGCAGCTGCTTGTTGGCCTAAACTGGTGCCAATCACAGACCTAATTTTTCTCGGCCTTTTCTCCAGTTGCGTTTATTTGCAACAGCAATTGACCTTTTTGTGTTCGCCTTATCTTGGTCACTGTCTGACTCATATCCCCGGATATTTGCGTCTATTTTCATTTTATGCAAGATTTCTGCATACGAGAGCTCTCCTTTTTTTTGAATTAAAATTGCTTCTGGCCTTGCCTTCTTAATAGCTTGACGTAGATTATTTTCCTTCTGCGGCCTCACCTGTATCCACTGGGCTCCAGGTTCGGGTTCCTTGCTCTTTTCAGCTGTGGCCATTAAGCGTACAGCCTTAGCATAACTTGTGGCATCTGGTGTTTTGCTCTTCTTGGATGCCGACTGAATCAACAGGTTTTCTTCTCTGGTTCGTTTGGAAATACGGGGCTGGTTTCCCTTTACTAAGGGAGAAGTCTGCGTATTACGTTCAGACGTGGGTTTTGCGCAATGACTCTGCGAATTCATAAGCGAGACAACACAAGTGTCCTTCACACCTTCCTCATAGAGCGACGCAATATTATCAACTAAGTCTCTCATCGGTTGATGAATAGATCGTCTTCCTCCACCCATAATTTCAGTCAACTCACCTATTTTCCGACCTATTTCTTTTAACGTCTCAATGCACTCAGAACTACCATCTTCCACCAAGCACAGCGGAGAATAATCCGTTTGCGTAGTAGTTTTTTAACTCCGCCGGTATATGCAATGGCGACCTCGATATGCGAATGCTCTTAGCAAATGGATTCAGCATCTCTGATTGGTCGTCGCCATGTTTGCGCGTTGATGCTGTCAACGACGTGTCTTTCATTATTTGATGCTGCCGGCTATCTCTCGCAATATTGTCCGCATGCGTACAGTTACCTACAGGCACTATCCTTGCGTTGCGCGCCAGTGGTGTATCCATTCCTCCCACTCTCACGCCTCCTGCTTTACTATCGGTTATGTTTTGTTGTGTGTTCATTTTATTAGGGTCCCCGCTTCAAGCCGCTATCTCCGCTCGTTGTACAGTCGCTCTCACAAGTCCCCGTGGTTATCTATGCAAAGCAGGTAGGCCACGCAAGGGTTGACAATGCTCCTTATGAGAGTCATTGTTCAGAGCCAGGACGAGCGCAAGTCAGGAGCCTAGCTCAACTGAGCCTGTACCACCAACTTAATGGTGACGTAACTTCGAACGTACTTGAAGACCCGCCACGGTTTTAACGAGACGGAGGCGATTACAGCATTAACCTGAAAGCCATTTCGGCAGGAAGTCACTCCTGCGTACTAAAGTAACAGAATACTGCAATCGTCAGCCCAAGTGCAACCAATACCAAAACATTAGATATGCAACCGGTTCAAGCCATGTCGTCATCGCCTGTCTTCAGGCCGCCGCTCGCGTCTGTTAGCCAGCAAGCGGGTGCTTGCTGACCATCCAGGGGCCACCACATGGAGGTGCGAGTCGACTTGGTACCGTCAGTGGCCAGGATCGAAACTGGCCTTCGCCGGGTTGAAGGCACTCAGTATCTTTCCTGGTATAATGGCACCCAAGACCCCCTCTGCACCTCCTACTGTGGTATTAATGGTTTGACTATTATCAACCTTTACTGTAGAAACACATTGCATTCGCCGCCGCAACTGCACATTGTATGTATATGGGACTCTCGGCAGCCGTGCAGTCGTCATCTACCCTAACCGCACAACTTCTGCTCTCTTTCTCTCGAAAAAGGTTGCCACTCTTTTAGTGTAATTTCAAATATTCCGTGAAGGACAACATTTAAATGAAACCAAACCATATGTCATTTTGATTACTAAAAAACAAAGAGAAAAACCGCGAAACACAAAGCAAAAAATAATAACTAAGAAACTTTTTAAAATGTCTTTCGAAGAAGCTCTAATTAATGAAGTACGATCCAACATTTGTTTGTACGACTTATCGCACCCTAATTATAAAAATTTAATTCTAAAGGACAACGCTTGGAGAAAGATAGCCGAAAATATGGATCTTACAGGTAGAATTTGCGCTTATACATCGTTAATTTTTGTGTAATGTATATGCATTTATTTTTTATAGAAGACGCTTGCCGCAAAAGGTGGAAAAGCCTCCGCGACAGCTACAAGCGGATCAAGTAACGGCAACAGATTCCTTCTGGTAGTGGCGCAGTGGAGGAGCCACATTGGATACATTACGAAACAATGAAATTTTTAGATGCTGTTACTTCTTCTAGGCCGTGAGTATATATTCCAATTTATCATCGATTTTATAACCACTTTGCTGTTTTGCAACAGCACTCACGGAAATCTGGACGGAATCGAGGAGTTTTGTGATTCACCACAATGTGACACCACTCCTGCGGTCACTCCATCACCAGAGCTATCGATTCGGTCCAGAAGCCGCCAGAATCCAGATCTGCGTTCTTTTTGGATACTGCTCAGGCGTCGATGGAGAGGCTGTGCAATGCGGTGGAGCACCAAAATGCGCAAAGTAGTGGCGCTGATAGCACTATTCAATTGATGGCTTGGCGCAAGAATATTGCGAGCAGGGCTCACTGAAAATGAATTGGAGGAGATGGAGAGTGCAGTATCAAGCTTTGTTTTCGATAAACTCCATGAAATAAAATCTAAAAGAATTTAATTTAAAGTTCACGATCTAATATGTGTGTGTTGTTATTTATTTATTTATTATTTAGTCTTAACGTAGAAAATCTTTTAATTCATTTCTGTATTGGAATGCCAGCTGCGAGGACCTATTAGGCACACTGTTGCTTACAGATGTTAGGGTATTGATATCCGCTAGGTTAACGTCCACGTCGGCATTGTAATAGTTGCCGACTTTATGCAGCATTAAAAAGTTGTGAAACACAATTGTGGCAAGCACAATCTTGTCTACATTTTTCGGTGATGCATGAATTTTTCCTTGGAAAACTCTCCATCGATTTGCTAAAATTCCAAAAGCTATTTCGATGTTAACTCGAGCTCTTGATAAAGTTCTATTAAAATTAAGTTTATCTTCAGACAAACTTCTGCCTGGAAACGGTCTCATTAAATTAGTTTGTAAAGGAAATGCGTTGTCGCCCACAAAATAGTATAGGAAACGGACACTTAACCCAGGCAGATTCTCTGCCGCTGGAATTGGGAGTGTATTTTGTAAAATCGCTCTTCCAAAGCGACTTCGAACGAAAACACCTCCGCCTTTGGTTGGGAAAAACATCGTATGCCTCCAATACAAGGAGAACAATGTTTAATATTTGTATAAAAGCACCAACCACAAACAAATTATTAATCATGTTTTTATTAAATTTTTTGGTATGTAACAAATCTGCAAATTTTTAACACTGACAGTTCAGTAATAAAAACAGCAGATAGCTGTCGACTCTGCAGTCGCTGCTGCTGCCGGGCAATGTGCTCAGGCAGCGCGATAGAGAGCATTGCAGTTGCGGCGGCGGTCGTAATGTGTTTCTGCAGTTATGCTTTTAAATGGTAATTTTGTAACGAATTCTTTGTTGCTGTTAAAAAATGTCAAATTCTTTGTGAGTGTATTAATAATGGACTTGTTTGAATAGAAATACGAAATATAATAATAGACGCTTTTGTGGTGATTCGTCCACCAAAAGCTGCACTCAATTCCTTTCCTCGTGTCCGTTTCCGTATCTACAAGTGAAGTGAGTTTTACATTTATAGCCTCTTTGCAGGACAATTCAATGAACACATCATTTAACTTGCTGTGAACTATTTTAGACACCATGCTATTGTCGAGATGATTACATGTTAACCATGGAAAGATTTGGAATTTGCTTTGCTTTAAGCATTTCAGAATAAATGTATCTTTCGCTTTCACTAGTTTTAACACTGTATTTTTGTGATATATTTTATGTGTCATATATTCTACCTTATTATATTTTCCTTCAATAGTTTACAATATTCGTAACCTAGAGAAACGCCTTCTGAGACTGACGAGAACACTAATTGTATAATTAGCAAAATTATCATTGCGTTCCGAGTTGGATGACTTTTTCACCTGCTATCGCTGTTACCGTTACAAATACTTCTTCGACTTTATAATTTATTTTCGTACTCTCTACTCTGCACTTAAAAGTCTGCAACGTTTCCGCAATCGTTAACTGTTACTCCAAAAATTTGGCCTCGAGTTACTTTTATTTTTGGGTTCCCAGCTTATTGGACTTGTCTGCGTCCCTGTCGGTTTCCCTGAAACGTTTTCCAGTTTCTCTTAGCAGTCTTTCCAAAAATGTCGTGGTCGATTGCACCAATGACATGCCATATTTTTCGGTCCTGTTCCGTTTACTATTGCCTTGGTTCTAAATTAGCTTGTGGCTGGCGTTGTCCTCCATTATCATCGTAGCTGTTATCGCTATTGTTGCTTCGTAGTTGTGGTCGCCTTTGCTGTTGGTAACTATCTCTTCTGAATTGTTATCGCACGGCTTTTACATCTATTACTTGCCTCGAGACCGTATTTACAACGCTCTTGACAATACGGAGTGTTTTTTCTGCGAAAGCATTCGACCCGTGTATGTCCTTGCTTATCAAAAAGAGCATTTTACTTTGTCTTGCAATCCGAGGGCCTACCTAGTATTGTTATTTACTGTAAGAAACGTAGACTTTGTTTGCCAACAATCGTTGTGTGCTGGTGGAATGCTTCTTGGAAACACAGCGCGTACAGTTGATAACATGTTAACGTTTAATGAATTCGTATGTACTACATTGCTTCTTTGTAAGGTTTCGAACGTTTTCACTGCAATTTCTATCATTTCCTCAATTGCTTTCCCAACCATGTTCCCAACATGTGCACTCTTAGCGTTGCATCCTTTAACACAGTTTTAAAAGCTTGTGTCGTTGTCGTTTCCACCATGTTTAACAACGCGCTATCGCCCTGATTCTTGTAGAAATTCTTCACTATTTCGGTCGCTTGTGTCATAAGCGCATTTAGTCGTCTGCCGAATTGTCTGATATACTCACTTAAGTGTTGATTACTTGTATTTGTATGGCTACTATTACACTCAGAGGAAAACGTCAGGTAAAAAATGACAAAGCTCCTATTGAATTTACAGTATGCATAATACCATACAAATTGAGAAAAAATTCAGATTTTTACACGATTTAGTTTACACTATGCACATTGTTAGTTTTACATAGGTAAACTGGTTACATTATTGACGCGGTTGATAGTTGATTTAAAAAGAGATCATACTATATCAACATTATTAGAATGTATAATAACGCTATCAAAGCGAACGCGAGGCTTCATCATAGAGAAAGAATAACAAGAGGCCGAATCAGCGAAATTTACTCGAACGCCAAATGGAAGCGGTCGGTCCGCAAGGGAAACGAAGAAACGAAATGAGTGCAAAATGCGTCCTCAAGGAGAGACTAGCAAATTTCAATAAATTTACTCACGCACACACCGAATATTTCTTTTCAATCATTCACTCTGTTTTAGCATGCCTGAAACTGTTTCGTTTGGTTGTGTGTTTGTGAATAATTTTTAAGCATCAACATTTTTTAGCATTTCTGGAGTTTCTGATGCTTTTCTGAGTTTTGTTTGCGATGACCATCGATTTATTTGAGTGGGCATGCTGAGTACAAAAAGCCCTATAAAAAATAAATGTTTACAGGAGCACTGTTATGAATATATATAATCTATAAAAACTAGCAAATATGCTAAGTATTAACACAGTTCAATTTTGATATTACTATTTATAATTTTCTTTATTTTAATCTCGTAAATATTTGTGTTTTACTATTTCCGAAAATCATCTCCTAAAGATTTCAGCCAAAGACTATAGAATACAAAGATGTGCCACGCTCATACAAGCGAGCGTCCACGAAAAAATTCGAATGGGATTTACGCTAAATCCCAAAGAGCGAGAGAAAAGAAGAGCTTCGCATAAACGAAGGCAAAACCCTTCGCATTTATCTCTTTCATATTCGGCGATTGATGCCGGTTCGTCTATCACCCGCCCCTTCGCATCCATCTGCTGAAAAAATTTCGTGGCCGTTTTTTTGTTCTACGTGGTACATCTTTGTATTCTATAGTCTTTGTTTCAGCCTTTCCGCAGTTATATAAGCTGGTAACTACAAATAATTGCAAAAATTTTAGTTTCCCACAATTGTACTGATCATGAAAGTCGTCCAAACCTCCTTCAGCGAATTTCCAATTGTAAAATTGCAGTAGGCACACGCACAAGAAAGCAAAAACCAATATAGAAACACACAAATCCATACAAAGCCACTAATTATAAAAAACACAAACAAAATAATGTCCAAAAATCCCAAAGGTAAGAAGTTATCAATGTGTATTCACATATATTCTTTCGACATACATACACTCTTCATTTGCTCCATACACTCCATTTGCTACACTCTTCATTTGCACAAAAATATTTCAAGATTCGGCCTCTTGTTATTCTTTCTCTATGGTTGAACCACTGACCATACAACATATAGATAGCTCAAATAGAACAAAAAAGTGGTTCGCAAAATTTTGCGAGCATCAGCTCCCACTCAGCTTCGTATTTCTTCGGCAACTCCCGTCATGAACTTCGTCATTGTTGATTTCGTCATTATTTTATTTCGGCAGTCTGTGATCGTTGCTGAGCAGCGAAAGACTTTTTTACAATTCTTTATGATGTTTGATGCGACGGAGAGAGGCAAGGTGTAAATTCGCGTTCTTATTTTACAATAACAATTCGCAATAATTCTCCGACGCACAAGCAGACTTTTTAGATTTCTGACCTTTCAAATAATATTTTTTGTTGTAATTTTTTGTTCGATTGTTGAGAATATGCTTCTGCGATTTTGTTTTTCGAAGGAGGAAGAGAAACAAGGGGCCTTTTCTGTAAATGATTTTCTGCAAATTTCTGCATTTTTTATATATTCGGAGAATTTCTAGTTTTTGATGATTTTCAACCTTGTTGTAAATAATCGACACGGTAAATACGAAATGAATTCATACAAATATATTTGTTTGGATGTTTGTAACAAAAATATGCAATATTATAATTATTTTGAAATATCATTTTAATTTATATTAATATTTTTATGTATCTCATTATTGCATTCTTTTTGATAATGTTTTATAACTATTAAAAAATATATTTAATTGTTATTTACCTGGTTGGCGCAAAAAATGTCCAAAAGTGATGAGAAGCCACATTACTTAAAAAAAATTAAAATTCTCTGTTCGTAGCTTTAATGTTTTTTTCGATGTATGTATATATTTGATTTTCACTATAAATCTTGAAACTCCACTACGTTAAATATTGCATGAATGTTTATTATCTAAATAATTAATGTAAAAAATTGATGAATTGTTATTGTAAAATAAGAACGCAAATTTACACCTTGCCTCTCTCCGTCGCATCAAACATCATAAAGAATTGTAAAAAAGTCTTTCGCTGCTCAGCAACGATCACAGACTGCCGAAATAAAATAATGACGAAATCAACAATGACGAAGTTCATGACGGGAGTTGCCGAAGAAACACGAAGCTGAGTGGGAGCTGATGCTCGCAAAATTTTGCGAACCACTTTTTTGTTCTATTTGAGCTATCTATATGTTGTATGGTCAGTGGTTGAACTCATGTATACAATACGTGAGAAGTATCACATTGTTGTTCTTGTTTCTTTATCAATCAATGTGTACGATTTCTTAACAGTGCAACCGTATGTGCTAAAGGGTTTTGGAGCCCCAACTAGGCAAATAACGTATAATTTCCAACTATTTTGTAAAAATTTGTATTCAGTTTCATTTATACAACTCTGCTAACATCGTTCTAAAATATTTTCACAATTAGGCGCATTCTGTGGCATAAACCACATTTGTGTATTTATAACAAAAAAGTTTTGATTACCGACTGCATTTATAGGAAATATAATGAAGCCAATTAGGAAATGCTGTGTAAAATGTGATAGAATATATTTATTAACATTAAAACTATGTTTTATACATGTTTCTCACGGATAAAAAACATAATATTTATAATTATTTATTTTGACGTTTCGATAAACAAACCCCTTAAAATAAATTTTCCATCAGTGCTTGCTACAAAATTTTTGCGGCGAGGTTACATTATTTTACGGCGAGGCTACTTTTTTTTTACGACGAGGGTACACTTTTTTTGCAGCGAATCAAAGTTTTGTTTCATTGTATCAGTGCAATTCCAGCAAAAATGCATTAGTGTATAAGGGACATTTTCGAGTGTCTCATCTACTAATCTATGACTAAAACTCTGTTCGGGTTTGTATGCTGCCCTCATGTATTTCCATTATTTCTATTATAGCTTCCACTTTGTAGCTGATCCGTACGCTGGAGTTAATTTTGTCTATTATTAAAGTTTCTATCCTGTTGGCTATTATTCTTAAACCTGTTTCTGGTGGAATTTTAAAAATTACCACTATTGGAGTTTTGAAAATTCTCACGAATGTTAATTTTATAACTACCCCTATTGTAATTTTGATTGTAGCCTCTATTACCTACGTTAGTAGTATTTGTATATCTTCTATTGGTTATGTAGTTGCTCCTATTATTTCTGCAGTTCTCCCTAGCATCGCTGTTGTACATATTCCTTGGATTACTGTGGTACGTACTCCTAATGAAATTAAAAGATTCCTCGCTATTGGGATCTAATTCTGAGAGATGCTGTATAGCAGAGACGACGAGACCCCGGACTCTTCTAGTACCATCAAAAAATGCAAAATGAAAACACATGTACACTATACATGAGATTTCCCATTGAATTGTTTTTGCTTTTAGACGGGCCGCTGCTACTATGATTACACAATGACAGATTGAATGAGATATCCATTTACTGAAAACAATTTACAACTGATACAATGTTATAAAGGGACCTTAATGTTGAAAATTATTATGTTGCATGGAAAATAGAAGAATTAGCATATATTCGAAAATTTATTAGGGAATAAGAACGTGTCATAGAATTTTAAACTTACATTGAGCTGCAAAATTTATTTTTTGAGGTCCAGTGGATATGCCTTTTAACTTTACTTTAATTAAATATAAATACTGCACTGTATTAATCCACTTTATTAACTTGTTAACGTACAAAATAAAAATTTAAGCAATGAAATACAAAATGTTCGTTACAGTTTGACAAACTTACAGAGAATATGTTCATTTTTCTTAGTTAAAGAGCTATAAGGAAGCATTTTTCATACTATTTTTTATATTGTTCAATTTAAATTTTATTGTTATTTACTTAGTTAAAGAGCTAAAAGGGCACATTTTTCATACTACTTTTTAGATTGTATTTCCACACCGCCCGTGAAGTATACAGTTCGGTGCGTTACCTCTTTTTTTGGGTGTCGTTTCCCCTGTAGGCATATTTCACCCTTATGCAAACACGCTAAAAGTGCGTTATGCGAAGTAGTTTTTGTCTAAAACTAGAAGTTGATGCATCTCTGTTAAAAAATCTTATTACGAAATAAATTCGAACTCTAACAAATAAAGCAGCGAAAGCCTCACTGCTGCAGTTATTGCAACAAACATAGGGTGCCAGTCCGAGAAGTTCATCAAAGATACACTGGCTGACTCCTACTTTGTAACAAACTTCATTAAACATTTCGAGAAAACTATCTTCTAGTTTTACAACTAAGGAAAGAAAACTTTGCGATTACTTAATCATATTGTAACTGTCGCATTGCTTTTCAAGAGCAAATAAAAATTCTGAAGTCACATTTTCTGCGCCGAGATATGGGAGTGGATTGCGACAACTATGGAGTTTATAGAGTTTAAATTAAAGCGCAATAGCAAAAACGATCTTTTTAATTATACTTCTTATGGTATTTAAATAACAACATTCAATTGAACAGCGCTTTTTAAGTCATTTTTACCTTTAAAAGCCCTTAACTTCTAAACTAAGTCTTTGCAGCAAATTTTAGTATTATACTATTTTCTACGAAAACACAGAATCATATGTGGGCACCCATTAGGTGCACAGTCACGGTTTCGTCAAGTTCTTACCCTTTCGTTAGGAATAGAATGCATAGAAATCAAACGGTCTGGATCGCACAATCAGTAGCGACAGAGTCACCATCTCCTCCAATATTAGATACTAAAATTTATACAAAATGCGATCATATTACTTTAATAAAGTGCTTTCTTCTCTTCGAAAGTCCCAACCAATAAAACATAATTGTTAAGAACACTATTTTATGCATCTTTATGTTTTTAAGCACTTTTATGCAATTTGAAAAGATTTCTTCACTCGTAGCGATTCGCAAATCTATCTGCGCCAATTGGTAATCCTCACTGAAATCATTGAAAAAAATATAACCAGGGAATGCATAGCTTGCATGTCGTTGTGTTCAGTGGCTTTCTATGAGAAAGAAAGGAAGGCTTTTTCATAGAAAGCCACTGTACTCAACGACATGCAAGCTATGCATTCCACGGATCAGTAGAACGACCAAGCAATGCATGGAATTCAATCAGCTGATTCATTGTGACCATACTATTACAATGCAAAAAGTTAAATAAAGAACACAAATTTTAGTGAAAGTGAAGTAAAATTAGTTCAAATAAATAGCTTTGTTACTTATTTACTATCATTCATTTTTTATTTCAGTTTGAACTGAAATCATACTTTCTGCAAACACGTCTAATAACGATGTGTGCTTCGTAGTCCTCACACATAGGAATATGGTTGCGGGTGATGCGCTCATCGTGATGTCGCGGTAGTCTGCAAGATTAATTATGTTTGTTCCCACGCAAATACCGAAGCGCAGCGAATATTTACTAAATTAATTTATATAATAAACTGCTAAAGGCAATACCAGCGGGGGTTTCTGCCTGACATTTGATCCTAAATTCAATTTCAATTTATTCAGTTATAAAGAATTTAGAATATTTTTTTTTATTTGTTACGATTATTTGTGTATTTGCTATATGTTGATTTGAGATATATTTCATTTATTTTTATTTAATATAGGTTTTATTAGAATATAGGTTTATAATATCAGGAAAAATTCAAACTTTACTCATTTAACTGTCTGCGACTTTGGTTCGACGCTTCGACTCTATGGAGGTGAAAAGCTAAAAATCATTTATCATCATAAATGGTTTTAATCAATGTCGACCCTTAAATAGACTCCCAGAATCAAGCCATAAAACTTAAACCACATCACATCACACAGAATATTTGGTTGGTAGATTTTAAAGAGAAAGTTCATTGCAACGGTGCTCTTTGCAGCCGTTCCTATAACATCGTCCTGGCGGCAATTGTTGTTCTTTCTTGGATCAGCTCTACTAATTGCAACAGCAGCAACACTATTTAATTTTGTTTGCTTATTCATTTTACACACAATGGAAAATAATTTATATATAACACTCAGAAAAATTTATGAATTATACAGATTTCTTTTAGGATCGATAGCATATTATCTTAATCACTACATTCGTTCTTTACAGACCGCTCAAGGGTAAAGCTGTAATCATCTTCCACATTCATTTGGCGTGTCAGAAGAGCTAATATACCATCCAACTGTAATTGCGTGATTACATCGGCGCTCTTTCTACAAATTTGTGGCGACAATTCGAAGGGAACTCCTTGCACATAAGGCACTGGTGCATAATCTGCTCTCGCTGCGGGCTGGTATCCGTTAACTCCGACTGATGGTATTGATGGATACATCGGTGTAAGTTGACTGGGCATATCCGTTGGCTTCCTCTCTACAAATATAAAGTCTTCTCCATCACTCTTTGGCTGTAAGTCATGTCCTTGAATAATTTCTGGTGTATCGAGGCTGTGCTTCTTTTTTGAAAAAAATGAGAGCATAGTTAAAGTAGTTTGTTTACTTAATAGCTTGGATTGTATATGTGTAACTAAGTTAGTTTTAACTAGAAACTTATTGGTTTAGAATTATGCAATGTATTTCTCTATTGTTTTGGTGCCTTCCACTTTTGGAAAAATCTGATTTTTCCTAGAATCTGAGTGCTTCAATTGCGTTTTCATTAAGGAGCATTCACATGACACTTCGCTTCAGGGTTAGTTATGCACCGTCAACGCAAGCACATCCGCATTTTGTTAGCGTCATATGTTGAGCTAAGATATGTTTTAGAATTTTCCGCAAATACAACAAATTAGAAAGTGTATGAATATGCAAAGTTGCCGAACCCAGCCCTGTAATCATCAACTTTCCGTAGCTCTCCATCTCCTGAATCTACCCCAAATTGTTTCGTGTGACGTGATCTTGGTTTGGGACTTATGGACGTGTGAAGGTCCAAAAATGTCATATTTTGAACGGAAAAATCTCCTAAATTATTCATTGTAGCTAAGTGGGAGGTATACGGCCTGAAAGGTATTTCGGAGATGTATTGGTTCTGTTCTAATCTATTTTTTGATTTTCTAACTAATTATGGAGATAATTCCATTTTAAAAAAATATAAGTTAGCTGTATATGAAACATGGAAAATCCGTGTTGTGTGTAAACTCACATTCATTTAATGTCTGCTTTCTTGTGGCATTTATAACCCAAAAGATAAGGGTTATAATTAATCCGCGCGACCGCAGGCCAAACGCCGGAGGGAGCATATGCACCCATACTTACTGTTAAGCCACAAGATAAGGTTTATAATTAATCCGCGCAACCGCAGGCCGAAAGCAGCACACGCACGCATACTTGGCCACAGGAAACCGTTGGCTTCCCGCTTACTGTTGAGCCACAAGATAAGGGTTATAAAATGTCTGCCTTAACGTCTGCATGTTGCACAGTCCTGATGGTAACGATCAGTGCCTCGTTTAAATCTTGTGGAGTAAGATGTACGGCAGCTATTTACCACTAATTTCCATCTCGGATTTTGTGTATGATGTCTTCGGCGCAATTGTGAGAAGCTGTCGCTACGTTGACTTCTTATTTTTGTTCCTCCTCAGATGGTATCAAGTGTGCCTTGTGAGGTGGTGGTGGCCAACTGTCTTCCCTGCCATGTAAAAATAATGGACCATAAAACCACATGCTACAGGAGGCGAATATTCCTGGTGAGATGCCCTTCGAAACCAGATCGGCTGGGTTGTCTTTAGTAGGCAAGTGCCGCCACTGACCTGATGACAACAGCTCCAGGACCTCGGCCATTGCAGGCCCTGGCAGGATGCATGCCAATACGATCTGCGAGTCAGTCCAAAAAAAGTTGGCTTATCTTCGTATCCCATGATCGACCTAGTTCTGTCCATTAACTGCGCACACAACAATACAGCACTTAGTTCAAGCTGAGGAAATGTCTGTTTTTTCAATGGCGCTACTCTTGATTTTACGCACAGTATACTTAAAAGTACACTTCTGTCTGACATGTTTGCTCTTATCTATATAGCCGCTCCATATGCCTTTTCGGATGCGTCTGAAAATCCGAGTAGTTCTATTCATATTGGACGTGTGCCCTTGAACATATGTCTTGGTACTTGCATCCCATTGATGCTACTAAGCGATGAGCGAAATGTCGTCCACTTCGTGTGCGTTGATGCCGGTAACGCCTCATCCCAGTGGACCTTGGTGATCTACAGTTCTTGAATAAATATTTTTGCTGCAATTGTTACCGGTGCAAGGATTCTCTAACTCTTTGAGTTGCTGCTGCATTATTATGGCTCGCTTAATGAATGAATGAATGTCGGAAAGCAATTTAAAATGTGCGGCCTTCGTGGCAAAGCAGCAGAAAACCGCGATGTAGGCCTTTGTAGGCCTCTTGCCACGAATTGCGTAGTGCATGTGGCAAGAGCCACAGTAGTCAACCCTAATGATGACTATGGAGGTTTCAATTGTGTAAGCAATCTTGGCTTGGCTCCGCAGCACATCACACACTTTTGCATGATCGATCGTGCCATAGTTTTCACTTTCAGATGCCAGAAGCGTTGTCTTGTGTAAGCAAGTAGGGCTTGAGATGCACAGTGGAAGTTCTCTTTGTAATGCATCTCCATAATGAGCCTCATTATCCTGTCATTGTACGGCAGCAACCTTGAATATTTTGCGTCATATTGTAATGAAGAGCCGCTAAGTCGGCCGCCAACGATTCCTAGCAATGAGCTCGACTTTTCCCTAGCAATGAGCTGGACTTTTCCAGCTCCTTAGTGTTCTTGAGTTGTACAATGTTGAGTTTAGACAGGTATATGATATGTATGTATAAAAGTAATGGTATCAGAGTAATAGGTATAGTCGATAAAGAGTCAGTCTTGTATCGACCTGCGTTGAGCTAAGAGGTCTCTGTTTGTGCTCGGCTGTATCCAAAATAATTTGTGAGGTGTGTAGAGGACCACGCTCTGTGTCGGAGCGCAGAGAGTGAGCGGACGGTAATCCGCTCATTCCAGATCGTTGCCGCAACGCGGTTATCGGCATCTCCTCTTTACATCATGACGACGGAGAGAGTAGTCCCGTAAAGTGGCGTGATCGAAGTTTCTAGAAGAATTTTTTTGCTATGAACTTCGCATCACGCCATCCTACGGGACTTGCAATGAACGTCAATCATAGTGAGAGGGAGTGAAATGTCGCGAGCTGCGTAGCGACAGCGACTGGAATGAGCAAAGCAAACCAGTTTGCTTTCTGCCGCTTCGAGGCAAAGCGTGGTCTGAGACACTAGGTAGACGGAGTTAGTCATTCGAAAAATACGGAAGTTGCTCGCCAAGTTAAAGAATAATCAATGATAAGAAACTCTGCGGAATATAAAGCTTGAAATGTGAAAGTATTATCAACATAAATTATCCGATATTAGTTTTAAATTATTAACAGTAATAAATCGTCGCTTACAATGCAAAACGCTGAATTTATTTAAAATTGTATCAATAATTTTGCTACACAGCGTTCAATTACTGAACTTTTTAAAGTGCTTAAGTATTAACTATACGGAATGTAATTGCTGAACTAAATTCCATATTGAAAATCGTGTAATTAAAGCAGTTGGATTCAGCAACTAAAAGTAAATGACATAAAAGCTTTGTTTCTGCGGCTATCATGCAAGTGATAAAATAACAAATAAGTACACTAAGACGCGATAAAAGAACAAATAAAATTGAAGTTAGCAAGTCAAAAAGAGTCGTCGCAGTTCAGCTGCACAATGAGAATCGTGTGGATACCGAATTGAAGTGTACATTAGATTGAGTGCAATTGTAGTATCAATCGTTTTGGCATAAAAGTGACTAAGTGAACGCGAGCCAGTCGAATTGCTCGAAAGGAGTTGCATTGTTTCTACGTCACAACGTACAAAGAACCAACAAATGAAAACAAAGAAATACTCAAAGACCAGCATAAAGGTTCAGTTCAGAACCGGCGTCCGAGAACAACACTAACAAAAAAAAATATTAACATATTGACTATTTTGTAACTAAAAGTTAATGAAAAATATGAAATCATTAGTGAAAAAGAAAAGAAATCGGCAAACATTCGCGGCGTAGAAAGTCACAAGCACCAACGATGACGAAGAGAAAGATTATTGCTTAATAACCCAAACAAAAAGTGTCCAGCTTCAATGTGCTGCAACCGAACCTGGACCTCGCTGTCCAAATAACGTCGGGAAGACTTTCAGCATGATCCCGACGACCTCCTCACTCACTTATACGGAATTTATGATTTAACAAAACTGAGAAAAAAATCTTTGTAATAAAGATTTTCATAGCCGATTTTAATTCCAAGGAGAACCAGGATGTTGAAATAATTTTTTTTATATGTCATTCAAGAGACGACAGTAACAAGAAACTAGAACCAGAATCGCCAGCAGATATACAAGTATATTTTGACAATAATTATATACGTATTATTATTATATTATGACATATACTTGCAAGGTACCATACACTATTTTAGTGCATTGAAATTACCCAGTTATTTTGTATACGAAAAACTTTAATTAACGAAGAAAACAATAATAGTTAAAATCAGAATCAGTCTTAATTCTAAAAGTATTCATAATACTATTAATCGAATATATAAAACGATTAATTAAACTATATAGGAACCGAGAAAGATTTAAAAATATAATTATGGTGAATGATGGAAAATAATTACCACCGCAACTAACAAATAAATCGATGAAGAACAATAAATGAATTTAATATTTAAAAAGCCATGCGAAATAAATTGATGTGACTAAACTATGATACTAGTTGTAATCGCGATTAAAGGGAAGACAAATGCTACTTTTTAAATTATCAATCAATTGTTCTTATTGGCATTTCGATAAGTTTTCTATATCACAAAAGCCCTATCAAAAAAAAAAAAAAAAAAAAAAAAATATAATTTAGATTAAACGTATGATTTCAAATATTTATACTTATTAAATATTAAAAAGTAATGTTGTATTATAAATAATACAAAAGAAAATATCAGTAGTATAAAAATTTTTATATGAATTTAAGAATTAATCGAGTAGTTCCAGAGGTCGGACCTTCCCTCGCTGGCGCATACGAAGATGAGGACCATAACAGGTAACTCATTATAACGTTGCAAATTTGTTTTTACAGTACTCTACTTGCCCATCTTTACTTACATAAAATTTATAGACGCAATTTATATAATTCAAAGCAAATCTTCACTTGCTCACAACTATGTATTTGTTAACCTAATTACTACGATGACATTGTACAATATTGTTGGTATTATAATAAAAACAAAAGAAGAATTGAGATAAAATTCCTGGCGTTTAAAGAAAATGGTTTAAACAATTTGTTTTTAGGTTAGCAGGTGAGTGAGCGGTTCCACCCCGCTCGGCCAGACGACACAATGGGCAAAGGGGTTGGCGCACAAATTGTCAACGCGCCAACCATGGTAGGGCGGGTGCAGAAAGGGGGAGGGAAATACCACCAACTCCTCCCCCTCCTCCTCTCATCTCTCTCCCCCACCGAACCTCCGCGTACGTGATTTTTTTTTTTGTTACTTTGAATGCTGGTTTGGCCGCCACCAACTCACCACCGATCGCGAGTGGATTACGTCGTGCCGATTTAAATTTATTCGTTCTGGGTTATGGCTGTAGAGCCAAAGTAAGGCTCAGCTCTTTTCCTTTTTTTTTTGTAACTAGGGTATAAAGACAATGTCGGGGTTGTTGAAGAACCTCCCCCTCCACCCCACTTTCCCTGAGCACGGCCGGACGAGCTGAGCTGCCCTGACAGTGGTAATTTTTCGTCTTTTGAAATTTTTTTTTGTTTGTTAATTTAGTTTATCGCGCTTTCTCCACCCCCCACAAATGTTACGAATTGTATAAGTAAAATTGAATAAAGATGAACATAAAAATTGCGACGAGGATGACTGAGAAAGACAATAAGAATTAAATAAATTAAGTTGTATAAATGGAAGAAAGCAAACAAAGTACGGAATTTATAAAGAGTGAAGAAAATATACAAATCACGAACAGTCCATCACAGCACATTAAGGAAATAAAATTAGAAAACATGGCTTTTATCGGAAACGTCGAAATCTTCCCCCGGTGTGACATCGAATTCTTCACACAGGGGGAAGATTTCGACAATTACAAAGAAAGGTTAGAACATTTGCTCGCGATAAATAAGGTTACGGAAGACAAAATGAAAGTATCATACCTGATAACATTAATTGGGCCAGATTCCTACAAAATTCTAAAATCGTTAACGGATCCGGAGAAACCAGACACAAAAAAACAGGATTTAATAAAAGTATTTGAAAAATATTTCAAGCCGAAAGTTAATGTAATTGCTGAAAGGTTCAAATTTTATAAAAGACATCAGAAATTGAATGAAACAATAAACGACTATATTGTGGAATTAAAAACGTTAGCCCAACAATGTGAATTCAGAACTTTCCCAAATGAAGCATTACGGGATAAACTAGTTTGCGGAATACATAATGTAAATATACAACAAAAACTACTAAACGAAACCGGTTTTACGATAAAGCATGCGAGTTAGCAGATGGAATGCAAATGACGAAAGCGCAATTGAAAGAAATAAGGCCACAAGAACAAATCGAAATAGCACACATAATGAACAACGATAGACAAGAACATCGAAGAAGAAATCATTCGCAAGGAAGGTACAACTCGAAAAACAAGTCACAAGGCAATTGGATTAAAAATAAAGAAGCTTCCAGGAATACAACGTGTTTTAGATGTGGAAAGATAGGACACTGGAAGAGAGATTGTAGGGTAAAATTAAATTATACTTATCAAAAAAAAAAAACTAACAATGAACAGTTAAATCTTTTAAGTACATTATCAAATGCAAAGGCACACGGCAATAATGCTAAGATTATAAAAATTTTGATAAACGATATACAATTAGAAATGGAAATAGATTCGGGTGCATGGTTTTACCAAAGAAAAGTGACGAATTAAGGTTATGTCTAAATTGCAAAGTGCATATCAACAAGGTTATAGAAAATCAAGTATATCCCTTGCCAAGAAGAGATGATTTAGAAGTTTTGCAAAAAGAAATAATTGTGAATTAAAACAAGTAATAAAACAACAAATAGAAATACACAAAATAAGGAAGATATTATGCGTAGTTTACCAGAAAAAGAAAATTTAAAATATAATTTACTTAGTTTTAAATAAAATGAAGAAATTTATTATAAAAATAATTTTAAGTCTCATGTTAAATGGATTAGAGGACGTATCATAAAAAATTAACTAATTTTTACTTCCTTGTATACGTAGTAATAACAAGAAAGTATTGTAATCATGAAAAATTTCGATATTGAGATTTTGATGGTAACACACATTTTGACCATCGCGGAGTCCATTTTGACTAGTTTGGTCGTGACGTGTGTACGTATGTACGTATGTACGTATGTACGTATGTACGTATGTACGTATGTACGTATGTACGTATGTACGTATGTACGTCTGTACGTATGTACGTATGTACGTATGTACGTCTGTACGTATGTACGTATGTACGTCTGTACGTATGTACGTATCCTCAATAACTTCAAAACGGAGAATCGTAGAAACTTGAAATTTGGTATTTGTGACTCTTATAAGACCTAGTTGTGCACCTCCCTTTTTGGATGCAATCGGTTGCGCGAAAAGGACACTTCTCATATACTTTTTTTCAAATTTCAAAAATTACTCAAAAACAAACACTCCTAGAAAGTACACACTATTTTGTATTTGGGGCTTATACAAGGCACAATTATGTAGCTCCAATTTTAATGATGGTTCGCACCAAAAGGACTCTTCGCCAAAGGAACACGAAGCATGCATTATCCGAATTACATAAATGATAATGATAAATGAATGTTATGCTGCTATATCTTGTACAAAAATTGGTTGTACCCTTACAGAACTAAACAGGGAAATCAAAATTAGTACGATTGATAGTTAAAGCTGTGTGGAAACTAATTTGTACTTCCTTGTTTTTACTTACTACTATTTAAATTAATTAAATTAAGAGAAGCCTATGAAATTTTTTTCATTATGGAAGTAAAAATAATTAAAATTTTTAAAACTTCAATTTTAAAATATAAATAAAATATATCAACCACTCTTGAAATAAAACCATACAAATGCCATCATACAAGGAAGTCATGTGTTGGCCACATCAGATATTTTATATTAAAAAACCTATAAACGGCGTTATGCGAGTAGCACATGGAAACAATTATAAAAATGTAAAAACTCTGTAAAATTTAGTAATTTTGTAAAATATTTTAAAATACCTGAAATTGTAGAGTTATCATCCGATTCGGATACATATTTTACACCAGTTTCCAGCGAAGAGGAAGAGATTGTAAAACAAAAAGTTCAAAAAAAAAAAGGAAAAGTTTATAGGTCCAGTAAAAAAACCAGAAAGAATTCAAAATCAACGAAAATAATGCCGAATTGTTAAATTTTGTTAAATACATTAAGCAAAATCTAGTGGGGAAGAATTGATATGTATGTATAAAAGTAATGGTATCACAGTAATGGGTACAGTCGATAAAGAGTCAGTCTTGTATCGACCTGCGTTGAATAAAGATGAACATAAAAGTATACTTGAATATCGTCCGCATAGGAATGAATAGAAACATACTTACAGGCAACGAGGACATCATTAATAAACATTGAAAATAATAAATGTCCCAAAACTGAGCCCTGAGGTACTTCCTTGCTAACATGCTTAAGAGAAGAAAATTTTCTCCCAATCGTCACACGCTGCTTTCTATCCTCGAGATAACTAGCCATGAGTTTGAGTGCACTGCTAGTAAAATTAAAAACATTGCTGAGCTTATAACACAGTAGCATATGATCCACAGAGTCAAAAAAGCTTTTGAAAAGTCAATTAGACAAAAAAGAGTTAGATAATTTTGATCGTAATAAAAACGAATATCGTCGGTGATCTTCAATAAAGCAGTCCAACAACTGTGACCAGATCGGAAACCCGATTGGAGTGGAGACAGTAATTTATTCATTTCAACATAACACGATATTTGCAAATACATAATCCGTTCCAGTATCTTGCCCAAAACCGGCAGAACACTAATAGGACTAAAATCATTTGGAGATTTATCATTGCTACTTTCCACAACCGTGGGAAAATTGAGAATGTTAAACAGTGATTAAAGATATGTGTTAGGGGAGCTATGATAAATGGCAACACAATCTTTATAAATCTAATAGATACTCCATCAGCTCCCACAGCATTGGAAGTAATATAAAATATATGACTAATCACGTCATTTTCATTGACGGTGCAAAATTCAAATGGACTGAAAGAAAAAGTATTCGAAGAATTGGAAACCCTAGTACTAGAAGGTAAACTAGTAGGACCGTGATTACCACTACCTAGGAAGAAGTCATTCATTATTTCGGGATCAACCTCACAATCCGTTGTAGATTTACCACTAATTCCGAGTAGATAGTAGTAGATTTACCACTAATTTCCATCTCGGATTTTTTATATGATGTCTTCGGCGCAGTTGTGAGAAGCTGTCGCTACGTTGACTTCTTATTTTCGTTCCTCCTCAGATGGTATCTAGTGTGCCTTGTGAGGTGGTGGTGGCCAACTGTCTTTCCTGCCATGTAAAAATAATGGACCATAAAACTCCAGGACCTCGGCCATTGCAGGCCCGGGCAGGATGTATGCCAATACGATCTGCGAGTCAGTCCAAAAAAAATTGGCTTATTTTCGTATCCCATGATCCACCTAGTTCTGTCCATTAACTGCGCACACAACAATACAGCACATAGTTCAAGCCAAAGAAATGTCTGTTTTTTCAATGGCGCTACTCTTGATTTTGCGCACAGTATCCTTAAAGGTACCCTTCTGTCTGACAACTTGCTCCCAAGAGAATATTTTGCTAATCAGCCCTATGATAATCTTTGCAGACGTTTGGTTGATAGATATGTAGCGGTGCGTTACATATCATATCACTATAACCATAGGTTATTATGTTCAGTGCATAATATTTAAGAGCTTCTCGAAGATGATTTCTCCATATAATTATCTGGTAACGCCTGTCTTCGGGATGTAGCAAGGTCTGTCGAAACATTTTTTCAACATCCGTGGTGAAGACAATTCGGTGTGTTCTGAACCTCAACAGCATGGCAAACAAATCATCTTGAATTTTTGGCCCAGTGTGCATGATGTCATTTAGTGAGATCCGTAATGATGATTTATAACCATTTGCTGCCGGATCAGTCCTGCACTCCCAAATGAGAAAGTGTAATTCCTCAGTCTACCGCCACAGTCGCCGAATGTTATCCAATTTGACTTCGTAATGCTCGACCGAGTGTGGTTTAATGGGTTCGTCGGACAATGTCCGCCTTAAGGACGTCGTTATCGACTGTTGACGATGAACCAACTTCGATACTTCTTGGTCAGCTTCACTAGTCTGTGCTGCCTGCTGCTGCTGTTTTGCGCCTGTCTGCTCCGATTTCGTCGGGCGTGCTGATTCGATGGAATGTTTGGAGGCTTCTTCTGCATTCAGTTCAACCAGAGCAGCCTTAAAGATTTGCTTGTATTTCACGACGACCGCTTGGCTTGACTGATACTGACCTTCAGTAAAATATTAATGCTCAAGTGGCACCGGGTCGAACTGTCTTTTTAGGTTGTCCACGCTATCGAGTTCAACCCAATAACTGTCTAACAGAGCCAATCTTGATTTATAGTACTCCTTGGTTTTTCTGGATGTTGAGTCCTTTTTGCAATTGATGCTGAGCCGTTGAATGTTAGCGCCGTTTTCCCTTTGTTTCTCCAATGACGATTCTATAATTTATCCTTTAGGCTGTGAGCCTTGGAACGCTTTGATTCTTATTAGGTTGTCCACGCTATCGAATTCAGCCCAACAGCTGTCTAACAGAGCCAATCTTGAGTCATAATACTCCTTGGCTTTTCTCGATGTTGAGTCCTTTTTGCAATTGATGATGCGCCGTTGAATGTTAGCGCCAAAAATCCAAAATTAAACTTTGCTGGATGCGTGTTGAATAACGACTCAAATGATTTTATTTGTTAATCGTTCTTAAATACTAATGTGACATAGTAAAATCTACAAAAGGTACACTGAACAAAAGTTACAAAATTAATATATAAAAATTAAATTGTAGCTGCGTCAGCATAATGAGGTCGCTGCGTTTCAGTCCCGCAGTCAAGGTCAGTCAGTGACTTTGGTCATTACGCTGGCGCAGCATAAAGCAACCGCTGCAACTCGGTGTAACACCTGACTCTCTTCGACAAGGGCGATCAACGTCTCGATCCTTGACCGAAATTGCGCCGACATCTCCCGGCGCGTTGACCTTCAGCGAGTGAAGGTCAATAACTGCAGTTGGTCGTACTTTTCGTAGGAGGGGTTGTTGCGCCCCTGCTTGTTGAGAATCTTTCGATTGTCTGATCCATTTCCAGAGCAGTATTGCGATAAACACGATCGATAGGGATAAGACGGAATGGCCGACGGTCATATGATGATGGCGATCACCTTCTTTTTTGGCTGGAAATTCCCAGATGTTGCTTTTGCTCAATTAATGCTGGAGCGCCGCGATGTCTTGCAGTTGACGCTTTTAGTGAGTATGATTATTGCTTCTGATATCGTTGGGCAATTCATATCTTAATGTGGTTTCAGGTAAATCAGGAAACGAGGTGTAGAAAGTGTAAGAGCGTGAGCATGGAATCACCCTTTAGTATACATCCTGGTTCTAGATGCATCATGCCTGAACCGTTCAGCGTGACTTGTTGTGGTTGTAGTGGAAAGCAACAGCGGCGGAGTCTCAGTGACACCTCTCTTCGACAAGGGCGGTCAGCGACTCGATCGTTGACGTATACGCGAAACGTTTTACAGAATTGGATAATACAGGGTATAATTTCATAACTTGTAAAATTTAACCTTGACAGAAAAAGACCATAAAGTCGTTGAAGACAAGTTCAGTACCTTCAAATCAACACCACTCACGTTGCTTTAGCTCACCTGGTTTGGAAGTTATTAACCATTTATCATATGACCTTCAAACGCCCATAAATACAAAATAGCGGCCAAATCACACACATTAGGTTCGGATTTCTATTAATAACTGTAAAAACACAAAAATTGGCAAAAACCCGTAAAGCGCCATTTATCCCATTTATAACACTAAGCCGCTTGTTTAATCTCCGTGTTGAGACGAGGGCGCCTCAACAATTTAATGATTATAAGTATCAAAATAAGAATCTGATTATAAGTTTCCTCAACCTTTTTTTACTTCCTTGTATACGTAGTAAAAACAAGAATGCATTGTAATCATGAAAAATTTCGATATTGAGATTTTGATGGTAACACACATTTTGACTATCGCGGAGTTCATTTTGACTAGTTTGGTCGTGACGTGTGTACGTATGTACGTATGTACGCCTGTACGTATGTATCCTCAATAACTTAATAACGGAGAATCGTAGAAAGTTGAAATTTGGTATTTGAGACTCTTATAAGACCTAGTTGTGCACCTCCCTTTTTGGATGCAATCGGTTGCGCGAAAAGGACACTTCTCATATACTTTTTTTCAAATTTCAAAAATTACTCAAAAACAAACACTCCTAGAAAGTACACACTATTTTGTATTTGGGGCTTATACAAGGCACAATTATGTAGCTCCAATTTTAATGATGGTTCGCACCAAAAGGACTCTTCGCCAAAGGAACACGAAGCATGCATTATCCGAATTACATAAATGATAATGATAAATGAATGTTATGCTGCTATATCTTGTACAAAAATTGGTTGTACCCTTACAGAACTAAACAGGGAAATCAAAATTAGTACGATTGATAGTTAAAGCTGTGTGGAAACTAATTTGTACTTCCTTGTTTTTACTTACTACTATTTAAATTAATTAAATTAAGAGAAGCCTATGAAATTTTTTTCATTATGGAAGTAAAAATAATTAAAATTTTTAAAACTTCAATTTTAAAATATAAATAAAATATATCAACCACTCTTGAAATAAAACCATACAAATGCCATCATACAAGGAAGTCATGTGTTGGCCACATCAGATATTTTATATTAAAAAACCTATAAACGGCGTTATGCGAGTAGCACATGGAAACAATTAAAAAAATGTAAAAACTCTGTAAAATTTAGTAATTTTGTAAAATATTTTAAAATACCTGAAATTGTAGAGTTATCATCCGATTCGGATACATATTTTACACCAGTTTCCAGCGAAGAGGAAGAGATTGTAAAACAAAAAGTTCAAAAAAAAAAAGGAAAAGTTTATAGGTCCAGTAAAAAAACCAGAAAGAATTCAAAATCAACGAAAATAATGCCGAATTGTTAAATTTTGTTAAATACATTAAGCAAAATCTAGTGGGGAAGAATTGATATGTATGTATAAAAGTAATGGTATCACAGTAATGGGTACAGTCGATAAAGAGTCAGTCTTGTATCGACCTGCGTTGAATAAAGATGAACATAAAAGTATACTTGAATATCGTCCGCATAGGAATGAATAGAAACATACTTACAGGCAACGAGGACATCATTAATAAACATTGAAAATAATAAATGTCCCAAAACTGAGCCCTGAGGTACTTCCTTGCTAACATGCTTAAGAGAAGAAAATTTTCTCCCAATCGTCACACGCTGCTTTCTATCCTCGAGATAACTAGCCATGAGTTTGAGTGCACTGCTAGTAAAATTAAAAACATTGCTGAGCTTATAACACAGTAGCATATGATCCACAGAGTCAAAAAAGCTTTTGAAAAGTCAATTAGACAAAAAAGAGTTAGATAATTTTGATCGTAATAAAAACGAATATCGTCGGTGATCTTCAATAAAGCAGTCCAACAACTGTGACCAGATCGGAAACCCGATTGGAGTGGAGACAGTAATTTATTCATTTCAACATAACACGATATTTGCAAATACATAATCCGTTCCAGTATCTTGCCCAAAACCGGCAGAACACTAATAGGACTAAAATCATTTGGAGATTTATCATTGCTACTTTCCACAACCGTGGGAAAATTGAGAATGTTAAACAGTGATTAAAGATATGTGTTAGGGGAGCTATGATAAATGGCAACACAATCTTTATAAATCTAATAGATACTCCATCAGCTCCCACAGCATTGGAAGTAATATAAAATATATGACTAATCACGTCATTTTCATTGACGGTGCAAAATTCAAATGGACTGAAAGAAAAAGTATTCGAAGAATTGGAAACCCTAGTACTAGAAGGTAAACTAGTAGGACCGTGATTACCACTACCTAGGAAGAAGTCATTCATTATTTCGGGATCAACCTCACAATCCGTTGTAGATTTACCACTAATTCCGAGTAGATAGTAGTAGATTTACCACTAATTTCCATCTCGGATTTTTTATATGATGTCTTCGGCGCAGTTGTGAGAAGCTGTCGCTACGTTGACTTCTTATTTTCGTTCCTCCTCAGATGGTATCTAGTGTGCCTTGTGAGGTGGTGGTGGCCAACTGTCTTTCCTGCCATGTAAAAATAATGGACCATAAAACTCCAGGACCTCGGCCATTGCAGGCCCGGGCAGGATGTATGCCAATACGATCTGCGAGTCAGTCCAAAAAAAATTGGCTTATTTTCGTATCCCATGATCCACCTAGTTCTGTCCATTAACTGCGCACACAACAATACAGCACATAGTTCAAGCCAAAGAAATGTCTGTTTTTTCAATGGCGCTACTCTTGATTTTGCGCACAGTATCCTTAAAGGTACCCTTCTGTCTGACAACTTGCTCCCAAGAGAATATTTTGCTAATCAGCCCTATGATAATCTTTGCAGACGTTTGGTTGATAGATATGTAGCGGTGCGTTACATATCATATCACTATAACCATAGGTTATTATGTTCAGTGCATAATATTTAAGAGCTTCTCGAAGATGATTTCTCCATATAATTATCTGGTAACGCCTGTCTTCGGGATGTAGCAAGGTCTGTCGAAACATTTTTTCAACATCCGTGGTGAAGACAATTCGGTGTGTTCTGAACCTCAACAGCATGGCAAACAAATCATCTTGAATTTTTGGCCCAGTGTGCATGATGTCATTTAGTGAGATCCGTAATGATGATTTATAACCATTTGCTGCCGGATCAGTCCTGCACTCCCAAATGAGAAAGTGTAATTCCTCAGTCTACCGCCACAGTCGCCGAATGTTATCCAATTTGACTTCGTAATGCTCGACCGAGTGTGGTTTAATGGGTTCGTCGGACAATGTCCGCCTTAAGGACGTCGTTATCGACTGTTGACGATGAACCAACTTCGATACTTCTTGGTCAGCTTCACTAGTCTGTGCTGCCTGCTGCTGCTGTTTTGCGCCTGTCTGCTCCGATTTCGTCGGGCGTGCTGATTCGATGGAATGTTTGGAGGCTTCTTCTGCATTCAGTTCAACCAGAGCAGCCTTAAAGATTTGCTTGTATTTCACGACGACCGCTTGGCTTGACTGATACTGACCTTCAGTAAAATATTAATGCTCAAGTGGCACCGGGTCGAACTGTCTTTTTAGGTTGTCCACGCTATCGAGTTCAACCCAATAACTGTCTAACAGAGCCAATCTTGATTTATAGTACTCCTTGGTTTTTCTGGATGTTGAGTCCTTTTTGCAATTGATGCTGAGCCGTTGAATGTTAGCGCCGTTTTCCCTTTGTTTCTCCAATGACGATTCTATAATTTATCCTTTAGGCTGTGAGCCTTGGAACGCTTTGATTCTTATTAGGTTGTCCACGCTATCGAATTCAGCCCAACAGCTGTCTAACAGAGCCAATCTTGAGTCATAATACTCCTTGGCTTTTCTCGATGTTGAGTCCTTTTTGCAATTGATGATGCGCCGTTGAATGTTAGCGCCAAAAATCCAAAATTAAACTTTGCTGGATGCGTGTTGAATAACGACTCAAATGATTTTATTTGTTAATCGTTCTTAAATACTAATGTGACATAGTAAAATCTACAAAAGGTACACTGAACAAAAGTTACAAAATTAATATATAAAAATTAAATTGTAGCTGCGTCAGCATAATGAGGTCGCTGCGTTTCAGTCCCGCAGTCAAGGTCAGTCAGTGACTTTGGTCATTACGCTGGCGCAGCATAAAGCAACCGCTGCAACTCGGTGTAACACCTGACTCTCTTCGACAAGGGCGATCAACGTCTCGATCCTTGACCGAAATTGCGCCGACATCTCCCGGCGCGTTGACCTTCAGCGAGTGAAGGTCAATAACTGCAGTTGGTCGTACTTTTCGTAGGAGGGGTTGTTGCGCCCCTGCTTGTTGAGAATCTTTCGATTGTCTGATCCATTTCCAGAGCAGTATTGCGATAAACACGATCGATAGGGATAAGACGGAATGGCCGACGGTCATATGATGATGGCGATCACCTTCTTTTTTGGCTGGAAATTCCCAGATGTTGCTTTTGCTCAATTAATGCTGGAGCGCCGCGATGTCTTGCAGTTGACGCTTTTAGTGAGTATGATTATTGCTTCTGATATCGTTGGGCAATTCATATCTTAATGTGGTTTCAGGTAAATCAGGAAACGAGGTGTAGAAAGTGTAAGAGCGTGAGCATGGAATCACCCTTTAGTATACATCCTGGTTCTAGATGCATCATGCCTGAACCGTTCAGCGTGACTTGTTGTGGTTGTAGTGGAAAGCAACTGCGGCGGAGTCTCAGTGACACCTCTCTTCGACAAGGGCGGTCAGCGACTCGATCGTTGACGTATACGCGAAACGTTTTACAGAATTGGATAATACAGGGTATAATTTCATAACTTGTAAAATTTAACCTTGACAGAAAAAGACCATAAAGTCGTTGAAGACAAGTTCAGTACCTTCAAATCAACACCACTCACGTTGCTTTAGCTCACCTGGTTTGGAAGTTATTAACCATTTATCATATGACCTTCAAACGCCCATAAATACAAAATAGCGGCCAAATCACACACATTAGGTTCGGATTTCTATTAATAACTGTAAAAACACAAAAATTGGCAAAAACCCGTAAAGCGCCATTTATCCCATTTATAACACTAAGCCGCTTGTTTAATCTCCGTGTTGAGACGAGGGCGCCTCAACAATTTAATGATTATAAGTATCAAAATAAGAATCTGATTATAAGTTTCCTCAACCTTTTTTTACTTCCTTGTATACGTAGTAAAAACAAGAATGCATTGTAATCATGAAAAATTTCGATATTGAGATTTTGATGGTAACACACATTTTGACTATCGCGGAGTTCATTTTGACTAGTTTGGTCGTGACGTGTGTACGTATGTACGTATGTACGCCTGTACGTATGTATCCTCAATAACTTAATAACGGAGAATCGTAGAAAGTTGAAATTTGGTATTTGAGACTCTTATAAGACCTAGTTGTGCACCTCCCTTTTTGGATGCAATCGGTTGCGCGAAAAGGACACTTCTCATATACTTTTTTTCAAATTTCAAAAATTACTCAAAAACAAACACTCCTAGAAAGTACACACTATTTTGTATTTGGGGCTTATACAAGGCACAATTATGTAGCTCCAATTTTAATGATGGTTCGCACCAAAAGGACTCTTCGCCAAAGGAACACGAAGCATGCATTATCCGAATTACATAAATGATAATGATAAATGAATGTTATGCTGCTATATCTTGTACAAAAATTGGTTGTACCCTTACAGAACTAAACAGGGAAATCAAAATTAGTACGATTGATAGTTAAAGCTGTGTGGAAACTAATTTGTACTTCCTTGTTTTTACTTACTACTATTTAAATTAATTAAATTAAGAGAAGCCTATGAAATTTTTTTCATTATGGAAGTAAAAATAATTAAAATTTTTAAAACTTCAATTTTAAAATATAAATAAAATATATCAACCACTCTTGAAATAAAACCATACAAATGCCATCATACAAGGAAGTCATGTGTTGGCCACATCAGATATTTTATATTAAAAAACCTATAAACGGCGTTATGCGAGTAGCACATGGAAACAATTAAAAAAATGTAAAAACTCTGTAAAATTTAGTAATTTTGTAAAATATTTTAAAATACCTGAAATTGTAGAGTTATCATCCGATTCGGATACATATTTTACACCAGTTTCCAGCGAAGAGGAAGAGATTGTAAAACAAAAAGTTCAAAAAAAAAAAGGAAAAGTTTATAGGTCCAGTAAAAAAACCAGAAAGAATTCAAAATCAACGAAAATAATGCCGAATTGTTAAATTTTGTTAAATACATTAAGCAAAATCTAGTGGGGAAGAATTGATATGTATGTATAAAAGTAATGGTATCACAGTAATGGGTACAGTCGATAAAGAGTCAGTCTTGTATCGACCTGCGTTGAATAAAGATGAACATAAAAGTATACTTGAATATCGTCCGCATAGGAATGAATAGAAACATACTTACAGGCAACGAGGACATCATTAATAAACATTGAAAATAATAAATGTCCCAAAACTGAGCCCTGAGGTACTTCCTTGCTAACATGCTTAAGAGAAGAAAATTTTCTCCCAATCGTCACACGCTGCTTTCTATCCTCGAGATAACTAGCCATGAGTTTGAGTGCACTGCTAGTAAAATTAAAAACATTGCTGAGCTTATAACACAGTAGCATATGATCCACAGAGTCAAAAAAGCTTTTGAAAAGTCAATTAGACAAAAAAGAGTTAGATAATTTTGATCGTAATAAAAACGAATATCGTCGGTGATCTTCAATAAAGCAGTCCAACAACTGTGACCAGATCGGAAACCCGATTGGAGTGGAGACAGTAATTTATTCATTTCAACATAACACGATATTTGCAAATACATAATCCGTTCCAGTATCTTGCCCAAAACCGGCAGAACACTAATAGGACTAAAATCATTTGGAGATTTATCATTGCTACTTTCCACAACCGTGGGAAAATTGAGAATGTTAAACAGTGATTAAAGATATGTGTTAGGGGAGCTATGATAAATGGCAACACAATCTTTATAAATCTAATAGATACTCCATCAGCTCCCACAGCATTGGAAGTAATATAAAATATATGACTAATCACGTCATTTTCATTGACGGTGCAAAATTCAAATGGACTGAAAGAAAAAGTATTCGAAGAATTGGAAACCCTAGTACTAGAAGGTAAACTAGTAGGACCGTGATTACCACTACCTAGGAAGAAGTCATTCATTATTTCGGGATCAACCTCACAATCCGTTGTAGATTTACCACTAATTCCGAGTAGATAGTAGTAGATTTACCACTAATTTCCATCTCGGATTTTTTATATGATGTCTTCGGCGCAGTTGTGAGAAGCTGTCGCTACGTTGACTTCTTATTTTCGTTCCTCCTCAGATGGTATCTAGTGTGCCTTGTGAGGTGGTGGTGGCCAACTGTCTTTCCTGCCATGTAAAAATAATGGACCATAAAACTCCAGGACCTCGGCCATTGCAGGCCCGGGCAGGATGTATGCCAATACGATCTGCGAGTCAGTCCAAAAAAAATTGGCTTATTTTCGTATCCCATGATCCACCTAGTTCTGTCCATTAACTGCGCACACAACAATACAGCACATAGTTCAAGCCAAAGAAATGTCTGTTTTTTCAATGGCGCTACTCTTGATTTTGCGCACAGTATCCTTAAAGGTACCCTTCTGTCTGACAACTTGCTCCCAAGAGAATATTTTGCTAATCAGCCCTATGATAATCTTTGCAGACGTTTGGTTGATAGATATGTAGCGGTGCGTTACATATCATATCACTATAACCATAGGTTATTATGTTCAGTGCATAATATTTAAGAGCTTCTCGAAGATGATTTCTCCATATAATTATCTGGTAACGCCTGTCTTCGGGATGTAGCAAGGTCTGTCGAAACATTTTTTCAACATCCGTGGTGAAGACAATTCGGTGTGTTCTGAACCTCAACAGCATGGCAAACAAATCATCTTGAATTTTTGGCCCAGTGTGCATGATGTCATTTAGTGAGATCCGTAATGATGATTTATAACCATTTGCTGCCGGATCAGTCCTGCACTCCCAAATGAGAAAGTGTAATTCCTCAGTCTACCGCCACAGTCGCCGAATGTTATCCAATTTGACTTCGTAATGCTCGACCGAGTGTGGTTTAATGGGTTCGTCGGACAATGTCCGCCTTAAGGACGTCGTTATCGACTGTTGACGATGAACCAACTTCGATACTTCTTGGTCAGCTTCACTAGTCTGTGCTGCCTGCTGCTGCTGTTTTGCGCCTGTCTGCTCCGATTTCGTCGGGCGTGCTGATTCGATGGAATGTTTGGAGGCTTCTTCTGCATTCAGTTCAACCAGAGCAGCCTTAAAGATTTGCTTGTATTTCACGACGACCGCTTGGCTTGACTGATACTGACCTTCAGTAAAATATTAATGCTCAAGTGGCACCGGGTCGAACTGTCTTTTTAGGTTGTCCACGCTATCGAGTTCAACCCAATAACTGTCTAACAGAGCCAATCTTGATTTATAGTACTCCTTGGTTTTTCTGGATGTTGAGTCCTTTTTGCAATTGATGCTGAGCCGTTGAATGTTAGCGCCGTTTTCCCTTTGTTTCTCCAATGACGATTCTATAATTTATCCTTTAGGCTGTGAGCCTTGGAACGCTTTGATTCTTATTAGGTTGTCCACGCTATCGAATTCAGCCCAACAGCTGTCTAACAGAGCCAATCTTGAGTCATAATACTCCTTGGCTTTTCTCGATGTTGAGTCCTTTTTGCAATTGATGATGCGCCGTTGAATGTTAGCGCCAAAAATCCAAAATTAAACTTTGCTGGATGCGTGTTGAATAACGACTCAAATGATTTTATTTGTTAATCGTTCTTAAATACTAATGTGACATAGTAAAATCTACAAAAGGTACACTGAACAAAAGTTACAAAATTAATATATAAAAATTAAATTGTAGCTGCGTCAGCATAATGAGGTCGCTGCGTTTCAGTCCCGCAGTCAAGGTCAGTCAGTGACTTTGGTCATTACGCTGGCGCAGCATAAAGCAACCGCTGCAACTCGGTGTAACACCTGACTCTCTTCGACAAGGGCGATCAACGTCTCGATCCTTGACCGAAATTGCGCCGACATCTCCCGGCGCGTTGACCTTCAGCGAGTGAAGGTCAATAACTGCAGTTGGTCGTACTTTTCGTAGGAGGGGTTGTTGCGCCCCTGCTTGTTGAGAATCTTTCGATTGTCTGATCCATTTCCAGAGCAGTATTGCGATAAACACGATCGATAGGGATAAGACGGAATGGCCGACGGTCATATGATGATGGCGATCACCTTCTTTTTTGGCTGGAAATTCCCAGATGTTGCTTTTGCTCAATTAATGCTGGAGCGCCGCGATGTCTTGCAGTTGACGCTTTTAGTGAGTATGATTATTGCTTCTGATATCGTTGGGCAATTCATATCTTAATGTGGTTTCAGGTAAATCAGGAAACGAGGTGTAGAAAGTGTAAGAGCGTGAGCATGGAATCACCCTTTAGTATACATCCTGGTTCTAGATGCATCATGCCTGAACCGTTCAGCGTGACTTGTTGTGGTTGTAGTGGAAAGCAACAGCGGCGGAGTCTCAGTGACACCTCTCTTCGACAAGGGCGGTCAGCGACTCGATCGTTGACGTATACGCGAAACGTTTTACAGAATTGGATAATACAGGGTATAATTTCATAACTTGTAAAATTTAACCTTGACAGAAAAAGACCATAAAGTCGTTGAAGACAAGTTCAGTACCTTCAAATCAACACCACTCACGTTGCTTTAGCTCACCTGGTTTGGAAGTTATTAACCATTTATCATATGACCTTCAAACGCCCATAAATACAAAATAGCGGCCAAATCACACACATTAGGTTCGGATTTCTATTAATAACTGTAAAAACACAAAAATTGGCAAAAACCCGTAAAGCGCCATTTATCCCATTTATAACACTAAGCCGCTTGTTTAATCTCCGTGTTGAGACGAGGGCGCCTCAACAATTTAATGATTATAAGTATCAAAATAAGAATCTGATTATAAGTTTCCTCAACCTTTTTTTACTTCCTTGTATACGTAGTAAAAACAAGAATGCATTGTAATCATGAAAAATTTCGATATTGAGATTTTGATGGTAACACACATTTTGACTATCGCGGAGTTCATTTTGACTAGTTTGGTCGTGACGTGTGTACGTATGTACGTATGTACGCCTGTACGTATGTATCCTCAATAACTTAATAACGGAGAATCGTAGAAAGTTGAAATTTGGTATTTGAGACTCTTATAAGACCTAGTTGTGCACCTCCCTTTTTGGATGCAATCGGTTGCGCGAAAAGGACACTTCTCATATACTTTTTTTCAAATTTCAAAAATTACTCAAAAACAAACACTCCTAGAAAGTACACACTATTTTGTATTTGGGGCTTATACAAGGCACAATTATGTAGCTCCAATTTTAATGATGGTTCGCACCAAAAGGACTCTTCGCCAAAGGAACACGAAGCATGCATTATCCGAATTACATAAATGATAATGATAAATGAATGTTATGCTGCTATATCTTGTACAAAAATTGGTTGTACCCTTACAGAACTAAACAGGGAAATCAAAATTAGTACGATTGATAGTTAAAGCTGTGTGGAAACTAATTTGTACTTCCTTGTTTTTACTTACTACTATTTAAATTAATTAAATTAAGAGAAGCCTATGAAATTTTTTTCATTATGGAAGTAAAAATAATTAAAATTTTTAAAACTTCAATTTTAAAATATAAATAAAATATATCAACCACTCTTGAAATAAAACCATACAAATGCCATCATACAAGGAAGTCATGTGTTGGCCACATCAGATATTTTATATTAAAAAACCTATAAACGGCGTTATGCGAGTAGCACATGGAAACAATTAAAAAAATGTAAAAACTCTGTAAAATTTAGTAATTTTGTAAAATATTTTAAAATACCTGAAATTGTAGAGTTATCATCCGATTCGGATACATATTTTACACCAGTTTCCAGCGAAGAGGAAGAGATTGTAAAACAAAAAGTTCAAAAAAAAAAAGGAAAAGTTTATAGGTCCAGTAAAAAAACCAGAAAGAATTCAAAATCAACGAAAATAATGCCGAATTGTTAAATTTTGTTAAATACATTAAGCAAAATCTAGTGGGGAAGAATTGATATGTATGTATAAAAGTAATGGTATCACAGTAATGGGTACAGTCGATAAAGAGTCAGTCTTGTATCGACCTGCGTTGAATAAAGATGAACATAAAAGTATACTTGAATATCGTCCGCATAGGAATGAATAGAAACATACTTACAGGCAACGAGGACATCATTAATAAACATTGAAAATAATAAATGTCCCAAAACTGAGCCCTGAGGTACTTCCTTGCTAACATGCTTAAGAGAAGAAAATTTTCTCCCAATCGTCACACGCTGCTTTCTATCCTCGAGATAACTAGCCATGAGTTTGAGTGCACTGCTAGTAAAATTAAAAACATTGCTGAGCTTATAACACAGTAGCATATGATCCACAGAGTCAAAAAAGCTTTTGAAAAGTCAATTAGACAAAAAAGAGTTAGATAATTTTGATCGTAATAAAAACGAATATCGTCGGTGATCTTCAATAAAGCAGTCCAACAACTGTGACCAGATCGGAAACCCGATTGGAGTGGAGACAGTAATTTATTCATTTCAACATAACACGATATTTGCAAATACATAATCCGTTCCAGTATCTTGCCCAAAACCGGCAGAACACTAATAGGACTAAAATCATTTGGAGATTTATCATTGCTACTTTCCACAACCGTGGGAAAATTGAGAATGTTAAACAGTGATTAAAGATATGTGTTAGGGGAGCTATGATAAATGGCAACACAATCTTTATAAATCTAATAGATACTCCATCAGCTCCCACAGCATTGGAAGTAATATAAAATATATGACTAATCACGTCATTTTCATTGACGGTGCAAAATTCAAATGGACTGAAAGAAAAAGTATTCGAAGAATTGGAAACCCTAGTACTAGAAGGTAAACTAGTAGGACCGTGATTACCACTACCTAGGAAGAAGTCATTCATTATTTCGGGATCAACCTCACAATCCGTTGTAGATTTACCACTAATTCCGAGTAGATAGTAGTAGATTTACCACTAATTTCCATCTCGGATTTTTTATATGATGTCTTCGGCGCAGTTGTGAGAAGCTGTCGCTACGTTGACTTCTTATTTTCGTTCCTCCTCAGATGGTATCTAGTGTGCCTTGTGAGGTGGTGGTGGCCAACTGTCTTTCCTGCCATGTAAAAATAATGGACCATAAAACTCCAGGACCTCGGCCATTGCAGGCCCGGGCAGGATGTATGCCAATACGATCTGCGAGTCAGTCCAAAAAAAATTGGCTTATTTTCGTATCCCATGATCCACCTAGTTCTGTCCATTAACTGCGCACACAACAATACAGCACATAGTTCAAGCCAAAGAAATGTCTGTTTTTTCAATGGCGCTACTCTTGATTTTGCGCACAGTATCCTTAAAGGTACCCTTCTGTCTGACAACTTGCTCCCAAGAGAATATTTTGCTAATCAGCCCTATGATAATCTTTGCAGACGTTTGGTTGATAGATATGTAGCGGTGCGTTACATATCATATCACTATAACCATAGGTTATTATGTTCAGTGCATAATATTTAAGAGCTTCTCGAAGATGATTTCTCCATATAATTATCTGGTAACGCCTGTCTTCGGGATGTAGCAAGGTCTGTCGAAACATTTTTTCAACATCCGTGGTGAAGACAATTCGGTGTGTTCTGAACCTCAACAGCATGGCAAACAAATCATCTTGAATTTTTGGCCCAGTGTGCATGATGTCATTTAGTGAGATCCGTAATGATGATTTATAACCATTTGCTGCCGGATCAGTCCTGCACTCCCAAATGAGAAAGTGTAATTCCTCAGTCTACCGCCACAGTCGCCGAATGTTATCCAATTTGACTTCGTAATGCTCGACCGAGTGTGGTTTAATGGGTTCGTCGGACAATGTCCGCCTTAAGGACGTCGTTATCGACTGTTGACGATGAACCAACTTCGATACTTCTTGGTCAGCTTCACTAGTCTGTGCTGCCTGCTGCTGCTGTTTTGCGCCTGTCTGCTCCGATTTCGTCGGGCGTGCTGATTCGATGGAATGTTTGGAGGCTTCTTCTGCATTCAGTTCAACCAGAGCAGCCTTAAAGATTTGCTTGTATTTCACGACGACCGCTTGGCTTGACTGATACTGACCTTCAGTAAAATATTAATGCTCAAGTGGCACCGGGTCGAACTGTCTTTTTAGGTTGTCCACGCTATCGAGTTCAACCCAATAACTGTCTAACAGAGCCAATCTTGATTTATAGTACTCCTTGGTTTTTCTGGATGTTGAGTCCTTTTTGCAATTGATGCTGAGCCGTTGAATGTTAGCGCCGTTTTCCCTTTGTTTCTCCAATGACGATTCTATAATTTATCCTTTAGGCTGTGAGCCTTGGAACGCTTTGATTCTTATTAGGTTGTCCACGCTATCGAATTCAGCCCAACAGCTGTCTAACAGAGCCAATCTTGAGTCATAATACTCCTTGGCTTTTCTCGATGTTGAGTCCTTTTTGCAATTGATGATGCGCCGTTGAATGTTAGCGCCAAAAATCCAAAATTAAACTTTGCTGGATGCGTGTTGAATAACGACTCAAATGATTTTATTTGTTAATCGTTCTTAAATACTAATGTGACATAGTAAAATCTACAAAAGGTACACTGAACAAAAGTTACAAAATTAATATATAAAAATTAAATTGTAGCTGCGTCAGCATAATGAGGTCGCTGCGTTTCAGTCCCGCAGTCAAGGTCAGTCAGTGACTTTGGTCATTACGCTGGCGCAGCATAAAGCAACCGCTGCAACTCGGTGTAACACCTGACTCTCTTCGACAAGGGCGATCAACGTCTCGATCCTTGACCGAAATTGCGCCGACATCTCCCGGCGCGTTGACCTTCAGCGAGTGAAGGTCAATAACTGCAGTTGGTCGTACTTTTCGTAGGAGGGGTTGTTGCGCCCCTGCTTGTTGAGAATCTTTCGATTGTCTGATCCATTTCCAGAGCAGTATTGCGATAAACACGATCGATAGGGATAAGACGGAATGGCCGACGGTCATATGATGATGGCGATCACCTTCTTTTTTGGCTGGAAATTCCCAGATGTTGCTTTTGCTCAATTAATGCTGGAGCGCCGCGATGTCTTGCAGTTGACGCTTTTAGTGAGTATGATTATTGCTTCTGATATCGTTGGGCAATTCATATCTTAATGTGGTTTCAGGTAAATCAGGAAACGAGGTGTAGAAAGTGTAAGAGCGTGAGCATGGAATCACCCTTTAGTATACATCCTGGTTCTAGATGCATCATGCCTGAACCGTTCAGCGTGACTTGTTGTGGTTGTAGTGGAAAGCAACAGCGGCGGAGTCTCAGTGACACCTCTCTTCGACAAGGGCGGTCAGCGACTCGATCGTTGACGTATACGCGAAACGTTTTACAGAATTGGATAATACAGGGTATAATTTCATAACTTGTAAAATTTAACCTTGACAGAAAAAGACCATAAAGTCGTTGAAGACAAGTTCAGTACCTTCAAATCAACACCACTCACGTTGCTTTAGCTCACCTGGTTTGGAAGTTATTAACCATTTATCATATGACCTTCAAACGCCCATAAATACAAAATAGCGGCCAAATCACACACATTAGGTTCGGATTTCTATTAATAACTGTAAAAACACAAAAATTGGCAAAAACCCGTAAAGCGCCATTTATCCCATTTATAACACTAAGCCGCTTGTTTAATCTCCGTGTTGAGACGAGGGCGCCTCAACAATTTAATGATTATAAGTATCAAAATAAGAATCTGATTATAAGTTTCCTCAACCTTTTTTTACTTCCTTGTATACGTAGTAAAAACAAGAATGCATTGTAATCATGAAAAATTTCGATATTGAGATTTTGATGGTAACACACATTTTGACTATCGCGGAGTTCATTTTGACTAGTTTGGTCGTGACGTGTGTACGTATGTACGTATGTACGCCTGTACGTATGTATCCTCAATAACTTAATAACGGAGAATCGTAGAAAGTTGAAATTTGGTATTTGAGACTCTTATAAGACCTAGTTGTGCACCTCCTGTTGTGAGCTAAGTTAGGGTGGCGTGGCACGGTGGCTGCGGCTAGGCTCGCCGGCAATATGGGGTGGTTTCTTGCCACCCTACCCACAACAGAAAAACAAAAATCGTGCCGTTATTTATTTTTTTCTTTTAAAAGAAAGGGGAGCAAATAAAAGGGGAGTGGAAAAATAGGAAAGGGATTAAGACAAAACAATAGTCACAATCACCTATGATTCCTAATGGGTCATCTCAAGCTAATCCTTTTACTCTCAGAATTACCTAATCATAAAACCTATCATTCGATCACCCAGTCTCAGCCAGCACTATTCACCTAAACAAACAGAATACATTCAACATATAACCCACCAGGAATCTCATACACCCTAGCACAATACAACCTACGTCATCGTCCGTTTGTGAGCCGCCCACCCCGTCTGTAACCTTTTTAAGTTACAGCCATGAACCGCACTTGGCTCAAAGTGTGCCGCGGTTCCCTTATTTCTTTATCTGTCCAAGTAACTGTTAGTACGTCTGTGTATTCCATAATGTCCGTCATGTCTGTCTGTATGCCACGCCCACCAGTGCGGTGACCTCCCCTTAGGTCCACCAGCACATCAGCCTAAATGGTAGTGATTAGCAACACATAATCACTAGTTTTGTTTTCAAAAATATAAAAAAAAACTAACGGTCTCTTTATATTTTTTCTTTTTTTTTCTTTATTCTCTATAACAACTCATATTATTGTGTTTTAAAATTTACAAAATTATTTAATTAGTTCAATTAAGTTTTACTAATTTTTTTATATGTATATAAATATCCAAATTTAAATCATAATCAAATAAATTCATTACAATAAAAACTTACTAGGTTCCAGGCTGATGATTGCGCCACCTTGCAGCCCCGGACCTGTAATGACAGAAAATTTTTGTTCCTAGTTTCCTTTTTTTTTTTCTCTAATTTCATACTATTATTTTATTATTATATTTCATTATTCCTTCCTTCATCATTTTTACTTTGTTTCGTGACAGTTTGCTTTCTTCTTTCCTTTACATTCCTAATATTAATTTAAACATATATCATGTACACGAAAAAAAATAATGTAATTTAAAATTCTACAATAATTGTAAATTATTATAATAACAAATAATAAAAATGGTTTCTATGATAATATTAAGCTAGTGTAGACGGCAACACTGCTTCTGTTCTACGATGCTGCTTGCTGTTCAGTTTTCGCTATGTACTTGCTTGTTTTCATGTTTGAATTGTTGATTTTTTTTAATGTGGATATAACTTCTAATGTTGTTGTTGTTGTTGCTGTTTTACATATATAATTTATATGTAATTCTCAAATTGTCATCTTGTAACACTTGTAACGTGGTTGTTCTATTGATGTTGATTTAATACTTGTTTTGTGCTCACTATGTACTATTTTTCTATGTACCTTTTGATGTTATTGCTATTTATATTGTTTATTTCCAAAATATTTTTGTGGTGCAAAGTTATTGATGTGGCTGTTTTGCTTGTTGTATTATTGAGATGTATTCATGAATTTATGACTGTTCTGTTCTTATATACATATGTAATTCTATTGTATGTATACTAATTTTAGGAAATTTATGTTTGGTGTATATATTTATTTGCGTAACTTTTCTTGTATCTCTCTTTTTTTTTTGTTTATGTAAATATAAGTTGTAGTTGTAGTTTTTATGTAAATATAATTTTTATGTTATATGTCTGTGGAGTTCTGGCGCCAATCCGCCACAATTCGGCGCACTTTTTCTTTATGTGGTATTAGAGCACTTTTATGTCTACGTGTTTCTTTTTTTTTTTCTTTTGTGTTCTCTATCAACATTTTTCCTTCTTAAAAGTTTCATGCCTTTCTTTTTCTTTCTTTTAACATGTTTTTTTTTTGCGATCACTTAATTTTTTTTTTCTTTGTTTTGTTTGTTCCGATTCCCATCCTTCAAATCTTTTCCAATAATTCCCCCTTCCATTTACAATTCAAACTTTCCCTAATTCCCTGTTCAATCACACTTCCATTCACACCTTCCACAATCACCTTTCCACACAAATCATTCAACCAGGAGGCTTAGGGTCTTACTGTGAGGGAAAAATATTATATTTACAAATATAATTTAACATATAACATAAAACACTTAAACCATATGATTCTAAAAGTAATAGTGAAATTAATTACAACAAGTAATACAAACAAACAAATAAAGAAATTTTAAAAAACTAATAAATTCATCCTTTGGTTTAGGAGATACCCTACACGGCCTGCCACTACAGGCTCGAAACCGTCGATTTTGTTTTACAATATGGAACGTGTTCGTAAAAAAAATGTAGGCCGTGTCCATCTAATACCATACAACGTGTGGCTTCGACCCACTTCTCATGCTCTACTGATCTGAGCTAGCCGGGCCTTAATTAACCGCGTAACCAAAGGATTTCGTCCGGATTTTCTTACTCAATCTATATTGCACTAAATCACTCTAAAATTATAACTACATAGTAAATATCACAGTTGTTATCACTAAATCTTAAACTAATATTGCGCTAACGAACATCTAATATTGCACTAGGTAATAATTACATCTAATGGTAAAAGAAAATATCACAGAAAGAAAAATAAATAAATAATAAATAATAAAGGTCAAGTCTACCAGACAAAAACGAGTCAAGTGAGTTAAAACTAAAGAAAAATAAATACAACAATAATTACTAGATTATAAAAAAAAATTGTCAAAACTAAAAACTACAACACTCACTACATACAACATGTATTGCGACACAAACAAATCCTTAGCGTGGTATACCCCCAGCTTCTTCCCACCAAGTGTGCCGAGCTCGTACAACGAGTTGCCAACTCTACTTACAATTACACATTTAATGTTGGCTGGCCCCAGCTTGGCATTGTAACCATCAACGAGGTTGCTTTGTTTAAAGTTTCGGCGGTACACCACTTGTCCAACTTGAAAATTGACATCCCTACTACGCGTATTATAAGCCTTGGCGCTTTTCTCGTGAGCTAGCTGTAATGCTTCTGAAATTTTCTTGCGGATCAAGTTCAACTTGTCCGCTTGGCTCACGACTGCTTCTCCTTTTACGGAGCTCACACGACGCATTATCTCATATGAGTTTGCGTATTGCATCATGTGAGCCCCAAACACGGCGTAGTAGGGTGCCAAACCGATTGAACGGTGGACAACACTTCTTAGCGCAAATGCTGCGTCACTAATATGCAGGTCCCAGTTTCGTTGGTTCTCTCCTACAAACGAATGTACAATTTGCGAAACTGAACGGTTTACCCTTTCAGCTGCGTTCGCTTGAGGAGAGTAAAATCCTGTTCTGACATGTTTAACTCCGTACTTTTCTAAAAACTCCTTAAACATGCCAGAAACGAACTGTTTCCCATTGTCAGAATGTATAAACTGAGGGACACCAAAAACATGAAACACACTATTTTCTAAAAACCTAACTACATTAGCGGAGGTGGCACTTCGCATTGGTTGTAGGAAAACGAACTTCGAAAAGTGGTCCAGATATACAAAGATGAAGGAATTGCCATTCCTTGACCTTGGGTAGGGGCCCATAAATTCGATGTAGAGACGCTGGAAGGGTCGTTCGGTTATGTATTGCTTGACCATCAGTGGACGGTGCATTGCTTTGGACCTTTTGAGCTGCCAAGCGTGATCCTCTTGAATCACATCACCCGTCATAAAACCTGTACGTCTGTACACAAACCCGTCCGAAATTACTAAATCTGGTAGTTCGTCTTTGTTTTCAGTCACTGTCTTCCTCAATTCCTCATATTCTTCCGAAGAAAAAGCTGGGAAATTGAGGTCAACATCAAGTGATCTATCTACCGGTCCTATCTCTTCCAGATACATGCGATAAAGAGCATCCTGCACCACATTCTGTGAACTTTTTCGGTGTTCAATATTAAAATTGTAAGCTTGAAGTTTTAAACTCCATCTGGCTAATCTTCCAGACAAGTCTTTTTGGTTCATCAACCACTTCAAGCTCGCGTGATCCGTAATTATGGTAAAAGGTAAACCTTCCACATAAGGTCGGAACTTCTTCACGCTTAGTACAGCAGCGTAACACTCAAGCTCAGTGACAGTATAATTCTTCTGAGCCTTATTGAGTTTCGCTGACCTCTCTTCCTCTTTGTAGCAAAATTTGCTTTTCTCCACATTTATTGTGAGTTTTGCATCCCGCAGACGTTCGGCCACCCGATCCAGCAGTGCAAGATGTGACTCGAAACTGGCAGAACACACCAGAAGATCATCGAGGTAGACAAAGACACGTTCCCTAAGTTCAGCGGGTATGACTTTGTCCATCAGCCTACACATTCGCTGCGCGGCATTACACAGTCCGAACGGCATTGTGGTAAACTGATATAACGGCCGCCCTGGAACAGTGAATGCCGTCTTACCTCTCGACTTCTCTTCCAATGGTATCTGCCAGAACGCTTCCTTCAAATCGATCGCACTGATAAAGCGAGTGTCCTGAAGTCTGGCAAGGATGCCCTCAATGTGAGGTAACGGGAATGCGTCTTTAATCGTGCGTTCGGTCAGTTTCCTAGCATCAAGGCATAGTCGGTTTTTCGTTCCTTTTCTTACCAAAGACACTGGAGAGCTCCAGCTGCTGTTGCTGACCTCAATCACCCCGAGACTCAACATTCGGTCCAGCTCCGCGAAGATCAGTTGCTGAATTACAGGCGAAATGGGCTAGTGGCGTTGTTTTACCGGAAGATGCTCATCTACTACCTCTATTATGTGCTCTTCCATGTTGGTTCGCCCGAGACCCAGAACAGCACAAGACGGGAATCTCGCGGTAACCTTCTCCAGTGCTACCTCTTGCTCTTTGGTAAGAATGTGTAGGTCCGTATCGAAAGTCCGGTCTGAAGATGTCTGTATAAGTTCACTTACAGACGCTGAGCTGGTTGCGTCAACCCCTACACGTGTACACTTACTAATTACTGACAACCCAAAGGTTCGCCAGAAGTCAACCCCAAAATAAAATTCTTGTTGTAAAGCGGGAACTATGAGAAACTCCATATCCCTTGTCAAACCCTCTCAGACAACCGGAAGTGAAATGGCACCTATCACAGCGGTTTCACCTCCGTTTGCAGTCCTGACTTTCTGCCCCTGTATAGGAATGACTTGTCTGTTTCGTGTTTTAATGAATTCTAAAGCACCATTTCAGATACAGTTAGCAGATGCACCTGAATCCAGCAATGCTACCACGTCTTCCCCGTCCACCTTAGTTTTAGCGAAAAATCTATTATCGCCTTCCAGCGTCACAATGGCAGAGACTAAAACTTTCTTAATTTTCTTCATAATTTGTCCCTTCGCCCTCATCTTCGCTATCTTATCGAAGTTCCGTTTTTTTCTGCCAAGTACAATCTCACTTAAAAAGATTTTCTCCCTCACAGCTTCGTACTCGACCTTGCGCTGCTTTAACGTTTTAATTGGACGACCTATCGGGCTATGGCTGCGGATCACTGGATCCTTCCTCTGTAGAATCGTTACAGGTTGGCCGGGGACTCCTCCTTTATTGCAGAGATCCCCGGATTACCTGCAGGATTCACGTTTCCCGGACGATACTCACAGTAAGATACATCACTATGACACACAAAACACGTCATACCGTGGAATGCCGAGTTACACTTCGCGTCAAGTCGGTTTTTCTTGAAGTGGTCCCCGGGCATTCCACAACTAAAACACAAATTTAAATGAAACGGAGACTGACAAAACACTTGGTTTACAGAAGGACTATTACTAATAGGACGAGGCACAGACGCGGACCTGAAGGACCGGATACCTGAGGAGGTCTTGGCACTTCTTTTCTTTGGGCTATGTTTAAATTGTGTCGCTGAGGAGCCAGAGCCTCCACACTGGTTCTCCCTCCTCAAGCGACAACCCTACCTCGTTATACTGCATGGCTTTTGCTCAACTTTCTTTTATCAATTTTTCTGCTCTTCTGCACTCGGTGCAGAACTCTTTCAATGAGCTAACTTTACAAGCAAAAGTCAGGCTAGCGAGGTTTGCCTTTAAATTGGCTCTTATTATTGAAATTAATTCTTCCTCAGGAATCTTTCTCCGCAGCCTGAACGTGAGATTATGGATCTCGGCACAAAAATCTTCAAAACTCTCGCCCACTTGTTGTTTCCGATCCATAATCTCCCTTATTATTTCATAGTCGGAGTCTGCAGATCGGAAGTTGCTTAGTAACTCTCTTTTTAAATGTTGTAACGATGCTTTTCCTCTCTCGCCTGGATATCACTCAGTCCAGTCCAAGCTCTCGTCCAGTTATTTATTAATTTGAACGCAATACACCGATTTCGAGATTAACAACTTTATTTACTTAAATCTTGGCAGAAATTACAATAATTTGAAATACGCTTATAGTTACGTTTTAGCTAAGATAAGTTTTATATAATAAGTTTACAATGGTTTGGCTGAAACAGAGTTTATGATTAAGTGCCTGAAACAAAGTTTATGATCGTTAGGCTGAAACAGAGTTTATGATTAAGAGCCTGAAACAAAGTTTATGATCGTTAGGCTGAAACAGAGTTTATGATTAAGAGCCTGTAACAAAGTTTATGATCGTTAGGCTGAAACGGAGGTTGTGATTAAGAGCATGTCGATTATTTGGTTATCTTACAAATCTATGCTGAAAAGAGACTTTGATTAGTGTGTCCACTGTCGCGGAGTAAAAACCCAACAGACCGACAGGGCGTTAAATATAAATAGCCGCGGAGTAAAAACCCAACAGACCGGCCGTCCTACTGTCGCGGAGTAAAAACCCAACAGACCGACAGGGCGTTAAGTGTAAATAGCCGCGGAGTAAAAACCCAACAGACCGGCTGTCCTACTGTCGCGGAGTAAAAACCCAACAGACCGACAGGGCGTTAAATATAAATAGCCGCGGAGTAAAAACCCAACAGATCGGCTGTCCTACTGTCGCGCAGTAAAAACCCAACAGACCGACAGGGCGTTAAATATAAATAGCCGCGGAGTAAAAACCCAACAGACCGGCTGTCCTACTGTCGCGGAGTAAAAACCCAACAGACCGACAGGGCGTTGTAACTATGTAGTTACGCTTGCAAGAAACAACGTTTCTTATGTTTTCTCACCTGATTTAAACCTCCGCGAAGTTGTAGCGGGTGTTGTAGATTTGTGACGCGGCGGCGTAGTTGCGGCGGCGTAAACTGAGACGATGACTGCGACGTCGGCTGAGACGTTGGTTGCGACGCCGACTGAGACGTTGACTGCGACGTCGACTGCGACGTCGACTGAGACGTGGACTGAGACGTCGACTGAGACGTTGGCTAAGACGTCGACTGAGACGTTGACTACGACGTCGGCTGAGGTCCTTGCGATGTTGACTACGAGTCCTTGCGGTGCCGACTTGAGGTCCTTGCGATGCTGACTGCGAGTCCTTGCGGTGCCGACTTGAGGTCCTTGCGATGCTGACTGCGAGTCCTTGCGATGCCGACTTGAGGTCCTTGCGATGCTGACTGCGAGTCCTTGCGGCGTTGTTTCGAAATTATTGTTCACTAGTGTGGTTTCTGAACGACTGACCACGGGTGTGGTTCCTGAACGACTGTCCCGATGCACTGAGTGCACGCTCTTTTATACTTTGCTCCTCATTCTGTGAGGAGCTTTAAAGCTTTCTCCGAACTTTGGACTTGTTCGCTGGAAATGATGCGACATGTTCGTCGCTTCCAGTGTTTACGAGCTATTCAGCAAACTCGTTTGACTAGTTTTCTCTATTTACTTTGCGAAAACGAGTTTGCTGTGCTTTGTCCTTGACTTTGATGTTCAGTGTATTTCTTCGTATGAACGTTAAATTTTATGATGTAAAATTTGTCGTTACATATGTTTTTATGTTTGTAATTAATTTTTATTAATTTATTTTATTAAAAAAAATAGAAAATATAATAAAATAAGAAATAATAATAAAAAAAAAGAATATGAAGAAATTGCTTGCCGCTGTTCGGTTTCGAACCGGCGTCCTTCGTGTTGGAATTTTTCGTATGGTAGCTCAGAGAGCAGTGTTTGATGTATAAGAATAAGAATTGTAACTTGGCATCAATTATGCCTGTTACAGTCTATCCCGATTTCGGTTAAAAAAAGAAAGAGAAGAAAAAAAGATTTAGAGTATATATATGTTTTTGGGTTTTTTTTTTGTCCCTGTCTAAAGTAGTATTTAAAGTACATATTTTCTACTTAGTTTATTTTTATGTTTTAATAATAATCAAATAAAATGTTGTTCTCTTTTTGTATATGTTTGTGACATTATTTCGTGGTGTCACAATGTTTTATAAATATGTAAATGCTGAAGTTTGTATATATAAAAAACGTAAATGTGTAAATAAATTGGATGTATGTACTTACATAAAGGTGTAAATAATATATATAAAAATAAAATATGTGGTAAATACTTATTATTTCTAGGTGTATTTGAAGGTGGTTTTTTTTTTCTTTAGAAAGGCCGGACCTGAGAGTGGTTGCGATTGGTGGTGACGATTCGCCAGTCGTTCTGGTAGCTTAGTTTTGCCCATCCATCTTGCACGGTGACGGTCACGTCGCCTTCTGGTTGACGCAGGGTGAAAGTGCGCCTCTCTGGTGTTTTTTGTGGTTTGATTTTGATTTTTCTTAGCCATCCCTGCTTGTTGGTGTGTGATGGTTGGTGGTCCTGACTGGTGGATGGGTTTGGCTGGTTGGCTCCCTTCTCGGTGTTTACATGTGGATTTCGTGGCTGTGGAGGTTTTTTGAGGCAAAATTCGGGTCTGCTTTTCTCGATGGCTGCTCGGATTTTACTGAGCTTTGGTTTAGGTTTAGGCTTTCGTATGGTCGAGACTGCCATTGCTCGATGGAGGATCTCCTTTATTCTCTGTACTTCGATTGGTGGTACGAATGGTGGTACTGGCTGGACCCATTTGGTAGCTGGAAGCCCGGGACGTCTCGGCTGTGTCGGCTTGCGTAAGTGTGCCATTTCTCTTTTTTTCTTTTTGTGTGTGGTTGCAGAACCTTTTGGTGGACTACTGTTCAGCGCGATCGATCGGGTGTGACTGATTGCTTCTTTGTTCTGCGTGATTGATTGTAGTGAGTGTGGTGAGTGTTGTGTTGGTTACGTGGTGTGCTTCGTGTTTGTAGGGAAGCTTTTGAGGTCTTGGATGTGTACTCGCACCTCTTTATTTGGATGAGTCTCGTTTCTTAAAACCGCTATATTAGGTGACGCATATTGGATTATTTTGTATGGCCTAATATATTTCGGAGCGAGTTTCTCGGTGAATTTCTTCGTGGCTGACGATAGCACGTGGTTTTTGCGAAGGACTAGGGAGTTTACTGCCGGTTTCCAGGGGCGGCGCCGCCGGTCGTAGTGATGCTTCTGGTGTTGGGTGGCTCTTTGGTTCTTGAGGAGAGCGCGTTGATATAATTCTGCAAAATTCACCATTGTTTTGTCGTATGGTGTCAGGTTTTCGGTTGCGGTTATTTTTGGTGCTGGTGGGTTTCTCCCGAAATTCATTTCGGATGCCGAGAGTGAGGTGGACTCATTAACGGCGATACTGATCTCGTTATTTATTATTTGTTGCATCGCCGGGTTTCGTGGGTGGTACCTTTGTTTGAAAGGTATGTCGGTATTTACACGAATGGTGTGTTGTGCGATGTTACACGGTGTACAGATTTTCTCCATGCGATTCTTTGTTTCGCTTATTAACTTTTGGAGTTGTATATGTTCATCTTTTTGATTGCTGTAGTAGAGAGCAAAGTTTTCGTTGGTGGATGTCGTTTTTAGTTCATGCCCTCCGATGGTGATGTGGACGTCAATTACTTTTAAGAAGTCCGTCCCGAGTATTAAATCTTCGGTCAGTCCAGGCATATATTGCAAGTGGTGGTAGTATACTTTGTTATTTATCTGTATTTTCGTTTTTCCGTAGTTACGGACGGTCACGGTTTCCCCATTGGCCAGTGCGATTGGTGTGTCTCTTGTGCTTTTTTTTTGTGCGTAGGTTAAGTTTACTCTTTAGGTTGTCGCCCATAAACGTTAGAGACGCTCCGGTGTCAATCAAGGCGTCGACTGTGTATTGCTCGCATTTAACTGGTATGTAGTAGCGGCCAGCGACGGGTGGCACTTTAGTGTTGTTTTGGTGGCATGGGCAATCGCGAGACAAGATTCCCATCTCTCCGCAATGAGAGCAGAATAGTAGTTTCTTTGTTGAACACTTCGAAGATGTTCATATTCTTCTGCTTGTGTCATCAATTCGTCTAGATTGTTGAAATCGTTGCGCTTGATGTACAGTCGATACTCGGGGCGTAGTCCTTCATATGCTCGCTCGATCTGTTGCTCACTCTTCATGTGTGGGTGTTGTCTTATTAATGCCATTAGGTGAAGAATATAATCTTTGGCACGTTCGCGATTACTCTGTCTTCTTCGCATAATTTCTTCTTCTAATCTAAGTATATGTCGCGGTGGTTGGAAGAATGTTTTTGCTGCTGTTCGGAAGTCTGCCCACGTTTGAACTTCGCTTCTTTTATATCGCCACCAGTCTCGTGCTCTATCTTTGAATATTTCATTTAGTGGTAGCAGGAGATGATTGTAATTGACTCCATAACAGTCAGCTAGTTCTTCAATAGTCTCCAGGAATTCGTTTAATGGTCGATTCCCATTAAAATGGAGTCCCCATCTTCGCACTGTATTCATAACGTCAATGTTAATGCTAGTGGTATGATTTGCGTGTGGTTGCCATGTACCAGTGGGCGTATCATTGCATGATTCTTGCGTTGGAGTATGCACGAGTGTTTTGTGTTTTTCCTCATTGTCTCTTTTCTTTTGTAAATGTATATAATTGCTAATTCTTTTTCGAATTTCTTTCATGGTACCATCAGTGGGTAGTCCCTTTTCATGTAAGTATTTTTCCAGCTCTTCTTTCTTTAGGTAATAAACCCAGCTGGTCGACGTTTCGTCGATTTTTTTAATTGTTGTTGTTGTGGTGTGACTTTCTTCTGAAGAAGAATGTCCCTGTTCGGGCGCCATTTGTAACGAGTTTTTGTTCCTTAGGCTGGGATAAGTCTGTCCAGGGTTCGTTAAGGGGGTCTCGCAACCCTCTAACATACAACGTATTCCCGAATTACTCACGACTGTCTTCGCGACAGTCTAGCACTGACTCTGTAAAGAGTTCAGCTCGGACGTTGTTTATTGGTTTTTAATATTTTTTTTTCTTTTATTTATTCTTCGCTTAACAATTTTTATACTTATACTAATACTTAACAATTTTTATACCTAAAAATACGTACAATGGGAGAGGGGGATAGAGTATCCCGCAGCAGAGGGCTGCACAATATTTATCACCTAGTCAAAGTACCAAGGGTGACGCGGTGAGTGGTAGGAAGCGTAACTACTTCTTTGGCAGAAGGCCTTTAATATGCGGAAGGCGAGAGGTTTCTATTAGAGTGAGAGCCAAAGTGCTACTCGGCAGATGGCCTTTAATGTATTTGGTGACGTCAGAGCGTCCACCAACAAAATAGTCTCTGATTTGGTACCTCGTTTAGGTGCCCTACCTAGTTGGTGAGCAAATAGTGTTGCTCGCCGCTGGCCGAAGCCGATAGTGCCAGATAGTGCTGGACACTGGTGACCGGAGTCGATAGCAACTCGATAGTGCGGTTGCTGGTGGCCAAAGCCGATAGTGCCAGATAGTGCTGGACACTGGTGACCGAAGTCGATAGTGGAAGTCGGAAATGGTTTTCAAAAATACAAAAGTCTTAGCAGCTTCAATGCAAGCGACTTAGGATGGATTCCAACTTCTCCAACTGCTGTGCATTTTGAGCATCCTATACGTCGCGTGATGGTTGAACTGTTTGAGAATTCCAACCTCTGATTACGAATAAGCGGGAAAGCAAAAGCGAATAAAATGTCTTGCTCATGTGCCGTATGCTAGTGCATTCGAAACCCGTAGTTGGCGGATTTCGTAATTTGTTTAATATGTGCTTTTTTTATGTTTTTATGTTTGTAATTAATTTTTATTAATTTATTTTATTAAAAAAAATAGAAAATATAATAAAATAAGAAATAATAATAAAAAAAAAGAATATGAAGAAATTGCTTGCCGCTGTTCGGTTTCGAACCGGCGTCCTTCGTGTTGGAATTTTTCGTATGGTAGCTCAGAGAGCAGTGTTTGATGTATAAGAATAAGAATTGTAACTTGGCATCAATTATGCCTGTTACAAATTCTAATGTTTCAAATGTTTTCAGTAGCTCATTGTTGACTAATTGTTACATTAATAATAATAACATTATGTTAGAATTCATTTATTGAAGTAATACGTTGATGATTAGACAATGTTAATAAATTACATTTGAGAAAAGAAAAAGTGGTTTTAAAAAGGAAAAGATACTTTAAACAAAAAGTGCAAAGTTACTCTAATAAAAATCAAGCGAGCTGTGCGAACGAACGAAGACCGCTGACACACGCCAAGTGACAGATGAATCGTGAAAAAGGGTTGCCATCATGATAAGTCGAGAACACGCATATTTTTAACACCCCCACTTGTTGTCGACGTTATTCGCATTTTTGCCAAACATCTTGAAATTGTTATCCAATTTAGTGGCTTTGTAAGTAAATCTGCAACCTGCATCTCCGATGGCACATACGTGACATTAACATTACCAGCTTCTTGTTCCTGCCGAATTCTGTGATAACGCACTCCAATGTGCTTGGTTCTTCTGTGAAACTCCGGATTCTTGGACATTGCAATAGCAGCTTGATTGTCGACCTTAAATTCAGTTGCTCTCGTCATTTCATAACCAAAAGATTCTATTAATGGTCGTAGCCAAAGAAGTTCCTTCAACGCTTCCGAAATCGACATGTATTCTGCTTCTGATGATGAAAGTGCCGTAACTCGCTGTAGACTTGATGACCAAGCAATCGGTCCACCGTGAAACAAAAATACATATCCAGACGTTGATTTCCGATGTTCTAGTTCACCAGCGTAGTCAGAATCACAATATCCAATCAAATCATTCGAAGACTCTTTACTGAAGCATAATGATAAAGCTATCGTTCCCTTAAGATACTTCATGACACGTTTAACTGCTTTCCAGTGAAGGTCCTGTGGATTATTTGCATACCGAGCAAGTACATTCACGGCAAAAGAAATATCTGGCCTTGATATTACAGCGACATAATTCAAACACCCAACTGCTTCACGGTATGGAAACCGTTTTTCCATCGTCTTTTCTTCTTTATGTCCTTCTATTAATTTTACGGATGGATCCATTGGAGATTTTGCTGATTTACAGTCTTCCATTCCAAAACGATGCAGCATTCGAGAAATGTAACCCTGTTGATTGATGTTAATTGTTTTTCTTTCACGATCACGAGTTATCTCCACACCTACGTAACATGATGGTTCATGATGTGTAATTTCAAATTGGGACTTCAATGATGAAATAAATGATTGCAATAATTCTTTTTGTTTGCAAGCTATAAGGCCATCGTCCACATACAAACACAAAATTATGCAATCTTGCGTGCCAGCTCCTTTTATAAAAATGCACGGATCTGATTGCGATTGCAGAAAACCATAAGAGACTACAAACTTATTGAATCTGTTATTCCAATTCCTGGATGCCTGTTTGAGCCCATAAATACATTTCTTTAGTCGACAAACACGACCGGATCCATCATCATATCCTTGTGGTTGCTGCATGTAAATTTCTTCTTCAAGAGGACTATTAAGAAAGGCTGTCTTTACGTCAAATTGCACCAGTTCTAAATCTTGTTTGGCGACTATAGCTAAAACAGTTCTTACCGATTCGTAGCGTACTACAGGCGAAAAAGTCTCAAAATAATCTATACCTTGAGTTTGACTAAATCCTCGAGCCACCAATCGTGCCTTATAACGTTCGATCGTACCATTTGATTGTAATTTAGACTTGTAGACCCACCGACACGAGACAATAGGTTGACTATTTTGCACTAATTCAAGTTCCCATGTTTTGTTTTTGACAAGTGATGCCATTTCATCATCCATCGCTCTTTTCCATGATTCGGAATCCTCTCGTACAATTGCATCTTCAAACGATGTAGGATCTAATGAAACCTTCATTGCAGTTATACGTGCGGTTTTATCTCGTAACACGCGATCCGTTGGGCAGCTTTCATTTTGATATGACTTCGATCCAATCGGTCGACCCCTTTTTCTTTGTGGTTCGATTTGCACTGCAATAGTATCATCATTCACAATGGCATCCTCAAACTGATCATCAGAATCTGCGGAATCTGTAGACAAATCTTCGGCTCGCGGCTCCTCAAACTCATTTTGTGGTACTTCAACTGGTACGGGAAAAAGAACTTGATCCATTGCATTATCTATATCTTCAATTTCAACGTCAGCAACTCTTTCAACAATTTTCTTTTCAGGATTGAACACTCTGTACACCTTATTAGTATAGTCATCATATCCCACAAAAAACGCTTTTCTTGCTTTTGGATCCATTTTATGTCTCATCGAATCAGGAATACGCACAAAAGCCTTTGCTCCGAAAATTCGAAGATGAGAAATATCCGGCTTGATTCCATGCCATTCACTATATGGCGTCGTATTATTATCTCCTCGATTTGGAACACGATTCCGAAGATATGCTGCCGTTCCAACAGCTTCTGTCCAAAGCAAAAGACGATCTGTTTTTGAAAAATCTGCATTAAACAACATGGATCTTGCTGAATCACAAAGAGTACGATTTTCTCGTTCTGCCATACCATTACACTGCTTTACATTTGGTGGTGACAATTCATGAATAATGTTCATTGATGTGAGAAGATCCTTTATGTCGCTATTGACATATTCCGTACCATTATCCGTTCTTATTGAAATTACTTTTCTTCCCGTTTCTTTTTCAGCCGCTATGAAAAACTGCTTGAGAATATTTGGTACTTCAGTTTTTGATTTCATGAAGTAGACTTTTCTATATCCAGATGCCTCATCTTTTATTGTCAAGAAATATATGCATTTATTCCAGGAGGTAACACCAACATGACAAACATCTGAGTGAAAACGTTGACCAGGTAAACATTTGCGTTTTTCTCGAGTTGGATGAGAACTGATAGTCTGCTTTCCAAGGTGACAAGAATCGCAATCGTCTCTCTTCGTCAAAATAACGTCTAAGCCATCAACCAGATTTCTTCTCACCATTGCCTTTATCACGTTGTCGCTCACATGACCCAGACGCTGATGCCAAAGTCCAATTGATTTAGCAGCCATTACAGAGGCTGATTGCGCTTTTACGCGAATGTATGGTACATACTGGTTGTCAATTCTTTTACCGCCAAGTATTGTCTTCTTCCCGTCCATCAGTCGCATGATTCCGTGCCCGTGATAAAAACCATAACCTTTAGTTCTTTCCATAAAGGTAGTTGAGAAAAGTGACTCGGAACTCATATTTTCGCAATAATACACAGACTCCCATGTTCGTTTCTCCCAAGTAGTACCATTCACTGACTTTTCAATTTCAATGTCGCCAATATGAGTTGCCTTCAATGTTTTACCATCGGCTATGTTTAACGAAAGTGGAGAGACAAGCTTCCGCAGTGAGGAAAACCATTCGATATTACTGGTAAGATGAACACTTGCTCCAGAATCTGCAATAATAAAACCATTAGTCCAAAACTGATACTGACAGTCCGTTATCATTCATTGCTTTGCTTTTATCTTTTGTCCCTTTCCACGATTCAGATTTTTCTAATTTCTGCCAACAATCACGTTTCATGTGACCTGCTTTCCCACACTTATGACACTTCCCTTTAAACGTTTTCTTCTTGCTGCCAAATCCTGCTGAGTAACCATCCGCTGACTTTGATTGTGATTTGAATACATCGGCCAGAACTTCAACCGGCCGCCCGGTAATACTTCTTTCAGCATTATTCAATTTTTCAATGAAAGAATCCAGTGACATCTCATCAGACAAAAGAGACCAACTTGTCACAAAACTATCATAATCTTTTGGCAAACATCCGAGAACTTTTGCCATAACCAATTTCTCGTTAAACTTGTCACCGAAATCTGTAGACTCCAGAGCTTCAATTTTTTACAATCACTTTTAGCCCTGCCACAAAGGTTCCAACTGTGTCCGTGGATTTCCAGCAATATGTGAAGAACTCACGTAATAATTCTAATAAAGCACTTAATGTTTTCGGCTCATAAAAGGTTTTGATCCTTTTTATTATTTCTGCTGACGTCTCGCAGTCGCAGACCTGATCAAACGCAATGCAATCTAAAGTTGACCTTATAATTGACCGAGCCTTGCTGTCCTTAGCTTTCCAATCATCTATGTCTTTAGCGTTTGTTACAGCCCCAGCCTCACTCTTGATTTCCTTTGGTTTCTCTGCCGTTCCGGCCGCAATCTCCCAAATTCGATAACTTTCTAGGACATCTCTTATTTCGATTTTCCATCGAGCGTAAGTGGGTTTCGTCAACTTGCTCACTCGAACATCTCTTAAGACTCCTTCGTCAGTCATCCTTTTATAACATCAAAATTTTTGCTCACGTTTTCTCATATAAATTAGACCAGCGCTTTAAGTCTCATAATCTGTTAGAATTCATTTATTGAAGTAATACGTTGATGATTAGACAATGTTAATGAATTACATTTGAGAAAAGAAAAAGTGGTTTTAAAAAGGAAAAGATACTTTAAACAAAAAGTGCAAAGTTACTCTAATAAAAATCAAGCGAGCTGTGCGAACGAACGAAGACCGCTGACACACGCCAAGTGACAGATGAATCGTGAAAAAGGGTTGCCATCATGATAAGTCGAGAACACGCATATTTTTAACATATTATATTAACAATAATAATAATTTAAGATGATTATAGTAAGTTTCGCCAAAATATCTTTTATAAGTATGATTCAAATATGGTATTTCATATTTACTATTATTATTATATATAAAGTAATAAATTACGGCACAAAGAAAAAAAAGCACTACTAGCAACAGGGGCTATTGACTGATAAAATAATGAATTTATTGAGTCAGACAAATATCTTTCCAAAATAATTATTCACGTATTTTATTTTAAGTTTCATCCATTCTATAATGTTAAGAAAAACAAAAATAAGAAAAACCCAAATGAAACATTTTTTGAGCGACGCGCACTTCTCAAGATATCAGAAGCTGCCAACGGTAAGCGTTGAACGCTTGCCTTTTAGGTACCACTGAAGAGCGATACCATTAAATGCGCTCCTTCTCATTCGAAAATACCGGTTTCACGTAAGCAGTATGCAAAGTGTTGTTGGGATGCGCTGATAAGCGCTAGTATCGGAACTCAACAGCAGCGTGTGCGATGGCTCTATTTTGGAACTATTTGGCAAGGAGTATATATTCATAAAGAGATTGCATGAAACATTTTTTTCTAGCAACATTTAAAATATTATGCTAAAATATAAGAACCGCAGAGCGCCGGGCTTCGCAGAGCAGAGAAATCACCAAAGCAGAGACCCGAAGATTGCACCCGAAGTTTTTTGCATATACAGAAGTTTTTTGTGTGGTTTTATGATTCTTGGCGAGTTGTTGTTGTCCGACACAAGTGACGAAAGCATCGTCACAATGATCGATTTGTGAATTTCAGCGGGTGATGGGAAGCACGGAGGCAATTAGTTTTGTTCTTGTAAATTCTCAATATTCTTCCGATGGAAATTTTTCGATTTATGACCTGTGAAATAATATTTTTTGTTGTAGTTTTTGCTTCGATGGTTGACAATGCCAGTGATTTTGCATATCAGAGGAGGAAGAGAAGCTGCTGTTTCTGTTTATGATTTTTGTGCTTCGATCATTTGGCGAATGAATATATACTTCTCGATTAGAATCGATTGCATTTTTCTTCTTATTATTTTCTTCTTTTGCTTAAGTTTAAAATAACAAAATTTTTATCTTTTCAAATAATTTATTAACAATAATTTATCATCATTACAGGCATTAAGTTCAGAACAAACAAGTTGGTAAATAAAATTATGAGATATGAAATTATGTATATACAGTAATGAAATGAATTAGCTTACATATTCTAGTATCTATTTTTGTGTTTTGATTTTGTTTCTTTAAATGTAATTTTAAAGTGCTCAGGAATGATATGAAATGTTTTATTTTATCGATTTTGGAGTCATTCCATGTTACAGGATGTTTATTAAAGTTTTTATCTCCAAAGTTGTTGTTGCCGCAGTAGTCAAAACCGTCATTGCAATTTTTTATATAATGGATCTTCTTGGCTGAAATGGAAGAGTCGGAGTTTAAAAATATCAATAAATTAGCATTGCTGACTTAATATTCTAATCGCATCGTCTATAATTCAAGTTCACTTGTTTTTACTTACAATTCATGCCTCTGGCGGTGCAATAAAAGCTATGTAGATATTTCCAGTTCTCGAAAATGCCTCGTATCATGAAAACAATCACCTTACTTGCAAGGACTGAAAACAAATCTCAGCAGACGGATATTGACTGTTCACGATTTGTTATTGTAAAATAGCAAGAACAAAACTAATGGCCTCCGTGCTTCCCATCACCCGCTGAAATCCTCAAATCGATCACTGCGACGATGCTTTCCTCACTTGTGTCAGACAACAACAACTCGCCAAGAATCATAAAACCACACAAAAATTCTGTATATGCAAAAAACTTCGGATGCAATTTGCGGGTCTCTGCTTTGGTGATTTCTCTGCTCTGCGAAGTCCGGCGCTCTGCCGGTTCTTATAATTTAGCATGAAAAAGTGATGTTGCAAAAAATGTTTCATGCAATCTCTTTATGAATATATGCTCTTTGCATTTGGAACACTGTTCGTGGAATTTGGCGCAGGTATCATTAAAGAGCGGCCCGTTCGAAGAACGAGAATAACCGCGTTAATTCGCTTCTAAGTCGTTAAATACTTTTGCTCAATCCATCGTTCAAATCAGAATCGGCTCGAAAGTTAGTTTCAGTATATTCAGTCAATTCAGTGAAGTTAAGCGAAATTGACTTTGACATAAAAAAATTAACACGTAGAACTTATAAATAACCACACAACTACAAAATGCTTTCGCGTCTACAAATAATAATGCAATAATGACAAAGTGGTAAGATATGAAGAACTCGAATATTACTTAATACATCATTACAGAAGAATACACCACTTTTTTGCAATAATATAAATGGCATAATTTTCTACCAGCGAACGTCAATGAATCCGTCTGTTCGTTTCTGATCACGACTGTTCTTAATAGGCTAAACACAACCATATCAGCTGGCAGCCGACGTATCTGTCAAAATTACATTGGCTATTATGGAGATCGAAAAAAAAGTAATATTTCCAGTTTACGCCATTCTACTACCGAGGGCATCATTCCGTAACACTAACGAACGTGATTGTCATCCACACCCAGAGATAACGAGATAGCTGACTTATTCCAGCGATTGTTCGTCTTCCCATTCGGGTTCCAGAAGTTTGTTGGTGTTCGTGAAAAACATGGAATTTTGTATAGAAGTGTTCGTGAAAAATTGGAAATCTGATGAAGAACTTTCCACTAGAGACCCCTACTCACCTTTTTGACGCCCCGTTGATGAGGGGTCGGAGACGACAAGATTTCTTGACGCCCCGTTGATGAGGGGTCGGAGACGACAAGATTTTGCCTTTGTTTACAATATTTTATGTATGCTTTGTTTTGAGATTTCAACTCAATTGTAAACTTGTAAAAATAAAATAAATTATTTCGATTGAACGCATATTGATTTTATCTATGATTATTACTTTACATTAAGCGTATATATATATAGTGATAGTATTAAATGTTCGCAAAACAAAAAATCTGAGTGAATATTTTAATATGTCTTGTATTTAGAGGAAATATAATACACGTTTTTATTATGCGTATAATACTCAACTACATATTTGGGTTTCGTTTACAAAGTAAAATGATTGTTTATGTTTCTAGACTCTTATTTTTAGCATAAATAATACATTTTAGATTTTTTACAGCTTTGTAGTTGTTAACATTATAGAACCTTTTATTTCGTTAATGATTGTAGTTCATATCGAGGACTTCAAAGTATTTCGTTGGCTGCATTTTAACTTTAACTTAATCTAGTCCTCATAAAACACTTCAATAATACTTCACTTATTTATGTTAATACAAAAAGTATATTATACATGTTCTCTAAAAATAATTTATTAATTGAGGTTATGAATTAATAGAAAGAAAACAGCATCAATGTAGTATTGGCATATCTACATTTTCATTTCCACCTTACTAGTGAATTTTATTACCCGTTTGCAAAGTGCGTATGTTTCCGCGTACTTTTGCATGTACTATGGTACTTAAGTAGTGTTACTATATTACTACTTTTTGAGGAAAAACATGTTTTCGCTACATTAAAATTACACTAATGTGTGTGAAATTCTTTACTGATTATGTAATGCCTTATCTCATTTTCCTTTTTGAGTTATTTTTAAAAAACGAACAATATTAAAGTACAATTTTGGTACCATACATTTTTGGCAATTTCGTACTGTAAAAATTTCATGAAATTCCTTATCTTTTCACCTCAAAGAAGAAGAAGTAGCATTTCATAATTTTATTTATAATATAATAACATAAAAACATGAATTATTAATGCTCTCATGTAATTTAACTATTGAACAATATAATCAAATACATATTGACACATATAAATACAGCAGAATTCGTTTTTGAAGAGTGCAGTAACATAAACGAATGTCTGCTTTATGGCAGCAGCAACATCAGCATAGTTCAAAACAGTTCAAAAAGCCAATCAGATGTGAATTCGCGTGGTGAATAACACGTACAGTGTACGTGAAGAAATCGAAAAAACGAAGTCACAAATCTTCGGAAACCCGAGAGAGTCAGCCATCTCGTTATCTCTGTCCACACCGGCGTTGGCGTAACTCTGCCGAGAGAGGCATTTCCAAAAATCTCTGTTCGTCGATTATTTTCTGTTTGCTCCACACGACACCTTTTTTGTTCACGCCAGAAATCGTACCTGTTCTGTACACCAAAACAGCAATTTATGCCTGGAAAGCACATAAATTTACCAACAAATTTATTATCGTTCGTCTATCGTCAGCCAAGGGTTCTGCCGACGCATTTTCTTTAGAATTTCTCGACGCTGGCGTCAAATACCACGAAAAACAACGAAAGTAACCAAAACAAAAGAGAAAACTTTATGTTCGTTAGTGTTACGGAATGATGCCCATACTTATAAAAGTTATTTTGGCGAGACTTAATATAATCATCTTAAATTATTATTAATGTTAATATAATGTTATTATTATTAATGTAATAATTAGTCAACAATGAGCTACTAAAAACATTTGAAACATTAGAACATTAATAATAAATAATAGAATCATGTCTAGCAACAGAATGCCGGCTGGACTTGGTAAAAAAAGTCATAATTTTGTATGTGTTCCAAGCCAAAAACAAACAGGTATTGGTGCGAAACGATTGGATTCTTACAAACCAAGAACACACAAGAAGAAGCGAATGGTCCGAATGTCAGCTTTGTGTACATCAGGTACACAACTTGTACACATATGCTGAGTAGTACAGAAAAAGTGTAAGGATGATTCTTCTCAGCGGGACTCTTCGTAAGAATTCAAAAATACCACTTTAACACATGTGCAAGACTTAAATTTATTAAAAGCTCAGTCGGTTTACTTAACAAACAAATCAAAATACTTTTAATACATATAAAATACATACTTAACCACATAGCAAACACAAAAAAATTTAGGTTCAAGAGTTGTATTACTCTAAAATAGCATGTAATATATAATAGCATATTACATAATGCTCGGCATTTGTTTATGTATCAGATAATTATTATGGGTATTGGATAAGAGAAAGTAAAAGCGACTATCTATTTATAAACTGTTTGCAGTAACGGTCTTTTACGCTGTTCTAATGGTTTAAATGCATGTTGATATACACTAGATAAGCGCCAATGTTCGGGATATCCATTCTGGGCAGCTCCTCTAGCATGACTGCTGAAGGGCGGCGCGAGAGTTTCAATGTCATAATTCTTCTTGATGTATGGATTTCGTGGCTGCGGAATCACAAGAACCCGAGTCGCATGACATCCACCCATGTTGCAACTATCTGAGCTGACAAAGTCGCCTGCAGCATTGGTTTTGGGTACCCCAGCACGAAAGGGTGTCTTTGAGTCCAAGCTGGTCTTAAACGGTGGTTCTCGACGTAAACAGCAGATTGGCTCCGGTGCGATCTTGTAACGTAGTTGAAAACCTTGTTGCCTCAAACAATCTGAATTCAAGCAACCGTATGCATTTTCATTTTTACTATTCAAATATTTCGCGCGCAAATATTTAGCTTCATGATGCTTATCCGAATTGATTGAGAACTGACGGAGTTTTGTTTGTGCGTCTCGCAAGCCACTGATTTTGCAGGCGCGGGAAGCGCCCAAGCCACCCGCTGGTGCTTGCTGTGACCACTGTATCGAGTGGCCATTACTTTCATCAAAATCACTCACATAGTCGAGCGTTTTGCGATTTATGGGACGTTCAGTGAAGTTTGTTTTGTTATCTCGTTGAAATCTACGTTGGTAAGTACTACCGAAGATGCCATCCGAATGACCTATATCGGTATTGATGACTTGATCCCGAGGTGTTCGAACAAAGTTAAACACAGCGGGACTAACGGAGCCATTCAAACCGTCAATAAGTCGCGTAGGTTGTGCTTCACCTTCGTCATTCGGTGTTTTGTCATCCCAACGAATTGCTAAGTCCATAGCTCCAATTTTTCCACAAGATAGTTTGGAGGAAAATGGACGATATGTGATATTGTTACTGATTCTGTTCGGAACAAAAATCGCGGTTTTTGGTCTACAAATGTTTATGTTATTGCGTTGAATCGGTCCCACATTATGAGTTCTGATAACCACACCACTTGCATTGGAAACCAAATTCTTGACCTGTCCTAAACATTCACTTCTAAGCTGTAATTTCTGACAAGCTGAGTCGCCCGCATAATCGGGTAGCGGTTGGTGATTGAGGTTCTCGTAATGCATACGTTTCGCCAGTTCAAAGTTGGCACACGCTGGTACAGTGGGTGATGAGCAACATATACTTTGCTTTCCGCTGCCGTCCCCACAACGGATTCCACTCACCTTGTTATTGAACGAAGAGCCCTTGGGTAGAAATGGTGGCGGTGTAATTGGTGTCACTGGAATATCGCCCTTTGTGGGTAGTACGAATGGGTATGCATCTGTTGGCTCTTGCAAAGATGTATATTCAGACATGGGAGGCATCTGACAATCGTGCTTATTTATACGAGTATGTAGATGGTCTAATGGTAGATTTGCATTATTGGGCTTATCCTGCTCAATACTTTGTTGGAGCAATAATTGCCTGGAAGGATGTTGGTGTTGGTAGGGTGTTAAGTCACCCGGAATATATTCTGACTATTAAAAATTTAAAAAAAGAACACCAAGACAAAAATTTTTCAGAACTTGAAAATTTTACAAAAATTTAAATTTATTTCTAAACTGAAAACGTCTTCCAAATAGAATAGGTAAAATGACTGAAAATGTGCTAGAGCAGGATCAAACAGGATCTGATGATAGGATTGGTTGCTTAAAGTATACAAAAAAAAAATAATTATCATTTTTAGATGAAAACTAAACAAAAGACAGCAATAACAAAAAGTGAATAATTTATATTTAATAGTATGTCATACCTTGTTTGCCTTTTTACATTTAAGTAGTCTACTTGTATCCTTTGCAAAGCGCAATACTGGTTGCGCTGTCTCACATTTCGTCGGGCAATGTGGAGTTTCTGCAATCGTTGGGTTGCTGAGGTTGGCAGTAGGGGGTTTGGTAACTTCGGTGAGACAGACTTGGTTTTGTGCAGTTTGTGAAAAATTTCGCCATTTGTGTTTATTTACCAAACATTCGTGATATTCTTCGGCGAACCGGCGCGTCAGTCGATCTGGTAGCATGTATGTTGTTCTAAAATTCCCCCAAGGATTCTTGTCACTAAAGCATTAAAATTCCCATTATATTTTGTGAAGTTACAAGGAAAGGTTTCAACATATGTATGTGCATGTTTCTTGTTCATACCGTTTTATACCTGGCAACAAGTGTCCATTGTCGTTGGCAATTGTTTTGGAGCAACTGTTCAGCTGCCGTGGTCGTGATGGATAGCAACGAGGGAGTTCCCAGTTGCTTAATCGTTTCGCTGTGTAAGCTTTTTCATACTGGAAGAAAGATACGATTACAAAAATTAGAAACTACAAAAAGTTTCCTTTCCTTTTACTGATACTTTAACAATAACACTTTCTGCACCTGTTTTAAACACGAGTAGCAAAGTTGGAGATACGCGAATTTATTTGTTTGTGAAATCAATTTAAATCCTTGGTAAAAATATTAATACCTAAAAAAAAAATGTACTAGGAATACATGCGTACAGCCCGAAAACAACCCTAATGTTCAGGCGTCGTATAATCAGATCGCCCCAGCAGCAATTACACGCTGTAATTTCATGATGACGACATCCGCATGTATAAAAAACTATTTACGCTAAACCGATCCATGAAGTATTTAATCTATTGTTTACTTTGGAAAACCAACTGCAGCTTTAGTACATATGAACAGTTAAATTAATAAAAGACTTAAATTCATCAGGAGCAGTTCGAGCAATCTTCCCCACTGTTATGCTTATTCTTAAATACAGTTCCAGGATAACCTATTCCACAGATAAGTAATCCTTCATACCATTTATCACTTTTGACACTCTGTTAGAATTCATACCGCATGTTGGATTACACAGTATCAGAATAGCTTCAATAAAGAGCTTAGCTGGACATCTGTTAACACAGATAAAGTAAACATAATCGAAAACTCTGATAAAGTTTTATATGGCTGCAATGTGTTTTCGCCAATAAGCAATGAGAAGCTGAGCTATGAGGTTTTCTAAGAAATGCAGCAAAAATTATAATCTGTTAAGCAATAATTGAAAAAGTTCCAACGCATAGCAGCCAAAGACGGAATTTCATAATACAGAATGTGCATATATAAGTATAACAATGATCTAATGCAAATAATATTCAAATTAGAATGTAATTTAATATTTCTGTCAGTATACCTCAGAAAGAGCAACAAAAATTTTTCATTTACACTTGCTGGCATAAAAAATTAGAAATTTTTCCTTTGATTAAGCAAGATTGAGTACACAGATTTTAAGTATTCAGACCATCCAACACCAACACCCACTGTTGCACATTCTCCCGTGTTTATTGCAGTCTAATTAAATTTACACGGGAATTAAACTAACACTCCAGAAATAAATTAATTGGAGAGCGCTTAATCGGTATTAAACAGCGACACGCGAGGTGTAAGTCGGGTTCATAGGATTGCTTGCTCAATGATTATTAGAAACGATATTTCAATTGAATTGAAAACCCGATTGATTTTGATTAGCGGCAACAAGATACAACAGATAGTATAATCAAAAGCTAACACATTTCAATGTGTGACTTGTCATCAGGTTAGTCGTTTTTCAATGTACCTAAATTGGTTCTAAACCCAATTATCAAGAAATGCAAGTGGATTTCTTAGCTACATGTACATCTGCAGCGTCTCCGTTCCGACTCCCTTTCATGGCGTTGATGTTTCTAGCGAATCTCGGGGGTGCGATTCATCACGTGTCGAGCATTGAATGGATTATGTAGTCAAACCCGTTTCCGTGTCTGTGCCTGCCTAAGCTCATCACTCCCCTTTGGCTGTGCAGTCTTTAAACACGTGTTGCCGCTGCGACGATGACAAAAGACAAGGAAGTTGTGGTGATGCTGGCAGTTCCGAAGAAGAAGTGATTTTTAGAGGGTTCTTTACATCCAATACTCGATTAGCGTAATTTCACAGTTCACAAAAGCTGCACAATGGCTTAATGGATAGATTTGAAACTTGTATACTTAAATATTATTATACTAGCATTCGATACTAAAATAGTTACGTTTGCTTGTAAAACAGATGTTAAAGTAGTTCGCAGGTGATCTTTGCAAACCATGAAAAAGTAGGAGGAGAAAAAATATTATTCACTGAACCAAATCTATTTCACTGTATTTGCACTTTATCAATGACCTTGACTATGGTCAACAGAAACTTTATTTGAATACCTGCCCCTTTTAATTAAATATAATATAAAAAGCACAAACTTCACGAACCTAATACATTGTTATTCAACATATGTATGTGTTATTAGACATGGACATAACATCGACTTCTTCAATGAAAGCTTGTAACTCTTGTAAATTCTTCTAATTCGTGTAAAAACTTAAAAGATTTGTTTTTTTTATGTCAATATTTGCTATCAAGATTAATCATGATTACATAGTTGAATCTTATTATATTCACAAAAACGAACACCCTCCAAAGATTTGGACCATTGTCAGAAGAGCGCGATTACTGTGCGACTCTTCTTGATGATGCTTAAAAAATAATAATAACTATTAGTACTTACAAACTATACTACTAGTACTTCCAAACTATTTTTCTATACATTTTAGGAATTTTTGGAGCAATCATAATTCAATTATAATATTTTCTAGCTTGAATTTAATTAAAGAGATTTCAATACAATATGCCGATAATTGCAAATAAAATATTTAAGGATTCCGTATCACTATTTTGTAATCTGTTTTGACTTTTAATTAGCATCGCAGTTATTCACGCTATTCAAACAGCTTAATGGAAAAAGCGACGAATTGGCAATGCGGTATTTGTGGAAATGTAACAATTTCTGATTTTTTCTTCATTAAACTTATTAAAAGTATTACATTAAGCCCACTAAAGGAATGTAAAATGTGGTTGCTATGTTCATTTTTGTCTATACTATAGATGGATGTCACAAAAAAATAAAGAACTGTGAGAAGAAGCAAGTGAATCACGTTCTACAACAACACTGTGCAAATATTATTATGCGATCTTGTTGTTTTCTAAAATTGTTTAAAAAAAAAACTATCTAAATTAAATCCTAGGCGCTTAAAAATATGTTTTAATATAAATTACGTATAACTTTTTCATTCAAGAAAATTTTTTTGCAAGAGTCGTAGAGGAATCTTCCGTGGGGCTTCAAGTTCATACAGTAAATGTAGAGCGGAATATACAAAACTTATCTTGTCGGTGATTTTCTTCGATCTTCCGGACAATTCGCCGAAGAGACTTCCGCCATCGGAATTTTTTTTGCATGGTACATGAGTTTAATTGTACGAAAATTTACTTTATGTATTAAATTTCATCAATCCATTGACGTTCTTGCAGCATTCATTGACTTTTTCGCTATCGTTAACGATTCTTTGTATTTTCAAAAATTATCAACGTTGACGTACATAGTGAATATAAATTGGCTATATTATTGACCATGCAAACGAAAGTTTTCATTTTTATTTTACAAGTATAAGGTATAAACCTTATTCATCAACTCGTATTTAAAATTTACAAAAAATAAATGTAATATATTATAAAGCTCAACAAATACCTGATTTGCACTAAAATGATACGCCATTATTCTGTTGGTTTCTTGTAAATACTAGAAATTTGAAGGACTTTTAAATGGGTTTGGAAACAAGCGATACGCCACCAAGAAAACTTAAAATAATGTATTATTTCCGATGCATTCCAAAAAATTAAATGCCATTTTTATTTGACTTTTCTAAGCTACTTGTAAATGAAAACAAACTTTAAAATTGAAAACTAGCAAGTATAACTGAATCCACACTTGAATGCACATTTTATTTTATTTAATGTTTGAGTTATTATTTTATAGTTCTACACTGAAACTGCTTTATATTCACACTGCAAGTCTTCTAAGTTGAAGTTTCCTCTTCCTCTCCTCTTTTATCGATAGTCTTATGTCCTAAAGAACACGAAAAGCTGGAAAATTTGACCCGAATGAGTTTAATTATTTTTAAGGTATTTGAAATTCCTAGTATTAATTTTTCGAAGCAAAACTGATTAATTTTTTAATCCTGCCATTAGGAAAGGAAATCTCGATAGTTTATATATATACATTTATTTATCTATTTTAAGGTCAATTACACATAAGTCTTAATTTCACAGCATTTTCGTAATAATCCATTCACGAATCTTTGATGAATAAATTTAAATACTATTGTAAAATTTACTTCTCCTAGTAATCATATTAAAGACCATATGATTGAAAGAAAGATTTATCAATAATTTTGTGATTTCGCCATTCTGCGATTACTTGTTTCGGCAGGTGAAACAAAGCGCATGACAGGCAATACGAAAAAACGTCTAGTGGCATAGAGCCTCAGCTGCTACTTGGATACCTTGTTAATAAAGCAAATAAAAAAGGCATAGCAACATATGCGTCGTGAACTCGAAGCCGAAAGCAAATTCATTGGCAGAAGTTTGTTATTTTATCACTTTATTTTTTTTTCGAATATATTTCATATTTCACTAAGTGCTTGGGACACATTTATATAAATGCATAGATGATAATTAAAAAAGATCACAATCGAACTTGTGTTCCTATGTTAAAGGAAATAAATAAATATTCGTAGAAAAAATAAAAACTAAAATTCTTAAATACTTTTGTTTGTGTTATACGATTTCGTAGAGTAGGTATACCGTTATAGCCTAAACATATTGGAGCTGTGACTGCGACTGTGAAACTGGAATACATGTAAACCTTATGGGGTGGAACGACGCCCGGCGTCGAAAGAGGTACGACTGCGTTTGTATTTTTCTCTCAAACAATGATGCCTGCTTTAGGTTTCAAAATCTTACTTGTTCTACAAAACTGAAACAAAACAAAACATATGACTTTGATATTTTTACTTTTGGCACTGAATTGATACGTTTTGAAATTTATTTCAAAACAATTATGAGCTAATAGCTGAAGTAGCTAAATATGATTGCCTGTATTATTTGCAATCTGCAAATTATGAAAACGTGCTTGGAGAAGGATAGGTTGATTAACAAATTTATAGGGTGATTCTCGTTGTAAGCTTTACACGAAATAGTAAAGCGAAATTGTAAAGCGTCTTGTAAAAACTATTTGCAGTGCTATTCTCGCAGTAAAGTGACAACGTGAAAGCTTAGCATTATGGAACATAATGGAACAGCTGTTATCACAGCGATTCACATGTGCGTTTTCTACAAGTAAATTGCGAAATCAAGTATAATTGGGATTTTTTCCATTTTTTATTAATAATTTGTTTATAAGCAACTATAGTATTATGTTCTTATTTATAAAAAGCGTTTATTTGATAATTTTCATTCATTTTATCTAATAAAATTTCGTTGTCAAGACCTATTTCGCACTTTACAAAATTGTAAAGAAAAAAGCTTTTATTTTACAGCAAGAATAGCAATATAGACAGTTTGTAAAAAACCAGAGTTGTAAAGCAAAATTTTACTACGAGAATAGACCTATTAACTAAACTGAGGAATGATTGGATTTTGTTGCGCTTTAATGTATGCTGTAAATCGTGATGATTGGGCAACAGCGCATTTGCCTATTGATCAAGACTTGTATTAACAATTCTGCGGTTGCCCAATTATCACTATTTACATTTAATTAAACTAACATGCTCGAATTTTATATAGTAATAACAATAACAATAGAAACAATGTTATTCTCAACCGTACTAAAAAAGTGACAGTTCGACGATGTCACGTCACTGCTCCATTTTGTGCCAACTGTGCTAATGAGAGAAACACAGTCGCAGCCACAGCTCCAATGTGTTCAAGCGCTTACAATATATTATTTTCTTTCTAGGTAATACTAATTAAACTACTTTTAATTGGAGCTAAGCAATTTTAAGGATACAAAGTACTTTACATGCATCTATAAAACATTGTTACATGGCTGTTCCTAAAGCACGGCTTTCTAAGGAGTCTCCAGCACATGATTGAGGTAAGCTATGTAACAGATGGCCAATTTGAGGATCTCAATTTTGGATAGCTTCTTGTCGGGTGGCAAAGTGGGCAACAATTTCCGCAGCTCTGCGAAGGACACGTTGAAAGCCTCTACACGAATGCGCTCGCGGGTTGCGTGCGCGGTGCGGTACTTTAGAGTCGCACGTCGACGCCGGCGTCGCTCCTCACGCGAAAGGCCCACGAGTTCAGCAGGATCCAGATGAGTGACAGGCGTAGTGTGCCGTCTGGGCGCAGGTTTGGGCGGAGGTGGAGTGTTCTGCAAGGACGTTTCGCATGCCATGCTGGCTTCAAAGCTTTTCGCTACATGCGAACAATAGTCCTGGTTTGCGTCGTTATTCAAGTCCTGAAGATATAAACGGCCCAGCGAGATGCTCGGCGACGGCGACAGGTGAGCCATGTCATGAACCATTGTGCCTACAATTCGGTTACAGTTGCAGATACTCTAGAATCAAAACAAAGATAGAATGGAAAGAAGCAGGTTTTTAGTGTTCAAATTCCAAGTGAAAATGCGACAAAGGATTGTAAACGCCGCTCGGTAAACACCCCTTTAATTTGTGGTTACAGCAGCCACTCGAGTGGGAAAGATGCGACGTGCGTTCATTCGGCACCCTTTCAAGGCTCTACATAAACTCATGCCAACTATAACAATGCATTATTTATGACTTTCAGGCTTTTATTTGGGCACACAGCGCATTATTTCAGCTGCTTCGCTTTAGTGTGATTAATTTTTGTATAAATATTTACAATGCTACGGACAGCTAAGTTTTTGTTTTGTTCCTAATGTTATGTTTATTATGATAGAAACATATTTTCACTTCGTTCTGTCCGCATTTTTTATAACACTTTTTAATATAATAAAGTTACACTGATTCCTGTGAAGTAATAAAATTTTCTAGTCACGTTTTCTAATTTGTAATAAAAATTATATTGAATCGCTGCTTTTATATGGAATTCACTTATCTCATATGTAATCGCGTGATATACAGAAACTTGAACCGTTCTTTTGATTTCTGTTAATATTACTTTTTTTTTCTTTATGACAGTTCTTGGATATTCGACCGCTTTTGCAATAGAGAACTCGGGTTAAGAACGGAAGATGCGCACAATAATATTTTACAAAACGTTAGAGCTTTTTAAAGACTCAACTTAGAAACAATCCAAATTAATTGTTTACTATATTCACTGAATCTTTCAACATAATTAATAAAAATTATGTAATCTTAAGAATTCGGAGAAAAGAAAAGAATTAAAATTAAAGATTTTTTGTAACTCTGTCATTTCCCGATGCAATAAAAGATCAATTAATTAAAGAATTTCAATTTTAAACAACTTACCATTAATTTGATCAATAATATACATATGGAATTTTCACTTTAGAGTGTGTTATTATCAATATTGTAAAATTTGTAATTACTTAAAATTATTTGTGGACATCTTATTAAACAGAAAACTTATTCGTAATATTATTTTAAAATTTATTGCTTAATCGTGTATTCTTATAAAATATATTTTCGTTCACTTTTATTTATCGTTGTTTGCTTTGGGTCTGTTCACTGTTTTTGGTAGAACTTCTGATATAAACTAAGAGACGGAAAATATTCACAGCATCATTTCATCGCAAAAGGAAACCGAAATCGAAACCAGCATCAGTTTGCGTTTTCAACCCTTGAATACAAAATCATGATGCCGTAAGGTCCAATGAGCTTCCAATAAAACTACCCTTGAAAATTTTACTATGTTTAAAAAACAAAATGGAAGCTTGGCACCGCCCACTATGCGCTTAAGCATGATATAAAGATTATAATACATAGAGTTCGCATGAAGAGCAAATTTTTGTACCACATTTTCGATTGTCTGGGTCGTACTACTACCAAGGAGTATATATTCATAAAGAGATTGCATGAAACATTTTTTTCTAGCAACATTTAAAATTTCATGCTAAAATATAAGAACCGCAGAGCGTCGGGCTTCGCAGAGCAGAGAAATCACCAAAGCAGAGACCCGAAGCAAGGAGTATATATTCATAAAGAGATTGCATGAAACATTTTTTTCCAGCAACACGATGTTGCTGTGCGGAAAGATTAGGCCTACTGCGCTGTCACCAGCAAGCTGAGCAAAGCAGAGCAAAGAAACCAGCAAAGCAGAGACCCGAAAATTGCACCCGAAGTGTTTTTTGCTTTTTTTCTGAAGTTTTATGGTCCCTAACGCGGTGTTGTTGTCGTGAACAACAGAATCATCGTCGCAATGATTGATTTGTTGATTTCGGGGGATGAGAGGCAACGGAGCAATTCGACCTTTTCTTGTGTTTTTACAATAACAAATTATGAGCAGTAGTCATTGTTTTGCTTTCAATTTTGGTATTTGAATGAAATTTGCATTTTTGTGATTTTGCATATGCTGTGGATGTTGGGTTGTGAATAAGAGTAGTCTTCGCTTATAAATTATGACATTTTATTTGTAAAACTTCTTATTTGCTGGATATTGCTTAGCATAATAAACGTAATACAAAATTAGGTAAAATAATTTAAAAATTTTCTTTTTACTTACAATCTCATTGGTTAACAAATTAAAATTTCTCATCAATACCTAACGTTAAACAATACCTACGATCTTCCTTAATTCATTTATTTATTTGTAATTTTATAGATTAAAAGTACAGTCGAACTTCTCTATAGTGAACTTCTATACAATGAAGCACTCCCTATTATGAATTTTTTTCAAGTACACTGCTTTTTCGTTCAATTTCTGGTCTTGTTTGATCTCTGTATAATGAATTTCTATACAGTGAATATTTCTATACAATGAACAAGTTTTACAGTTGCAATCTCAAATTTCATACGTTTTTGTCTCCTTATAATGAATTTTTGCAAATAATTTTCCATTGGCTATATTAGTAACACTGTATTCCGATGGAAAAGTAAACTTTATATGGGCATCCCCGAAATTTGAAAATGACAACAGAAAAAGATAAAAAATTACTATCACTAACAATTGAGTTACTTGCATTAAGCAACGAGCATATATTATGAAGAGATTACAAAGGCGAATTCATGGCGAAAATAGTTTATATTTTTTTAAATTTTTTATATAATATATGCGCGTTGCAAACAGTGTGAAAATGTCGCAGCGAAATAGTCTCTCTATTGAAAAAAAATTGTTGATTATTAATAAAGTTGAAGAAGGTGGAGCAAAAAATAAAGATGTTGTTAAACAATTTGGAATTCTGCCTACCACTTTTGTGGAGATGAAAAATGATGTACCTAATAAAGTTTTCGAGTCTCTTAATTTATTAGAAGCTTTCGTTGAAGAACAAAAATGGAAAAGTGTAATCCAAACTGAAATTACTGATTACTTAAAATAAAAATTTAAAAAAGTATTATGTTTTCTATATAATGAAATTTCTATATAATGAAGTAATTTTGTGGTCCCTTCGACTTCACTATAGGGAAGTTCGACTGTATAACTAAGCAAAATTAAAACAGCATTGTTTTGTCTCGATAATATCAATCATGATATAAAATCGATCACGCATATCATATGCAAAACGATTGCTGCAAGTAAGGCCAAATCCTCGTACGCACACAACCACTCAGAATAAATTCGCACATACATAAACCTAATTGCTTATAAAACGTAACAGATTAATTTTCGTCCGCATATCAATTGTTTCTACATGCTACAATAGTAATAAATCTACAGCATCTAATATATAAAAGAAACCCATTCATCTCAAAAGCCAATGAGACATACTCTTTCCAACCTCTCAAAGGTAGCATGCACAAAATCAGAAATCTAAAATTTCTACAAAAATATAACTTGAAAAGGAATCTGAGGAGACAGACGACTACTAATGATTTGTTATTGTAAAGGGACAGAAAGAAGAGAAGTTCCCTCATTGCCTCTTAAACCCCGCTGAAATCCACAAATCGATCATTGCCATGCTGATTTCGTCAGTTGTTCAAGACAACAACAACGCGTTAGGGATCATAAAACTGCAGAAAAAAACACTTCGGTTGTAATATTCGGGTCTGAAATTTGCTCTGCTTTGCTCAGCTTGCTGCTGACAGCGCAGTAGGCCTAATCGTTGCGCACAACTTTTACAATGTTGCCGGCAACAAATGTTTCATGCAATCTCTTTATGAATATATACTCCTTGCCGAAAATTGCACCCGAAGTGTTTTTTTGCTTTTTTTTCTGAAGTTTTATGGTCCCTAACGCGGTGTTGTTGTCGCGAACAACAGAATCATCGTCGCAATGATCGATTTGTTGATTTCGGGGGATGAGAGGCAACGGGGCAATTCGACCTTTTCTTGTTTTTTTACAATAGCAAATTATGAGCAGTAGTCATTGTTTTGTTTTCAATTTTAGTATTTGAATGAAATTTGCATTTTTGTGATTTTGCATATGCTGTGGATGTTGGGTTGTGAATAAGAGTAGTCTTCGCTTATAAATTAAGACATTTTATTTGTAATCCTTCTTATTTGCTGGATATTGCTTAGCATATTAAACGTAATACAAAATTGAGTAAAATAATTTAAAAATTTTCTTGTTACTTACAATCTCATTGGTTAACAAATTAAAATTTCTCATCAATACCTAACGTTAAACAATACCTGCGATCCTCATTAATTCATTTATTTATTTGTAATTTTATAGATTAAAAGTATAACTAAGCAAAATTAAAACAGCATTGTTTTGTCTCGATAATATCAATCATGATATAAAATCGATCACGCATATCATATGCAAAACGATTGCTGCAAGTAAGGCCAAATCCTCGTACGCACACAACCACTCAGAATAAATTCGCACATACATAAACCTAATTGCTTATAAAACGTAACAGATTAATTTTCGTCCGCATATCAATTGTTTCTACATGCTACAATAGTTATAAATCTACAGCATCTAATATATAAAAGAAACCCATTCATCTCAAAAGCCAATGAGACATACTCTTTCCAACCTCTCAAAGGTAGCATGCACAAAATCAGAAATCTAAAATTTCTACAAAAATATAACTTGAAAAGGAATCTGAGCACGCATATGAGTACTAATGATTTGTTATTGTAAAGGGACAGAAAGAAGAGAAGTTCCCTCATTGCCTCTTGTACCCCGCTGAAATCCACAAATCTTTCATTGCCATGCTGATTTCGCCAGTTGTTCAAGACAACAACAACGCGTTAGAGATCATAAAACTACAGAAAAAAACACTTCGGTTGTAATATTCGGGTCTGAAATTTGCTCTGCTTTGCTCAGCTTGCTGCTGACAGCGCAGTAGGCCTAATCGTTGCGCACAACTTTTACAATGTTGCCGGCAACAAATGTTTCATGCAATCTCTTTATGAATATATACTCCTTGCGATGCTTTTGTCACTTGTGTCGGACAACAACAACTCGCCAAGAATCATAAAACCACACAAAAAACTTCTGTATATGCAAAAAACTTCGGGTGCAATCTTCGGGCAAGGAGTATATATTCATAAAGAGATTGCATGAAACATTTGTTGCCGGCAACATTGTAAAAGTTGTGCGCAACGATTATGCCTACTGCGCTGTCAGCAGCAAGCTGAGCAAAGCAGAGCAAATTTCAGACCCGAATATTACAACCGAAGTGTTTTTTTCTGCAGTTTTATGATCCCTAACGCGTTGTTGTTGTCTTGAACAACTGACGAAATCAGCATGGCAATGATCGATTTGTGGATTTCAGCGGGGTTTAAGAGGCAATGAGGGAACTTCTCTTCTTTCTGTCCCTTTACAATAACAAATCATTAGTAGTCGTCTGTCTCCTCAGATTCCTTTTCAAGTTATATTTTTGTAGAAATTTTAGATTTCTGATTTTGTGCATGCTACCTTTGAGAGGTTGGAAAGAGTATGTCTCATTGGCTTTTGAGATGAATGGGTTTCTTTTATATATTAGATGCTGTAGATTTATTACTATTGTAGCATGTAGAAACAATTGATATGCGGACGAAAATTAATCTGTTACGTTTTATAAGCAATTAGGTTTATGTATGTGCGAATTTATTCTGAGTGGTTGTGTGCGTACGAGGATTTGGCCTTACTTGCAGCAATCGTTTTGCATATGATATGCGTGATCGATTTTATATCATGATTGATATTATCGAGACAAAACAATGCTGTTTTAATTTTGCTTAGTTATACAGTCGAACTTCCCTATAGTGAAGTCGAAGGGACCACAAAATTACTTCATTATATAGAAATTTCATTATATAGAAAACATAATACTTTTTTAAATTTTTATTTTAAGTAATCAGTAATTTCAGTTTGGATTACACTTTTCCATTTTTGTTCTTCAACGAAAGCTTCTAATAAATTAAGAGACTCGAAAACTTTATTAGGTACATCATTTTTCATCTCCACAAAAGTGGTAGGCAGAATTCCAAATTGTTTAACAACATCTTTATTTTTTGCTCCACCTTCTTCAACTTTATTAATAATCAACAATTTTTTTTCAATAGAGAGACTATTTCGCTGCGACATTTTCACACTGTTTGCAACGCGCATATATTATATAAAAAATTTAAAAAAATATAAACTATTTTCGCCATGAATTCGCCTTTGTAATCTCTTCATAATATATGCTCGTTGCTTAATGCAAGTAACTCAATTGTTAGTGATAGTAATTTTTTATCTTTTTCTGTTGTCATTTTCAAATTTCGGGGATGCCCATATAAAGTTTACTTTTCCATCGGAATACAGTGTTACTAATATAGCCAATGGAAAATTATTTGCAAAAATTCATTATAAGGAGGCAAAAACGTATGAAATTTGAGATTGCAACTGTAAAACTTGTTCATTGTATAGAAATATTCACTGTATAGAAATTCATTATACAGAGATCAAACAAGACCAGAAATTGAACGAAAAAGCAGTGTACTTGAAAAAAATTCATAATAGGGAGTGCTTCATTGTATAGAAGTTCACTATAGAGAAGTTCGACTGTACTTTTAATCTATAAAATTACAAATAAATAAATGAATTAAGGAAGATCGTAGGTATTGTTTAACGTTAGGTATTGATGAGAAATTTTAATTTGTTAACCAATGAGATTGTAAGTAAAAAGAAAATTTTTAAATTATTTTACCTAATTTTGTATTACGTTTATTATGCTAAGCAATATCCAGCAAATAAGAAGTTTTACAAATAAAATGTCATAATTTATAAGCGAAGACTACTCTTATTCACAACCCAACATCCACAGCATATGCAAAATCACAAAAATGCAAATTTCATTCAAATACCAAAATTGAAAGCAAAACAATGACTACTGCTCATAATTTGTTATTGTAAAAACACAAGAAAAGGTCGAATTGCTCCGTTGCCTCTCATCCCCCGAAATCAACAAATCAATCATTGCGACGATGATTCTGTTGTTCACGACAACAACACCGCGTTAGGGACCATAAAACTTCAGAAAAAAAGCAAAAAACACTTCGGGTGCAATTTTCGGGTCTCTGCTTTGCTGGTTTCTTTGCTCTGCTTTGCTCAGCTTGCTGGTGACAGCGCAGTAGGCCTAATCTTTCCGCACAGCAACATCGTGTTGCTGGAAAAAAATGTTTCATGCAATCTCTTTATGAATATATACTCCTTGTTTTCGGGTCTCTGCTTTGCTGGTTTCTCTGCTCCGCTTTGCTCAGCTTGCTGGTGACAGCGCAGTAGGCCTAACCTTTCCGCACAGAAACATCGTGTTGCTGGAAAAAAATGTTTCATGCAATCTCTTTATGAATATATACTCCTTGAGCATCGTCGCAATGATCGATTTCTCTGCTCTGCGAAGCCCGGCGCTCTGCGGGTTCTTACAATTTAGTATGAAAAAGTGATGTTGCCGGCAACAAATGTTTCATGCAATCTCTTTATGAATATATGCTCTTTGCTACTACGACCAAAGAGTATTAATAGGTAAAGAGATTTCACGAGGGCGATGTTGCTAACAACATTTAATTATCATGAACAGAGTTAAGCTCGCATACCAAAAATAAGTTCGATAGCTCCGTCGTCCGCTTTGGCAGCGGTCGCATCAAACCGTTTCCCTAAGCAAATCAATAAACGAAGGTACAAAGCACCGAGTGTTGTTGTTGCTTTTCCTACGCATTTTTTATATTTTATGATCGTCGTCAGGCTTTCATGGCGACCAGGCAAGTGGTCTTCTTCTTCTTCTTTTTTTTTTGTTCTTTCACAAAAACAAATCATGAGCAAATGTCCGTCCACTCAGTTTCGGTTTCAATTTAGTTATTTGAATGAAATTATACATTTTGTGATTTTTTCCAAGCATCCAGGGCATATGATGTGTGAAGTAAAACACACCTATTAATACTCTTTGCTACGACCCAGTATCTAAGCATTGTTTATAAGCATGTGTAGCTAAGCACTAAAAGAGTCCAAGAGCACAGTTTTGTCGCTGAAGTTCGTCATAGAAATAATGAGACGATCATGGAAAGAGGTGGAAAGTGGAAGAGGCGAAGAGCTCTGATCGCATAGTTGTTAGTGGGAATATTTCCGAGGGTTTCTGGATTTTGTGTCCACTTTTATTGCATCTGTTTTGTTTTTGTGCAATTCTCGGAGGTTACCCATAAGGAGAGTTGTTAGACTTTATGCAAATTGTGGATTGTGAAGACAGAAATCAGGGTGGTGAGAGGAAAGGAGGGATTTTTTGTCATTCTCTGTTACGTTTTTTTTTTGTATAATTACAATAGTGTTTTTTTTGTTGCGTTATTTTTGTTTTGTTTTTTGTTCTATGAGTTCATGCTTACAGGAGTTTATTGATTGATCGATGCAATAGAAAATAACATTTCATTCGCGTTGATAGTTTTCAATAATAAGGTCGAAAATTGTTATAAATTAATTCAATTGAAAAATTAAGTTTTACATGTTTACAAAACGTAATAACTGCTGGTGAAAACAGTTATACTACTAAACAAGTTTAATAGACATTAAATTCAATATATAAATAATATTTAATAAAGAAATAGTAATATTGTGCATATTTCACAATATGAGTGATTCCAGAGGAAGTGGAGTGTCATGCATCTTGTGCAAAAATTCGAAGAGATCTCCTCCCAATTTAAGATTATTTGCTTGCCCCGGTGAAGAAAAAAATTAGGTCCTAAGCCGTCTTTGGAGTGAAGCTTGTAATTGTGAACTCTATCGTTTTTATGTTTGTTCAGAACATTTCTATCCTGAAGAGTTAGGCAAAAAGTACCTTAAAAGAGATGCAGTCCCATGCAGAAATATTAATTTTAGTAATGAACTTTCCAATCTCACTTTTGAGGATTTAAGATCTCCCGCAAGAAAGATGACGAGACTAGAGTCATACGACGAGACAGATGGGTGTTCAAAATGCGATAAAATGATCCGCAAATGTATATTTTATGAAAAACAAATTAAGATTTTAAAGAAAAAGTGTGGTTAGGTAAGCAAAAAAGCAAAGCCGTTTAGCACGCTTTATTATAATAAAAAAAAGAACTCATAAGCGTTTACTAACCCAAGTCGATAAAAAAAGGACAAAATTCACGATTCAATTCAAAAACTGGATATTTCTTCACATGCGAAAACACTTTGCCAAATGATAACATCCAAGAAAAAAAAATCGAATTACAGTAATGAGGAAAAAGAGCTTGCGCAGAACAATATGTATATAAATTTTTGCGAGATGGCCTTAATTTAAAGCTCCCTCACATAAGCACATTATATAAATGGGCTCCTATAAAGGGCTTGCAACCAGGCTTTTACAATAGCGCATATCAGCTTATAAAAACCAAATGCACTAACTAAGAATAACGACAGCGGTCAGTAGTGTTGGTTTTGGATGAAGTTGCAATAAGAAAAGAGCTCACATATAATGAGAAATGTGATATAATCGATGGCCTTTTTGATATGGGCATAGAAAGAAAGCCCTTAATAGGCAAACAAGTTGGTGTCTTCATGGTTAAGGGCTTGATAGACAACTGGAAGTGTATAATTAATTATTTCGTTTCGGAAAATAGCATAAGTGGCATCAATTTGAAAGAATTAATAAAAACAAACACAAAAATATGCACAGAGATGGGATTGCTAGTTCACGCTATAGTTTGCGACAGGGTCCCAATAATCGCAAATGTTACGCACAACTTGGAGTCGCAGAAATCAAACCATATTTTGAGTTTAATGGACGTTATATTTTTTGCATTTATGATTTTTTCATTTAATTAAGTCATTAAGGAACACATTGATGAGCTCGGACATAATAACTCCGCATGGTAGGGTTGCCTTTCATGTTTATAGAGAAGTCTTTGAATTGGAGCAGACAAATGTGGTAAAAATGTGTCCCAAGATCACAGCAGTTCATATAGATCCAAACTCATTTGCGAAAAGGAGAGTGAAATATGCAACTCAAATTTTTAGTCGAACAGCAGCAGCAGCCATAGAAACTTTATGTGAAACCACAAGATTTGAAAATGTTCCTATCGAAATTGCGAGGTCCACAGCCAAATTTACAAAAAAAAAATAAATGTGTGCTTCGATTGCATGAATTCTGGTTCTCTTTACGACAAAAATGTGTATCGGTCTGGTGTTAAAGTCGATAACATTGCTTACAACTTTATTTAGGATTTTATTACATAAAACATAAACATAAAACTGTCCTCTTGGACTCTTTTAGTGCATAGCTACACATGTTTATATACAATGTTTAGATACTACAATGTTTAGGAGTATACATTCATAAAGAGATTGCATAAAACATTTGTTGCCGGCAACATCACTTTTTCATGCTAAAATATAAGAACCGTCAGAACGCCGGGCTTCGCAGAGCAGAGGAATCACCAAAGCAGAGACCCGAAGATTGCACCCGAAGTTTTTTGCATATACAGAAGTTTTTTGTGTGGTTTTATCAAGTGACGAAAGCATCGTCGCAATGATCGATTTGTGGATTTCAGCGGGTGATGGGAAGCACGGAGGCAATTAGTTTTGTTCTTCTAAATTCGCAATATTCCTCCCACCGAAATTTTTCGATTTATGACCTCTGAAATAATATTTTTTGTTGTAATTTTTGCTTCGATGGTTGACAATGCCTGTGATTTTGCATATCAGAGGAGGAAGAGAAGCTGCTGTTTCTGTTTATGATTTTTGTGCTTCGATCATTTGGCGAATTTTTACATTTTCAGCTTCTGAGCATTTCTATTCAATTTGCTTTTTATTTATTTATATTTTTCACATTTTATTCAAAATAACATTTCTATTTTTATATATGTATATAAGAAATATACTCCTTGACTATTGGAAATTTTAGATTTTCTTATTTTCTGCACGCTACGAATGAGTATATACTTCGCGATAAGAATCGATTGCATTTTTCTTCTTATTATTTTCTTCTTTTGCTTAAGTTTAAAATAACAAAATTTTTATCTTTTCAAATAATTTATTAACAATAATTTATCATGATTACAGGCATTAAGTTCAGTACAAACAAGTTGGTATATAATATTATGAGATATGAAACTATATACAGTAATAAAATGAATTAGTTCTTTTTATTTCTTCAGCTACTAGTTTCTCTTTAAACCACTTAGTATTTTTGCGTTTTAAAACAGTAATTAAATGATCTAGAATTATTTGCTTATGTTTCCAACAAATATCGTTTTTAATTAAACAATCTGGTGAAGAATCTTTTGTGTTTTTACATGCTTCTATGATACTTTGCCTAAGGTTTCCCTTATTTCGTAAGGTTTCTGATTCCGCCCTTAACCCGTAACCCACAAAAAATCAGAAAAGGGAAAATTCCTTCCAAAAAGCAAAACTGAAAACAAATCTCAGGAGACGGACATTGACTGTTCACGATTTGTTATTGTAAAATAGCAAGAACAAAACTAATCGCCTCCGTGCTTCCCATCACGCGATCGAATCCACAAATCGATCATTGCGACGATGCTTTCGTCACTTGTTTCAGACAACAACAACTCGCCAGGAATCATAAAACCAAGCAAAAACTACTGTAAATGCAAAAAACTTCGGGTGCAATCTTCGGGTCTCTGCTTTGGTGATTTCTCTGCTCTGCGAAGCCCGGCGCTCTGACGGTTCTTATATTTTAGCATGAAAATGTGATGTTGCCGGCAACAAATGTTTCATGCAATCTCTTTATGAATATATACTCCTTGCGTATTCTATCATTCTTGGCTTAACTGTGTTTATAACAATTAAATGTTGATAGAAACATTGCTCTTGTGAAATCTCTTGACTTATTAATACTCTTTGTCCATGTGCAAGGAGTATATATTCATAAAGAGATTGCATGAAACATTTTTTTCCAGCAACACGATGTTGCTGTGCGGAAAGATTAGGCCTACTGCGCTGTCACCAGCAAGCTGAGCAAAGCAGAGCAAAGAAACCAGCAAAGCAGAGACCCGAAAATTGCACCCGAAGTGTTTTTTGCTTTTTTTCTGAAGTTTTATGGTCCCTAACGCGGTGTTGTTGTCGTGAACAACAGAATCATCGTCGCAATGATTGATTTGTTGATTTCGGGGGATGAGAGGCAACGGAGCAATTCGACCTTTTCTTGTGTTTTTACAATAACAAATTATGAGCAGTAGTCATTGTTTTGCTTTCAATTTTGGTATTTGAATGAAATTTGCATTTTTGTGATTTTGCATATGCTGTGGATGTTGGGTTGTGAATAAGAGTAGTCTTCGCTTATAAATTATGACATTTTATTTGTAAAACTTCTTATTTGCTGGATATTGCTTAGCATAATAAACGTAATACAAAATTAGGTAAAATAATTTAAAAATTTTCTTTTTACTTACAATCTCATTGGTTAACAAATTAAAATTTCTCATCAATACCTAACGTTAAACAATACCTACGATCTTCCTTAATTCATTTATTTATTTGTAATTTTATAGATTAAAAGTACAGTCGAACTTCTCTATAGTGAACTTCTATACAATGAAGCACTCCCTATTATGAATTTTTTTCAAGTACACTGCTTTTTCGTTCAATTTCTGGTCTTGTTTGATCTCTGTATAATGAATTTCTATACAGTGAATATTTCTATACAATGAACAAGTTTTACAGTTGCAATCTCAAATTTCATACGTTTTTGTCTCCTTATAATGAATTTTTGCAAATAATTTTCCATTGGCTATATTAGTAACACTGTATTCCGATGGAAAAGTAAACTTTATATGGGCATCCCCGAAATTTGAAAATGACAACAGAAAAAGATAAAAAATTACTATCACTAACAATTGAGTTACTTGCATTAAGCAACGAGCATATATTATGAAGAGATTACAAAGGCGAATTCATGGCGAAAATAGTTTATATTTTTTTAAATTTTTTATATAATATATGCGCGTTGCAAACAGTGTGAAAATGTCGCAGCGAAATAGTCTCTCTATTGAAAAAAAATTGTTGATTATTAATAAAGTTGAAGAAGGTGGAGCAAAAAATAAAGATGTTGTTAAACAATTTGGAATTCTGCCTACCACTTTTGTGGAGATGAAAAATGATGTACCTAATAAAGTTTTCGAGTCTCTTAATTTATTAGAAGCTTTCGTTGAAGAACAAAAATGGAAAAGTGTAATCCAAACTGAAATTACTGATTACTTAAAATAAAAATTTAAAAAAGTATTATGTTTTCTATATAATGAAATTTCTATATAATGAAGTAATTTTGTGGTCCCTTCGACTTCACTATAGGGAAGTTCGACTGTATAACTAAGCAAAATTAAAACAGCATTGTTTTGTCTCGATAATATCAATCATGATATAAAATCGATCACGCATATCATATGCAAAACGATTGCTGCAAGTAAGGCCAAATCCTCGTACGCACACAACCACTCAGAATAAATTCGCACATACATAAACCTAATTGCTTATAAAACGTAACAGATTAATTTTCGTCCGCATATCAATTGTTTCTACATGCTACAATAGTAATAAATCTACAGCATCTAATATATAAAAGAAACCCATTCATCTCAAAAGCCAATGAGACATACTCTTTCCAACCTCTCAAAGGTAGCATGCACAAAATCAGAAATCTAAAATTTCTACAAAAATATAACTTGAAAAGGAATCTGAGGAGACAGACGACTACTAATGATTTGTTATTGTAAAGGGACAGAAAGAAGAGAAGTTCCCTCATTGCCTCTTAAACCCCGCTGAAATCCACAAATCGATCATTGCCATGCTGATTTCGTCAGTTGTTCAAGACAACAACAACGCGTTAGGGATCATAAAACTGCAGAAAAAAACACTTCGGTTGTAATATTCGGGTCTGAAATTTGCTCTGCTTTGCTCAGCTTGCTGCTGACAGCGCAGTAGGCCTAATCGTTGCGCACAACTTTTACAATGTTGCCGGCAACAAATGTTTCATGCAATCTCTTTATGAATATATACTCCTTGCCATGTGCTCCGATTCGTTTTCAATTTATATTTTTGTAAGAAATTTTAGATCTTGTGATTTTGCGTATGCTGTGGATGTTATGTTGTCAAGAAGTACTTAGTGCAATGCAGTGGATGAATGGTACTGCTCCTTAGAAATGATGACATTTTATTTGTAAAATTTCTTATTTTCTGGATATTGTTTAGCTTACTGATCGTAATGTAAAATTAAGTAAAATAATTAAACAATCTTCTTCATACTTGCAGCAGAATAAATTATTTATGTAAGCATTTTAATTCACATAGATGTATATACATTTATGATGTACGCTTGTATACGATTTCTTTGTGTGTAACAAAAACAAATTCCTCATCAATACCTAATGTTCCTCATCTAAACCTGCGATCTTCATTAATTCATTCATTTGATTTTAATTTTATGGATTAAAAGTATGACTATGAAAAAATTAAAACAACATTGTTTTCTGTCGTGTTGCTTTTGTTGCGGTTATACGCTTACCACTGCTTGCTAAAATGTTGTTCAAACTTGGAAGCATTTTCTGCCACTTTTGTAATTTATAAATTCAGTCTAAAAAAAATTAGTCTTGCCAGTTTCGGAAAAATTAGCAGTAAGCAATAATAATTTATTAATTTATTTTATTTAAATTATTTAATAATTTATAGCTTTTTAATAAGTGTTCTTGTGTCCTGTGTGAAAATAGACTAAATAATATAAATAATTTAGTCTTTCGGCTACATTCAAGACATTCCCAGTATAGGAAATACTAGTGGAGATACTAGATTTCCTTTTTAGTGGAGATACTATGAGAGAAGCGTTATCTAAAAATTATAATACGCCCCCTGCCCCGCCTCCATTTAGGAGATATGAGCCTTTTAAGTTTGAAAGTTTTGGGGGTCTATATCTCCGTAATCTCGCCACAAATCTGAATGGCATATACATCGTTGGAAAGGTAATTTTAATATATATAATCCGTATTTAGAGACATTTTATCGAAAACTTTTACTTTTCGCGTAAAACAAGTTTAAAGTTTTCCTACTTTTTTTTTGGTGTTTATTTACTCCATAAATTTTTGGATGAATCTACATATTTAATGACATCGCTACCTATGCATACGTTCGCAAAGTGCATCAGTTCAAATGCTTCTTATAAATTGGCAAAACTTTAGATTTGGTGGAATTGAGGCTCAGTCCGTTGCAACAGGCCCGAGCATCAATCGATTCAATATCATTATTGAACAGTTGGATTGAGGTGTTTTTTCATTGATTGGACAACTGAAGGTCAGCAGAAGATCATTAGCGTACATATGTAGGAAACACTTATGCACAACTTGCGGTAGATCATTCACATAGAGCAAGAATAGGAGAGGGCCCAAATTTGATCCTTGAGGTACACCTGATAAAACCGGTAAGAAATAAGACATGACAGTCTGTCAAGTACGATCGGATTATCTTCCTTGATTGAATAGACAATTTCAATTTAGATACTAGTTTATTATATCAAATGGTATGGTTCATAGTATCAACAGCTTTCGAAATATCGAAATCACTTTAGTTTCTATATATTGTGTGTGTACGTCAAGAATAAAAGATCGTGCATATAAAAACCTGGAGCATTCAGCTGCTGATAAAGATGAACATTGTGGATATTGTTAACAAATAGAAGATCGATGAGACTGCAAGATCGACTAGAGAAGTGAGTGGGCGTAACTTTATTAGCTAAGTTTAAATCTAAAAATAGGATAGTGTGTATGAATTCTTTTGATTCTCTATTATTCAGGACGTTACTGTTGAAGTCTCCGCAGACAATTACTTCCGAGGTAGTACACAAAAGTTCTTCAAGGTTTGACAAAAAAGATGCTTAATTGATGTATTTTGAGAAAAATATACTCAAATGATCAATCTCTACTAGAACTTGCAATAAATCTACAAGTAATGTCATTCTTAACGAAGATTGCCACACCTCCACCCAGTCGCTCAGAGCGATCCGAACGAAAAAGTGTATGCAACCCAGCAAGCCTGTAGAAGCTATTAGAAATTTCTGGATGGAACCAAGTCTTAAGAAAATCTGTCTAAATTCATCAATCTTTGAGGGCTGGCTCTTTTCATTAAAATTAACAATATTGTGGCAAAAGTACAGCGCCATCTACACGCAGTGCGATAAGTACAATAATGTGATACAGTGCCATCTACACGTCAATATGTGCAATATTTAGAGTGCTACCAAATCCCAGGAATATCACATTCCACATCTATCGAGCACTAGCGAAAGAAGTTATACCCCGTTTACATAAAAATATTTAATCCGATTAAGCTGTTCGAAAACTGATGAGCTTTCTAAGTGTTTCCATACATAATCCGGTCAAGCAAAGTAGGTGTTTTGTTATTGCTTTGTTTTGTTTGGTGTAGTTGAGCTTTTACACTGTGTGTGGACATATGTGCTAATAGTTTGTCGCCTGTAATTGTCCCTTTCTAACACATTGGCACTAGACAAGGAGAAGCATAAGTTCCTATAATTCCGAACTTCGAACCTGAGTTGCAAACTAAAATGTGAAGCTAAAACTCGAAAGCATTTCGGTTTAGCGCTGGAATTGCAACAACAATTTCAATGATATTTAAAAAGTTTACGAGCGGTTTTAGGTCCTAAAAAGTTTTACTTCCAATTTCTGGAAAAACCATTTTATGTAAACGCGGTATTACTTGATATTTCCACAACGCAGCATACACAATAGAACATGCTTCATTGCTGAAACAAACAATTCATGGAAAGTGAAGTTTCTCGACAATCCAGTAAGATCTGGTGTAGTCTGGCGATAATCATGGAACAGTATATAGACACAAACCATAGCAGCAGACACATTTTTTTTCTGCACTCAGCACACAGGTCTTTTTGAAGACGCCTCTATTAAAGAGATTACATCTATTCCTTCCACAAAGCAATTTAGCCGTCTTTTTAAAGACGTTGTTGAACAGATTTCTATTTCTTTTTTCAATTTTTATTCGTCTTTTTGAAAACGAGCATTCAAAGAGTTACTTACTTCCTTTTTTTTGCACATTTCTAATATTTACGTTCTTTTCAGGTTGGTTTTCGCAATCCTGAGCAAACCTCCTCGCCCTCCTACTAGCAATTTAGCCTAACTAAAGAGTGTTCACCTCTCATACGAGCCTGACGACGTTAAGGTTCCCTGCAAGAAAGCTACCGGTTAATTAACCGGTTATTCCATCGGTAGCATTGGCCGCAGTTTCGGTTAAAGTTTCTATTATTTTCTTAGGGGCCTTTCGACGATACTAACCGAAACTTTTGTATGCATGTACGTACGTCCAACTTCATAAGCGAAAATAAATAGTGTTCGCTTTCGCACGTCGCAGCTCTCGGTTATTGCTACCGGTAAAATAACAAGTGAAATAACCGAGAGTAATAACCAAAACTTCGGGTATTGCTACCGGTGAAAAAACCAGTAAAATAACGTTTTTTTCTGCAGAAATATAAGTTAAAAAGGTTTTCCTTTTGATTGTTTTATTGTCTTTAAGTATTAAATTTAATTTTATGAACTCACGAGGAAATGCTTAAGAATAAATTGAATGAAGTGAATTCACAATTTGCGACAGCACTGATCGCAAGCTGTCAAGTTAGAATAGCAAAATAAGAAAGAAAGAGCTAAAAAGAGTTAAGTATTTGGTTTGTCACAGTACGGTCGATATCCCTTTTGCACTAAGAAAAGCTGCTGAAAATGTCATGAGAGAGTGTTAGTGAACCACGAAAAATTTATCATTGTGTGCGCGACTCGGTTATTGAGGTCTTGCAGGGTTGCTTTAGAGCATCTTAACTTCCAGATCGTCAAAGTCTCGGTCTTCAAGCAAAACTCCAAATTCAATAAAAACTTCCTTGTTGAGGTCAACAAAGAGAGCGATATTTCCGCAATTTTCAGCTGCACGCTGATTTTAAATCAAAAAGTGCACTGGGAAAAGCACTTTTGATGCCCAAGGGCATCACCCAGTGTAGAAATTGTCAAAATTTCGGGCATATTGCCACAAACTGCGTTATGAATTTCCGCTGTGTAAAATGCAGCGAGCGTCACGAGCCAGACAAGTGTAAGCGCACTGTTGCTGAAAAGCCTGACGACAAAGTTTTTTGCATTATTTGCAAAAAAGAAGGGCAACCTGCCAATTTCCGCGTCTTCAAGAAAGTGCTAGATTCGCACACTAAATTAAAAAGAACGAATCCAAAGCACAAGGAACTCAGGCCACCTCCTCTTCTACTCCAAGCCGTTCCAAGGCAACTCCCAAAGCACCTCCCAGGCCAGACATACCTTCCAACCCTTCCAACGCTAACCAAAGTTTTAAGCTATTTTCAGATGCAGAAAGATTGCTCGGAAGCGATCTCCTCACATTGCTACGGAAAGCAAAAAAGATTATTCCAGCGAATTACGTCAAACTTGACGATAAATGGAAAATAATGGTTTTGGGGAGATTTATTTTTGAACTATGTTTAAAATAAGTCACCTCAAAATCATTTTTACCATTGTCATTTCAGTAGTGGTAATATAGCGGTTCTGGCATAAAGGAAATCGAGGGTGCTGAGGGTGCTACTATTTTGGTTGGTGTCTTCGCTATAAAAGTGGGTAAGTATTGTTATGTTTGGTTCGTGTCACTGCTTTATTTGCATTTTTCTTGCCCATAAAATAACTTGGAGCCCCGACCCTGAGGCCGAGAAACTATATAACTTGGAGCCCCGACCCTGAGGCCGAGAAACTTTATAACTTGGAGCCCCGACCCTGAGGCCGAGAAACTATATAACTTGGAGCTCCGACTTGGAGGCTGTGAAACTATATAACTTGGAGCCCCGACCTTGATGCCGAGAGACTATATAACTTGGAGCCGCGACCCTGAGGCCGTAAAACTATATAACTTGGAGGCCCGACCCTTAGGCCGAGAAACTATATATCTTATTTAATATTATTTGAAGGCTGTGGCGCGAAATTTCTAACCTTCACTGTCGAGGTTGTACTGCGGAGCGTTGTCTCTGCGACTATCTTCGGCGAGCGCCTGTGTCTGACTGTCTATTCAGAGTTTAATTGTTTCGCTACGAAGCGTTGGCTCTAGCTGGTGACTGTCTTCACAAGCAAGGGCCTGTGAACAACTGTTTACGGCGAGCGCCTTTGACTGCTTGCTTGCTGGCTTTTCTGCGACTGTCTTCGGCGAGCGCCTGTCAAGAACTGACTGTAAAAGCTCAGCTCAGAGTTTGAGTGACTGTGAAGTGTTGACTTTGACTTTAGCGTGGCGACTGTCTCCGGCGAGCGCCTCTCAAGAACTGACTTCGCTGTTTGCATATCGTTCGACTTATCTCAGCGTGCTTCTTCTTGTTCCTTGTGTGTTCGTTATCGTTAGTGGTGAGTGCTTATTCATTATTGGTTTTGTTCCAGCGGTGAACTGGAAAGTCATAGCCACCGATCTCTCTCTCTCTCTCTCTCGTTTGATACAAAATTCTTATCATATGTTCACATGAGTATTTGCTTATGTATATTGCTATGTAGATAGCTGTTTCTTTCTTAAACATAAATATATAGTCCAAAGTTCTTCAATGATAATTAAATTCCAAATTCAATAACTCAAGTATATAATCCATCAGCTTATAAATTAAGTAGCTAATTTATTTTATCAAACAAAAATAATTCGCTCTCCCTAGCAATTTACAGAAAAATAAATGTTATAGTAATTAGAATTTGTGTACGCCAGAATTTCCTAAAATTGTGGTCGTTACACTGCCCCTCACCTTTATTTAGGGCTTGAGTTGGTGCGAGACCACCGCTCCGCATGTTATATTGAGGACGTATATACGGCCATTTATGGTCTGCTTCTGGTAGCGCTACAGTCCTGGCTTGTGGTGCAGTTTTAGCTCGTCCATGGCTCGTACCAGCTCTGCTAGTCTTCGGGATGAGCTAACCTCATGAGATTCGCATCTTTTTTCATTCCCAGTACAAGGTCCATCACGTCTTGGAGCACGCCGGTCCAGTGGTCGTCCTCTGTCACCTCTGGGAGCAGTAGTGGAGATGACGGATTCGAACTACGTGCTTGAGCACCGGCTCACTTTCTGTTGTTCCTGCCTGGCGCTCTACATGCTGCTGTTCTGCTGGTGCCTAATGGGATTCGGTTCCCACCACTGCTGGTAACGGACATGTTCTAGCGCTGTCGACGGGTGGTCCTGCAGGTCCTTCGATGCTACTCGGTCGGGAGTCCTCTGCGTCTTCATGCGTCATGTCGCGGTGTCCATACGCGCTTTGGATCATCTCGATTGGTGGAGATGGGCGAATTTCTACGACGGGTTCGCTCACTTCTGCTTCTTCAGGGCATTGATTTGTGTTATACACGGTAAGAACCGTTTTCGTCTCCACGCAGAAAACGACGGCTCCCGGTATCTACAATTTGCTTTGGTGAACCTCGCGGTCGACTCGTGCTCCCACTCTCTTCTCATCGTCATCGTCAGAATATAGCGATTCGCTGCTAGCGTCTCCGGCCTCGTCGGCGTGAGACTCGGCTTCGTAGACGGGGTCTCCTTCATCGCGTGCCGTCGGTCCGTGTTCCATCTCTGGCAGGAGTGGTGTTTCACCTTCCTCGATTTCGTCTGGCATCTCGACGTCCGCGTACTCCTCTGACAATTGAGACTCGCAGCCTTCTTCCGGTCCAACGTAGACCTCAGCCTCGTCTGACATCTCCGATTCCGTATCGGTCAAACAGATTGTCGGGATGGGTCCCGGCTCTCCCAATGTGTGTTGTTTGCGGATTGTTGGCACCTCGCTGTCCGTTGGTGTTCGCGTGGCATCGACATTTGATGAGAAATCATGGTTCCATAGGCGCCCGGGATGTTGTTGGCACCTCATCGTTGTTCCCACTGATGGCAGCTGCAAGCCTTTCCCTGGCTGCGCGGGATGTCGTTGGTATCTCGTCGTGGTTTCCCCTGATGGCCGCTTCTCCTTCTTCACTCGCGGAATATTAGTAGGGTCGGCTATGGTTGCCCTCCACTCCGAACTGAGTGGTCGTGCCCTAGGTAGTCGCTCCTTTGCCTCGGCCATGTGTCGGCGAAACGTCTCTCGCGCGCGGTTAAACTTCACCTGATCGTCCTCTTTTTCTTGCTTGCCTTCCATTGTTCTCAGTGAAGCGGCACAATCGCTACTGAATGTGCATGCGCTCTGCACATGATGCGGTGACCGTTGTCGGGATGTGGTGGTGACTGCCTATAATGATACGGATGGTAGGGCTTGCGGCTGGGGGCTAATGGGTTTCCTGTCGGCGTCCCTCCTGATTTCCATTCAATTTTGAAGTGGAATGAAACACTTTTAGGTCCGAAATATGGGCCGTTCGTTCACGTCTTTCACCAGGTTTTGTTAGTTTTACTATGACTGGGGAGAAGAACGATTTCACGAGGAGCTAATTTCGCGGCAAATTTTTCCACTGCCTTAGAAAGTGGGTGCTGTCTTAGTAATACTCGTGATCCAATAGTGGGTTTCCAGGGGCGGCGGTGGAGGTTATAATATTTTGCTTGTTTCTGACTTGCTCTCGCCATATTTTGATGTGCCAGCCGAAATATGTCTTTTAGTTTCCTTGCATGTTGGTCGGGCCCCTACTCCTCTTGACCTGTCCCTGGTGTTTGATTATCATAAGGGGTGTTTGGATACCGTGGCTCTCTGCCTTGGTTTAGGTAGTCGGCGCGGTACCCGGTGGACTCTGACATGGTAGACTTTATGGAGAGGCTCAGCTCGGGGAGGAGGTCGTCTCAGGTGCCTTGGTTCTCACCCGCCAATTGGGCTATCATCGTTTTTAGCGTCCTTTTGCTCCGCTCCGTAGGATTTTCTTGCGGCGTATATGGCGCTGTGTATTGTTGCCTGTACTCCTATATCCTGTAGGTTATAACCATAAATTTTACTTATGAAATTTAACGATCATACAAAGACATGCACTCAGCATCAAAGTCAAGGACAAAGCACAGCAAACTCATTTTCGTAAAGTAAATAGAGAAAACTAGTCAAACGAGTTTGCCAAATAACTCGTAAACACTGGAAGCGACGAGCATGTCGCATCACTTCCAGCAAATAAGTTCGAAGTTCGGGGAAAGCCCAGTCTCTACATTTCAAGCCCTGTCGGTCTGTTGGGTTTATACTCCGCGACAGTGGACAGTCGGTCTGTAGGTTTATACTCCGCGGCTATCTACATTTCAAGCCCTGTCGGTCTGTTGGGTTTATACTCCGCGACAGTGGACAGTTGGTCTGTGGGTTTATACTCCGCGGCTATCTACATTTCAAGCCCTGTCGGTCTGTTGGGTTTATACTCCGCGACAGTGGACACACACTAATCAAAGTCTCTTTTCAGCACAGATTCGTAAGACACCCAAATAATCGCCATGCAATTTAATCATAACCTCTGTTTCAGCCTAATGATCATAACCTCTGTTTCAGCCTTTTAATCATAATCTCTATTCCAACCTAATGATTATAAACTTGTTAAATAAAACTTATCTTAGCCAAAACTTATCCCTAAGCATATTTCAAATTATTGTAACTACTGTCAAGATTTATTAAATAAAGTTTAAAATAAACTGGACGAAACCTTGGACTGGACTGAGTGATATCCAGGCGAGAGAGGAAAAGCATCGTTGCAGTGGCGCCCGAGCAGGGACCTAATACAACGGATATTTAATAACTTGCGAACAACGAACTCAAGAAGGATCTGATAAAGTGTCGAAGCGTTCATGGATATACACATACTGCGAAAGGACGAACTGATCGAATACGCCAAGGAGTTCAAATTAGACGAAACATTAACCGCAGATGAACTAAGAAAGTAGTTCGTCGCTTTCGTAATAGCAGCTGAGAAGGATCCTATGGTACACGCGCGAGTTATAGGTAGCGCATAACGCGGCCCGAGGGCCATCACCGACATGCCAGCCACGATCAGGAGATGATCAGAACGAGACACAGACTAGATCAGCTTCACCTAAGCTAAGTGAAAAAGAATTTCACCTATCGATACCCACAGCTAGCGAACACATCCTCACTGAACCCAGGCGGAATGTGATATACACGAGGCCACGGGAAATGATGATGGACCCAGCAAGCATCATAGACAAAGTTCGGAAATGGAACGTTCGATACGACGGTGGCAAGGACCCGTTGGTTTTTATTGAAAGGGTCAAAGAATTCACAGGAGTTTACCGGATACACATAGACAATTTATCGCAGATGATGCCGAAACTACTTCGCGACATGGCTAAGAAATTATCAACACGACTGGGGAAGCTGGAACAACTTCAAAACAGCGTTTCTTAAATTCTTCTTATCGAGCAGGTACTTCGAACAAATAGAGGACCGAATTCGAATGCGCATGCAGCGAGAGCGAGAATCTTTCAAAGACTTTGTATTGCACATCTGCGATCTTATGAGAACAGCGAACTTCACAGAGGCGCAGAAACTAGAGCGGGTGTTTCGAAATTCGCGGCAAGAATTTCAACTGTATATAAGCCTAGCGGAGGACTAAGAATGTATCCAAGGGAATCCAGACTAGACGATTCGCTAAAGCAGTCGGCCGCATGATAAACCTCGACAACCCCCACCAAGAGTACGTTACGAAAACAGGCCATCAACAAACAGAGTACACAACGAGACGCACATGGAAATTACACGACCCACCAGAGAAGCTGCCGAAATCCGCAACGGTTGTTTTGTTGGACGTGCGGAAGCAAAGATCAAGATTGAAGGACGATGGGTGGATGCAACAGTGGACACTGGAGCAACACTTAGCTTCGTCAGCACTCGAATGGAGCAGTCCCTCGGAATAGACCGAAAACCGCTCACGGCTCTGCGATACATACGAATGGCCGATGGTTCACAGGGAAAAGTGACGCATTTTTCCTACTCGCTACTCAGTTTAGGGCAGGACACGATTTGTACCATGTTGCTTATCCTTCCAAGTGCAGTGGACGACTTACTCCTGGGAATGGATTTCCTTGCAAACGTTGGAGCCAGCTTGACCAGAGGAGGGTTCACTTTGAACTTGCGAGATGCTCACCAACCATCAGAGACAATGGCAATCAATACATGCGCCGACAGCGAAGGTGACGACAAGGAGAATCAGCATACATCCGAAGACACAGAAACCAACCTGCGGAAGGAATTACAGATATTTGAGAGACTAGAAGGTCCAACGAACATTACATCCCATAGAAACACGATGATAGACGACAAACCAATCAAACAGCGCTACGTGCCTCGGAATTCAGCGATGCAGGAAATTATTCATAAAGAGGTGGACGAATTAATCCAAAAGGGATGCATTGAGCGGCATCAGCGCTCCGATCGTCTTAGTAAAGAAAAAGGCCGGCACTTGACGTCTATGTATAGATTACCGCCAATGGAACTCTCGATCGAGACCGGACGCTTACCCGTTGCCGCGCATTCAACACATACTTGCCCGACTAAGGAACGCAAGGTTTATCAATACACTTGACTTAAAAATGGTTATTGGCAGATTCCGATGGAGGAAAGCAGTAAACCCGACACAGCCTTCACCGTTCCCGGCCGAGGTTTCTTTCAGTGGAAGGTCATGCCGTTTGGACTCCACTCTGCACCTGCGATGTTTCAACGAGCCCTCGATAATGTGATTGGTCCTCAATTGGAGCCCAACGCTTTCGCCTACTTGGACGACATAATCGTAACAAGCGCAACGAGGAGGAACACATGCTGCATCTCAAAGAGGTTTTTAGACGCTTACGGAACGCGAACCTGAAGCTCAACGTAGACAAATGCGAGTTTTTCCAGAAGGAAACAAAATACTTGGGACATGTGGTAAGTGAACATGGCATTCAAACCGACCCGGAGAAGATCGCGGCGATAGATGCGCTCGAACCACCGAAGAATCTACGTGAACTACGACGATGCTTAGGAATTGCATCATGGTACAGACGCTTTGTACCCGAGTTTGCAACGATAGTTCGCAACGATCCAATGACCAATCTGCTGAAGAAAGGGAAACACTGGAAGTGGCAGTCCGAACAACAGAAGGCGTTTGAAAATCTCAAGAAATCGCTGATAAGTGCCCCAATACTCACGTGTCAAGATTTTACGAAGCCATTCACGCTCCAAACTGACGCCAGCGACGTTGGACTAGGAGCCGTGCTCACGCAAGAGATCGATGGTGCAGAGAAAGTGATAGCATATGCAAGTCGCGGTTTGAACCAGGCGGAAAGAAACTATTCAGCAACCGAGAAGAAATGCTTGGCCATCATATGGGGAATTCGGAAGATGAGGTGCTACCTCGAAGGCTTTAAGTTCACAGTGGTCATGGACCACCTATCGGTCAAATGGCTCAACAGCATCGAGCGCCCGTCAGGACGAATTGGTCGCTGGGCGTTGGAATTATAGCAGTTTAACTTTGACATCAAGTATCGAAAAGGGAAACTAAACGTTGTCGCTGACGCCCTTTCCCGTCAACCATCGAACACCATCGCCAACGCCGTAGGAGACAGCATGACTCAACCAACATGCTCATAGACCGAAAGACGACTACAAGAAATCAGAGAGAAGCCGGAAAAATTTCCTGACTACAGAATAGAGGGAGGCCAGCTGTACAGACACATCGAAAGTTAACTTGGCAACGATGACAACGCACCGTGGAAACTCTGCGTTCCAACATACCTGCGCGCACGCGTTCTTTACGAGAATCACGACACCCCGACTGCAGGTCACCTAGGAATCCGGAAAACAACAGTACGAATTATGAATCGCTCCTATTGGCCAGGTATGATGCGCGATATTAGCCTCTACGTCCGCCGTTGCGACTCATGTCAGCAGCATAAAACACAACAACGACAGCAAGCATGTAAGATGTTGACGCAGCTAGCAGAGGAGCCCTGGGCAATCGTGTGTGCCGATATCATCGGTTCACTGCCACGCTCCGTACATGGAAATACTTTATTATTAATCTTCTTCGACAAGTTCACGAAATGGACTGAGATAATACCACTTCGGAAAGCCATTGGCGATAACTTACTAAAAGTATTTTGAGAGCGGATTCTAGAGAGATTTGGCATGCCTAAAGTTCTTCTTCTTCCGACAACGGAAACCAATTTAAAAGCAAACACTTCAAAGATTTTCTTGCAGACATTGAAGTCAAACACCAGTTTACCGCACCTTATACACCTCAAGAAAATCCCACGAAACGCGTCAACAAAACAGTGAAGGCTTTTTTTTTTTTTATTTTTATAGAGGCAGGAGATGCATTTGCGCACTAACACCGGTACGGTTGCCGAACCAACCCCCCAATAGTGTGGGACTCCCACTCAGGTGGACTACCCACTGTAACCTTTCTCTTTGGTGGCTACGAATGGCCAAAGGAATCGACCTCTCGTCTCATGAGCAGGTCCCGTGTTAATGCTAACGCATTCTTAAACCAAGAGTCTATACGTCCGTCAGCAAACTGATCGCACATACGAAGCCTCTTGGCCGCCAGAGCCGGGCAATAATTCACAATGTGATCCGCCGTCTCCTCCTTCTCCAGACACAGCCTACAGGTATCCTCTTCCACAAGACCCATCTTGTGGAGATGATACCTAAAGTTACCATGGTCTGTGACCAGAGAGGTGAGCCAGCTCCGACTGTCTCTTCCGTAGTTGAGCAGTCTTCTGGCCTCTCCGCGAAGTGGTTGTTTAATAACCAACTGCGTCTGCCGGTAAGTGGTTAGCTCGGACCATCTCCGTGAGTGCTCGGAGAACAACCAAGTGTCCATCAGGGAACCAACCTTTCCGTCACTTAAAGCGACTCTCGGTTCGGGCCCGCAAAAATCTTCAGCAGCCCCTTTCTTAAGGAGAGAGTCTGCTTTCTCAATCTGTTCCGTGCCAACATGTCCTCTCACCCAAAAGAGTGTTACCTCGTTCCCCTGGGCACACTCATTGAGCATGTGGACAGCCTCTAGCACCAAACTGGAATTTATACTTGTCCGCCCCATAGTCTTGATCACCGCCTGGTTATCGAGTGCCATAAGAATCCTCCTATTCCTCACCCGACACACAATTAAATGATCCAGAGCATGTACCAAAGCCAGCAACTCTGCCTGATACACGGACACGTACTTCCCCAAGCGAAGTGCACAGTGAAGGTGTAATTCTTCCGCAAAGACACCAGCACCCGCTCTCCCCTCTATAAACGACCCATCTGTAAAGATGCTAATGTCGTGCCTACTGCATACCCCATGCAGCCTCCCATCCGCGATAAGTCTGGCGTGCGATCTATCAATGACTCGCACTCCCTTCATGCCTTCCATCGGCATCTGCACATCACGAATATTTTTAAAGACCATGTCAATAATTTGACCTTGTTCTGTAGCTGGTAAACCAGACCCATGCCATTCGGCGTTCCTACACATGCGTAATGCTGTCAATGCCGCCGTCTTCCTCACAAATAAGTCCAACGGTAGCATCCCGAGTAATGCTTCTAGAGCGAACGTCGTGGTGGTACGCATAGCACCACTGATGACCACACATGCTAAACGCTGCAGTCTGCCTAACTCAAACTTAGCCGTTGTCTTGCCACCAGACCAAGTTGAATACGTGGTTCAAAGGCTTCTTCCAATACCTTTCAGAATCATCAAAAACTTTTAGAGCAGCCGGAAGGATTTGTCACAGTGAACACTTCATCATTGGCTTTACCCAAAGCAAATCTGCCGACTTCGGCATATTTGCATGATAACTTTAATTATACGAAAAACATAATTTGAGCAAATGGAATATGTGGTTCGAAAGCTTCTTCCAACACCTTTCAGAATTATCAAAAGCGTTTAGTGTAGCCAGAAGGAAATGGTCACAGTGACCACTTCATCATTGGCACCGTATGTCAGACAGGGTCTAACCATGGCCGTGTAGACCCAGTGCATCTTTTTTGGGGATATGCCCCACTGGATGCCACACACCCTCCTGCACTGGAAAAGCACAATCTTTGCCTTCCTGATCCTGTCCTCAACATGTTCTTTCCAAAGAAGCCCATTATCAAGGATCATTCCTAGATATTTGACCCTTCGGGAAACCTTGATTTCAGATTCAAAAATCCTAACAGGACTCATACACGGAATCTTCATTTTCCTTGTGAAAAGGATCAGATCCGTCTTCGCAGCATTGGTGGTGAGGCCATGCTCTCTACACCACCTTTCGACAGTGAAGATTGCACCTTGCATGATGTTGTTGTATGTCGGAATGATTGTTCAGGTAATAACGACGCCTTGGTGTCTTTAATTGAAAAACTCGCTTGCACAATTTTAGGCAGTACTTTAAAAGTACGGAAGTCAAAGCGACTGAGCGAAGACCAAGCTTCGTTCGTGGCATCAATCTAGCCAAGGAAACAAAGCTTGATCATGACACCAATAAAACCGTTGGTGGAATGCTTAACAAGAGCTGACGCGGAAGAACGAATTCAGCAGTTGTGCACGATGCAGCCTCCAAAATTATTATCGTAATAATAATTTTGAGGTAGTTGCAGAATTCCGACTGAGCAGCATTTCCGTCTTACAACATAAGGAAGAATATGTTTCAAATTGAAGAAGTCTGTAATTACGAATTAACAAGAGAAGTCTTGAATTATTAGTTAACTCGAAGAGTTGTAAATTATAAACTGATGAGTGAAGTCAGTAGTTTTAAGTAATATTTATATTAAAATAAGTTTTAATAAAAAACAAAGTGAGTGAAAATATTAAGTGGTGCGTTATTGAATTCTCAAGGGAAAACAAGAAGATTGCAGGCAACAGGACAACTGTGGAAGGACTCCACGACATTACAGGAGACGACTTCAGACAGGACAACGGTTGTGGAAGGTAAAACCACAACATGTTTTAGGACCCCTACTCTTCTCAATGTTTCTGAATGATATTTTTCATATTTGCAAATATTCGTCACTTCACGCATACGCGGATGATATTCAGGTGTACCTGTCTAGTAAAGACAATCTTAGAGACGATTTGGTAGCTAAACTAAATGAGGACCTCGATATCATTCGACGTTGGTCAATAAAGAATTGTCTGCGGCTCAATCCTTTGAAGTCGTCTGTTTTGCCCATATCAAGATATAAGTTGTGCTATTGTGACATTCCTGATATATCTCTTGGTGGCGATAAGTTAAAAGTTGTACAAGTGGCTGTAAGTTTAGGCTATCGTATTAATGCGTCATTGAGTTGCGTGGACCACATTAAAAATGTTGTTAAAAATATTTATTTCATTCTCAGGAATCTTCGGTCCTCTGTTTTTTGCACTACTACTGTCATTAAACGGAAGCTTGTTCTGCAGTTAATTATCCCTTTAATTACATATTCGAATGCTATCTACAATAAGCTTGACTCGCGATCTCTCCACAAGCCGTCTGTTGCTTTTAATCATGCAACCAGGTACGTGTATGGCCTTCGCAACTTCGACCACTTAGGTGCGCTTAGATCTGCTATTTTAGGCTGTGATATTCGTGATTACCTCAAAGCTCGCACCTGCATTTTTCTACATAAAATTATTCATTCCCGCACTCCTGCTTATCTATTTAATAAATTACTATTTGGTCAATCGCTTAGACGACTTTTGTTAATTACCCCGGAATTTAGTTACTTAAACTCATCAAGATTGTTTTTTATCAACGCTATAAAATAATGGAACTCCTTGACTATGAGCCTTAAGCTCATTGCCGGAACAGGGTCGTTCAAGCGTACCATAGTTGAATACTTCTCGTAACATTGCTTCTCCTTCGACTGCCTGCATCACAGTGTAGAACTCTCACGCGTTGATGTTTCTATCTCTCTTTCCCTCATTCTATCACAATATTTCTCTGTTTTTTTTCTTTTTTATGTCATCTTTGTTTTTCTTTTTTTTTTGCTTATTTTTTTACCTTTAATTTAAGATAATATAACTTATATTGAATGTATTATTGATTGAATTTTGTACTATAAAAGAAACTTTTTGGTTCTTATTGTACAGCCATTGTGGATTTATGCAAATAAATGAAATAAATGAAATGAAATAAATGAATAGATTACTTCGCTGCAAAACTCGCACCCAAGTACAAAGAACTCTTCAGAGTGTAACGAACTTTAATTTGCCGAGATATCCTCAGCGGTTGCCAGGGTTCGTTTATAAGACCTGAGACAGTAAAGTACACAAGATTCTTCTTTTCCTTTACTCTTCATTGATCTAATGTGTACTATGTTATATATATTTATAAGGCTTACATAATAAACTTATCTCTACTCTATGCAGTGTCCGATTTTGTGTTTTCCTTCGGAGCTATGTTTGTCTGTGTCGTGTTGTTTCTAGGCGATTCTGCTTCCTCAAAGGAAAGTGGACACGTTCCTATGACTGGATTCGTTCGTCGTTTGCACTCTGGTGGGCTTACGCATCCACACAGTGGGGTGAATTAATGAGATGCCGGGCTTACGCAACCGTGCATCCACAATTCGAATGGTCTTGCGTCTTTTGGTACACTGGTGAGCTTACGCAATCACACAGAAGGGTGAATTTGTGAGATGGCGGGCTTACGCAACCATGCATCTACAATTCGAATAGTCTTGCGTCGTTTGAGTGAACCTACGCTACCACTCAGAGGGATGCAAGCTGCAACTTGACGGGCGTACGCAACCACTCAACTGCTCTCACAAAAGATCTTTGGATTCTGGTCGATTTCTTTGCTTGGTTCTTACCATTCGGTATTATTCTTCCTGAAGCACTTTCGATTTCACTTCACTTTGCACTATTTTCACAAACTCACTGCACGAATGATTTTGTTCAACTGAATTCCTGTTGCGTGTTTCTTCTCCCTTTTATATTCTTCTGCTCATGCTTGTGATGTCCGCAGCGTCGTCCCGTTGTTTATTAGTTCGTAAACAAGTTCCCGTTTTCGCTGTTCTGCTCTGCTGATTGACCTTGCTCGGCCGATGCCCTCGATCACGCGTTCTTCCGCCGTTTCTTTTGTGCCTTAATCTTCTGGTCTTCTAATTAGCTAATTACAAAACGGTAGCTTGTTCTGTTACTCGCGCCGCCTCTTGTCCTTGACTTGAACCGCAGGTCAACGTTCGCTTGTTTGGTTGGTTGTGCGTTATTTTTTAATGCTCCCAAAAATTATCGTCACACTCCCTCCTGTAACAGGCATAATTAATACCAAGTTACAATTCTCTTTTCTTATACATAAAACACTGCTCTCTGAGCTACCATACAAAAAATCCCAACACGAGGGAAGCCGGTTTGAAACCGGACAGCGGCAATCAATTTCTTCATATTATTTTTTTTATTATTATTTCTTATTTTATTATATTTTCTATTTTTTTTTAATAAAGTAAATTAATAAAAATTAATTACAAACATAAAAACATAAAAAAAACACATATTGAACAAATTACGAAATCCGCCAACTACGGGTTTCGAATGCACTAGCATACGTCACATGAGCAAGACATTTTATTCGCTTTTGCTCTCCCACGTATTCACCGGCGAAGGTTTGAATTCGCAAACAGTTCAAACATCACACGACGTATAGGATGCTCAAAATGCACAGCAGTGGGAGAAGTTGGAATCCATCCTAAGTCGCTTGCACTCGACTGCTAAGACTTCCACTATCGACTTCGGTCACCAGTGTCCAACACTATTTGGCGCTATCGGCTCTGGCCACCAGCAACCGCACTATCGAGTTGCTATCGACTCCGGTCACCAGTGTCCAGCACAATCTGGCACTATCGGCTTCGGCCACCAGAAACCGCACTATCGAGTTGCTATCGATCCGGTCACCAGTGTCCAGCACTATCTGGCACTATCGGCTTCGGCCAGCGGCGAGCAACACTATTTGCTCACCAACTAGGTAGGGCACCTAAACGAGGTACCAAACCAGAGACTATTTGTTGGTGGACGCTCTGACGTCACCAAGTAAATTAAAGGCCATCTGCCGAGTAGCACTTTTGCTTTCACTCTAACAGAAACCTCTCGCCTTCCGCATATTAAGGCCTTCTGCCAAGAAGTAGTTACACTTCCTAGTTCCAGCCCAAGAACAAAACTCGTTATACTCCTTACCTCGGAGACTGCATCCTTGCATCACTTGGCTCGTTATCTTCTCTGCACTTCGAGTTACGCATGTCCAACACTGACTGTATCTCTTTAACCCTAATATTTTCTAGCTTAGACTTAACATACTTTTTTATATTTTAACATTTTTAAATTTAATTATTTAATTTAATTTCTTCAATGTAGTCAAATTTAGCTTTGCTTACTTTACAACACTGTTAGTTTACCATTTCTATTTTCTAAACTGTACTGTTCTATATTTCAACACTTACCATAACATTTTCTATATGTATAAATTTATTTCTTATTAAATTTTCTATTTCTTGTATATATATAAATTTCTGTTTCTTATATATATACATTTCTATCTCTTATATATATAAATTTATTCCTTATATAATTTTGTAAATATTCATGACATAAATTTTTCTAATACTAATTTTTCGCCTTCTGTTCTTGCGTGGATTCCTCCACACGTTGATCTCTGTGCATATGTTTCTTTGTTTTTGCGGTTTCTTCTTATTTTAATGATGTATATAGGTCGAGAACTTGTTTGAAGTTCAAGGTTCGTCTCTTTCTCTCTGTGTTTCTTGTGTACGCGTATCTTGTATGTGTTCACGTTACATTTCGCTTCGGGGGCGTTATATTTTCGCTATTTCTTTGTATATATTTCTTTTAGTTTTTTTTTTCCTCTCTCCAATTCAACCAGGTACATCGGTCAAGAACTTTTTTTGAAGTTCAAGGTTTTCCTTCTCTTTGTAATTGTTTGTGAATTCATGTCTTATGCGTGCTCATGAAGTTAATATACCTATTTTCTCTCTTCTTCTTTCTAGTTAAATTTTAGACTAAGCGGTTAATTGGTTTTCTTTTCAATTTTTATTTTTCATTTACTTTACAATATCTTATTTTATTTAAATGGTTACAGGTAACCCTCGGATGTTCTACTCCTTGGTCATTTCGTAGAGCAGCGCGGTTCCATTTCGGCGTACCCTTATCCGACACCGTCGACCGTCCTTCTCCCTGACCAAACTCCTCGCTTGTCCGGGTATGTGGGTTTGGAGCACCTCCTCCATCATTTCGTCCCACATTCCGTCGCACTGCCCTTTCTGCGCCTCTGGTTCCACTTCTCGGGGTCTCACTTTAGCCGCTTTCTGCATTTCCCTTGACCTCTCCTGCTGCCAATCTTTACGTCCGCGTAGATCGCACGCCTCTCGGCCCATCGCTTCTTCTGCCACTGCGCTCTCTTCACCTAGTTTCTGTCGCTTGTTCTGTAGTTCTACCTGGCGTTCTCGCTGCCCTCTGCTTGTCCGTTTTTGCTCTTCATTCCTCGTTTGCAGTTTACTGAGCTCCGCTCTCTGCACCTCCATTTGCTGCCGCTTCTTCTGGAGTTCTTCTTCTAAACCCTCGATCGCTTCCTTCTCCTTCCGAATCGTGTCCTCATCATCCTGAATCTTCTTCTCTCTGATTCGCACCTCGTCCTCCACCGCTTCCAGCTCTGCCACCACGCCCGCCACCTGTTGCGTTAACTGCTCGCTGCGTTGCCTTCTTGCTGCCAGCGTTTCTTCTACTGCCTCTAACGCTTTCCTCTGCTTAACTCTCTCCTGCGTTAACTCACGCCGTCTCGTCTCCAATTGCTTCATTTTTAACTCGTGTTGCTCCTGCAACACTTGTTCCGCCATCACCTGTTATTGCCTTTGCTCCAGCAACGTTTTATACGTTTCGAGTCGCTCTTCTTCTTCTTCCTGCGGTTGGATGAACTTCGTATGTACGTACAAAAACTGCGTGGCCGTCAGTGTCCTATCTTGCAATTGGACTACATCCTCGAATGTGATCATCTCTTTCAGCTTCCGTGGCCATTCGTTCGAGAAGTCGGCATAATCCTCTTCCTGTGCCATGGGGTGTGCGGTCTCTTGTCCGAAAAATTGTTCAGCGTTTTGTTGAAAGAGCTCTTCTAAATCGACATCGTCGAAATCGTCCTCAGGTTGTGCGCCTTCCGGGTTTTCATTTTCGTCCAGATCATTAACGGTGTCAGGGTTGTCCATGTTGTTGCGGCGGTTGTCATTGAAGGGTCCATGAGCGTCGCTTGCTACTTCCGGGTCGTGTTCGTTGTACAGATCGTTGTTGCGTCCATAGTATTGGTCGTCTTCGGAGTCGCTGATCTCGATTGTTGGGAAATCCATCGTTTTCGGTTCTTCGCGTAATCACTTTGAAATTCGCACTTAGAGTGATAGCCATGATCGATTTCTTTTTATGCGACACAACCCGCGTTTTCACTCTTTGTCTTCATGTTCTTTTCGTCCTTATGTATTCCTCGGTCATCGTGAGATCGTTCTATTTCGTTTATATACTTCCTTATTTCCATCTTTCTGCACCCATGTATTGATTGGGTAGACAAGTCGTCTTTTCATTATAGTGAGAGCGCGTACTTGACGTTTAGTGAAATTTGATGCCAGGTGAGTTTTTGCTTATTTTTTATTGTATAAATGCGATTATTATTATACATCTATTTAAGTTAACAACAGAAAATAGTAAACAATTGTCCACTTCAGCTTCCCGCGATGACTGATGACCACGCTGTGCATCATTGTATCAATGCCATTTGATAGTGATAACTCCTTATCGTCGAGATCAGGCAATCCCTCCTTACCTCGGAGGATTTCAGGTTAGTTTTTGTGTATTCCATCATTGTTCTGTAGGTATAGTATGTACTTCAACACTTTCGTTTAAATGTTTTGCTAACGTTTCCTGTCTTCCAGATTTCTACGGCGCTATATCTGCTAGACCGGACCTCACCTGATTTTGGAGACTGTGCGCAATGGAGGCGTTCGGGTTCAATTCTTAGTTTCTAATTAAACCAAACATACTTATGTTTCCTTGTTCACGTAGGAGTTTATTGTTTGTTTTTGTACTTTGATTTAACCCTGTATGTTATAATTTTTTAACATAACTGGTTCGTGTATAATCGCTCGATGTATAGTTTCGTGTTCGGTAAACTTTTACAATTTTACTGGTTCGTGTGTTGGGCATCTTTTGTTGATGTTTTATACTCGCGATCACATATTTTCATTTGGCTCTTGTACTATTTTGTCGTCTTTAATCCTGATGAAACTCTTTGAGTTCGCTGATATGTGCAGTGCGCGTGCGTGAATCACCATCGCGTTTTAGTTTTACAATGACTGGCGATATGAACTCGATGACGTAATACAGTCCTTCGAACTTAGATGCTAGCTTGGCCGCAAAGTTGTCGACAGCTTTGGACGAGTGATGTTGCTTTAGTAGAACCAATTGTCCAATGGAAGGCTTCCATTGACCTCGCCGTAGGTTGTAGTGATGTGCCTGGTTGTCTGCTGCATATTCTGTCGCACTATCTGGTACACTTCTTTGAGCTTCGAGGCTTTCCCCTCTGCTTCGCTTTGCTCGTGACCAGTGCTATTCGTTACCTCATCATATAGAGTGTTTGGTAACCGCAACTCCCTCCCTTGCGTCAAAAATGCTGGACTGTAACCTGTGCTTTCGGATACGCTACTGTTGATAGCAAGCGATATTTCAGGTAACATTTCATCCCACTTCAGGTGTTGGTTGTCAGCCAGTTGTGCGATCATTGTTTTAAGAGTTCTATTAACCCTTTCTGTCGGATTATCTTGTGGAGTGTAGGGTTCTGTGAACTGGTGGCGTATTCCCATCTCCTTTAGAAAGTTTCTGAAGCTTCGACTTGTAAACTGTGCCCCGTTGTCGGAAAGTAGGACTTTAGGTATTCCAAAGCGTGCCAAGATACGCTCTTGAAGCGCTCGTTTCAGAAGGTCGGTTGAAGCCTTTCGCAGTGGTATCATTTCAGTCCATTTAGAGAATTTGTCAAAGAATACTAAGAGCATGCAATTCCCATGCTTCGTTCGTGGAAGAGGTCCGACGAAGTCTGTACATAGAGTTTCCCATGGACCTTCGCTGATTCGTGATAGCATATATCCCGTTGGTTTCCGTTGACTGGGTTTGTACTTTTGACAGGACTTGCAATTCCGAACATAACGTTTAACATAACGAAACATACCGTGCCAGTAGTATCTACCCGCAATCCTTGATACCGTTTTCCGTATTCCGCCGTGTGCTGCGCATGGACTGTCGTGGTTTTCCTGTAGGACTTGTTGTCGTTGATTCATGGCCATGCACAACTTCCATGGAATGTAGTCATCGCCGTCAAGTTGATGAGGAATATGCCGGTAAAGTTGACCGTCTTGTATGGTGTAATCGCTGTACTGCTGAGGGTTCTCCCAGACTTCCTTGATCTTTCTGTGTAACCATGAGCATGTTTTCTCGGTGTCTGTTGGATTCTCGGTGATAATTTTCCCTGCTGCTTCCGGTGGCTGTCGAGATAGTGCGTCTGCAACAACGTTCAGTTTTTCTTTTCGATATTGCGCATCAAACATGTATTGCTGTAGTTCCAGAGCCCACCTGGCGATACGTCCGGATGGACTCTCTATAGAATTCAACCACTTCAGTGACAAGTAGTCGTTGACAACGATGAACCAGTATCCTTCTAGATAAGGTCGCATTTTCCGAATGGCCCACACTATGGCCAAGCATTCTTTCTCCGTCGGTGAGTAATTATGCTCTGCCTTGTTCAACCGACGGCTAGCGTATGCAATTACCTTCTCTTCGCCGTCGACGTCTTGAGTAAGGACGGCTCCCAAGCCATAATCACTAGCATCAGTCTGCAGTACGAATTTCCGGTCAAAGTCTGGACATGCCAGTATCGGTGCGGCCGTTAGTTTCTCTTTCAACAGTTCAAACGCCGAGTTTTGCGGTTCTTGCCTTTTCCAATGTTTGCCTTTCTTTAATAGTGTTGTCAGTGGCTGGACGATGTCAGCAAAATTCGGTACAAACCGACGGTACCACGAAGCTATGCCCAAGAAAACGCCGAAGCTCACGTATGTTCTGCTGTGGCTGTAGTTGTTGGATTGCAGTAATCTTGTCGGGATCAGTGTGAATGCCCTTGTGGCTGATCATATGCCATAGGTATTTCACTTCTCTCTTAAAGAACTCGCACTTGTCGATGTTGAGTCTCAGCTTGGCTTGACGTAAGCGATGGAACACTTCTTTGAGGTTTGTCAGGTGTTCCTCCAGGGTTGAACCAGTGACGATTATATCGTCGAGATAGGCGAATGCATATGGTTCCATGTCGGGACCGATGACCTGATCTAGTGCGCGTTGGAACGTTGCTGGGGCTGAATCCAATCCAAAAGGCATCACTCGCCACTGAAATAATCCACGCCCAGGAACTGTGAACGCGGTATATTGCTTGCCAGTCGGGATTTGCCAATAGCCGTTCTTCAAATCGAGGCTACTTATATACTTAGCGTAGCGAAGCCTGTCTATAATATGTTGTATTCTTGGAATGGGATAAGCGTCGGGTACGACTTATCATTCAATTGTCGATATTCAATGCACAGCCGCCATTTCCCCGTCTTTTTCCGAACCAGCACTATTGGCGTGCTGAACGGACTGTGAGACGGTTCAATACACTCGTTTCTTAGTAGGTTGTCGATTTCTTCGTTGATAACATTTTGCATAGCAGGATTCCGCGGAAAATAACGCTGTTTAATTGGACGGACATCTTTCATGACAATCTTGTGTTCTATGATGTTGCAAGGCCCCTGGATCTCGTTGAATTTTGCTAGTTCGTTCTACAGAATTTCCTCGGCGTCTTCCATCGTTATTTCTCGGTTTTCCTGTATAGTGGTGAATCTGGTCATCTCTGATCGCGCTGTCACTTCTCCACCCAGCCTCACGGTCTGCTTTCCACACGTAATGACAGTCTCCGATGCGCAAAAGAAATCCATACCTAGTTTGACGTCGTCTATGACTCCCGGCAAGACAATGAACTCTGTGACGCGAGTCTCGTCTCCTAGTGTTACACGAAGTGATATTTTCCCCAAGCTCATTGTTCGGGAGTTGTCGGCCAGCCTTACGCTTGTTTCGACTGGAACGACTTCACTCATCGCTTTGAACTCTTCTACCACGTTTCTGCTGAAGAAGTTCTTTGTTGCTCCCGTATCTACCGTTGCTTTGAACTCCCTATCGTTTACACGTACCTTTGCATAAACTCTGCCCCCTTCTACACGAAGTGCGCTCGCCTTTACTGTTCGCGAGTCTCTAGTCTCGGGATTGCCATCTCCACTCGCCGGTGACGGGGTCCCCAAGCGTTTTCCGCTCGTGGTCGATAACAGTCGATCGTCCGGACGCCTCGCCAGTAGTGTGTATATGGGGTTTCTGGGCCAACGTAGCGACTGCGCAGTCGCTGAGGTGCGGAGGTGCTCTGCCACCGCCGTAAGCTTTGTTAAGGTTTGTGTGTGTGGCTCTCTGCCGTCAAAGAGGTGCTCTGACGTCACCATAAGATTTATTAAGGTTTGTGTGTTTGAGGCTGCTCTACCGCCGCGTAGACAGACGGACGGACGGGCATACATATAGACAGTTGGACAGACAGACGGACGGATGGTTATACATACATATAGACGGACAGACGGAGCTACATGAGTAGGAGAAGGGAAGGAGGGGGAATGTGTGTGACCGAAGTGATGGGAGGGCAGCTGTTTCAGATGGTCGTTGCGTAGTAACATGTTGTTGTTGTTATTTGTTGTAGCATGATGCTTTAGTGAACGTGAGCGTTGGTCCACAGAGTTAGTGTTTACAAATTTGATTTTGGAAGCGGAGTGTCGCCGAACACACTCTTTAGCATTGTGCACATTCAAAGCACTCACTACATTCGTATGTCAGCATAATGCATGCGACGAATAATTGCAACACAATAGCTCTCAGGTTACTCTGGAATGCAGCAGATAAGAATAATTTTTATTCTATTGTATTATGTTTTTGGTAAACAATAAGAAATATATTGCGAGCAAGCAGTTACAGTGTGAACGTCTGCCGGCAAAAATTTCATGTACGGTGACATTCATGTCCGTTCGTGTTTTATTTATACTTTCATTCTTTTTTATTTTTAGGAAATAAACTGAGTCCATTTAAGTAGTTTGAAGGTCAAATCTTGTCTTGCAGTAAATGTGTGTCATTTGAGTTCATTGACTATAGGGTTGAGTGTTCCTTTTCGCACCGATTTATAATGCGTAAGATTGTTGACAAGTGACAATGGAGAACTTAAACATTTGTGAATTAATCGACCGAGTTCATGTGTTTTTAATAACACAAAAAGATACAATACTTGAGGAACATTTTGATGAAATTCTAAGCGTCTATTCAAAGTTATGTCGTAATCAACATCATGAAAAAGTTGAATCTATTCATGGAAATCATTATGAGAGCTGCTGCTGGTCTTCAGATAAATGCTTGGAGGGTCCAGACACTTGTGCGTGTTACATGTTGGATTATCAAATTTCAAGAGTAAAGAAATTAATGTCGTTGTATTCAAAACTAACGGAATTAAAATAAAGAATCCTCAGTAAAATAAAAGACTATAATTTTATTTATAACTAATTTTTATTTTGTTTTATTTTTTGGTTTTTATATAGTATACATATACATATAATTTAAATTTGATAATAAAATGGTTGTGACTGTGGGAAATCTACAAGCACCTCCAAACGACAATCATCAGTTCCATCCTTCTGTATTTTCATTAAATAATAACAACCGTTGCTAAACTCCTTAATGGTTTCGTCACTTATTTTATTGAAGCGTTGAGGCAAAAACACAACGTTGTCTTCTAGCTCCATTATAATTCTATCTCCATACTTTGTTGTAGTTCTGCGTACAGTTTTTATGGAGTAGCTTCTGTTGGCTTCTAGGTCTTTTATAGATAGTACACCTTTCTGCGTGGTGTTTTTCTTATTAAAGTCCTCCACAGCAGTTAGAGAAAAAGTTGATGATGTTGTCTGCCTTTGGGTCATTTTACAGCGTTTTTGTTTTTCTTTTATTTATTTATTTAAATTTTATATAGTTTTAACAAAAAAACAAAACCAACTTGACGTGACTGTTTAGCTCGAGGGTTTTACAAGGACTAAATGAACTGGTACAGTCATATAACATATTATATTATATTTTCTATATACTTTGAGTCACCAAAATTCCTCTTAATACGAGAGAGTATAAAAGAGAGTGAGAAACTTAATGAGAGAGTAGAACTACAAATTTATTGTATATATTTTGCAACTTTATTAAATATTTACTTTAATGAACATTTTGATTTACATTATACAAAAACTCCAAACACAAGTGGCCACAGTTATATGAATTATAATTTTGATGTTGAGTGTAGTTGTATTGGATTCCATTACCCATATATTCAATTATTTCATGCGGGGGTTGCAGGTTTCCAAAGCTGTCATAATATTTCTTAATATTTCTATTCTTATAATATGCTACCCAATGAGTACCAGGACCGCTGGATGTGTCTAAGTTAACAATTCCACATTCTTTTTCATGTATTCGCTTCGGTAGACTATCTCTCATGAACACGCCTCTAAAATGTGGCAATTTATTAGCATGTTTCATCAAGTCGACGTCTGTAAGAGGTCTTCTGGGTAGCTTCTTTAAAAGTTTTTTGGTTGAGGGTGATAATATAGTCCCAATCCTTTTTTGTATGGTTTAAGATAAAACCCTTTCCCCATTGCAATTGCTTCCATTGTTTGATTATGTCGACTTGCTTCCTTCAGTTGTTTTCTTGCAGCCTTAGTTTCATTGATTGCTTTTGCGATTGCTGCGCCCCCAGATGCTAATCCACCAACGGCTCCAAGAGCAGTTAAAATGGGTACTAATGGTAGAAATCCTCCAACCTTCGGAATAGGAATAACACGTGGAATTTCAATCATGGATTTTTTTCGTCCAAAAGACTTTTTAATTACTCCTTGTGCCATTTTAATAGCATTAGGAATATCTTCAGGTTTTCGTTGCTTAATAAATTTTAATGCATTTTTAATGGTTTTAGTGAATATTTTCTTCGCACGTTTAAACTTCTTCTTCTTTATTTTCTTAAGAGTTTTGTTTAACTGATTGGCCATTCCGACTTTTACTTTAGCTTTCATTGCGTTTGTAACTAAGAATGCGTTTATTCGTTCACCAAGTTTAGTGTCCTTAGATATTGATCTTCGAAAAGCTTTTTCAGCTAATATTTTATCTGCTTCGTGCCTTTTATTTAAATCTTTACTTTGAGAATATGCAATATCATGCTCTTTACATGCAGCGTCCAATGGATTGATTCCGCTGTCACCTCTAGCCAAACGATCTTCTAGTTTAGTTCCTGGACCACAAAATTGATAACCCGGTAAATGAAGTTCAAATGGCAGAGAATTAATAGCTTTATTGAATAAACCTCTTCCAATCACTGGTTTAGAAAGACTGGAACCTTTTTCGTACATAATAACCATTTTATATACTTTCAACAACAAGTACTAAGTATAAATGAATAAAAAGGCTTGAATGCTTTGTATTTATATCATAAGGTGAGATGCGCTTCGTTAAACAAGACAAATTAATAAAAGTGAAAAATTTGGATCCTGATACAAATAATGTGACAAAATCCAGACACAGTTCACTGCTACCGAACACAATTAGATGTGTTATTGTGGGACCTTCAAACTGTGGAAAGACTAATGTTATGTTAAGTTTAATAGAAAGCCCAAATGGATTAAAATTTGCAAACATATATTTGTACTCAAAATCACTATATCAACCGAAATATGAATATCTAAAGCGTTTAGTAAAACCAATCCAAAATATGGGATTCTTTACATATTCCAACAATGAAAAAGTTCTCAAGCCGGATGAAGCAAAACCAAATTCAATAATGATATTCGATGATGTAGCTTGTGAGAAGCAAAATAATATTCGAGAGTACTTTTGTATGGGCAGACACAAATCAATTGATTGCTTTTACTTATGTCAAACATATACAAGAATTCCCAAGCATTTGATACGTGATAATGCCAACATGATTGTGATGTTTAAGCAAGATGAAATGAATATTAAGCACATCTACAATGATCATGTCGGAACAGATATGGCATACGCAAAATTTCTAAATATATGTGGAGAATGTTGGAAAGATAAATATGGATTCCTTGTAATAAGCAAAGATGATGCAATTGAGAATGGCCGTTATAGAAAGGGATTTGATATCTATATTCACATATAATTAATAAAGACAGTTTCACGCTATATTCATATTAGTATGTTACCTGACTTTCAACTAATAACATTGATGTACACGATACACTTCACCTGTTTATAGCTGATCTGATAGCTGTTTTTCCTGATCTGTCATCTGTTTATAGCTGATCTGATAGCTGTTTTTCCTGATCTGATAGCTGGTTTTCCTAATCTCTAGCTCTTCTCATATATTGATACCAAAATGGATGAAAATATATTAAAAGATCTTATTAAAACTAGGCGAGTGCTAAAAGAGAAATTCAAAAATATTAAACTTGGGAAAGCGGATCTAGAGAATCAATTAGAAAAAACGTTTAAACCGATTACAAAGCCTCTCAACAAATTGGTGCAAAAATCGAGCACAAGTACTCACGACAGTACGAAGCACAACTTAAAAGTTAAGTTACCACTAAAACTTAAAACAAGTACTCCAGCTAAAGCACTAAAAACTGATTTTTCCAATGATACTCTGATCAATAATGATGAAGATGAAGACGACGATGACTTTTACTCTCAGGTGGATGATGATGATGAAGATGAGCTGCAGCAACTCCCTGAACTCGATATTACTGCTCATGAAAATGATGAGAAATGTACTGAATCAATACTTTACTCCCAACTACAGCAACAGAATGAGTTGGATACTACATATGGACCACACAAAGGATTGGATGGTAAATGGCGAATCGGCGATAGCATCTTTAGCATATGTAATGACAAAATAACAATATCAGATAATAGTTGGAACTTTACACCTGGATTGATGCAACTCCTATATCTAAAAGAACCATCAAAATATAACAATGCAGATCTACAAGCATACAAACTTATCTTAGAAAATACTAGTGCTCACAAACGTAATTTCAACAAAAATGAGCAAGTAAAAGGAACTAGAGCCTTCAAATACACCAACATTATAAAACCATTATTTAACGTCGCATCGCCGTCAACTATCTCACAGAAAGTAACAATGGGAACGGGTTTCATGAGTGTTAATCCACAGAAACCTAATTATATATATTGGGATGATCCAAATGAGTTAGTTGATAGATTGAGGCTTTTGTTGGCTTCACAATCGGCGGGACACACGAATCACAACAACGAAATCATGTCCATCATTGAAGAATTGAGAGAATATAATATAATAGTATAAATCTTCATATAAATAAACAACTCTTTTCTAAAATAAAGATAATTACAAAATGAGCGTTGACAAGTTCGGTCATTATTCCATTGAGATCTCATCAAACAGTAAATTAAAGCGAAATTTTTCAAAAGCTTTTGGTCTCAATTTGGATAGCAATAAAAACTTGGATCTTCGTTGGAAACGCCTGAGAAATGTTAATACGCCTGTTGATGACAACGATGGAGTAACAAAATTATATGTTGACTATATCATAAATCAAATGAATGTGGAATTTAAAAAACAAAATAATACACTAAAGGAGCAAATAAATAGAGATATTGAAAAAGTTAGCAAAAAGTTTCAATCACTAGTTGATGATAGTCTTAAACAGATAAAGGATGAATTTAAAGAAGAGTACGATATACTGAGAGAAGAAATAAATAAAAACATCGACGAGGTAGTCTCTCGAAAACTACAGATCACAAAAGACGATATTGAAAGTAATGTTCAAAATTTTGTAAAATATACCAGTGAACAAATTGAGCGAATTGAAAGCTATATATTTCAAGAACTACAGAAAAGACCGAAATCCGTAGCTGATTTAGAAGAGAAAATTCTCAATGAAATACCGAAAAGAAAAGATTCTCATAGAGTTATTAAGATATGAGTAAAAAGCAAGCTTTGGTGGAAGAGCTTCACAGACAAGCACGTAAAAACTTTAAGCGAAGGCGTGTAATAACAAAAGGAATAGATGACCTTTGGCAGGCAGATTTAGTGGAAATGGGTATTTATTCTACATACAACGATGGTTATCGCTTCCTTCTAACTGTAATTGATACATTCTCAAAGTATGCCTGGATTGTACCATTGAAATCCAAGAACGCTATTGACGTTACTAGGGCCATGAAATCCATATTCTCCTTGAAACGGAAACCAAACAATTTACAAACCGATGACGGCAAGGAATTTTTCAATGGAAATTTTCAACGTTTAATGAAAAAATACCACATTAACCATTACTCAACATATAGTATTTTAAAGGCGTCAATTGTTGAGCGCTTCAATCGAACGTTAAAGCAGATGATGTGGAAGGAATTCAGTTATAATGGCTCATATCGATGGATTGACTTGTATAAAAACTTAATTAAAAAATATAACACCAAAAAGCATCGAGCCATCAACATGCCTCCAATCAAAGTGAATTCGAGCAACGAAAAATTATTATTAAGCACCGTCTACAACAACCTGAAAATATTTAGAAAGCCAAAGTTTCAGGTAGGAAATCATGTACGCATAAGTAAACATAAACACTTTTTCGAGAAAGGTTATACGCCAAATTGGACAACGGAAATATTTAAAATTAAAAATATAAGAATTACAAACCCAACAACATACATTCTTGAAGACTACCAAGGGAATACAATTAAAGGTGGATTTTATGAAAATGAACTGCAGAAAACAAGATATCCCAATACATATCTGGTAGAAAAAGTTCTTAAGACCAAAGGCAGAAAAGTTTTTGTGAAATGGTTAGGATTTAGCAACGATCACAATTCCTGGATCAATAGGAATGAAATTTTATAAACAATTTTTATATACATACATACTAAAATAAATAAAATAATATTGTTAATAAAAGAAGCATACAGCTGTTTTTCATTTCATTAGTCAAACTACTCGCAACATGTCAATTACTCTTACTTTAACAGGAAACAAGTCTGTTTTATCGGCTAATTATTTTCCACCCTTAGATTTAGAGAGACCGTATGTTTGTGGTCTTGTAGACTTCCATAGTTACCATACAATACCAAACATTGATCACGAAAATAACTTATTTCACATTGGCGATCATACTATTGAGATTCCTGTCGGGTCATATGAGCTGGATGACATTGCTGAATTTATTCAAAATAAATATTCTAGTATAGATCAGAATGAAAAAGTGGAAATAGCCGCAAACCCTAATACATTGCAAGCAGTCGTAGAATCGAGTAAACATAACATTTTCTTTAATAAAGAACGAACCATCGGTTTACTATTGGGTTTCAGTGAAAAAGTATTGGAAGCAGGAAAGTTTCATACTTCAGACTTGCCAGTGAATATAACAAAGATAAATGCAATACACATTGAGTGCGACATAGTCAGTGGTGCATACATAAACAATATACCAGCGCATACAATTCATATGTTTGCTTTGAATGTTAGTCCTGGCTATAAAATAGATGAGATCCCCAAAAATGTAATCTATTTTCCAGTAAACTCCAGACAGATAAGTTCGATTACAGTGAAAATTGTTGATCAAAACGGACATTTAATAAATTTTTGTGGAGAAACCATAACACTCAGACTTCATTTAAAACCACAAGAGCAATGATTATATATAATAAAAACCCATACACAGGAGCATCTTCTTTCAGTTCTTCTTTATCCTCGTCATTGAAAAGGTCGCAAGAACCGAAAAAACCACAAAACATTCTCCAAAATAAAAAGCTGTCTTCTGAAAATAAAAGGTTTCTAAAATCATTGGGTTTAAAACCTAAAACAAAGTAAAATGAGTCAAATACTTGATGTATTACAAACGCCGCTTTATGATGAAAGTGTTATCAAAAAGGAATATCATAGCTATTCACCATATTTACGATCCTATAAAAGCAATGATGAGATAAGGATATCCATTCAAAATCAAGATCTTTTTGTTCTACCTAGTGAGAGTTTAATTTATATTGAAGGTACAGTTACATTAGAAAATGGAGAAGCAACAGCTAATGCAAAATTAAAAAACAATTGTGTTGCATTCATGTTTGATGAAATTCGCTATGAGGTGAACGGATTGGAAATTGATCGTACACGCATCTGGGTGTAACTTCAACAGTAAAAAACTATGTCTCTTTAAACACACTGCAGAGTAACATGCTCAAAAATGCTGGGTGGTTTCCGAACAATGACATTGAAATAAAAAATGGATATTTTAACTTTTGTACACCATTGAATATGCTATTAGGATTTGCTGAAGACTTTAACAAAATAATTCTAAATTCTAAGCATGAACTAATATTAATAAGATCTAAATCTGATGAGAATGTTATATATTCAACTCTCGCAGCAGAAAATATAAAACTAACGATAACCAGCATCATATGGAAAATTCCCCATATACAATTGGCTGATTTTGCAAAATTGCAAATTTATCAAACAATTCAAAGTGGAAAACCTTTATTAATGGCATTTCGTAGTTGGGACTGTCACTTTAATCCGTTACTTACACAAGGCAGCAATCATCTCTGGAATGTAAAGTTATCCGCACAGAATGAACGACCACGCTTCGTACTAATTGCCTTTCGAAGAGACAACAAATTTCAACATTGTCATATAAGTGATGTTAAAGTGCACCTAAACTCTGATACATATCCCTATGATGATCTCAATCTGAACTTTGATCGTGAACGATATGCTTTGCTCTTTGATATGTACTTAAAGTTTCAACAAAACTACTTTGGTCATGATTCTCAACCTTTGCTGCTACCAGAAGATTTTAAAGATAAGGGTCCAATAGTTGTCGTCGATGTTACTCATCAAAATGAAGCTATAAAAACTGGTCCAATTGACATTCGAATTGAATTTAAAACATCTAAGAACATTCCGCCGAACACATCAGCTTATTGCATACTCATACATGATAAATTGGTTGAATATATTCCTATAACTGGAGAAATTAAAAAGGTTGCGTAAGGAAAAATAGAAATGAAAATGGAGTTTGTTACATTGGATGTGCAAGGCTTTAAGGCAAATTTCAATGAGTTTATCGTAAAAGAATTGGCAGTCACTTTCAATAATCACGAATATCAAAATTTTATTATTAAGCCACCCTTTGAATTTGAAGAATTGACTTTTAAATATCAGAAACAAGCAAATTGGCTAAAAAATTATCATCATGGCTTTACTTGGAGTTGTGGATCAATTACTTTCAAAAGTGTTGTGAATTTCTTAAAGTTCAATATTAAAAACCAACCTATATATGTAAAAGGAGTTGAAAAGAAGTGTTGGATTGAGCAGTTCCTAAGAAAACCTGTAATTAATGTTGAAGAAATTGGATGTAAAAATCTTCAAACACTTAGAGAAACATACTTACTACAAACAACATGCCATTCCCATAATGGATACTGTGCACTAGAAAATGCTCTGCTGTTGAGAAATTTCATCGATAATAATTAAAAAATAAAGAACACTTTAAATTTCTATTTACAAACTGTAAATCTAATACATTTTTATTTAATAAAAGAAATATTTCTTAAAACTATACATGAATGTTTTCTTAAAACTAATTACAAATATGGAAAAAGTAAACGTAACTTGAAACTTATGATATTATATTCATGAATGTTACAATAATTTCTCAGCATTCAAGATCGGTAAAAATTTCTTCATCTTCGTTTAACACTGATTCTATACCTATCTTATAATGATTCCACGCGTAGGTGTGAACATTATCTTCTCTAATTTTACGCTTATCATCTAATGGACTTAAAGCTATCTTATGTATATGCTCTGTATAAATGTTATGAAGCTTAGATCTAAAATTAAACATATCTCCATATATAATTCTCTTATTAACTAAACAATCTTTATAATCACTTAAACTTAATTTTTCTAAAACTGTAGCCTTGACACCTTTGGCCTTTTTAATTTCCCCGCAGCCAACAACTTGTATGGTATACATTTTAGAACGAAGACCTATAAATTCTTTCATAATTTTTCCTTTGTTTTCATCCTTCATCATACCCAAGACTTTACCATTTTTAAGCGGCATATGGAAAGGATTTGTAGGTGAATATTCGGATGTATCAAATTTTGAGTCGATATCATCACGAATATCATTGTAAAAATCTTCGCATCGAATGGAATATATGAAAGAATCTGTATCCATGTAATTCAAACTGAGATTTGTTGTAAATTTAGGTTTCATATAATCATAGTGGAAATCATACATTTTCCATTTGGATAATTCCAAAACAACAAATCCCAAATATATTGGTTTATTGTATACAGAGCGAGATCTATTCAATTGTATAGCAGCCATTTCATGTGTAAAATAAGACATGCTGTGAAAATTTGGCTTTGCTATTAGAGCTCGTGCTCCTAAATGTCTTCCTTTACTTTCCCATTCGGTTACAATTTTTACATCCTTCCTTTTGTCTACATTCTCCATCGTCTTTCCATATACCGCATTATTGAGGAGTTTAAAAAAGTTTTTCTCGAAGCTGTTTTTGGCTATTGTTCTGTGGTACGTATTTAAATCTATGTACTGTTTTAACCAACCAGACTGCTTAAATTTTAATATTCTATGGATTCTCTTAAGTTTTAACCCATTTTTTATGCACTGTTGAAGATTCTTGTAATGAATTGTGTATGTAGTCTTGTTGGTTAAATCAGTTATTAGTTTATTACATTTAGAATTGGGAGGTATTTTATTTTCCGCGCAAAATGGTAAGTCATTGTGGGAATCGTGAAGATTTTCCGGATATTCTAGATCAACTTCTAAAATAAAACCAAATTCTGAATTTTCATGAATTGTCTGTACGTTAAAATTATTAGTATCTGTCAACCACTCGAAACCTCCATAAGGAAGATATTGAGACATTGCCCAGCCATACAAATTATTGGCATCCAAATACATTAAATATTCTGATGGTTTACTGCAATCGTAGTCCGCCATATATTTATTATTTGCCTTTGAATGCCTTTTGGAGCATTGGACAATGCCTCCCCTAATACTTTTCTGAATGAATAAATACATGTCTATATCTGTAAACAATTCAAGTTCTATTTTTGTAGTCTTTAACATTGCATCCCAAGATAAGCCTGGTGCAGTATAATATTGACACGGATCTAGTTTATAAATGTTTTTGCATATTTTTCTAAAATTTTGGAAAATGTCTGTTAAAATTAAAACATCTGTTTTCAGATATAGAAGCATGTAATCTTCAAGTGTTTTGCATTTAAACATCTCCCATACTTTAACCGCGTGTTCATAATCTTCCTTGGAACAAGTTTTATTGGTCATGCGACTATAAAATTCTGTTTGAGGAGGAAGAGAGGTTTCTTTAAGTCGCCCGAAAGAATTGATGTATTCGTATGGGAATACACCTTTTCTTGTTACTAATTTAAATTCATCATCGTTTGAAAACATTTGGCGAACAGTTTTAAAATCAGTGGGTGATAAATTTTTCGCTAATGCATCCAAACTTGATGCCATGAAACGAAAAGAATCCAAAAATCTTATCTCAAGAGTTTTCTTTTCATCCACCTTGATACGCTTTGAGAGGGATATATATAATTCTTTGTTTAAAGGGATAACATTTATATCACCTTCAAAAGAATTTAATTCCTTAACGAAAAGATGGCAGTCGTAGCCAGAAAAATTATGAAAGAACACAGGCACAAACTTTGCAATTTGATATTTTAAATTACATTCATTATGTGCCGGTCCTCTATATTCGCCAGTTAGGTGGCAATGGTCTGCCACTCTATCAGAGCCCAATTCTTTATCGCAAATATGGCAGTTTTTGCTCTGGAATTGTTGCTTTAGCTGCAAAGAATTTAAAAAGGCCATAGGTTTCGATTTACTTAAATAGTTATTATATAAATCTAAGATATCTTTAATTAAAAATTCTACAAATTTCTTGGGAGCATCTTCTCCTGAATAAATAACAAATTTACTAAGACTATCATTAAAATTACAATGGATATTATAGCTAAAGGCTACAGGAATATGCTTAGACACAAACTTATTGCTACTATCTAAACCTGAACTACTTAATACGCATTCAAAATCTGCGTATACTACAAAAGGAACATCTAAGCTACGTTCGAAATTTTTAAAACTAATTACCGCCTTTTCCAGCGACGGCATCTCGGTTATAACTTTTCCGCATACCATTTTATGCTTTTGTAGCGTACTCTCGTTGTGCGAGTACTGTAGGCAGCTATTGCACAAATACAGTCTAGTGCGATGATTCGTCTGTTGTTGTTTTATTAATCTGAAAAGCCAAAAGGAAGAAAAAAATTTCATTAGATTATTAATTGCAATAAGTAGTCGTGTAAAATGAAAGATGAAATAAAAGTGAAATAACATGAAGTTGAGAAAAAAAATAAATTATAATTACCTTGAAATATTTTTAATCCACACATAGTGGAATTGTTCATCATTTTGCAGCAGCAGCAGGTTGATGTGTTTCACCTTTTCTAGCTTTGTACAGTGGTAAGGTCCCTCGATGTTTGCCGAATCCTTATCAAAACCAAACACATTGACGCTAATCGTAGGATTCATTTCTTCGAATTTGCTGATGGCGTCTATGGAAAGAGGAAACTTCAATCCCATGAAGTTCAGTGTCATTCCATTTTCTATTATTATAATTTCCGCTTCAATGTTCTCCACATTATAACTATGCGGTCTGTCTTGGTGATCTGGCAGATTATAAAGCGCAGATATGACTGCCCATTTGAAGCAATAAACATCAGTGTTTCTTACATTTATGCAAGCACGCTTGTCCTGCAGGACTTTCGGCAGAGGGATGTAGGATGTTCCCATTAATGGACGATACTGGTTTATATTTATCTCTACATAGCATATTTTAAGTAGAGACCATCCACTGTCCCTCTCCTGGAACTCGCCCATTTTAGTGGTGATCTGTTGGGACATATCAGCGTAGATGTTGCTGATGTCTTCAACTTTTTGAAGTAAAACCATTTTTGTTTGAAAAGATTTTACTTCCACCACTATTTCATCGTCTGCCGTTATTTTAAAGTATTCAGCATACAATTCTATATTAAATTTTATCATTGCATGCTTTTCTAACAAATTTTCTAACTGCTTGACGAGTATAGTTTTTGCGTTTTTGAAGAAATCTTCAGGAATCAGAAGTCCCTCATACTCATTTTGGAAAAGAAGTGTTTGAACTCTATCCTTAAAGGCTGTTTTGATGCACTTTAAACCATCGCTTAACGGCGACCAACAATTCTTTTTGTGTTTGATCGTCCGCAGATGGTAGCTCCAGCCTCTTCGTGAAACATCTTCGTTACATATTGGGCAACGAACGTTCTCGATAGCGTCAATGTGTGGTTGTGTTGTAGTAGCTCGGTGTGTTGCTGCAGACGATGGTACCTGTACTGCTGCTGAAGACGATGATGGTCCTTGTGCTGCTGCTTCTGCAAGTGATCGTGGTGATGTCTGTGGTGATGTCTGTGGTGATGTCTGTGGTACTGCTGCTGTTGTTGATGATGCTTGTTGTGCTGCTGATGATGGTATTTTGTGGGCTCGGCTTTTATGTCTGAGCATATTATCCAGACGGTTGAAATTTTCCCCACAATCGTTACAATGGAACTGTGGATGGCCGTGCGTTGCTTTTGTATGCCTTTTAAGGCTACGCATCGCAGTGAAACCCTGTCCGCAAATGTCGCAAATAAATCCCTTCATTTTATTTGTTTTGTTTGCTTTCTACTGCTGATGATGTTGTTGTTATTGTTGTTGGTTTTTTCTCTGTACGTTTTAAGTACTATATTTAAGTGTTTTTCTTTTATTTTAATGTTTTGTTTTGAAACACTATTTTTAACAATTTTTTATTTTGTTTTATTTTAAACCGGTTAATATTTATTTTCAGCTACGCACTTATTCTTTTTATTGCTGTTTTATTTTAAATAGTATATTTAACTACACTCACAGTTTCTTTACAGTTATTTTGTTGTAGTTTTGTTTTACAGCTTTGTGGTTTTATTTTTCTTTGTTTTTATTTTATTAGGTTTTTTATTTTAAATACTGTTTTTTTACAGTTCTAATTTCCTTTTCTATGGTTTGTTTTTAAGTACTATATTTTAATAATTTTATAATTTTAGTTAGTTGGGTTTTTTAATTACTATAGTTATTAAATTTTAATTTTGCTTTGTGTCTAAGCGTTTTATATTTCACGTTTTATTTTTAATATAATATTTCACAATTTTTTCTATAAGTTTTATTTTTAGACGCTTAAATTTTTATTAGAGTACTTCACAATTGACGAGTTTCACAATTCTTCCGAAGGCTTCAAGATTAGTTTCAGAACTGAGAGATATTAATCGTATCATAGAAGTTATGGTTTTATACCGCGGGGAGACCAAAAAAAAAAATTAAAGACGAGATTGTTGATTTTTGCCGGCAGACGTTCAAACTGTAACTGCTTGCTCGTAATATATTTCTTATTGTTTACCAAAAACATAATACAATAGAATAAAAATTATTCTTATCTGCTGCATTCCAGAGTAACCTGAGAGCTATTGTGTTGCAATTATTCGTCGCATGCATTATGCTGACATACGAATGTAGTGAGTGATTTGAATGTGCACAATGCTAAAGAGTGTGTTCGGCGACACTCCGCTTCCAAAATCAAATTTGTAAACACTAGCTCTGTGGAACAACGCTCACGTTCACTAAAGCATCATGCTACAACAAATAACAACAACAACATGTTACTACGCAACGACCATCTGAAACTGCTGCCCTCCCATCACTTCGGTCACACACATTCCCCCTCCTTCCCTTCTCCTACTCATGTATGTCCGTCTGTCCGTCTATATGTATGTATAACCATCCGTCCGTCTGTCTGTCCAACTGTCTATATGTATGTCCGTCCGTCCGTCTGTCTACGCGGCGGCAGAGCAGCCTCAAACACACAAACCTTAATAAATCTTATGGTGACGTCAGAGCACCTCTTTGACGGCAGAGAGCCACACACACAAACCTTAACAAAGCTTACGGCGGTGGCAGAGCACCTCCGCACCTCAGCGACTGCGCAGTCGCTACGTTGGCCCAGAAACCCCATATACACACTACTCTCGCCGTCCGCACTCCCAACAGAACAGAGTCTGTCTGTTGCGACATCCTGCAGGCAGTTTTCGGGTTGATCTGCTAGTCAGCTGCTAAGCCTCTTCGTCCGTCACCCTGGTACTTGCTATTAAGAGGCGCTCCCATGTCCACGGGCTGTTTTTGGTTTTCCCACGGCTTCACCATCGGTCCACCAGCGGCAAGACATTCAAAATCCTCCGCTAATGTCATAAGCTCCTCAATAGTTTGGAATTCCATCCTCTTGATGTAGAAACGGAATTCAATTCTGGAATTCTTGTAAATCCGATCCATCTTTTGTGCGTCCGTGTAGCCGGCATACCTCATCATGTCCTGAAGTCTCACCACGTAATCCTTGAACTTTTCTTCGCTAAACTGTTGAGACTTCCTGATTTCTTCTAAAGTTTCGAAATATCGAGCCGGTAGCAAGAAGTTGTGGAAGTCAGTCTTAAAGGCCTCCTACTGCTGCCACTTAGCGTTATTGTTCCTATACCATAGCAGAGCCTTGCCCTTCAGTAGTTCTTTCGTCCTCGGTAACATATCGATGTCCAGACCGAATGTATCGGCTAACTCCTCGATACGCTCGGTAAAAGAGAGTGGATCCTTTTCTCCATCGAACCTCTCGGACCATTTGCGAACAACGTCTATCATATTCATGTACCTTTGCGTCGGTGCCTGTCTCGGTGTTCTAGTTTGGTCTCCTGAGCTTACGCTTATTGTACTAGGCGTACTCTAGTTTCCTTCTGTCTTTCGTGTCTTCTTAGCCTCCGACATAGCTGACTTGTTTCGACGGTATTTCTCCTCATACACGCTTAGTTGTTCTTCCACCTCCTGCTCGTGTACCTCGTCCGTGACCCACTGGCTGAATCGCCGCTGCCTCTCTTCCAGTGATCCAGCAGCGTCGACGCCATACGACTCCATTGCTTTTCTGAGTTCGTCGTTAGAGAGCTCATATACCCAGTCGACTCGGTTACCCAACGTGAACTCCGTGATTGACTCGTGTAATAAGGTCCCTGTTCGGGCACCACTTGTAACGAACTTTACTTTGCCGAGATATCCTCAGCGGTTGCAAGGGTTCGTGTACAAGACCTGAGACAGTAAAGTACACAAGATTCTTCTTTTCCTTTACTCTTTATTGATCTAATGTGTACTATGTTATATATATTTATAAGGCTTACATAATAAACTTATCTCTACTCTATGCAGTGTCTGATTTTGTGTGTTCCTTCGGAGCTATGTTTGTCTGTGTCGTGTTGTTTCTAGGCGATTCTGCTTCCTCAAAGGAAAGTGGACACGTTCCTGTGACTGGATTCGTTCGTCGTTTGCACTCTGGTGGGCTTACGCATCCACACAGTGGGGTGAATTCATGAGATGCAGGGCTTACGCAACCGTGCATCCACAATTCAAATGGTCTTGCGTCTTTTGGTACACTGGTGAGCTTACGCAATCACACAGTAGGGTGAATTTGTGAGATGGCGGGCTTACGCAACCATGCATCTACAATTCGAATAGTCTTGCGTCGTTTGAGTGAACCTACGCTATCACTCAGAGGGATGTAAGCTGCAAGTTGACGGGCGTACGCAACCACTCAACTGCTCACTGCTCTCACAAAAGATCTTTGGATTCTGGTCGTTTTCTTTGCTTGGTTCTTACCCTTCGGTATTATTCTTCCTGAGGCACTTTCGATTTCACTTCACTTTGCACTATTTTCACAAACTCACTGCACGAATGCTTTTGTTTAACTGAATTCCTGTTGCGTGTTTCTTCTCCCTTTTATATTCTTCTGCTCATGCTTGTGATGTCTGCAGCGTCGTCCCGTTGTTTGTTAGTTCGTAAACAAGTTTTCTCCGCTATGTTCGAACGCTTTGCTCGAAAACAAGTTCCCGTTTTCGCTGTTCTGCTCTGCTGATTGACCTTGCTCGGCCGATGCCCTCGATCACGCGTTCTTCCGCCGTTTCTTTTGTGCGTTAATCTTCTTGTCTTCTAATTAGCTAATTACAAAACGGTAGCTTGTTCTGCTACTCGCGCCGTCTCTTGTCCTTGACTTGAACCACAGGTCAACGTTCGCTTGTTTGGTTGGTTGTGCGTTAATTTTTAATGCTCCTAAAAATTATCGTCACAAGAGTAATATCATTTATATCACCGGTCATCGCAAGGATAAAAGATTTAAAACATGCCAAAATGCACACGGTCCACGTTACCGAGTTAAAACCATATGTCACCGTCGATACAAGTGGGCGGCGCAAACCGACACCTCAGCAGAAATACAAACACTCAAAGAAAATACATGCCAGCTGCGCGAATAACAACGATTGTCATGTCCAATCCAAAGTTTCTAGTCCCCTCGTTTCTTGCAGATATTCAGAGAATATACAGACAACCCAGATACGTCAGCGATTAGCGACGAACGAAAGTAAACAAATCACCAAACTCCTTATAGACAACGAGATAGAAAATCACCATAGAGCACCTGACATCGCCAGAATAACGATAACAGACGTACCATTGTCTGAAAAAAAAATTGAAAAATTGAAAAATTGAAAAATTGAAAATTGAAAAATTGAAACAGTAAATTTTACGATACACAAACAAAGACACGAACCAAAAAGAAAAGCCAGAATAGAACAAAATTCGAGTAGAAATGTACAGAATAAAAACAAATATGTATATAAGAAATGTAAACTAACGCAAATAAAAATTTAAGTTAACAAGTTAGGAAACTAACAATATTAGAGTAAACGTTATAGTGTAAGAAATACATGTATATTACATTAGAGTAAAGATTCAATTAAGAACAAGAAATTAATCAAATTGGAATTAATAGAAATGAAAAATGAATTTAACAAGCCAATAGTAAAACAATATATATATTAGAGTAAAGAAAACTGAATTTGACAAGTCAAGAGTAATACAAAGATAAAATAAATCAAGTAAAGATTTTTTTTTTTAATATATTTTTATTTTATTTTAAGATAGATAATCTTATGATAATAAGCAAATTTACTAATACATGAGGAAAATAAATGTACTCTTGACTTCGTTGATCCTACTCCAGTGAGTAGAATAACATAATAAGAACAGACTTAGTTTCAAGTCTTAGGGTCGCGATATACTAAATACGAAAGCAATAAAAAAAATCCACACAAAACCAAGGTTGACCACTGTCAGGGCCGCTCAGCTCATCCAGCCGTGCTCAGGGAAAGTGGGGGGTTCTTCAACAACCCCGACAGCGTGTCAAAAAACCCAGTTACAAAAAAAAACCAGATCAGCTGAGGTTTATGTTGGCTCTACAGCCAAAACTAGACCGATAACACGAAAATTTCCACGACGATATCCGCTCGCGATCGATACAAGGTTGGTGGCGGCTAAGCAAACGTACAACAAAAACAAAGTACGCGGAGGTTCGGTGGAATCAAGAGGGAGAGAGATGTGAGGAGGAGTGTCGGCCGTTGGCGTGTTGGCCGTTGGCGTGTTGGCCGTTGGTGCGCCAACCCCTTGTCCATTGTTGCACGATATTGTCAGAAAAGTTTTCTTTTCGCCGTACTTTCATAATGTTTTACAATTTTTCCATTTTGCGGAATTGGATTTGTTTTCTGATTTTGTTCCTTTTTTTTTGTTTTTTTTTTGTTTTTTTTTCTTTCTGGTTATTTTGATAATTCTCCATGGCACCGCTAATTCCGATGGTGTTGCTGCTTCTGCGTTTTGCCTCGACTGTCCTTCAACCACACGCGGCACTTTAAAAAAACAACTGATTTTTCAATTTTCTTCGACAACCAACAACTTGAGCGACTCTCAACTACTCATCTCCGACTGACTTTTTCTCATACCAGGCTCTGTTTCGAAGCGGCACAATGCAAACTGGTTTGCTTCGCTCATTCCAGTCGCCGCCGCTACGCAGCTCGCGACATCTCACTCCTTCTCACCATGATCGACTTTCATTGCAAGTCCCGTAGGATGGCGTGATGTGAATTTCATAGAAAAAAACTTCTTCTCGAAACTTCGATCACGCCACTTTACGGGACTACTCTCTCCGTCGTCATGATGTAAAGAGGAGATGCTGATAACCGCATTACGGCAACGATCTGGAATGAGCGGATTATCGTCCGCTCACTCTCTGCGCTCCGACACAGAGCGTGGTCCTCGACACACCTCACAAAATCATTAGAAACTGTAGACAATATTATAGACTATAATAGATAGTATTAGATTTTGCTATTAAATTCAAGTGATAATTAAATAATCTATTTAGGAAAATCACAATTTCAAAGATAATGAAAGATTCACACTGAAGCTAACAAAATTGAATTAACATTATGATAACAATAAAATAATTATAATTATATTATATTACAAGTTATATAAATAATTTCATAGAAAATAGTCTATGGAATTTGAAAACTTTCAACAGTAAAACCAGAATTTTATTATACAACGAAAATGTCGGAAATAACAACACACAAAATAAGACTTTATTAGACCTCAAAACCGCAAGCATTATAAAAAATATAGCAATAGAAGAATAACAACAGCGACAGTAACAACTTTTTGCTGAAGCAAAGCCATTCAATCATAATTAAATGTGAATGTGGCAGTGAATATGACATGCTCTTTAATTGATGATTGATGATGCTCAAAATATATGAATTCCAAGCAACGAGCACCGTAAAATCTAAGTCAGCATCAAACACCATTCTGCGATTAAAAATTCTTTCGCCTACTTTTAGGTGCTTTTTACCGACGGTTAATGATTGATTTCATAATCCACCAACGAGTTTAGTTCGGGAATCGTTGAAAACTACCACAAAAAAACAATAAAGTGAATTAGAAAAGTCCATTTCAAAATTGTATCGATTCAAAATATGAAAGGCAAAACAAACAGCAAACAAATAGGCAGCGTTAAAACAGAAAGAATATATGGGAAACCCAGAAAAGCTATAAAAGCAGACGAAGAAGAGTAAAATTAAGTTTCACAGTTTGAACGAATACTGGAGGAGTTGCTTTCCATTCACCTACCTCACCATCACCGAAATGAGAAATATATAAATGCGCACACATACGCATTCTTCATACACACAAAACGAAGCTTAGTTTCAATGCAATATACTAATTGCAATTACATAGAAACATTACAGTTGAATTAACATTGAAAAAATTACAATTAAAATTTGAAGTTAATACAAATTACATAAAGTTTATTTCCTAAATGGCAGATCTAAAACGTGATATCTTTTAAGCCTTAATGTCTAATGACTTGTGTCTAAAGGAGATATGGCTAACGTATTTACATGTTCACTAAGTCGTAGTAAATAACAGCTGGACTTATACCTTATCGTTTCCTTCACATATTGGATTCGTAGGTCTTCGTGTATATTTTTATTGGAGATATACCATGGTGCACCAACAATTCTTATTAAGGTTTTCGATTGGTATCTTTGAATTTTTTCAACAGTAGAGTCACACGCAGTGGCCCACAATTGAATACCGTATGGCCAAATAGGCATTAGTATTGTTTTGTACAAAATGATTTTATTTTGGAGGCTAAGCTCAGAACGATTTCCAATTAACCACTGCATTTTCTTTGTCTTGATTTTAAGTTGCTCAGTCTGTCCAAAATGAGACCCAAATATTTAGCTGTATTGTTTTGAGGTAATACGTTGCCATATATGTTGACTCCAGGACAATTTCCTCTTTTCACGCTAAATGTGGCATGAGTAGATTTTTCAGAATTAACAATAATGTTCCAATTTTTAAACCATTTTTCCACTCTGTCTAAGTGGTTTTGTACTAAAATTGATGCTTCAATTTCAGAGGCATGAGTAGCTAATATTGCCGTATCATCAGCATATGTTGCGATTACTACGTCATCATTTATCGGCATGTCAGCAGTAAATAATGTGTACAACACTGGTCCTAGCACTCTACATTGTGGTATACCAGCCTCTATATCGCATATTCTTGACTTTTCGTCTCCAATTTTAATATAAAAAAATGAACGCCCCTTTAAGTATGAGCTGAAGAACAAAAAAATATGGCACTGGTAGAAGAGTTTTGATTTTAAGCAAGAGTCCTTTGTGCCATACTAGATTAAAAGCCTGCCGTATATCGAGAAACACTGCTGAACAATACTTTTTATTTTCAAGAGCATTGGTAACTTCATTAACTATACGGTGGGTGATAAACATTGATAAAAGATGTAGGGTGAGATTAAGCGAATATAGTCCCTAGGGAGCACTCATCAGAACTCATCAGAACCGTAGTACGTAGTGAGGAGCCACATCCTGCTCGAGGCGCCACTGCTTGTACAGAATACTACGGATCTAGACGTGGAAGTCGATAAAATGTCCCCCCCGTAAACGCACGGTGTTGTGCGACCAGTGCCCATGTGTGGTTCGCAGCCAGGGGGAATACCGGCTTTGCTATAACGGAGCCTCATCGATACCTGGCCACCTCGATGAGTAATTTTGGCCTTACCATGTTATTGGGGGCTATGACATGGCGGACCTCAGTTCCCCCACACTCGTGGGAACAAAATAATTTCAACTAAAAATAAAAAACAAAAACAACAAACAAACGAACAAACTTAAAAGAAGGAAACAGAATTGGGGAGCGAAATAGCGACCCCCTGTCGACATCTTCGCAGGACACTAGTGGACTGGAGGTAGACGGGGAAAACACTGTACAGGACTTAATAGACGACCTGTCGGCTAACTCTATGGACCTTACGAATAACTCTATGGACTCGGACGTGACCATTACAGACCGTCCGTCTAAAAGAAATATGGAGTGACCGGAGGGTGAAAAACCAAAAAAGAGGCTATCCGGTGCAACCAGGCGTAAAGTCGCCAGGTTGAAGAAGTTGGCTGCGAAGGGGGGAAAAACCGATAATCTCCCAAGCCAAAAAAAAACCACAACAAATTCTTCGGGGAAAGGGGCCGTAGTAGAGGCTGCGTTTGTGGACTCCGCTAAAAGGCTCCGGTCACCCGAAGAATTAAAGATTAAACACCACGCGAAAAGACAGTGTCGTGAAGCTACTAGCGGTATGCAAGAGACGGATGAAATCCGGAACGCCGTTAAGAAACCAACCACCTCTAAGGCCTTACAAATCGGGCAGCGAAAGTAACCTAAGGAGAGGCGTGGTGGTTAAACGGGGCCTCATTGATGGCAAGGGAATTCAATCCGGTAGCACTTATGCGGATGTCGCTAAAGACCAGGCTGATGACATAAGATGTCTCGCCGTCATAGACGATAGTAAACCGCTGGTCGAATTAATGATGAAAACCAGGGACGACTTGAGGAGGCATGGAATGATGCTCTTATGGATCTCATTCTTGCCTCTGATGATGGTAAACCGGTTTTTCAAATAGACCACTACGGTTTACTAAGGGTATCTTCTTGGTAAGAGTAGCCACAGAGGGGTGTATTGACAGACGGCGCAGGATGGTGGGCAGTTTGCCGGAGCTCTGGGACGGAGCTCGCTCACGACTTGTCGCGAGGAAGGACATCCCTGAGCTCAGAAAATGTACCATTTTCCTGCGTGGGCACGTCACTGAGCTACCCTCTGACACAATTTTAAAGCTGTTGGGCAAACAAAACGCGGGCCTAATGGTTGAGAACTGGGCGGTTTTCCGTAGGGAGGAATTGTCGGAAGGCAACCTCCTTATTGTGGAATTGACCAGCACTCCCTGAAGACCTTGTGTGCAACTAGGGGGCGTGCGTTTTTGCTGTCAACCACCGTCACGGTGAAGATGAGGAGCAAACTTCCCAGCAGGGATGCAGTTAATGCGACCACCAGGGAGGCGAAGGACTCAGATGACGGCGGCGGGGCGACATCATCAGCGACGAGTGAGAACAAAGGTACTTCTTAAGAGGACCCTAACATAGGAATAGATGTGGAGGAGGGCACTGAAGAAGAGATCACCTCCTCAAAGGAAGAGGATCTTCTATTGTCTCCGGTATGTTGATCACACAGATCAACTTACATCGGAGTCGGGTAGCCTCACAGATGCTACTCGATAGAATGATGGTAGGTAAGTGTGACGTTGCACTAATACAGGAACCTGGGACAATTGATGACAAGGTTGTAGGATGGAGCAGCGCATCTTTCCAAACATTTTATTGCGCAGGCTTGGGGAGACCCAGAACCTGTATTGTATGTAGAAAAGGTTATAACCTCATCTCCTCCATAGGTCCTTCATCGGCCGACGTGGTGGTAGTGGAGGAAGTGGGATCCTCCCTACTGCTGGCCTCCCTATACCTACCGTACGATACGCCCAATCCACCACCTAGGGGGGATTTGGAAAAGCTAATGTCTTATGTGAGGAGATCAGGTAAGAGGATAGTCATAGGATGTGACGCTAATTCGCACCATACTTCTTGGGGTAGCACAGGTTGTAATGGTAGAGGGCAGGCATTATTTGATTTTCTAAATGCCAATGATAGGGTAGTTTTGAATAAAGGGTGTGCAGCAACCTTTATAAACAGGAATAGAAGGGAAGTCTTGGACTTAACTTTTTGCGATAAGAACACAGTAGGGCGTGTGAAGGACTGGCATGTGTCTAAAGCACATTCCTTTTCAGACCACTTCTACATTAGTTTTAAGGTCACTGAGGTAGAAAGGGTAAGTCTTCTATACAGGAACAAAAAAGCCACAAATTGGCAAAAGTTTAGGGATCTGATGTACAATTGGATGAATCTTAATGATAGGGATCCGCTGACTAACTGTGGGGCGATAGAAAGGGAAACCTGCATTATTACTAAAGGGCTTATAAAGGCTTTCGCTAAATCATGTCCTTTAAGAAAGGTACGCTCGCCAAGGGATGGAACTTAGCTCACCGCCGAGTTTAAGGACCTTCAAAGACATTCCCGAAGGCTTTTTAATCCCACTAAAAGATTAAATACGAGCTATTTTTGGGATGAATACAAGGATAGGCTAAAAACATACAAGAAAAAACTCCGGAAAGCAAAAGGAGACTCTTGGATGGTTTTCTGTGAACAGGTTGACTCAGTTAATGGAGTAGCCAAAGTCAAGAAATTTCTATCGAAGACTCATTCGCAACCTTGACTAGTGACGGAAGACGGGGTTCCAGCAAAGGATGTAGAGGATTCGATACGAATACTTCTAAATGAGCATTTCCCAAACTGCTTTGGAGGAGAGACCACGCAAGGTAGGTCGACAGGACCGTATTTTGGGAGTAACGATAACAAGTCGTATGGTAGGGAAAGCTATTAATAGCTTTAAGCCCTTCAAGGCTGCTGGTGTGGACGGCATCTTCCCGGCAATGCTTCAGTGTTGCGAAGACGTGCTGTAGCACAGGCTCGCCTCACTTTTCACGGCCTGCATCCAAATGGGGTATACGCCGAGAGCATGGAGACAGGCAAGGGTAGTGTTTATTCCCAAACCAGGGAAGGGAGACTACGCCTCGCCAAATTCATATAGACCAATTAGTCTAACATCCTTTTTGCTCAAGACTATGGAACGCATTTGCAACGACATAATCAAATCCCGAGGAATAACCTGATTTTCAAACAGCATCCTTATGTCAAGGGTAAATCGGTGGAAACCGCATTACAGGAATTAGTGCACGTTATTGAGAAATCCTTAGATTCTAAGGAATACACTCTCGCTGGTTTTGTAGATATAGAGGGTGCTTTCAATAACGTCACTACAGAAACCCTTATATCATCCTTGAGCTCTTTCAATGTGGACCGCCCCATACTTAGATGGATAGAACGCATGTTGAGTGACAGATATATTAGGTGTGAGCAATGTGGTATAGGGGTGAAAGGAAGGGTGTTGCAGGGGACCCCGCAGGGTGGCATTCTGTCACCACTGCTATGGGTCACGGTAGTAAACAGCCTCCTAAAAAGGTTAAAAAATAAGAGTTTTCGTGTCATATGCTATGCTGATGACATAGTAATTGCGGTGACTGGAAAGTATCCACAGTATCTGTCAAGGAGGATTCAGGAGGCACTGGGGTATGTAGTCGAGTGGGCTAAACCCAGGGGCGTAAACATCAACTTTGAAAAAAAGGAACTATGCCTATTCACAAGAAAAAGGAAGGTACCGAGTTTCACTCTACCAGTCCTAGAAGGCAAAGTGGTAGAGCTCAGAGATAGGTCAAATATCTCGGAGTAATTCCAATATTAGTGGCAGAGTAAGAAAGGCATATATAACATGGGCCATCTGCAAAAGATGTATAGGTCCAAAATGGGGACATAAACATTGCATAGTCTATTGGCTATATCTGAGTGTAGTTCGCCCGGTACTCACATACGCCTCTATAGTATGGTGGCATGCATTAAATATTAGGCGTAATGTTAAGCCAAAAGAGAGAGTGCAGCGATCATGCTGCCTTAGAATTTGTGGAGCGATGACCACTACCTCAACAAAGGCGATGGAGGCTATACTCGCCATTCGCCCTATAGATATACAAGTTAAGTATGAGGCTGCAATTAGAGCGGAAAGACTGAAGGTTTTGGGTCTTGGCATTTGGACAGCCATACCACTAAACACGAGACCATACTCAATCTTGTGGACATAGAACGAAGTCTTGTCCATAACGCCAGTGAAGTCAACCATAAGTTGTAAAGGAGATTGGGGGACAGAGATACTGGATGATGTGGACCGAACCATTCACCTGTATGCGGATGTTTCGAAGATGGACGGTCGCGCGGGGGCATTGTTTCTTTGTGCGAATAACAAAAAATAACTTATGGATGGAATAACCATCAGGCTCCATAACTCCAACACGGTCTTTCAGGCCGAAATAGTTGGGATTATGGAGGGTGCTAAATGGTTATACAACAACAGAATTCCGGGGGAAAACTGTAAGATTTTTTCAGATAGTCAAGCGGCTATCAAGGCAATTACGAAGGACGTGGTGACCTCGGAGGTGGTACGAACCTGCAAGAAGGCTTTAACACTTCTAGCTTAAGTGTACTCAGTGCACTTGATATGGGTGCCTGGACATCTTGATATAGAGGGCGGTTAGGAAGCCTTTTCAATCTTTAACAAATGACATTGTGAAGTGGGCGGACAGACTGCACAGCGTAGCTTGGAGCTATTCACAAGACTCCAGGATAACCAAAGTGCTCTGGGGCAGTCCCAATTCTGGCCAAGCTAATAAACTTCTGCAAAGAAGTAAAAGTGAGCTTAGGATGCTGATAAGCATTCTGACAGGACACAATGAACTCAGGGGACATCTACGGAAGTTTCGTACCCTGGAGCATTATATGTGTAACTGCCCCGCTTTTTGCAGGATCAGCCTGCACACTTTGGGCTCAGCACGGTTTAACAGCCTTGAGGATGTAGCTATGAAAAAATGGAGGGCGATAAATAGCTTCGTTCTTGGCACAGTTCTGTTTAGATGACCAACTTCATTCCCTTTCCGTTTTCTTCCCTTACCATGTTCCCCTTTTCAGGACCCCCCCTCCTCCTCCGCCGGAGGCGCACAATGGCCCGTTTGGCCTACGTGTATCCGACTGCTTGCGGTTGGATGGCTCCTAGGAGCCCCTCTCTTTAACCTAACCTACCTAACCTAACTATACGGTGACATTGATCAGGTGTCGCATGTTGATGCCTAAAAATGAATTGGTGTTCAGGAATTATGTTGAATTCCGCTAGAACTGGAAGCATTTGTTGAAGCAATATTCTTTCGAAAATTTTTGAAAATGTTGTCAATAAACTAATTGGCCTGTAAGATGTAATGCATGCCTCCGGTTTGTTAGGTTTCGCAATCATTATTATCTCAGCGCATTTCCACTGTGTTGGAAAGCGATTTAGACGAATTATAGAGTTGTATAGTATAGCTAATGTGTCACAGCTCTGTCAGGTAGAAGTTTCACAATCCTTGCGTTTATTAAATCATAACCAGGACTTTAAACATTGTTTAGCTTCATAATTTCTGCGTAAACTTCTTCGGGTTTTGTAGGCCTTATTGGTAGATCCATTTGGTAAGCAGCGTCCAAGAAAGTGTCTACTTCAATTTTTTGATCAGCGTCCAAGAAAGTGTCTACTTCAATTTTTTGATTAGAGTCCGCTAAATCAAATGGCTGAAACGTTTGTTTCAAGTGCTCAGCGAAGGCATTGGCATGAACACTTTTTGATCTGCACCAATTTCCGTGATTATCCTCGAAAGGAACATTTCTTTTCATTGGCCTCTTCAAGTATTTCGTAGCTTTACAGAGACTATACTCATTAACCTTGGATGTTTTAACTATTAACCAATGTTTTTCATGAAATTAGAAATACTCCTTTTTTTCCTCCATTAATTTGTTTTTCAATATTTTTGTAGCTCTGTTGAGATTTAATTTGTCTAGGGGTTTCTGGTTATTTTCCATAAACTCCTCAGTGGTCGCTTTTGCTGAATAAGTTGTCTGATTTCAGAAGATGTACGAATGACGAGATTTTGATTTTGATTGTGTGATCGCTGTACTGGAGTTGACAATGCAGCTGCTTCATGCAAAAGAAGAGTAAAATTTTCAACTGCTTCATCTAAATCATGTCCAGATTTAAGTGAAATTTTTTGCTTTAGTTGCGAGTTAATGAATTGTTGAAAGGAGTCCAGGTTTATATTTATATTAAACACATTACAGTGATCAGAAACAGTGTCAATGATTGTGTTTAAATCCAGCAATAATAGAGAGTGATCGAACGATAAATCATCGCAATCAGTCATGTGTAATGTTTGACCCGGAATTCCATTGCAAACAACAAAGTCTATTACATCAGGTAGTTTTCGTGGATCGGTAGGCCAGTACGTTGGGCGGCCGGTAGACAGTGTAAAGAAATGGTTTTTAGTAACACATTTGTAAAGCTCACGACCTTTTGTGTTGATTAGTCTTGATCCACACCAAGGATGCTGGACAGTGGACAGTCTGTGGGTTTATACTCCGCTGCTATCTACATTTCAAGCCCTATGGGTCTGTTGGGTTTATACTCCGCGACAGTGGAAATAAATTAATCAAAGTCTCTTTTCAGCACAGATTCGTAAGATAACCAAATAATCGGCATGCAATTTAATCGTAACCTCTGTTTCAGCCTAATGATCATAACCTCTGTTTCAGCCTTTTAATCATAATCTCTATTCCAACCTAATGATTATAAACTTGTCAAATAAAACTTATCTTAGCCAAAACTTATCCCTAAGCATATTTCAAATTATTGTAATTACTGTCAAGATTTATTAAATAAAGTTGTTAGTATCGAAATCGGTGTATTGCGTTCAAACCAATAAATAACTGGACGAGACCTTGGACTGGACTGAGTGATATCCAGACGAGAGAGGAAAAGCATCGTTACAAGGTATTTCTGAAAATTCCTACTTGCAAATTGGCTTCCGTTGTCAGTAACTAGGGTTTTTGGAGCACCGAACCTAGCTAGGATTCTTTCACGGAAAGCCCTGATCAGATGTTCGCTTGTGGCTGCGCGTAGTGGCATAATTTCGACCCATTTTGAAAACTTGTCTACAAATACTAGCAGCATGCTGTTACCATATTTTGTCCTTGGAAGTGGGTTTACAAAAGCGGCGGAGACTGTGACCCATGGGTTCTCAGCTAAGTGCGTGAGCATTTTTCCGGCAGGCTTCATGTGGCTGACATTGTAGCACTGACAATATTGTAGCACTGACTCACTTCGCGGGACCTGCCGGGCCAGTAGTATTGCCCAGCCACGCGAGCGATGGTCTTCCTTATTCCCTGCCTGCCGTGGGGGCGTCGTGGCACTCTTCGAGTACTCGCTGTCGGAGCTGAGTAGGCACGCTCATTCGCGATGGGGTGCTTTCATTACTACCTGTTACCATGTCACGATATAGTTGATTGTTCTGTACACAGTAGTCTGGGAACTCTTCAGGTCGAATGGTGACGTCGCTTTTCTTTTTATTGTACCAATCGCGCTTGGTCGCACGGGTTTTCTCTGTTGCCTGGTCTAATTGTTTCTGAATTGCCCTTACGACCACTCGGCACGTCGCTACTGGATGTCGTACTGGTACTGCTGCAGTTAGAGTGCCCAGCATGCGATCCTTCCTGAGGGTTGGTTAATTGAATTCAGCCATTTCAGCGATAGGTGATCCGTTATAATAGTGAATTCGTATTCTTCTACATATTGACGTATCTTACGTATAGCCCAGACGATGGCTAAACACTCTTTCTCGGTGGCGGTATAGTTTGATTCCGCTCGATTTAAGTGCCGACTTGCGTACGCTATGACGTTTTCGGCGCCATTGAGGTTCTGAGTCAGCACTGCTCCGAAACCGTAGTCGCAGGCGTCTGTTTGCAGGAGAAATCTTTGCTGAACATCCGGGCACGCGAGTATGCGGGCCTCGGTTAGACGTTTCTTTACTTCCTCGAATGCTTGTTGTTGTTTCGGGAATTTAAAGTGTTTTCCCTTCTGGGACTTGTGCAAAATCCGGAACAAACCTCCGGTACCACGAAATGATTCCAAGAAATCTGTGCAACTCTCGCACGTTTGTTAAAGCCTTCATCTTGCTAATGGCTGTAATCTTGTCGGGATCCGTGTGTTTCCCACTCTCGCTTACGACATGACCTAAGTATTTAATTTGTTTTTTGGAAAAACTCATATTTGTCTTGGTTGATACAGAGTTTTGCTAGCCGCAGACGACGAAAGACTTCTCTGAGATGATTCATGTGTTCCTCGAGGCTCGACGTGATGACGATTATGTCGTCGAGGTACGCGAAAGCGTGAGGCTCCATGTCGTGGCCGATGGTCCTGTCCAAGGCGCGTTGGAAGGTGGCGGGTGCCGAATGCAAACCGAACGGCATTACCTTCCATTGGAAAAGTCCTCGGCCCGGGACTGTAAACGAGGTGTATTGTTTACTCTTGTTTTCCATTGGAATTTGCCAGTACTGTACAGATACTGATATATGTGGCATTCCGCAGCTTGTCGACAATGTGTTGTATTCTAGGGATGGGGTAAGCGTCGGGAATGGACTGTGCGTTAAGCTGTCGATAGTCCACACATAACCGCAACTGACGAATTTTCTTAACGACGACTATGGGCGCGCTGTAGGAACTCGACTATGGTTCAATGCAACCTCTCGCTAAGAGATCGTCCACTTCGTCATCAATGACTTTCTGCTATCGTTGTTTAATCGGCCTTTCTTCGCGCATCACAATTCTATGTTCTGCAATGTCCATTACGCCGTGTACCGCCTCTCACTGTGCGAGTTCTTCCCTCAGAAAATCTCTGATCCTTTGCTCTTCCGCCGGGATGCTGTCTGCCTACGCGAGCAGCACTCGTTGTTCTTCTTGAGGTTGTATCGTTGGACAAGTTTGCGGGCCGATTTACAGCGTTAAGCCGGCGACTTCAAGTACTGAACCGATTCCCGAGAGGAGGTCCATATGACCTGTGGGAGGATGAGAAGGGCTATTCGCAGAAATTTGGTTCCGACAGATATGCAAATTTCCAACGCCTCCTCTATTGCTTGTGTTTCGCCGTTTGCCATGTTGACGATCGCCCGTGTAGAAATAATGTTCGAGGTTTTAATACCTCGGTAATGTAGAGGTTTTGAATTTCCGTGCAAAGTAATCACTGATGAAGCTTCGGCTTGCGCCAGTGTCGAGGTTTGCGTGCATTTGAAAGTCATCTAAGCTTACTGTGGCTACGATGCGCTGGTGTGACAGCTTCAACGTTCTTAGTGTGCTCGAGATCGTTCGAGCAGTGACCCCATATTGCCCCGGTTTATGCGGGGACGCTGCCCTTTTCCCTGGACCTTCCTGCAGCATTCCTTTGTCAGTATGTCGCGCCGTCCGCACACCCAACAATGGTATAAGATTTGATTCGTGCAGCCTCCTGTATGGTGTCCGCTTGGCCGCATCGTCTGCATGCTCTGGTAACGTCGACTCGGTCTGAACCTTCCGCTTCCAATATTTGTCGATGATTGATGTGATTTGTTCTTGCTGTCTGTCTTTCTACATTAGCTCCAGGGACCACCAAATTCTCATAATCGCCGACTATCTCTAATAATTCCCGCAACGTTGTGAACTCGCTTCGTTTTACGTACAGTTGTATCTCTCATTTGCTGTTGCCGTTCCAGTTGTTGGCGTTTGTCCATGTCGGTGTAACGCATGAGGCCTTGCATAGCGAGGACATAATCCCTAAATGGTTCGCCTACGGCTTGGTGGGGCTGCCGCAAGTCGTCTTCCAGTCTTTCGAAAAAACGCGGCGGTAAGAAAAACTGCAGGAAATCTGATCTGAATGTAGTCCATCTTTCCCAGCGGCAGTTGTTACTTCGAAACCATTGAAGAGCACGGCCTTGCAGTATTTCAGGTATGGATTACACTCACAGGACTCTACCAACTCTTCTATCTACAAAACTCCCCACTTGCGTACCCGGTCCATTAGGGGAACAATCGTGGTCGCCGTCATTGCTGTTTCAGCGGCCGCTGCTTGTCGGTGTGTCATCCCAAAAACCTGGCCCGTCAATCCGGCGTTATGACTTGCCATTGACGTTGAAGGTTTGTTCTCGAACGTTGGAACACGAAGTTGTACTGGTGAATCCCCCTTGGCGTAGTGGTACCCGAGGCCGCCCAAGTTTCTCTCTTATGCTTTGTTTGTCCTCAATTCTTGGACAGCCCTCCCCCCCCCCCCTCTTCCTTCAGCCAACATTCCTTTGGGCGGTGCGCACGCGGTAGACGTATGTGCTGGGCGAATGTTTAGTACAGCATATGTATGCGTACCCGTTGCTGAGGTTATGCCACACAATTTTCGACGGTTCGGGATTCGTGTTGTGAATGACGTGCGTTAGAGTGAAAGTAAACAAAATGAAGGGCAATGCTGGGATCTAGTATTATTTGGTATGAGGGATATAGAATTATTTGGTACGAGCGATATAGAATTATTTGGTACGAAGGATATAGAATTATTTGGTCCAGATACTAATTAATTTAGAGCGCCGACTCTGAGGCCGTGAAACTATATAACTTGGAGCTCCGACCCTGAGGCCGTGAAACTATATAACTTAGAGCCCCGACCCTGCGGCCGTGAAACTATATAACTTATTTAATATTATTTGTATTTGTGAGTCAACTTCCCTTTGTGAGTCAACTTCGTTTCAAAGTATCACTAATAGGGTTGAACAAACTAGCTTTTATGTAATTCATCAAAACATTCGTAGTTTACGTAAGAACTTCGACCATTTCTTGCTATATATTAGTTCTCTGAGTTCAAAGCCAACCTTCATATTTTTATCAGAAATTTGGATTTTCGATGATGAACGATTGATTTATAATGTGCCTGGTTACAATTCCTATTTTAATTGCAATAATTCTTATGCCGCTGGTGGTGTGGCTGTTTTTGTTCGTGATGACATTATTTGCGACTTTTCAAGTCTCTGTTTAAGTAGTCTTGATGGAATCAAGCTAACGTGTAGAATCTCTGACTTCTCTTTTACGTTTATTGCTGTGTACCGATTTCACTCACGTGTCTCGAATACAACCTTCCTAAGTGATCTTAGCCAAATATTGGCTACCACGACAGCGAATAATCTTGTTTTACTAGGTGACTTTAACATAAACATCATAGATGAGTCTCCTTTTGCTAAGGATTATTTGTTATTACTAATGTCACATGGGCTTGAGTCTTGTATAAATGGTCCCACTAGGATTACTAATACTTCTGAATCATGTATTGATCACATTTTTATCCGTTGTAATGCAACTAATAAAATTAGAGCTCTATTGCTGATCTGCACTTCTCTGATCATTGCTTACTTGCCTTGGATTTTATGATGTCATGTTGCTGAAACCTATAGCTCAATCCTGCACTTATTCTGTCCGCAGAACAGATTTTGCTGCCTTAAATCTTAAACTTGCAACCGAGAATTGGGCAACAGTCTACAATGCATCTAATCCCAGTGTGGCTTATGATAACTTTATTGATATACTGTCTAAGCATACAACTAGCTGTACGTATGGTAAATTTCAGCGTGCTAAAGACAAGTGGCTAAAACCCTGGATGAATTTGGCGCTTTTAAAACTGATTCGTCTAAAAAATAAATTGTACTTAAAAACAAAAAAAAACCCCTTGGATATGACGCTGCTAGACCGGTACAAATATTTTTGTAAAACAATTAACAAAGATGTATCTTTAGCAAAAGAAAAATTTTATATAAATGAGTTTAATAAGTTAAAGGGGTCTCCAAAGAAAGAATGGAACCTTGTAAATGACTTGCTGGGTAAAACGAAAAATCGCGTTATCATCTATAAAATTGACACCGAGCATGGGTCTATATCATCTCCAAAGGCAATTGCTAATGAGTTCAATGCATTTTTTTCAAATGTTGCTACTGATATTATCACAGCTAATGGGGCAAATGCTGTCTCTTGTGACTGTAATTCTAATAATGTCTCTTATGCAGAGAGCTTCTTCTTCGAGCCTATTTCTGCAACTGAAATATTCTCAATCATTCATTCCTTAAAAAGCTCCAATTCTTATACTTTACATTGTTTCTCAAGTAACTTTTTAAAAAATATTGCTCTTAATATCGCTGAAATATTGTCAGTTATTTTTAATGCCAGCGTGGAACAGGGTATCTTTCCCGTTGGACTAAAGGTAGCGGAGGTTATTCCTTTGCATAAGAAAGGTGATAAGTTGTCATTGAATAATTACAGGCCGATTTCTATACTACCGACGTTCTCGAATATTTTTGAAAAAGCAGTAAAAACAAGAATCGTCAACTTTCTAAATAAAAATAATTTCTTTAATAATCGCCAATATGGTTTTCGTGAGGGTAAGTCCACTGAAGACGCTCTACTTAGCTTTTGTTGTGATATTTATAACAGCATAAATAATAAGCCGATTACTGTGGCGCTATTCATTGACATAAAAAAAGCTTTTGACACTGTGGGTCATGAAATTCTCTTAGATAAACTGTACGGTTGTGGTTTTAGAGATAACGTCCATAATTGGTTTCGGTCTTATTTAACCAATAGACAGCATAGAGTTAAAATTGGTGGTGACTTCTCGCCTGTAGTTACAATCAATATTGGCGTTCCGCAAGGATCAGTGCTAGGACCAATTCTATTTCTTATCTTTATAAATTCTCTGCTGTCGATCGGTTTCTCCGGCAAGCTGTACTTATACAAGTGATTCGATTTCCAACCTGACTGTGGCTGTTAATAAGGATTTAATGCTACTGAGACACTGGTTTCTTATGACCAAGCTCGTTCTAAGTGAGAAATCTAATATTATGTTTTTTTGTGCTAGATGTAAACCGCCTGTTACTGATGACTTTGTATTCCATGGTCCAGCCTGTAAAAGTGTACCTTTGACTTGGGATATATGCCCCTCATCTATAAATTATCACACCAATTATAACTCTATGAACTGCTGCCAAAGTTGTTGTATTATTGAGTGCGTTAATTCTTATAAATACTTAGGACTGCTTTTGGATAGTAAAATGAATTGTTCTGGTCATACTGATGTTCTAACTAAATGCTACTAGGCAACTTTTTCTCCTAAAAAAAACCTGCTCTCCTAATCTCTTACGTAGGATTTACTTTGGAATCTTCCATTCTAAACTTGAGTATGGTCTAGTCTGTTGGGGAGGAACTGTTAACTATAATATCAACGCATTATACTCGATTCAGAAGTTTGCAATTAAAACAATTAGTAATAAATCCCGTTATGACAGTAGCTTCCCCATTTTCAAAAACCTCAATATTCTTCCCCTAAAGCACCTTTATTTTTTTAAAATTCTAAAAACTTATTTTACTAATCTGGCTAACACTGGTTTCTTCTTCGGCACGAGAAAACCAGCATACATACTGAGAGGTCATAATTCTGATTCTGCAATCGTTCCATCGCATAACCTGCAAATCTACTTTAGATTCTATCTGTCTAGTGCTCCTCGGCTTTTTAACAGGTTGCCACCTAATATAAGAAGTCTTCGTGTAGTGGGTCGTTTCTTACAAGAGGTGAAACTATGGCTAATGTTGTTCAACCCTTGTGATGTTAATTCACTAATGCGTATTGTGTCCTAGTTATTTCGTTTGTTAGTGTTTAATATTCTCATGTTTTATTTCTTATATATATTCTGTTTTATTTATTTTTATTTTCAATTTTTATTTATTGCAATTTATATTTTTTCATTTTTCAATTTTACTCTTCATATTTTTAAAAATTTTTAAATTCTTTATATATCTTTTCTTTTAGTTATATATTCCAATTGTTACTCATATATTTTTGTTTTCATTTTAATTTTATTTAATTGTCACACTTGTACGACCACTGGTTAAAGTCGCTTGCTCCCGGCGTGTTGTGTTCCGATGTGTACTGCTGTTGTATGCCACGAAACCTTTTGTGGCTGTGGCACGAAATTTCCAGCCTTCATTGTCGAGATTGTACTGCTGAGCGTTGTCTGCTGAATGTCCGCCGTCGTTGACGCTCTGTGGTCAAACTCTCTGTGTGCAGCCATTCCTTATTGGTTTCGTTCCAGCTGTGAACTGAAAAGTCATAGCCACCGATCTCTCCCTCTCTCTCTCTCTCTCTCTCTCTCTCTCTCTCTCTCTCTCTCTCTCTCTCTCTCTCTTGATGCAAAATTCTTATCATATGATCACATGAGTATTTGCCTATATATTGCTATCTAGATAGCTGTTTCTTTCTTAAACATAAATATATAGTCCCTAATTCTTATATGATAATTAAATTCCAAATCCAATAACTTAAGTATATAATCCATAAGCTTATCGTTTAAGTAGCTAATTTATTTTATCAAACAAAAATAATTAGCTCTCTTTAGCAATTTACAGAAACATAAATGTTATAGTAATTAGAATTTGTGTACGCGAGAATTTCCTAAAATTGTGGTCGTTACAATCCATAGATGTATTATTTAGGATAACAAGCACTAGGTAGAGAGCTAAGCTATGAGTTTGTTGCAGATGGCGTAATCGTGGGTGTTTTCCTTTTTGACTAACAGCATTTTCCAATTGTGTTGTAGTTGGTGTTGTTTGTGTGTATTTTAACTGCTAACGAATTCCTATGGCACGATTGTGGAATTCGATCGAGTTTTTCTTTTTGAATGTGTACAGTATTTTCCAATTGCGCTGTCATGCATTTTTTTGTGTATTTTATATGTTGACGAGTTCCTATGGTGCAATCGTGGATGTTTTTCTTGTTAGTCTCAGTTCAGGTCTTTGCTTATTGTCTTGTAGTTGTTGCTGTGAATTCACATGATCCCCGTCCTAAAATTATCGCTTATCAAGCCGTAAATTACAAAAGGAAAATTTTCATTAACATTGTATGGGTTTTTTTTAAGAATTTTCAATTTTAAGAGAAAAAATATTTATATCGAAAGGCAATAAATTATGAAGAGGTGATAAGACTCTGAATTCACAAGATTCCTGGTGCAGGTGTACAAATAAACGTGATTCGCAATGGAATCATCCCATAAACCAATTATAACTCATCTAACATATAACGTTCTCTCCCCACTCCTGTGGAACTTAACTGTGGACACTCTCTTACAAAGTTTAGATGATATTGGCATATACACTGTGGGGTATGCGGATGATATAGTCTTGATGGTTCCTGGACGGTTCTTGGACAGCATCACCAACGTTATGAGGAATGCTCTCAGAACAGTGGAGAGGTGGTGTAGAGAACAGGAACTGACCATCAATGCGAGTAAGTCAGACATGATTCTATTTACAAGAAAGATGAAAGGTCTGGAAATGAGGCCGCTTAGCCTCTTTGGGGATGAAATCAAGATCTCCAGGAGGGTCAAATACCTAGGAGTAATCCTTGATAGTAAACTATCGTGGAGTGATCATATTGAGAATAAGATCCAAAGGGCGAAGCGTGCCTTTTTCCAGTGTAGAAGAGTGTATGGTTTACGCTGGGGTTTAAACCATCGTGCCATTTACTAGATATACACTGCAATGATTAGACCCATTTTTGCTTATGCCTCGGTTGTCTGGTGGCCTAAATCTGAACAAAAGACAATACGAGGTAGACTTGATGCGGTCCAACGTCTGGCGTGCATTGCTGTCACGGGAGCTATGCGTACATCCCCGACTGCTGCCCTTGAGGCGCTGATAGGATTGCTCCCATTGGACTTATTTATTAAGAAGACGGCGGCACTCGCAGCACTGCGCATGAAGACTTGTGACACTTGGAATGAGTTCGGTGCGGTGGTAGGGCATAGGCGTATTCTTGACCTCGTTAACACCGAGATCATGGAGACGCTGATGCCAACCGATAGTATGAGTAAGACTATAGCCTCAATAAAGAGACACAATAGCCTCATAACAGATGGTCAAACACACGAGGAGTGTGAGAAGAATGACATATGCATCTTTACTGATGGGTCATTACGAGAAGATAGGGCGGGAGCCGGAGTCCACTAGGTAGAGTTGAACCAGGCCTGTGCGCTATCTTTGGGACGACATGTGTCGGTATATCAGGCCGAAATGCTGGGGCTTGTACACGCGCTGGATCACCTGATTGATGGAAAGGTGCAACATAAGACTATCTTGATTGCGCTTGACAATCAATCGGTAATTAGGTGTATGGATCGGACGCATGTGGATTCGAAGCTGGCTCAAGAATGTGCTCTAAAACTTAGCAGGTGTGCTCAAGTTAATGAGGTCACACTTATGTGGGTAAAAGGGCATGCCGGTATCGATGGTAATGAAGTGGCTGATAAACTCGCAAAACGGGGGTCATCATCGACATTTGTTGGACCCGAGCCGAGAGTTGCTCTGAGAAAAGGATCGGTAAAAGCTTTAGTCGAACGATGGATGGAAGTCTTCCACCTGAAAAGATAGGAGAGTTTAACCACGTGTAGACAAGCTAGGGTCGTTATGCGCAGCCCTATGGGCGGGGCAAATAAATGGGTCACCCAACTTCCAAGGAGGACTCTGAGCTAGCTACCAGCAATGGTGACTGGTCACAGTAACTTCAGATACCATCTCAAAAAGATAGGTCTTGCTGAAGATGGGGTCTGTAGACTGTGTCAGGAAGAAGATGAGACAGCGGTGCATGTACTGTGCCAGTGTCCAGCAGTGGCAAGCAGAAGGTTGACTATACTGGGTCGACACTTTATTAATGATGACGATGTTAGTGGTGTCAACCTTCGCGACTTGCTTCTAATGTCACAGGACCTGGTCATGAGAACGGAGCTGGATAGATTCCACACGTCTAGAGACTAGGTTCTGGTGGGATAGCGGTAGTACGAAAAAGGACCCGCATCAGGTGGTCTACTTCGACAATCCAACTTCTATCACAAGAGGAGTTTAGGTTTTAGTACGTAGGCGCACCCGTTGGTGTGAATCGTGCATGCCAGTTACTGGTATCTTTGGAAGATCACCCCTCCTCTTCCAAAAAAAAAAAAAAAAAAAAAAAAAACATATAACGAGTTTTACTTCTTAGCCTGGGATAAAACTCAGTCTGTCCAGGGTTCGTTAAAGGGATCTCGCAACCCTCTAAAATACAGCGTATTCCGGAATTACACACGACTGTCTTCCCGACAGTCTAGCACTGACTCTGTAAAGAGTTCAGCTCGGACGTTGTTATTGGTTTTTTAATTTTTATTCTTTTATTTATTCGCTTAACAATTCTTATACTTATACTAATACTTAACAGTTTTTATACCTAATAATACGTACAATGGGAGAGGGGGATAGAGTATACTGCAGCAGAGGGCTGCACAGTATGTATCACCCAGTCAAAGCACCAAGAGAGACGCGATGAATGGTAGGAAGTGTAACTACTTCTTGGCAAAAGGCCTTAATATGCGGAATGCGAGAGGTTTCTGTTAGAGTGAGAGGTTTCTGTTAGAGTGAGCAAAAGTGCTACTCGGCAGGTGGCCTTTAATTTATTTGGTGACGTCAGAGCGTCCACCAACAAAACAGTCTCTGGTTTGGTACCTCGTTTAGGTGCCCTACCTAGTTGGTGAGCAAATAGTTTTGCTCGCCGCTGGCCAAAGCCGATAGTGCCAAATAGTGTTGGACACTGGTGACCGAAGTGTATTCTAAGTGTATCCGACTGCTTGCGGTTGGATGGCTCCTAGGAGCCCCTCTCTTTAACCTAACCTAACTATACGGTGACATTGCTCAGGTGTTCCATGTTTATGCCTAAAAATGAATTGGTGTTCAGGAATTATGTGGAATTCCGCTAGAACTGGAAGCATTCGTTGAAGCAATATTCTTTCGAAAATTTTTGAAAATGTTTTCAATAAACTAATTGGCCTGTAAGATGTAATGCATGCCTCCGGTTTGTTAGGTTTCGCAATCATTATTATCTCAGCGCATTTCCACTCTGTTGGAAAGTGATTGAGACGAATTATAGAGCTGTATAGTATAGTTAAATGTGCCACAGCTCTGTCAGGTAGAAGTTTCACAATCCTTGCATTTATTAAATCATACCCAGAACTTTAAACATTGTTTAGCTTCATAATTTCTGCGTAAACTTCTTCGGGTTTTGTAGGCCTTATTGGTAGATCCATTTGGTAAGCAGCGTCCAAGAAAGTGTCTACTTCCCGTTTTTGATTAGAGTCGGCTAAATCAAATGGCTGAAACGTTTGTTTCAAGTGCTCAGCGAAGGCATTGGCATGAACACTTTTTGATCTGCACCAATTTCCGTGATTATCCTTGAATGGAACATTTCTTTTCATTGGCCTCTTTAAGTATTTCGTAGCTTTCCAGAGACTATACTCATTAACCTTGGATGTTTTAACCATTAACCAATGTTTTTGATGAAATTAGAAATACTCCTTTTTTTCCTCCATTAATTTGTTTTTCAATATTTTTGTAGCTCTGTTGAGATTTAATTTGTCTAGGGGTTTCTGGTTATTTTCCATAAACTCCTCAGTGGTCGCTTTTGCTGAATAAGTTGTCTGATTTCAGAAGATGTACGAATGACGAGATTTTGATTTTGATTGTGTGATCGCTGTACTGGAGTTGACAATGCAGCTGCTTCATGCAAAAGAAGAGTAAAATTTTCAACTGCTTCATCTAAATCATGTCCAGATTTAAGTGAAATTTTTTGCTTTAATTGCGAGTTAATGAATTGTTGAAAGGAGTCCACGTTTATATTTATATTAAACACATTACATTGATAAGAAACAGTGTCAATGATTGTGTTTAAATCCAGCAATAATAGAGAGTGATCGAACGATAAATCATCGCAATCAGTCATGTGTAATATTTGACCCGGAATTCCATTGCAAACAACAAAGTCTATTACATCAGGTAGTTTATTATTATTATTCCATTAATTTGTTTTTCAATATTTTTGTAGCTCTGTTGAGATTTAATTTATTTAATAAATCATGTCCAGATTTAAGTGAAATTTGGTGCTTTAGTTGCGAGTTAATGAATTGTTGAAAGGAGTCCACGTTTATATATCTATTAAACACATTACATTGCAATGTAATGATACATTGAAAAGATGCGACTACTTGGAGCCGGAAGAGGAGAACTACATACAATAGGAAGCTTTGAGACCGTATTAAAACTTGATAATCGACGTGGTGGACAAGCAGGATATTCCATACGAAGCCATTTAAGGAAATTCGTTGCTGGAAAAGGTCGATTTAGTCGTTCGACAAAACGAAGTAGAGTTTAGGAAGAAGAAGACGGATGAAGAGAAAGAAATCCATAAAAACATAAAAAGAGATGATTCAAGCGAAAATATTTTGGAAAATAATAAGGAAATTAAAATTAGCAAAGACACAAACAACGCGTTCTTAGAAGAGTTTCGCGCATTATGTATGATAGAAGAAGCAGAAATTTTATTAAGTACTGAAACGACCTTCTCGCCTCGGTCCTACTGAGGCGGCGTTTCTTTTAAGGTCCTTGGACCGTCTATAGCCTGGGTATGCTCGCGGGTGTCCAGGGTCGTATTCAAGAAAATTTATAAATGATGATCCCGTATTTGATGTTGTTAAACTTTATTTATTCTACTTCAGCTCTTAGGGTCTAGCTTATTATTTAACTTATGGTGCTAAATATGATGGGTAGCTGCGATGGCACGTTGAATGAAAGATCTTGATGGGAAAGAAAAAAAAAACTGTGTGGTGCTGTGGCGACGTATAATACGTAACTGCGACGGCTTGTTGATTGGAGCCCGTTACGCGAACCTTGTCTTGCGAGTTTCACGATTGCTTTGATGATGTATACTGGTTTCAACGCGACGGTGTTGCTACTTATGACGCGACGGTATTTAATTTACTTGTACTCGATTCTTGCGATTCTGTATGAAATGGAACTGTTTGTTAAGATCGGCGTGGAATAAGCAGAAGCTGCCACCGAGTGAGGGAGAGCTGTTCTTCGGAGAACAACAAGCGATTCCATAGCAAATCGACGAGTTGAACTCCGCTAGAGCGGCTAACGAAGAGAACGACGAGCGATTCCATAGCAAATCGACAAGTCGAACTCAGCGAGAGCGGCTACGGAGAACAAAGAACCGAAGGGAGAGAGGGAGAGGGAAAGGGACGGCTGTTCCTCAGAGAACAGCAAGCGATTCCATAGCAAATCGACGAGTTGAACTCCGCGAGAGCGGCTAACGAAGAGAACGACGAGCGACTCCATAGCAAATCGACAAGTCGAACTCAGCGAGAGCGGCTACGGAGAACAAAGAATGGAAGGGAGAGAGGGAGAGGTAAAGGGAGGGCTGCTCCTCAGAGAACAACCAGCGATTCCATAGCAAATCGACGAGTTGAAATCCGCTAGAGCGGCTAACGAAGAGAACGACGAGCGATTCCATAGCAAATCGACAAGTCGAACTCAGCGAGAGCGGCTACGGAGAACAAAGAACCGAAAGGAGAGAGGGAGAGGGAAAGGGACGGCTGTTCCTCAGAGAACAACAACCGATTCCATAGCAAATCGACAAGTTGAACTCCGCGAGAGCGGCTAACGAAGAGAACGACGAGCGATTCCATAGCAAATCGACAAGTCGAACTCAGCGAGAGCGGCTACGGAGAACAAAGAATGGAAGCGAGAGAGGGAGAGGGAAAGGGAGGGCTGTTCCTCAGAGAACAACAAGCGATTCCATAGCAAATCGACGAGTTGAACTCCGCTAGAGCGGCTAACGAAGAGAACGACGAGCGATTCCACAGCAAATCGACAAGTCGAACTCAGCGAGAGCGGCTACGGAGAACAAAGAATAGAAGGGAGAGAGGGAGAGGGAAAGGGACGGCTGTTCCTCAGAGAACAACAAGCGATTCCATAGCAAATGGACGAGTTGAACTCCGCGAGAGCGGCTAACGAAGAGAACGACGAGCGATTCCATAGCAAATCGACAAGTCGAACTCAGCGAGAGCGGCTACGGAGAATAAAGAATGGAAGGGAGAGAGGGTGAGGGAGAGGGAGGGTTTGTTCCTCAGGGAACAACAAGCGATTCCATAGCAAATCGACGAGTTGAACTCCGCTAGAGCGGCTAACGAAGAGAACGACGAGCGATTCCATAGCAAATCGACAAGTCGACCTCAGCGAGAGCGGCTACGGAGAACAAAGAACAGAAAGGAGAGAGGGAGAGGAAAAGGGGAAAAGAGACCTACCACTACTTCCTGTTGATACCACGATTCAAGAAAGACTGACTTGCTGAGCGTTACTGTGCTCAATTTATCCTTCTCGCTGTGATTTTGTTCCATGTGTTCGTTCGTTATCTTGTCGCTGCGCGGGTAGTGTGGTCTTGCTTTTACTCCTTTGCTTATGATGCTATGTACTAGGAAACCGGTTTGTGTTTGTTATGTGATCTGTGCTTGAGTGCTCGCCGCTACCCGATTATCTGCAATGTGATACTGGGTGATTGTAATTTCGAAAGTTTAGTTTTTTACATAATTATGGGAATGCTATATGTGTTCTTAAAAAAATATGTACTTTATTATTTCGTTTAAAACTTATAAATATAGATAGAAAAAAAAGGGAAACATAAGTCGTGTCTACATAATAATTTGTGCGCCTCATTTCGATGCGCCGAAATGTGTCGTCACAGTACACCAGAACTTATGTTGTCACACCTGAAGGGAACACAAATATCGCACAAGAACTCAAATATCGCACAAGAGTTTTCACCCAGTACAAGAATAAATTCCCCAGTTTCAATAAAGATTATACTTACGGACGATTTACCAGTTTATCAAAGGCCAAGGCGAATGTCGTATGCAGACCAGCAAGTCATAAACGAACAGGTTGAGAAATGGCTGAAAGACGGCATAATACGGCCAAGCAGTTCACCATATGCGTCGCCAGTAGTACTGGTAAACAAGTAGGACGGGAGCAGGAGATTATGCATCGACTTTAGGAAGCTAAACGAGAAAATAATAAGGGACAATTTTCCAATGCTCTTGATTGACGATGTGCTGGAAAGATTACAACATGCAAATGTTTTGACGACACTCGACCTCATGAACGGATTCTTTAATGTTCCCGTAGAGGAAGATTCTACTAAATACACGTCGTTCGTAGTTAATAACGGGCAGTACGAATTTTTATTTGTACCGGAATATGCAACGCCCCGGCAGTCTTTTCGCGTTTTATTTTCTCGGCACTGAGAGATTTAATTAACGACGGAACATTGATTGCTTACATGGTCGACCTCATCATTCAAGCTAGGGACGAAGAGGAAGGCATTTGAAAGTTAAAATTAGTTTTGCAGGTAGCAGCCAAAAACGGGTTTAGAATAAAATGGGAAAAATGCCAATTCCTAACACGAAGAGCCAGCTTTTTAGGATAGGTTATAGAAGGAGGAACTATTAGGCCATCACACGAGAAAACTATTGCTGTGAAAGAGTTCCATATTCCAGTTGATAGAAGGTAATTGCAAAGGTTTTTGGGGCTTACATCGTATTTTAGGCAATTTGTGAAAGATTACGCAACCATAGCAAAGCCACTTTCTGATCTCCTGAGAAAGGATGTAAGATTTCAAATTAAAGACGAACAGTTGGCTGCAATACAGCAGTTAAAACTTGCATTAACAACCGATCCTGTACTGAAGCTATTTAACCCCACTGCATTAACCGAGGTACACACAGATGCGAGCATGTATGGTTACGGAGCCGTTCTCTTACAAAAAGACGGCGGAGATCAAGAGTTTCATCCTGTTCAATACATGAGCAGAAAAACAAAACCGCCCGAGCAAAAATACCACTCATACGAACTTGAAGTACTTACAGTAATCGAGGCACTGAAGAAATGGAGAGTATATCTCCTCGAAACTAAAGTACAAATACTTACCGACTGCAACGCATTCGCAATGACAATGAGGAAGCATGAAGTACCGGCAAGAATGTGAAGATGGGCGATGTTTCTGCAAGAATTTTATTACGAGGTGGAACATAGAGCTGGCCCAAAAATGAAACACGTGGATGCTCTTAGCAGAGTTGCTTGCCTATTAATTGAAGACTCCGTCAAGCACAGAATTAAAGAAGCCCAGCTTCGAGATGATTGGAGCAGAGCAATACGGAAAATATTAGAGAAAGAACCATACGATGATTTCTATTTGCAACATGGAGTAATATACAAGGATCCCAACAAGGACCTGCTTGTAATCCCAACATCGATGGAAGAGGAAAAAATTAAAATTGGCCATCGCCAAGGACATTATGCAGCAAAAAGAGCACAGGAAAGAGACTTCTATATTCGTAATATAGGACCAAAGGTAGCAAATATTGTAAAAAGCTGCATCCAATGCATAGTCATGAACGCGAAAGCTTGGAAAAAGGAAGAATCACTCGCACCAATCAACAAAGAGGATAAACCCTTGAGCACCTAACACGTCGACCATGTAGGACCAATGGATACTGCGAAGAAGGGATACAAATATATTCTTGTGATCATAGACGCATTTTCAAAGTACAGTTGTTTGTACCCTAACAAAAATACCAGCGCAGAAGCCGCCACTGAAACGTTAAGAAAGCAGTCAATGGTTTTTGGGAACGAATAATCACTGATCGTGGGACCGCATTTACAGCTAAGATTTTTGAAAACTTCTGTAGAGATAATGAAATACAACACTTGCTGATAACCACCGAAGTACCCAGTTATTAGAATCTCGAGAAGTATTATAGAAGTTTTTAAAAAAAAAATAGAAATTTAATAACCAGAAGAAGTTCCATTTATTTAATTGAGACTAAATGTTGAAGCAAAATAAATAAAACGTATAATTAAGCAAAAATTTGAAAACAATTGTAAATATAATAGTGAGCAGACACTCATCACACCTATGCTAAAAACGAAGACTATCAGAACATTTTTATAACACGATGCAGAAAAGTAACAAGCAACTACTTTAAAGGAGGAAGGGTAGCTGTATCAACAGCAACGACTCAGTTACAGCTGTTAATTGAAAAGAAAAATTGTATATGCAGCGCCATCTATGTGTGGTGAGCGGGTTCTTTAAGTCTTTTTGTAGTTAGTTGGTTTTAGTTGTCAAAGCGTTCAAGCCGCTGTATGCTGTGTAAAATATATTCACTTTATAATTTCATCTGTTAAACCACAATCTGAATTCCTTTTAAAGAAATAATTTCAACAGGTTATGGGCCCAGATTGTACGTGACGGCTGCCAAGTGTATTTTTCTATTGCTCGTGAATAGTTTCGGTGTGAATTTAATCGAAGTTGAGTTGCACGTGGAAACTGGAATTGTAAAGAAAAATTATGGCTACCGGGACCTGAGGACTGGGCGAAATGGAAATGGCATGTGTCGATGTTGTTGCGATCGTACACACTAGAAAATATCATTGATGGCACGCGCAAATGTCCAAAACTTGAAGAACAAGCGACGTAGAAGTGGCGGCGCATCCGCTATGGTTAAAAGACGATGCGAAAGCGGCAAGTTTGTTAGAAGGATCACTAGGAAAAAATGTTGCCGAGCTCGTGTTGACGTTTTTTTTTTTTTTTTTTTTTATATAGCAAGGGAAACGCATCGAAAGCCTAAGAGTTGGACTTTAACCAACTAAAAACCCCTACTGCCCAAACCCTTAACCCTCGCGGAACCGCCGATTAAGCATTACTTCACGAGGAGGGTTATGTCAATGCATTCTCTTATACGGACAAAGAACTGTCATCTATTAAAGTGGTTAATAACTCTAAACGTCCGCACCCGGGAAAGCTTTGAAAATCTGGTCCCCCCACCCACAAATGTCGATTCTACTCTACGTCTCGGACGTTGTCGCTCAGCTCTTCTTAAGTCCGTCATCACCGTAGCACACACATCTGTTACGTGACCCGTTTGCCTTCGCGACGGCTTACATTCCCGACTAGCTCATTTTTCTCGGGCAGGTTCTCAACCCAGCCGATCGCGAATCGGGAGCAACAATAAATTTAAACAAAATTTCACTATTAACACATTTTGAGATTTTCTCTTTGCCATCCTCTCCTTATCCCCGTCCGTCACCCCTAATAAAAAAGTATTTTTATTCCATCCTTAAATAATTTTATTAATACAATAAACAAAGTTTTGCACTACAAAATTTCCTCACGGTACGTTAACCGAAGCTCGCAAGCTTTTCGGTAGTGGTGATATGTTCGAATTTTCGCGGTATCGATCGACCTCTTACCGATCAACCCTAAACATGAGAGAGCTCTCTAATGCTATAGAGGAATAAAATAAAATGTTAACCCCCTCTCTAATCACGCGGTACACTCACTACCTTGGGCTGCTACCCCTCAACACAATAGATTTGAATTCTCTATATACAATGAATTCTTTGCATTTACAAAAAAACGAATAGTGAGTACAATGACAAAAGAATATAACCCTAATAATTCAACCAATATTTAAAATAACACTAACCAAAATGAATTAACATTACAAATATATATATATATATAAAGACACATTTATGATTTTTATTTTACATGAATCTAGTAAAGTTATTGAAGTAAATGATATAATTTTCGACTTAGCTGCTTCCGTTCGCCTATGGCTTTCCAGTTGTACCCGATTGTTGTGCTGGTATACAGGACTATTGTGCTGGTGTACAGGACTATTGTGCTGGTTTCTCGCTCTGGCAGTAAAATTCAAATTTTCAATTTCTGGATCAGTCTTTGCAAACTCAGCGTGGATTTAGATGGCCGTCCGCGCTCCATATTCAATTTAGACGTTACGGCAAAAATGTGAATTCTTCACAACGTTTTAATTATTTGCCATATATGTATATAAATAGTTAAACATTATCCGTCGAACATTTATAATTGAGTTCGATTCTTCTTATAACTCGACTAAGACAAATTTTGCCTTCGCGGAACTGACCGTTGTTTAACCAGCGCACCGAACACTCTGACTTAATTTTCTTCAATCCTTTTCTTCAAATTAAAATTTTCTTTTTATACTTTTTGGTAGTTTAGCGCCCCCTTTCCAGTGGACAGACAGCAAGTCTGCTGATCTCCCAGCTACCGTCTACTTAGGCTCCTCCCCTTTCCTACGGTGAATTCTTTTCAATTTTCCTTTTGGTTCTACTCAAACTTTTCGTTTTCTAGAAAATTCTTTTTCCAGAAAAATCTAACGCGAAATTCCGTTCCCGCCCTAGTCTAAAATTTTAAAAAAAATTACTTTTATATATTCTGGCTTCATCGCTCCATAGAAATTCGGGCCATTTTCGAGTTTTCTACCAGGCGCTCAGAAATCGACAGCAACAGTTTCGTTGACGCGAAAACAAAAATTAGTTGGTATTCTTTGTGGAATAGCATGTGAGGAAATTCATTCATATATTCTTTTTCTTCTGGCAAGCCTACTTACTACTTTCACCACTATTTCTTACAAAGAAAAATACTACTCGTCAACAATGCCCCCTTTTTCGGCACTTCATTCTCAGTATCCAGAGTAGTTTTTGACCAGGGATGTCATCTCTGTTTGTGACGTTTGGTGGTAAGTTGTGACAAACAAAATATTTTACTAAATAATTCTTTTCTTTTCAGATTAAACAATTTCATCAGGACATTTTAGTCGGATCAGCATTTCTGTTACTTTTTTCTGCATAACCGAAGGCATCACGCAACACATCTTTCACCGCATTCCATTCTCTAATCGAAACCAGCATATGCGGCACTATGTTGTCTGGAGTTGGGGCTTCCCCAAACACTTCCTCTAAACGATTTCTCTGGGACTCAAACTGCACGCATTTGAAGAAAGAGTGCTCTGCGTTTTCACATTCACCATCTCCAAAAGAGCACTCAATGCCATCATCATGACCACGTTGGAAAAGGTACTGTCTGAAGCAGCCATGACCGGACAAGAATTGTGTCATGTAGAAATAAACCTCACCGTGCTCTCTGTCAACCCAACTGCCAACGTTTGGTATCAACCGGAATGTCCATCGTCCGGTAGTTGCCCTCTGCCATCGCCTTTGCCACTCGACGTAACTTATTTCCCGTTCCGTCCTTCTCTCAGCGGAAATTAATGACCTCTGCGTTGATTTCTTTCTGTCATACAGTCGCTTCATCTCCAATGCTAGGATATCAATTGGGATTGTTCCTGCTATCACATTAGCCGCCTCATGCGATACGGAGCGGAAAGCACAGCATATTCTCAAGGAGGATAAGCGCGAAATGGAGCAGAGCTTCTTTGCATAGCATTCATACTTCGTCACATGAGCCCAAATTGGTGCAGCATATAGAAGTATAGACTCACTAATCCTAGCAAGCAGGCTATATGTACTCGAATCACGGACTATATGTACTCGACATGCGTGTCGTTAAACCAGCACAACCAGTTGAAGTAAATCTGGTAACATCGTTGGATACACTGCAAGTCTTCCATGAACGATTTGGGCATCAAAATAAACAACATGTGAAAGGCGTGTTGAAACGAATGAACATCAACGTGGAAGAGTGCAAGGAAGAGTTTTGCGATGGATGTGCACTGGGAAAAATGCATCGGTTGCCATTCAAGAATCGAGAAAATCGACCGATGGTCACTGGTGAGCAAATCCATACTGATGTGAATGGACCCATGACTAAGGAGTCTCTAGGAAAAGCACGCTACTATGTGTGTTTCAAGGATGATTTCAGTAAATTTCGTAGAATCTTCTTTCTGAAGCGGAAGAATGAAGTGAGTACAGTCTTGAAACAATTCCTGAATGAAGCAAAGACAAATGGCCATGTTGTTAAGCAGTTCAGGTGCGATGGGGGAAAAGAATTTGATAACAAGGAAGTTTCTGAGATGCTTGCAGACAGAGGTATAGAGCATTCCATTACTCCACCTTATACACCGCAACAAAACGGTATTGCAGAACGATAGAACCGAAATATTGTGGAGTGTGCGCGCTCTATGTTAAATCCGAGTAAGTTGCCAACGGAACTGTGGGCAGAAGCTTGCAATACTGCTGCGTATCTTCTGAATCGCACAGGAAAATCCTCCATCGAAAATAAATCTCCGTATGAACTTTGGTATGGACGACCAGTAGGAAGTTTAAAACAACTGAGGATTTTTGAAACAGAATGCTATGTGCATGTGAACAAGAATTTCCGCTCGAAATTCGTTGACAAGGCTGTTCCTGGACATCTAGTTGGATACGTGAATGACAGAGATGGGTTCAGGATCTGGATTCCATCTCAGAGGAAAGTCGTTTTGAGCCACGATGTGAAATTTAAGCCTGAAGTTGTCTGCAATCTGCGTACCAAGGCCGCTGAGGTCGTAATTACAAGTAAAGAAAATGTTGAACACACTCTTCCTCATGAAAACCACAAAGAAGATTCAAGCGAAGAAGAAGAAGATGAATTTGAATCAGCGTCCAGTTCCGGAGGAAGTGAAGTACTTCAAGAGGAAGAAGAAGTCAAAACGGATAAAGGAAAAATAAGAAGCAAACATGAAAGGAAGAAACCAGAATGGATGGTTGATGGAGACTACGTCCTCATGGCTGGAACTTCTACCATCAAGAACGAGAATCCAAGCTCATACTCTGTAGCATTACAGTCAAGCGTTAAAAATCATTGGAGGAAAGCCATTGATGAAGAATTAGAATCACTGGAAGAAAATAACACTTGGGTTTTGGTTGAGCGTCCAAAAGACATGCAAGTCTTGCAGAATCGATGGGCACTACGTCAAAAAGTCACAGATACTGGGAAAATTCGCTACAAAGCTCGACTAGTGGCGAAAGGATATGTACAAAAACAGGGAATCGACTATGATGAAACCTTTAGTCCTGTTGCACGTTACGACACTATACGGATCCTGTTGGCGGTGGCTACTGCAGAGAAGATGGAGCTTGACCAATGTGATGTAAGAACAGCTTTTCCGAATGGCATGCTTGAAGAAAATGTATACATGGAACAACCAGAAGGTTATGAAGACAGCACTGGACGAGTATGTTTGCTGAAACGAAGTCTGTATAGTCTTAAACAGGCACCGCGATGCTGGAATAAACGCTTCAAGAAATTTATGAAGAAAGCTGAATTTAGAAACAGTGATGATGATCCGTGCCTTTTCTATCGTAAGAAAAATGGAAAATACCTATATGTTGCAATCTACGTTGACGATGATCTGGTTGTGGGTAGTGACAAAGCAGAAATTGAAGAATTCATGAAAATGTTACAACAGGAATTTCATACAACTAGAGGATCTCTTAATAATTTCTTGGGTATGAGAATACAGAGAAATAAAGACGGATCTATAACGGTAAATCAAGAAGAATATACGAAGAAGATTCTGGAAAGATTTGGAATGGCGGAGGCAAACGGAGTTTCAACTCCAATTGGACGTGAAGAAGATACGGTTCAAGATTGGAATCAAGTCAAACGTATCTTCAGGTATTTGAAGAATACAGTAGACTTTGGAATCGTTTACAAGGAGAAAGAAAATCTGAAAGTCTACAGTGATGCAGACTACGCGGGTGACAAGGATACGAGACGTTCAACGACAGGAATCGTCGCAACTATCACTCATGGAGTCGTATCGTGGACCAGTCAACTGCAAAAATCGGTGGCAACATCCACCACAGAAGCTGAAATAGTGTCAGCAAGTGAAGGAGCAAAAGAATTGATTTGGATAAAAAGGATGTTGTCCGAATTAATTGGAAATTCAAATCAAGATAAATCTCCTACGCTCTACATTGATAATGCTAGTGCAGTGAAGCTATCCAAAAATCCAGCGTATCATCGGAAAACGAAACACATAGAAGTTCGTCACTTCTACGTCAGAGAAAGGTTTCTGGATGGAGATCTGAAAGTTGAACACGTCGAAGGAACAAACCAGTTAGCTGATCTACTAACAAAGCCTTTGGAAAGAGTTCGATTCGAGATGCTGCGTGAGAGGATTGGAGTCCAGAAGATTAATTCTGTAAATTGTTAAGAACCTTGTTTTTTTTTGTAATTTATTCTTTTGGAGGAAGTGTTAATTGAAAAGAAAAATTGTATATGCAGCGCCATCTATGTGTGGTGAGCGGGTTCTTTAAGTCTTTTTGTAGTTAGTTGGTTTTAGTTGTCAAAGCGTTCAAGCCGCTGTAGGCTGCGTAAAATATATTCACTTTATAATTTCATCTATTAAACCACAATCTGAATTCCTTTTAAATAAATAATTTCAACAACAGCGAAACAGTTCAGCTAGAGCAAAATCAATAAAGTTGGTGATAAATTGATGAGTTGAATCATATCAACAATTCGAAGTTAAGCAAGTGCAGAATTTTTAAGCCAATAAACAGAGAATACGAAAAGAAAAGAAACGCAACTAAAGAAAATTGCAATACGGAACAAGAAAGTTCTACTTAGAAAAGTAGAGCATCCGATTGCGAAATTAATATCAATAAAATATTAATTTCGCATTCATTTATTAATGCGAATTAAGAAGTTTTGAGATTGCGACATACAAATAACTGACCTGCTTCAGCGGCGTCACCTGTCGACGCCGAAGTTAATGTAAAAGCTAATGATTAATTTTAAGTCAGAAGTTAAGTGATTTTGAAAACGACCGGTGCTCGGTCAAGTATAGCAACAATTAAAAGCAAGTGTAAAGTTCCCGTAGTGTTTGATTTTGGAGATCCTGAAAAACAACTCTGTGGCTACACTGTAACACTGCAATGTGGATTAACAAAATTTTGTAATTGCATACCCCATGCCCAGCAAAGTCGCACACACAACGGCAAAAACACTTGTAGAGCAGTTCATATTAAGATACGTAAATTTCAAGACACTTAAATCTGACTGTGGGACAGAATTAAGAACGAACTTATGACAAATATATGCACACTATTAAAGATCAAACAAACATTCTCAACACCATATCATCATCAAACAATAGGTTCTTTAGAACGCAACTACAGAATACTTAACGAATTTTTACTCACAACATCAAATTACAACGAATGGCACAAGTGGATACCGTACTTTACATTTACATACAATACGACACCACATGTTGACACAGGTTACACACCATTCGAACTAGTTTATGGAAAACTTCCTTGCCTAACAATTGATCCTAGTTCTAGTAGAAAAATTTACGATTTTGATAATTACACAAATGAATTGGGACTACGCTACGCGTTGACTAAAGCCCAAGAGCTACTTATAAAAGCTAAACATAGAAGAATAAGTAACAGTACACAAAATAACACTACTCACTTTAAGCTAAAGGTAGGAGACTTAGTATTATTGAAAACTAATAATAAGAGAAAAAACGAAGCCCTATACAAAGGCCCATATAAAATATTAAGTAGAAACGGCGTAAACACAGCAATATAATAATCAATTAAAACCTTACCAATTATTAGCATAAGGTTACAAATATATACATAAATGTTAAATAAATATAATGCCAAAAATCATACAATATATTACAGTTAAGAAATCTGAAGAAAAATGTACATCTCACATGTACACCCTGCTGATCGTGAAGTACATTGAGTGCAACGCAGCCTACGCTGCACTTATTTTCACTAAATGCATTTCCCCAACCGATCAATATTTAAGTTAAACCTAGCCAATAAGAATATGCTTAAGTGACATAAATAATAATTGCAGGTAGAGTAAGAAGGAACGGAAGAAAAAAGTGTCCACTTTCCATTTCTTTAAGTTAAGTGTAAGTTATACAGATATAATTACATAGTAAGTTACAATGTGTAAATTTTAGTATAAAAAGGGCAAGATAGCCAAATAAAAGGGAATTATTTGTTTGACAAGAAAACAAGGAGGTTGTTTTATTCAAATGTAAGTTTGGCCTGGTGGCCATCACCAAATGTATTTTATTTATTTAGCGTGGTTCACTCACGAACAAAGTTTGGCCTAAAGGCCATCACCACGTTCTAAAAACATATTTAACGTGGTTCGCTGTCGCAAATAAAACCAAGCGCGGCCTGGTGGCCAGCCTATATCGACTTAACTAGCTAGAGAAAAAGTCGCTATTTTTTAACACGTCTTTTTTTTCACACTCTTAAATACACAAATCACACCACACGCTTATCGATGGAGGAAACCAAGCCAAGATAATAGTAAAACTCCACTGAATATTACTTGTAGTTTTTGTGACAGAAAGTGTCATATAAGAGATTATTGCCTTGTGAAGGAGAACACGCCATACTGTCAGGAATGTTGCAAATATGGCCATGAGACAAATATAAAATGTAAGAATTTTTCTCCAACCAAAGAAAATCCTTTTAGAAGAGAAGGCCAACAACAAAAAGAACAAAAAGGATATTGGTAAAATAACAGCAGCAGCCAATGGGAAACCATTCAAAGGTGGAATTAAGGCGGCTTCAAAAAAAGACTAAATCAACTTAAACCGCCAACAAAAGGGTTAAGGATGAAAAACATATGGACAGTGCATGCCATTGGTGCAATAGACCAGGACACTGGTTACGAGATTGCCAAGCCAAGAAGAACTGGGAATCGTTTCAGGGAAACTATCGAGGGCTCAGGCAAGGCCAGTAGCCTATGAACCCAGAAAAAGTAGTAACTTTGGGCCAGACAAATTCGAGAAGATGGTTTATACGTCCGCGGAGACAGTTATCCCATCTACGAATCTGAATGAAATACATATTTGGAAACACGAAGAATAGGAATAGAATAGTAAACAGTGAAAACATACAGGCTAATAGTAAAGAAAAATTGCACAAAGAAAAAAGTGCGACAAAAAAAGACAAAATGGAGTCTAATGAAGATTAGGTCGTAGAATACGAAAAACCTTACGAGAATGAGTGCCGTTGCAGCATTGAGCTCGAAGCTAATGTGTTCAGTGAGTTTCCTGTAGCAGAGGAAACCAATGAAAAACTTATCTTGCAGCTAAAGAACGAGACCGATATGGTCGTGAATAAAATAAGTAATGAGGAAAATTTAAAAGAAGAGAATAAGCTTAAAAACGGGAATAAAAAAAATATGTTACGGTTAATTTAAAAAGAAAAGAGAAAAGACATTCGAACGAAAGTGAAAGAAATATTAATAAGTGCTGATACGGAGATAATACAGCGAATGACGTGTCCATTGAATTTCCTTGCGCGGAGGCGATTAATGGAAAACTTGTCTTGCTGGTAGATACGGGAGTAGACACAAGTTTAATCAAGGAAGGAGTAATAAAACCTGGTACAATGGTTGATAATTCAAATACAAGAATTTTAAACGGAACTTTTGGAGGATGTGCTACAACAAAAGGAACTGTCAATGTGACGCATGACAATTGGCAAAACCTTAGTTTAACGTTACACGAAGTAGTACTTGAACAAGGTTTGCTAGGTGATGGTATACTTGGCAGGGACAATTTATGGAATAGGTCCATTGTAGACACAATAAATAAAAAGGTAATTTTTTATTGTTATGATGAAAATAAAAGGTTTTTAGTGAGCTTGCCATGCGTTGCAGCAAAGAGTGAAAATGTAACAAAAAGTATAAAAGTGGATACAAGGTGTATTCAGATAATACTGTTGAAGATCATCTGAAGGTAAGACAATAATAATTCACAAAAAAGAATTATTAGCAGGTGTGTACATGGGAGAAACATTGGTAAATGTGAATAATAATAAAGTACACGTTCCAATTTTAAACTCTACAGAAGAGGATTTCGTTCTCAACGACAACTTTGACGTGGATTATAGCGATTTTGACAATTATGAAACAGTAAGCAAACGGGTGAATATTAATAATGTAGTAATTTCTAATAAAAACAAAAGATTCCAAATTTTAGTTAATGAACTAGATTTAAACAAAAATTTAAACAGTGAACTATTTAAAATTTAACAGCGGTGGTATCAATTCAAAAAATGATAGGTGTAGAAATTATATCTCCTAGCGTATCTCCATGGAATTCTCCTTTGTTGTTAGTACCAAAGGAATATGGAAAGGATTGAGGAAAGAAATGGCGACTAGTTATAGACTATAGGAAATTAAATTACGCCACAGTTAAACAAGTATTTCCTATTCCAAGGATAGATGAAATATTAGATCAGCTAGGGTGCAGTAGATATCTTCGGTAGATTTGGCTAGTGGCTATCATCAGGTTCTCATGGACGAAACAGACAAGGAAAAAACAGCATTTAGTTCAGCGTTAGGGCATTTCAAGTTTAATAGGATGCCTTTCGGTGTAACAGGAGCACCAGCGACTGTCCAAAAGATAAAAAATGGTATCCTGCCGGGATTGTAAGTAGTAGTGAACCAATAGGTGCAGTGTTGTGTCAGGGCAAAATAGGAGCGGATAGACCAATAGCGTTTGCAAGGAGAGCGGTCAATGACGCAAAAAAGCGTTACTTCACAATTGAAAGAGAGTTTTTAGCGATAGTTTGGGCCACAAAGAACTATAGAGCGTACTTATTAGGAAGATCGTTTAAGGTAGGGACAGATCACCAACCGTTGAGGTGAATAGCAAATTTAAAGGACCAAACTTCCAGACGGGCACGATTCAGGCATAAATTGTCAGAATATGATTTTCAGACTATCTTTAAGCCGGGAAAGAAGAATTTCAATGCGGATGCATTAAGTAGAATACCTCAAAATGAAAACAGGGTGGTAGTAGTTCAGACACGGAGGTGAAGAGATTACAGAATGAAGACAATCCCAATCTAGATAATTTTAATTCATCCAGTGTAGAACCGGACAACACAGACACACCTAATAATAATACAGTGATATTATCATCACATCCTACTGAAATAGAAACAGTTTTGAAGGACTTCCACAATTCACCATTGGGAGGACATCAGGGGGCTGTGAAAACGTATTTAAGGATAAGAAATCAATACAGATGGCCAAGCATGCAAAAACAAAACAATAAAGAAATTTGTCAGGAAATGTTCAAAATGTCAGACGAACAAAAGTTCTAAGCTAACGAAGATGCCGATGGTGTTGACGGATACGCCGGCAAGACCGTTTGGCAAAGTTTATATGGACATAGTGGGAATTTTGCCAGAAACTACGTCTGCAAATAAATATATTTTAACTTTTCAAGACGATTTTTCGAAGTTCATGGCATGTACAGCTATACCTGACGGTGAAGCAAGCACTGTAGCAAGAGCATTTTATGACGAAATAATTACGCGATATGGAATTCCAAGGGTTTTAGTTATCTGTAACTAACACGGAGTTATCTGTAACTAACGGAACTAATTTTGTTTCAAAAGTGCCATTCGCAGGCAAATGGATCACTTGAAAGAAGTCAAAGGCCGTTAGCGGAGTATTTGCGTAGTTTTGCAAAAGAGGATGGCTCGAATTGGGGTTGATGGTTGACTGCAGCAATGCATGTTCACAACCATACGCCCCACGTTTCGACAAAGCAAACTCTGTTTCTTACATTATTAGGATTTGATATAGAAATACCAACCAGCTTGAAACGTATTAAAATATCAAATTCAACGAGCCCATGATTTAGTAGAGAAAAATCAGGAAAAGGCAAAGGAGGTAGCTAAGAAACAGTATGATAGCATAGAGATTATAAAACATAGAGTTCGCATTCCATACAAATTTTTTACACACTTTTCTGGCTTCATTTTCGATCTCTTATAAACATTGTATATACCAAAATGTTTCACTGAGAAGAAATGTATCAGAAGGCCAAAGCAAAGAACATGAAATGAAATATTCCGCAAAGAAACTTTTATTGCCCTCCACAAAAAGGCAAGCCAGGTAGCATAGAGATTATAATCTCTATGCAGGTAGGCTTTTTGGTCGCAATATTGAAGAGAAGAAAGAAGAACTAAGAAAAAAAATTATTTTGCTCTGTTCTGTGTGTATTTATTTTATGCAATATTTTTGGACATTTTTTGATTTTACAATGATTTACTTTTGTGAAAGATAAACTTTGCGACCGTAGGGTGAAGTTAGGAAATATGCATTGAAATATATTTTTTTAGTCGGCATGTTACGTTAATGTATAACTTGAGACTTAATGTATATTTAACAAATATTTTATTATATATTATTTATATATTAAATGTAGTGTCTATTAAACTTGTTTAGTAGTACAACTGCTTTCACCAGCAGTTATTACGTTTTGTAAACATGTAAAACTTAATTATTCAATTGAATTAATTTATAACAATTTTCGAGCTTATTATTGAAAACTATCAACGCGAATGAAATGTTGTTTTCTATTGCATCGATCAATCAGTAAACTCCTGTTAAGCATGAACTCATAGAGCAAAAAACAAAACAAAAATAACGCAAAAAAAAACACTATTGTAATTATACAAAAAAAAAACGTAACAGAGAATGACAAAAAATCCAATAAGCATAAAAATATTCCCACTAACAACGCCTTCACTTGCATTTCTTTCGCCTTTTTCCTCTCACCCAAAGGGTTATCATAAATTCCCTCCTTTCCTCTCACCTCCCTGATTTGTATCGTCTCAGTCCACAATTTGCATATAGTCAAACAACTCTCCTTATGGGTAACCTCCGACAATTCCACAAAAACAAAACAGATGCAATAAAAGTGGACAAAAAATCCAGAAACCCTCGAAAATATTCCCACTAACAACAATGCTATCAAAACTCTTCGCGTCTTCTACTTTCCACCTCTTTCCGTGCTCGTCTCATTATTTCTATGACGAACTTCAGCGACAAAACTGTGCTCTTGCCAAAAAGTATATATTCATAAAGAGATTGCATGAAACATTTTTTTCTAGCAACATTTTAAATTTCATGCTAAAATATAAGAACCGCAGAGCGCCGGGCTTCGCTGAGCAGAGAAATCACCAAAGCAGAAACCCGAAGATTGCACCCGAAGTTTTTTGCATATACAGAAGTTTTTTGTGTGGTTTTATGATTCTTGGCGAGTTGTTGTTATCCGACACAAGTGACGAAAGCATCGCCGCAATGATCGATTTGTGGATTTCAGCGGGTGATGGGAAGCACGGAGGAAATTAGTTTTGTTCTTGCTATTTTACGATAACAAGTCGAGTGCTCTTGGACTCTTTTAGTGCTTAGCTACACATGTTTGTATGCAATGTTTAGATACTGGGTCGTAGTAGTACGACCCAGGCAATCGAAAATGTGGTACAAAAATTTGCTCTGCATGCGAACTCTATGTATTATAATCTCTATGATGATAGTAAATCAAATTCATTATAGGGTATAGAATATTACTACGAAACCAGACTAGGAAGAATAAATTTTCCCCAATATGTGGTCACGGAAATAAAAAATGCATTAACAACGATTTTGAAAGTAAAAGGGAAGGAAAACCTGTTTAACTTTAATAACTTGCTCAGGCCATATAACGGCAAATAATTTATTTCTGTTTCCGCAATATGTATGTAAGCTATAAAAGTAAATACTATGTCAAAATTTGTTTGGGATAAAAAATTTAATGAATAAACAAAGCAATATTATTATAATTAACGGATATTCAATCGATATAATTTATAGAAATATGGTTAATATCCGACAAATACATACGAAAGAAAAACAAATATAATAGGAATTAAATAAGAATTTTTACATATATAACTCATTCAATTCTCTACTATTCACAGAAGCTCAAATAAAGGATATCGCAACAGTGCAGATAAGCTTAATGCCAAGCTGGTAACGGTAAGATAGAGGAATCAAAATACTTGAAAACGACCTAGGGTGGTCGTAGGATTGAAGATTTGAAGAAAGAAATCTTCAAATGGAAAGTATAAAGCGGTTGAGCACGAAACACGGCATAATGGAGATAACAGCTATGGTGAGCGGTGGTAGTCTAGTGATTGTGGGGATCATAGTTTTAACAATGAGGTTGATTCGCAAGAAAAAGGTAAAGGTAAGGAAAAGGTAAAGGGAGAAGACTAAGCGTAGGCATGGCAATGGTGCCAGCAATTTCGGCTCCCTTAACATGACATCTGTACCGATGGGCCCTGAATTTCCACCACCGTGTATACCAAAGGATGATGAATGCGTGCAAACAAAAAAACGAAGAGATAGCAATTTAGATTCGGTGTTATATGAACAGCCGCATATGGAAACGGATCGTAAGGGTCGGCCGCGTGTTTATATATAAACAGGATAGATTCAAATTATTAAATCCATCGATACAAAATCGATCGAAAAGTATCACTGATAGCTCAACGGGATAATTCTAAATTTTTCATGCACAACATTCATGTCATATTGAACACATCATCATCTAATTACAGTCATACATAAAAACACATACATATCTAACTACTACAAAAATATGGATTATTATTCCGCACAAAGATTAAGAAAGATACAAAGCCATATAAATATAAAAATTATTAGAAATAACTCATTATAAAAATGTATTATAAATTAATAAAAACAAAAGAATATTGTCATTAAATATTTAATAAGTGAAATAATAAGTAAAATGTGCGGAAATCACGAAAACATGAATCATTATTTTGTAATAAGTATATTTATGAAATAGTTTACAACGTCGAAGATTGTAAGGATATTGATTTTGTTGTATTAAAGATAACTACAGGAATAAAAATTATTGTAATCGATTATATTTTATTATGTTTTTATTAGAAATAAAATACTAGGACAAATAATTCAGTTAAATTAAAAATGTGCAACATACCGATTCACTAATATTAAACAAGTTCATAAATAAAATTCAATAATTACGTTAAGATTATTATTAAGATTGTAACGACCACAATTCGTTACAATAAGATTTTAATGTAAATAGTTTTAGATTAGACAATTAGATACACATATTTATATACATATTAGTTAAATATGAAGAGCAAAGCAAAACAGAAAGATTACAAACAGACTACGAAGAATAGAACTGGAATTAACACAGAAAACCTGTTTCTTCCAAGTGACCGTATGCAAACAAGTACACACTGCGAATACATAGCTACACATAAACACAAATATTCCCATTAGCAGATCGAGTAGAGAAAACCAGAAAGCATACATCTACCGACAGATATACAGACATACGAATGAATAGCAATCAGCCGACGGACAAAATGTTGTTTGAATGGAATTTGTCTTCGTTCACGGCCGATTCCATTGGAAATGTCTTAGAATTCGGTGATAGTTTATTTGACCTGCCGCTTTTAACGAGCTTATTTGAACATTTCAAATCAGCCTTTGTTCTGACGCCAAACTAATATTAGTCACGCAGCAGAAGACACCAAAGGTTCGCATTTTTGAGGTATCTTGGTGACCCCAAGAAGGCCTCGTTTAATACATATCGACCGTGCAAACGGCTCTTTATTTTACACGACCCATTGTGGCTCTTAATTTACGCGACCCACTGTGGCTCTTATTTTACACGACCCATTGTGGCTCTTAATTTACGCGACCCGCTGTGGCTCTTATTTCACACGACCCATTGTGGCTCTTAATTTACGCGACCCACTGTGGCTCTTATTTTACACGACCCATTGTGGCTCTTAATTTACACGACCCACTGTGGCTCTATTTTACACGACCCATTGTGGCTCTTAATTTACGCGACCCACTGTGGCTCTTATTTTACACGACCCATTGTGGCTCTTAATTTACGCGACCCACTGTGGCTCTTATTTTACACGACCCCTTGTGGCTCTTTGTTTACGCGACCCACTGAGGCTCTTATAGTACTAATTTTATGAATTGTTAAAGAAAAATAATAGAATACGATTTTATAAAAATTGTTAAGGAAAATAGATACGATTGTATAAAAATTGTTAAGGAAATACAATAAATACGATACTTAGCATTGCGTCCGAGCTGAACTCTCTGAGTCAGTGCTAGATTGGTTGAAACACCAATCGAACGAAATTCGGAAACGCAGCTTAAAATATTGTTCGCAAGTGGTTCCGAGATCCACTTGCCACGAACCCTGGGACGAGTGAGCTATTCCCGGCTGGGAAAGGAAAACTCGTCGTTACAAATGGCGCCCGAGCAGGGACCGCTTCCCTCTGGAAGCAGTTCAGTAAACACACAAAACGAACAACCGATTGTTCAAACAGGCGGTGCTTTCAGACAAAGAAGTAACTCACCGCAGCAACAAGATATTCAACACAGGAATATTTCACCAGATCAGCGCAGCATTTCTCCACACCAGCAAGCTGATAAATTAAGCAATCCTCCGAACCAGTCAAGGAGTAATTCACCAGATCAGCAGGGAAACAAATGCAGCAGCGCACAGAGCCACTCGAATGCTCCAACCATGCATTCAAAGCCACAGCAAGTGCAAGTCAACTACGATGAACAACTACCGGAAAATTTAAGTTTCATCTACAAATTAAAGAAAGAGGAATTAGAAGCTCAAATGAAACTTCTAAGCTTACCAATAGATGACACGGTGAAAGAGATGAGACAACGCTTGAGCCAATACATAAAAGGACAGCGATCGCGACGGAACTCGGCAGAGCGCGGTAATCTGAAAATCGATTCACTCGCAGTACCCGCAACAACCGCATTGTTTCCGTCACCAACCATCGTCAATGAAATACAGCATTCTAGTTACCCCATGCAGCAACCGCATGACCATAGAGAATACGACATCATGAATACGGTGCGCAAATGGAATTTGCATTTCAATGGGACACGTTCCATTTTAGAATTTATTGAAAACATGGAAGATCTAGCAAGCTGTTATCAAATCAACTACAACAGCTTGCTCTTGCCACTAATACATAGCTACACATAAACACAAATATTCCCATTAGCAGATCGAGTAGAGAAAACCAGAAAGCATACATCTACCGACAGATATACAGACATACGAATGAATAGCAATCAGCCGACGGACAAAATGTTGTTTGAATGGAATTTGTCTTCGTTCACGGCCGATTCCATTGGAAATGTCTTAGAATTCGGTGATAGTTTATTTGACCTGCCGATTTTAACGAGCTTATTTGAACATTTCAAATCAGCCTTTGTTCTGACGCCAAACTAATATTAGTCACGCAGCAGAAGACACCAAAGGTTCGCATTTTTGAGGTATCTTGGTGACCCCAAGAAGGCCTCGTTTAATACATATCGACCGTGCAAACGGCTCTTTATTTTACACGACCCATTGTGGCTCTTAATTTACGCGACCCACTGTGGCTCTTATTTTACACGACCCATTGTGGTTCTTAATTTACGCGACCCACTGTGGCTCTTATTTTACACGACCCATTGTGGCTCTTAATTTACACGACCCACTGTGGCTCTTACTTTACACGACCCATTGTGGCTCTTAATTTACGCGACCCACTGTGGCTCTTATTTTACACGACCCATTGTGGCTCTTAATTTACGCGACCCACTGTGGCTCTTATTTTACACGACCCCTTGTGGCTCTTTGTTTACGCGACCCACTGAGGCTCTTATAGTACTAATTTTATGAATTGTTAAAGAAAAATAATAGAATACGATTTTATAAAAATTGTTAAGGAAAATAGATACGATTGTATAAAAATTGTTAAGGAAATACAATAAATACGATACTTAGCATTGCGTCCGAGCTGAACTCTCTGAGTCAGTGCTAGATTGGTTGAAACACCAATCGAACGAAATTCGGAAACGCAGCTTAAAATATTGTTCGCAAGTGGTTCCGAGATCCACTTGCCACGAACCCTGGGACGAGTGAGCTATTCCCGGCTGGGAAAGGAAAACTCGTCGTTACAAGATTAATGTAATTGTTAAAATATGTAAGGGGGGTCATTGGGTGTTGTTATACCAGGTAAAGTTACTGATCGTCTTCAACATGGCAAAGACCAGTTCGATCCTGGCCTCTGGCGGTATCAAGTCGACTCGCACCTCCAAGTGGCGGCACTTGTATAGTCAAAAAGCATCTGCTTGATGTGACAAACTGACGCGAGCGGCAACCTGAAAACAGGTAATGATGACACGGCATTCACCGCATTGGAAAATGAATGCGACCTTGGTAAGCAGGAGTGACATCCTGTTGAAACGTTAAAACTGTAGCGGGCCTTCAGGTACGTTCGAAGTTACGTCACCATTAAGTTGGTGGTACAGTTGGTGGACTTGCGCTTGTCCTGGCTCTGAACACTGTTTCCCATAAGGAGCAGTGTCAACCCTAGTGTGGCCTCCCTACATAGCAAACATAACCACGGGGATATGAAAGGGCGACTGCACAACGAGCGGAAATAGAGGTTTGAAGCTGAGACCCTTTTGAATGGAAATGGAAACAACAAACCAAAAAAAAAAAAATACTGAAGGAACAATGAAAGAAGTTGCGAACAAATCGGTAGGACTATCGGCTGAATCGATACCAAGTTATGGCTCAGTCAGCTTAAGAACTGGAGATGAGGGAAAGTCGAAAGGAGACCCACAGGTTAGGGCTGTGAGAGAACTTTCGGGCAGGCATGGCGGAATAATACTGCCTTTTGTTAAAAGCAGTTTAATAAAAAGGACACCGCCGACTGCGACAAAAAGCTTTGACACTGTTTCAGATCAAATAAAGCATACTCCGGAACATATCGTGGAAAACACAGCTGAAAGCTGCGTTCCACCACAGCAGCAGAGTAATAAGGCTTCAACAGAGGAAATGCCTACAATCAGCTCCCCGCGAATAGAGTATATGCTTAAGATGCGAAAGAATGAAGAGGAAGGTCTAGCCTTATGCAAGGAAATCCTCAAAAAAAAATTAAGAAAGCTATACTTCGACAACAAAATGTGAGCGCTGACATCAAGGATGGGATAAGCGAGCTTGAAGAATAACTAGATATTATCTCCAGTCGCAGAAAGAACTGGAGTGCTTTGGAGATCGATATCGGAGTGAAGAGAAGGGTGATAGAACCCAGAGATGCGGGCCCCCACGAACTCGGAACGAAAACTGCTGATAATGGGAAAAAGAAGAAAGACGTCGAGGACGAAAGCGACTGGCGGCTGGCGGCAGGCAGGAAACGCCCTCTAGGAAAGGGTAATGCGCACATTGTAACTCATGGCGAGCACTTAAAGACGACACTTACACCCCGACAAATACCCAAGGAAAAGAAACTTCTTAAAAAGAAGACCAGAGTTCCAAGGGAAACATCCGATGCAGTAATCATCAAACCGGCCGGAGGCAAGCTTTACGCGGATATTGTGAGAGATATCCGAAGCAAGGTCAACCCTGAAGACCGCAGAGCGGATATTCGCACCATACGACAGTCGAAATCTTGTTCCGTTCTCGTAGAACTCTTAAAAGGAACGGACAGAAGGAAAAACGAATTTTTTACTAATGTCCTGAAGGAGGCTGTAAGTATGCTTACGCTGAAAGCTAGTCTGGAGATCCGCGATATCGACTGCATGACAACGGCCGACGATGTTGAATCTACTGTTAAAAAGCTGATTAACGATAGCGTAGCCTTAAAAGTGACACTGACCAAGGAGAACATCAGGGGTCAAAGGGTAGCCATCCTTGAAATGGAAGAGAAAGATGCTAATGCGCTGGTAAAAGCTAGAAGGGTAAAAGTTGGATGGATAAACTGTCCAGTGCGTAGACGAATGGTTATGATACGGTGTTTTAGGTGCCTTGGGTACGCACACCGCGTACGCGAGTGCCAGGGAAAGGACCATACCAAAACCTGCTATAGACGTGTTCAATGACCGGGTCACAGGAGAGTAGAGTAGTACTGTTATTAATTGTCAAATTAAATTTAATTTTTTATAAAAAATGTATAAAAATTGTTATTATTATTAATTTAGGCATATATATTTTTGTAATATAGAAATCCAGATGTCGTATTAAGTAAATAGTAACTTAACCATAAGTTAAGTAAAAATTATTCTCATTTAGGCAATAATTTTTTCTTGTCGGAAGGGCGGAGGAATGTTGTATGTCGGAATGATTGTCCAGGTAATAACGACGCCTAACGTTGTTATTATCACAGATATTAGGCCCGGTTTGCTAACGCTTACCGTTAGTAACACATATTTTTGGGCATAGGTCTTCAATTAAAAAACTCGCTTGTACACTTTTAGGGCGTAGTTTAAATGTACGGAAGTCAAAGGGACTGAGCGAAGACCAAGCTTCGTTTGTGGCATCAACGTAGCCAAGGAAATCAAAGCTTGATCATGACACCAATTAGACCGTTTGTGGAATGCTTAACGATATCTGACGTGGAAGAACGAAGTCAGCAGTTCTGCGCAACGCATCCTAAAAAATTATTGTCATAAAAATTTTTGAGGTAGTTGCAGAATTTCGACTGAGCAACGTTTTCGAGCCACCGAGTAGATATAAGCTTAGAACATTTTGGAATAGGAGAAGAGTGTTGGATTATTAGTTAACGCAGAAAGTCTGTAATTATTAGCGAACGTAGTGAGTCGAGTTTTTTTTATAATAATAATTTTATGTCAGTGAACATAGACAGCCTTAAGCCTGAGACAGAATTGGACGAACAAGAGACAAAGTACAAATTTACTTTTATCTTTTGCTTAAAACATGCACATAATTGGACGTCGCGAACAAAGTACAGAATCTGTCATTTTCGACATCGTTGTTCAGTGGTCTGCTAATAAATCATAATAAATGAAAGAAATATGGATGCAAAGCAATTATTATTAAAAAAATTATTATTTTCTTTTGTATACTTTGTAAAATAAAAATCAAATATATTGAGTGAATTCATTCAATTAATGTTATTTAATACACCTTATTATTTAAACATTATACAGGCCAATAAGACAATAGTAAAACAGCTATTCAGTTCATTAAGTTATTTAACTATACAAGTCAATAAGACAAAAATAAAGCTAATATTTAGTTATTTAAACACTATCGTACAATTCTAGGTGCGACCTCGTGTTACATCCTGAAAATATGAATTTATTATTAATAGTTATTTTTATAATTATGAAATTATATTCTTATAACTCACTTTAACTTTTAGAAACTAGTACAAAATGTTAAATAAAAATCGCGAAGGCACTTAAAAAATTTATGTATGCAAAAACACATGCGAAAGTAACGACGAAGCAGAAGAAGAGCTTGTGCACAATGTGGAAAAATAGAAATAGAGCAATCTTGTGAACATGCGTTTCTTTATCTAAGTACGAACGTTCGCAGATAACTCATTTTTTTCTTGACTTCCATAAGAGCCTATGTTATTTTGACAGTTTATTTTGTACTTTGTCTCTTGTTCGTCCAATTCTGTCTCAGGCTTTAAGTAATAAACTATCGTAGTGATTTAAAGAGTTATTTCGAGTAACAAAGTCTGTGTCGAGTAAATTGTATTTCATCAATAAAGACAAGAAGATTATTATTAAGTGTGAAACGTGTAAGCTAGTTAAGCTTTAAACTCAATAAACGGTGAACAATAAAAGAGAACAATAAATAAAGTATGGTATTAAACAGATTTGCGTTTAATTCCACGTGTGGGTGTGGGATTATTTCTATTGGAGAGTGTCAAAACAGGACCTAGGATTAACACAGCAACTTGTAATTGTCGTTGTAAGAGACCACAACAACATAAATCACATAGATTGGAAACTTAGAACAAATCAGCTGACAGAAAAAATGCCAGCGTGTTGTACGTTTACACATCTATACGTGAACTCACCCGTTTAAAACCCAAACAATGGTTTGTTTGGCATACTAACGGGTAAATATAAGAGACCTGCTTGAAAACGGTGAGTTTTAATGCAACTCTTACAAAAATAAAAACATTGCAATTTTTAAAAAATATTAGTTGTTTCCAAAAATGTGCCATATTTTTTGATACAATAAATTTTCTTTTGGTCTCCGTTTACCGCAATATTGTTATTCGTAAATAATTTGCAATTCGAATCTAAAGAAAAGTGCTTGTTTAAAGAAATTTTAAATATATTATTAATATATTTATTAAATATTAATAAAGGTGTATTCTTGTAGGAAATGTGTCTGCGGGTGCAAGGGAAAAGCCGCTTTTTATAGTTTTCCAAAAATTGATGTACTGTACCGATTAAATTTTGTGTATACCATAAAGAGGCTGGTATAGAATCAAGCATTCACGCCAAGGGCAAACGCAGCAAACTCGTGTTCATAGCGCAAATGAAGAAAACTATTCAATCGACTTTACTAAATAGCTCGAAAACATTGGAAGCAACGAACACGTTGTATCAACTACATCAAACAGGTTCGGAGTCTGACGAAAGCTTTAAAGCTTTTTACACAACCTGGAAGAAGAAGAGATGACAATACAAGAGCGAACGCACAGCGCATCGGGACAGTCTGTGAAGAACTCCACGTGAAGGCAGTTCGAAAATAGTAACACGCGTTGAACATTCACCAGAGACGATCAGCATCGTAAGTACGTCGTATTCAGCTCTGTAACGACTCCGAGTCGGCATTAAAGGGACTCGCAGTCTGTCGCAGTCAGCATCAAAGCCAACGTCTCAGTCGAAGTCATAGTCAACGTCTCAGTCGACGTCATCATCAAGGGCGCACCGCCGCAGCCTACATACAGCCTTGTCGGTCTGTGGGTTTATACCCCGCGGCAGAGGGACAGTCGGTCTGTGAGTTTATACCCCGCGACTCTTAGCAACACCGCCCGGTCGATCGGTGGGTTTATACCGCGCGGCAGATGAGCAGTCTGTTAGCAAAACAGCCCTGTCGGTCTGTGGGTTTATACCCCCCGACTCCACAACAACACAGCGGAGTGAATCGCCTCAAGGAGAAACTAATCAGAAATTTCCTTTCCAGCCTAATGACTAAATAAATTATAAAGTTCCTTTTCATCTCCAAATTATCAAGATAATCTAACCATTTGCTTACAGCCTAATGAATAACTTTTAATTTGCAGCAATATTATTTTTAACTTATATAAGAAAACTTACCCTTAAAATGCACATTGATGAACATTGTAAACAAAATCGAAAGCAATTCAATAAAATTGTTAATATAAAATTTGATGTATTGTGTTCAGAAAAATAAATTACTGAACGAGACCTTGGGCTGGACTGAGTTGTACCAAGTTTTCTTTTCCAGCCGGGATAACCTCAGTCGCCCCACTGTTCATTGTGAAGTGGACCTCGAAAACCACTTCCACCAACTATCGACTTCCGAATTTCTCTCGACGGTCGTGTGTGACAGTCTAGCACTGACCAATAGTGGTTCAGCTCGGACGATATTTGATGTTGTATCGTTTATTTATTATCAAATACCTAACAATGTTTTAAAATACGCTTATGCTAACAATGAATGATTACTAATAATATCTTACTGCCGACGGTTCTCTCGGCGTCTATAGAAAAGCTGAATATTGCTGACTCTGTCCCTCTTGACGGAGTCGCCGCAACTACTTATAGCAGTGCCAACTATGATTCTGGTGAGCTACAACTCGTAGAGTTAACGAGTTCTGGCTCGCTAATCGCACAAGTGTGAGCTATAGCTGGTAGAGTTAGTTGAAGCTACTCAACTAATCGCTGAGTGTGAGCTAAAGCTCGTAGAGTCAACGAGTTCTGGCTCGCTGATCGTAAAAAAAAATATTTGAGCTAAAGCTCGTAGAGTTAGTTGAAGCTACCCAACTAATCGGTGAGTGTGAGCTAAAGCTCGTAGAGTCAACGAGTTCTGGCTCGTTGATCGCAAGTAGTTAAGCTAAATCTCGTAGAGTTAGCTGAAGCTACCCAGCTAATCGGTAAACAGGAGGGGAGGTGAGCAACAGCTCGTAGAAGATTGTATGTATTAAGCCTTTCGGCTGCCAAAAAAATGAACCAACTCACGGTAATGTTAGTCACCAGTCGTAATTGACAAAGTGTCTCCGGTAAGAGTTTGGCTGATTTTCTAAGTCCAAATTCACGCATTAAATGTCGGGGACGCAATGAAATACTTGAGAATTATGATGCTTTGGGCGTAGGAAAACTGCCGTGAAGGCAAAAATGTTTCACGGAGAAGAATTGCATTGTCATTCCATCGGTTGTTTGTTGTCTTTCGATATTCTATTTATAGATTGGCTTCTAGTTTTCAGCTTCTCGCTTATCAAAGCCAGTCTGCAGTGGTTGTTGTTTATTTTTATACCCTACACCTTAAGGTTGAGTGTGTAACGCATAGAACTAGACAAGATAGGTATGGAAAAGTATATATATTCTTGATCAGCATCACCACCAAAATTGAAATAACGATGTCTGTCCGTCTGTCTGTCTGTCTGTCTGTCTGTCTGTCTGTCTGTCCGTTGAAATCACGATCACAGGAGAACGGATTAAGATTTCAAAATGAAATTTGGCAAAAATATTCGTTGCTATGTTGGGGTGTTTCGTATTGAAAATGGGCAAAATCGCCCAAGGACCACACCTACTTTTTATATCGAGAGTGCAGGTACCTCTGTTTTGCTTATTAAAACGGCCATATCAGCATCACTTTTTGAGAGAAGACAAAAAAAATTTGCATTAATATGCCAAATATGGGCGTGATCCGCGCACTTTTAGTTTACATAGGTCATGGAGGGTTTTACATGGATTGTATTGAAGAGTATTTAAGTTTCCTGAATAATGGTGTACATAATATTGTAGTTTGTGAACCAATAATATTCTGTTGGAAAAACAATGGGCGGGTCACGCCTCCTTTTTACCCATCCACCCAGTATTCCTATATAATTTTATACCATACACCTAAATTTTGAGAGTAAACGCACTTAATACCGGTGTTTGTAACGCATAGAAATAGTTAAGCAGCTATACTTATAGTTTATCTTATATATCTTATATATACGAGTATATATGCAGGTTTAAGGTGTAAGGTATTTCGTCTACAGCCCGGCTGTAGACAACACCTTTACTAGTTCTGTTTCGTTTTGCCCGTGTGTCCGTATGTATATCGGCGCTTGCCGTACTGGTTATGTCGGTATGTACATATTTTTGAGGTGATCGTAATGCGCATATAGAGAAGATGTTTGAAAAATTATTGTAACGAGATTTGGGTCGTTACAGAGTTATATCCAGGCGAAGAGAAACCATCGTTACATTACATACGTAAACCGTAGTCAGCGATTGGAAGCATGCTCACGAAATTTTTCTAGTATACTCTTAGCGGGTAGATCGCTTGAGAAAAGTGCTGCTCAGACCAATGCTTAGTGATTAATAATGTAGCATACATAGAAAAACCATAAGCTCATCTGTAGGATTAACTATGAAGAATTTACTGTTTACGGTTTTATAATGAAGTAAAATTTATGTTTTTGTAGATCTTAATACAATATTAGCTATAGCTGTAGTTGCATGTGTGTCATAGGCCTACAGGGAAAACGAACACCATAAAAAAATCCGTAACTCGCTTTAATGTTTACCACGTTGGTGGTGTGGAATCAACATAAATGTTCATTAATAATATTATTTTACATTTATATTATATTATTATTCGATTAATATGCATAATTTAAATATATAAAAACATAAGAATATAACTATGTAAAGTAATGTAAAGATATATTTTATTTAATTGCATAGAACGATATCCCACAAATTTCTTCAATTATGCCCTCACTCTTTCTTACTTTTCTTATAGTGGCAACTGCTTAAAATTATTTAAGGTGAATCAGACAGAGTAAATATTAATCTGCATGTGTGTACATTTTAACTACTTATATGAGAAAAGAATTGAATAATAAAATTAATCTTTCATCGTCACGTGCTGTTTTGTACAACTAATAATTTAGCTCAAGTTTATGTGCTTGAACTAAAATCCAATACCCAACAAAATCCAAATGGGGATTTGAACATATTTGTTTGTAGTTTCTTTGTTTTCTATTGTTCTTTTCATAGCTTTCATCTGCAAACATTTACTCAAGACTCGCAACTAAATGTAGCTTTAACTTCATCCATAGAGAAACCATAACAAGAGGGCGAATCTTGAACAAAAATATTTTCCATTGTCGATCCAGTACTACATACAACTTTTCCACTTTTAATTCAGAAAGCGTCACTTGTAATTCAGAAAGCATCACTTGTAAATCAGAAAGCGTCACTTGTAGTTCAGAAATGTCAATTTTAAATCGAAAAGCGTCACTTTAAATTCAGAAAGCGTCACTTTAAATTCAAAAAACGACACTTGTAATTTAGAAAGTATCACTTGTAATTCAGAAATGTCATTTGTAAATCAGAAAGCGTCACAGAAAAGAAAGGTAAACACTCAAAAAACTCAATACGATCCAGAACTGGGCGTAACCGAATTATCTGAGCATCAATGCAAATACACAAAAACAAAGGGAATAGCTATAGCCGAGAGAGCGAAGCATTCAGTTATCCATCAACGATTCAGTAGTGGATCGGAAAGAAATGCTCAGAACCAGAGATAACGAGATGGCTGACTCTCTCGGGTTTCCGAAGATTTGTGACTTCGTTTTTTCGATTTCTTCACGTACACTGTACGTGTTATTCACCACGCGAATTCACATCTGATTGGCTTTTTGTACTATGCTGATGTTGCTGCTGCCATAAAGCGCACATTCGTTTATGTTACTGCACTCTTCAAAAACGAATTCTGCTGTATTAATATGTGTCAATATGTATTTGATAATATTGTTCAATAGTTAAATTACATGAGAGCATTAATAATTCATGTTTTTATGTTATTATATTATAAATAAAATTATGAAATGCTACTTCTTCTTCTTTGAGGTGAAAAGATAAGCAATTTCATGAAATTTTTACAGTACGAAATTGTCAAAAATGTATGGTACCAAAATTGTACTTTAATATTGTTCGTTTTTTAAAAATAACTCAAAAAGGAAAATGAGAGAAGGCATTACATAATCAATTAAGAATTTCAAACACATTAGTGTAATTTTAATGTAGCGAAAACATGTTTTTCCTCAAAAAGTATTAATATTGTTACACTACTAAAGTACCATAGTACATGCAAAAGTACGCGCAGTTTGCAAACGGGTAAAAAATTCACTAGTAAGGTGGAAATGAAAATGTAGATATGCCAATACTACATTAATGATATTTTCTTTATATTAATTCATAACCTCAATTTATAAATTATTTTTAGTGAAGATGTATAATTAATTAATTAATAAGTAAGAAAAATATTATTGAAGTGTTTTATGACGACTGGATTAAGTTAAAGTTAAAATGCAGCCAACTAGAAAGCTGTAAAAGATCTAAAATGTATTATTTATGCTAAAAATAAGAGTCTAGAAACATAAACAATCATTTTACTTTGTAAACGGAACCCAAATATGTAGTTGAGTATTATACGCATAAAAAAACGTGTATTATATTTCCTGTAAATACAAGACATATTAAAATATTCACTCAGATTTTTTGTTTTGCGAACATTTAATACTATCACTATATATATATATACGCTTAATGTAAAGTAATAATCATAGATAAAATCAATATGCGTTCAATCGAAATAATTTATTTTACTTTTACAAGTTTACAATTGAGTTGAAATCTCAAAACAAAGCATACATAAAATATTGTAAACAAAGGCAAAATCTTGTCGTCTCCGACCCCTCATCAACGGGGCGTCAAGAAATCTTGTCGTCTCCGACCCCTCATCAACGGGGCGTCAAAAAGGTGAGTAGGGGTCTCTGATGGAAAGTTCTTCATCAGATTTCCAATTTTTCACGAACACTTCTATACAAAATTCCATGGTTTTCACGAACACCAACAAACTTCTGGAACCCGAATGGGAAGCCGAACAATCGCTGGAACAAGTCAGCTATCTCGTTATCTCTGCTCAGAACATCAATGAAAACACATTAGCATTGGCAAAAGAGAAGAGCGCGAAACACTCAGCAATGAGTGAAAAACGATTTAGTACTGGATCGACCATGGAAAATATTTTTGTTTAAGATTCACGATTTTTTTACTCTTTGCCGTTATGTTCTTTGCGATTTATGCGGAGCTCTTGTGTTCTGAATTGAAACACACACAGGTTCTTATGGCTCATGTCAACAAGAAAACGCGCAGCTCGGCGTAAGGTGTATCGCTCACGTTTCCTTAGGCGATGATTGCACTTGGGTAAAGTTAGCCATGCAATTTTACTCTCTCAATGTGTTCATCGAATTTTTACCCCGAGGTGATAACACTTGGGTATTTTTACCCAAGAATATTTGATACTTTTGCTTCCAAATGGCGTAAAAGTGGCGTCAAGTGCCATAAAATTTTACAGATAGCTCATAATATGCAATCTATTATTATACTTATACAAAAATATAGAATAATTTTAATTTAATGTAATTTTTGTTACTTTCTAGATGTTTTAAAACACATAAAATTAAGTTACAAAAGAAAAGATCATGTCATAATAATCAAACATAGAATTGAAAAAATTTAATTAAAACTATATCGGAAATACGAAATTGATCGACTCTTAAACAAGTCATAGATAGCATTAAAAAATTAGCAAAACTAAAACATTTATTTATGTGGGTAATATGTTAAAATAATTAATATAGAACGTCCGTACAACACATCCGCATTGGTGAGCGGTCATCGTTGAACTAATTGTTGCTATGTCAACAGCTCAAAACAAATGACAAAATGTACACGCGCTCGAAAGGGTTTCCGTTTGTAATTTTTCCATACATTTTGCGTGCTAATCTGCCGCTTTCATTGATTTTACATACGTTTGCATACTACCAAACGGTTTTTGCTGCTACAGAACTCTGTTCTCCAAGAAAAACCAGAAAAATTCTTGGGTAAAATTTTACCCACGGATGAACACACTGTTCTCTCGTGAGCGAGGATGGATACGGTGTAGAGTTTGGTTGAGTGAGCGAATTACTTGTGACAAATTGAAAATTGAAAATTAAAATTAAATTGCGAAAGTAAAACGAAGCTGTTCAGGAAACCCGAACAAATAAATCGTGAGATTCATATGTTCGGGCGCTCTTAAGTATAAAGTGAAAAGACACTAATTAGTAGAAATTGCTCTTCACGAGCTTTTAGTGACAACTCTGAAAAAGTGAAAAAAGACACTAATTAAAATTAAATTTAAATTAAACTCAGTATCCAGCTTTTTTAGATTCGGTAAGTCTGATATAGCAGATATAAATTTAATTAATAAGAACAAAATATATACGAACGATGACGAACTTACGCAGCAAACTACGGACGTAGAAATGCAGACAGAGGAGGAAAGCGATGTAGGAGAAGAGGAAGAATCTGAAAACGAGACTAACACTGAATCTTCAGACACTGAAGTAGAGACAAGTACCGCAGAATATCAGCTTTCACTGTGTAGGAAAGAAATTAATCAGCTCAGAGCTGAATTAAAAAAAATGCAGGAGATGTATTCCGCACTCCAAAAAAGCATTTTAGAATCCAATAATACGCCAACTCATTCTCACTCTGAGAATAAGCCTCAGCAAAAGAGGAAAATTATTCACTCGTCTGATGACGAGAAAACCTCTGCCAAAAAAGGTCCTTTCACTAATAAAGCTAAAGTAGGTAGTAGCTCACTCGCGCACAGTCCGCAGGAATTACAAAACAACTTCAGCAAAAATTTTCCACCTCTTGGAAGCAATTCCAAACAGGCCAAAACCACAACTCAGCCAAAAGAAACTGCAACAACGGTGGAAGAGCCCAAATCGCAGTCTCCTCAAGAAAACAAGGAACCCAAACCGGTTCCCGTCATACAGAGAGAAGCTGACAAATGGTCAGAAATAGCTAGGCAATTTAAAAACCGCGATATTTGCTTCACCCAGGCCAAACGAATAAATTTAGGTATTCAAATCTACCCCAAAACCCCCTCCGACCATAGGAATTTTCCTCCTTCTTCAAAGAGAGAAAGTATGAGTATCATACTTATTTAATGCGTGAGGAAAAATCACTCAACATCATAATTCGCGGACTGAAGGGTGTAGACCCACAAGAAGTGAAAGAAGATTTGGAGCAGCAAGGCTTCACTCCCTTGGAATGTTTCTACCTTAAAACTAGACATAATCCATCCTCATTAATCAAAATTCTCCTCCCCAGAGACCAAAAAGAAGTTTACAAGATAAAGACTATATGTAACCTTGTAGTCACAGTAGAGGCTCAGAAGCCAAGAGGCGGCAGTTCGCAATGCCACAACTGCCAGCAATTCGGCCACGCAGCAAACCGCTGCGGTGCCAAGCCAAAGTGTGTGAAGTGCGATGGCGACCACCACTTCTCACTTTGCAAGAAAACGGCTGAAGAAAAGCCAAAATGCGTTAACTGTGGTGGTGAACACCCAGCCAGTTACAGAGGCTGCCCTAAAAACCCGGACCACAAACGTCCCACTTACGCCCAAAAGCTTTCAGCAAACGCAAAACCTTCGCCGACTCAGGCAAACTCAGGCAAAACTCCAAGCCAAAAACCAACCAAAGCTCCAAATATGAACAGTATTCCAAATTCCCCACAAATGGAGATATTCTTCAGCTCCATGCAGGCCCAGTTTAACAACATGATGAAGGACATGATGTCCTCCATGATCCAAGGTATTTTCAATTCAAACAAGTAATGTCCCTCCCTACCCAAGTTTCAATTCTTAGTTGGAATGCAAATTCCATAGCGCCCAAAAAGTACGAATTAAACCAATTCCTACACGACAACACAATCGACATCCTACTTGTTCAGGAAACTTTCCTCAAACCAGGAAATACTTTCTCAATGTCGAATTACAAAATTTATCGAAATGATAGACTTGATAGAAATGGCGGTGGCACAGCAATTCTAATTAAAAATTCCATACCACACTCTCTAGTCCCCACCCCACCTCTAGATGGAATAGAGGCAACGACCGTTAAAATAGATACCACATCCTTTCAATTTTTCGTCACATCAGCCTACAAAACCCCTAAATTCAAAGATTTTGAACATGATCTTCTGAAACTCTTATCACAAAACGGTCCAGTCTTCCTTGCAGGAGACTTGAATGCTTACCACCGCTCGTGGGGTGATAAAAGCAGCAACAGAGCTGGCTCTAAATTAAAAAACTTCGCTGAAAGCAACAATTTAATCACCCTGGTTCCCAGTGAACCGACTCATTTCGGACTCAGAAGTCAACACGCACTCGACATAGCTATTGTTAAGGGTCTAACTCAACACATTAGCATAGATGTCATTGATGAACTCAGCTCTGATCATAAGCCAGTATTGTTTCAAATCAGAAACACCTCAATCGAGTACAACATTAAGTCGACAAAATCGACAAACTGGCAAGTTTTTCGCGAACAACTCGCACAAAAGGAGCAACTTACAAAACCGAAGACTTTACCAGAAATCTCTGAAGCCATAGCGGCACTCACCCTAGAGATTGACGAGACAAAAGAGGCCAACTCGCGAACTAAACAAATAAAAAGCCACAACAATTACGAACTTCCTTCCGCTATAAAAAGACTAATCCGTGAACGAAACAAACTTAGAAAGCGGGCTAATGAAACCGGTGATCCAGCCATACGACGGAGCACTACTCGAATGACGAACAAAATACGACAGAAAATCGACCTCTTCGTCAACCAGCAATGGGGTGACTTCTTAGCTTCACTCGAACCCGGTGAAAACAATTTCTGGAAAACGACTAAATACTTCAGAAAAAAACTCCCATCATGCCGCCCATACATGGAGCGAATGGCATTAAGTTTGACAAAATAGGGAAAGCGGAAGCTTTCGCAGACTCACTGGAACTCCAGTTCCAAGAAAACCCTTCATCGGACGAAGAAGACAGCGACAGCGAAGACAGTGACGGCAGCTCCGCCAACACTCACGACGAAATTAGATGCAGAGCATCACAGAGCACAGATATTGAGGAAGTAAAACTCCTCATATCGAAACTAAAACGTCGTAAAGCCCCGGGTTACGACCAAATCTCAAATCTATGTCTTAAAAATCTTCCTGACAACAAACTGTCACACATAGTAGAAATAATAAACGCTATTTTCCGACTTCAGAAATACTCAGCGCCATGGAAACTTGCCACAGTAACCATGATCGCCAAACCTCGGCAAAATTTAATCTTCCCCCAAAATTGGCGACCAATCAGCCTCATCCCCTCCATAGCCAAAATTCTAGAGAGTTTAATACTTGTTCGACTCAGAACTGAAGCTGAGGAAAAGAACATGATCCCGCCCGAACAATTTCGCTTCCAGCCTCATCTGTCCACTGAACTGCAGCTTGCTCGTTTAGTTCAACATCTCAGAGATGGCTTGAACAAACGGGCTTCCACAGGCCTAATAATGTTCGACATCGCTAAAGCTTTCGATAAAGTTTGGCATGCCGGACTTATTTACAAATTAGACAAACTCCAACTTTCTCATTCCCTGATTCAGCTCATCGGCTCTTTCCTGAAAAATAGAACCTTCCAAGTAAGAGTAGAGGATCACCTCTCTACGATCAGAAAAGCCGAAGCAGGTGTACCGCAGGGTTCCCCTCTTTCTCCAATGCTGTACACTCTATTCACAGCAGATATACCAAAAACCCGGCGCACAAAAATCTCGCTTTACGCTGACGACACCTGCACATACACAACTTCAAAATCAGCCCGTCTCATCCACAAACGTCTCCAAGATAACATTCAATCTACTCTTAAATATCTTAAAAGATGGAAAATAGCCATCAATGCAAGCAAAACGCAAGCCATTTTCGTTACCAGGAAACAGTTCCAACACCCCCGAAACTTAACCGTGGACGGCGAGACGATCACTTGGCAACCTACAGCCAAGTACCTAGGCCTTACCCTTGACCATAGACATAGATGGCTGCAACACATTCAGGAAAAACGTAGGACCGTATCAGGCGCGTTACAGTCATTATTTCCCATCTTAGCGAGCAATAGACTTAATCACAAAAACAAACTTGCACTCTACAAGCAAGTAATTAGGCCCAACTTACTTTACGGCTCTTTAGCCTACCTAGCTGCCCCAAAATCCACGATAGCAAAATTGCAAGTAGCGCAAAATCTGTCCGTTAGGAGAATTTTTAAAATCCCATGGTACGTTTCAAACAACGACATACATAGAGACCTTAGACTGGAAACAGTAAAACAGTTTATTACAGACAGAGCTTCAAAAATCTTCAATAAGCTAGATTCCATACGTAACGAGACATTGAACCCGCTCAGGGCTCCAACCTCCTCCAGAAGACTGACATACCCGACACTAAAAGACTGCCTAGAGTCACAAAATGACTAATTAAATTGGTCTTTGCCATATCAGAGAACCATCTTCATATGGTTACCCGCCACTATGGAGTAAAGGTGCAACTGCACTAACTCCAAGCAACCTTAAGTTCTTAGTAGTCTCGTGAGCGAGTGTTCATTTTTGTGTTTTGCCGTAGAGCAACAACAAAATTTTTTACCCATTTGGGTAACTTTACCCAAGTGGAATCACCGCCATAGCCAAGTAGAGCGTTGCAAAATTTTACAGAATCTTGTATAAGTATGTGTGTATTTAAAGAGTGTGAGTATAACAACTTTTGGATCTGAAACTTTATGCGTTGCCATTTGTTCAGCTGTACAGATTTGCGTTTGCGTTGCTTTGTTAAATTTATTGTTTGTTCGCTTATTTGTTAAATTTGTTCGAAAATGCTATTATAAACATATAGATTTTTGACCTAATGATAATTCCTACACTAATGTTTCGATGGAATGTTTGTATTTGAATTGTTCCCATACAACTAAGAAATTTTTTTCCTGAAAAATTTTTCATTCACATCAGCAAATTATCTAGGGAAAATGACAAATCCCAGGCATTGAAATCAATTATTATCAGTACGGCTTTCTTTAAATCATAGAAATGTACAGCTGATTTGTATAATTCCACATGTTGTCGTGTTTTGTCTGACATTTTCCGCGATATGGCAGCCGGCCGAAAGAACGGTCGCGCGTTCTGTCTGGCGTACCTTCAGCCGTCACCTAATACATGCGGCAGCGTACGCAATAAGGTCGGCGTCTGTGAAAAATCGGCTAAAATATGGCGACGCAGATCTATGTTAAGATTCTGTCTTCAGTTTTACTTAAACTCTAGATTAATTGTACTAAAGGAGAGATCTTCAAACGATGACGACTTTAAGGCCGTTTACTTGTGATGACCTCTTAGAATTTAACAATGTGTAATTTCAAATCTTCATTTTAAAATCATTTTGTAAAGGTTTTAATGTGTTTATTCCCAATTATAGGAACTTTGATCCACTAACCGAAACATATGGCTTGTCGTTCTATACCCAATATCTGGCAAGGTGGCCCGAATATTTTCAATTAGCAGAATCTCCAAGTGGTCAAATTATGGGTTATAGTAGGTTGATTGCGTATTTTTTCGACATATTTAAGTACATACCTACCTTTTGACAATATATACACTTTACATAAGCATCGACATATATGTATGTAGACACCAGAGAACTGCAACGAATTCAATCAAACGTATTTCCAATCTAATACCGTATTAACGCTGCATTAATTTTTTTCATGTCTGATTATCATTTGCACTCGGTCTTCCTCTGAAAACAATGGACACAAAGTGATCGATTGGTGAAAAGTTTGTATTCGGTATCGCGGAGCGCATATAAGAACAATTGGATTCCTTGCAGTTGTCTGGTAGAAACGAGCAAATAAATTCTTGGCTGCCGCTGATACTAGATTCTCCCTGCAAACATTCTAATCGCCAGGAACATCGAAGACAATCGCGGAATGTAATTTTTTAATCTACCACACTTTTATTGCATGATCTTGAAGCCTCACGACAGATTTCCTAAATTTAAATAGAATAGAATTTACGCTTGCTTTTATTTGCTTTACAATATTACTTCCTTGTATACGTAGTAAATACAAGAAAGTATTGTAATCCAATTTGACTAGTTTGGTCGTGACGTGTGTACGTATGTACGCCTGTATGTATCCTCAATAACTTAAAAACGGAGAATCGTAGAAAGTTGAAATTTGGTATTTGAGACTCATTTGCACTCGGTCTGCCTCTGAAAACAATGGACACAAAGTGATCGATTGGTGAAAAGTTTGTATTCGGTATCGCGGAGCGCATATAAGAACAATTGGATTCCTTGCAGTTGCCTGGTAGACACGAGCAAATAAATTCTTGGCTGCCGCTGATACTAGATTCTCCCTGCAAACATTCTAATCGCCAGGAACATCGAAGACAATCGCGGAATGTAATTTTTTAATCTACTACACTTTTATTGCATGATCTTGAAGCCTCACGACAGATTTCCTAAATTTAAATAAAATAGAATTTACGCTTGCTCTTATTTGCTTTACAATATTACTTCCTTGTATACGTAGTAAATACGTAGTAAATACAAGAAAGTATTGTAATCCACTTTGACTAGTTTGGTCGTGACGTGTGTACGTATGTACGCCTGTACGTATGTATGTATCCTCAATAACTTAAAAACGGAGAATCGTATAAAGTTGAAATTTGGTATTTGAGACTCCCCTTCCTTAAGACCTTCCTTTTTGGATGCAATCGGTTGCGCGAAAAGGACACTTCTCATGTAATTTTTTACAAATTTCATACATTACTCAAAGCTCTAATTTTGATGATTGTTCGCACCAAAAGGACTTCGCCAAAGGAACACGAAGCATGCATTATCCGAATTACATAAATGATAATGATAAGTGAATGTTATGCTGCTATATCTATTACAAAAATTTGTTGTACCCTAACAGAACTAAACAGGAAAGTCAAAATTATTACGATTGATAGTTAAAGCTGTGTGGAAATTAATTTGTACTTTCCTGTTTTTACTTACTACTAATATTTAAATTAAGAGAAGCCTATGACATTTTTTCATTACGGAAGTAAAAATATTTAACATTTTTAAAACTTTAATTTTAAAATATAAATAAAATATATCAACCATTCTTGAAATAAAAGCATACAATTGCCGTCATACAAGGAAGTCAAGTGTTGGCCATATCAGATAATTTTTTATATGGAAAAGCAAGTGGAAATCACGTCTTACATTTGCAAAAGCAAAGCTTCCGCTAATGTTTGTTTCACTATATATTAATATATTATGTATGTTGTAAATACTTTACGACTATGTTCCAGACATGGACGGAGTAATTGTTTTTGTTGTTTTTCTATTTATTGTTGTCGCAGTTGAATTTCCTTTTTGAATCATTAATTTACCTATTTAAAAACTGTCAAAATAATTTTAAAAATATTGAAGTATATATATTATAATGTGTGTGTATGTAATAATATATATAGTGAATTTAAATAAACTTCACTGGGCCCTTAGGTAAGTCTTAGGGTATCATTCCGGGAGGCGCTCGTATTTTAGCGTACGCGAAGTCGGCGTTGGCAGAGCTATGCTCAGTTTGGCATTTCCTTCGATTTCGAATATACTGTGCGTATATTATTTTCTGTTCTACACTAAACCTTTTTGTTACCGTCAGAAATCTGTACGCCAAAACAGCTGTAAGCGCCTGGAAAGCACATAAATTACCAACAAATTTTTCAACCGTACGCCTGCCCTAAGTCGGGTGCTCTGCCGACGCAGTTTCTTTAACCATTGACGCTGGCGTCAAACACTCAGAATAACAACGAAAAGAGCAAAAGGAAAACAGAAAACAGCGCTGCTTGGTGCTTGCGAACGCCTCCCGGAATGATACCCTTAATACTGTGTCAATTCTTCAATATTTATATTTCAACTTTTTAATTTTTTTAACTTTTAATTATTTTACAGTTTCACGCTATTCAAACCGCTTAACGGAAAAAGGGGCCAGAAGTAAGAAGCGAAGAATTTTCAATGCAGTATTTTTGAAGGAATACCGAAGAGAAAAGTTGCAGTTTGTTCTTGATTAAGCTTAACTAAAGGTATTCAAATAAGCCTCTTATAAAACTGTATGAATAGTTTGGTAACTTAATTTTTGTCTATGTCACAAAAAATTCAAGAACTGCGAAGAGAAGTCACGTTCTTCAACAGCACTTTGTGCGAGAACTGTTAATCGGATTTGTTGTTTTCTAAAATTGTTCCTATCTAAACAATTCTAATCTAAAAATCCTATCTAAATTCAACTTTAGATGCTTAAAAATTTTCAATTTGAAGTATAAGTATTTTATTCAAGTGTAGCAAAAAAAAAAAAAGATTCTTAGAAGCGTTTTCTGAAGCAGTCGTAGAAGAGTCTTCTGGAAGAGTCGTAGAAGGTTGTTCTTGAGAAATCTCAAACACCTTGAGAAATCACAAAGAAAAATGAATTCTTGTATTTTTATTTTTAGTTATGAGAGACAATAACAGAAAATATTTGGCTAATCCTTTGGATTATAAAGCCATCATCATGTTTGATATGCTATAGTAATCTATCTTTTTTACAACCATGCGGAAATGAGATTACTAAGCCACTGTGGTGACTTAAAACATGAAGCTTTGTGGTGCTAGTGTATTGGCACTTCGACTCCCTCTTTATGGATCGGCACTATGATACTGGCGTCTGATTACTATTTGTTGTTTATGTGATTTATTTTATTTTTTATTTATTTATCGGTGAGTAATGTCGCTGATATTAAGGTAGGTTTTTCTGTTTGTTTGTGATGGGGATTTAAAGTTGTTTAAAGAAGTGTTTTGGACGTCGGAGATCTTGGCGACAATTTTGAGGGCTCTGTCTTTTATATATTGTCTTACAATCTCTCAATTTTAAGTCGTAGATGATGTTGGTTCTGATTATCTGTTTGTGGATCAAGAGTTTGTTTTTGTGATTTAGTTTATTGTTTTTTTAGGAGAGGGTAGAGACATTGAATTATTCCGGCCTTCTTTTGCTTTTAATGTGGGTTAACCTCTTTAATTGTGATCGAATAGGATTCCGATGTATTTGGCGGAATTTTTCATGGAAATTTTAGTTCCGTTAACGGATAATGATAGCGGAGTTTGCCGTTTTTTTTTCTAGGAATGAGTATTGCTTGTGTCTTACTAGCATTATATGCAATGTTTCATTGTCGATAATATTTTAAAGTGGTCGTTGTACAGCTTTGGAGTTTGCTGCATATGTTGTTTGAAATTTTTTGCGGTTTTGAATATGCACCTGCCGTCAGCGTGCATTAGAGTTTCTAGTTTTTGGAATGTCGGCACTGAAAAGTTATAGAGAATTGGGGCCGAACCTTGCGCGACTCCAGCTTCTAAGTATCTAATTGTAGAAAGATGATCTTCTACTCTGACTTGAAAAATTCTTTTCCGAAAAATATAGACTATTAGTTGTATGGGTGGAATTGGGATTTGAAATTTGTGGAGTGTAATTAAAGTTTACACGCTTTGGCATAATTACGAGATAAAATTTCTATTCAGTAGCATAAAAGTTAATTCCTTATTGAAGGAGAAACCATTGTTGTTTCCTCCATCAAATATACCAACGCCTTCTCCTCATTAAAACGTCTTACTTAAGGCGATTATTATAGCGATAAAATCTCTACTTGAAATCTTTCGCCACCAAAAACGTTTTTCTAAAAACAAACAATAAAAATTTCAAACTTGATCCAATGAATCAGTGGTCAGTAATAGTAAAAGTTTACTTCAATGTTGCCACCGTCTTTTTTCCTCTTAACGGGAAAACACATAAAGCTGCAGCCAACGCCTCCATCAGATAGAAGAACAGAATCCGGATACGCTCGTCAGATTTGTAAGACTGGTTACAACTGCTCATAACTACTACTAACTACAATAAATAAGATATATTAAAAATATAAATAAAATTTAATATGGACGAAGACGAAAAACAGAACATGGAAGTTACTGATGACCACCGCCTTCGCACGCTTCTTCAGAACAGTCTCACCAGGCCAGCCAAGATGGCAATTCCTACTCCCCAACACTTGCGGTCTGCGATCCCTGCTCCGTCGACTAAAACTAAGATTTCAGGGAAAATCAAATACTTATAAAACAACTGGATGAACTTGCTAAACAGGTTGCTGATATGACTAATGCAAAGAGCACTAAAAAACTAACCTCCGACTTGAAGCCAACGTCGCTAAATTAACCGATTTCATTCTAAAAGAAATAAAGATCTCACACTGAAACAAAAATATCTGATGTGGCCAACACATGACTTCCTTGTATGACGGCAATTGTATGGTTTTATTTCAATAATGGTTGATATATTTTATTTATATTTTAAAATTGAAGTTTTAAAAATTTTAAATATTTTTACTTCCATAATGAAAAAAATTTCATAGGCTTCTCTTAATTTAATTAATTTAAATAGTAGTAAGTAAAAACAAGGAAGTACAAATTAGTTTCCACACAGCTTTTTATTTTATTTCCCTGTTTACTTCTGTTAGGGTACAATCAATTTTTCTAAAAGATATAGCAGCAATTTATAATTATCATTTATGTACTTCGGATAATGCATGCTTCGTGTTCCTTTGGCGAAAAGTCCTTTTAATGAGAACCATTATGAAAATTGGAGCTACAAAATTCTGCCTTATGTAAGGCCCAAAAAACCAAAACGTATATACTTTCTAGGAGTGTTTGTTTTTGAGTAATGTATGAAATTTGAAAAAAACTATATGAGAAGTGTCCTTTTCGCGCAACCGATTGCATCCAAAAAAAAGAGAGGTGTCTAACTAGGTCTTATAATGGTCTCAAATACCAAATTTCAACTTTCTACGATTCTCCGTTTTTAAGTTATTGAGGATACATACATGTGGGATTTTTATTTATTTATTGAGAAAATAGGAAAAAACTGTACACTAAAGTAATTGTAATAAAAGTTAATTAATTAATTGTAAATTCAAAGAAATATGTAAAACGGCGTCCGCGTCTCGTCCACGTGCTTCTACGGTTCTGCGTGCACTCTCATTGGAATGATGGAATTCTGGAACGTTCAGAAATGCTCACCACACTCGGTCATCCATGCTACTCATCTGCCGCAGATGAGTGTACAATTATGTCATCATTACCCTCAACCTGCGTATAGTTAAAATAGTCGTCATCGGAGATTACGTTTTTTGCCCACGGTTTCATCTTATCAGCACTGGTATTGGTTGAGTTTGGACCTTCGTGATTGTCAACCTTCCTAACATCGTAGCGATCGAATCCTTTTACGGCGGTAACCTCGTACGGACCAAAGAACTTCGGACGAATTTTGAGGCCAGTGCCGAATTGTACTCGTTCGATTGCTACAAGATCACCGACTCGATACTTCGTCGCTTGTCGGCGTGTTTTGTTGAACTGCTTGGCGTTCTCTGCTTGTAGTTTCGCTATCGCACACTTAGCCTGTTGGCGCTGCTCTAACCGCTCCTCGTCGTACTGCTTCCGGATTTCGTCTTCTATTAATTCCATTAGCTGCAAGTCCATATCTGATCTCATCTTGGTTCCGACCATCAAATGGAACGGAGTCGTTTTGATGGAGCGGTGGTACGTTGAATTCAAAAGTCTTTGAAGTGGTTTAACATTCCGAAACCATTTTTCAGGATGCTCCAGCGACTGCTTCGTCAAACATGAGATAACAACTGAGTGTAGTCGCTCAACTTGACCGTTGCCTCGTGCTACGCCAGCGGTTATTAAGTGAACTTTTATTTGATGATGTTCACAATAAGTCCTAAAATCATTTGATATAAAAGCTCCTCCTCTATCTGCAATAATGTTACATGGATAGCCAAAAGTCTCCGCGATTACTTCGGTGTTCTGTATAACTTCATTAGCTGCCAGGGTTTTCGTTGGAAAAAGCCAACAAAACTTTGTGAAGCCGTCAATAAACGCTAAAATGTATCGATATCCTTTTTTGGTATCCTGCATCGGGCCTAGATGATCCACATGAAAAGTTCCAAACGGGACTTCGCCTTTCGGTATTGGATGTAGTAGACCTTCAGCTTTGCCTCGCTTCCGATCTGCCAAAATGCATTTCACACAACTTGCAACACATCTTGTCAGACGTCTCTCAAGGTCAGGTATAAAAAGTTCTCGCGTCAGCTTTTCCTTCATTTTCGACACGCTGAAATGGCCTTGTTCATGTGTTTCCCTAATAACGGTGGACCTCATAACTTCTGGAACGACATACAACATATTATTATTAACTACTTTGCATAACAAACCATGTTGAATTGTGAAGTCCTTGTACGGTCCGCTCTTAAGTACTTCAATAATAGCGTTCAAACTTTCATCGTTCTGCTGTGCTTCAAGTAACCTTCTCAGAATATGACTGTTGTCCTTCAAGCACATGACTTCTGGATTACGACTCAAAGCGTCAACATGTTTCATGCTTGATCCCGAACGATGTTCTATCCAATAATCGAATTCTTCAAGAAGAAGTGCCCATCGCGCTACTCTAGTTGTTAGATCCTTTTTTTTCATCGTACATTCAAAGGCTTTACAATCTGACACTATCTTAAATCGCTGACCCAGGAGATAAATTCGGAACTTTTTTACAGATTCAATCACAGCTAACACTTCCAATTCGTAGCTTGAATAATTCTTCTCAGCATCTGTCGTACTTCTGCTCATATAAAAAACAGGGTGAAGAGCGTCATCCCCCTCATTTCGCTGCAACAATACTGCACCATAACCTTGTCTGCTGGCATCAGTATGTAACTCAGTATAGTTTCCATATTTGAATATTTTTAACACCGGTTTTGTCATCAGCGCATTTTTCAAGTCGTTTAGAGCAGCTAGCTCTACTCCGTTCAGTTTAATTCGTCCTCCAGTTTTTATTAATTCGGTCAGTGGCTTCGCCCTTAGTGCGAACTGCGGAATGTACTTCCTAAAATATCCAGCAAGTCCTAGAAAACTCTGAAGCTGCTTTGCTGTAGTAGGTACAGGGAAATTAGCCACCGCTTTTGTCTTTGAATTAGATGGTGAAACGGTTCCGCTGCAAATCTGGTGTCCTAAGTACTCTATCTTCGGGTGAAGAATATGACATTTTTTCCACTTTATTTTTAAACCATGTTTTGATGATACGTCGATCACTTTTTCCAAATTAATCAGCCCTTCACTAATGGTTCTGGATGGAATCACTATATCGTCGATGTATATTATGGTAACTTCTTCTTTTATAAGCTCACTAAATATACAATTTATGTACTTTTGGAAGACCGCTGGAGAGTTGCATAAGCCAAAAGGAGCTTTCAAGAATTCAAATTGTCCATCTTGCGTTACAAAGGACGTATATTTTCTACTTTTCTCCTCGACGCCAACATGAAAGAATCCATTTTCTAAATCGAGTGTCGTGAACCATTGTGCATTTTGTAGCCGATCGATTTGGTCTTCGATCACCGGCAATGGAAATCGGTCCTTATGAATCAGTTTGTTTACAGCTCGAAAATCTACGCACAGTCGGTGCGTTCCATCTTTCTTTTTAACGAGCACTACTTGGCTAGCGTAGTCCGACACGCTCTCGCGTACAATTCCATCTCGAATCCATTGCTTAACTTGCTTCTGAATTATTTCCCTTTCTACTGGAGGAAATCGCCTTGGAGTCCTGAATACTGGCTTATCGTCGATTGGCACAATTTTCATTGTTATTGGTAATTCCTTGGGTTCGGCTGGTGTATAATTCATGATTAGTTCTCTCACTTTGTGACGCACGTTGGCTTCTTGTATATGTGACAATTCAACACATTTTTGGTCTTGCGTTATCAATATATCCATTTTGGCTAGAAAGCAATTCGCTTCTTCACCATTTCCGGACGCTTCCAGCGTAAATTCCTCCTTGATATTTGAAACGTTTATTTTTCCTTTGACAATATTAACAACAGCTTTGTCGAGTAGACTCATTCCAATTATAACATCGGGACCAGCAAATCGATCACTAACAATACAAAATTCTACTTCGTTAAAGACAGCACCGTCTATGCTAACATTTGCTCTACATAAGCCTTCAGTAACGATATTAGCTCCAATACCTGTCAAAGAAAGACGGGAATCCATGCAAACAAATTGTGGATGGATGTTATTTACTTGACTCTTCTTTAATAGACAGACATCGCTTCCAGTATCTATTAGCCCACCAAGTACAAATCCATTTATAATAACAGAGTGTAAAGTATTAGCAATTTGCACCATATTTGCAGACGGTGGTCTTCGAGCTGGACAGTCTGGTCGTCGGTGTCCGAAATTGTTGCAACCAAAGCACTTTGGTCCTCTAGACTTCTCTGGGCAACCGTATGACTCGTGTTCCGAAGATCCGCAATTAAAGCAATAACGGATTCTATTGTTGTTGCTATTCTTTCGGTCAATTTTTCGTGAATATGTCATCGAATCGTCATGTTTAACCTTACTAATATTGTTACGTTCGCTACCGCTCTTTATTTGCTCGTAAACCAACATTTTCTCTTTAAATTCGGTAACTGTACGAGCACCATATAAAACCGTCTTGTTGGCTGCCGTGTCTTTAATACCATCGATCACATAACAGAACACTGAACCGTTATCGACGTTGCCGTGGCTTGCTATTTCTAGCATGCGGTATAGAAATTCACGAAGAGATTCATCAGCTCTTTTCGTAGCTTCTCGAAGGGTTTTATGAATTTCCGAACTGGAAAATTCTTTTCCAAATTCATCTAAGAGTGCATTCTTCAATTGGTTGTATGAAACCGACTTTGCCTCACATTCAATAAATAATTTTGCTACTCCCGACAATGATTTTTTGCAAAACACGAAGCGTTGCACACTGTTCCAACGAAATGCGTTGGCGTAAGTTTCGAAATCATCAATCCACGTTTTTATATTTATTGTACGATCGCCTGAATATTTCCGAACTATATTTTCAACGTCACTTAATCTAAAATCCGCATTCGAATCGTTAAAATCCATCGTACTTGGCGGTGAACTCATCTCCACTGCTGAATTACTTTTTTGCAAACTTTTACGACTGCGCGATCCCATTCCTAAGAACTTACGATCTCAAATTCACAGTGTTCAAGTTTTTTCTTCTCAAATCCCGGTTGAGCCCCCAAATGTGGGATTTTTATTTATTTATTGAGAAAATAGGAAAAAACTGTACACTAAAGTAATTGTAATAAAAGTTAATTAATTAATTGTAAATTCAAAGAAATATGTAAAACGGCGTCCGCGTCTCGTCCACGTGCTTCTACGGTTCTGCGTGCACTCTCATTGGAATGATGGAATTCTGGAACGTTCAGAAATGCTCACCACATACATACGTACACACGTCACGACCAAAATAGTCAAAATGGACTCCGCGATGGTAAAAATGTGTGTTACTATCAAAATCTCAAAGCTCTATCAAATCTAGTAACAAATGAGCTCCAATAGTTAATTAACCATTCTAACTTGGAGTGCAAATTCCCTCTTAAAAAAATTATGAATAGATTCAATTTCTATTTGATAATAAAATAGACATCCGACTCGTTCAGGAAACCTTTTTGAAGCCAGGAAAATCTTTCAACTTCCCAAATTACCGAATATTCAGAAATAATAGACTATACAGGAACGCTGGAACAACGGCGATATTCATTAAACATTCCATCCCTCATGTTCTGGTTCCCACCCAAGGTATGCAAAGAGTAGAAGCCACAATCCTTAAAATAACCACCTGTTCGCAACCTTTTTTCTTCATTTTCGCTTCTTAACCTCCGCAAGGTACTAACTTCGTGAAAGATCTGAAAGAACTTTTCTCGCAAAGTGGTTCAACATTCGTCGCAGGTGATTTAAAATCTTACCACCGTCTTTGGGGCGACAGCAGTATCAACCCAGCAGGACCAACTTAAAATAAGTTCATCATAAACAATAACCACAACCTTCTAATCCTAAATGAACCCACCCACTATGGTCCCAATAAACCACACAGTCTTGACATCGGAATCACAGTAGACTTTAGCCTGCACTGCACTTAAAACGTAATCGACGAACTTAGTTCAGACCACAAACCAGTTCAATTCACAATAATTGACACTTTTAATGATGAACCCATCAGACTCACAAAAAGGACGAACAGGTTCCAGGGTTCATTGTGGGTGGAACTTGAAAAAAACCACTCACTAACGTTTCCGAATTTCAAACCATTGTGTTTCCACAATCTATCACTGACTGAACAGTTCAGCTCGGACGTTATATTTGATATCGTTTTTATTTAAATTCTCTTATATCTAACAATGTGTGCTTATTCTACTAAAATGTAACTTAGCCTAAGTCTTATGCTAAAGGGAGTTTAGTGGGAGTGGGGAAAAGGACAGCTGAGCAGCAGCCTCGGTACTGGTGCGACGCTTTGGTCGAGTAGAATCAAGAGTGTGAGCAAACGCCCGTGGAGTTAATCAGCTCTAAAGTCGATTAATCGTAAAAAAAATCGAGTATGAGCTAAAGCCCGTGGAGTTAATCAACTCTAAAGTTGATTAATCGTAAAAAAATCAAGTATGAGCTAAAGCCCGTGGAGTTAATCAACTCTAAAGTTGATTAATCGTAAAAAAATCGAGTGTGAGCTAAAGCCCGTGTAGGCATGCAGCACTAGCTGTATGATCGACTTAAAACTAAATGAATCTGCCTTGTGGCACCAAAAATGACCCAACTCACGAATGAGATAGTCTCGCTTAACTGGTGAAAATTTTCGCCGGTGGGAGACTGGTCGATTTTCTAAGTTCAAAAATGCTCGTTAAAAGCAGCACTTGAATTAAGGTTCTTGGGAATTGTAAATTCTGCATTGAACGCAAAATAAATCAAGGTGGAAGATTCTATGCTTCTTGTTAGCATTGTCTTCCCATCAGCTGTGGTTGCTGTTGTTGTTGTTGTCGCTTTCCATATGTCTGGTTATTGAATCAAGTTTTGTTGTTGTTTCTTGCTTCTTGTGTTGTGGTTTATGGTAAAGAAGCAGTCGGTGGTTGTTGTTATTTTTGTTTTGTTATTTGCTTTATTCTTCTTCGTTTCTTCTTCTGCAATTATGTCGGTATGTATGTATTTACATATTTTGCTATTGCTGGTCGTTGTGCAGTAATTGATTTTCTGGTGGCGAAATGTATGTAAATCAGTTTGTATATCCGTTTACTCGGTTTATTGTCTGCAAGCAATATTGTTTTCGGCAGAAGTATTCGAAACGATGCTTGGATCGTTACAACACCAGTGACGCCGACAGTGAAAATGAAAACAACTCCAACGAACCCATACAAGGAAAGTCGAATTTAGACAAAAAGCAAGAGAAATTCTCCAACTTAACATTAATGAACTCCAATAAAGCTATTTCGACGAAATTAATTTACAAATAGTCAAACTTCAAGTCAGAAAAGCTCCTGGCAACGATCAAATCACATAACAAACTATGAAATACCTCCCAGCTAACATTATCCACGATCTGGTTGAAATCACTAACGCCATTTTCGAGTTTCGAAAATAGCCTTCTCCTTAGAAAAAAGCCATAATAACAATGATTCCAAAAAACCATTAAGATTTAACTTTTCCTTAAAACTGTAGACCAAACTCTTCATTCACTTCATTCGCTCATAGCTAAAATAGTTGAAAACTTAATCCTTACACGCCTCAGGTGCACAATCGATGAAAAACAAATTATTCCGCCCGAACAATTCGGCTTCCAACACATTCTATACACAGAACTCCAATTATCCCGTGTTGTTCAGCATATCATAAACGGCCCCAACAAAAGAACATCAACTGGCATCATTATGTTCGACGTTTCCAACGGTTTTGATAAAGTCTGGCTCCGGTCTAATCTTTGAACTCCACAAATTTCAAATCCCATGCAACTAATAGGCTCCTTTATCCGGAAAAGAATTTTTCAAGTCAGGGTAGATCATCTTTCTACAATCAGATACTTAGAAGCAGGCATATACTTAGGAACAGCAACTTATTCAGTGCCGACATTCCAAAAACTAGAAACTCTAATGCACGCTGATGGCACGTGCATTTACAAAACTGCCAAAATTTCAAAGAACATATGCAGCAAAATCCAAAGCTGCACAACGATCACTTTAAAATATTTTCGGCAATAGAAAATTGCATATAATGCCAGTAAGAAACAAGCAATATTCATAACTAGGAAAAAACGCCAAATTCCGCTATCATTATCGGTTAACGGAACTATTTATAATTCCCTTGCAAAATTCCGCCAAATACCTCGAAAACAGATTCACAGCAAAAGAATCCACCGCGGCGGAATCATTCAATCTTTCTACCCTCTCCTTAAAAAAATTAAACTCAATGAAAAACAAACTCCTTGTACAAAAAGATAATCAGACCCAATCATGTTGTGTGTAGACTACTCAACTGCACCTAAATCCACTCTAAATAAACTTCAACAAGCCCAAAACATCGCCATAAGAAGAATATTTCAAATTCCTTGTTACATACGAAACGACGACATCCACAACGACTTAAAACTAGAGACTAAAACAATATATTAAAGACAGAGCCCGCAAAATTCATATCTTTAATCACTGTTTAGCACGCTCAATTTTCCCAGGCTTTTGGAAAGTAGCAATGATAATCCGTATTGCTGAATGTGCGTCTGCTACTTCTCCGAATGACTTTAGGCCTATTAATGTTCTGCCGGTTGTGGGCAAGATACTGGAACGGATTATATATTTGAAAATATTACGATCAAAATTATCTAACTCTTCTTTGTCCAATTGACTTTTCAAAAGCTTTTGACTCTGTGGATCATATGCTACTGTGTAATAAGCACAGCAATGTTTTTAATTTTACTAGCATTGCACTCAAACTCATGGCTAGGGTAGAAAGCACCGTGTGATAATTGGGAGAAAATTTTCTTCTCTTAAGGATGTTAGCAAGGGAGTGCCTCAGGGCTCAGTTTTGGGACCTTTATTATATTCAATGTTTATTAATGATGTCCTCGTTGCCTGTAAGTATGTTTCTATTCATGCCTATGCGGACGATATTCAAGTATATCTGTCTAAACCTTTCAATCTCGCTGAAGGTTTGTCCTTTAGATTAAATGCTGACTTATGTTCATTAAAAAACTGTGCTACTGCAAATTTGCTTTGTATTAACCCTGCCAAGACAAAAGTTTTACCTATATGCAGGTAAAATCAACCAGTTGATCAAATACATACTGCACACCGACCAGCAATAGCAAAATATGTAAATACATACATACCGACATAATTGCAGAAGAAGAAACGAAGAAGAATAAAGCAAATAACAAAACAAAAATAACAACAACCACCGACTGCTTCTTTACCATAAACCACAACACAAGAAGCAAGAAACAACAACAAAACTTGATTCAATAACCAGACATATGGAAAGCGACAACAACAACAACAGCAACCACAGCTGATGGGAAGACAATGCTAACAAGAAGCATAGAATCTTCCACCTTGATTTATTTTGCGTTCAATGCAGAATTTACAATTCCCAAGAACCTTAATTCAAGTGCTGCTTTTAACGAGCATTTTTGAACTTAGAAAATCGACCAGTCTCCCACCGGCGAAAATTTTCACCAGTTAAGCGAGACTATCTCATTCGTGAGTTGGGTCATTTTTGGTGCCACAAGGCAGATTCATTTAGTTTTAAGTCATACAGCTAGTGCTGCATGACTCCACGGGCTTTAGCTCACACTCGATTTTTTTTACGATTAATCAACTTTAGAGTTGATTAACTCCACGGGCTTTAGCTCATACTCGATTTTTTTACGATTAATCGACTTTAAAATTGATTAACTCCACGGGCTTTTGCTCACAGTCTTGATTCTACTCGACCAAAGCCTCGCACCAGTACCGAGGCTGTTGCTCAGCTGTCCTTTTCCCACTCCCACTAAACTCCCTTTAGCATAAGACTTAGGCTAAGTTACATTGTAGTAGAATAAGCACACATTGTTAGATATAGAAGAATTTAAATAAAACGATATCAAATATAACGTCCGAGCTGAACTGTTCAGTCAGTGATAGATTGTGGAAACACAATGGTTTGAAATTCGGAAACGTTAGTGAGTGGTTTTTTTCAAGTTCCACCCACAATGAACCCTGGAGCCGCTGAGTCTATCTTAGCTGAGACAGAAAACTTGTTACAGATTTATTAGAAATTCTAATTTGACATGCACTGATAATGTGAATAATACTGTTGGTAAGATTTATGGTATTATTCGGTGTTTGCGATGCTCTGCTAGATATACTCCGCTACGGACGAGAAGGAGACTAGTTAAACAATTGATTATGCCTTGTATTACTTTCTTTACCTTAGTCTATTGTCGTCTCGATTCACACTCTGAACATAAGCTTCTTGTAGCCTTTAACTCTGTTGCCAGGTATGTGTATGCAGTTAGTCGTTTTGATCTTATTTCTTTAGTGAGTAGAGGAATTGTAGGATGTGGGCTATCTGAATATCTTAGTATTCTCCAAATTATGTTTTTACATAGGCTTATCCAGACTCGTGACCTGTATGAGAAGCTTATGTCTTCCCATTCTACATAGCGTTATTTTTTGTTGTCCCAAAATACTACTATCTCAATAGTAGTTAATTTTTCTTTATTAGCGCCATCAGACTTTGGAACTCATTACCTTTGTCTTTGAGACGGATTCAGCTGGGTGGCTGTTTCAGGCGTGCGCTTGTTGCATTTTTCTAAGGAGTTTAAACTTTGGGTCAATCCTTCTGTTATTTCACAGTCTTAATTTCTACTTATTTGTTTTTCTTTCTTTTTTATACCCTACACCTTAAGCTTGAGGGTATATTCACTTTCTACCGGAGTGTGTAACGCATAGAACTAGACAAGATAGGTATCGAAAAGTATATATATTCTTGATCAGCATCACCACCAATATTGAAATAACGATGTCTGTCGGCATGTCTGTCTGTCTGTCTGTCTCTCCGTTGAAATCACGATCACAGGAGAACGGATTAAGATTTCAAAATGAAATTTGGCAAAAATATCGTTGCTATGTTGGGGTGTTTCGTATTGAAAATGAGCAAAATCGCCCAAGGACCACGCCTACTTTTTATATCGAGAGTGCAGGTACCTCTGTTTTGGCTATTAAAAAAAGCCATATCAGCATCACTTTTTGAGAGAAGACAAGAAAATTTTATATGTAGGTTTAGACTAATGCTTCCAGTTGATATGCCAAATATGGACGTGATCCGCCCACTTTTAGTTTACATAGGTCATGGAGGGTTTTACATGGATTGTATTGAAAAGTATATAAGTTTCCTGAATAATGGTGTACATAATATTGTAGTTTGTGAACCAATAATATTCTGTTGGGGAAAAATGGGCGGGACATGCCTCCTTTTTACCCATCCACCCAGTATTGCAATATATTTTTATACCCTACACCTAAATTTTGAGAGTAAACGCACTTAGTACCGGTGTTTGTAACGCACAGATATAGTTAAGCAGCTATAATTATAGTTTATATTATATATCTTATATATACGAGTATATATGCAGGTTTAAGGTGTAAGGTATTTCGGCTACAGCCCGGCTGTAGACAACACCTTTACTAGTTTTCTCTTATTCTCTTACTCACCTTGTTTTTTCTAGTTTTTAAGTTTATATACTATTTTTGATATTGCTTCTCATATAACCATTGGATGTACTATAAAAGACTTAGTGTACCTTATTTGAGTGAATAAAATGAAATTGAAAAAAAAAAAAAATTGTTGACAAGATCTCAGACATCCAAAACACTTCTTCAAACGATCTAAAATCCCATCACAAACAAACAGAAAAACCTTCCTTAATATCAGAGACATTACTCACCGATAAATAAATACAAAGTAAATTGAATTAAAACAAATAACATAAATAATAAATAGTAACCACACGCCAGTCTCATAATGGCGATCCATTCAGAGGGAGTAAAAGTGCCAATGCACTAGCTCCACAAAACTTCATGTTCCAAGTACGAAGCGGCGATATCGTGTCTGTATCGCAGAACCAAAATTACACCGGCATCGTCAGGTAAATAGTCGTAAGAAACAAATAAACAGCCATGAAATTTTATAAATATAGATTTAGTTTTAACAGTATATTTATATTTAAGTAAAATTTTACAAGTTTTTTGCTTAATCCAAAGTGATAAGTTATCCAAATTTGTCCTTAAAATTTTTTCCTAACTCTAAATTTTTCAGTAATGGGAAAAGTTGAAGGGCACCTTGAAAATTGGCATGGACATGTTACAGCACTCACTGTGTCCCCAGATTATAGGCGGCTGGGATTAGCTGCACTTCTAATGAACTTTTTGGAAGATGTTTCAGAGAAGTAAATATAAAGACGTTACGACTTACTTTAACATAAGTCGAAGGTATAACATTTGTAAGCTTTTGTTTTTTTCTAGAAAATGTGGCTATTTCGTAGATTTGTTTGTGCGGCGAAGCAATGAAGTAGCAATTAATATGTACAAAAATTTGGGATATGTTATATATCGCACAATACTGGGCTATTATTCTGGAGATCATGATGAAGATGCCTACGGTAAGACGTTCTATAATTATTCTCAAGAATTCCACATTTATTACCTTTTTTTACTACATATATGTCAGATATGCGAAAAGCTTTGTCACGTGATGTGGAGAAGTGTTCTATGATACCGTGCACACATACAGTACGCCTGGAAGACTTAGATTAATTTACTTGCAATTACATTTTCACCAAGTTACCAAGTCTCATCCATATAACATCTTCGACTATATTTTAAGTCCTTCTCAATTTATTTTACTTTAAATGCTGTAATTTGGAACATTTTTACTCTATAGAAAATTTATATTGCTCTTTTTGTACGTTAGTATGCAGTCTTGAGCCAAACGTTGCATTGCATAACAAATAATAACACTAAAATAACAATGTTGATTGTTATGCCATAGAAGCATTCATTATTGTATAATATTTATTGTTGTTTGCATTGTAATTTATAATATTAATTCCATATGCATTATAAGTTATTATTTTTTCAGTTCAACGTACATACGACATATTACAAACACAAATTCATAATAAATTTCCTTTTTATCTTGTATATTATATACGTTAAATTATTGGAAAAACTTGTAAAAAAAAATTTTCACTCGGTAAAACAATAAAAATTTTTATTTTTGTTTTCATCAGATGCACCATGGACGACTTTGTGGTGTATAACAATTCTTAATCGTCATGTGACAAGCACAGTTATGTGATTTTTGGACGAAAGCGATTATTAGGGGTTTATGATCGGCGAAAATTTCTAGTTGACGACCCTCAATGAGAGGTGTGTTTCTTGCTACGGTCCCTAGTATCGAATTATGAAAGCAGTTTCCATATATGAAGACAAACAAGTTAAACTTTTATTTTTCATTAACAGACAAATAATATATAGATGTCGAATACTGCATCATCCAACCAAAAACTCTTAGATGAAGCATAGTGAAAGAATAACAAGAGGCCGAATCACCCAAATTTACTCCAATGACAAATGGTCAGCAAGGGCAGAAACGAAGAAACGAAATGATTGCGAAATGCGTCCTCAATCAGAAACTAGCAATTTCAATAAATTTACTCACGCATACAGCGAACATTTCTTTTCAATTGTTCACTTTTTTTTTAACATGCCTGAAACCATATAGAAAGAATAACAAGAGGGCGAATCTTGAACAAAAATATTTTCCATTGTTGATTCAGTACTACATCGATTATTCACTCATTGTTGAGTGTTTTGCGCTCTTCTCTTTTTCTATTGGCAATGCATGTGTATAATTCAATTGAGCATTATTATTTAAGGTGTGTATTCCATCTAAAATATCTTCCGTCATCTTATCTCGAAATTTCATCCATAAAGCAGAGGGATTTGCCGGATTGCATGTTGAGATAATGATAGACAATAAAATTCTAATTTTTTTGTGGCTATGCTGATACCGATGCATCAGTTAATGTATTTTTCCAATGTAAATCGTGCTGAAGCAATCCTAGTATTTGACATGCTTCACGGTAAGTGCCGCATAATTGTCCATCAAGAGTTCTCAAATAATTAAATGATGTTGAACCATGAATATTTATCAAAAACAAACATAAATAAATACACTCATCATTATTTTGGGTGAACTGTCTAAATTCGACTTAAAGCATCAGTTGCAAACACATTTGGATGACCTTGTACAGATTTGCCTTGCGTTCGACGTTGAAATTCTTTTTTTAAATGCATTCCAATTATAATAACATGGAACCTGAGCATAAAGCAATGTTGCAAATGAATCTTCTTGGCACAATTAAAAAAATTCGGTTAAAGTTGTATTTGGTGGCACAATTGCTCTTTGTGCTGCATTTTGTTCATTAACACAAATACGCTGACCATTTTCCAAATGAACAGCTGAATGTTCAACGATCGGATACCTTTCATGTATTGCAAAAGAGATCATACGCCATACTGCTATGGTATCGACCAGTTCGGTAATGTTTTATTTCATCATCTCCAACAACACCGAAAGGAGCTATATCACTACCTATCGTGATATATATTCAAATATATTTTATCGCTTTAACTGAGTTGCAGTATTCAAAGTTAATGTGAACCTTAAAAGTTTTTGATAAAACTCTGGTGAATATGTGACAATCTAACGATTGTCAAACTCAATTTCTTGTGCTCTCATTATCTTGTGTTGATCGTCGACGATATTTCGGATATCCATCATTTCCAGTAATGATGGATAAAATCTCTCTTTCTCTTGATTGAAGTAAGACGTGTTTCTGGAGTGAGCTTATGTAAACATAATTAAAAAGAAAAAAAAAAGTAAAATAAGAGAAAAAAATTTAAAATCAGTATGAAGTGTCTAATCTGCAAGGAAAAAATTGAGCGCAATGATTCCTCAAAGGTCTTTTGTGAAGATTGCAATTGTTTTTATCATTGCTCTTGTGTTAATTTGAATTTGACTGATTTGGAGTTTATGTGCTCTAATAATAAGAATTTTCGATGTAATAATTGCAATACCGCTCATCGAAATTCATTACAATTACATTCTTTTGTGTCTAAAACGGTTTCATTTGTTTCATCTCTTCATTATTATTCTTCGTGTGTAGCTCTTGTGTGTGCTAAAGGAAGAAAAGGGCAGCAAGTACTGATAAAGTCACCAACAACTATAGCATCCAATAAGCAGAAAAATTCAAAGCAAAAGCAGCATTCTGATATTTCGGGACGGTCTGAACAACGACAATATCACATTAAAAATGCTTTACGATGAAATACTCTGCATTAAGAAAATTAACAGTGATTTTCTGGCATTAATTAATAAATTGGAGGATGAAAATAAGGCTTTAAGCAACAGAATTTGAACCTGGAGAATAAACTTAATTTTTGTGAGCAGTAGCAGTTGGAGAAAACCATCGAAATAGTTGGTATACCTGATGTTAATAAATGTTGGGAATGTAGTTGGCTGTGTGCAGAAACTTTTTTTAGAAATCTTAAGCGAAGCTTTCTCTTCCGAACGCATTGAAAAATGTTGTGTTAAACGGATTCGGCGTAAAAATGATTTCAACAACTCTACTGTTATGGAAAGGGACATTGTATGTGTACATCTCGTTTCGCTTGCTGATAAGTTGAGAATTATGAAAAGTAAATATAATACCAACAGTAAGCTCAACGCCTCGCTATTTGATGCCAATTCTAATAATCTATATATATAAAAATGAATTGTTCGTTTGTACGTTCATAACATGCGAACGTGAAGTCCGATTTGCTTGATTTTTTGGTATGTTTTCATTATTTGCCTGTAGAAGGTTTGTGTGAAATAATAATTTAAAAAAATTTCATTTAAAAAAAATTATTATTTTTGCATAACGGAAAACAGAGGAATCAAAGTAAATTGAAAAATAAATTTGACGTTTTAATTTTGAATTTCAATTTGACAATGGAAGTAAGTAAATTGTAAATGTCTTCCATTATTGCTTTGTTTTGACAAATTATTTTGACACACATAGAATTTTATTTTAAATTTTGAAAAACAATTAAAAATTATAAAAGGCTTAATGCCGATTAATTACTCTGTTTCGGGTGTGTCAAGTCCAAAACAGTGTTACGTATGACAGAAAATATGGAAGCGTTTAAAAGTGATGAGCAGCAAACCGAAGCGAATCAAGAAAAAGACGAAATGTGTTTTATTATAAACACTTATAAACATTATTTGTTTTTTTTTTAGTTATAATTATGCCGCGACCGAGACGTGGCGCCAATATTGGTCGTCGTACTCATAATACAAGACGAGTTGCATCTGTTAGAGCAGGTGAATCTGAAGCGGAACGTGAAGTGAGACTTGAACAGCAAAGAGAGCGTCAATCGAGATCGCGTTCTGCTCAAACAATCGAAGAACGATTCGCGAGTAATTCTTCGGATCGAGCGAGAATGAGTCGCAATCGCGCTGTTAGAAGTCGTGCCAATGACAATATTAATCAGCGAGTAATGCGTGCTGCTTTCAATTATGATAGTGAAGTTGACTATTGTTCTCTTCCATGCCTTTCAATCGGAACTATGACTAATGTCTGTGAACAGTGCAATGCATTGAAATTTCCATCGGAAACTCCTGGAATGTGTTGTGCAAATGGACAAGTAAAATTGCCTGTTTTGAATCCTCCTCCTGAGCCTTTGAGGTCATTAGTTTCTGGTTTGACTCCAGAATCGAATCATTTTTTGTCTAAAATACAGCAGTACAATTCATGTTTCCAAATGACGTCTTTCGGCGCCACAAATATAATCAGAGATGGATTCATGACTTTTAAGGTAATTACTGAACACGACACTAACAATGAGTTCTATGGTGAGATTGAATCAAATGTTTCATGTATGCAGATTCAAGGTCAAATCTATCATCGAATTGGATCGTTATTACCATGTTTGGATTCCAATCATTCCTTTTTGCAAATTTATTTCATGGGAAATTCAGATGTTGAAATTGAACGGCGTTGTGTGGTGGCACAAAATCCAAATGATAGTAATGCAGTGAGAAGAGGAATAATTGAAAGATTGCAGCAGTTTTTTCACGATGAAAATTGTTTGATCAAATTATTTCAAACTGCCCTTGATCAAATGCCTTCGGATTCTCATAGAATTGTTATTCGGGCCGATAAAGCACCTGGTGGAATTCATGCTGGAAGGTTAAACGCACCAACAATTGATGAAGTTGCCGTATTAATTGTGGATGAAGGAGCGAGCAGTCGAGATATTGTACTTCATCGTCGAGATCAAAGTGTTGTGCATGTTTCGGAAACTCATCGTTGTTATGATGCGTTGCAGTACCCAATTTTGTTTTGGCAAGGCGAGGATGGTTACCATTTCAATATTAAGATGAAACATCGTTTAACTGGTTAGTTACAATAAAATGCATCACACATTTTGTGAATTATTGATACTTAATATTCGCATTTATTTCAGGCTTGGAAACAGCAAAAAAAGTTAGTGCGATGAACTATTATTCGTACAGATTAATGGTTCGGCTGAACGAAATTAATCATATATTGAATTGTAGAAGGCTTTGCAACCAATTTATAGTTGATGTTTACGCTAAAATTGAGTCTGAACGATTGAATTTTATTCGATTTAATCAGAAAAAGTTAAAATCCGAACAATATATTCATTTGCGCGATGCAATTCAGAATGATGGGAATATCAACGATATTGGCCAAATGACAATATTACCAGCAACATATACTGGAAGTCCACGACACATGCACGAGTACGCGCAAGACGCAATGACGTACGTTCGGCATTATCATCGACCCGATTTATTTATTACTTTCACCTGTAATCCTCAATGGAATGAAATAAAGCAATATATGTTTCATGGTCAAAGTGCTTCTGATCGCCACGATATTGTTGCGCGTGTGTTCAAGCAAAAATTGAAAACGCTTATGGATTTTATTGTCAAACAACAAGTGTTTGGAAAAGTTCAATGTTGGATGTATTCTGTGGAATGGCAGAAAAGAGGACTTCCGCATGCACATATTTTGGTTTGGTTAGTTGATAAAATTACGCCAAATGAAATTGATAGCGTAATATCAGCCGAAATTCCTAATCCAATCATTGATCCAGGACTGTTTGAATCAGTTACGAAGCACATGATTCATGGACCATGTGGGGCATTAAATGTCAACTCACCGTGCATGGCTGAAGGAAAATGCACAAAACGGTACCCAAGAGCATTAATAGCGGAAACAATTTCTGGTAATGATGGTTATCCGTTATATCGTAGACGTTATGAATGTTTTTATTTGCGTTTATTATTGATTAACGTTCGTGGTCCTACGTCATTTGAAGATTTAAGAACAGTCGATGGTGAATTGTGTGCGACTTATCGGCAAGCATGCCAGCGTTTGAATCTACTTGAAGATGATATGCATTGGGAAGCTACACTTGCTGATTCCGTAATTTCATCATCTCCACATCAAATACGAACATTATTTGCAATTATAATATCTACATGCAGTCCATCAAATCCATTTGAAATATGGCATAAATTTCGTGATGACATGACGGAAGACATTTTACTTAGAGTGCGACGTTCAGTTTCAAATCCTGAATTAGAAATCACACCGGAAATGCATAACGAAGCTTTGATTTTGATTGAAGACATGTGTATAATGATTGCAAACAAAATATTAGTGCAGTTAGGAATGATAGCGCCTAATCGTGCAGTTCATGATGTTATTAATCAAGAAATGCATCGTGAACAACAATATGATCGTAATCAATTGAGAACATTTGTGCAGTTAAAAGTTCCACAATTGAATAGTCAACAGAAATATGCTTATGACAAAATCATGGAAGGTGTGAACAATGAAGGAGGTGGATTTTACTTTATTGATGCACCAGGAGGCACTGGAAAAACATTTTTGCTGTCATTGATTCTGGCAACCATACGATCGGATAATAAAATTGCTCTTGCAGTTGCTTCATCTGGAATTGCTGCTACCTTATTAGACGGTGGTCGAACTGCGCATTCTGCACTTAAATTGCCTTTGAATATAACAACGATTGAATCTCCTACGTGCAACATTTCCAAAACGTCGGCAATGGCAAAAGTTTTGCAGCAGTGTAAAATAATCGTATGGGACGAATGTACAATGGCTCACAAAAGATCATTAGAAGCATTAAATCGAACCATGCAAGATCTTCGAGGAAATGAAAGACTTTTTGGTGGCGCCTTTATATTGTTATCAGGTGATTTTAGGCAAACTTTACCTGTCATTCCACGATCTACTGCTGCTGATGAGCTAAACGCATGTTTGAAGTCTTCAGTTTTGTGGAAATATGTTAAAACATTGCGTCTTAATCAAAATGTACGTGTACAATTGCAAAATGATCCTTCTGCAGCTGAATTTTCAAAACAACTTTTGGAAATTGGGAATGGTAAAGTTGCAGTCGATAAATCAACCGGATTAATAACATTACCAAGCAATTTTTGTAATATCACTCAATCGAAAAAGGAACTGGTTCAACGTGTGTTTCCAAATATATTGCAGAAGTACAGGAATCATGATTGGTTGAGCGAACGCGCAATATTGGCAGGAAAAAATAAAGACGTGAACGATTTAAATGCAAGTATTTTGCAAGAAATAGATGGCCAATTTTTTGCATACAAATCAGTGGATACGATAATAAATGAAGATGAGGTAGTGAACTATCCTACTGAATTTTTGAATTCACTTGATTTGCCAGGCTTGCCACCACATTATTTGGCATTGAAAGAGGGAGCACCGATAATAATGCTCCGAAATATAAATCAACCACGGCTTTGTAATGGCACCAGACTTTCCGTGAAAAAACTGATGGCCAATTTAATTGAAGCAACTATTCTGAGTGGTAAATATAGAGGCGAAAACGTTCTAATCCCCCGAATTCCAATGATTCCATCAGATATGCCATTTGAATTTAAACGGCTTCAATTTCCTGTCCGTCTTGCCTTCGCTATAACCATTAATAAAGCTCAAGGTCAGACTTTGAATATTTGTGGCTTAGATTTGGAGCAACCTGTTTTCTCGCATGGACAATTGTATGTTGGTTGTTCACGTTGTGGTAAACCCTCTGCATTATTTATAAACACAAAAGATGGAAAAACTAAAAACGTTGTTTATCAAAGAGCATTAAGTTAATTTTTAAAGTATTTTCATTTTCGACCTTTTTATTTGAAAATAAATTATTGTAAGAAATTGATTGTGGATGAGTTTTACTGAAAATTGAAAAGAAATTTCGCAAGTTTCTTTTGTGTATTCGCCCTGTGAAGCAACTATTCTGAGTGGTAAATATAGAGGCGAAAACGTTCTAATCCCCCGAATTCCAATGATTCCATCAGATATGCCATTTGAATTTAAACGGCTTCAATTTCCTGTCCGTCTTGCCTTCGCTATAACCATTAATAAAGCTCAAGGTCAGACTTTGAATATTTGTGGCTTAGATTTGGAGCAACCTGTTTTCTCGCATGGACAATTGTATGTTGGTTGTTCACGTTGTGGTAAACCCTCTGCATTATTTATAAACACAAAAGATGGAAAAACTAAAAACGTTGTTTATCAAAGAGCATTAAGTTAATTTTTAAAGTATTTTCATTTTCGACCTTTTTATTTGAAAATAAATTATTGTAAGAAATTGATTGTGGATGAGTTTTACTGAAAATTGAAAAGAAATTTCGCAAGTTTCTTTTGTGTATTCGCCCTGTGAAGCGGGCGAAGGTTTCGCTATCTTTTATTATAATTATAAATTTTCATAAATATCTTCTTATTATGTACAGAAAATATCTTATATATAAGAATTAATGTGGATTAATTAATCTATATATACGTTTAGGCGCCAGACAGACAAACAAGAAACATTGTTTATCCACGTGCATTAGAATAATTTTAGCACTATTATCTAGACAATCTTTTATATTTTCTTTTTCTAAACAAGTTAGAAAACAACAAACTTTATCTTTTTTTAACATTTTTAGTGGGGCAGCAAAGCGCACCGGGGCAAAGCTAATGTTTCCAAATATATTGCAGAAGTACAGGAATCATGATTGGTTGAGCGAACGCGCAATATTGGCAGGAAAAAATAAAGACGTGAACGATTTAAATGCAAGTATTTTGCAAGAAATAGATGGCCAATTTTTTGCATACAAATCAGTGGATACGATAATAAATGAAGATGAGGTAGTGAACTATCCTACTGAATTTTTGAATTCACTTGATTTGCCAGGCTTGCCACCACATTATTTGGCATTGAAAGAGGGAGCACCGATAATAATGCTCCGAAATATAAATCAACCACGGCTTTGTAATGGCACCAGACTTTCCGTGAAAAAACTGATGGCCAATTTAATTGAAGCAACTATTCTGAGTGGTAAATATAGAGGCGAAAACGTTCTAATCCCCCGAATTCCAATGATTCCATCAGATATGCCATTTGAATTAAACGGCTTCAATTTCCTGTCCGTCTTGCCTTCGCTATAACCATTAATAAAGCTCAAGGTCAGACTTTGAATATTTGTGGCTTAGATTTGGAGCAACCTGTTTTCTCGCATGGACAATTGTATGTTGGTTGTTCACGTTGTGGTAAACCCTCTGCATTATTTATAAACACAAAAGATGGAAAAACTAAAAACGTTGTTTATCAAAGAGCATTAAGTTAATTTTTAAAGTATTTTCATTTTCGACCTTTTTATTTGAAAATAAATTATTGTAAGAAATTGATTGTGGATGAGTTTTACTGAAAATTGAAAAGAAATTTCGCAAGTTTCTTTTGTGTATTCGCCCTGTGAAGCGGGCGAAGGTTTCGCTATCTTTTATTATAATTATAATTATAATTATAAATTTTCATAAATATCTTCTTATTATGTACAGAAAATATCTTATATATAAGAATTAATGTGGATTAATTAATCTATATATACGTTTAGGCGCCAGACAGACAAACAAGAAACATTGTTTATCCACGTGCATTAGAATAATTTTAGCACTATTATCTAGACAATCTTTTATATTTTCTTTTTCTAAACAAGTTAGAAAACAACAAACTTTATCTTTTTTTAACATTTTTAGTGGGGCAGCAAAGCGCACCGGGGCAAAGCTAGTAACATATATATTTATTATTTATTTATTATTTTACTAAGTAAATGCGTTCTTTACTCATTGGGGCGTAAAATTTAAAGTAGCTAATCATTATAAATATTTTATGATTGTAAAGATGCTTTGTCTGCTTTTATCGTTTGCACTCTATTTCTTGTAACTTGTTTGTTGACGAATTCACGGATTTCTTAAGTCAGGAGCGCTCTAAAAATCTGTTTATTTTGGGTGATTTCAATCTTGACTTATTATGTTCTACTCCTATTTCTGATAAGTATTGTTTACTTTTAGCAGAGTATGGCTTTTCCTCCTTTATTGGTGTTCCAACCAGATCTATTTCTAATTCATGTCTTGATCATATATTTCGGCGGTTTAATAAGCCTTTGCACCTTACTTCTGAGGTTCGAATATGCCGTGATATATATTATCATAGTCAATTGGTGAATGCTCAGGGCAACAGTAGGCAAGAGTGGCAGGTGGTAAACAATATAATCAACAGAAATAAGAAAGCTGATGTTGGTTCTATTATATGAAAAAACGGTAGCTCAACCATCTCAAATCCTCAAAGATTGCAGAAGAATTCAATACATTCTTCTGTTCAATTGGTACTGTGTCCTGTACGGATAATTACTTTGCCAAGTGTTCGAGGTGCGCTCGTGATGAGCATTTGGAAGATGTGACCAGTGATAATAGCTTCTTTTTCTGTCCTATTGCAAGTTTTGAACTTGTTAAAATTATAGGTTTACTAAAAAATTCGAATTTTCATAGCATTGATGCTATCTCTAATAACATACTCAAGAGAGTTGTACATACGAGTAATTTTGTTGAAATTTGTTCAACACTAGTATTTTTAAAGTTACTTGTCCTTATATGCTAAAATGTGCTGTTGTCATACCTCTTTTTAAGAAAGGTAGTAAAACGGATAAAAATAACTATAGGCCCGTTTCTTTGCTGTCCTCCCTTTTTAAAGTATTTGAAAAAGCAATTAAGCATAGAATCTTGGAATTTCTTCGCAGTAGGAATTTTTTTAATGCGTATCAGTTTGGGTTTCGTGTAAGTCGTTCTATAGAAGATGCACTCCTACAATTTTGCTTTTCAATTTACAAAGGTATTGACGCTAAAAAATTTGCCCTGGCCTTTTTGTTGATATTACCAAAGCATTTGATATGGTTGATTATAACATTCTATTTGATAAGTTACATAAAGCGGTGTTCCGTGGATTTATCGCTGACTGGTTTGATTCTTATCTTAGCAACACATGTCAAAGGGTGAAAGTTATGAATACACTTAGTAGTGCTAGGGCTCTCAATCTTGGTGTTCCGCAGGGTTCTGTTCTGTCCAATAATTATTTACAATTTGGCTTCTAATTAAACTTATTATTAACAATGAAATTATTTTAACGCTAAAGGGTCAACATAAAAGATTGTTAAAGTTAATAGTCAATAGTACGACTATTCATGAGCAAATGTATATACTACAAAAGTAAAATTGTAGTGAGATTAAGATTAAATTTAAAATACATCAAATTACATTGAATTTTACATTACAGAGATAAGATAAAATCAAAAAATTTAACTGATTAACCGCGATGTTAGTTGCTGCTTCGCTGCTTATAAAAGTTGTGGTCAATGTTGCGAATAGCAAGTGCATGAAAGTACCGAAGATCAGGGTCCGCATGATGTTGAAGGATGCTGCGTATTTCCTCGACGTGATGTTGCTCGATGTTTCCCATAAGACGTTCGGCCAGATTAGGCAAATATTCTGATAGAGGCATAATTTCGGCTGCGTTGTACAAGCACTCATTAGAATAGTATTTGTAGGTCGACGCCAGAGCCCAGTGCAGTGTCGCAGAACTCGTCGCTCCAGTAATTCCAGCCGATGCATTGCTGTTGGTGATAAGGAGAACCAGATTGGAAAGCCGTAAGTGATGATTGGTCTAATTAGCTGCCTGTATAAGAGCAACTTGGTTGTTGTTGATAGACCGCTGCGACGTCTAAGGAGAGGGCCCACAAGATGAAAAGCAAAATTGGCTCTTTTAATACAGTTGTAGGCGTGCTGATTGAACTTAAATAAACTGCAGAAATTAATGCCCAGGTATTTGGTGGCCGTAGTTGGGTTGACTTCACTTCCATCTGGAAGAGTCAATGTAACGGCGTTGCTTCGTCCTGCGAAGCCGTTAATCTGCCGGCGATTAGGAGTGCTGGAAGATGAATTCCTGAAGCAGATAAGCTCCGTCTTGTCTGCGTTTATTTTGAGGCCCCATTTGAGGTAATAGAACCACAGCTTTTCGATGTGACACTCAATTTTTCTGACTGCTATTTCAGGATATCTCGAGGAGGAGAAAGATATTGAATCGTCTGCATAAAGAATCGTAAAGCAACCAGGAGAGTTGCTTGGCTGGTCGGATGTGTAAATGTTGAATAACGTTGGACCTAGCTTGGATCATTGCGGGACGCCAGCTGATATTTTCTTCGTTGAAGATTTGGCAGAGTCAATCTCCAGGAAGAATGACCGATTGAACAGGAAATCGGAGATTATCCTAATCAAGGCAATGGGAAAGCCAAGATCCGCAAGTTTATAGATGAGGCCTTTGATCCAAACACTGTCGAAGGCCTTTTCAATGTCGAGAAGACAAGCGACAGTGCATTCCAGCTTGTTTAGTCCAACGATGACGCTGTTGTGAAGCTTCAGCAAGGCGTGAAGCGTTGATCTCTTGCTCTGAAAGCCGAACTGCTTAACTAGGAATTAAGTTTTTGTCGATGCAGAACTGGTTGACGTGTTTGAGTAAGATGGACTCGAACAGCTTGCTGGCGCAACAGAGCATGTCTATTGGTCGATATCTGGTGACAACAGAGCGATCACCTTTCTTCGGTATCGGAACAATTCTTGCAACCTTCCAGGACTTCGGGAAGTATCCGTTGTTGATGCAGTTGTTGAAAATGATCGTCAGTAGAAGAACTGCCTTGTATGGAAGCCGCTGAATAACATAGTTTGAAATGTTGTCTTTCCCAGATGATTTTTTTTGCATTTAAATCATCGATTGAGGAGCAAACCGCAGCTGGATTGGTGAAGAGCGAGTCGACCGTAGGATTGTCGACTGGATTGTCTATGGAGAAGTACGTTATTGGAGAACGGATGCTGTTAATTTCGCAAAATTTGCTTTCAACGTTGTTCAAAAATGATGTCAGATGGCTTGTTGGAGAGTCAGAGAAGCTTTCTCAAAGTGTTCTGCAAAAGCTTCGGCCTTGTCCTGAGCTTCGGAAACTTGTTGATTGCCCGTGTTAATGAACTCGGGCAGCTTATTTTTCTTCCCGGTGATGTAGCCGATTTTCCTGAAGGTGTCCGGGCCAGGCTTGATTCTCTGAAGCATTTCGGAGAAATCTTTGTCAAGATAGCGGTTGAAAGCCTGTTTGAACATGACGTTAGTGCAGTTGAGTTCCGCTTGCACAAGTTTGAACTCATCATTCTCTCTGTTGAAAGTCCTTCGAAGAATTCTCTGCAGTTTTTTGCGCAGATACTGACGGTGTGACTGAATGGCTTGTAGATAAGCGGGAAGATGGTTAAAACGATCCCTCGATGTAATTAGAGTTTTTTGCGCTTCCAAGGCGGTTTGAACACTGCTTTCAAACGAAGAGATGGCGTCAAAGCCGCGCAGGAAAAGGTTTGGAGTTCTGGCAGGATGTTGACGAAAGTTGATGAAACAAGGAAGAAATCCAACATTGACGGAGTCCTTGGAAAGGATTTCGCATGCTGAGAGACCACGGCAAGCGAGTGTTCGTGGTCGTGTTCAGCCAGCCATTCGGCAATAGCCATGCCTTGTGGAGAGCAGAGTTCGTCTTGCCAGAGGGTGTGCCTTGCGTTGAAATCACCGCCAAGGAGACAGTACGTGTGCAAGTTGCAATGTACCAAGATTGTATTGAGATCGCTCTTGATGTCCGCCTTGGAACTTCGAGACCGAAAGTAGACGGAGACTATTAGTAAGGTTTCATTGTTGGAGAGATGCAGGACGATTGCAGTGGATTCGGCGCTCGTCAGATTTCGAATGTTTGCTTTCACTGTTTTTAAACAATTTCTTGCTAAAATTGCGATGCCTCGAAAACCTTGCGACTTTGCAGTCTGAAACACGTTGTATCCACGCTGAACGAGTTTATTTTGATTGTGTAGATTCGTCTCCTGCAGCAGAATAATGTCTGCTTTACATCCTTTGATGAAATGTGAGAGGCAGGCTCTTCTGGCGATGCGGTAAATAGAGTTTACATTGTAAATTGTTATCTTCAGCTGCTTTATGAAGAACATAGCTCGCAGATGAGTTGACCAAGGACGCTCATCTTGGCACTGTTTTCTAGAGAGCCATAATTTTTCTGCACTATTTTCTTCGCTTTCTCCAGGATGGTGCAGAATTCCGCACCGAACAACTTTTTAGTATCGTTGAATATGTCGAAGCGAGCGCCCGACGAGACTGGAACGTTAGAAGCGTTCTTCCTCATAGCATCCATACGTGCCTGCACAGGATTCGACGTCTTCGAAGTAGCGGTAACTGGGCCGGATGCAGCTTTAGCATAGCTCACTTTGCTGCTGACCATTCGTTTTGCGGAGTCGTGCGCAAACTTTTGTTGATCCTTGGACTTCTTTTCCTTAGATTTCCTGGCTTCAATTATAGCCTTGTATGCAGGATAGCCGCGGAAGTTTGCAGGGTGTCCTTCAGCTCTGCAATTAACGCGGAACACTTTGTTGTTCTTTAACTTCTGTTCTGTGCGAGAACACTCGCCTGGGCCATGATCTCCGCTGCATTTAACGCAGCGAAACTTCATACCGCAATTTGTCGCGGTATGGCCAAACTTTTGGCAGTTCCTGCACTGGGTGACTCCAGAAGTCTTAAGCTTCTCCCAATGCACCTTTTGACTTAACAGAAGCGTTAATTTTGTAACGGCGGTGAAATAGCAGGAATAGCAGGCCGCTGTCGTCAGCTCGAAGTTGAGTTACCCAACGGATGCAAAATGAAGAGCTCCTCGCAAGTGGCCAACACACACTTAATGGCACTTAAGTGGCAACACTTAATTTGGAATAAATTAATTTTTGACTTTAAAAAAAATGTGAAATAATTGCACCCAATTTTAATGTAAGTAAGCATTTGAATAGACTCCACTTTCTCACTTGGCTACAATACAAATTCAGTTCGCTTCACTTCACTTGGCTTTGTTCAAAGGATTTCATTGCTGTTGTAGATATGGATTTGCTTTACTCAATTTGTATTAGTTTTAATCTTCAGAAACGTCCATAGATAATTAAAATTAATAAAATTAATAAACATTAAAATTAAATAAATTAATAAAGTTTGGCTTAATTTATGGACGACATAAAGTCGATTATGACAACCACAAAAGTAAAAATTAAGCTCTTCCCACTTCGGCAATCAATTGAATGAAGACTAGGAGAGGAATGGAGACGATGGAAGGCAAGAAAATTGATGAGGCGATCATGAAAGAATAAAAGTGGACAAAGCCTTTACAGAAACTTTTTTCTCCTTCCAACGACATCAAAGATTCACCATTTCGCATCCTAGGCAAGGACACAAAGTTGTGGCTCATACTTATTCATGGAGCGGCTGGGAAGAAGCGCGTCTTTAGGAACTGCAAGGAGGGAAGGATGTGTTGGCCAGTATCTTGGAATTTACTTATCTTCACTCTTCAAGTTCAATGAGCACGTGACGCTGTCAATTAAAAGAGCTAATTTTGCTTTTCATTTGGTTGCACCACTGCTTAGGAAACGCAATGGTTTGAGCACGAGAACCAAACTTCTAATTTACAAGCAGTTAATACGGCCAACGATTACATACTGCTTCCCCATCTGGTTTTCGATTTCGCCGCTCGCCATGAAGAAGCTGGAAATTTTCGAAAGGAGAAGACTGGGTTCAGCCAAATTTGTGCAAAACGACGATCTGTACTCCGCTGCCAACGTCTTGCCAATCATCATATACCTTCAGGACTCTGCAAGGCGCCTCATCTTCAACGTTAAGAATCACCCTGAGGACTTCATTCGACTACTTCTTCCGCAGCAACAGCCCACTAGCTTCCGCTATCTTCAAACATAAGCCATTGACAGCATCGACCACAATTTCTACAAGAAGAAGACAGGACGCCATCACAGAGGATAAATTAAGTTTAGGAAATTTTGTCAATTTTATTCTAGTTTTAATTCTTTCGTGTAATGTTATTCTTATTATTCATATGTTTTTTTTCTTACTTTTCATATTTTAACTGTTAGTTTATTAGTTAAAAATATTGTAATAATTCTGTCCTGTTCTAGAGTCAGGCCCGCCGACTATATTATTATCTAATTTTAAGATTATTTATAAACAATTGTACATAAATTTTCGTTTTTAATAAAGTTGAACTTGAACTTGAATTTTTTTCTGTCCACTACTGGATCGTTTACAGATTGTTAGTGTAACTTCGTTTCTTGTTACATTTTGCCAATTCGTCTTCTTCTCATTATTCCTAGTACTGTTTTGTTTGTGTTTTTTTTTTTTGATTCTTTATGGAGCAAATGAATAGTGTATGTATGTATGTCGAAGGAATGTGAATATATATTGAGGGTCATTCCGGGAGGCGTTCGCAAGCACTAAGCAGCGCTGTTTTCTGTTCTCCTTTTGCTCTTTTCGTTGTTATTTTGTGTATTTGACGCCAGCCTCAATGGTTTCCAAAGAAACTGCGCCGGCAGAGCGCCCGACTGAGGGCAGGCGTACGGTTTGAAAATTTGTTGGTAGTTTATGTGCTTTCCAGGCGCTTACAGATGTTTTGGCGTACAGATTTCTGACGGTAACAAAAAGTTGTAGTGTAGAACAAACAAAAAATAATAGACGCACAGAAATCGAAGGAAATGCCAAACTGAGCAGAGCTCTGCCAACGCCGACTGCGTGTACGCTAAAATACGAGCGCCTCCCGGAATGACCCCCATTGATAATTTTGTGCTTTGTGATTTCTGGACATTGTTTTGTTTGTGTTTTTATACCCTACAACTTAAGGTTGAGGGTATATTCACTTTCTACCGGAGTGTGTAACGCATAGAACTAGACAAGATAGGTATGGAAAAGTATATATATTCTTGATCAGCATCACCACCGCAATTGAAATAACGATGTCTGTCCGTCTGTCTGTCTGTCTGTCTGTCCGTTGAAATCACGATCACAGGAGAACGGATTAAGATTTCAAAATGAAATTTTGCTAAAATATTCGTTGCTATGTTAGGGTGTTTCGTATTGAAAATGGGCAAAATCGCCCAAGGACCACGCCTACTTTTTATATCGAGAGTGCAGGCACCTCTGTTTTGCCTATTAAAAAAGGCCATATCAGCATCACTTTTTGAGAGAAGACAAGAAAATTTTATATGTAGGTTTAGACTAATGCTTCCAGTTAATATGCCAAATATGGGCGTGATCCGCCCACTTAAAAAAAATTTTTTTGTTTTTATTATTATTATTATATTTATATTGTATATTTATTATTAGATATATAATATATATATTATATATATATACGAGTATATTATATCGCACCACTTCTAAATATATATACGAGTACATATGCAGCTTTAAGGTGTAGGGTATTTCGGCTACAGCCCGGCTGTAGACAACACCTTTACCAGTTTATAATTAGTTTCTTCATATGGACTTGTATGTTTGTACATTTGTTTTTGCTTTCTTGTGCTTGCGCCTACTGCTGCAATTTTACATTAGAAATTCGATGAAGGAGGTTTGGACGACCTTCTTGATCAGTACAATTATAGAAAACTGAAATTTCTGCAATTTTTAGTAATTAGCAGGTTAAATAACTGCGGAAAAGCTGAAAGCTTTAGAAATTATTTTCGGAAATCGTAAAACACAAATATTTACGAGTTTAAAATAAAGAAAATTATAATTAGTCATATCAAAATTGAACTGTGTTAATACTTAGCATATTTGCTAGTTTTTAGAGATTCGATATATTCATAATAGTGCTCCTGTAAAGATTTATTTTTTATAGGGCTTTTTTGTATCCAGCATGCCGACTCAAATAAATCGATGGTCATCGCAAACAAAGTTCAGAAAAGCATCAGCATTTTTCTTTTCGTACAAATGTAGGTCATTTTATGTTCATTGATATTTAGCTCTGACTACAAGGCGTAAGATCGATGGAATTGGAAGACTCAATTAGTTTATATGGTCTTGTATATGTTAGTGATATATGCATGTTTGTGTATATATATATAGTATATGTATGTAAATATCTCATAAATGGATTATGTTAAAGTTTTAGATTAGGTGAATTGTTAGGTTTAAGTAAATCATATTTAAAGTTATGTATCACTATATAATAATTATAGCGTGATAGATTGTTGACGAGTGACGATGGAAAACTTAAACATTTGTGAATTTACCGATCGTGTTCATCAGTTTTTAATAAAGCAAAAGGAAAATCTACTTGAGGAACATTTTGAAGAAATTCTAAGCGTCTATTCAAAGTTATGTCGTAATCAACATCACGAAAAAGTTGAATCTATTCATGGAAATCATTATGAGAGCTGCTGTTGGTCTTCAGATAAATGCTGCGATGGTCGTGACACTTGTGCGTGCTACATGTTAGAGTCCCAAATTTCTAGAGTTAACAAATTAATGTCGTTGTATTCTAGATTGCTATAGAACCTGTTCGAAATGGTAATATTGTATAATAAAAGACTATAGTTAAAGTTTAATATTTTTTTGTTTTTATTTATTTATTTTGTAATTTGTATCATAAGTATATATATACGTATATATATATTTACGTATTGTGATGAGTATTTCCCGCAGCAGGGAAATTATCACACAACGCTGAGTGAGTTTAACAACGAAAAGTATAAAGATGTATATATATTAAACGAATTGGGATAAATTACTAACAGGAATAACTAATAGTTGATCACTCTGTATAATCACTCTGTATAAGTTACTAACAGGAATAATAATAGTTCGATAACAATTAACATAACGGACTAACAAAATAAATAAAGGTTCGAAGCAATCAAGCAACGGTGAGCGCGAAGTTGAGTGACACGAAACAAGGTCAAAGCAGAAGAAACAGAAAAGGTGAACAACACGAGAACATACAAGGTCACACGAAAACACGGAAGACAGGAACAACATAAACGTGTTGACGAACTAAATATTCGAACATAGCGGAGAACGGGAACTTGTTTTCGAACAAACGAGACAACGCCAGAGCATAGCGGGAAACGTATAACGGAAGCAAGGAAAAGTGGTCTATAAAAGAACGAACAACCAAGCAACAGGATTCAGTTGAGTTTGAGCCAAGACTTCGTGAAGTGCAGAGTTAAATCCCAGCAGAGAACCAGAGTATACTTTAAAACAGTGAACAGTGAATAGTGAGCAGAGAATTCTCATAAAAGACAGTTACAAGGAAGACCTACAATACATATACAAAACTTATTGATTTGCGTGCGTAAGCCCTTCAATAAAGTGCCTTTGACGACTACACTTCGTATCGCTGCATCTGTTGTGCGTAAGCCCATCAGCGATCAACACCAACATTTATTGATTTGCGTGCGTAAGCCCTTCAATAAAGTGCCTTTGACGATTACACTTCGTATCGCTGCATCTGTTGTGCGTAAGCCCATCAGCGATCAGCACCAACATTTATTGATTTGCGTGCGTAAGCCCTTCAATAAAGTGTTTTAGACAACTATACTTCGCATCGCTGCATCTGTTGTGCGTAAGCCCATCAGCGATCAGCATCGAAACTTATTGATTTGCGTGCGAAAGCCCTTCAATAAGTCGCTGTTACCAACTAACGACCAAACTCCGCTGCGTCTGTTGCGCGTACGCCCACCAGCGGAGCCCGAACGACCACGAAGACACTACATCATTACTATTACTATTAATATTACCAGTACTTAGCATAAAACACGCATTGTTAGTTTTAAATATCAATATATTGTAAATACGAAAATAAGCGAAAGAAGTTCAAATAAACGAATCCTTGTACCATAGAACCTCAGGTCTTGTAATTCGAACCCTGGACATCCGCTGAGATCATCTCGGCTAACCGAAGTTCGTTACAAGTGGCGCCCGAGCAGGGACTTAAGTTTACAAAGTCATACGCTTACAATACACACCTCGAAGGCCGAAGGATGGTTCGTGTCAGTTGGGTACACGAGCTCTCCAACGACGAACTGGTGAAAGTCATGGAGACGTATGGCGTATCCACTGCAGGCTCCAGTAAGGAGAAACGAAGACGATTCAGCGCTTGGATCGTAAATGGAGTCCACGAGGCCGCTGTAAATGAAGAGCTCAACGCACTCGAAGAGAAGCACCGACGTAAAACTGGCACATGGTCCGAGAAGAAGACAGCGAATATGAGGAACAGCGTGGAAGACCCAGAAGTCACCGTCATGACTTCCTCAAGCTTGACTCCAAGAAGTATCTCAGTGGCGCAGCAGGCACCGGTTCCACATTACGCGATGGTTATCGACATCGTGCGGAAGTGGTCAGAAAGATACGACGGCGAGAAGGATCCACTCCTATTCACAGAGCGCATCGAAGAACTGGCAGAGACGTTTGGCCTGGAGATTGACATGCTACCAAGGACAATGCCAGAGTTGCTGAAAGGAAGGGCACTGTTATGGTTCCGTAACAACAATGCAAAGTGGCAGCACTGGGAAGCCTTTAAAACAGACTTCCACAATTTCTTCTTGCCGGCCCGTTATTTCGAGAGTCTGGAGGATAAGATCCGGAAATCACATCACCTAGAAGGAGAAGACTTTAAAGATTATGTTGTTCGTCTATAAAATATGATGAGATACGCAGATTATACCGAGAGTCCAAAATTAGAACGAATCTCCATCTTCTCCCATATGTTCTTAGTCCGATTACACACATTATTAATCATTGCTTCACAACATCTACATTTCCGGACTTATGGAAAGCTGCAGTGGTATTGCCACTACCTAAAAAATTAGGTGCATGCGAAGTTGCTGACTTTAGGCCTATTAGCATTTTGTCACCACTTGCCAAGGTTTGTGAGGCTTTGATGGCAAAACAAATTACCCTTCATGTTGTGACAAATAATTTGCTCTCTCCACTCCAGTCTGGTTTTCGAGCTGGGCACAGTTGTTCCACCGCTGTAATGAAAATTCTTGATGACATAAGACCATGCTATGATTGTGGTATGATTACGTTGCTCTGTCTGTTGGACTTCTCTAAAGCGTTTGATACCGTTAACCACCAGTTACTTTGTCAGAAGCTTGAATGCTTCTACAATTTCTCCCACAACTCTGTTAAGCTTTTGTATTCTTATTTGACTAACAGGAAGCAAAGAGTTAAGATTGGATACAGGTACTCTCAGTACAAAGTGGTGCAGAGTGGTGTACCTCAAGGATCGGTCATAGGCCCACTCCTGTTCTCCTTATTCTTAAATGATGTGTTTTTGATTTGTAAATATGCACATATTCATGCATATGCTGATGATGTCCAGCTATATTTGTCAGGTGAGCAAAATTTGAAGAAGGATTTAATATGCAAACTAAACTTTGACCTAAGATCTTTGCACCTTTGGGCGATTGATAATGGATTGCAACTGAATCCAAATAAATGCCAAGTACTTCCAATAGCGTGTGGTAACATTTGCCAGGGGGATATTCCTGCTGTGATTCTGGGCACTACTAATCTCACTATGGTTACGGTTGCAACTAATCTTGGATTCGTAATAAATAGTAATCTGACGTGCACCGATCACATTAATAGAGTTGTGCAAAGAATTTACCAAATACTCAGAAATCTTCGGATTTCCTCTGGATATGTGCCAAGGGAAACTAGACGCCAGTTAGCGTTTCAGCTAATTCTACCTATTATCACTTATCCTGCACTGATTTACTGTAAGCTTGACTCGTGTTCAAAGCTAAAATTAGTACTTGCTTTCAACAATATTACGCGATATGTCTTTAGAATTCGGAGGTTTGATCATCTTGGTCAGTTTAGATACGATTTGCTTGGCTGTGATATTCTTAGCTATTTGGACGCGAGAATCTGCATCTTTATGCATGAACTTGTTAATAAAAAAATGTCGGAATATTTGTTTGAAAAGTTGCAATTTGGAACTTCCAGCAGGGCCAGGACACTGATCATCCCTCATCATCTTGGTCAGTTTAGATACGATTTGCTTGGCTGTGATATTCTTAGCTATTTGGACGCGAGAATCTGCATCTTTATGCATGAACTTGTTAATAAAAAAATGTCGGAATATTTGTTTGAAAAGTTGCAATTTGGAACTTCCAGCAGGGCCAGGACACTGATCATCCCTCGATTTAATCACCTAAACTCCACCAGATTATTTTTTATTCATGCAGCTAGATTATTCAATGCCTTGCCAAATCATATCAAGTTGATGTCGGGGACACAGTTCAAGCGTGCAGCACGTGACTTCTTCTCTACTCTTTAATTCTCTTTTTTACTTCTTATTATACTATTTTTTATCATTTCTCATTTCTATTTTTCTTTTTTTTTTTGTTCTTAGCTGTAAGATTTTCTAAGCTCTACACGAGTTTGTAGTTGTATGTTAAGTCAAGCTTATATTATTATGCGCGTACTATAAAAGAATTAGTTCTTGTTGTACTATTGATTACGAATAAATTGAATTGAATTGAATTGAATCTACAGGAACAGCAGGAAAGAATTCACGTTCTATATTAGACGGATGGATTTCAACAGTCTACAAGAACTGTTAACGCTGGCTGCAGACCTCGAGTGTCTCGCGAGTGGAGGCCCACCCATGAGCTTGGTGTGTCCACAGTGGAAGTTCCCGGATTATAAAATTATCAGTCCTCAGCAAGAGAATGATTATGTTGGCCGACCATTACAAGGAAATGCTCGCAAAGCACTGCCAGAACGCCAAATCGATCCTAGGACAGCTTGCCGAAACTGCGGTCTGGAAGGGCATCGGGCCCAGGGTTGCCGTAACAGACAGGTTTTGTTCTGTTGGGAGTGCGGACGTCGAGGAGTTCGCACCGTAGATTGCTGCCGACAGCGAGCGGGAAACGGCTTGGGACCACGTCAACGGCGAGTGGAGGCGGAAATCCCGAGGCCGGCGACTCGCGAACAGTAGAGGCCAGAAGTCTGTGCGTCGAAAGGGGCCGGATTTACGCGAGAGTACACGTGAACGGCGAGCAATACGACGCGATAGTAGACACCGGAGCGACGAGGAGCTTCATCAGCAGACGCCTGGCGGAGAAAGTTAGAAGAGATACTAATGTCACACCAAAAGCAACCACGATCACACTAGCCGACAACTCACGGAAAACCTGCGTGGGCGAAATTACACTACAGATTAGCTTAGAGAAGGAGACTTTTAAAATGTCAATGCTGGTTTTACCAGAAGTCGTCGATGACATCATCTTGGGTATGGACTTTTTATGCTCCACCGGTACTACCATTAAATGTGGTGGCCAGACACTGAAGCTGACAGAACATCAGGTGCCAACATCATACACAAGGTGCACAACCATACAAGAGAGTCGTGAGGTTACCATGGAGGAGGCAACAAACATTCTACAAGCAGAGCTGAAGAAATTCGAAGACATCAGGGGTCCAAGTAACATTACGAGTCACAAGATCATCATGCGAGACGAGAGACCAATCAAACAACGGTACTTTCCACGAAATCCAGCCATGCAAGAGGTGATCAACGAAGAAGTCAACGCGTTACTGGAGAACGGGTGCATTGAACCGTCCCATAGTCCATTCAGTGCGCCCATAGTGTTAGTGAAGAAGAAAACGGGAAAATGGCGACTATGCATCGATTATCGCCAGTTGAACGCAAAGTCTGTTCCGGACGCATATCCAATTCCACGAATTCAACATATTCTAGACCGGCTACGAGACGCAAAATACATAAGCAGTCTCGATTTGAAGAATGGATACTGGCAGATTCCCATGGATGAGAACAGCAAGCAGTACACGGCTTTTACTGTACCCGGCAGGGGCTTGTTTCATTGGAGAGTAATGCCCTTTGGGTTACATTCGGCCCCAGCAACTTTCCAGAGAGCACTAGACCAAGTCATCGGGGCAGATTTAGAGCCGTACGCATTCGCTTATTTGGACGACATAATAGTCACGGGGTCCACGTTGGCAGAGCACATCAAGAATTTAAAAGAAGTTTTCCGTCGACTACGTCAGGCAAATCTCAGGCTTAACGTTGACAAGTGCGATTTCTTTAAACGGGAAGTGAAATACTTAGGACACATGGTCAGCGAGCAAGGGATTCACACGGACCCGGACAAAGTTTCTGCGATTCAGCAACTCAAGCCGCCAACGAATGTTCGAGAACTACGCCGGTATCTCGGCATAGCATCGTGGTATCGTCGATTCGTACCAGGCTTCGCCGACATAGAGCAACCTCTGACGTCAATGCTGAAGAAGGGAAAACGCTGGAAGTGGGATGCGCCACAAGCGGAGGCATTCAATACCCTCAAGTCCAAGCTGACAGAAGCGCCGGTGCTGGCTTGTCCAGACTTCGCGCAAGAATTCACGCTACAGACGGACGCAAGCAACTTTGGTTTAGGAGCGGTGCTCACACAGGAATTCGACGGGAACGAGCGAGTGATCGCATATGCAAGTCGACGACTGAATCCAGCGGAACGCAATTATTCTGCAACAGAGAAGGAATGCCTAGCAATTATCTGGGGAATCAGGAAAATGCGGTCATACCTCGAAGGATACCATTTCATCAGGCACCAATTCACAGCACCGTATACACCGCAAGAAAACCCGACGGAACGCATTAATAGAACTTTGAAAACAATGATCGCGCAACTCGCAGGAAGTCACCACAAAGCCTGGGACGAGATGTTGCCAGAGGTATCTTTAGCCATCAATAGCAGTGTATCAGAAAGTACGGGGTATAGCTCAGCTCTCCTTATACAAGGAAGAGAACTGCGACTACCGAAGACACTATATGACGGAGTCACGAATGGGACGGGGCACGAAAGCAACGACGCGCAAGGGAGAGCAACGAGGCTCACGGAAGCGTATCAAATAGCCCGCAGAAATATGCAACAATCAGCGCAACAACAAGCACGACACTACGACTTGCGACGCCGTCAGTGGAAACCCTTAGTTGGCCAAGCAGTGCTGGTGAAACAACATCCCCTGTCTAAAGCAGTGGACAATTTCGCGGCGAAATTGGCACCACGGTTTGAAGGTCCTTATTACGTGGTTGACTTTATATCACCAGTAATAGTGAAAGTTAGAAAAGACGGAGAAACCCGAACTCGCACAGCGCACGTAAGCGAACTTAAGGAGTTCCATCAGCAAACACTTGAAGCAAATGTAACTACGCGACGTGAAGACAGTAATCCGGATAACCGAATAAATAACCAGAGTTCTAAAAACAATTGTAAGACAACTTAATCCAGCACAAGGGATGCAAAATACCGAGGTCAAGAACGACGAGACGAAGCAGACTTGCACTAAATTAAACGAACACGCGAGTCGCGAGCGGAAAAAGAAAAAAACACAAGAAATTTGTTTGTACGACGACGACGTCGTTCGACGACGTGAAGCACGACTACACCGAACCGAACCTACAATGCGGCAAGACAAGGAACAGCGAAGTCTGAAAGACATGAAACGTTAATAAACAATATAATAAAAGTGTTGGAGTACATACCATACCAAGAACACAACAACTCACCTAAAGTCATCCGAGGTTCGAAAAGACAGTGGCATCGAGCAACGAGGAACGCATCGAATACATTATCCCATGAAAACCTAAAACAAGAAAACAATGAAACTAAGAGTAAACATAAAAGTTACTTACCAAGTTTCCGAAGCTGAGGGCGGACATTCAACAACGATGCGAATGCTGCGTTCCACGTTATGTTGCAGTTCACTTGTTATAAATCCACATTATAATTCTTTAAAGTTAATTCTTTACCAAACTAAAACTAAACATTACAACTGAAATAAATTTTACAACATAAATGAAAACAAACACACGAAGAAATAATACAACAGAATGTCACAACAAATATTGGAAAACGAGTGGGGTTACACAAAAGACGACTGGAAGGATCGATCATTCCAAGTGTATGGTACACGAGTTATGGCGACAATTATCACTTTTAGGATGATGATAGAGCACGGACAATGCACGAATCACCTGAAATAAGGAAACAAAGAGGTGAGGGCTAAAGCTAACCCCGAGAAGGCTAAGAATTAAAAAAAAAAAAATACAAAAAAAATTTAAACTATATTATATAAGGAAAATTAATAATGAAATTGCGATCGAAATAAATAATGAAATCGAAATCGGAATTAATATTAAATATATAAGAGCAATTGTTATTTAATAAATATTAAATACGAAATCATAGTAATATCAATAAAAATTAATATTAAGGCAATAAGATAAGAATCAATATAACGTCATGGATTATCGTCTTGTGAATATTAAAGAAACAATTACTTGAAGATATATAAGAAATAATACATAGTCTAGGAATAACAAATACATAAAAGTGGACTAAAGAAAGTAAAAGGAAAACAAGAGCAACATCAGCAACAACAAACACAAGCGATCGAGAAACAAACGAAGCCAAAGTCAACGCACTTGCACTTGAAACGAAACACATAAAGCATCGTCGAACTTGAACTTGAAAATCAAGTACATAGAGCATCAACGAGAATATATACATAGAAGTCAGAAACTTGAACTTGAAAACAACTACATAACTGTCGTCGACCGAAAATACATGTGAGCGCAAAGGAAAACAAAAGCCGAAGAAATAACATGTACACAAAAAAATTGCAATCAAACGCAATGAACACATAATTGAACCACGATTACCGGTTTGCAAGAGTGGCAAAAGTGAGTAATTAGAGAATTAAAACTAAACACATAGTTACGGGAAATTTGAAGTTATGTACAAAAGCGGACGAAACAAAAAGAAGTATGTTTTGAGATCATGTTAACGACGCGGGAAAATCACTTTAAGTTTATGCTTAGAAGTGATCAGTGAAGTCTGAAAAGTGTTTAAAGAACAAGTGAAGTGCAAATATATATAGTGGGAAAATTATAGAAGAATATGGATATCGGAACGATTACGATCAATGAGAGTGAGACAACAACAACGCAAATGAAGACAACAACAGCTCATGTGAAGACAACAACAACACCAAAACACACCAGCACAAAATAACCATCACAACAACAAAAAGTAGCAACCTAATAACCGTATCTCGCAACCTCACCGAGGAAAGGAGGGAGTGTGATGATTATTTCCCGCAGCAGGGAAATTATCACACAACGCTGAGTGAGTTTAACAACGAAAAGTATAAAGATGTATATATATTAAACGAATTGGGATAAATTACTAACAGGAATAACTGATAGTTGATCACTCTGTATAATCACTCTGTATAAGTTACTAACAGGAATAATTATAGTTCGATAACAATTAACATAACGGACTAACAAAATAAATAAAGGTTCGAAGCAAACAAGCAACGGTGAGCGCGAAGTTGAGTGACACGAAACAAGGTCAAAGCAGAAGAAACAGAAAAGGTGAACAACACGAGAACATACAAGGTCACACGAAAACACGGAAGACAGGAACAACATAAACGTGTTGACGAACTAAATATTCGAACATAGCGGAGAACGGGAACTTGTTTTCGAACAAACGAGACAACGCCAGAGCATAGCGGGAAACGTATAACGGAAGCAAGGAAAAGTGGTCTATAAAAGAACGAACAACCAAGCAACAGGATTCAGTTGAGTTTGAGCCAAGACTTCGTGAAGTGCAGAGTTAAATCCCAGCAGAGAACCACAGTATACTTTAAAACAGTGAACAGTGAATAGTGAGCAGAGAATTCTCATAAAAGACAGTTACAAGGAAGACCTACAATACATATACAAAACTTATTGATTTGCGTGCGTAAGCCCTTCAATAAAGTGCCTTTGACGACTACACTTCGTATCGCTGCATCTGTTGTGCGTAAGCCCATCAGCGATCAACACCAACATTTATTGATTTGCGTGCGTAAGCCCTTCAATAAAGTGCCTTTGACGATTACACTTCGTATCGCTGCATCTGTTGTGCGTAAGCCCATCAGCGATCAGCACCAACATTTATTGATTTGCGTGCGTAAGCCCTTCAATAAAGTGCCTTTGACGATTACACTTCGTATCGCTGCATCTGTTGTGCGTAAGCCCATCAGCGATCAGCACCAACATTTATTGATTTGCGTGCGTAAGCCCTTCAATAAAGTGTTTTAGACAACTATACTTCGCATCGCTGCATCTGTTGTGCGTAAGCCCATCAGCGATCAGCATCGAAACTTATTGATTTGCGTGCGAAAGCCCTTCAATAAGTCGCTGTTACCAACTAACGACCAAACTCCGCTGCGTCTGTTGCGCGTACGCCCACCAGCGGAGCCCGAACGACCACGAAGACACTACATCATTACTATTACTATTAATATTACCAGTACTTAGCAGTAAAACACGCATTGTTAGTTTTAAATATCAATATATTGTAAATACGAAAATACGCGAAACAAGTTCAAATAAACGAATCCTTGTACCATAGAACCTCAGGTCTTGTAATTCGAACCCTGGACATCCGCTGAGATCATCTCGGCTAACCGAAGTTCGTTACAGTATATATATATTTATTACGTTTAAAAATAAAATGGCTGCGAAAACGGAATGTCGGTAATCACCTCCAAGCGAAAATCATCAGAACCATCCTTCACTATTTGCACCAAATAGTAGAAACCGGTATTGAATTCCTTAATGGTCTCATCACAAATGCTGGTGAAGCGTTGAGGCAAAAAGACAACTTTGTCTCCTAGTTCCATTAATATGCGTTGCCCATATTTTGTTTTCACTCGTCGCACAGTTTTGATAGGATAGCTTGCGTTTCCTCCATCTCTTTGATGGTTAGTACAGTTTTCTGTAGCACATTTTTCTTGTTGAAATCGTCCACAGCAGTTAGAGAAAAAGTTGACCAAACCATAGAGAAAGAATACCAAGAGGCCGAATCAGCCAAATTTACTCGAACGCCAAATTGAAGGTGTCGGTCCGCAAGGGAAACGAAGAAACGAAATGAGTGCGAAATGCATCCTCAAGGAGAGACTAACAATTTATTCACGCATACAGCGCATATTTCTTTTCAATCATTCTCACTTTATTTAGCATACCTGAAACTGTTTCGTTTGGATGTGTGTGACTAATTTTTAAGCATCAACATTTTTTTTTGATGCAGTTTGATGAAGTTTTTGATGCTTTTCTGGTTTTTGTTTGCGATGACGATTAATTCATATATGTCGGTATGATTCGTACAGAAATGCCCTATAAAAATAAATATTTTCAGGAGCACTATAATGAATATATGTATGTCATTTCTAAAAACTAGCCACTATGCTCATTATGAACACAGTTCAGATTACATATGATTAATTATCATTTTCTTTATTTTAAACTCGTAAATATTTGTGTTTTAAGATTTCCGAAAAATTTCAAAAATTTCAGTTTTCTATAATTGTACTGATCAAGAAGGTCGTCCAAACCTCCTTTATCGAATTTCTAAAGTAAAATTGAAGCACTAGGGGCAAGCACAAGAAAGAAAAAACAAATGTACAAACATACAAATCCATACGAAGCCCATAATAATAAAAAACACACACAAAATAATGTCCAGAATTCACATATATTCCTTCGACATACATACATACACTACCGGCCAAAAGTATTTACCCACCCCATAAATAACACAAAAACGAATGAAATAATCAACAAAAAAAATTTTTTTTTTTTGATTTTATATTTTTGTTTGAAACATATTTATTTAAAAACAATTATACGTTATTATAAGAATTAGTTATTTTTACAAAAAATTTTTAAATTTTGGTTTCGTCGATATTTCCACCATGCGCTTTAATGATTGCTTGGCATAGTTTATAATAATTTTTTTTTTTTGTTTTTGCAACTCTTCCAAATAAGCACGGCATATTTTTGAGGTGTGTTTGGGGTCGTTGTCCTGTTGAAAGATGAAGTTTTCTCCAATTAATCGCGTTCCAGATGGGAGAGCATTATTTTCCAGGATGTCTCCGTTACTTTCTTTCCTTAGGATGCCATCTATTTTCACCAAGTCGCCTACAGATGTGCTTCCAAAACAACGCCAAACCATAATCGATTCTCCTCCGTGCTTCACCGTGGGTACTATGCAGGATTCAAGGGCTCGTTCTCCTGCTGATCTTCGGACAAATTTCCCCCGCTTTGTGCCGAATATCTCAAACTTGGACTCGTCAGTTCAGAGAACTTTTTTCCAGTCGTCAAACCGCTAACCGCTTGATTTTATTTTACTTGCGTAGAAGTGGTTTTCGCATAGTAATCTGACCATGTAAACCTGCTTTTCTTGAGCGCCTTTTGACTGTTGGCAAGCTTATGGGCTCAGGGCGAGCTGCATTTATTTCAGCTGTAATTTCCGGTGCCGTTTTCGTTCTGCTACGTTTACTAATCACTGCGTACACTCTTCATTTGCTCCATAAGGAATCAAACAAAAACCAAAACAAAACAGTACTAGGAATAATGAGAAGAAGACGAATTGGCAAAATTCATTTTCTCCATAAAGAATCAATAATGAGAAAAAGACGAATAGGGAAAATGTAAGAAGAAATGAAATTACATCAGCAATCTGTAAACGATCCAGTAGTGGAAAGATAAAAATTCTCAGAGTACGAAAGCAAAATAAAAATAGCAAAACATTCAGAAATCTTCATACGATCAGAACTGGGTACCAAATTCTCAAAGCGTCAGTGCAATCACACAAATACGTACAATAGAATTAGCGTAGAGAGCGAAGCGAAGATTCAGTAATCTATCAACGATTCAGTAGTGGATAGCATAGATTAGTAGATGAGACACTCGATAAATGTCCCTTATACACTAATGCATTTTTGCTGGAATTGCACGGATACAATGAAAGAAAACTTTAATTCGCTGCAAAAAAAGTGTAGCCTCGCCGTAAAAAAGTGTAGCGTCACCGTAACATAATGTAGCCTCGCCGCAAAAATTTTGTAGCAAGCACTGATGGAAAATTTAAATTAAGAAATTTTAAGGGGTTGGTTTATCGTAACGTCAAAATAAATAATTATAAATATTATGTTTTTTATCCGTGAAAAACATGTATAAAACATAGTTTTAATGTTAATAAATATATTCTATGACATTTTACACAGCATTTTCCAATTTGCTTGGTTATATTTCCTATAAATGCAGTCGGTAATCAAAACTTTTTTGTTATAAATACACAATTATGCGCCTAATTGTGCAAATATTTTAGAATGCTGTTAGCAGAATAGTATAAATGAAACTGAATACAAATTATTACAAAATAGTTGGAAATTATACGTTATTGGCCTAGTTGGGGCTCTAAAACACTTTAGCAACTACGGTTGCACTGTTAACAAATCGTACACTTTGATTGATAAAGAAACAAGAACAACAATGTGGTACTTCTCACGTATTGTATACGTGAGTTCAACATACCAAACAGTCAAATGTCAAACCAATTTTATGAAGCGGCGAATAGCGAGTGTCACATCTAATAATCTTTGGTGGATAGGAAACAAATGTTAAGAGTACGAAAGCAAAAGCAGAAAGCGGGAAACACTAAAAAATCTTCATACGATCCAGAACTGGGATGACCGAATTCTCAGAGCATCAGTGCAAACAACAATCACGTGTTATAGGAATAGTGGAGAGAGCGAAGCATTCAGTAATTCATCATCGATTCAGTAGTGGATAAGAAACAAATTCTCAGAGCATCAATTTGTCACATCAACACATTAGCATTTCCAATAGAAAAAGAGAAGAGGGCGAAACACTCAGCAATGAGTGAAAAAAAGATCTAACACTGGATCGCCAGTGGAAAATATTTTTGTTCAAGATTCCAACTCTTTCTCTATGGTGAAAAACATTTGTATGTAAAACACCAATATTATTTATCTGTACTAACTCTCATTTTAACCATGCTTGTGACAGGTCTTAGTATACGATTATGGAATGCTATAATTATTATTATTATAGTATTCTATAATCTATGGCTTAGTAAAGTTGTCGGAAAACACTTAGCAGGAGCAGAAAGTCTTGATAAAGAAATTAGAAGTTTTATTTCATCAGGAGATAACAATGGCTGCATATTCCAGGCATCGTAACCATTGTGCGTTGTACTCCAATATACATATACGATGGCAGGATTACATGTCCTTATTCCATAATGATTATTGGAACATACGCTTTGTTACTATTTCTAATGCTAAATTCTAGTTTTCAACGGCAAATTCCTTTCATAACAATTTCATAATTTTTGAATTGTTTTGATTAACTGAATAACTCATTCGCTTGTCATCTTTTAACCATGGTCAGAGATAACGATATACTGAACTTATCCCAGCGCTTGTTCACCCGCCCAGGGTTCCGTTTTTCTGTTGGTGTACGTGAAAAACTTGGAATTTTGTATCGTAGTGTTCGTGAAAAATTGGAAATCTGATGAATAACTCCTTACAAGATACCGCCAGCTCACCACAATGGTATTCCCTCGTATCATTGCCGATTTTCTCTGCAATCACGTCGGATCAGCCAAGCAGCTCTACTCGTTGCTCAACCATATTATATGCAGACGACTCGATCACCTTCTCCTCTTCTATATCACCGGAATTTGCCGTCAGCAGAGTCGAATATCACATCGAGAAGCTGTGGCTGTATTACCTCAAGTGGGGTCTTAAGATCAATACAAATAAGTCGGAACTTATTGGCTTCCGAAACTCGACAAGCTGCACTCACAATCATCGTCTGCGTAATGGATTCGCTGGACGCTGCGATGCCATCTCGTTGTCTCTTCCAGATGGCAGCGAAATTTCTCCAATCTCGACCACGAAATATCTGTCTTCACATCACATTTGTTTAAATTTAACAATCATGCATATAATGCCATCAATCGAGCTAACTTCACTCTACATTTAGTGAGGCCCCTCATCAGATGTCGCAGTGGTCTTTCAACACGTACAAAGCTGCTGCTATACAAGCAGCTCATTAGACCAATCATTAGCTATGGCTTTCCGATGTGGTTCAGCATTTCGCCCATAGCCATGAAACGACTGGAGCTATTCGAGCGAAGAATTCTCCGACACTGCACCGGACTCTGGCGTCGACTCGGCTCTCTGAAGTATTATTCAAACGAGTCCCTATACGACGCAGCCAAAATTATGCCACTTGCGGAATATTTGCCTATGCTAGCTGGACGATTGTTAACAAATATTGAGCTGCATCATGACGCCGAGATTCGAAGCATTTTGCAATCTCGGGATGAACCTGATCAACGATATCTGCATGCAATTGCGATTACCAACGTCGATCACAACTTCTATAAGCAGCGAAGCAGCAATCAGCATTGTGGATAATGCTCCACCGGTCTTTACTACTTCTTATATTATCCACTTCTGTATTTTACAATAATCATTTCTTCAATTACATGTCATTTTTTATATATTATGTTTTTTAATTTCACTAATTGTCACGCTTTTGACTATTAAGTTTAATTCTGTATTTATGTAAACCCTTTCTGTGTAACATAATTTCATTGTTAGATATAAGTTTAATTATAGTCCAAATTGTAAATAATTATGCGATTTTAAATAAAGAAAATCTTGAATCTTGAATCAGCTCACCACAAGAGACCCTGGATGAGGGGTCGGAAACGACAAGAGTTTTCCTTTGTTTACATTATTTTATATTTGCCACAACACTTTGTTTTGAGATTTCAACTTAATTGCATACTTGTAAAAATTATGGCTGTCTACATAGAATACCTAAAAGTGTCCTATTTTCATCAATACCCAGATCCATACCACTAAAAGACATTATACACTAACCAAAGAAAACAGAAGAGAGAATGAAAGACGAGGAATGAAATATAGATGAAGTATAGAGTAGAAGAAGGAGTAAAAAACGCATACCAAAAATATAACTTACAAATATATAAAATCAAGAATTGCAAAAATACATATAATAAATAATATCTGAGTCAAGCTTCCTTGTCTGCAGCGAGAAATATGCGCAAATCATCAAGATTTCTTATTACCATGGGATGATCATCAGCCGCTGCTTTGAAAAAAACACGTCCTCTCCGTGAGAAAACAGCCGAAAGTGTACGTTTGCGCTTAAGTTTTATTGCTGCCTGGAGAACAGCTCTTGATGTGCTAGTGAGGCATTTATTTCAATAGCAACTGCCCTCACCTACCAAGCCCACATCCTGAAGTGATAGATCTCGGTTTGATGTTCTGCGAAAAATAGCAGCCGCTCGTAGAAGGGTATCTCGATCGATGGAGCCGCTAAATTTAATGATGATTGGTGATTCCTTATTCTCAAGAAAGTCAATACTTTTGCGCATATCATTTATGTTACTAATATGATCATGTGAATCCTTCATTTCTCGAAAATTAGAGCTGAGTTGAGAAATTTTGTTGACCATTTCTTCCTTATTTCTCGCAAGCTCATTAATCTTAGCATTAAGAGAATCCTTTTCTCTTTGTAAATTTTCCAAATGACTCATAGTGCTGTGAAGTTCAAAGGTCAGCCGATTTAACTTGTCCATCCATGCACTCTCTAGCACTTCCAATTTCGAACTAAACTCCTTTCGAAGATCAAGAAACTCTCTCTTTATTTGATCAATAATAAGCTCACTATGACTACTCAGGCGCTCATCCAGCGTAAGCAAAGAAAGAGATGAGGAAACAGGTAGAGAAGCACCACCAAGTTTAGAAGAGGCCAACGTGAAATGAGTTAAATTATTTAAATCAGAAATTTGCACATTAGAATCCGTTGTACTTTCCGTAGCACGATGATTAGCTTGACGCTTAGTCAGCTGCTCCTTGCTGATCATCATTTGAAGAGGTCGAAGTCGGTCTCTTACAGTACTGACACTTCCACATGCTACGCTTATCCGATGTATAGTGGGCATAGCTTCGCTCTGAAAGAGGGCAGCATGAGGTAAAATGATAACGCCGCTTACACTGCTGACATTTAACGTAGTCTCCATGTGGAGAAAGTTTCTTATTGCAATGAGCGCAAAGCTCACTCTCTAGCTGTGGCTCTTCTAATTCTGCCATTCTACTTTTTCGAAGACAAGATAAAGAGAGTTGGAACAACAAGTTCTTTCGATTAACGGTATCAATAAGATTATATGCACGAGAAAGATATAATTTTTTATAAAATTAAGATTAGGTTATAATTATTTGAAAATAATATGTTTTATGAGTCCCGATGTCCGTAGGCACACACCTAGGAAACACTTTTAGCAGCAGATTATTGTAACCAACAGTTCACAAGAGGCACACTTTAACGAATTTATTCAACAAAATCACGGAGAAACACATGGAGTATAATTTTATCTACAATTTTAACTAAAATTTTAAAAGGTAACATTTGAATAAAACTTGAATAAAACTAACAGAAAGTTTTAAAACTAAAAAATTTTCAAAAATAAAATTTTCAAACATTTTAAAATTGTAGTTAAAATTGTAGTTAAAGCGGAAAAGGAGCAAATTGATTGAAAAAGGCAAAAATGCTCAGAAGCTGAAAATGTAAAAATTGATCAGAAATCTTAAGCAGAAAGAGCCCCTCGCTTCTCTCCCCCTCCAGCCATAACTAAATCTCAGTGGCAAATTCTAAACCATTGAAATGAAGCCGAAAAATGCCCTGAAACTGAAAAAATCAAACATCACCAAATGATCAACGTAAAAAACCAAACCAAGCACAAAAAACATATTCAACCTTATTATTTATTTATTTATTATTTATTTATTTTGTTATTTATTTATTTTGTTTGTTTATTTTGTTAGTGCAATCGAGCAAAACAAAATAGAATTTCTTCAATTCACGGAGTCTTCTCTTTTCCTTCTTCTACCCTTTCCCATTCATTACAAGTCCCCTTTGCTTGACATGCCTAGACTCATTGATGTCATAAAATTATACTTCTTATGAGCTTCGTTTGTTGTTTCTTACTGCTGCTCCGCAGTCGGCGTTATCCATTTCTTTATAGTTGTTTATAGTTCCAATTGTATGGAGCCAATCTTTTTTTTTTGAAGCAACAAGTTATATCTCATGTAATCCCTTTATGTATATATGCTCGTTGCTCGTTGCACAAATCTTCGGAAATCCGAGCGAGTCAGGTATCTCTTTATCTCTGGAGTGAACGCTGAACGAACATCAGCTATTGAATTGTTAATGAGTGGAAAGGAATAGGAAGATTCTGTAAACTGAAGGAATTCCACTAACAAAATACATTCAGTCCGTCCGTCTGCGAAGGTTGAATATTTTGTTTTTGTGCATGATTTGGTTTATTCCGTTGATATTTTGACGAAGTTTTATATTATCAGCTTCTGGTCATTTTTAGATTTCTATTCAATTTGCTCCTTTCGCACTTATTGAGTACGAAAGTACTTATTGAATTTTAATGCGGGTGTGGTTGTGTGTGTGAATAATTTTTAAGCATCAACTTTTTTTAGCCTTTCTGGAGTTTTTGATGCTTTTCTGGTTTTTGTTTGCGATGACGATCGATTCATTTGAGTCGGCATGCTGGGTACAGAAATGCCTAATATAAATTTGATTAGACGCACGTTAATAAACACTAAGTTAACTTGGAAACGGTTGCTCTGATTTCAATGCGGTTTTCACTATTCTGACAGAAAACCTTTCGGGTTTCCGTATTTGTACAAAAAAATGTTAAGAATAATTTTCTATATGTTCGCTTCCCAATTATGGGCGTTTGAATTATGGCGATATTTTTCTTTTTAGCCATTTCGCCATTGGTACATTTTAGCCATTGTTGCGTTTGGCTGCGATATTTTTACGTGCATCATGCCCCTTCTTGTAGACCCTGTCATCGAGTTTTTCCTCGGTGGAGCGCGTACACTTCCCTGGTTTATGCCGCAATTCGAGGTAATATGGCCGAAAATCTGGAAGTTGTGGCACCGCGTCACGCCATTCGGTTTCAATTTCTCCCAGTAAACCCTCTGGTTTAATAGGAGCGTTGTCGACGTTACTGAGGCGATGTCGCAGTCTCTTTGGATTTCAACCAAAACGGTCTGTACGGTCTGTAGAAGTGACCGATTTCTCGCTGTTGACATTGAATTTTAAACGCAATGTTTCTTAATTTCGCAAAAGAGCGAGATGTTGACGTCAAAGCCGAAAAGGACGGCATGTACGATTTTTATCCTGTTGGCGGAGATTCCTGCGATGACTTTGATGTTGAAAGAGTGGCGGCTTTTGTAGTGCAAGCGGGGGCTTTTGGCAAGGAAGGTGCGGTGACGCCCTTTACCGTTGTAGTGGAGGAACCGGGGCGTTTGCGACATGCAGCGGTATAGCAGCGACTGACTGACTGGAGGAAGCAGCGGCGTCATGCGAGAGAGCAGAACTTGTCGAGATCTGAACATTGTTCGCGCTTGAAGCGGCGAGGCGCTGATCGTTGTCATTCTCGAACGAGCAAATAGATGCGTTACTGACGGCTTTCTTTGGTGGGCTTGGTCGCATGATATTTCGCCATAAAATTTGTTCAGAAATGGTTTCCCGTACTTGGTGATGCCGCCTTTGATGAACGATTTCCACGCTCATGGCGAGGAAAATTTGAGTGACAGCAGAACAGGATTTGTCTGAAAATAAAGAATTTTAAAATAGACTACATAAAATTCTTGTAAAAGACGTCTTTAAAAGACGTCTTGAAACAAAACAAATTTCTGCCTTTACTTAGAAGCGTCTAAGAGATTTAGTTTCTAAGCGAAAAGAAACTAAATCTCTTTAGAAGCGCCTTGAAAAAGACAAGCAGAAGCCAAATATTCGTATTAATAGTTCATGTTTTTATGTTATTATATTACAAATATTGTTATATACTGCTTGTTGCATCTCAATTAAAATCTACTGCAACGTAAAAGTTATTAAAAGGAAAGTAAACCAATTTTATTTAGTTTAATCTGTCTATGCGTTTTAATTTTATATTTACTTTATTAAACTATTAACACTGACTGTCAAGAACAGAAAAAAAAAATTTAAAGTTGGTGTGTTGCCTCGTTGCTATCCCAAGTCAAAAGGAAGGAAGTTCCGGGCTGCATTGCTAATCACTTGATTTTGGGTTGGTTTACGCAGATTTCATTTCCCATGCTGTCAGTCTTCATGAAGTGTTGCCAACATTCTTCTCCGCGGTATGACAACGATGTTGATCAATACCACCAGCAGCAACACTTCCTTTGGATCCTGGTCGAACGTCCAGCACTGCAATCTTAGCGGCGGGTCGATGATACTCGCCATCGGCAGTCCGTACAAAGACGCTTCGCACCTGACCGTCTCTGGCCGTTACAACGTTTGTGATTATTCCTTTAGGCCAAGTGCACCGAGGAAGATTCGGATCGACTATAATTACCACGTCGCCGCATTCGATTGGCTTCACCTTGTCGTGCCACTTCGTCCTATGTGTCAAGAGAATATTGTGAATGTCTCCAGGTCCTTTTGGTGTATAGATCAGTTGCATCGAATAATCCGGGACGTTTACTGCCGTTGGACGCTCCGAGCAGGATGTGGTTGGGGGTAAGGGCCTCCTCCTGTGCTGATTTCAGCTATAAGTGAGTATGCGGTCGGCTATTCAGGATGTTTTCCACTTCAATGAATAGATTGTGGAGCTCCTCTTCAGTTAGAGTCAGATGTGGCGGCACTATTCCGTAAAGAAAATTTTTTGCCGAACGAATCATACGTTCCCAGGCGCCTCCCATATGTGGGCTTGCAGGACGTATAAATGACCATTTAGTGTCGCTGGTAACAAATTTTTCTCTCAGATTTTCAAACTCGAGTTTTCGACATTCTTCACGTAATTCTCTTTCAGCTGCTATGAAATTCGTTCCGTTATCACTAAAAAATTGCAGCGGAGTTCCCCTTCTGCCGATAAAATTTCTAATCGCAATTACACAGGAATTCATTGATAAAGAATAAGCCAACTCAATGTGTACTGCTCTGCAAGTTAAGCATGTAAACAACACGCCGTACCTCTTTTCCTTACGTCGTCCCACTGTTGTTGAAATGGACCAAAGAAGTCTACGCCGGTGTAGGTAAACGGTTGTGTTGCTATGGAAAGACGCGCCGCTGGTAACTGTCCCATTTAGGGAATAGCTGGATTTGCCGACTGATTTTTACAAATCTGGCAAGCACTTCATATCGATCTCAATGTACGTTTTAAGTTTGATATATAAAATTTCTGTCTTATTTCATTGAGAGCTGTATCATGGTGAATATGATGGTATTTACGGCGATACCAATCGATTATTAACTTTGTAATAGCATGACATTTCTAGCATGATTCTTCTGAGGTTTTTGTTCTTTACTCTTATTTTTAGATTTGCTATATAATGCTTCAGATACGCCATGTTGAGGCGTAGGTATTCCCATTTCGAGAAACGTTTGGGTTCTATGAATGGTTTGGCATACTCAACCTGTAATGCTGACAATTTTATTTTAATTTCTGAGCTAGCTAATACTTTATCAATATCGGTCTGATCTCTGTCTTGCGAAGGCCACTGGTTCCTAGGAAGCTTAAGAAAATTCCGTCCTGAAAACCATTCATTATCATTTTCAAAATTGCAGGTACCTTTACATTTTGTAGCTTTATCTGCTATATTCTGTCCAGATGGCGTGAAGAACCATTTCGTAACTTCACTGATTTCCTGAATTTCAACTATTCTAAACATAACAAACTGTTTATATTTTCGTGGGTCTCCACGTAACCAAGACAAAACAGTTTTAAAATCAGACCAATAATAAACATCACTAATTTTCAGTTGGTGGCTATCCACAATAGTTTTCGCCAGTCGGGCACCCATGACCGCGGCTAGTAGTTCCATACGGGGAATAGAAAGAGGTTGGATCGGTGCAACTTTATATTTGGAGCCAATCAGTGAATACTGCGTTTGGGTGCCGCTTTCAATGCGAAAATATGCCACTGCTGCCTACGCTTCATCACTTGCGTCAACGAAAACGTGCAAATTAATATTACAGTCTTTTCGTGTCAAATCATTGAAATAACATCTTGGAACTTTCACTTGTTTAATTTTGTGGAACATATCAAGCCACCTTTCCCAAACGTGCTTAAACTGCGAAGGGATTGTGTCGTCCCAGTATATGCCACTTCTCCAAATTTCTTGAAGGAGGATTCTTATACGTATAGTGTAGAAAGACAGAAAGCCTAGCGGGTCAAATATCGATATGATGAGCCGAAGTAGTTCACGTTTAGTCGGTAGCTTGGTGCCGCTAAGTATGACTTTGCTAGCCTTAGTGAATTTTGTGTTAAATGTAAATAAATCATTTTGCGTTTCCCACCATAAACCTAGCACCTTTTCAGGCTCAACTAACTGATCGATTGCCTGTGCAGTTTTACAGAAATGTTCATCATTCGATGTATTTTTTAAAAATTTGCGCAACTCTTGAGAATTGATTACCCAGTTTCGTATTTCAAAGTTCCCGTATTTGTGTACAAGAATTACGTCGTTAGCAAGTTGTTTTGCTTCGCTAAGTTCATCGACGCTATCATATCAATGATGCTCTATAATTGATTTAGCCGCTCTGGGAAACTGCCCCTCATGTTCACGCGCGTTTTTATTCTTTGCCATTTGAGCAATACATGGTGAGCAGGTTGCCCTAAAGCTACAGACTTGGAGGATATATACCTCAGCATATCTAACTTTTCAACAGTGTGGACATCTTGCAGCAGAAATGTTTTACTATTTTCGCCGTTAGCTGATATTTTAAGGTTTAACAGTTCTGCATATGGTTCCACGCGGACGGACCCATCAGTCCAACGAATACATAATTCTGTCGGTTTACCCTTTATTCCTAACCTCGTTATTATGCTTTTAACAATCATGGTGGGGCCGTCATCTAACAAAGCATGCACGTCTATACTACCCTTGCTTCCATATATAGTTATTGATAAAAATTTAAAAAGAATGTTGGAGATTTGACTACCTGCATAGCAACCTGCTGATTAATTTTATTTTCTTGCGCAGGCCTGTGCTACAGCTGATGATGTTTTGCCGTGCAATCGCCCAGCCCACATTCTCTTCGTTCTCTACAAAAGCGTAAATCGTGAATTTTAAGACATGAGCGACATACCTTTTTTTCGGAATTAATTCCCATTTTTTTGTGCTCCCTGAATCGACTACAAGAAGAAATAGGGTGGTCCTGCAAGCACATAGTACATTTGAATATTTTTGCTTTGTTAAAAGAGTTATTTGTATGTTGCTCCTGAAAACCTACTCTAAGGAATTTTATCTTTTCCTCAGCAGCGGCAGCAAATGACCCACCGTACTTGCAGCCGTGGCCAATTCAAAAAGCCACTCACTAAAATGCGTCAATTGAATATCATTGATGTTTCCAGCGTGCAACGCCCAGTCTAACCGACGCTGTGGTGGAAGCCTAGCGATCAACTCACTCAACAATATCGGATTGTTTAAATGTGTCTTTAAATCATATGCCACCATAGTAGCCACCAGGTTTCTTACTTCTAACGAGAATGAAATCAAACTTTCTAGGTTTTTTTCATTTACAAAACTTGACGCACGTATCTTTGCTAAAAGCGAATTTATGATTTTTTCCGGTCGACCGAAAACCATTCGTAAGGTTGACATTATCTGAAGCACTAATGCTGGAATAAGAGGCTGACTGCTAACACTAGTAAGAGCTTGACCTTTTAGCGCATGATGTAGCCTTAGTAAATTCTCTTCATTTGAAAAACCTTAAATTTATTGGAATAATCGCAATCTTACATGAATCATTATTAAATTATACTACTGTATAATAACTTGCTTATTTCAATTGTTTTGTAATTGAATATATATTTGAATTGTTGTTTGCTGTCATTTAAAAAATTATTAATAGAATAATAGAAAATTATTTTTGTTCAGATCGTTTTGAGAATTGCTGTATACTGTACATTCTTTCGCTTTACCTGCAAAAATGGGAAGATCCTTTGACACAGCATGGCGAGCATTTATTTGTTCGGGACGTAAGCAAATATTTTGTTTTGCCGAAAACATCACATCGCTACGCTCAGCACTTTTGCCGATGTCCAACTCATCGTGTACGGATAATTTTTTTTCATTGGGTTTAATACTTTTCTTTAAAAGAGCGAATTTATTTTTTATATATAATAAATTTGCCTCTCTCTCCTCTTCTAAATATTTTAGTACTAAATCGAGATCGACACAGGCTTCACCATTGTTATTATCTTTGCGGCTTAGCTGAGCTTTTCTTTGGCTTTCGTTACATAAATCCGTGAGTTGTATTATCGGCTGGGTCCCTTTGCGTATCGCTCCTGTGCTACTGAGCATAGCGGCACTTCTGCTCGCAAAAGAGCATCAACGGTGTTTTTACATTTGCATGCATCGCAACTCCAACCCATGTTGGCAATGGCGGCGGTGACTTTGGCGCATTTATAATAATACCTTTTATCGCAATCATCACATTATACCATGTCATCTTCGTTGTTCCTTTTGCATATTCCGTATGGTGATTACTCATTATTCGCAGGATTGATTGACGTCATCATTATATATATGTATGCTTGGGATAGTTAGCAACTTAGAAGAATGTTGCAGCTCAATTAAAATCTACTGCAACGTAAAATTTATTAAAAGGAAAGTATACCAATTTTATTTAGTTTAATCTGTCGATGCGTTTTAATTTTATATTTACTTTATTAAAACTATTAACACTGAATGTCAAGAACAGAAAGAAAAAACTTTTACTGCAGAAACAAATTAAGATCGCCGCCGCAGCTGCAATGCTCTCTAACGCACTGCCTGAGCACATTGCCGACAGCATTAGCGACCGCAGACATGGCAGCTTCAGCTGTTTGTGTTACTTTTGTTAGTGAAAATTTAAAATAAATTTGCACACTGATGCACATATTATGCGTAATTGATAATTGATTGGTAAAATTAAGTAAAATTATTAATAATAATTGGTTTCTCTATGGTACATTTGTGGAAATATTGAATATATTTCAGATTAATATGGACAAATATTGCTATAAAAAATCAAGTACAGACATCAACACATGGTTTCGTTTCATTTCAATGTTGTCCTTCACGGAATATTTGAAATTACACTAAAAAAGTGGCAACCTTTTTCGAGAGAAAGAGAGCAGAATTTGTGCGGTTAGGGTAGATCCAACTGCACGGCTGCCGAGAGTCCCATATAGATACAATGTGCAGTTGCTGCGGCGGTTGTAATGTGTTTACATATTGACAGCACAATGCGAACTGACAAAATACATAGAAACACATCCTATGACCACAAAAGAAACAGCAGAAATAGCAAAAACATTAGTAGAAAAAAAAATTTTAAGACACGGCACATTCAAGATAATTAAAACAGATAAAGACAAACACACAAATATATGTAAACTTTTAAACATAACACATAAAACATCAACTCCTTATCATCATCAAACCTTAGGCACAATTGAAAGAAACCACAGAGTACTGAACGAATATATGCGATCGTTCACAAACAACCTAGACTGGGACACATGGATACCTTACTACACATTTTCTTACAACACTACACCCCATACGGACACAGGCTACACACCTTTCGAACTAGTACATGGACGACTGGCGACACTTCCAAAAGAACAATTTTCGGCAAACCATATACACAACACAGATGACTACCTAATAGAACTCAGGACAAAACTACATTTTGCATTCGAAAGAGCAAAAGAACTCTTAGAGAAATCAAAATTATTAGGAAAAACACAGTATGATATAAAAATAAACAAAGTAAACTTTAAAACAGGAGATTTAGTATTTTTAAAAAGACATAATCAAAAGAAATTTGCCAATCAATATGATGGTCCATACAAACTAATAGGCACAGATTGAGTTAACTGCATAATTAAGGTTAAGAACAAAGTAAAAACTGTACATAATAATAATTTAAAAAAATATCTAAACGAAGATCAACATGTAAGGAAAATATAATTTCCCTTACAAGCACGGGTGTAGAACCTGGCCTGCTCCCCACCTGAGCTGATTCCTTTGAAGATCGTCTTCAAGGAATGCAGTAACCTTGAATTATGCGCACCCAATTCAAGGTGGATTTAATTTCGCATTATAAAATGCGAAAAACATGCATGTACGCAAATAAAAATCGAAGCAGGGCATTTAATTTTCAACAGAAGCAAACAAACAAACGGATTAATTCAAGGCCACCCAACACGGCAGAACCGGTTTCAACGCAACAACTACGCAACATAACTGCAGTTGAAACATTCAAACACAGCAGAAATGAAGCTCCGAAAAACAAGTTTTCAGCATATTAGAGCTTCAGCGGCATACCAACAACGAGCGTAGGCAGAGGATACACACAGGAAACTGGTTTTCGTGCAAAAACAATGCAGCGCCAAAGCGAAGCAGAAACTAACGACACTAAGAAGTTTACAATAACAACCACAAGCAAGCGAAATGTAAGTAAACAAAGAGATTAGTCGAAGGTCAGTTTACAACAACAGAATAAAACGAATACTGTTATGCGATGAGTATAAAAGCATCCACCGATCTTGAATCAAGACTCTTTTGGAAATCAGCGTTCGCAGTGGTAAGTGCTTTTACAATTTTATTTAATATTTTGAGATCTTTAACGTTTTGTCTGCAATTTGGTGAAGTGCTGTTAAGCTAAAGCCAAATTCAGATCCCTGTCAGACTAGGCCCCGCACTCGTCTAGTGACTCGCGAATATCCTGTTTTACGTTTGTCTGCAATTTGGTGAAGCGCTGTTAAGCTAAAGCCAAATTCGGATCCCGTCAGACTAGACCCTGCACTCGTCTAGTGACTCGCGAATATCCTGTTTTACGTTTGTCTGCAATTTGGTGAAGTGCTGTTAAGCTAAAGTCAAATTCATATCCCCGTCAGACTAGACCATGCACTCCTCTAGTGACTCGCGAATATCCTGTTTTACGTTTGTCTGCAATTTGGTGAAGTGCTGTTAAGCTAAAGCCAAATTCAGATCCCGTCAGACTAGACCCTGCACTCGTCTAGTGACTCGCGAATATCCTGTTTTACGTTTGTCTGCAATTTGGTGAAGCGCTGTTAAGCTAAAGCCAAATTCAGATCCCCGTCAGACTAGACCCCGCACTTGTCTAGTGACTCGCGAATATCCTGTTTTATGTTTGTCTGCAATTTGGTGAAGCGCTGTTAAGCTAAATCCAAATTCACATCCCGTCAGACTAGACCCTGCACTCGTCTAGTGACTCGCGAATATCCTGTTTTACGTTTGTCTGCAATTTGGTGAAGTGCTGTTAAGCTAAAGCCAAATTCAGATCCCTGTCAGACTAGACCCCGCACTCGTCTAGTGACTCGCGAATATCCTGTTTTACGTTTGTATGCAATTTGGTTAATAACCACAGTGAACAAGATCGGGAAATAGACATTAAATTGTGTGTAAACAGTCGAAAAAAAATATATACGAAAAGACATTAAATTGCGCGTGAGCACGCGTATAGTGAAAGAGAACATAAATGAAAAGAATACATATGTATAAATAGACAAATACATACGGTCACGGCGAAAAAGGAACACGTCAACTGTACAACGCGTTAACGTCGTCATTAAATTTTGTGTAAAAAGTCGCGAGATCGGAAAAAAACTAAATTGTGCGTAAACACGTATAGCGAAACAAAATATATATACGATAATAACACATATATATAAATAGACAAGTACATACGGTCGGAAAAAAAAACAAAGAAAACGCAAACTGTACAACGCGTAAACGTCGGTGTAAAATTGTGACAAACGAGTGAAAATAAACATTCGAGTGAAACCGAGTTGAGTAGAGAAAAATTAAGAATTCGTATAAAATGGGTAAGAGCTGGATTTACAATGTCCCACGGAAAAAGCTCGAGCATATATTAACAGACTTCGGTATAGAATCGGGCGGTACGGTTGAGGAGTTACGTAGGTTACGCTGCCTCGAGTGAGTTGTCAAACGAAGATTCAATCCGATTAGCCAAAATAGAGCAACAGTGGGCTCGAAGCACTTCACCAGGCGCGCGGGCATCGGCAACCACAACCCAGGGTGCTGCACCGAAATCAAAGACGCACGAAGAACTCTTGATCCAGATACACAGGCCTGGAAATAGCCAGATTAACAATATTGAAGACAGGAAGGAACCAACGTGGAGTGATCATGAAATCGCAGCAAATCCTCGGTCAGAAGCTACAGAATGTCACACGATGAGGCAGAAGGCAACCAGGACCAGCTACCCGGAGGTGATGGATAAGGTCCGTAAGTGGTCTTGTAGGTACGACGACGGTAAGGACCCCATTACTTTTATTACGCATTGAGGAACTTGCTGACGCATATGAGCTCCCCAAGGACTTACTTCCACGTACGATGCCAGAACTTCTAAAAGACAGAGCTCTTAACTGGTACAGGAACAACAACCGGGCATGGTAAACTTGGAAATCCTTTAAGGCAGACTTCATGAGGTTTTTCCTTTCGTCCAGGTATTTTGAAGAACGCGACGATAATATCCGGAGGAGGACACAAGCCGCCAAAGAGAAATATAAGGACTATGTTCTAGCCATGCAGACCCTAATGCGCCACGGCGGATACACTGAAGATCAAGTCTGCAAAGAATATACCGTAATAGCCATCGCGACTATCTACTATATATCAGGAGGGCAGACTTTTCCACGTTGGAAGAACTAGTGAACTTGGCAGAAGATTACGAGGGGATTCGCTTGGAAACAGAGATCCCACGCCCACACAAAGAGCAGTGGCGTGGAAAACAAGAACACCACCGAATGCTGACGACATATTCGCCAGGGAGCCAGGTGAACCCACAAACAGCCTGCCGTAGATGCGGGCAACAAGGACATTTTCAAAGGGAATGCCGTAATGCTCGCAAACTCTTTTGCTGGGAGTGCGGTAGACAGGGCATCCGAACAATCGAGTGCTGCCATAAAATCCAAACGTCGGGAAACGAACAGGGCACCCAGCAGAGACGAGGGCTGCTGGAGCAAAAATGCGAAACTCTCCTCGTACCCCACGAAATGCTTAGACTACACGCCAGATAGAATCTTCGCTAAGGTGGCACTCGGCAGAGATCTCATCACAGCCACCATCGATACAGGAGCTTCAAGGAGCTTCATCAGCGAACTTATAGCTAAGGAAATAGCCGCAGAAGGATGCCCAAGAGACGTGGACATGAACGTCAAGATGGCAGACGGAACGCCCCGCAGGATTCAGAAGGCTATAGAGGTCATCATACGCTTAGGATCAGCAGAAAACAAGATGGAACTGCTTATTTTGAAGGACGCAACGGACCACATAATCCTAGGAATGGATTTCCTCATCCAGATAGAAGCCTCAATCAGCTGCGCCGGAGAAACCTTAATCTTAGGTATCCCAAACGCAGAACCCTCAGTGCAAAAGCAGGTAAGATGCTCAACCCTCCAGGTCGCGAGTGAAGAGAGATTCATAAGTGCACGTGTCTGTCCACCACGAAAGCAACTAAAAGAATCAGCGCCGCAAGACGTGGCATTACAAAAACCGCCAGCATTGATACCAGGAACAAGGCCCAAGCACAACAAAGATGATCAACAACAAGTCACATCGGCAACAAGGTTAGGTAACAACAAGGCGCAACCGCAGCAAGGCTTACCAACAACAAGGTCCGAGTGCAGCACGACTCACCAGCAGCAAACCACCCCGACAACAAGGTTTGGTAACAACAAGGCTCAACAGCAACTAGGCTTACAACAACAAGGTCCGAGGGTGGCAGGGTTGATCAGCAGCAAGTTTTTGCCAAAACACAGCGCGACAGCAACGAGGCTGCCACGAGGCGGAACCCAACGACGGCAGAAGACACACACGATAAAACCGTAGAGGCCTTTTTAGCGGCGGAGCTGGCTCAGTTCGAAAACCTAACGGGCCCCTCCAACATTACCTCCCACAAGATCGTCATGAAGGACGATCGTCCAATCAAGCAGAGGTACTACCCGAAAAATCCCGCCATGCAGTCGATCATAAATCAGGAGGTAGACGAGCTACTAGCGAGGCATTGCATCGAAGCATCACACAGTCCTTACAGCGCACCCATTGTCTTGGCGAAGAAAAAGAATGGAAGATGGCGTTTATGCATCGACTATCGACAGCTGAACGCACGATCAGTGCCCGATGCATACCCGATACCAAGGATTCAGCATATATTAGACCGGTTACGCGACGCGAGATTTATTAGTAGCCTGGATCTCAAGGACGGCTACTGGCAGATCCCCATGGACCCAGACAGCAAACACATCACAGCCTTTACGGTACCAGGGCGAGGACTCTTTCAGTGGCGAGTCATGCCGTTTGGCCTTCACTCGGCGCCGGCAACATTCCAGAGGGCATTAGACCAGGTGATCGGACCGGAGATGGAGCCACACGCGTTCGCTTATCTGGATGACATAATTGTAATCGGGAAATCATTTGAGGAACATAAGGCCAATCTTGAAAAGGTGTTTAAGCGATTACGTGCGGCCAATTTAAAACTTAATGTGGAAAAATGTGAGTTCTTCAAGGAGGACTTGAAGTACCTGGGTCACGTCGTGACTCGGCAGGGAATTCGTACAGATCCGGATAAAGTGGCAGCGATAACGGAATTAGAACCACCACGGGACGTGAGAGGAGTTCGACGTTTCTTAGGTGTGGCATCGTGGTACCGCCGGTGCGTACCCGATTTCGCCAACCTGTTCGTACCGCTTACCGGCCTCTTAAAGAAGGGTCGCCGACGGAAATGGGCTGAAGAGCAGCAACAAGCTTTTGAAACCTTAAAGACGAAACTGACGGAAGCACGTGCCCCGACTTCACGAAGAAGTTCACCTTACAAACGGACGCAAGCAATCATGGCTTAGGAGCAGTGCTCACACAGGAAAGCGAAGAAGGGGAGAAAGTGATCGCTTACGCAAGTCGACACCTGAACCGCGCTGAACAAAATTACTCCACAACTGAAAAAGAGTTTTTGGCCATAGTATGGGGAGTTAGGAAAATGCAGCCTTATCTCGAAGGGTATAAATTCAGCATCATCACTGACCATTTATCTCTAAAATGGCTTAACTCATTGGAAAACCCTTCAGGTCGATTAGCCAGGTGGGCGCTCGAACTACAACAGCATACATTCGAAGTAAAGTATCGTCGGGGCAAATGGAACGTTGTCGCGGATGCTTTATCAAGACAACCAATAGAGAGACTCTGCACGGTGACAGCTACGGAAGAAGTGCGCGGCTGGATCGACAGCAGGGTCAAAGACATCCAGAGGAATCCCGCGAAGTACCCGGATTACATAATGGAAAATGGCCAACTGTATAGACACATACCAAGCCATACCAACGACGAGGACTGCGCCGCGTGGAAACTTTGTGTACCAAAAAACCTGCAACGACAAGTGATGCGAGAAAACCACGATGAGCCGTGCGCTGGACATCCGGGAATAAGGAAAACTATAGCGAGGATCAGCAATAATTACTACTGGCCAGGTATGTCGCGGGATATAAGAAAGTATGTGCAGCACTGCGAGTCATGCCAGAGGTACAAGCCAACACAGGACAAAGTCGCAGGAAAAATGCTCACCCAGATACCCGAAGAACCATGGTCCATCGTCTGCGCGGATTTCATATGACCGCTTCCGCGGTCAAAGTACGGTAACACAATGATCTTAGTTTTTCTAGACAAGTTTTCGAAATGGACAGAAGTAGTACCACTACGACAGGCGACGAGCAACAGTCTGATAAAGGCATTCCGAGAGAGGATACTGGCTAGATATGGGGCACCGAAGGACTTCGTCACGGACAATGGCGTCCAATGCAGCAGCAGATCGTTCCAACAACACCTGAAGGACCTCGGTATACAACAGAAATTTACCGCGCCATATACACCGCAGGAAAACCCCAGAGAACGAGCGAACCAGAACGTGAAACGGATCTTGGCGCAGATAATAAAGAACGACCAACAGCGATGGGACGAGTTTATACCGGAGATCACTGGCAATCAACACAATGAAGTCTGACACGACTGGGTTCACACCTGCCTTTCTTACGCAGGGACGTGAACCACGGTTACCTAAGACTCTTTTCGACGAAGTGACGATGGGAACAGGAAGGCCGCCACAAAGCCCGGACTACAGGAAGCATCGGCTACAAGAAGTCTACCAAATCGTCAAAAGGAACCTCGAGCGGGCGTCAAAAGACCAATCACGGCATTACAACCTTCGGCGTAAGCAGTGGCACCCCCCCAATCGGAGCAGAAGTACTGGTGAAGACGCACCCCCTATCCAAGGCCGTAGACAAGTTCAACGCAAAAATGGCACCCAAAAACGAGGGGCCGTACCAAATCGCCCGATACATATCACCGGTCATCGTTCAGGTGAAAGTCGCACGCACAGCAAACAGCCGCACGGTTCACGTCAAGGATCTTAGTCGTACTATCGCGATTACGACAGTTACGCCGAAGCAAATCGTTGTCCTTCCCCATTGGGAAAGAAAGAGGGGGGATGTAAGGAAAATATAATTTCCCTTACAAGCACGGGTGTAGAACCTGGCCTGCTCCCCACCTGAGCTGATTCCTTTGAAGATCGTCTTCAAGGAATGCAGTAACCTTGAATTATGCGCACCCAATTCAAGGTGGATTTAATTCCGCATTATAAAATGCGAAAAACATGCATGTACGCAAATAAAAATCGAAGCAGGGCATTTAATATTCAACAGAAGCAAACAAACAAACGGATTAATTCAAGGCCACTCAACACGGCAGAACCGGTTTCAACGCAACAACTACGCAACATAACTCCAGTTGAAACATTCAAACACAGCAGAAATGAAGCTCCGAAAAACAAGTTTTCAGCATATTAGAGCTTTAGCGGCATACCAACAACGAGCGTAGGCAGAGGATACACACAGGAAACTGGTTTTCATGCAAAAACAATGCAGCGCCAAAGCGAAGCAGAAACTAACGACACTAAGAAGTTTACAATAACAACCACAAGCAAGCGAAATGTAAGTAAACAAAGAGATTAGTCGAAGGTCAGTTTACAACAACAGAATAAAACGAATACTGTTATGCGATGAGTATAAAAGCATCCACCGATCTTGAATCAAGACTCTTTTGGAAATCAGCGTTCGCAGTGGTAAGTGCTTTTACAATTTTATTTAATATTTTGAGATCTTTAACGTTTTGTCTGCAATTTGGTGAAGTGCTGTTAAGCTAAAGCCAAATTCAGATCCCTGTCAGACTAGGCCCCGCACTCGTCTAGTGACTCGCGAATATCCTGTTTTACGTTTGTCTGCAATTTGGTGAAGCGCTGTTAAGCTAAAGCCCAATTCAGATCCCGTCAGACTAGACCCTGCACTCGTCTAGTGACTCGCGAATATCCTGTTTTACGTTTGTCTGCAATTTGGTGAAGTGCTGTTAAGCTAAAGCCAAATTCAGATCCCCGTCAGACTAGACCCTGCACTCGTCTAGTGACTCGCGAATATCCTGTTTCACGTTTGTCTGCAATTTGGTGAAGTGTTGTTAAGCTAAAGCCAAATTCAGATCCCGTCAGACTAGAACCTGCACTCGTCTAGTGACTCGCGAATATCCTGTTTTACGTTTGTCTGCAATTTGGTGAAGCGCTGTTAAGCTAAAGCCAAATTCAGATCCCTGTCAGACTAGACCCCGCACTCGTCTAGTGACTCGCGAATATCCTGTTTTATGTTTGTCTGCAATTTGGTGAAGTGCTGTTAAGCTAAAGCCAAATTCAGATCCCGTCAGACTAGACCCCGCACTCGTCTAGTGACTCGCGAATATCCTGTTTTACGTTTGTATGCAATTTGGTTAATAACCACAGTTAACAAGATCGGGAAATAGACATTAAATTGTGTGTAAACAGTCGAAAAAAATATATACGAAAAGACATTAAATTGCGCGTGAGCACGCGTATAGTGAAAGAGAACATAAATGAAAAGAATACATATGTATAAATAGACAAATACATACGGTCACGGCGAAAAAGGAACACGTCAACTGTACAACGCGTTAACGTCGTCATTAAATTTTGTGTAAAAAGTCGCGAGATCGGAAAAAAACTAAATTGTGCGTAAACACGTATAGCGATACAAAATATCGATACGTGTTATACGATAATAACACATATGTATAAATAGACAAGTACATACGGTCGGAAAAAAAACAAAGAAAACGCAAACTGTACAACGCGTAAACGTCGGTGTAAAATTGTGACAAACGAGTGAAAATAAACATTCGAGTGAAACCGAGTTGAGTAGAGAAAAATTAAGAATGCGTATAAAATGGGTAAGAGCTGGATTTACAATGTCCCACGGGAAAAGCTCGAGCATATATTAACAGACTTCGGTATAGAATCGGGCGGTACGGTTGAGGAGTTACGTAGGTTACTCTCCGGGTTTGCTGCCTCGAGTGAGTTGTCAAACGAAGATTCAATCCGATTAGCCAAAATAGAGCAACAGTGGGCTCGAAGCACTTCACCAGGCGCGCGGGCATCGGCAACCACAACCCAGGGTGCTGCACCGAAATCAAAGACGCACGAAGAACTCTTGATCCAGATACACAGGCCTGGAAATAGCCAGATTAACAATATTGAAGACGGCAAGGAACCAACGTGGGGTGATCATGAAATCGCAGGAAATCCTCAGTCAGAAGCTACAGAATGTCACACGATGAGGCAGAAGGAAACCAGGACCAGCTACCCGGAGGTGATGGATAAGGTCCGTAAGTGGTCTTGTAGGTACGACGTTGGTAAGGACCCCATTACTTGTATTGACCGCATTGAGAAACTTGCTGACGCATATGAGCTCCCCAAGGACTTACTTCCACGTACGATGCCAGAACTTCTAAAAGAAAGAGCTCTTAACTGGTACAGGAACAACAACCGTGCATGGGAAACTTGGAAATCCTTTAAGGCAGACTTCATGAGGTTTTTCCTTTCGTCCAGGTATTTTGAAGAACTCGACGACAATATCCGGAGGAGGACATAAGCCGCCAAAGAGAAATATAGGGACTATGTTCTAGCCATGCAGACCCTAATGCGCCACGGCGGATACACTGAAGATCAACGTCTGCAAAGAATATACCGTAATAGCCATCGCGACTATCTACTATACATCAGGAGGGCAGACTTTTCCACGTTGGAAGAACTAGTAAACTTGGCAGAAGATTACGAGGGGATTCGCTTGGAAACAGAGACCCCACGCCCACACAAAGAGCAGTTTTTTTTTTGATTAAAATATAAATGGCTGAGAAATTAAAAATATATTAAGTAAATTTACTTAAGTAAATCAAAAAAAATTAAAATATAAATGGTTGAGAAATTAAGAATATTTTAACAATTAATTTTCAATGACAAATTACGAAAAGTTTTTAGTTTTCCATATACTGTACTCTAAATAAAAATTGTTTACTTTGTATTAATTTTATTCAAGTTACGTACATTTTAAAATAAGCACTACCTTTTCTACACTCGAATTAAAATTGTAGTTACATAGTGCGAAAGGAGCAAATTGAATGAAGAAGCCGAAAATGCTCAGAAGCTGAAAATGTAAAAATTTGTGAAATGATCAGAAGCACAAAAATCATAAACAGAAACAACCCCTTGCTTCTCTTCCCCCTCTGATAAGCAAAGCGCATAGGCATATTCTCAACCATCGAAGGAATCACAAACAGTATTGTTTCAAAGGTCATAAAACCCAAAATTGAAAAATTCTGCTTTGTACCTGAGCACACGATGGGGAATTGTTATTGTAAAATAATAATAAGAAGTTAAATGTACCCCTTGCTTCTCCGCGCCTGAGAAACCTATAATCTTCATTTGTTTTACTTCACACATCGTATGTCCACGATGGTTGCATTGAAGCACTTTTTTGCATAAGTTTACACGGCATTCTGCTGCCTCATACGCATGAAACAAAAGCAAACGAAGTTCGAGTCGACTCAAATGGTCCGTCCCCGAACTTTGAAACTCTCGTCAAAATATTTTCGCCGTGAATTCGCCTTTGTAATCTCTTCATAATATATGCTCGTTGTGTTAAGCCAACGAGCATATATTATGAAGAGATTACAAAGGCGAATTCACGGCAAAAATATTTTGACGATGGTTACAGAGTTCGGGGACGGACCATTTGGGTCGACTCGAACTTCGTTTGCTTTTGTTTCATGCGTATGAGGCAGCAGAATGCCGTATAAACTTATGCAAAAAAGTGCTTCAATGCAACCATCGTGGACATACGATGTGTGAAGTAAAACAAATGAAGATTATAGGTTTCTCAGACGTGGAGAGGCAAGGGGTACATTCAACTTCTTATTATTATTTTACAATAACAATTCCCCATCGTGTGCTCAGGTACAAAGCAGAATTTTTCAATTTTGTGTTTTATGACCTTTCAAACAATACTGTTTGTTATTATTCCTTCGATGGTTGAGAATATGCCTTTGCGCTTTGATTATCAGAGGGGGAAGAGAAGCAAGGGGTTGTTTCTGTTTATGATTTTTGTGCTTCTGATCATTTCACAAATTTTTACATTTTCAGCTTCTGAGCATTTTCGGCTTCTTCCATCAATTTGCTCCTTTCGCACTATGTCACTACAATTTTAATTCGAGTGTAGAAAAGGTAGTGCTTATTTTAAAATGTACGTAACTTGAATAAAATTAATACAAAGTAAACAATTTGTATTTAGAGTACAATATATGGAAAACTTAAAAATTTTTGTAATTTGGCATTGAACATTAATTGCTAAAATATTCTTAATTTCTCAACCATTTATATTTTAATTTTTTTTGATTTAGCATTTTTCCTTATTTTACTACTTATTACTTACCGAAAGATTAACTTCAATTAAATAATTCTTTTTAATATAAGTACAAATTACTTTTTTTTAATACCCTCATTAAAATTGTAGTGACATAGTGCGAAAGGAGCAAATTGAATGAAGAAGCCGAAAATGCTCAGAAGCTGAAAATGTAAAAATTTGTGAAATGATCAGAAGCACAAAAATCATAAACAGAAAAAACCCCTCGCTTCTCTCCCCTCCACCAATAAGCAAAACACAAACGCATATTCTCAACAAACGAAGAAAAAATAACAACAACAGTATTACATATTTCAAAGGTCGTAAAACCCAAATTGAAAATTTCTGCCTGAGTGGACGATTGGGAATTGTTATTGTAAAATTATAAGAAGGTAAATGTACCCCTTGCCTCTCCACGTCTGAGAAACCCATAATCTTCATTTGTTTTACTTCACACATCGTATGTCCACGATGGTTGCATTGAAGCACTTTTTGCATAAGTTTATACGGCATTCTGCTGCCTCATACGCATGAAACAAAAGCAAACGAAGTTCGAGTCGACTGAAATGGTCCGTCCCCGAACTTTGTAACCCAAGTCAAAATATTTTTTCCGTGAATTCGCCTTTGTAATCTCTTCATAATATATGCTCGTTGGTTAAGCTAAAGCCAAATTCAAACAGTATTGTTTCAAAGGTCATAAAACCCAAAATTGAAAAATTCTGCTTTGTACCTGAGCACACGATGGGGAATTGTTATTGTAAAATAATAATAAGAAGTTAAATGTACCCCTTGCCTCTCCGCGCCTGAGAAACCTATAATCTTCATTTGTTTTACTTCACACATCGTATGTCCACGATGGTTGCATTGAAGCACTTTTTTGCATAAGTTTATACGGCATTCTGCTGCCTCATACGCATGAAACAAAAGCGAACGAAGTTCGAGTCGACTCAAATAGTCCGTCCCCGAACCTTGAAACTCTCGTCAAAATATTTTCGCCGTGAATTCGCCTTTGTAATCTCTTCATAATATATGCTCGTTGTGTTAAGCTAAAGCCAAATTCAGATCCCCATCAGACTAGACCCTGCACTCGTCTAGTGACTCGCGAATATCCCGTTTTACGTTTGTCTGCAATTTGGTGAAGCGCTGTTAAGCTAAAGCCAAATTCAGATCCGTATCGATCTCATGTACATGTGTCAGACCTTCTCCTCATCCGCATTTTCTCCTTGACTTATGAATATATTTTGGCATGAAAAATCATATAATAATCCTATAAATAAGGCACATATGTATATAGATAAATAGAAAATAAGTGTGAACGTTAGGTTAAGACAACCCTAAATATAGAGCTCAATAAAGTACAACTTTTGAAACAAAAAAACTAGTGTTTTAATCGAAACGGTAGCACCATCGACCCTGGACGACCGTGAGTATATCCTGGCAGGAAATAAACTCGTTACAAACAATCAAATTAATTCAAAATTTGTATTAAAATAAGAAATCTACACCTACAAATTATATAAATAAAATTGTAAAAAAAAAGCGTATTCGAAAATATTCCCAAATCAAAAATTTTTATTTCCTTAAGAAACAAAAATTTTTTTATTCAATGCATAACAATTCGTGCATTCTATTTTTTTCATTAGCAAGCTTTTTTTCGTCAGCAGTCTTTGGGTCATCAACTCCAAGACGAAACCCGAGTCATCAAGTACGTTGACCGCTCGCGACGTATTTGTGAGCGTTGCAAGAAATGCATGCGCTGCACTTTAAATTGGTGAACTAAAATAAAGCAAATAAATGTTAATCAAAAATAATAACACAAAAACAAAACATGGCAATTATTTTCGACGACCACCAATCAAAGGATAACCAATCAGAAATGTCGAAGTTGGAATATGTTCGAACTTAGTTTAAGAAAATTTAGTATATAAGAACTACAATATTTAAAATAAAGTTAGCGTTAATTCTTCAATCAAAAATCGATGTTGGTAATTAATTCTTTACATAAATCGGCGACACTTGTTTGCCTGTAAAGAAGAAAAATACCGAGGACATAAATTGGTGACACTAGCTCGCCTGTCCTCTGAATAATTCGGCGACACCTGATCGCCTCAGCAATCGGCGGAACCTAACCGCCTATATCCAAAAAGGTATACACACACACATAATAATACTGCATGTCCAAATAGATGAGCTTAGAGGACCAAATGTCCCCAAGCACCACAGTTCATCGAATTTATAACCCGATACCCTGATTACACTGTATTTTTACCCAGGAATATTTGATAGTTTTGCTACCAATTGGCGTAAAAGTGGCGTCGAGTGTCATAAAATTTTATGTATAGCTAATTATATGCAATAGAGAGCTGCAAATTGTCTTTCCATTGCAGCACCGTGCATTGCGATTGTCTGGCAATCGCTTATCACTTCAAAGTCGAGGCAAGCAATTGCCGTGCCGTCGATGCAGACGGCAGTCCAATGGCAATGCTGTACCTTGCGTTGCCTTCGTTAGGCAACGATGCAATACTGCCCATTGCCGACAATACCGCTGCACATTGCTGCAATTTGCAGCTTTAAGAATTTTTCATATTTTAAAATCGAATAGGTTTGGTTTTTGAAACCATAATTCTTTCGAGTGTAAATGTAGGAGAAACTGGTATTTCGAAGCAAATAAAAACAAACAACTTCTCCTTCTGAAAATTGAAGGGGAAAGTACAGCTACGACATGTTCACAACAACAACAACAACAACAACAACAACTTTTGCGTAATTTGAGGGATGTGGTATTTTTGATCGTTTACGTTTAAGTGCTACAAAAGAGTTGCAGCAAGAACACTGCGATCTACAGATATAGAAAAGAAATGATTATTTCTATCAAAATCTAATTAGTCGCTTCCTAATATAAAGTTAGTTAAATCTTAAGGCCCAACCAAGCAATGCATAGGAATAGAAATCTAAACTACGAATACACAGAATCATATATGGGCACCCATACAGTGCACAGTCACGGTTTCGTCAAGTTCGTACCCTTTCGTTAGGAATAGAATGCATAGAAATCATGCGGTCTGGATCGCACAATCAGTAGAGACAGAGTCACCATCTCCTCATATATTAGATACTGAAATTTATACAAAATGCGATCATATTAATTTAATAATACCGCGTTTACATAAAATGGTTTTTTCAGAAATTGGAAGTAAAACTTTTTAGGACCCAAAACCGCTCGTAAACTTTATAAATACCATTGAAATTGTTGTTGCAATTCCAGCGCTAAACCGAAATGCTTTTGGGTTTTAGCTTCAATTTTTAGTTTGCAACTCAGGTTCGAAGTTCGGAATTAGAGGAACTTGTGCTTCTCCTTGTCTAGTGCCAATGTGTTAGAAAGGGACAATTACAGGCGACAAACTATTAGCACATATGTCCACACACATGGTAAAAGCTCAACTACACAAAACAAAACAAAGCAATAACAAAACACCTACTTTGCTTGACCGGATTATGTATGGAAACACTCAGAAAGCTCATCAGTTTTCGAACAGCTTAATCGGATTAAATATTTTTATGTAAACAGGGTATAAAGTGTTTCCTCTCTTCGAAAGTCCCAACCACTAAAACATAATTGCTAAGAACAGTATTTTATGCATCTTTATGTTTTTAAGCACTTTTATGCAATCTGAAAAGATTTCTTCACTGTTAAAGAAGCGTACGCAGCGATTCGCAAATCTATCTGCGTCAGTTGGTAACCCTCACTATTGGAAAAAATATTTCTCTGTTGTGAAATCATTCTTGTTCAAACTGAAATAAAAAATGAATGATAGTAAATAAGTAACAAAGCTTTTTATTTGAACTCATTTTATTTCACTTTCACTAAAATCTGTATTCTTTATTTAACTTTTTGCACTGTAATAGTATGGTCACAATGAATCAGCTGATTGAATTCCATGCATTGCTTGGTCGTTCTACTGATCCGTGGAATGCATAGCTTGCATGTCGTTGAGTTCAGTTGCTTTCTATGCACAGCTTGGTTGGGGCTTTAAACGGCTAAACCGATTTCGATGCGGTTTTCGCCATTCCTCTTAGAATTTTTTATGAAAACCGTTTAGAAAAACGCTTTATCTTATTTAGAGTATCCTCATCAACGGGGCGTCAAGAGGTGAGTAGGGGTCTCTGGTGGCGAGTTCTTCATCAGATTTCCAATTTTTCACGAACACTTCTATACAAAACTCCATGTTTTTCACGAACGCCAACAAACTTCTGGAACACGAATGGGAAGCCGAACAATCGCTGGAATAAGTCAGCTATCTCGTTATCTCTTGTCTGTTCTTCAAGAACAGAGCTAAATTCTTGGGTAAAATTTTACCCATGAATGAACACGCTGTTCTCTCAGTTTTTCTCGTGAGAAAGTGTTCATTTTTGTGTTTTGCCGTAAAGCAACAACAAAATTTTACCCAAGTGGATTCACCCCCTTACTAATTTTTAGACAAAAGCCTGAAAAAAAACTTATGGAAACGCGATATAAGCCGTCGGTAGTAGTCGATTACGTCGTCGCCGCAATATTCAACTCCACGCCGGCAAAAAAATGTGGTCGCAGGGCTCTGGATGCTCGCATAAAACGAGTACAATTCTGTTATAAAAGTGTATGTAATATCGGTTTATCAAAATCATTTATTCAAAAACCCAACTGAGTTTTGTGACAATTGAGATTAATATTCATGGAAACGCATTTTTTATAAAACTTTTCGAGTCTTTTTCATTTTACTTTATTTGAAGTTGCAAACATTACTTATATTTCAAGTTGCAAGTTCAATATCACATACATATATTATACGTAATTATTATTGTCAAGGATGGAAGTGTCTGAATCTTCGCAAGATGAGGCATTCTCTGCCAGTGAAGATGAATGGAAGCCAAGCAATCGTATTCAAGATGATGATACATCCGATGATGACAGCATACGAAGCGGAGCTAACAAAACGGTGTGAGTTCCTCGGTTCAAGAGAAACGTTGGCCTAATACCCACATTTTATTTTCGTTTTTGTGTAGGACTCCTTATTGAGCTACACATAACGTCAACTTCTATAAGTTACGTTTTGTTGACGCATTTTTATTATGATTTATATTATGATGATGATGAAGGTTATTGTAAGTTACACTAAAATTTTCGGTAAATCTTTGCACTGATTTTACGTTACATGTAATATATATAATCGAATTATTCAACCTGTTGAATGGTTGCAAACTAAAATGTGAAGCTAAAACCCGAAAGCAATTCGGTTTAGCGCTGGAATTGCAACCACAATTTCAATGGTATTTAAAAAGTTTACGAGCGGTTTTAGGTCCTAAAAAGTTTTACTTCCAATTTCTGGAAAAACCATTTTATGTAAACGCGGTATAACATTAGGTAAAAAAAGTAAGACGCTGGCGGACGCTTGGATTACAGAATACAACGTCTGCCTCAGTTTCGGCTACACTGGCGTCTCGGGCGTTCACGGTGGCTGTTAGCTAGATTTAACCTTTGAAAAATGTGTCAATTTTATTATTGCAGTTGGTGTTGTAAAGCCGAAAACAACAACAATGATTTCCTGCTTCGGAGTTGTAGACCGTTGAAATTTGAGCGGCTATGTTCAAGACATAGATGGACAGAGTAATTGTTGTTGTTTTTGTTAATTTTGTTGTTGCTGGCGAAGTAGCTATCCTAAAAACCCCGCCCCTCGCCTTACCCCGCTTTGGAGGATTGAGCTTTCAAAGCTTGTAGCTTTTATTAGCTATATATCAATAATCCCAAAAATCGCTACGATATGCAAGGTAATTTTAATATCTAAAATGTACCTTTAGAGACATTGTAACGAAGCTATCCGGGTCTCCGGATTTAAGCACGGGTTAGCTCGCCGGCTGTCCAGGGTTCGTCACAGAATATTTTTCCAAAATTATAAAAACTTCGACCTCTATTACAATACACGCTTTTATTTTTGTATTACTCAATATTAAATTCTGCTCGTAGTTTTCGGCTTAGATTCTTGCGGGGCGATGAGTTGAGCCGTGACGATGCGATGCTCTCTTTGGACCGATATCTGCTCTATGTAACCGCCTCCCTCTGCTGTCCGATGGTCACCTTGCTCGGGTTGGATGCGTCAATTCGTGCTTTCGTCTTGTACGCGCGCTAAACGGTGCTTGTCGATTGTATATATTGCCGAGCCACTGGGTACCAGACCACGACGGCTACTAGGACTGACAAAAAGGACACCGCCACAAATTATCAGTCTAGTCGACGATATATAAATTACGCTGCACAAAGCTGTGACTTTTTGAGTTACGCTAAGTTCGAGCGCTCGCCCAATGATCGATGTGTATATATATATATATGATATGTGTCGCCGAGCCAGAGGGTACCAAACCACAGTGGACTACTACAATTGACAAAAGGACACCGCCACAAGTTGCCAATCTAGTCGACGCCACATATATATCTATATATTTATTCCGCGGTACAAAACTGTACGTTTTGAGTTACGCTAAGTTCGAGCGCTCGCCCAATGATCGATGTGTATATATATATATGATATGTGTCGCCGAGCCAGAGGGTACCAAACCACAGTGGACTACTACGATTGACAAAAGGACACCGCCACAAGTTGCCAATCTAGTCGACGCCACATATATATCTATATATTTATTCCGCGGTACAAAACTGTACTTCTTGTTCACTTCAGTTGCCGAAGTCTGCTCACTGTTTTTCACTGTACTTGCCTGTGTCGTTTGTTCACTGAGTTCTCGAGAGTCGCACGTCCGTCGCCTTCAGCAGTCAAAGACCAAGTGCTTGTCGCTGTTATCTTTGCTGAGCTCGCTGCCTCTGTTAAGCTTCGCTTCTAGTCGTTTCTACTGTGTTGGTATTTCTGTTTTCCACTCGTCGTGTTTTCTTTCGCTCTCTTCCAGTTTCTGTACTTGCTTGTGTGTGTCTGTGAGTTCTCTCATCGACGGCTTAACTCATCGGTACATTCCAATGCTTAGCTCCTCCTCTCTTTCTCTTACTCTAACAGTGGGCTAAACTAATAATTCATGGTTTTAACTTAAACTAACAATTCATGGTTTTAACTTAAACTAACAATTCATGGTTTTAACTTAAACTAACAATTCATGGTTTTAACTTAAAATAATACTTCATGTTTGACTTAACCTACCAATTATTTTTAAAAGGAATATATATAAAAGGGCTATATAATAGAAAAGAAGAACTCCTCCTGCGGCTACGTGTACGCTGAAATTCGGCAGCGCCTTATTTCGCCGTTACACTATCTCCCTCCTCGGGATTTGGAACGAGCCGCCATGTCACTGCCCCGGACCGGGAGGCCTGGATCCGGTATCTCCTTCCAGCGATAGTGCGGAGGGCCTTTACTCGCTCCCCGGGCTTCCTGTTGGCGAGAATTTTGGCTGCTTCTCGCTCGACCGTCGGGACGTCCTCAGTTTCGGCGTTGTGCGGGCTGTCCCACCCGTCCAACTCTGGAATGGCTTCGCCCAGGAACTCGTTTAGGATTTGGCCGATGTCCTCCCCCTCTGAAACCTGTTCGTTATCACCCTCCGGGACTCTCGAGCGGCGGGAGCTGGGGCAGGCACACCTAATATCTCGATGCGGCTTCTTATGTCCGTGATGTCTGGTGGCGTCGCTACGTTGGCCAGTGTGGGTCGTTGGGTTGGTTGGGCTTTGTTGGGCGGGCGTCTGGGCAGTGGTCGAGCGACTCCTTCCGGCCACGCTCTTCTGGCGAGAGCTTCATCCGTCCACACCGACGGATCCAGTACCGTTTTTACGATGGTCAGCACGGCTACCTGTTGGGTGTAGCCGGGGCCCACGATCAATTTCTGGTCGGTGAAGGCGTTCCAGCTGACCCTCGAGACCCTGGGTTCCTCATCTTCGTCGGCGTCGGATAGGGTGACGTTGCTGTGGGACTCTTCAGCCTCTGTTGCGGCGTCTTCGGTCTCGACGTCGCCAGCTTCGGCTTCGACGTCATCGTTTGGGTCGTTGTTTGTAACCTTTGGGGACGGACCCTCCTCGTCGCACTGGTCTCGTCCCTTGGCAGCACTCGTAGTGGGCCTTTCCTCGGCCTGTTCCCCGCCCTGGGGTTCCCGTCTTTATCAGTCTCCACCCTACGCGATTTTTCGGGTGGTTCCTCATTCGACTCCACCCTCACCCGTCGAAGTCTGACCCGGGGGTGCCTATCGGTGGGGTTCTCTACATACCCCTCCCACTCCGCGCCCAATCGACGTGTTCTGGGCTGCTCCGTCTCTATACGCTCCGCACTTTCGCGAAACCTTCGCGCACTTTCGTTAAATTTGTTTTCACGCTGCATCCTTCTTCGACTGTGGTCCGTCATCAACTGATCGTTCCGCCGTGTGGGGAGTCTGACTGCACTTCGTTGGATGGGGTTCGCTGTTACTGCGTGAGCGCTTGCAGTTAGTGGGCCCTTGATGAGTGCGTCCGTTGGGTGGCTCCGTCTTGGGTGGGCGATGATACCAAGAACACTAGGGGTATCGTCGTCACGTTCGTTGCTCGGGTCAGATGAATGAAATGGCTTCAGCTCTGCGAGGTGGGCTGCTCGTGTCCGTTTGTCGCCCGGTTTTCGGATTTTTGCTATTACCGGCGAGATAAAATCTATAACCTCGTAGGGTCCGTCGTACCTTGGGGCCAGCTTCGCCGCGAATTTGTCTGTTGCTTTGGAGAGTGGGTGTTGTTTGAGTAACACTTGTTGTCCGCGTTCCGGTTTCCATTTGCGTCTGCGCAAGTTGTAATATTTGGCCTGCGTCTGGGCCGCATGCCGCATGTTCTCTCTGGTTATAGCGAAGGCTTTTCTCATCCGTTCTGCGTGTTCCGTTGGGCTACTTGCTTCGTGTCCAGTACCCGAAATGTCACGATCGAAAAGTGCGTTTGGGAGGCGTGGTTCCCTGCCTTGCACCAAAAACGCAGGGCTGAATCCGGTTGTTTCGGATTGGCTAGTATTGAAGGCGAGGCTAAGCTCCGAAAGTAGCTCATCCCACTTGGTCTGCTGGTCGCCGGTGTACTGCGACAGCATGGTTTTTATGGTTCGGTTGGTCCGCTCGGTCGGGTTCTCCTGCGGCGTATATGGTGCCGTGAACCGATGATGGATGCCGAGCGTTTGAATGATCTGCTGGTGAATTGAACACCGTTGTCGGAGATGAAGACCTTTGGAACTCCGAATCGGGCGAGAATCCGTTCTCTGAATGCCTTGATGAGTGTTTCTTGTGTTGCTTTCCGGCAAGGAAATAACTCAACCCATTTGGAAAACTTGACGGTAAACACCAATAGCGCGGTGTTACCGTGGCTGGATCTAGGCAGGGGTCCAATGAAATCAGCGGTCACCGTGGTCCATGGTTCTTCCGCTAGATGCGTCAGCATTTCCCCTGCAGGCTTCTGTTGTGGCACCTTGTAGGCTTGGCAACATTTGCACCGCCGCACGTATTGGCTAATCTGCCGGTACATACCTGGCCAATAGTACTTCTGTGATATCCGTGCTATCGTCTTTCGGATCCCTAAGTGGCCCGCTGTAGGTTCATCGTGATTTTGTTGAAGTACCTCTGCGCGCATATTCTCGGGCACGCAAAGCCTCCATTGCATGTGATCATCTCCCTGGAACGTTCTCGGGCTGTGCCTGTACAAGTTTCCATTTTCTACGCGGAAATCGGGATGATCGTCTGGGTTGTCCTGCATCTCTCTCAGTTTCCTCGTGAACCATGTGGCCGACGAACGAACTATGGTCCGAGTGCACCGTGTCGTAATGTTCTCCGCTGATGGCTGTTTTACTTCTGTGGAATAGTCGCCGCAATGGATAATCGTCCCCATTTGCGCCATAAAATCGAAACCAAGGATTAACTCGTCCACCACCTCTGGTAGAATTAAGAGGGTGATTGTGCAGCTCTTGCCTCCTAGCTGTACTTCTGTTGTGAGTGAGTGTTTGATCGTCTGAGGGTCGCCATTTGCCATGCAGATTCGTGTCTCCAACTTTTCCCATCTTCCTGGCCCGCGCAACTTTTGGGCCATGCGGCTGCTCAGGAAACTTCTCGTCGCTCCTGTATCTAGCGTGGCTTCGATTTCCGTGTTTGAAATAGAAACCGAGGCAACTATGCGCTGACCGTCACTACGAAGTCTCCTGCTGTCTATCGAGGTATTTGGGCCTTTTACACCCTCCCTCGATTCGGGTGCCGGCCACGCCCGTTTCCCGACTGCTTGCGGCAGCAATCTCTCGTCCTGGTGCCCTTACGACCGCAATCCCAGCAAAATATAAGAGGCTCCATCCGGCAAATACGTGCGAAATGTCCCTCGCGTCCGTATCTTCGGCACACGGCGCTTGGATTTTTAATATGCGTCGCCGTCTCGTCGACAACTTGGCGATGACACTCGTCGTCGCGCGTGTTCCTTTTGAACCTGTCTCCATCCACCCTGAGCGTAAAATTCGATGAGGTGGAGTGTTGTGCATCTGTCTTGAGATTTTCCCAGTCACCCGCCAGATTGATCAGCTCTTCTAGACTGTTGAACTCACGTCGTTTAACATACAGGCGCAATTCGTGGCGGCTATTGCGATAGATACGATTGAGCCGTTCGGCGTCCGATAAACTTGAGTGGTGCAGAGGGGGAGAAACTTTGAAACTTTCTTTATGGGTTTGCTGCCGCTGTCGTATGTCGTCGTCAAGCCTCTCGAAGAAACGAGGCGGAAGAAAGAATTGTAGGAAATCGTGTTTAAACGCGGTCCATGTACCCCATCTCTTGTTGTTGCATCGGTACCACTGGACTGCTCGCTGTTGTAATAGCTCAGGCATTGCCTTAGGAAGGCGATTTACGTCTACACTATACATCGATCCGATCGAAGGTCGCCATATAACTTGTGGCAGCATTCCAACCGTTATCACCTACTGTTGGGCAGCCAACATTTTCTTCTTGCGCGCGGTCCTCGGGTTGCGACGCGGTTGACGTTGCCGCCGGCTTACTCGATGTCTGTGGCGACGACTCCTCTTGACCGGCCCCTTCATCTAATGACTTCTCTTCGTCCGATGACTTCGTGTGTTTACTTTGTCGATGTAATGTTTCTAGCGCGCTAAGGTACTTTCGCGTTTCAGCTGGTAGGTCCAGTCTGCGGATAAAACTCGCGAAGCTGCTTCGTAGCTCCTCCACTGTCCCCTCGATATCTAGGTCGCATTTCTTCATGTATGCTGTAAGCGTGCTTTTGCGCAAGTTGTATATCCACCCGACTTGCGCCATATTGCTTGACTGTGTCTTCTTGTTTAGATTATGCTGACTGTATTGTATAGGGGTCCCTGCTCGGGCGCCACTGTAACGAAGCTATCCGGTTCTCCGGATTTAAGCACGGGTTAGCTCGCCGGCTGTCCAGGGTTCGTCACAGAATATTTTTCCAAAATTATAAAAACTTCGACCTCTATTACAATACACGCTTTTATTTTTGTATTACTCAATATTAAATTCTGCTCGTAGTTTTCGGCTTAGATTCTTGCGGGGCGATGAGTTGAGCCGTGACGATGCGATGCTCTCTTTGGACCGATATCTGCTCTATGTAACCGCCTCCCTCTGCTGTCCGATGGTCACCTTGCTCGGGTTGGATGCGTCAATTCGTGCTTTCGTCTTGTACGTGCGCTAAACGGTGCTTGTCGATTGTATATATTGCCGAGCCACTGGGTACCAGACCACGACGGCTACTAGGACTGACAAAAAGGACACCGCCACAAATTATCAGTCTAGTCGACGATATATAAATTACGCGGCACAAAGCTGTGACTTTTTGAGTTACGCTAAGTTCGAGCGCTCGCCCAATGATCGATGTGTATATATATATATGATATGTGTCGCCGAGCCAGAGGGTACCAAACCACAGTGGACTACTACAATTGACAAAAGGACACCGCCACAAGTTGCCAATCTAGTCGACGCCACATATATATCTATATATTTATTCCGCGGTACAAAACTGTACGTTTTGAGTTACGCTAAGTTCGAGCGCTCGCCCAATGATCGATGTGTATATATATATATGATATGTGTCGCCGAGCCAGAGGGTACCAAACCACAGTGGACTACTACGATTGACAAAAGGACACCGCCACAAGTTGCCAATCTAGACGACGCCACATATATATCTATATATTCATTCCGCGGTACAAAACTGTACTTCTTGTTCACTTCAGTTGCCGAAGTCTGCTCACTGTTTTTCACTGTACTTGCCTGTGTCGTTTGTTCACTGAGTTCTCGAGAGTCGCACGTCCGTCGCCTTCAGCAGTCAAAGACCAAGTGCTTGTCGCTGTTATCTTTGCTGAGCTCGCTGCCTCTGTTAAGCTTCGCTTCTAGTCGTTTCTACTGTGTTGGTATTTCTGTTTTCCACTCGTCGTGTTTTCTTTCGCTCTCTTCCAGTTTCTGTACTTGCTTGTGTGTGTCTGTGAGTTCTCTCATCGACGGCTTAACTCATCGGTACATTCCAATGCTTAGCTCCTCCTCTCTTTCTCTTACTCTAACAGTGGGCTAAACTAATAATTCATGGTTTTAACTTAAACTAACAATTCATGGTTTTAACTTAAACTAACAATTCATGGTTTTAACTTAAACTAACAATTCATGGTTTTAACTTAAAATAATACTTCATGTTTGACTTAACCTACCAATTATTTTTAAAAGGAATATATATAAAAGGGCTATATAATAGAAAAGAAGAACTCCTCCTGCGGCTACGTGTACGCTGAAATTCGGCAGCGCCTTATTTCGCCGTTACACTATCTCCCTCCTCGGGATTTGGAACGAGCCGCCATGTCACTGCCCCGGACCGGGAGGCCTGGATCCGGTATCTCCTTCCAGCGATAGTGCGGAGGGCCTTTACTCGCTCCCCGGGCTTCCTGTTGGCGAGAATTTTGGCTGCTTCTCGCTCGACCGTCGGGACGTCCTCAGTTTCGGCGTTGTGCGGGCTGTCCCACCCGTCCAACTCTGGAATGGCTTCGCCCAGGAACTCGTTTAGGATTTGGCCGATGTCCTCCCCCTCTGAAACCTGTTCGTTATCACCCTCCGGGACTCTCGAGCGGCGGGAGCTGGGGCAGGCACACCTAATATCTCGATGCGGCTTCTTATGTCCGTGATGTCTGGTGGCGTCGCTACGTTGGCCAGTGTGGGTCGTTGGGTTGGTTGGGCTTTGTTGGGCGGGCGTCTGGGCAGTGGTCGAGCGACTCCTTCCGGCCACGCTCTTCTGGCGAGAGCTTCATCCGTCCACACCGACGGATCCAGTACCGTTTTTACGATGGTCAGCACGGCTACCTGTTGGGTGTAGCCGGGGCCCACGATCAATTCCTGGTCGGTGAAGGCGTTCCAGCTGACCCTCGAGACCCTGGGTTCCTCATCTTCGTCGGCGTCGGATAGGGTGACGTTGCTGTGGGACTCTTCAGCCTCTGTTGCGGCGTCTTCGGTCTCGACGTCGCCAGCTTCGGCTTCGACGTCATCGTTTGGGTCGTTGTTTGTAACCTTTGGGGACGGACCCTCCTCGTCGCACTGGTCTCGTCCCTTGGCAGCACTCGTAGTGGGCCTTTCCTCGGCCTGTTCCCCGCCCTGGGGTTCCCGTCTTTATCAGTCTCCACCCTACGCGATTTTTCGGGTGGTTCCTCATTCGACTCCACCCTCACCCGTCGAAGTCTGACCCGGGGGTGCCTATCGGTGGGGTTCTCTACATACCCCTCCCACTCCGCGCCCAATCGACGTGTTCTGGGCTGCTCCGTCTCTATACGCTCCGCACTTTCGCGAAACCTTCGCGCACTTTCGTTAAATTTGTTTTCACGCTGCATCCTTCTTCGACTGTGGTCCGTCATCAACTGATCGTTCCGCCGTGTGGGGAGTCTGACTGCACTTCGTTGGATGGGGTTCGCTGTTACTGCGTGAGCGCTTGCAGTTAGTGGGCCCTTGATGAGTGCGTCCGTTGGGTGGCTCCGTCTTGGGTGGGCGATGATACCAAGAACACTAGGGGTATCGTCGTCACGTTCGTTGCTCGGGTCAGATGAATGAAATGGCTTCAGCTCTGCGAGGTGGGCTGCTCGTGTCCGTTTGTCGCCCGGTTTTCGGATTTTTGCTATTACCGGCGAGATAAAATCTATAACCTCGTAGGGTCCGTCGTACCTTGGGGCCAGCTTCGCCGCGAATTTGTCTGTTGCTTTGGAGAGTGGGTGTTGTTTGAGTAACACTTGTTGTCCGCGTTCCGGTTTCCATTTGCGTCTGCGCAAGTTGTAATATTTGGCCTGCGTCTGGGCCGCATGCCGCATGTTCTCTCTGGTTATAGCGAAGGCTTTTCTCATCCGTTCTGCGTGTTCCGTTGGGCTACTTGCTTCGTGTCCAGTACCCGAAATGTCACGATCGAAAAGTGCGTTTGGGAGGCGTGGTTCCCTGCCTTGCACCAAAAACGCAGGGCTGAATCCGGTTGTTTCGGATTGGCTAGTATTGAAGGCGAGGCTAAGCTCCGAAAGTAGCTCATCCCACTTGGTCTGCTGGTCGCCGGTGTACTGCGACAGCATGGTTTTTATGGTTCGGTTGGTCCGCTCGGTCGGGTTCTCCTGCGGCGTATATGGTGCCGTGAACCGATGATGGATGCCGAGCGTTTGAATGATCTGCTGGTGAATTGAACACCGTTGTCGGAGATGAAGACCTTTGGAACTCCGAATCGGGCGAGAATCCGTTCTCTGAATGCCTTGATGAGTGTTTCTTGTGTTGCTTTCCGGCAAGGAAATAACTCAACCCATTTGGAAAACTTGACGGTAAACACCAATAGCGCGGTGTTACCGTGGCTGGATCTAGGCAGGGGTCCAATGAAATCAGCGGTCACCGTGGTCCATGGTTCTTCCGCTAGATGCGTCAGCATTTCCCCTGCAGGCTTCTGTTGTGGCACCTTGTAGGCTTGGCAACATTTGCACCGCCGCACGTATTGGCTAATCTGCCGGTACATATCTGGCCAATAGTACTTCTGTGATATCCGTGCTATCGTCTTTCGGATCCCTAAGTGGCCCGCTGTAGGTTCATCGTGATTTTGTTGAAGTACCTCTGCGCGCATATTCTCGGGCACGCAAAGCCTCCATTGCATGTGATCATCTCCCTGGAACGTTCTCGGGCTGTGCCTGTACAAGTTTCCATTTTCTACGCGGAAATCGGGATGATCGTCTGGGTTGTCCTGCATCTCTCTCAGTTTCCTCGTGAACCATGTGGCCGACGAACGAACTATGGTCCGAGTGCACCGTGTCGTAATGTTCTCCGCTGATGGCTGTTTTACTTCTGTGGAATAGTCGCCGCAATGGATAATCGTCCCCATTTGCGCCATAAAATCGAAACCAAGGATTAACTCGTCCACCACCTCTGGTAGAATTAAGAGGGTGATTGTGCAGCTCTTGCCTCCTAGCTGTACTTCTGTTGTGAGTGAGTGTTTGATCGTCTGAGGGTCGCCATTTGCCATGCAGATTCGTGTCTCCAACTTTTCCCATCTTCCTGGCCCGCGCAACTTTTGGGCCATGCGGCTGCTCAGGAAACTTCTCGTCGCTCCTGTATCTAGCGTGGCTTCGATTTCCGTGTTTGAAATAGAAACCGAGGCAACTATGCGCTGACCGTCACTACGAAGTCTCCTGCTGTCTATCGAGGTATTTGGGCCTTTTACACACTCCCTCGATTCGGGTGCCGGCCACGCCCGTTTCCCGACTGCTTGCGGCAGCAATCTCTCGTCCTGGTGCCCTTACGACCGCAATTCCAGCAAAATATAAGAGGCTCCATCCGGCAATCACGTGCGAAATGTCCCTCGCGTCCGCATCTTCGGCACACGGCGCTTGGATTTTTAATATGCGTCGCCGTCTCGTCGACAACTTGGCGATGACACTCGTCGTCGCGCGTGTTCCTTTTGAACCTGTCTCCATCCACCCTGAGCGTAAAATTCGATGAGGTGGAGTGTTGTGCATCTGTCTTGAGATTTTCCCAGTCACCCGCCAGATTGATCAGCTCTTCTAGACTGTTGAACTCACGTCGTTTAACATACAGGCGCAATTCGTGGCGGCTATTGCGATAGATACGATTGAGCCGTTCGGCGTCCGATAAACTTGAGTGGTGCATTAAACTTTGCAATGCGACCACGTATTCTTTGAAACTTTCTTTATGGGTTTGCTGCCGCTGTCGTATGTCGTCGTCAAGCCTCTCGAAGAAACGAGGCGGAAGAAAGAATTGTAGGAAATCGTGTTTAAACGCGGTCCATGTACCCCATCTCTTGTTGTTGCATCGGTACCACTGGACTGCTCGCTGTTGTAATAGCTCAGGCATTGCCTTAGGAAGGCGATTTACGTCTACACTATACATCGATCCGATCGAAGGTCGCCATATAACTTGTGGCAGCATTCCAACCGTTATCACCTACTGTTGGGCAGCTAACATTTTCTCCTTGCGCGCGGTCCTCGGGTTGCGACGCGGTTGACGTTGCCGCCGGCTTACTCGATGTCTGTGGCGGCGACTCCTCTTGACCGGCCCCTTCATCTAATGACTTCTCTTCGTCCGATGACTTCGTGTGTTTACTTTGTCGATGTAATGTTTCTAGCGCGCTAAGGTACTTTCGCGTTTCAGCTGGTAGGTCCAGTCTGCGGATAAAACTCGCGAAGCTGCTTCGTAGCTCCTCCACTGTCCCCTCGATATCTAGGTCGCATTTCTTCATGTATGCTGTAAGCGTGCTTTTGCGCAAGTTGTATATCCAGCCGACTTGCGCCATATTGCTTGACTGTGTCTTCTTGTTTAGATTATGCTGACTGTATTGTATAGGGGTCCCTGCTCGGGCGCCACTGTAACGAAGCTATCCGGTTCTCCGGATTTAAGCACGGGTTAGCTCGCCGGCTGTCCAGGGTTCGTCACAGAATATTTTTCCAAAATTATAAAAACTTCGACCTCTATTACAATACACGCTTTTATTTTTGTATTACTCAATATAAAATTCTGCTCGTAGTTTTCGGCTTAGATTCTTGCGGGGCGATGAGTTGAGCCGTGACGATGCTATGCTCTCTTTGAACCGATATCTGCTCTATGTAACCGCCTCCCTCTGCTGTCCGATGGTCACCTTGCTCGGGTTGGATGCGTCAATTCGTGCTTTCGTCTTGTACGCGCGCTAAACGGTGCTTGTCGATTGTATATATTGCCGAGCCACTGGGTACCAGACCACGACGGCTACTAGGACTGACCAAAAAGGACACCGCCACAAATTATCAGTCTAGTCGACGATATATAAATTACGCGGCACAAAGCTGTGACTTTTTGAGTTACGCTAAGTTCGAGCGCTCGCCCAATGATCGATGTGTATATATATATATGATATGTGTCGCCGAGCCAGAGGGTACCAAACCACAGTGGACTACTACAATTGACAAAAGGACACCGTCACAAGTTGCCAATCTAGTCGACGCCACATATATATCCATATATTTATTCCGCGGTACAAAACTGTACGTTTTGAGTTACGCTAAGTTCGAGCGCTCGCCCAATGATCGATGTGTATATATATATATGATATGTGTCGCCGAGCCAGAGGGTAACTTAAACTAACAATTCATGGTTTTAACTTAAAATAATACTTCATGTTTGACTTAACCTACCAATTATTTTTAAAGGGAATATATATAAAAGGGCTATATAATAGAAAAGAAGAACTCCTCCTGCGGCTACGTGTACGCTGAAATTCGGCAGCGCCTTATTTCGCCGTTACAACATACATATTTATCCGCAACACTTTTACTTTTTCTGTAAAGCCTTGGCGAACTACTACACTACTTTTATATAGAAGATAGAAGAGAATATACTGCGTAGTCGTTAAGCTACAAGATACGTGTTATAATAAATTGGCGCGTCCGAAGATCTAGATTTAGCTGATTTCGTTTGATTTGAGAGAAACCTTTTGAAGAGAGACAAAAGCCGTGTTTTTTTAATGAACCATATTCATGGTTTTGCTATCCGGTTCATTAAAAAAACGATAAGGGAAATTTCATTTCACTTCATGGCAAACACCCTCGCATTCAGGCAACTAGGTAATCTGTTTGGAAGCTTTCAATGCTGCCGATTTTTTGCTGTTCTGCTTGCTATTGCCCTTTTCCCAAATATTTTCTCCATTTCCGCATGAAATTGGCACTGCACCGAAGGAGCCGTTCCAGTTCGCATGTCGTTATCCTTGGCGGATTTATATGCACACAACATATTTTTCATTTTGTTAAAAATTACAAGGACTCCGAGTCCAAGCATGTCCCCATACATATTGCAATTTTCCAGTTCGTGGACCCGGGTAGCATATACATGCAAAAACGCCCTTGTTTCAGCTTCCGTCCAAATATAACGATCTCTAAGATAAAATTAAACTACAGTAAAAATAATAACCGAAATATTTTACTTACAAAACATTTTCATCACTCATAATTTCGCTTTTTATTTTATTTAAATTATTTTATAATTTTAAAAAGTTTTTTTAAATTGTTTTAGATTTTCTGAAGTGTCAAGTCAACTGAGTGTAAAATTGACGGTTGGGTATGGAGACCTGCCTCAATTTTTCATTGACCTCACTAAGTTTCTTGATGTTGTCATTGAGCTGGGCGACATTTCAAAGTGTTTTCGTCTTAACAAGTCAAAAGGTGTCATCATCGTCACATTGTGCAAAATTGTGCTTCGAGATCGAATCATCCGAGCCTATTTTCGTAAAAAGAAGGTGGATATTGCTGACATTAGTCCCACTCTTTTGTGGTCTGGGCGGGGGTCTCAATTGCTGTTTAAAGATGCTAAAAAATTAGCTTCGTCGGGTGCTTTGGCGGGAGCCTTCGTGCGTAGATGTTATGTCTACATTATAAAAAAAGGAGGCAGCTATGGGGACAGGAAGAAAATTCTTAGTCCTACTAAATTGGATGCCACCAAGGACACTAAGGAATGCATCGCTGCACATCGCTTCATCTCGAACCTACGTATTTTTGGCTGCAGTTAGATATTTCATTATTCTTCCAGTTATGATTAGTTACTGATCTGTTAGCTGCAATGATAGCCGAGTGCACGGTGTCTGGGGTGTTTAATCGGGGTGCTTCGGACGCCTATGACTGAGCCCAGTTGCCCCACGGCCAGCGACAACAGCGTCATTCGTGAGTGTTTGTTTAAGCTCTGGTCTCAGTTTTAAAGTTGGCCACTTCAATACTCAAAGTGTCTTTGCTCCGAGTAGACCCGAAAAATTTCATGAGGTTAAGTCAATACTTGATAGTGGTTTTCTGGATGTAGTTGGTGTCTCTGTAACCTGGCTCACTAAGGATACTTGTGATGACCTCCTTGCTACTCCCGGTTACGTGATTGTGAGACATGATAGTCCCTCGCGTGGTGGTGGAATAGCGTTGTTTTTAGCAAATCCTCTTAAGTGGTCGATTATAGAGCGTTCCTCGGCTGCCTCTCCCATTGAGTTCTTATTTATTAGCATTCATGGTTTGGGCCGGGATATTGCCGTTAGCGTGGTTTATAGGCCCAGGCGGGAACTTGGCGGTCTGGGTGATGTGCTCTCCAGGGTTTCTTCTGAGTTCAGCAACATTGTTATTATAGGTGATTTTAACATTAACCTGCTTCAAGCCGATGTTCTGAGACGAGCATCTTTATTATTTGAAGAGTTTGGCTTGGATTTAGTTCACGACCCTAGGCAACCTACACATTTTGATGTTGTTAGTTTTAGTCAATCTTTGATTGATTTTTTGCGGTCTCGAGTAGGGGTTTTGTTTTGCAAAGGAAGCAATTCTGGGTCGCCGGTATTTCCAAGCATGCTTTTATCTGCTGTTCTTTGGCCCTCGGGGCCGTTCATTCTTGTGAATTTTTTGAGTACAAAGATTTCAATCGAGTTAATGTCGACCTATGCTAAAGTGCGTAATAAAGTTACGCAGCTGGTCAGAAGAACAAAATTTGAATATGGACAGAGATGTTTTAGTAAAGTAAATAGTTCATACGATTTTTGGCGCTGTGGTCGGAGGTTTGGCGTTTCTAGAAACTCCTCTTCTGTGACCAATTTATGCCCCGTCGACCTTAATTCCTATTTCGCCTCCCTTCACGATACTACTCCTAGAGGGGCTCGGGTTGACATTGCTTTTTTTGAGAGCGACTGCGCATTTTATTTTGCTAACGTGACTTTAGGACCTACATGATGTGCTCTTTGCGCTCAAATGTGATTCTGTTGGAATTGATGACGTTCATCTTAAATTTGTCAAGCTGGTGTTTTTGTCTTCGGCAACTAACTGCTGGCCATGATCAACCATGTTTTAACTACATCTTGCTTTCCTTTAAGCTGGAAAGCTGCTAAAGTTATCCCCATACGTCTTCTAAACCTGCTCTTGTTTCTGATTTCAGACACATTAAGATTTCTTCTGTTGCCACAACGCAAGGGTGGCTTCCGGTAGCCGAGTCGAACAGATAAAAACTATAATCGCGTCCCATTGGGATGTATCGATAGCTTGAAGCTCGAGTGCGGCGAGTATGTTATTAATTTCGCATAGTAAGTTTTTAATTTCCTGGCCAGCTTCTTTGGTGATTGTCGCGCGATCGAAGAGATTTTTTCGAAGCGTATTCGCGAGGACGCGCTTGTTTTCGTAACGATCCGATAAACTTTTTCACGCTTGCGCGAACCCTTCATTGGTTAATGGCGACTTCTGGACCATCGCTTCGCTTTTGGTCTTCTGATTTAAGTGGAAGAGTTTTTCCACTAGGGCAATGCGTGCATTGTTAATGTACAGGCCCGTGAATATGTCACGGAAGGCCATGACAAATATTCGCCTTTAAAAACCTCGATATCGCATGGTGGCAGGTGAATATTGTAGCCAGTAGGCGGGAGTTCCATTGACACGTCACGCTTGGCTGGGGTGGCTGGTGACTGTAGTGAATCAATCATTTGGTTGATAATAGCCATGCATCTCACATAAGCGTTGTAGCATTGCTTTCGCTTTGCCTTGAAGTGGTCGCTATTCTGCGCAAGTGTTTCGCAGTGCGCAAGTGGTCGCTGGCCATTTTTTCCAAAACGGTGTCGTAAGTGGATTTTAAAAACACCCATTGCGAAGTCAATTCCGTTCGATGCACTTCGAGTGCAATACCGTTGTTGGCTCGTCCAGGAGCTTACCTAGCTCATCGCCTAGATCGAGGAGGCTTTCAGTTAAACACGTGAACAAAGTGAGTAAAGCCATGTTGATTGAGATTGGAGAAAATTATCCGGAGCACGATGTGGAAGTCGCGAAGATATTCGATTTAGGTACTTCGAGAAATTCAGCAAACGATTGCGCGTCGCGGCGTATTTAATTTCCTTTTTTTAATTTATTGAATTCGCGTGTTCAGCCGCCGAATTGACAACGGATTCAGAATCTCAAAATACGAGGCCCGTTTGCGTGTAGTGAATGCAAAGGAGTAATATTAATGTTATTGTTAATTAATTGACAAAAAGAGAAACAATAAATTGATAAGTGGGGCATCGTGTCAAACAGTGCAGCAAATAACACGCAGTATGGTTAGTAATAAATATTTATTGAATATATTTGCTGTTAGTGTAAAGTTGTAAGTTCAATGAAACAGCGGCACTGTAACTGGCAGTGCAGGAAAACTGATAAAAAACTCCAATGTTCTTTTCCACGAAAAAAAGGAATATATTTATTTTTCTATGGTTGAGCGAACAAAAGAATCGCTTTTTTTAAAAATACATACAATTGTTAAGGCTTCTAATAAGCAGAGCGCTGGCAGCGAGCGGCGTCGCATCCGCTTCCCCATTAATAGAACGTTGGATTTCTATATACACACGCTGGCTTCCAATAAGCAGAGCGCTGGCAGCGAGTGGCGTCGCAGTCGCTTTGCAATTAATAGAACGTGGTATTTCTACCTACACACGCTGGCTTCCAACGATAAGCGCGCTGTACTATGTATATTGCGACAGCTTACTGAGCGCGTGCGTAAGGCAAATGCAAGATTAAAAAGCAACAAACACTGCTATTTCGTTGTGTTTTGTCAACTATAATCTTTACCATTCACGAAATGTTTACCGATTACCGCTCAACACTGAGCGAAATGAACGTTTTATTTATGTTATTTCTATTAGGGGTCAAATTATTTCAAGTCAATAGTCAAAAATGTTCCTGTCTTAATGTACAAAAGTCCGAAACGCTAATTGTCACTGGAATTGTTTGACGATTTCACTGCAAAAGCGATCGAGGTTTTGCTTTGGCTTCAAAGAGTGCAGGACTTCTTATTGGAAGTTTTGCGAAGAGCGCGTTTGCGGAACAAACACGAACCAAATACCAGCAAAAAGAATTGCAGCGTGTTTTCTATGAAACCGGTTTCGCTTATGTATTTGCGACAACCCATTTTACAAGTGCAAACAAGTTATGTGCAATGTAAACAAAAAAACCAAAAACACGCGTTTTGGAGTTGTACAACGGTACAACGGGCACTTGAATGACAAGTGATAATCGGCGAGAAAACAAAAAACTGTTACGCGTAACCCTGCAAGACCTCAATAACCGAGTCGCGCACACAATGATAAATTTTTCGTGGTTCACTAACACTCTCATGACATTTTCAGAAGCTTTTCCAAGTGCGAAAGGGATATCGACCGTACTGTGACAAACCAATTACTAAACTCTTTGTAGCTCTTTCTTTCTTATTTTGCTATTCTAACTTGACAGCTTGCGATCAGTGCTGTCGCGAATTGAGAATTCACTTCACTCAATTTATTCTTAAGCATTTCCTCGTGAGTTCATAAAATTGAATTTAATACTTAAGGACAATAAAACAATGAAATGGAAAACCTTTTTACCTTATATTTCTGCGGAAAAAAACTTTATTTTACTGGTTTTTTCACCGGTAGCAATACCCGAAGATTTGGTTATTACTCTCGGTTATTTCACTGGTTAATTTACCGGTAGCAATAACCGAGAGCTGCGACGTACGAAAGAGAACACTACATTTTCGCTTATGAAGTTGGACGTACGAGAGAAAGGAACAGGGCATCACATGTATACAAAAGTTTCGGTTAATATCGTCGAAAGGCCCTTAAGAAACTAATAGAAACTTTAACCGAAACTTCGGTCAATGCTACCGGTTAAATAAACGGTTAATTAACCGGTAGCTTTCTTGCAGGGAAGCATCGACTTTCTGGTACAGTCTTCTGCTGTGGTATCTTTATATATACTATATACGAGTATATATACGTATTATACTTATTAAGTCTTAATTTCGTTTTTAATAATAATATTATTATTGTTTGTTTGAGCACTAGACAATGGTTGTGTTTGTATATAACGAGTATGTTGTTCTTAAGTTTAAGCACCTACATACTGGTACATAACTAATATAAAATCGATAGTTGATGGTCGCGTTGAAGACACTGTTTAGAGTCGATGTGGTTTCGGCGATAGCACAATCGAAAATGGCGTTGAGCACACAAACGAGACCTGAGCAAGGCGGACAGGGGGGGAAACAAGTGTATTTGTGCGTTTTTATGATTTTAAAAGGCCTTTCAAAAAGAGGTTGCAAATTTGAAGTTCGATTAATTTTTATTAATACAAAATCACAAGTATTGATATCTTTAGGAATTTAACTTTTATCCTTGTTGTGATTAACAACTTTTGAAATTTTTGAAATAGAACTACTTGTTTCCAAAATTAATACTTCTCGACTATAATAATATATTCTCGACTATAATACCACATTTTCTTCACTACTAACTTAAAATTAATCTTATGGTTTTACGGTCAGTGAGTCGTATATCGCAACTTCAAAATTTCTTAATTCGTGAAATTAATATTTAATTAACGCTCGCCCTAAAAGTATTCCCAATTGTTTAACATAATTAGTCACTCGTTTATTTCGCTTAGGCTGACGCCAGAGCGTTGACCGCACGAAGCAAAGGAAAACTGCTGCGCTTGCATTTGAACTGTTCTTGGCCTTGCTACGACTGTTGTGATATTTGAGTCAAACGCGGCCTTAAACTAATAATGTTTTATTTGGGCTTGAATATTATTCTTTTTATTACTTTGGGCTTAAGGCACGTTCAGACAGAGTCCGTTTTACGTTGTTTACTCCGACACCGTTTTTGCCGGCATCTTGTGTCGGACAGAGTTGGGCACAAACTAGTTAAACCTTTAACTAGTTACCGTTACAGTTAAAGTTACTTCAACTTCGTTAACCTCACAAATATTTTCGTTATCGTTGAAGTAACGAAGTTACTTCTGTTTCGTTAACGTTGAATCAACTGAAATCGAAATAGTTTCTTTTGCCGTTAACTGATAAAGTAACTAGTTACTTTGCTCCGTTGAAGTTGAATCAACGGAAAGAAAAAAGTTACTTTGCTTCGTTAACGTTGAATCAACTGATAACGAAAAAGTTTCTTTCGCCGTTAACTGATAAAGTAACTAGTTACTTTACGCCGTTGCAGTTGAATCAACGGAAAGAAAAAAGTTACTTTGCTTCGTTAACGTTGAATCAACTGAAATAAAAAAGTTAATTTGGATCGTTAATTGATAAAGTAACTAGTTACTTTGCGCCGTTGACGTTGAATCAACTTGAAGAAAAAAGTTAATTTGGATCGTTGAAGTTGAATTAACGAAGTTAATGAGTAACTAGTTGAATGTAACGAAGTAGCTAGTTATATTAACGAAGTTACTTCTATATATTTTAGTTACTTTGAAAAGAATTGAGGGGACTTTTTTAGTGGCACCACTGCGAGTTCTTCATATACTACATACATGCGTAATTCATGAAGTTTAATTAGATTAATTATATGTTTAATATAATAATAAAAAAGATTATACAATATTTTTAAGATTATATTATAGAGTTTTATAATTTGACAAATAAGATATTAATAAAATATTATTTTATTAAATATATTTATTACAGCTAATATTGTATTGCTGTTTTTAATCGTACACTCATTGCTCGCTGTCTGTCCGCATCGCACTCAACCCTTATCGACAGCAGGTACAGCGACACCAATGCTTTAAGAAAACAAGACTTTGTTTCGCTTAAGCGTAAACGACTGTCTTGTTATTGTTGTTGATTGTTCACATTGTACGGCTGCAGGATTTAAAGCAGAGAGACTGATGGAATTTATTTAGATAGGAAGCGTTCTATTTTTATTAAAATGTAATTAGTCACATGTTAATCTTCAGTTAGTTAACTCTTGAACGGATGAACCGATTTCGATGCGGTTTTCACCATTCTTTCAAATTTTTTCAGGTGAAAAAAATGATATGAAAAAATGAAATCGAGTTTAAAAAGATACTCTGTTCCGAGTCTTCGATTGGGATGTTTCGAAATCGAGTAAAAAACTAGTAAAGGTGTTGTCTACAGCCGGGCTGTAGCCGAAATACCCTACACCTTAAAGCTGCATATATACTCGTATATATATTTAGAAGTGGTGCGATATAATATACACGTATATATATACAATATATATATTATATATCTAATAATAAATATACAATATATATATAATAATAATAATAAAAACAAAAAATTTTTTTTAAAAGTGGGCGGTTCACGCCCATATTTATCATATTAACTGGAAGCATTAGTCTAAACCTACATATAAAATTTTCTTGTCTTCTCTCAAAAAGTGATGCTGATATGGCCTTTTTTAATAGGAAAAACAGAGGTACCTGCACTCTCGATATAAAAAGTAGGCGTGATCCTTGGGCGATTTTGCCCATTTTCAATACGAAACACCCCAACATAGCAACGAATATTTTTGCCAAATTTCATTTTGAAATCTTAATCCGTTCTCGTGTGATCGTGATTTCAACGGACAGACAGACAGACAGACAGACGGACAGACATCGCTATTTCAACTCTGGTGGTGATGCTGATCAAGAATATATATACTTTTCCATACCTATCTTGTCTAGTTCTATGCGTTACACACTCCGGTAGAAAGTGAATATACCCTCAACCTTAAGGTGTAGGGTATAAAAATGCTTGTAAATTGCGAGTTGGGTGTATATCCTACAGCAATAGATGTAATCAATTGTACATATGTAAGTGAAATACCAGCAACGTCTGAAAGGTACCACCATTTCCTGCAGACAAGTCTTAGTGGCTTCGCAGAATTCGGATATATTTTCATTTATTCAAAAGTGTTACTTGCATTACATTAAAATGTTATTTGTTACCTGCTGCTGAATAAAAAATTTAATTCAAATTCAATAAATCAATGATGTCACGGCAGACCACTAATGAAGCTGCCTTGTCTTCCTTTTATGGCGTAATTAGGGAAAACCCACGTGCCAAAACAACTACAGCCTAATGACAAAAACATAGAAGAAGTTAATTTCTTGAAGGTGCTAGTTTTTTGGGCAAAAACATCCATGGAGTGCATAAAAATCTGAGCGTACGATTGATCAGGTCGAAAAATTCTCCGTTCCTCAGAAGAACAACGCGAAAATTTTGAAGTAAGCTACATATGCATGTCTCGGCTGAAACTTTGGAAAATCATAATTATCCAAATGACGAATAGAAAACAATATGACGGACTGCGTTTATTTTGTTAGTGCAATCGTGCAAAACAATATAGAATTTTTTCAATTCAAACAACGAGTGTATATATGCTCCAGCAAAACAATATAGAATTTCTTCAATTCAAGGAGTCTTCCCTTTCCCTTCCTCTACCCTTCCATCTCATTCCAATTGTTTTGTTTGCAATGCCTCGACTTATTGATGTCATAAAATTTTACTTCTTATGAGCTTCGTAGCGAAGCTACATACGATTCGTTGTTTCTTAATGCTGCTTCACAGTCGGCGTCTTTCATTCCCTTATGGTTAGCATCGTAGGGAAGCAGGAATTTTTTAAAGCAACAAGTAAAGTCGTATAAAATCTCCTTATGTATATATGCTCGTTGATTAACTTACGGACAAACACCAAGATTACCAGGGGAATGTTGTATGTCGCGATCGCAACAGCTAAGTCCAACGTAACAAAAAGAATAATATTCAAGTCCACATAAAACATTATTAGCTCAAGGCCGCGTTCGACTAAAATATCACAACAGTCAAAGCAAGGTCAAGGACAGTTAAAATGCAAGCGCAGCAGCTTTCCTTTGACACCCCAATATCCACTTTACCCATGTTATCAAAAAAAAAAAAATTTTGGTACCAATTTTCAATGACTATATCGAGGCACCGCTGCCTCGATAAATACTGCTGCTTTCAATCCTTAGGCCAGTAATAGAATGATGAGGACAATAAACCAGTTTTGCAACTTTGGATTTTCCTTCCTTGTCTTTGGTTATTCCATCTTTGCCAAATTCACCACTTTTGATTCACCTGTTTGCTCCTTTGATTCCGCGACTTCTAATGGACAGATTTTGCTGATTGGTCGTTTGATTGTTTCATTTTGTAGTTTTAAAGTGACGACTCGTATTATACCATCGCTGCCATGGTGGACGTTCGTTATTCTGCCTAGCGATCATATAGATGTGTGTTCTGTTTCTTGACCTGTACTACTACGCCTACACTGACATTATGTGGAGTCTTCCATTTGTTTCGCTGCTGTAGAGATGTCAGATATTCTTCTTTCCAACGCTTCCAATAATCCTTTTTCATTCGTTGGATCAATTTCCTTCTATCCAGTGATGTAATACTGCAGTCGTTAATGGCCTCTGGACAATAAAGCAATGGTTGATCAATCAGAAAATGACACGGTGTAAGAACATCTGCCTCATTGGTGTTGTTTGCTCTGAGTGCATATAATGGTCGGGAATTTAATACTGCTTAATTTTGTGCTAGAAGGGTTGCCATTTATTCAAATGTCAGTTTAGACTCATTGCGCATTTTTTACGATATTTTACTGATTTTACGCCGGCTTCCCAAATTCCTCGCATATGAGCGGCTCCCGTAGGAATAAAATCCCATGGAATTTTTTCATTAGCTGAGGTTGGTGCAATGGAGTGAATTTTTTTAATTGCTGCCTTTAAATTGACGTCCAAGTTCCGATCGGCTCCTGTAAACCGTTTGTGCCGTTATCGGAGTAAATGTGTGCGCTTTTACCTCATCTGGCAAATAACCTTTTTAACGGCTTCTAAATGAATTGTTTTCATGCGCATACATAAAAACCACTATGTAGCCCTTGTTGGCAACTCCACGACCACATGGGAAAATAAAATTTCCCTTGTATGAATTTTGGCAACATCGCGAAGTTTCCGGAAGGTCGCCCTTTTTGGATTTGGCACGCGAACAGAGAAGACGATCGAGGAACAAAAACCAATTTTAAAGTTTCAACCACGATATTCACTATTACTAAAAAGTTATAAGCTAAAGTTAAGAATAAGAATATATTTTTGAATTAAACTACAAAAATTGGTCAATTAATTTTCATCATTCAACCTTTGTAAGCGAGAGCTTACAAAACTCTTTAAAATTGTTAACCTAAATCGTCTAAAACCTGCATAATGGCAAAGTCAGCCAAGAATCTAGAGGTTCCGGAAAACGAATACTGCGGCATATGTGGAATCACCAGCGATTGCGACATGGTCCAGTGCGACGAATGTGACATCTGGTTCCACTACGCGTGCGTCAACGTGGGAGCTGAGATAGCAAACTGCGACTGGGTATGTAAGAAGTGTGGTTCCGATAAAGCTGCCGCCTCGCCAACAAAGAAAATTGATGAACTACCACCACCTGCCCCTACTGGAAGTAAAATCAGTGAAAAAAAGGTAAGCCGAATTGAGGTTACAAATGGTAAAGCCAGTGTCGGTATCGACTTCGAACTTTTGCGTTTAGAAGAGGAACGCCAAGTGAATTTGCTATATATTCAAAAAAAATTTGAGCTTTTAAATAAAGAAAAATTATGCACGTCCGAGGAAATTGCTAAAGGTAAAAATTTTTGTAGAAATATTCCTAGCACAACAAATTTAAAATTAAGTTCGGAACAAGTAAACGCACGCCATGTTGTGCCTAGAGATCTTCCTGTTTTCACAGGCAGGCCTGAGGAGTGGCCAGCTTTTATCAGCAGCTTTGAAAATTCCACCAAAGTTTGTGGATTTTCAAACGCAGAGAACTTGTTAAGATTACAACAAGCGCTTAAAGGGCAGGCCCGTAATAGTGTAGCTAGCCAATTGTTGATTCCTGAGCTAGTTCCTGAGGTAATCGCCACCTTAAGGCTTATTTTCGGGAATCCGGAACGTATTATAAGCTCTTTATTATCTAAGATTCGTGCGTCAAGTGGCGTTAACGAAAGAAAACTCGAGAGTTTGATAGAGTTTTCATTAGAAGTTCGTAATCTAGTGGCCACAATGGTAACTTGTGATTTGAAATCACATCTAAACAATCCAATTTTGCTGAGGGAATTGATAGAGAAGCTTCCACCGCAATGGCGATTGGATTGGGCATTGGAATTAAGAAAACATAGAGAGATAAATCTGACAGATTTCAGTGAGTGGCTCTTTGAACTGGCCACAGCTGCAGGCTCTGTAACTTCAATTACACCCGCCACTTCTGAAGAAAAGAAGAAGGCACATAGAGTTGGGTTTCAGGGGATAAGAGAGGGAAACAAAGACATCACGCGTAATTGCATTATGTGTCACAAAGATCACTCAATTGCAGCTTGCGACCAGTTCAAGGGACTCCAATATTCTGATAAGTGGAATCTCGTCCGACAAGAGAAATTATGTCGCTCATGCATTAAAATTCATAATTTACGCATTTGTAAAGAGCGAAAAGAATGTGGCGTGAATAGTTGCACGGCAAAACACCACCGGCTGTTACATAAGCCAGTGCAAGAAAAAGGCAATCAGCAGGTTGCTATGCAAATGGCTAGGAGTTCCACAGTCCTTTTCAAAATCTTGCCAATAACCATATATAATAATAACGATAGCTTAGACGTATATGCTTTATTAGATGACGGCTCAGGACCCACAATGATAGAGAAAAGTGTAATAAGTCAGTTAGGAATGAAAGGCAAAAAATCGGAGTTATGCATTCGATGGACAGATGGAACCACTCGGGTTGAGCCGAATTCAGAACTGTTGAGTTTTAGAGTATCAGCTAGGGGCAAAAACGACAAAAGGTTTTTACTGCGCGACGTGCATACTGTTGACAAACTAGACTTGCCAAGACAAACCATGAATATAGAGGAACTCGAAAGCAAATTCCGTCATCTGAAAGGGTTGCCAATTAGTTCGTACTATAATGTAGTACCAAGGATAATTATCGGTCTAAACAATAAGCATACGACTATGCCCATGAAGTTTAGAGAAGGTAACATGAACGAGCCTGCAGCCACCAAGACAAGAATCGGCTGGACCATTTTTGGTTCTGTCGAAAATAGAAACTTTGACTCTTGTGATAAAATACCTCAATTTCACGTTTGTGAATGTGATGATAAAATGGCATTAAATAGGCTTATGCTAGAAAATATGAAAATAGATAATTTAAAGGAAGGAAGCCATGAAAGCCAGCCAGATATCACCGCTATAAGTAAGTTTGCGTGCCGTGTGCAGCGAATCGGTGAGTCGTTTACTGCTAAGTTATTTTGGCGAAGTAACAATTTAATTCTTCCTGATAATTTGTCAATAGCTATGCAAAGGCTTCTATGTTTTGAAAAAAAACTCAATAAAAATTACGAACTAAAGATGCGCGTAAATTCTCTAATCCATGAAATGGAAAAGAAACAATATATTCGAAAACTAAACAGTCTAGAAATTCAAAAGTACTATCCGCGCAAGTGGTATTTACCAATTTTTTCGGTATGTAATCCAAATAAACCGCAAAAAACTAGAATAGTATGGGACGCGGCAGCTAAATATAAAGGCATTTCTTTAAATCAATGTTTAGATTCAGGACCTGACCTATTGGTGCCTCTCATTAGAGTACTGTATAATTTTCGTATAGGCAAAATTGGCATATGTGGCGACATACGTGAAATGTTCCATAGAGTTAAAATAGAAGAGGAAGATCAACATTCTCAACGTTTTCTTTGGCGCGATTGTAACTCAAAAGAGGTTCCAAACGTATATGTTCTTCAGGTTTGTAGTTTTGGAGCAACATGCTCACCATGCATCGCGCAAATAGCTAAGAATAAGAATGCCATAGAACATGAAAACGAATTTCCCAGAGCTGTCAAATCAATCCTACATCACCATTATATGGATGACCTGCTTGATAGTGTAGATGAATTAAAAGAAGCTAAGCAATTAGTTACAGATGTAAGTTTGGTTCATAAACGCGGGAATTTTGAAATACGAAACTGGCTTTCGAATTCGTCAGAGCTAATGAAATTCTTAAACAGCACTGAGGAAAATAACATTTTTTGTAAAGCAGCACAGACAGTTGATCAGGTAGTTGAACCCGATAAAGTACTGGGATTATGGTGGAAATCTAAAAATGATATTTTTGTTTTCAATACGAAGTTTACGAAGGCTAGCGCCGCTATCCTAAGCGGAACAAAGCTACCAACCAAACGTGAGATTCTCAGGTTAATAATGTCCATTTTCGACCCATTGGGTTTTTTGTCATTCTACACCATGCGTATAAAAATCTTACTCCAAGAAATATGGAGAAGAGGAATAGAGTGGGACGAAACAATTCCCATTGAACTTGAAAATACTTGGAAAGACTGGCTCGTTATGTTGAATAGAATTGAAAATGTACGAATTCAAAGATGCTATTTTAATGAAATAAATCGTATTAACTGTTCTACAGATTTACACGTCTTTGTCGATGCCAGTGCAGAAGCGTATGCAGCAATTGCATATTTCCGGGTTGAAAGCGATAATAATATTAAAGTTTCGTTAGTTGGTTCCAAAAATAAAGTTGCACCAATTCGTCCTGTTTCCATTCCTCGAATGGAGCTCCTTGGAGCAGTTTTAGGTGCACGGTTCGCAAAAAGCATCGTGGACAGCCATGACTTTAAGATTCGACATGTGTTTTATTGGACGGATTCGAAAACGGTATTATGTTGGTTGCGTGATGATCCACGAAAGTACAAACAATTTGTTATGTTCAGAATTGCTGAAATTCAGGAAATCACTGACATTTCGAAATGGTTTTTTGTACCGTCAAAGCAAAATATAGCAGACAAGTCGACAAAAATCAAAACTCCTATTAACTTTGAACCAGATTGGGAGTGGTTTTCGGGGCCAACATTTTTGCACCTCCCTGCAGAAGATTGGCCTACGCAAGAAAAAACTGTCAGGGGCAATGATAGGGAAAATAGAGCTAGCTCAGAAACCACCATCCATTTTATTGGGTTACATGTTAAATCAGTAGGAAAATTAATAGATCCAACTCGATTCTAAAAATGGGAATATCTCTGGCGCAGCATGGCCTATGTTAAACATTTTATAGAAAACTTAAAGATAAGTGTAAAAAATAAAAAAAATAATGTTAATGTTCCACGAAATAGCAAATTAACGTTTGAAGAGCTTTTTTGGTCTGAAAACCAACTATATAGTCTCGCCCAAAGCGACGAATATTCAGTCGAATTAAACATTCTGGAAAAAAATCCGAATACGGTTGTGCATAAGAGAAGTCCTTTAAGAAAATTATCGCCTTTTTTAGATAGCAATAAGGTTTTACGTTGCCGAGGTCGAATAGATAATGCTCAAGTTTGCTTTGACACAAAGAATCCAATAATATTACCAAAACGTCACCCGGTAACGAACTTGGTTATTGATTGGTATCACCGGAAATACCATCACGTTCATCATGAAACAGTTCTTAATGAATTAAAACAGAAATTTTACATACCAAGTCTTAGGCGTAAGTTGAGGTCGACACGAAGTGCTTGCCAAACCTGTAAAAATCAATCGGCGAACCCGAAAATCCCTGAAATGGGGCAACTACCGGTAGCGCGGCTATCAACTTCAACTCGTCCATTTACTTACACTGGTGTCGATTTCTTTGGCCCCTTCTCAACAACTGTTGGCCGACGAAAGGAAAAGAGATACGGGGCCTTATTTACCTGCTTAACTAGCAGAGCGGTACACATAGAACTTGCCTTCTCACTCTCGATGAATTCCTGCGTAATCGTGATTAGAAATTTTATCGCAAGAAGAGGAAAACCGCTAGAATTCTTCAGCGATAACGGGACGAACTTCATTGCATCCGAAAGAGAACTACGTGAGGCATATCAGCAACTCAAAATTGAGAACCTAAAGGAATGCTTTACCGACAGTGAAACCAAATGGACATTTATACCGCCTGCAAGTCCGCACATGGGCGGTGCGTGGGAACGCATGATACGATCGGCTAAGAATATTCTTTACAAAATCGTGACGCCAACGACTACCTTGAATGACGAAAAGCTGCACAATTTATGTATCGAGGTGGAAAATATTTTGAATAGCCGTCCCCTTACGCACGTAACCTTAAGAGCACCTGACCAAGAAGCACTCACTCCTAACCACCTTTTACTTGGGTCCTCGGATGGTAGTAAGCCTCCCGGATTATTTGAGGCATCTGACCAGTACGCTAGAAACTCCTGGAAGCACTCCCAATATTTAGCAGACTGCTTTTGGAAGCGATGGGTGAATGAAGTTCTTCCGATTTTAACACGAAGATCGAAGTGGCATGACAAGGTGGCCCCAATTAAATGCGGCGACGTAGTGCTGATTGTTGATCCAACCCTGCCTCGCTACACATGGCCTAAAGGAATTGTAACAGGCATTGTTCTTGCTAAAGATGGGCAGGCACGTAGTGCCTTCATTCGTACTAGATATGGTGAATATCATCGACCCGTTGCAAAAATTGCAGTTCTGGATGTTCAACCAAAAGCTGATGATAATGCTATTGCTGAAGGTATACACCAACAAAGTTGTCATACCGGGGTGGAGGATGTTGGCAACTCCACGACCACATGGGAAAATAAAATTTCCCTTGTATGAATTTTGGCAACATCGCGAAGTTTCCGGAAGGTCGCCCTTTTTGGATTTGGCACGCGAACAGAGAAGACGATCGAGGAACAAAAACCAATTTTAAAGTTTCAACCACGATATTCACTATTACTAAAAAGTTATAAGCTAAAGTTAAGAATAAGAATATATTTTTGAATTAAACTACAAAAATTGGTCAATTAATTTTCATCATTCAACCTTTGTAAGCGAGAGCTTACAAAACTCTTTAAAATTGTTAACCTAAATCGTCTAAAACCTGCATAATGGCAAAGTCAGCCAAGAATCTAGAGGTTCCGGAAAACGAATACTGCGGCATATGTGGAATCACCAGCGATTGCGACATGGTCCAGTGCGACGAATGTGACATCTGGTTCCACTACGCGTGCGTCAACGTGGGAGCTGAGATAGCAAACTGCGACTGGGTATGTAAGAAGTGTGGTTCCGATAAAGCTGCCGCCTCGCCAACAAAGAAAATTGATGAACTACCACCACCTGCCCCTACTGGAAGTAAAATCAGTGAAAAAAAGGTAAGCCGAATTGAGGTTACAAATGGTAAAGCCAGTGTCGGTATCGACTTCGAACTTTTGCGTTTAGAAGAGGAACGCCAAGTGAATTTGCTATATATTCAAAAAAAATTTGAGCTTTTAAATAAAGAAAAATTATGCACGTCCGAGGAAATTGCTAAAGGTAAAAATTTTTGTAGAAATATTCCTAGCACAACAAATTTAAAATTAAGTTCGGAACAAGTAAACGCACGCCATGTTGTGCCTAGAGATCTTCCTGTTTTCACAGGCAGGCCTGAGGAGTGGCCAGCTTTTATCAGCAGCTTTGAAAATTCCACCAAAGTTTGTGGATTTTCAAACGCAGAGAACTTGTTAAGATTACAACAAGCGCTTAAAGGGCAGGCCCGTAATAGTGTAGCTAGCCAATTGTTGATTCCTGAGCTAGTTCCTGAGGTAATCGCCACCTTAAGGCTTATTTTCGGGAATCCGGAACGTATTATAAGCTCTTTATTATCTAAGATTCGTGCGTCAAGTGGCGTTAACGAAAGAAAACTCGAGAGTTTGATAGAGTTTTCATTAGAAGTTCGTAATCTAGTGGCCACAATGGTAACTTGTGATTTGAAATCACATCTAAACAATCCAATTTTGCTGAGGGAATTGATAGAGAAGCTTCCACCGCAATGGCGATTGGATTGGGCATTGGAATTAAGAAAACATAGAGAGATAAATCTGACAGATTTCAGTGAGTGGCTCTTTGAACTGGCCACAGCTGCAGGCTCTGTAACTTCAATTACACCCGCCACTTCTGAAGAAAAGAAGAAGGCACATAGAGTTGGGTTTCAGGGGATAAGAGAGGGAAACAAAGACATCACGCGTAATTGCATTATGTGTCACAAAGATCACTCAATTGCAGCTTGCGACCAGTTCAAGGGACTCCAATATTCTGATAAGTGGAATCTCGTCCGACAAGAGAAATTATGTCGCTCATGCATTAAAATTCATAATTTACGCATTTGTAAAGAGCGAAAAGAATGTGGCGTGAATAGTTGCACGGCAAAACACCACCGGCTGTTACATAAGCCAGTGCAAGAAAAAGGCAATCAGCAGGTTGCTATGCAAATGGCTAGGAGTTCCACAGTCCTTTTCAAAATCTTGCCAATAACCATATATAATAATAACGATAGCTTAGACGTATATGCTTTATTAGATGACGGCTCAGGACCCACAATGATAGAGAAAAGTGTAATAAGTCAGTTAGGAATGAAAGGCAAAAAATCGGAGTTATGCATTCGATGGACAGATGGAACCACTCGGGTTGAGCCGAATTCAGAACTGTTGAGTTTTAGAGTATCAGCTAGGGGCAAAAACGACAAAAGGTTTTTACTGCGCGACGTGCATACTGTTGACAAACTAGACTTGCCAAGACAAACCATGAATATAGAGGAACTCGAAAGCAAATTCCGTCATCTGAAAGGGTTGCCAATTAGTTCGTACTATAATGTAGTACCAAGGATAATTATCGGTCTAAACAATAAGCATACGACTATGCCCATGAAGTTTAGAGAAGGTAACATGAACGAGCCTGCAGCCACCAAGACAAGAATCGGCTGGACCATTTTTGGTTCTGTCGAAAATAGAAACTTTGACTCTTGTGATAAAATACCTCAATTTCACGTTTGTGAATGTGATGATAAAATGGCATTAAATAGGCTTATGCTAGAAAATATGAAAATAGATAATTTAAAGGAAGGAAGCCATGAAAGCCAGCCAGATATCACCGCTATAAGTAAGTTTGCGTGCCGTGTGCAGCGAATCGGTGAGTCGTTTACTGCTAAGTTATTTTGGCGAAGTAACAATTTAATTCTTCCTGATAATTTGTCAATAGCTATGCAAAGGCTTCTATGTTTTGAAAAAAAACTCAATAAAAATTACGAACTAAAGATGCGCGTAAATTCTCTAATCCATGAAATGGAAAAGAAACAATATATTCGAAAACTAAACAGTCTAGAAATTCAAAAGTACTATCCGCGCAAGTGGTATTTACCAATTTTTTCGGTATGTAATCCAAATAAACCGCAAAAAACTAGAATAGTATGGGACGCGGCAGCTAAATATAAAGGCATTTCTTTAAATCAATGTTTAGATTCAGGACCTGACCTATTGGTGCCTCTCATTAGAGTACTGTATAATTTTCGTATAGGCAAAATTGGCATATGTGGCGACATACGTGAAATGTTCCATAGAGTTAAAATAGAAGAGGAAGATCAACATTCTCAACGTTTTCTTTGGCGCGATTGTAACTCAAAAGAGGTTCCAAACGTATATGTTCTTCAGGTTTGTAGTTTTGGAGCAACATGCTCACCATGCATCGCGCAAATAGCTAAGAATAAGAATGCCATAGAACATGAAAACGAATTTCCCAGAGCTGTCAAATCAATCCTACATCACCATTATATGGATGACCTGCTTGATAGTGTAGATGAATTAAAAGAAGCTAAGCAATTAGTTACAGATGTAAGTTTGGTTCATAAACGCGGGAATTTTGAAATACGAAACTGGCTTTCGAATTCGTCAGAGCTAATGAAATTCTTAAACAGCACTGAGGAAAATAACATTTTTTGTAAAGCAGCACAGACAGTTGATCAGGTAGTTGAACCCGATAAAGTACTGGGATTATGGTGGAAATCTAAAAATGATATTTTTGTTTTCAATACGAAGTTTACGAAGGCTAGCGCCGCTATCCTAAGCGGAACAAAGCTACCAACCAAACGTGAGATTCTCAGGTTAATAATGTCCATTTTCGACCCATTGGGTTTTTTGTCATTCTACACCATGCGTATAAAAATCTTACTCCAAGAAATATGGAGAAGAGGAATAGAGTGGGACGAAACAATTCCCATTGAACTTGAAAATACTTGGAAAGACTGGCTCGTTATGTTGAATAGAATTGAAAATGTACGAATTCAAAGATGCTATTTTAATGAAATAAATCGTATTAACTGTTCTACAGATTTACACGTCTTTGTCGATGCCAGTGCAGAAGCGTATGCAGCAATTGCATATTTCCGGGTTGAAAGCGATAATAATATTAAAGTTTCGTTAGTTGGTTCCAAAAATAAAGTTGCACCAATTCGTCCTGTTTCCATTCCTCGAATGGAGCTCCTTGGAGCAGTTTTAGGTGCACGGTTCGCAAAAAGCATCGTGGACAGCCATGACTTTAAGATTCGACATGTGTTTTATTGGACGGATTCGAAAACGGTATTATGTTGGTTGCGTGATGATCCACGAAAGTACAAACAATTTGTTATGTTCAGAATTGCTGAAATTCAGGAAATCACTGACATTTCGAAATGGTTTTTTGTACCGTCAAAGCAAAATATAGCAGACAAGTCGACAAAAATCAAAACTCCTATTAACTTTGAACCAGATTGGGAGTGGTTTTCGGGGCCAACATTTTTGCACCTCCCTGCAGAAGATTGGCCTACGCAAGAAAAAACTGTCAGGGGCAATGATAGGGAAAATAGAGCTAGCTCAGAAACCACCATCCATTTTATTGGGTTACATGTTAAATCAGTAGGAAAATTAATAGATCCAACTCGATTCTAAAAATGGGAATATCTCTGGCGCAGCATGGCCTATGTTAAACATTTTATAGAAAACTTAAAGATAAGTGTAAAAAATAAAAAAAATAATGTTAATGTTCCACGAAATAGCAAATTAACGTTTGAAGAGCTTTTTTGGTCTGAAAACCAACTATATAGTCTCGCCCAAAGCGACGAATATTCAGTCGAATTAAACATTCTGGAAAAAAATCCGAATACGGTTGTGCATAAGAGAAGTCCTTTAAGAAAATTATCGCCTTTTTTAGATAGCAATAAGGTTTTACGTTGCCGAGGTCGAATAGATAATGCTCAAGTTTGCTTTGACACAAAGAATCCAATAATATTACCAAAACGTCACCCGGTAACGAACTTGGTTATTGATTGGTATCACCGGAAATACCATCACGTTCATCATGAAACAGTTCTTAATGAATTAAAACAGAAATTTTACATACCAAGTCTTAGGCGTAAGTTGAGGTCGACACGAAGTGCTTGCCAAACCTGTAAAAATCAATCGGCGAACCCGAAAATCCCTGAAATGGGGCAACTACCGGTAGCGCGGCTATCAACTTCAACTCGTCCATTTACTTACACTGGTGTCGATTTCTTTGGCCCCTTCTCAACAACTGTTGGCCGACGAAAGGAAAAGAGATACGGGGCCTTATTTACCTGCTTAACTAGCAGAGCGGTACACATAGAACTTGCCTTCTCACTCTCGATGAATTCCTGCGTAATCGTGATTAGAAATTTTATCGCAAGAAGAGGAAAACCGCTAGAATTCTTCAGCGATAACGGGACGAACTTCATTGCATCCGAAAGAGAACTACGTGAGGCATATCAGCAACTCAAAATTGAGAACCTAAAGGAATGCTTTACCGACAGTGAAACCAAATGGACATTTATACCGCCTGCAAGTCCGCACATGGGCGGTGCGTGGGAACGCATGATACGATCGGCTAAGAATATTCTTTACAAAATCGTGACGCCAACGACTACCTTGAATGACGAAAAGCTGCACAATTTATGTATCGAGGTGGAAAATATTTTGAATAGCCGTCCCCTTACGCACGTAACCTTAAGAGCACCTGACCAAGAAGCACTCACTCCTAACCACCTTTTACTTGGGTCCTCGGATGGTAGTAAGCCTCCCGGATTATTTGAGGCATCTGACCAGTACGCTAGAAACTCCTGGAAGCACTCCCAATATTTAGCAGACTGCTTTTGGAAGCGATGGGTGAATGAAGTTCTTCCGATTTTAACACGAAGATCGAAGTGGCATGACAAGGTGGCCCCAATTAAATGCGGCGACGTAGTGCTGATTGTTGATCCAACCCTGCCTCGCTACACATGGCCTAAAGGAATTGTAACAGGCATTGTTCTTGCTAAAGATGGGCAGGCACGTAGTGCCTTCATTCGTACTAGATATGGTGAATATCATCGACCCGTTGCAAAAATTGCAGTTCTGGATGTTCAACCAAAAGCTGATGATAATGCTATTGCTGAAGGTATACACCAACAAAGTTGTCATACCGGGGTGGAGGATGTTGGCAACTCCACGACCACATGGGAAAATAAAATTTCCCTTGTATGAATTTTGGCAACATCGCGAAGTTTCCGGAAGGTCGCCCTTTTTGGATTTGGCACGCGAACAGAGAAGACGATCGAGGAACAAAAACCAATTTTAAAGTTTCAACCACGATATTCACTATTACTAAAAAGTTATAAGCTAAAGTTAAGAATAAGAATATATTTTTGAATTAAACTACAAAAATTGGTCAATTAATTTTCATCATTCAACCTTTGTAAGCGAGAGCTTACAAAACTCTTTAAAATTGTTAACCTAAATCGTCTAAAACCTGCATAATGGCAAAGTCAGCCAAGAATCTAGAGGTTCCGGAAAACGAATACTGCGGCATATGTGGAATCACCAGCGATTGCGACATGGTCCAGTGCGACGAATGTGACATCTGGTTCCACTACGCGTGCGTCAACGTGGGAGCTGAGATAGCAAACTGCGACTGGGTATGTAAGAAGTGTGGTTCCGATAAAGCTGCCGCCTCGCCAACAAAGAAAATTGATGAACTACCACCACCTGCCCCTACTGGAAGTAAAATCAGTGAAAAAAAGGTAAGCCGAATTGAGGTTACAAATGGTAAAGCCAGTGTCGGTATCGACTTCGAACTTTTGCGTTTAGAAGAGGAACGCCAAGTGAATTTGCTATATATTCAAAAAAAATTTGAGCTTTTAAATAAAGAAAAATTATGCACGTCCGAGGAAATTGCTAAAGGTAAAAATGTTTGTAGAAATATTCCTAGCACAACAAATTTAAAATTAAGTTCGGAACAAGTAAACGCACGCCATGTTGTGCCTAGAGATCTTCCTGTTTTCACAGGCAGGCCTGAGGAGTGGCCAGCTTTTATCAGCAGCTTTGAAAATTCCACCAAAGTTTGTGGATTTTCAAACGCAGAGAACTTGTTAAGATTACAACAAGCGCTTAAAGGGCAGGCCCGTAATAGTGTAGCTAGCCAATTGTTGATTCCTGAGCTAGTTCCTGAGGTAATCGCCACCTTAAGGCTTATTTTCGGGAATCCGGAACGTATTATAAGCTCTTTATTATCTAAGATTCGTGCGTCAAGTGGCGTTAACGAAAGAAAACTCGAGAGTTTGATAGAGTTTTCATTAGAAGTTCGTAATCTAGTGGCCACAATGGTAACTTGTGATTTGAAATCACATCTAAACAATCCAATTTTGCTGAGGGAATTGATAGAGAAGCTTCCACCGCAATGGCGATTGGATTGGGCATTGGAATTAAGAAAACATAGAGAGATAAATCTGACAGATTTCAGTGAGTGGCTCTTTGAACTGGCCACAGCTGCAGGCTCTGTAACTTCAATTACACCCGCCACTTCTGAAGAAAAGAAGAAGGCACATAGAGTTGGGTTTCAGGGGATAAGAGAGGGAAACAAAGACATCACGCGTAATTGCATTATGTGTCACAAAGATCACTCAATTGCAGCTTGCGACCAGTTCAAGGGACTCCAATATTCTGATAAGTGGAATCTCGTCCGACAAGAGAAATTATGTCGCTCATGCATTAAAATTCATAATTTACGCATTTGTAAAGAGCGAAAAGAATGTGGCGTGAATAGTTGCACGGCAAAACACCACCGGCTGTTACATAAGCCAGTGCAAGAAAAAGGCAATCAGCAGGTTGCTATGCAAATGGCTAGGAGTTCCACAGTCCTTTTCAAAATCTTGCCAATAACCATATATAATAATAACGATAGCTTAGACGTATATGCTTTATTAGATGACGGCTCAGGACCCACAATGATAGAGAAAAGTGTAATAAGTCAGTTAGGAATGAAAGGCAAAAAATCGGAGTTATGCATTCGATGGACAGATGGAACCACTCGGGTTGAGCCGAATTCAGAACTGTTGAGTTTTAGAGTATCAGCTAGGGGCAAAAACGACAAAAGGTTTTTACTGCGCGACGTGCATACTGTTGACAAACTAGACTTGCCAAGACAAACCATGAATATAGAGGAACTCGAAAGCAAATTCCGTCATCTGAAAGGGTTGCCAATTAGTTCGTACTATAATGTAGTACCAAGGATAATTATCGGTCTAAACAATAAGCATACGACTATGCCCATGAAGTTTAGAGAAGGTAACATGAACGAGCCTGCAGCCACCAAGACAAGAATCGGCTGGACCATTTTTGGTTCTGTCGAAAATAGAAACTTTGACTCTTGTGATAAAATACCTCAATTTCACGTTTGTGAATGTGATGATAAAATGGCATTAAATAGGCTTATGCTAGAAAATATGAAAATAGATAATTTAAAGGAAGGAAGCCATGAAAGCCAGCCAGATATCACCGCTATAAGTAAGTTTGCGTGCCGTGTGCAGCGAATCGGTGAGTCGTTTACTGCTAAGTTATTTTGGCGAAGTAACAATTTAATTCTTCCTGATAATTTGTCAATAGCTATGCAAAGGCTTCTATGTTTTGAAAAAAAACTCAATAAAAATTACGAACTAAAGATGCGCGTAAATTCTCTAATCCATGAAATGGAAAAGAAACAATATATTCGAAAACTAAACAGTCTAGAAATTCAAAAGTACTATCCGCGCAAGTGGTATTTACCAATTTTTTCGGTATGTAATCCAAATAAACCGCAAAAAACTAGAATAGTATGGGACGCGGCAGCTAAATATAAAGGCATTTCTTTAAATCAATGTTTAGATTCAGGACCTGACCTATTGGTGCCTCTCATTAGAGTACTGTATAATTTTCGTATAGGCAAAATTGGCATATGTGGCGACATACGTGAAATGTTCCATAGAGTTAAAATAGAAGAGGAAGATCAACATTCTCAACGTTTTCTTTGGCGCGATTGTAACTCAAAAGAGGTTCCAAACGTATATGTTCTTCAGGTTTGTAGTTTTGGAGCAACATGCTCACCATGCATCGCGCAAATAGCTAAGAATAAGAATGCCATAGAACATGAAAACGAATTTCCCAGAGCTGTCAAATCAATCCTACATCACCATTATATGGATGACCTGCTTGATAGTGTAGATGAATTAAAAGAAGCTAAGCAATTAGTTACAGATGTAAGTTTGGTTCATAAACGCGGGAATTTTGAAATACGAAACTGGCTTTCGAATTCGTCAGAGCTAATGAAATTCTTAAACAGCACTGAGGAAAATAACATTTTTTGTAAAGCAGCACAGACAGTTGATCAGGTAGTTGAACCCGATAAAGTACTGGGATTATGGTGGAAATCTAAAAATGATATTTTTGTTTTCAATACGAAGTTTACGAAGGCTAGCGCCGCTATCCTAAGCGGAACAAAGCTACCAACCAAACGTGAGATTCTCAGGTTAATAATGTCCATTTTCGACCCATTGGGTTTTTTGTCATTCTACACCATGCGTATAAAAATCTTACTCCAAGAAATATGGAGAAGAGGAATAGAGTGGGACGAAACAATTCCCATTGAACTTGAAAATACTTGGAAAGACTGGCTCGTTATGTTGAATAGAATTGAAAATGTACGAATTCAAAGATGCTATTTTAATGAAATAAATCGTATTAACTGTTCTACAGATTTACACGTCTTTGTCGATGCCAGTGCAGAAGCGTATGCAGCAATTGCATATTTCCGGGTTGAAAGCGATAATAATATTAAAGTTTCGTTAGTTGGTTCCAAAAATAAAGTTGCACCAATTCGTCCTGTTTCCATTCCTCGAATGGAGCTCCTTGGAGCAGTTTTAGGTGCACGGTTCGCAAAAAGCATCGTGGACAGCCATGACTTTAAGATTCGACATGTGTTTTATTGGACGGATTCGAAAACGGTATTATGTTGGTTGCGTGATGATCCACGAAAGTACAAACAATTTGTTATGTTCAGAATTGCTGAAATTCAGGAAATCACTGACATTTCGAAATGGTTTTTTGTACCGTCAAAGCAAAATATAGCAGACAAGTCGACAAAAATCAAAACTCCTATTAACTTTGAACCAGATTGGGAGTGGTTTTCGGGGCCAACATTTTTGCACCTCCCTGCAGAAGATTGGCCTACGCAAGAAAAAACTGTCAGGGGCAATGATAGGGAAAATAGAGCTAGCTCAGAAACCACCATCCATTTTATTGGGTTACATGTTAAATCAGTAGGAAAATTAATAGATCCAACTCGATTCTAAAAATGGGAATATCTCTGGCGCAGCATGGCCTATGTTAAACATTTTATAGAAAACTTAAAGATAAGTGTAAAAAATAAAAAAAATAATGTTAATGTTCCACGAAATAGCAAATTAACGTTTGAAGAGCTTTTTTGGTCTGAAAACCAACTATATAGTCTCGCCCAAAGCGACGAATATTCAGTCGAATTAAACATTCTGGAAAAAAATCCGAATACGGTTGTGCATAAGAGAAGTCCTTTAAGAAAATTATCGCCTTTTTTAGATAGCAATAAGGTTTTACGTTGCCGAGGTCGAATAGATAATGCTCAAGTTTGCTTTGACACAAAGAATCCAATAATATTACCAAAACGTCACCCGGTAACGAACTTGGTTATTGATTGGTATCACCGGAAATACCATCACGTTCATCATGAAACAGTTCTTAATGAATTAAAACAGAAATTTTACATACCAAGTCTTAGGCGTAAGTTGAGGTCGACACGAAGTGCTTGCCAAACCTGTAAAAATCAATCGGCGAACCCGAAAATCCCTGAAATGGGGCAACTACCGGTAGCGCGGCTATCAACTTCAACTCGTCCATTTACTTACACTGGTGTCGATTTCTTTGGCCCCTTCTCAACAACTGTTGGCCGACGAAAGGAAAAGAGATACGGGGCCTTATTTACCTGCTTAACTAGCAGAGCGGTACACATAGAACTTGCCTTCTCACTCTCGATGAATTCCTGCGTAATCGTGATTAGAAATTTTATCGCAAGAAGAGGAAAACCGCTAGAATTCTTCAGCGATAACGGGACGAACTTCATTGCATCCGAAAGAGAACTACGTGAGGCATATCAGCAACTCAAAATTGAGAACCTAAAGGAATGCTTTACCGACAGTGAAACCAAATGGACATTTATACCGCCTGCAAGTCCGCACATGGGCGGTGCGTGGGAACGCATGATACGATCGGCTAAGAATATTCTTTACAAAATCGTGACGCCAACGACTACCTTGAATGACGAAAAGCTGCACAATTTATGTATCGAGGTGGAAAATATTTTGAATAGCCGTCCCCTTACGCACGTAACCTTAAGAGCACCTGACCAAGAAGCACTCACTCCTAACCACCTTTTACTTGGGTCCTCGGATGGTAGTAAGCCTCCCGGATTATTTGAGGCATCTGACCAGTACGCTAGAAACTCCTGGAAGCACTCCCAATATTTAGCAGACTGCTTTTGGAAGCGATGGGTGAATGAAGTTCTTCCGATTTTAACACGAAGATCGAAGTGGCATGACAAGGTGGCCCCAATTAAATGCGGCGACGTAGTGCTGATTGTTGATCCAACCCTGCCTCGCTACACATGGCCTAAAGGAATTGTAACAGGCATTGTTCTTGCTAAAGATGGGCAGGCACGTAGTGCCTTCATTCGTACTAGATATGGTGAATATCATCGACCCGTTGCAAAAATTGCAGTTCTGGATGTTCAACCAAAAGCTGATGATAATGCTATTGCTGAAGGTATACACCAACAAAGTTGTCATACCGGGGTGGAGGATGTTGGCAACTCCACGACCACATGGGAAAATAAAATTTCCCTTGTATGAATTTTGGCAACATCGCGAAGTTTCCGGAAGGTCGCCCTTTTTGGATTTGGCACGCGAACAGAGAAGACGATCGAGGAACAAAAACCAATTTTAAAGTTTCAACCACGATATTCACTATTACTAAAAAGTTATAAGCTAAAGTTAAGAATAAGAATATATTTTTGAATTAAACTACAAAAATTGGTCAATTAATTTTCATCATTCAACCTTTGTAAGCGAGAGCTTACAGCCCTTGTATCATTTTTGACCTCTACCTTTTGAACACCTTATCTGGATGGGGCCGGCATAATCAATCCCAGTATTAGTAAATGCTTGCAAAGCCGTTACTCGAGTCTTGGGAAGGTTTCCCATTAATTGTATTGCAGCCGCGTGACGATACCGATTACATTTTGAACAGCTTCTAATGTACCTCTTCAGCGCGTTTTTAGTCCTAGTACCCAAAATGTACGCCTCAACATTGACTCCATCATTCTAAGCCCTCCATGTAACCTTATCAATGAACTTATTTAACTACTAACATTGTTAAATGCGTTTTATTTAAACTCAGTGGATGTTTTCCTTGATACGATAATTCTGCATTCTGCAATCTTCCGCCTAAACGTAACATGCCGTGTTCGTCCAAAAATGGGTAGAAACTTGCTATTTTGCTGTTTTGAGTCTACATTTCTATGCTGTCTTCGAAGTTTTATTTCATTTGAAACTCCCTACTTTGGTGATGTAATAATAAAAACTTTTCAGCTTCATTCAATTCCTTTACGTTTAAAGGTCCTGCTTGTTTTCTTCCCTTTGAGATATTCACAAATCGGCACCCATAACCAATTATTTGTTTTAGTTTAGAGAGACTGGAATTTTTGTTTACTAGTTTAGAGAAAAAATGTGTTTTTTAGAATGCGATCCTGACTTCTTTTCCATGATTCCAGCGGAGATTTTAGGCCAATAGTTTTCAGATTTTTTTTAACGAGTTGGTCCTTTCCACCACAAGTCAAACTACTTTAGTCTCCCAGCTTGAATTCTTCTAGATGCTATATCCGCTGGATTTTCTTTAATCGACACGTGTCGCCATTTGGCTTCAGGAAGGAGTTCTTTGATTTGTGTTACTCGATCTTTCACAAACCTATCTCTGATTCTTGCATTGCTGAGCCGGTCTAATGTTACTGTTGAGTCGCTCCATGCCTAAATACGTAAATCGTATTTCATTATTTCCCATTTTCTTTTCAATAATAACGTTGCCAACAAATGCGCCGCACACAATTCTAGTTTGGGAAGTTTTTTTCTGTTTTTTATCGGGTTTACTTTACTTTTTCCGCTGACGAGCGTAATAGTTGTGTTTACATTCGCATACATAGCTGCCGCGTATGTTTTTCCTGATGCATCTGCAAACCCATGTAGTTCTCATTGGCTGCTTTTCGTCGTATTTATCCATCTCGTTATATTGATGTTTTGGATTTCCGCTACATTTCCCCTGAATAGATGCATTCCGAAGGTTTCCTGATAGCACCTCATCCCAATCCATCTTTAGCATCCATAACTTTTGTATAAACAATTTAGCTACGATTGTTACTGGTGATAGCCATCCTATCGGATCAAACATACGAGCTAAATATGACAACGCTTGTCTCTTCCTTACTTGACTACTTCCTGTTAGGTTTAGGCTGAACTTAAACACGTCGTTGCTAGGCTCCCATTGGAGACCTAAGGTTTTCATCACTTCATCGCCTTTCATTTGGATTACCTGATTCTCACACGTCATTGGTATATCCTTTAATCCATTGGTATTTCTTTGTTATTCGATCGACATTTGCGTAAGTTGAATCCACATTTTTGGAGATGTGTAGTTATTTCTTTCTGTATATAAATGCATTCTTTTACCGTATCACCATATCGTCCATATAAAAATCTTCCTTGATAATTATTGAATAAATATTTTTGCTGCAAAAGTCACCGGTGCTAGGATTACGATTGGATCAAATATTCTCGCCAATTCAGAGCACACAATTCTCTTTGTAACTCTTGAATTCTGAGTCGCGGCAACCTTGATGCAAAAACAGCAACATCTGATTTCACGATCCAAGTTATCCCTAATGTTTTTATCGCTGTCTAATCGTCGAAATGCAAGTTTACCTCCTGGTCTTCTGGGCATATGCCTTGTAGAAGTTTTGGATGATTAGCGCACCACTTCCGTAACCTGAAGTCTGATTGAAGTAATTCGTTGAGTTGCTGCTGCATTATTATGGCTTCGCTAAAGTTTTCAGATCAGGTCAGTCAGATCTACGTAGAAGTTCTTTGCCAAAAAAACTTGCTCCCAAGAGGATATATTGCTAATCCGTCTATTGATTCCAAGATTATTATGATTAAAGATTATTCTTTGATAGATATGTAGCGGCGCGTGTGCCATAGGCTATTGTGTTCAGTGCATAATATTTAAGAGCTTCTCGAGGATGAATCCACCAAAAAATTATCTGGTAACGCCTGTCTCTGGGATGTCCCAAGTTTTTGCGAACTATTTTTTAACATGGCAAACAACTCATCTTGAATTTTTGGCCAAGTGTGCATGATGTCATTCAGTGAGATTCCTGATGATGATTTCGCTGAGGCGTCGAAAACCACACGTAATTTTGTTGTGCTACTTTTTGGTTTCATCACTCAATGGTGATGAATCACATAATTTGGTGATAATGTTTTTTTCGAAATCGATTTCTGACATACGACCGAGTTTTTTATATTCATTCATAAAATCGACCAGCTCTTCATTACTTTGCCAGCATACTACGACTCGGCGACTCGTTCTCGTGGCCGTGTCACGGGCTTTTCAATTTATTTTTTTTATTGTCAGGGCGACTCTTCTCTCTTAAGACACTTGCCAAAGATACACAACGTTAAATATTACAATAATACCGTGATTCAGAAAGTCATATCAGTGTCTTTTAACAACCATTTAACAACATTTTTTGCTCAGAAAGTCAACGCGCTGCGTCAGAGTCAACGATAACTTTTGAAAGTCAACGACGACTTTTGAAAGTCAACGCGTTGTGTCTCCCCTATACTTTTGCTAAAGCGTTACGAGTCGGTCGTTACAAAAGCCTTTTCAGAAAGTCTATAGCAGTGGTTGTCGACGACTCAAGAAAGTCTACAGCCCCTGAGCTGTAGAATTCTATTGTAGTCCCTTCCAGAACAGGCTTCTCCAGCCTAATCTTGTGTTTCCTTCTTAAGGATTTAAGCGAAGGCCCTTCTCCTCACACCATCTTTTTGTAATGTTAATGGCCCACTGCACGCAGTCAGATATCGTAGGCTGATGATTTCCTACAACATAGACCACAAGATCGTCAGCATAGCCCTGAGTGCTAAAGCCCAAGGAATTCAGTTTATTCAGGAGTTCATCCACAACCAGTGTCCATAACAGTGGTGATAATACCCCCTTGGGGACATCCTCTGGTGGCCTTAATTGATTGTAGCTTCCCTCCAAGCTCAAACCGAACTACTCTGGACCTCAGCATGTTAATAGTCCATGTGGTTATCATGGGAGGAATATTTTTCCTTGTCATGGAATCACAGATAGCTTCATAAGACGTATTGTCAAAGGCTCCTGAAATATCCATGAATGTGCACAAAGCAATTTGTCTTGACTGCAGAGCCTTTTCTATCACTGTAGTTAGGCTGTGGACCGCAGTCTCAGTTGATTTGCCTGCTTGATAGGCAAACTGTAATTCATGTAAAGGTGACTCAGTTAATATCGTCTCCTTTATATACATGTCCAGGAGTTTTTCCATTGTCTTAAGGAAAAATGAGCTGAGGCTAATAAGCCGATATGCCTTAGGTAACTGCACAGAGCCGCTATTGGTCTTAGGAATAAAAGCAACCCTAACCTCTGCCCATGCGAATGGAAGATGGCGAAGCCGCAAGCTTGCCCTAAACATTCTTGACAAGATAGGGAGCAGCACATCCGCACCTTGCTGCAATAGACACGGATATATTCCATCTGGTCCAGGGGCTTTATTGGGACTAAAAGTCCCAAGAGCCCATCGGACCTTTTCTTTGTCAAAGATGGATCCCATTAGACCCGCCTCCCTCCCTGTTGCGAGAGGGGACATGTTGCGACACTCCATGGATGACGTGTAACCCCCATCAGGCTTTTTGAGGGTACATGTACCATTACAGTGGTCCTTGGAGAGAACCCTCCTCAGACGAAGAAAGTCAGGGAAACTTTTAATCTCCTCACAACTTCGTCTCCAGGAAGTTCTTTTTGACCTTCCCAGTTCCTTGTTATAGCCTGTAAGAGCGCTTTTATATTCAGACCAGTTGCCCGTTTTTTTCGCCCTATTGAATAGTCCCTTCAGTTTATTGAGGGAGCTGTTCCACCATGGAACCATTTTTTTGCTGTTGTTCCTTGATGGTGGACAGCTGCTAGTGAAGGCTTCCTGTACATTTGAATTGAGCACGCGAGCCTCAAATTCAAGCTCATCAATCGTTGAGATAGGTGATTGTGAGCGGTTAACGCTTTCTTCTAACATAAAGCGATAATTTTCCCAGTTAGTTTTCCTGGGATTTCTGAAAACTCGGCCTTGCATCACTGAGACACCCATACTGAATCTGATAAGTTTATGATCAGACATGGATGCCTCTTCCGATACATGCCAGTTTGAGGTAATAGACGCCATTTTGTCATTTGCCAAAGTGAGGTCAAGGACTTCACCACGTATGGAGTTAACAAAGGTTGGCTCATCACCCCGGTTGAGAATAACAATGTTGTTTTTTAAGACAAAATCGAAAAGGTACTCACCCCTCTTGTTGGTGTCTCTGCTGCCCCAGATCTCATGATGGGCGTTGGCATCGCAGCATATCATCCACGGGAGGCATTTCCGTTGGCAATATTCCACCAGCTCCCTGACCTCCCTGGTTGGCGCCACCTCATTATCTCCCGGAAGGTAAGCGGATGCAACAATGACTCCTTCCAATCCGTTTGCCGTGCGCACCTCTGCCCATGCAGCAACTAGATCACCCGTCATGAACTCTGAAAGTGGCAGAAAATTAATGTTATTATTAATTAAAAGGGCCGCCCTGGGACGGTCACAGCTGGTGCAGTAAATTACCTTTCTATTTGTGCTAGCGAGGCCCTTGATAACTCCTCTATGGACACAAGGCTCCTGTATGAACGCTACGTCCAAGGCTGCCGCCTGATAGACCATGCTTAGCACAGAGGAAGCAGTCTTCGCATCGTGAAGGTTGATTTGCAGACAGTTGGTTTGTCCGCTCGTCAACCCTAGTGTTGGCCGCTTCATTTGCGGCTCTTAGTGTGGCCCCTAGATGCCACTTTTTTGGCACGATTACCAGAAAACCGGGCCATCTCCTCGGGCGAACATCTATCCCCCTTTCTGGCCCTATCCACGCCACCAGGCCTCCTACCAAGCATAGGGCGCCAATCACTGGCACGCCTTGTGGTTGCACTAACCGAAGTCGTTGAGAGGGAACTACTTGCTCCATCTTGTACCAACACCTGTCGGATAGTGGGGATAGAAATAGGCTTACCGACGCCCATAGCCTCTGTACCCGACGGCGCTCCTTAACTTCTTCGCGGACTCCTGCTCTAGCACAGCAGGCACTTCAGCCTGTGGCTTCTCGTTAGAAGTGCCGCTACAACCAGGGTTGGCTGAGCTACCCTGTGCCCCCTTAGGTTGGGCTCCAGTCGGGATTGACTGTGGCTGCGCACCTGGCTCAGTCGGCTTCACCGTAGGCCTAATGATGACGCAGCCAAACCCATAATCAACTCTATATTGGCGATCCTTCAGCACATTTGCCGATATCGGGTCGATCGCCAACACAATCTCAACAACAGCTCCTCGCTGAGCTCTGCAAACCACCCGCCAGTCGCCAACTCTGAGGGCCTCATTTTGGCCCTCCAATAGTTCGAGGATGTCTGCTGTCCTGGTACTGTCCACTTCCGGAAAGTACCCAACATAAAGTGGTGCCTTAGGAACATCATTTTCCTACACCACCTTTATGTGTGCATCCGCCCATGGTTTTAATTTCGGCACATTTGCCCTAATCCACTCTGCAGTTGCACAGTTTTTGCAGGTTATCTGCAGCCATCCCGGCCGGAACGAACATCCCGTAAATTGCTGTTTTACTGAGCCGCTCCTTTTTCTACGCACCTCATTTAGGATGCCGTGTTGTACTGCCTTCGGCTGTGCAGTACTCCCTACGGATTGAGACTATAGACTTTGTGATAGTGGATTTTAAGTGGTTAACGACTCTGCTGTAGACTTTACTTGAAGACTTTTTGAATCACGTTATAAAAATGATAACAACAGTTACGACGAAGCTGAACTCTCTCAGTCAGTACTACCTTCGTTTTAAAACCCAACCGAAAGAAATTTTGAAACGTTACGTAAGTGGTTTTTACGAAATTCCACTCATCATGAACACCGGAACGTTTGTATGGTGTTCCTACAAGTCTACCCTGTATGGGAACTAAGACATGTCGTTACAAGCAGTTGTGCTATTTTATGTATAACTAAATACAACGTCTTCAATACATGATTTCTGATTTCTATTAATTTTACTTAGTATATATCATAGAGACGGTCATGTATTAAATTTCAAGGAGCCATAATCCGATTATTTCAAATTATTGTTCTTAAGGTCTGCATCTATTCAAGTATCCACATAATATTTATTTGTACATACTTTTCCGATTTCATATATAGAGATACCAAAAGCCGAAGTGTTGGGAAACAAAATGGCATAAGGAGACGTAAAGTTTTGAATCCGACATTACGTGCTAAACTTTACAACATAAATAAGCCTCTACGGACATCTCGGGTTTATGTTAACTCACCGTCGTCGTCTTGTTCAAAATCCAAAATGAATTCAAAAACCTCAACGGTACCCAATGATGACAGCGATGAAAACGACAATTCCAGTGTTTCTAGTGTTGACAATTACTTAGTAAATCCATCACAACTTGATTTACAGTCGAGTTTCTTTGATGTTGGTGTTAACGGAGCAGTTACTGATAAAACACCATTATTTTTGGAAAGTTACGCTAGCATACATCTTTCTGGGCCAGACTCTGAGGATGACAATGAATCTAGTAAAAGCTACAAAGAAATTAGCAAAGCTTTTGATTTTGGCAATCTACTGCATAAAGCAACGCGACTGGAGAGTCTTAAGGAATCCATTGCTGAGAAAGAAAAAGCAGTAGATAAGGCATCGCAGTTGTATGCATCTGCGAAAACGGATATCGAATCACTGCTTGCATTGGGCGAAAACGCATTGAGCGATGATAATAAAAGCGGTCGTCAAAAATTACAACATAGAAAATCTTCAAGGAAGAAAGGTCTACCGAAAAATAAACTACAACTTACAAGTGGTAGCGGTGCAGATTCAGAGAAATCCGATTGGGAAGAAGTATCAGGTATGGTATAAAACAACAAGTTAATATCATAATAATATGAAATCTAAGCTTGAAATATATAGGTTTGTATTAAATTAGCTGGTAGTGATTGTACAATCTCAAATCTTGTAAAAACTAATGTAATATAGTCATATAAAAAATATAAGTTTAGAATGGAAGAAATTTTAGTTGCCAAGATGAGATTAAAATTGATAATAACAGGAATGAATTTGGTTTTTGCTTCCAAAATGTAACATAAATTGGAGTTGCAACTCCTTAAAAAGAATATGCTTAAATGTTACTACACATAATACTAAAATTCAAATTCAAATTGAAAATTTATTGAGCCTTTTCATACAATGTACGTTTAAGGACAAGATATTGAAAGAAAAAATATCTGATGTGGCCAACACATGACTTCCTTGTATGACGGCAATTGTATGGTTTTATTTCAAGAGCGGTTGATATATTTTATTTATATTTTAAAATTAAAGTTTTAAAAATTTTAAATATTTTTACTTCCATAATGAAAAAAATTTCATAGGCTTCTCTTAATTTAATTAATTTAAATAGTAGTAAGTAAAAACAAGGAAGTACAAATTAGTTTCCACACAGCTTTAACTATCAATCGTACTAATTTTGATTTCCCTGTTTAGTTCTGTAAGGGTACAACCAATTTTTGTACAAGATATAGCAGCATAACATTCATTTATCATTATCATTTATGTAATTCGGATAATGCATGCTTCGTGTTCCTTTGGCGAAGAGTCCTTTTGGTGCGAACCATCATTAAAATTGGAGATACATAATTGTGCCTTGTATAAGCCCCAAATACAAAATAGTGTGTACTTTCTAGGAGTGTTTGTTTTTGAGTAGTTTATGAAATTTGAAAAAAAAGTATATGAGAAGTGTCCTTTTCGCAACCGATTGCATCCAAAAAGGGAGGTGCACAACTAGGTCTTATAAGAGTCTCAAATACCAAATTTCAAGATTCTACGATTCTCCGTTTTTAAGTTATTGAGGATACGTACATACGTACAGGCGTACATACGTACACACGTCACGACCAAACTAGTCAAAATGGACTCCGCGATGGTCAAAATGTGTGTTACCATCAAAATCTCAATATCGAAATTTTTCATGATTACAATACTTTCTTGTATTTACTACGTATACAAGGAAGTAATATAAGACTAAAATGTAATATCTTAAAAACTTTAAATTAATACGGTATATGACTTTCTCAATACAAGGAAATATAACACAATGGAAAATGAATAAATGCTCTTGCTCCCGGAGCTTACATGACATGAGAGTGAGACACCTAATATTAACTATAACCACTGACCATATAACATATAGACAGCTAAAAGTCCACTTTTTCTATACTACAAAGCTTTCAGTATCCTGCGTCCCAAATAATTTCTTAGTCTCATGTGCTCTTTTTCTATGCAACAGTTTTTGTTTTACCAGTGCTCCTGACTCTCTATTGTCTCATTCCTTCCAATTGCGAAAAATGCATGCGTATTCTCTTCCGCAACCACTGTGATCTAGATCACGCTCATTACTTTTGTTCTTCTTTGCATATTCATATTTTATGTGTATGTGTTCCTGATTTTATACATTGTATGTGTGCTTAATTTCTTGCATTAAAATTATTTTTGATATTCTTAAGTTTTAAAAGTTTCCAAGTATGTTTTTTACTTCCTTGTATACGTAGTAAATACAAGAAAGTATTGTAATCATGAAAAATTTCGATATTGAGATTTTGATGGTAACACACATTTTGACCATCGCGGAGTCCATTTTGACTAGTTTGATCGTGACGTGTGTACGTATGTACGTATGTACGTCTGTACGTCTGTACGTCTGTACGTATGTACGTATCCTCAATAACTTAAAAACGGAGAATCGTAGAAACTTGAAATTTGGTATTTGAGACTCTTATAAGACCTAGTTGTGCACCTCCCTTTTTGGATGCAATCGGTTGCGCGAAAAGGACACTTCTCATATACTTTTTTTCAAATTTCATACATTACTCAAAAACAAACACTCCTAGAAAGTATATACTATTGCGCCTTACATAAGACACAATTTTGTAGCTCCAATTTTAATGATGGTTCGCACCAAAAGGACTCTTCGCCAAAGGAACACGAAGCATGCATTATCCGAATTACATAAATGATAATGATAAATTAATGTTATGCTGCTATATCTTTTACAAAAATTGGTTGTACCCTTACAGAACTAAACAGGGAAATCAAAATTACTACGATTGATAGTTAAAGCTGTGTGGAAACTAATTTGTACTTCCTTGTTTTTACTTACTACTATTTAAATTATTTAAATTAAGAGAAGCCTATGAAATTTTTTTCATTATGGAAGTAAAAATATTTAAAATTTTTAAAACTTCAATTTTAAAATATAAATAAAATATATCAAGCGCTCTTGAAATAAAACCATACAATTGCCGTCATACAAGGAAGTCATGTGTTGGCCACATCAGATATTTTCTACTTGTTTGCGTTGGCAAAGGGACCATTTGTGTCAGCATACCGGCCACTTTTATACTCTGCAAGGGTGGAGATGAGCGATATGTTTTAAAATTAAACCGTTTCCATTCTAGAATTTATTGTTTATGTCTACAAATCACTTAAATTATAATAGTAAAGAAATGCTGAAATTTCCATAACTACTTGAAGTACAATTATTCGTAAATTGCAATTAAATTTTCTAAATGCATAGTAGAAGAATGGATCTAGAAAACCAAATTTTATGCATTAAAATAAACAATTCCTTTATTATATTATAATTTCAATGTTCGGAAACATAAGCACTGGTTTCTAGAATGGAAATACATATATCCTTTTTACTTCCTTGTATAAGTAGTAAATACAAGAAAGTATTGTAATCATGAAAAATTTCGATATTGAGATTTTGATGGTAACACACATTTTGACCATCGCAGAGTCCATTTTGACTAGTTTGGTCGTAACTCGTGTACGTATGTACGCCTATACGCCTGTACGTATTTATGTATCCTCAATAACTTAAAAACGGAGAATCGTAGAAAGTTGAAATTTGGTATTTGAGACTTTTATAAGACCTAGTTGTGCACCTCCCTTTTTGAATGCAATCGGTTGCGCGAAAAAGACACTTCTCATATAGTTATTTTCAAATTTCATACATTACTCAAAAACAAACACTCCTAGAAAGTATATACTATTTTGTATTTGGACCTTACATAAGTTACAATTTTGTAGCTCCAATTTTCATGGTTCGCATTAAAAGGGCTCTTCGCCAAAGGAACACGAAGCATGCATTATCCGAATTACATAAATGATAATGATAAATGAATGTTATGCTGCTATATCTTTTACAAAAATTGGTTGTACCCTAACAGAACTAAACAGGGAAATCAAAATTAGTACGATTGATAGTGTGGAAACTAATTTGTACTTCCTTGTTTTTACTTACTACTATTTAAATTATTTAAATTAAGAGAAAACTATAAAATTTTTTCCATTATGGAAGTAAAAATATTTCAAATTTTTAAAACTTCAATTTTAAAATACAAGTATCAACCTTTCTTGAAATAAAACCATACAATTGCCGTCATACAAGGAAGTGATGTGTTGGCCACATCAGATATTTTGTATACATTCTCAAATATTACATCTTATAGACAACACAAGCTGGCACGGTATGCCTATCAAGTAGGCCCTTTCTACTGCAAACAAGCAAACTTCTTCAAAATAATCAAAAACTCAAGAACAGCAAAAATATTTTGAATGCAAAAAATTAACCACACATTCAAAATAAGGTACACATACATAAAATATGAGTATGCAAAGAAGAATGAAAGTAATGAGAGCGATCTAGATCCCACTAGTTGCGGAAGAGAACACGCATGCATTTTTCGTAATTGGAGGGAATGAGACAATAGAGTCAGGAGCACTGGTAAAACAAAAACAATTGCATGGAAAGAGAGCACATGAGAGTAAGAAATTATTTGGGACCTAGGCTACTGAAAGCTTTGTAGTACAGAAAAAGTTGACTTTTAGCTGTCTATATGTTGTATGGTCAGTGCTATAACCTAAAAATAAGGAAAACAAGAAAAGGAGCAAAGAAATTGTTGATTCTAAGTTCGATATGGGAGTAAGAGTCTTAGTACTTTAATCAAGAGTTTATTTAGCTAAACTTATTTATACAATTAGTCTTTGAACTAATTGAAAATGTCCACGAATATGTCGTATTTAGTTTTTGCTCTAGTGTGATTATTATGCTACTCGCATAATCACTACCTAATGAGATAATGAAAGAATCTTCTCAAATTCGAAAGGGTCGCCCTCAGTGAAATTTTCGTTCGGCGTGAATACGCCACTGAACAGACCTAGTACAATTAAAGCCGGCTGGTTGTTTGGCTGTGAAATTATTATCTGTCTATTCGGGATCAAGTCAGGGTTTTTATACTCGAATCAATCCAACGCATTTTGTTACAGTAAATATGTTACCAATATCGATCACATATGCTTAGACTACGTTTACATATTTAGTTATTAATTCTAAGCTCCATTTTCTCACTTCTCAAAACACTTTCCCTCAAATTATTGAATTTGACTAATTGCTTTCCATACGAATGCAAATCGAGTACACATGGAAAACGCTCTCCAATCATAGCAACAATCGTTTGGGCCATAAATCACATAGATTGGAAACGTAGAACAAATCAGCTGACAGAAAAATGCCCGCGTGTTGTATTTGTAATTCTTCTACGTGAACTCACCCGTTTCAGACCCAAACATGCAGTGTTTGGGTTTGAAACGGGTGCATATAAGAGACTTACTTCAAAACGGTGAGTTTTAATGCAACTCTTGCAAAAACAAAAACATTGCTCTGTTGAATTTCGCTGTTTTTAAAACAGTGCCATATTTACTGATACAATAAATTCGTTTTGGTCTCCGTTTACCGCAATATTGTCATTCGTAAATAACTTGCAATTGGGAGCTAAAGATAAGTGCTTGCGTAAAGAAATTTAAAATATCCTAATTAAATATTTATTAAATATAAATAAAGATGTATTCTTGAAGGAAATGTGTCTGCGGGTGCAAGGGAAAAACCGGCTTTTATAGTTTAACCAAGAACGGTTTGTCCAGTGTATAAATATATGTATTAGTGCATATTTACATAATTTAGTTTTATGTGTCTATATATGTAAATGTATATTTAAATATATGTACATACGTAAACCATAGCCAAACGATATGATGTCAACGATTGGGTGTTTTTGGAGGTTAAGGTAGGCGATTATATGCATGCTCACAAAATGTTTCTACACTTTTTCCAGTTTTGAAGCAGAAAGCGTCGCTTGTAAATCAGAAATTATCGTTTGAAATTTTTTCTGGTAATTCTGAATTAAAAGTGATGCCTTATGATTTACAAGTGATGTTTTCTGATTTACAAGTGACGCTTTTTGATTTACAAGTGAAGGTTTCTGATTTACAAGTGACGCTTGTGTTTTGTAAATCTTAATACAATATTAGCTGTAGCTGTAGGTGCATGGGAGGCATAGGCCTACAGGGAAACCGAACACCAAAAAAGAATTCGGGAACTCGCCGTAATATTTACCACATTGGTGGTGTGGAACCAACATAAATGTTTATTTATAATGTTATTTAACATTTATATTATACTATTACTCGATTAATATGCATAATTTAAAGATATAAATACATAAGAATATAATTATGTAAAGCAATGTAAAGAAATAAGAAGAAATTTTATTCAATTGCTGCGAAGAAATCCCACAAATTTCTAAAATAATGCCCGCACTATTTCTTACTTTTCTTATAGTGGCAACTGCTTAAAATTCTTTATGTTGAATCAGACCGAGTTTCACTTGCTATCTCCTTCTGGCTGCAGAAGTATTACAACAAAATTCACCAGTGTATAAAAAACGCTGATTTTTAGCTATGCTTCTTCATTTTCGTTCGGTTTCCAATCTATGTGATTTATGGTTTGGGCGGTTCAACGATCAGGATACGCTGTGTCGAAAACGCATAAAACGCGGTCACTGTAATTTGGAGTAAAGTGCACTAGAACAATGTACGCAAGAAATTCGTGCTTAGCTTTTTTTAAATGTTCTATTTATTTGTACAGGGGCGCAGTGTAGTCAGTGGATATACTACAGTGGGTATAGTTCTTAGTACTTGAACTAAGAATTAAGTCTGCTAAACTGTATGCCCAATTAACACTTGAACTTGAGTGTCAGAGCGGTCCGAAGTGATTATTAAGAGTAGTTTGTGTGGTCAACTACTTTTGTTGTGTTTAACTTTGAATTCTTGAACAGCAAAAATAGCACCTAATATTTTGCTGTCGATGTGCAGCAAAAGCAAAATGTTATCTCAAAATGATTTTGATTTGCTTTTCTAAGCTTGTTGTACTATAAAAGCAAAGCGGCAGCATAGATGAAATTCTTTTCTGTGGCTGCTGTGCGCTCGCTTTCACATAATTTCAAACAGTTCAGAAGGGAAATATAACATTGCATTAACTGCGACCGTAAAAGCCTGAACATTAGAGCTGTGACTGCGACTGTGAAACCAGAGTGCATGTAAACCTTGTGGACTGGAACGATGCCCGGGTTCGTCATGAAAATAAAAATTTTTGTTGACTGCGAAAGAGGTAGGACTGCGGTTGTATTTTTCTCTCAAACAATGATGCCTACTTTTGGGTTCAAAATCTCACTTGTTCTACAAAATTGTGTTATAAACAGAACAACATTTGGAGAACGAAAAATGCACGCTCGAACTGTCAAATATTTACTGATTCTGGAGTATAATTTTGTACTTCGCAAAAAATTCACATCCAATTAAAAAAGTCTTTGTATGTAAATATATGACGCATGAAGAGCACACAAAATGACAGTCTACTGACTGTTAACGCTAAATACAAGAGAAATAGAAAATATTTCAATTTTGTCGTACCGACATACGAGAGCAGCGCCTACTTTTTTTTTCTCAATTCCCATAACAGCCTGGGTAATTTTGACATTTCGTGCGACTAGTTGTCGTTCTCGAAATGGTGTTCTGTTTACAACATTGAAACAAAAGGAAGATACGTTTTACTGAGATACGTTTTAAAAATTATTTTCAAAAAATTATGAGCTAATAGTAATTCGAGTCTACTACTTTGTTTAAATGTTAAGTTTAATAGTGCGCAGGTAAACAAATTTAATTTATATGATTTGAATGCAATTAATTTTCATTTACTGTTTGTTAAATTAGCCTCCAAGTGTTGGAATGACATTTGGTTCTTCGAATCTGTTGATGATAAGCTCAGTGTTTTTTTAAATAAATTAATTTCTGCTTTTCATAAACATGTTCCTTTGCGTTCTGTAAGAGCACAAAAGAGGGGCTGTCCATGGTTTACTTCTCTTATTCTGACAGCTTTAAAGAAAAGAAATAAGCATCATTCAAAATGGAAGAATAATAGAACGGCTGAGGCGTGGGAGGATTTTCGTGGAGCACGCAATGCAGCTACGTTGTTATTGAGAAATGCAAAGAAACGGTACTTCAGTTCTAAGCTTAACCATACTCTAAATTCTAAGCAATTATGGCAAAATATTAAGAAACTCAGAATTATTGGTAGTGCTGAAACCAACCCGGAGCTGAATCCGGAAGTTCTTAATGACTTTTTCATAAACAGTGGAAACTGCAATTTTGCTAACTCTACTGTGAGTGATGGGTTGCTTACTGGTTCTAACTCTTTACCGTTTACTCCCTTTGCTTTTTCAGCAGTTAGTGAAAATGATGTAGTGAGCAATGTGCTCAAAATTACCTCTAATGCTATTGGTGCTGATGGTTTATCTATTAAGTTTATAAAACTAATTTTACCGTTTATTATTGCTCCTTTAACACACATTATTAATCACTGCTTAACTTGTTCCACTTTTCCCGCATTGTTGAAAACTGCAACAATTATTCCTCTTGCGAAGAATTCATTAGCAGATAAACCTGCAGACTTTAGGCCTATTAGTATTCTGCCAGTTTTAGGTAAAATTCTTGAAAGAATTATGTATTCGCAAATGTCTGCTTATATAAATTTTTATAATTTGCTATCGCCTCTTCAATCAGGCTTCCGAAAGGGCCACAGTTGTACGTCAACATTGTTAAAGATTACTGATGATATTAGGCAATGTTATGACCAAAATTTTTTGACTCTACTATGTTTAATTGAATTTTCGAAGGCATTCGATTCTGTGGGTCACTCTTTGCTGTGCACCAAGTTAACTAAATTCTTTAACTTTAGTTTTAGCGCAGTTAGTTTGTTGGTCAGTTATCTTGATGGTAGGTTGCAGCGTGTAAAAGTGGGGAACAAGCTGTCTTCTGCTAAGCTGGTCACTAGAGGAGTCCCTCAAGGGTCGGTTTTGGGTCCTCTATTGTTTTCCATTTTTATCAATGATGTGTTCTCAGTCTGTGAGTATTCATCGATACACGCTTATGCAGATGATATTCAAATTTATTTATCGAGGCCTCTCAACCTACTGAAGGATTTGTGCTGTAGATTGAATTGTGACTTGTCTTCGCTTGGTGGATGGGCAGCTGCCAATGGTTTAAGCATTAATCCTTCTAAGACAAAAGTTTTGCCCATTTTAAGAAAGTACAGTGACTTTGAGGACGTTCCACATTTGTTTATTGGATCAGTGCAGTTGAATCTGGTTAGTAAGGCTAAAAACCTGGGTATTATATTAAACTCTCAATTTACATGTGTCGACCATATCAATTACACTGTTGGTATAATTTATGGGATACTTAGGTGCTTGCGTAGCTCGGCTTACTATACACCTATGGAGCCGCGATGCAGACTTGTCAAACAATTGATTATGCCACGCATTAATTATTTTGCTGTTATATATAGTAAACTAGACTCACACTCTCAGCATAAACTTATTGTGGCATTCAACTCTTGTGCTAGATATGTATATGCTATCCGTCATTTTGATCATATTTCCCGGTTTAGTGAAGGTATTTTGGGTTGTAGTTTAAGTAATTACCTTGTCATTCAAAACGTCTTGTTCCTACACAAGCTTATATTTACCCGCAATCCGTCATATTTATATGATAAACTTGTTTTCTTTCGGTCAACAAGATCTTTGAACCTTATAGTCGCTAGACACTCTTTCCTCAATAGTAGCAGATTTTTCATTATTCACACCATCAGACTGTGGAACTCACTTCCTTTGCACATCCGAATAATTTCGTCGCTAGGCTGCTTCAAGCGTGCTGTTGTTGCTCATATTGCTTATTCTTAACCAGAGTTTTAAATTCTACTATCTCTTTTGTATCTTCCTTTTTTGTAGTAATTTCGTTTTCTTTCTTTAAATTTTTATTCTTAATGAAGCATTTTCATATTTTTCTTTAGTTCATAAGTATTTATTAATATTATTATTACATGTTATGTTACCTTATATTTGTATGGTTAGTTGCATTATTTTTTTTTAAATTTGCTAATATTTACATATGTACGCTGAAGCACTAAAAAAGATTCATCTTAGTGTGCTGTATTGTAATTGAAATAAATTAAAATTGAAAATTAAGAGCTGAAGTAGCTAAATATGATTGCCTGTATAAGAAATTATGAAAATGTGCCGGAGAAAGAGGAGCTCATTATAAAATTTAATTAAACTAACATGCTCGAACTTTATACTTTAATTACTTTACTTTTAACTGCGACGTCACTGCTCCATTCTTTGCCAACTGCGCTAATGAAAGAAACACAGTCGCAGTCACAGCGCCTATGTGTTCAAGCTCTGAATGTGACTTTCATACGATTCCCCGTAGGCCGTTTTCACACCAATGAGATCAGAGAGAAGTGTTGTTCTTATTTTGCTAATAAACTGTTAAGAAGAACAAGCGGGTGAACTTGTCGCTTATGTTCATTTTTGCCTCACGGCAAAAGTGTTGTCGCATCAATACAGTAAAAGTGTATTACGCTTCGGAGTGAAATTTAGTCCATTTTGTGAAATTCGGACGGAGTTATGACTTTGTACAACAGAAACTCATGACTAAGCAGTTGGGTGCAAAGATTTCTTTATAGGTTTCTGTATGTTATATATTTTGTCGTCGTATATCCATATATAACATATAGCTTATTGACCCTTGATTTCGCATTATTTCATGTGCAGCAAAGCCACGACGGCAATACAGGCCACCTCTGAAGCAAAAGTCTCAATACATTAGTCTCCTCAATGTAAATGCCATAAGAGTAAAGAATGAACAAGAACTTGGTGTGAAAACGGCCTTACAGTCGACAGTTACTTTCAGTTGAGGCTCTCAGGCATAGCAAAAGTTCAAATGTTCGTTTGTTGTGATGTGATTTCATTTTGATTTCCAAAGAACAACAGACAGAGTGTATAAATATGAATACTTATCTATCTAAAAAAATCTCGTGTCACGCGTTTGTGGTTAAACTCCTCAGAAGGTTCTTCAACTATTTCAAGGAATTTTTTTTGTGCATGTTTGGTAGAGTTAAGAATAGATCGTAAAGTATATTGCATCCTCCTATCTGTACCCCAACATTAGTTAATAAAGATTTTAGAAACGAACGAATAAAGAATTAGGAAACAAACAGAAAACATAATAGGTTCGTTTGCTGAGTCACTTTACGCTTTGTTTCATATTGACTTCCAAACTTTTATAAGGTTTATTTGAAATTTTATTAAATCTTTTACATGTTTTACGATTGTTGAAGGTTGGTTCAATGATATATTATCAGTAGTTGTCTATCGTATTGCTTGGTTACTACGTTTTTAAACTGTTTCGCGTTGATGTTTTTGTTTCTGAAGTCACTGTCAACAAAAAAAAAAATGAATATGATCTTACCTCTCCACACGAGTATTTCCATACATGTTGTTAGGTTGCACGACTTTTGTTAGTTGTTGCTATGTATTGCAAAGCAACCAAGAGTGCTGACGATACTACTTGCTTGTTTCTTAGTTGATCGAGCGATCTTCAGCTCGAGAATTGTTGGCTTCAATATCGAATTGTCAATCAGTTTAATAAGAAATCAACGGTTACTTTTTACTTATTTTAATATATTTCAATCACTTCAATGTTCCAAAGAGCGCTTAAACTAAAAATCAATCTTTATATTTCACATCAACTTCTTAATTTGCGAAATTAATTAAATTAAAATGAAATTAAAAAATGTAGAAAGTGACCGTTGATTTCTTATTGAACTCCTCCCGTGAGGAATTAGGACATTGTGTGAAAGCTTCGGAAGGTATCTGTATTCCTGTCGTGAGGAATGCAACATTTTTTGACGCAGCCGGTTTTTACGAGCAAAGGATTTTTGCGTTAGTACAACAGAACAAGCACATATTGAAATTTGCACCCGTTTTCTCGAGTTAAGGATCGCTCGCCGGTTACGGCGACACTCAACGGTGATTAGAAAAATAATAGTATATTAACATTAAAAAAATCCGAGCAACTTGACAAAGGTGCATGGAAATATTCGGCTGTAGAACTAATATATGATTATAAATATATATTTCTAAAAAATATTTCTTATATTTGAATTTGTTGTCTACTATTAGTTTTGGCTTAGTTTATATGTGTTAAGAAATACTGGATGAAAAATAAAATAAATAAAATAAAAAATGATTTCAGCAAGTAATGCTTGTGGATAATTTATTGTACACTTTCTATCTTGCATACATATTGAATTCATATCCAAACTACCGCATGGTCCATGAATCATGTTTTTGGTAACAATTTCATCAAGAATTTCTGCTGATATTTGGTTACCCATGCTAATGGAAATGTGAGCGTGTGGTAGTCCTCTCTTTTGCCTTTGACTATACTATACTATATACTATATAATACTTCCAGCAACGTACTTTACCAAATATTTTGAATCTTATCAACATGTCCATTAATGATTTCATCTTTTGCTACATACACGTGAGGTTATATCATGTCTGTCTCTTGGCCATCGAATACAATCCAAAGTTTCGTGCCGTTTCACGAATCTTTTTATCAATCGGTGACTTTGGGACGAAGCACTTTACCGATCGCTGGCGTTGGGACGAATCATTTTACCAATCGCTCACTTCGTGTCGATTGTTTTTGGAGACACTCATCAAAACGATTGCGAATGGTAATCGGACATTAATTTTTCCGATTTCGTTCGTAACATTTTCGTCTTTATTTTCTATTCACAATCTTTCCCCTTAATTTTCGTTGAGCGAGCTCTCTGTCGATCAACTTTCCAGCCTGGCTGTGTAACATACATAATTTATACACGTGCATGGTAAACACATTGTTCGCTCTTTTTCTCTTATAATTTTATAAAATAACACTTGCTTGCGGTACCTGTGCTCGTCTGATTCATGCATAAAATTATCAAGTTTCTGTGCTTATTTATCTCAGCCAGAAAAAATGCGACCGGATTTAATTATATTTTGCTATTCAAATCAATAATTAATAATAATAATCAATAATTAATCAATAATACTAGTATTATTTGACAAATTCAATTCAATAAATAAAGAGAAATAAATAATATCTCTAATAATATAAAGATAAATCTAAATTAAATAAATTGTATATACAATTTAAAGTATATCAAAACTTATTATTTTTTACATGAAAAAATTCTTCAAAAAAACTATAATAAATAGACATTTATAATAAAATATAGGGCATCATTCCGTAACACTAACGAACGTGATTGGCAGCCACGCCGGCGTTGACGAAACTCTGCCGAGAGAGGCATTTCCTAAAATTTCTGTTCGTCGATTATTTTCTGTTTGCTCTACACGTCACCTTTTTTGTTAACGCCAGAAATCGTACCTTTTCTGTACACCAAAACAGCAATTTATTATCGTTCGTCTATCGTCAGCCAGGGGTTCTGCCGACGCAGTTTCATTAGAATTTCTCGACACTGGAGTCAAATACCACGAAAAACAACGAAAGTAACCAAAACAAAATAGAAAACTTTATGTTTGTTAGTGTTACGGAATGATGCCCATAATGTCTTCAATATAAATATCACTTAACAGCGATGCATAATCTTCCGCTGTGTACCTTCACACTCAGCGGAAGAATGGCAACTACTTGCTTTATACAAAGCAAGCGTTTGCTTTTTTGTCTACGTTCGATTGCAGAGAAAAAACAGCGATCGTTTCGTTCCCAAAAGATGAAGAACACAACTTTCCTCAAGAATACAACGGCTGGAAACACAAAAAACTACTGTGGGATGTGTTGTTGTAAATTTGGAAATATTAGGTTCACGTTGCCTAATGCCTTAAACACATAGAATATCGCGCAGCGATGTCGCTCTCCGCCAATTGTCAAAATTACATAGGCTATTATGGGAAACAAGAAAAAAATAACAGGTCGCCGATGCCTCTGCCAGCGACGGCGATCGAAATGGAAAATTTTCCATTTTGGTCGCTGCTCTTATTCTTCTTCTGTTGATTGTTGTGAGTTCCTATATGCTAGCTGTTCTCTGCCGCGCCTCAACAGCGCAGATTTTTGACAATTTGCAGAGAGCGACATCGCTGCGCGATATTCTATGTGTTTAAGGCAACGAAAATTAGCAGCTGTTCACGAAAAGCAGAAAGCAGGGTAGGGTAAGAAAGCAGTAGCGTAGGGTAACGTTGTCGTTGGAAGATAGAGATGACCCCATTAGTTTCATCTGATTTCTCAGAAATGCTTCTGAAAATGTTTTCAGATGATGTTAAATTTTCATTATCTGCTTCGTCAAATATTTTTTCACAAAATGTGTTTAAAGAGGATAATAACTAATTATTTCTATGGTTTTTGTTTTTATTACTATTATTATCCATAACTTTCACTTTAAAAAATAATCAAATGTATTCTACAAAAAACACGTCTGATCATAGAAAACTTATTGCTCTGTTCTGTGTATACGTATACATAGTAATGTTGCCAATTTGAAAAACTATGCTGGAATATTTCGAAGTTTCTCTATGAACTTTTTTATTTGTTGTTTTATTACTAAAAGTAGTTTTAACACATATTTTTTTATTTAAATTAATATTTAACTTACTGCTATAATTTGTTAGTTATTGAAATAGTGTCTCATTAGGAATTCTCTGTAATCCTCACTGTAAATGCTACCTAATGTTCGTAATGAGTAAAAAACCATGGTGCCAATAGGCTTTTTAATTTTCATGCCATAAATTGTGTAAAGCATGCATTGAAGAAACGCATACACACATATATATATGAGAGTTCTAGAATATCAACCGTTATGACGCCGTTTTAAACGCATATCGCATTAATGGTATAGTAATCACACCTAATGTTTTCATACTATTAATTACTTCAAAGTATGTAGGGCACACAATAACATTGAACAGTTTAAATTACTGAAATAATAGGAAATTATAACGTTAACAGCAATGAGATAAAAGTATTAAAATTATATTACCATACTATAAATGCAATAGTATAAAAACTTTTAGGTTTATGATATTTCTGATAAATATACGTCTAAGTCTTATTAAATTCTTAACAATATGCGTCTTATTAGAATAATAATATGTACATTTCTAAAACCTATTCAACTTAACACAAAAGTATTGTTTCAATAGGAAAAACATATTCATTTGTGCTTTATAAAACTGATAGGTGTACTATTAGCCGGTTAATGTGACGTTTTTTTCTGATTGTACTTCATCTTCAAACCTTGCATTAAATCTTCCTACATGTTGGCCACCTGGCGTTTTATTCGCATTTCTTCTTATTCCATAATTGTCAGCAGGCACATTTTGAATTTGTGATTTAAACATTCTAACCAATTCATTATGTTCATGTAATAATATTTGTAATTTACGAATATTTGGTTTGCTTAATTTCGGATTTATTGAATAACGCTGATCAAATTCTTCAGCGATACTCTTGGTTGTCGAATGGCAATAACGCATCATTTTTATGGTACACCTGAGCCTGAATCTTTAATTAATATTCAACAAATTGGTTAGAATTTTCGTATAAATGAAAACATATATTAATATCTGAATTGAAAACCACATTACTTACCTTAAAAGTTAGCATAAATCTATCACGAACAATGTGTTGTGATCCAAATAATGTCATTTGAAAGCACCAATTGTACGACTGACGCAATATCAAGAAATATTTTGACTGATTTGTTCTTCCCGCAGAGAGAAGAGAATAATGGCTCACGTGGTGGACTTAATGGTGTTAATTTAATTTTTCCGCCAGCACAACACATTCCATCAGTTTCATTTTTAAATTTAAATGCATTGCATTTATTACAAACTTTATTCCTTTTGTCAATTTGAATAGATTGTTGCGAAGCCTAATCAATGTTATGATCATAATTAAAACCTGCACGATTCAAATTTCCAATTAAATTGCTACATCTCCGTTGTTGACTGTTTTGATTGTCACGTTTAGTGTTACGTTCACGATCTCTTCTGTTTCTAACTCTCACACTTTCAATACGTTCTTTTTTTTTGCTCTTGATTTTGATTTAATATTGATCGTGCCATTCGTTGCCTTGCTAATTCATTACTTTCTAATGGCTGTTCTTCATCATGATTAGATCCATTTAAACCATTGATGCCCATGAGCAATGGCTATTCGCCCACTCAATCTTTGAGCACCTTAATATTTATACAATGAGTGCATTTGCCGAAATTACGTCAGTAGCCAGAACTGGTTGGTCTGGATTCTTGTCTTTATATTATTATATTATAAAACTTGGTTATTATTGTATTTTGGGAATGCCTTTCTTGTGAGCTATTTTTGTTTTTAGTAAATGAATTGAGACCCTTTCAAGTGGATTCTTGGTGAACCAAATCTCAGCTTGCTACAAATGTGAATAATACGAGTTCATTGAACCATAGAGAAAGAATAACAAGAAGCCGAATCTTGAACAAAAGTATTTGCCACTGGCTATCCAGTACTAGATCTTTTTTTCACTCATTGCTGAGTGTGTTCTCTCTTCTATTGCAAATGCTAATTTGTTTTCATTCATCGTCTGAGCATTTCTTTCCTATCCACTACTCAATCGATGATGGATTACTGAATGCTTCGCTCTTCAAAGTATAGCTATTGCACCTGTTTGTGTGTTTGCACTGACGCTGTGAGAATTTGGTCAACCCAGTTCTGGATCGTATGAAGATTTTTGAGTGTTTCGCGCTCTTCTCTTTTGTATTGCAAATTCTAATGTGTTTTCATTGATGCTCTGAGCATTTGTTGGCTATCCACTACTGAATCGTTGATAGATTACTGAATGCTTCGCTATCTCCGCTATAGCTATTGCATGTGTTTATGTGTTTGCACTGATGCTCTGAGAATTCGCTCATACCCAGTTCTGGATCGTGTGAAGATTTTTGAGTGTTTGGCTATTTTCTTTTGCTTTCGTACTCTGAGAAACTTTTTCTGGAAACTGGATCGTTTACAGATTGTTGGTGTAATATCATTTCTTATTACATTTTCCCTATTCGTCTTTTTCTCATTATTGATTCTTTATGGAGAGATAGAAATGTGAATACACTTTGATAACTTCTTACCTTTGTGATTTCTGGACATTGTTTTGTTTGTGTTTTTTATAATTAGTGGCTTTCTATGGTACATTAGATTTTGCTTTCTTGTACGTGTGCCTACTGCAATTTTACAATTGGAAATTTGCTGAAAGAGGTTTGGACGACTTTCTTGATCAGTACAATTGTGGGAAACTAAAGTTTTTGCAATTATTTGTAGTTAGCAGCCTATATAACTGCGGAAAGGCTGAAACCTTTAGGATATCATTTGCGGAAATCGTAAAACACAAATATTTACGAGATTAAAATAAAGAAAATTATAATTATTCATATCAAAATTGAACTGTTAGCATATTTGCTAGGTTTTTGGGATTAGATATAATCATAATAGTGCTCCTGTAAACATTTATTTTTTATAGGGCTTTTTTGTACCCAGCATGCCGACTCAAATAAATCGATGGTCATCGCAAACAAAATTCAGAAAAGCATCAGAAACTCCAGAAATGCTAAAAAATTTTGATCCTTAAAAATTATTCACACACACATCCTAACGAAACAGTTTCAGGCATGCTAAAACAGAGTGAATGATTGAAAAGAAATATTCGCTGTATGCGTGAGTAAATTTATTGAAATTTGCTAGTCTCTCCTTGAGGACGCATGCGGACCGACCGCTCCATTTGGCTTTCGAGTAAATTTTATTGTTATAAAATAGGCTGCAGATTTCAAACTATTGGTGGTAGATACATATATCGTGTAATGGAATTTTCTGTAGAACTATTGCGAGGCTATTCAGAACTCTCAAAAAAAGTTTCAAATTCCACAAAAAAAAAAAAAAAATTATTGTAGAATAAAAAAAAAGAGTTCTGCACGAATCCCAGAGAGTACTGAATATTTTTATAAGATTTGAAAATAGTTCTGACAGATAAAGTATAAAAATCGATGCAAAAATTTGGATATTTAACTTCATGATTGCGAATATTAAAATCATCTACAAATTTCAAACTTGATAGATGTAGAATTCCACCACAATGTCACGCTTATGACGATCCACATGTAATTTTCTTTTGTTCCCAAATTTTATGAGCTATTATATCAGTCCATTTACCAGGTAAAAGAACATAATATTTACGATTCGCGTAATTTTTCTTCGTAGGCCTCATACCGTTCCACGCTTCACTAGATATTACAAGTGGAAAGGAGATTTTGCTAAACCAACCGGACCTTTGTCTGTTAGGTATGATACATCTGATGTATTAAATGATGGGTCATTTAAGGAACCATTTGTAGGAATTTCATGAACATGAAACACCTGCACCAAAAAATCCTTCATTCCTCCTCTGTTATTTTGTAGTATGGTATATATATGTTGCGGAGTAATCGAGCTGCCATGTCTCTCCATTTCAATTGATATTTTCTTAAAGATATCATGCGATGGTGGAAAAATCTTACCATTTTCATCAACAGCCTTGAATTCTTCACGTTGTATTATAGCTTTCTGCTTATCCTTATCGTACATTTTTTAAATCAGGACTTTTAAATGAAGGTGTTCAAAATATGTTAAACTCAAATTTTAGATCAAATTTAAAGCGAGTGCCAATATGTATCACTAAACACAAATTCCAATATTACTTCCGATCGCTTTGAGGTTTCGCTTTGAATTAATATATTTTCGCTTTTTAATCTCGGTCCCGTATATTCCATATATTTGTTATTGTAAAACTTCATAAGAGCGTGAAGTTAAATTCGTAAATCCGTCGCGATCTTAGCAAAGACACAAACCAAAAACACGAATTTAAATTCGTATTTTGAGCCATTACTTGGCATCGCTAATGTAATGCGTACTTTTGTTCCAGAAACATTGTTAAGAAAAAAATGGATTTTGAATACATGTTATACACCGTTGAAAAGAGGAGGACGAGACCTTTCCAACGGTGTATGATTTTTGCGTGCACAGGCAAGAATTTGGTGGCAGCGGTTGCATGAACATAGCGTGTTTTCCGTACACACTGCAGCAGAATTCGATTAAAACTCGTAATCCAAACACACTTGTTAGAAAAAATATGGATTCTGAATACATGCTATACAGCGTTGAAAAGAGAAAGAGGAGACCTTTCCAACGGTGTATGATTTTTACGTGCACAGGCAAGAATTTGGTGGCAGCGGTTGCATGAACATAGCGTGTTTTCCGTACTCACTGCAAAAATTGCATTGCACGATATATCTACCACCAATAGTTTGAAATCTGCAGCCTATTTGATTGTTCACAATCGTGAAGTTAGAACCCCAAACCTTTACATCGATTTTTTATACTTAATCTGCCAGAACTATTTCTAAAATTTATAGAAGCCTTCGGAACTATTTCGGGTTCGTTCAGAACTCTATTTTTTTTTTTTTTTATTCTTTAATAAATTTTATTTTTTTTTTTTTTTTGAATTTGAAAGTTTTTTTTGGAGTTATGTATAGTCTCGCAATAGTTCTACAGAAAATTGCATTACACGATATATCTACCACCAATAGTTTGCAATCTGCAGCCTATTTTATTGTTCACAATCATGAAGTTAGAACCCCAAACTTTTACATCGATTTTTTATACTTAATCTGCCAGAACTATTTCTAAAATTTATAGAGAACTTCAAAACTATTTGGGGTTCGTTCAGAACTCTAAAAAAAATGAGGTTTTTAAAAAATGGGGTTCCAACTTCACAGACACTCCTTACTTACAATTTTTGAATAACTTATTCAATACTATTGGTTTTCTTATACACTATTTAGTATTGGGCTTATTCTAACAGCGGAGAAAAAGCCCGTAGAGTTAATCAACTTGGACAGTGGATTAATCGCAAAAAGAGCGGGTGTGAACCCGTCGATTTAATCAACTTCCACAGTTTATTTATCGTTACAAGATGAAGAGTGGGTGGTGAACCCGTAAAGTTAATCAGCTTCCGCTGTTGATTAATCGTACAACAAAATAGTCGTGGCGCGAGAAACCGTAGAGTTAGTCAGTTCTTCCTACGACTAATCGCACAAAAACATAGAATGGACGTGAATCCGTAGAGCCATTCGATAATACCCGAATGATCCGAATGATCGCATAAAAATAAATTGCCCGAAGCCCGTAGAGTTAGTCATCGCAAGAGTATGGTTAGTCGATACTAATCGTGAACCCGCAGTGAAATTTATTAATTCAATTTCTCCCAAAAGCCTTTAGTTCATTTTTGTTGGTCCCAAAACCGAGCTGTACAGTGGATGTTGCTCCATAAGAGCCACCAGCTCCTCCAGTTGTTTTTAGTTGCTTATTTTGAAACTCCTATAAACAAATACAGTAATATTTATTAGCGAACTTCATAAATTTTCTGTCCATTTGTTGTGAGAGCACAGCACCTTCTCGTTTAACACGTGAAAAATAACAGCACCTTAGGTGTTGTCTGATTTTGACACATAAGACAACACAAGTAGAGTTGTATTATAAACCAGAATATATTTAATTTTTGCTTTGACAACTTTGAAAGACAACCAGCTTGACAACTTTTAGCAAAGTTGTAAACCGTAATACCGATTTTGCTTAGACAACACAACTTACAACCTAAGTTGTAAATGAGAATAGTTGCTTTCGTAAAGACAACCGGAATAGTACAGGAATTGCAGGAACAGAATCCCATTTGTTGTGAGAGCACAGCACCTTCTCGTTTAACACGTGAAATATAACAGCACCTTAGGTGTTGTCTGATTTTGACACATAAGACAACACAAGTAGAGTTGTATTATAAACCAGAATATATTTAATTTTTGCTTTGACAACTTTGAAAGACAACCAGCTTGACAACTTTTAGCAAAGTTGTAAACCGTAATACCGATTTTGCTTAGACAACACAACTTACAACCTAAGTTGTAAATGAGAATAGTTGCTTTCGTAAAGACAACCGGAATAGTACAGGAATTGCAGGAACAGAATCCCATTTGTTGTGAGAGCACAGCACCTTCTCGTTTAACACGTGAAAAATAACAGCACCTTAGGTGTTGTCTGATTTTGACACATAAGACAACACAAGTAGAGTTGTATTATAAACCAGAATATATTTAATTTTTGCTTTGACAACTTTGAAAGACAACCAGCTTGACAACTTTTAGCAAAGTTGTAAACCGTAATACCGATTTTGCTTAGACAACACAACTTACAACCTAAGTTGTAAATGAGAATAGTTGCTTTCGTAAAGACAACCGGAATAGTACAGGAATTGCAGGAACAGAGTCAATTTTTGCAGAACCTTTCATGGCATTTCCAGGGTCGTTGCGGAAACCGCTCGGACACTCCGCAGCACAGCGACGTTCATCTATTAACTTGGACCCGCCAGTACAGGCGCACTCATAACTTCCGAATTTATTGACGCAAAAGTGCGAACAGGGGCCGTTCCCCAGCGCGCACTCGTCCACGTCCTCGCAGGTCTTCTCATCCATCGCCAGCTTTGAGCCGTTCGGACACTTGCAGCCAGTTACCGCGTCGCAGGTGTGTGAACAGCCGCTGTTGTTCAACAGACATCTATTGAGCGGTATGCAGTCACCGGACAGAATGAGCAGGACACTCTTCCGGCGCTTGTATCGGTCTGTGTTCCAAGCAAGTAGCTTTGTTTTCGCCCAGTTCATAGTTCGGTGGACAGACGCATTCGTAGCCATCCTCCCAGTAACACATTTGTGAGAACATTCGTGTACACGAGAAGCGCATTCGTTAATGTCAACACAAGTTTTGCGATCTGCAAAAAGCACGAAGCCGGCGTCGCAGGCGTATTCATAGGAACCTGAAGGGTAAATTATTTGAGAGAATGAATTTGAAGTCTGGAGGACATGTAATCCATTGGAGTCATTTAAGAAATCGCCTGAAAGAGCTCCGGAATCGTACCTACCTTCGTAGTTGCGGCAAAGTTGATGACAACCGCCGTTGCTGATGCGGCATTCGTCGATATCCACGCAGCTCGTCCCGTCCTCCTGCAGCGAGAATCCCTGTCGACAGCTGCACCTGCCTTCCGTGCACAACTGTTCGCAACAGCGTTAATGAATTGTAGTGCAAAATGCAACTGCATTGCAGCCCAAAAAAGCGAAATTATCGTTTACTTTTCCTGGTAGGAGTTTGGCTGATTTTTCAACTCCAAGAGCCCGTTAAGAGTAGGAAGCAGGATTAAGTTTCCGTGAATTCTAATGTTTTCCACTATAGAAATTCATATTGAAGTCGAATACATAAAAGCGATGCTACTTTTATCATTGTTTGTCCTATACAACAATTTTGTTTCAAAATGTTAGAGGTCTGAATACTAAATTAAGAGAACTTCTACTACAAAGCAATGATTTAGAATATAAAATTATTGCTTTTTCTGCAACATGGCTAAAGCAGTATATACTAAACCTTAAAATATTTTCAAACGCTTATACAGTTTGTCGTAGCGATAGAAACTTATCTCAATCAACAGTTACCAGAGGCGGAGGTGTTTTGATAGCTGTTGACTCCTCGTATTTTTCAACGGAGGTAGACTGTTTCACCTTAGAAATTGACTTTTGCTGTGTTGACGTTAAAATTGCTTGCTTAAGTCTTTTTACTTGCTCTTACATACCGCCTAATTCTACACTGAATACTTACCTCAATCATGTGGAGTGCATCACTAGAGTGGCTGATAAATTAGGAGACGCGGATCACCTAATGGTTCTTGGTGATTTCAATTTGCCTCATGTAAACTGGGAAATGAGCGACGATACAGCTTTTCTATTGCCGTCTTCTGATCTGGATAACTACATTACTATTTTTAATGACATACCGTCTAGAGGCCTCTTCCAGATTAATGCTATACTCAACCATAATGGCCGATTGTTGGACCTCGTTTTTGTTGATGATGCGGACATGTTTGAATTATAGAGGACTTTGCCTTTAGTTTTACCAGAAGATAGACACAACCCAAGACTTGAACTAAAAATTTTACAGGAGGCTTCTAAAATAGGAAGACATAATTCTTTTATGAGGAGAGATTTTTGCTTTCGCAGAGCAAAATTCGGCGCTATGAAACCTTTCTTCAAAATATTAATTGGAAGTCTGTTCACAAAATTTTGGATTATTCATCTTCTACATCTTTGGATGAGGCTGTTCACATGTTCAATAACTCTCTTCGTGATGTATTTAATTTATCAGTGCCGCTACGTAGGCCAACGACTCATAACGAGCTTTCTTGGTTAGTACTTTATTAAGGAAACTAAGAAGATTGAATAGAAAACATTACAAATCATACTGTCAGAGACATTCTTCATCGAGCTTTGCTGCATATATATCAACGAGACGCAGATACCAGAAACTTTGTAAGGAAGCTTATAACGAGTTTTGCTTCCTAAGGCTGGGATAAAACTCAGTCTATCCAGGGTTCGTTAAAGGGGTCTCGCAACCCTCTAACATACAACGTATTCCCGAATTACCCACGACTGTCTTCGCGACAATCTAGCACTGACTCTGTAAAGAGTTCAGCTCGGACGTTGTTATTGGTTTTCTAATGTTTTATTTTTTTTTTATTCGCTTAACGATTCTTATACTTGTACTAATACTTAACAATTTTTATACCTAATAATAGGTACAATGGGAGAGGGGGATAGAGTATACTGCAGCAGAAGGCTGCACAATGTGTATCACCTATTCAGAGCACCAAAGGAGGACGCGGTGGCTGATAGGAAGTACAATAACTTCCTGGCAGAAGGCCTTCATATGCGGAAGGTGAGGGGTGAGCTACTCGGCAGAAGGCTTTTAATTTGTATGGTGACGTCAGAGCGTTCACCAACAAAAGTTTCTGGTTTGGTACCTTTTGTAGGTGTCCTACCTAGTTGTTGTACAATTATTTTTGCGCAACGGAGACCGAAGTCGAAAGCCAATGTTAGTTCTGTGACTGAGGACGAGGCCGAAAGCCTCTAGGCCTCTTCCAGATTAATGCTATACTCAACCATAATGGCCGATTGTAGGACCTCGTTTTTGTTGATGATGCGGGCATGTTTGAATTATAGAGGACTTTGCCTTTAGTTTTACCAGAAGATAGACACAACCCAAGACTTGAACTAAAAATTTTACAGGAGCCTTCTAAAATAGGAAGACATAATTCTTTTATGAGGAGAGATTTTTGCTTTCGCAGAGCAAAATTCGGCGCTATGAAAACCTGTCTTCAAAATATTAATTGGTAGTCTGTCCTACCTAGTTGTTGTACAATTATTTTTGCGCAACGGAGACTGAAGTCGAAAGCCACTGTTAGTTCTGTGACTGAGGCTGAAAGCGTCAGAGTTTTCTGAACACTGAGACCGAAGTCGAAAGCCACTGTTAGTTCTGTGACTGAGGCCGGCCGAAAGAGCTGGAATGGGGGAAAATGCTCTGCAGTTTGCGCATCTTATACGTTGTATGATGGTTGAACTGTTTGTGAATTCAAACCTCTGATTACGAATAAGCGGGAAAGCAAAAGCGAATAAAATGTCTGTTTGTGCGACAGTGTTTTGTGTATAATAAAATTTAAGAATTGTAACTTCGCATTAATTATGCCTGTTAGAAGCTTACATCAACTATTTAATAGAGGTAAAATCAAATTTGCGTTCGGATCCGAAATCTTTTTGGAAGTTTGTGAATGTTATGAAACTTGATCATTTTGGTGATACTACAGTTATTTGTAACTTGTTTGCAGACTTTTTTAAAGCTACTTATTCCTCAAAGAATTGTTTAACCAGTAGCTTACAGGAATACCCATACTCCATTTCGTTTAGATTAATAAGTCTGCCATTTTGGATGTAGATATTGCTCTAAAATCATTAAAAGACCTTAAGTACAACTACAACTCGGGACCAGATGGATTACCATCTAGTGTTTTCAAATTCTTTGCTGATGAGTTAGCATCACCTATTACTGCTTTATTTCAGCTCTCCTTACGCACTGGATATTTTCCGAAAGTATGGAGATCCTCATTTATTATTCCACTTCACAAATCTGGTAATAGATGTGATATTAAGAGTTATCGTGGTATTGCCAAAATTAGTTCATTGCCTAAACTTTTTGAGAAAATAATTACTGTCCAAATCTCGCGGAGCATTCATTCTTTAATTTGGCGTACGCATCATGGTTTTTGCAAAGGTAAATCAACGACAACAAATTTACTTGAATTGGTATCGACAACTATCATCTTTAAAGATTCTATGCAAACTGATGTTATATATACTGACTTCAGTAAAGCTTTCGAATTAGTTAATCATAATCTTCTATTATTAAAGAAGAAGTTATTTGGTTTTCCTACACCTCTCCTTAATTGGATACAGTCTTACTTCAGCTCTTCGTGTTTGAGTCAGTATATAAATGAAAAACTCTCCGGTAGGTTATCTTCAGTCGTCATGTTTAGAGAAGAACTTGTGGAAGTCTGCGGTCTGCTCTCGTTGGAAGGGAACTGGATGTAAATGTAGTCGCTATATTCGGAGAACGACTTCCGTGTGGTGTAGTTATATTCAAAGTTTGAAGTTTTTCGTGCGCGTCAGACAGTAACTGTTTTGCAGGATTGTTGTTCGCGACAGACAGACCCTATTGAGGGAACTCCAATAACCACTCAAATCTACAGCGTTTTCGAATTTCGTTCGATTGTCCAGAGACAACGTAATACTGACTACTTGGTAGTTCCGCTCGGACGAAACAGAGTAATGAATATCGTTTTTATACCCTACACCTTAAGGTTGAGGGTATATTCACTTTCTACCGGAGTGTGTAACGCATAGAACTAGACAAGATAGGTATGGAAAAGTATATATATTCTTGATCAGCATCACCACCGAAATTGAAATAACGATGTCTGTCCGTCTGTCTGTCTGTCTGTCTGTCTGTCTGTCCGTTGAAATCACGATCACAGGAGAACGGATTAAGATTTCAAAATGAAATTCGTAAATTCGAAAATATTCGTTGCTATGTTGGGGTGTTTCGTATTGAAAATGGGCAAAATCGCCCAAGGATCACGCCTTCTTTTTATATCGAGAGTGCAAGTACCTCTGTTTTGCCTATTAAAAAAGGCCATATCTGCATCACTTTTTGAGAGAAGACAAGAAAATTTTATATGTAGGTTTAGAGTAATGCTTCCAGTTAATATCCCAAATATGGGCGTGATCCGCCCACTTTTTAAAAAAAATTTTTTGTTTTTATTATTATTATTACATATATATTATATATTTATTATTAGATATATAATATATATATTGTATATATATACGAGTATATTATATCGCACCACTTCTAAATATATATACGAGTATATATGCAGCTTTAAGGTGTAGGGTATTTCGGCTACAGCCCGGCTGTAGACAACACCCTTACTAGTTTTTATTTCTTTTTATTTTTCTATTTCTTACTTACAATTTCAGAATTATTTATTCTATACAAATGGTTTTCTTACTACTACTTAATATACGGCTTATTCTAACACCAGAGCAAAAGCCCGTAGAGTTAATCAACTTGGACAGCGGATTAATCACAACAAGAGCGGGATGTGAACCCGTCGATTTAATCAACTTCCACAGTTTATTTATCTTCACAAGAAGAAGAGTGGGTTGTGAACCCGTAGAGTTAATCAGCTTCTGCAGGTGATTAATCGTACAACAAAATAGGCGTGGGGCGAGAACCCGTAGAGTTAGTCAGTTTAACATCCGACTAATCGCACAAAAAAATAGGAGAATGCGGGTGAATCCGTAGAGGCGACGTTGACGTCGACTAACTGCACTGCAAGCGTAGAGTTACTCGATACTGATCAAGTGCTCGCACAAAAAAATAGGAGTAAGGTCGTGAACCCGTAGAGCTAATTAACGCTGTCGTTAATTGATCGTAGTGCAAAATGCATCTGCCTTGCGGTCCAACAAGCGAACCAAATTACTTTTAAAAAGTATAGCTTGTCGTTTAGTTTTTCTGGTTGTCGTTTACTTGGTTGGTTTTTCAACTCCAAATGTGCTCGTTAAGAGTCAGAAGCAGGATTAAGTTTCCGTGAATTGTAATTTTTTCCACTATAGAAATTCACATTCAAATACATAAAAGCGATGCTATTCGTAACATCGTTTGTCCATCGGTTGTCATGTTGTTGTTGTCGTCGGTTATTACTTTCTTGCTTTCCTATCAGGTTTCGTTGTTGTTGGTTTTGATTAGTTTCCAGTTTTCGGTGTTCTTTTCTGTTCTTATGTTTGAACGTATGTGGGTATGTACATATTTGGCTGTGTATTGTTTTATCATTTCGCAGCAAAAATTTTTCAATATTTCGTAATGCCTTTAATCAGCTGAATATATCAATTCTATTCCGAAGGCCTTACGAAATATTATATGTTATATAATATATATCAATACTATTCGGCTGTGTATTTTATCATTTCGCAGCAAAAATTTTTCAATATTTCGTAATGTCTTCGGAATAGTATTAATATATATTATATGTTATATATTATATGTTATATATTATATGTTATATATTATATGTTATATAATATATATCAATACTATTCCGAAGGCATTACGAAATATTGAAAAATTTTTGCTGCGTAATGATAAAACAATACACAGCCAAATATGTACATACCCACATACGTTCAAACATAAGAACAGAAAAGAACACCGAAAACTGGAAAATAATCAAAAACAACAACAACGAAACCTGATAGGAAAGCAAGAAACACGAAATAACCGACGACAACAACAGCATGACAACCGATGGGCAAACGATGTTGCCATATTGATGAAATGCTAAAGCAAATCTTTGCATTCTATGGAACGCACGGAGGAGATCAACTACACTTCTTTGCATTACCTCCAATGACATGCGTATGTAAAAATAATGCCCTCTGGAATGTAGAAAGCAATTGATTATCCAAAATCTATGGATTCCAGTCTCGATTTGAGAGGAAGCTCGTATTTTGCTGGGTTGTTGTTCGCTCTGTATGTTTTACAATATGTGTATACTTGCATTGTCGATGCTATATATATTAATGTTTATGTCGGTAGATATGTTATTAATAATTAGAGAGAATCTATTGTGACGATGTTCACATCGATTAACACGGGCCAAATATTTACGATAATAAGAACTTTAAGCGTCGGTATTAGTTGGACAGTCATTATGAAATACAACAACTATCAAGTTATGGAATACTTTATCCATTCGAATAATATACGTTAGTTAGGAAAGCATTGATAAGCTTTTGGCAAGGAGTCACTTCGCAGAATGATGTAATACTACTTTGATTTATCTCTCCGCTAGTACACCTGTCGCTATTTTATTTGTAATTTAAAAAAAAAACTAGTAAAGGTGTTGTCTACAGCCGGGCTGTAGCCGAAATACCCTAAACCTTATAGCTGCATATATACTCGTATATATAAGATATATAAGATAAACTATAATTATAGCTGCTTAACTATTTCTGTGCGTTACAAACACCGGTACTAAGTGCGTTTACTCTCAAAATTTAGGTGTAGGGTATAAAAATGTATTGCCATAGTGGGTGTATGGGTAAAAAGGAGGCGTGGCCCGCCCATTTTTCCCCCAACAGAATATTATTGGTTCACAAACTACAATATTATGTACACCATTATTCAGGAAACTTATATACTTTTCAATACAATCCATGTAAAAACCTCCGTGACCTATGTAAACTAAAAGTGGGCGGATCACGCCCATATTTGGCATATTAACTGGAAGCATTAGTCTAAACCTACATATAAAATTTTCTTGTCTGCTCTCAAAAAGTGATGTTGATATGGCCTTTTTTAATAGGCAAAACATAGGTACCTACACTCTCAATATAAAAAGTAGGCGTGGTCCTTGGGCGATTTTGCCCATTTTCAATACGAAACACCCCAACATAGCAACGAATATTTTTGCCAAATTTCATTTTCTAATCTTAATATGTTCTCCTGTGATCGTGATTTCAACGGACAGACATCGTTATTTCAATTTTGATGGTGATGCTGATCAAGAATATATATACTTTTCCATACCTATCTTGTCTAGTTCTATGCGTTACACACTCCGGTAGAAAGTGAATATACCGTCAACCTAAAGGTGTAGGGTATAACAAGTAAAAGCAACGTCCACATACTCCAAAGATATCAATCAGAAACCTTATGTATGATCGCAGGCGCTCCTTGGTTTATGTTAAACGAATGTATTTAAAATGACTTGAAGGTTCCAAAAGTAAAGGATGAGATAAATTTTTTCAGCGAAAGATGTTTACAAGGACTAAGTTATCATACGCATCCATTAGCAGGGTGTTTATTAGGCAGCACAAATGAAACAACAAGAATAAAAAGTCTATTTATATATAAATATATAAATATATATAAATTTTTATGTAAATTAATAAATATAAATATATATATATCTTATATATATACATATCTTCAGTGTCTAATAAATCCATTATACTTGCATTATACTTGCTATTTCTAGAGCACAAACTACCAAAGTTTGTTATTATTATGTGTAGTTGATGTGAGTTGATGGTAGACTTTTACTATATCGTAATTTTTAATGCTGTAATGTATTGATTGAGCTTTCAAAAAAGAAGTTCCACAACAACTCCATGATCAGAATTGCACATATCCTTACAACGTTTTAAATCTATTTTTATATAGATAATGCTGAAAATCACAAGTCGTCACAAATCGATCATGGTCTTGAGATTCATGTTGAGCTCCCTGGCAAACATTGCCATCCTAAACATCATAAAGAGCAGGACGTCGAAGCGATTCTTAGACGAAAACTCAATCGTAATATTAAGGAGCGACAGCTGATGCTTCATAAGACTAGTTTGCTGTGTTGTTTTGCGCGTGGCTTCTTACAAAATCGCCTCCTGAACGACACAGAGCTTCTGGAAAAGGCATTGAAACTATTGCCAAGTAAAAATTCATACCCAACGGAGTGTGGTGCTAATATAAAATACTATCAGTCTCTGATAACGTGGTTTAAATCAGCAATAACACTAAAAACGAATAATTTATATCCCGACGAACAAACGACGAATGGGCGAACTGTAAATTTGAAAACACAGTTAAAAGAACAATTTAAGCTTAGAGAAGCTCGTTGTAAACGGGATTTTGTATTTATGTTTGTTATATTATCTAGAGCAATGGGTTTTCAAAGTCGGCTCGTGATTAATATGCAACCTTTGCCATTACGTCCAGCACAATCTGACCTATGTACTATTAATTTAAAAAAAAATGATTATACAGAAAAAGGTCACATTAGAGCACCAAAGTTGCCACTACAAAATGAGGATAGGAAAGCTAGCAACAACGATGCGGCGAGTAAAGAACAGAAAGTGAAACGTGGTATGTCGGAAAAGGAAGTAAAAAAAACTGAAAAGCCAAACAAGAAAGAGGAACAGAGAACAAACAAAAAGCATGAGGAGAACTGCAATGAAGAATCAAATAAAAGAGAATATATGCCCATCAATAAGAAAAAAAATGAGATTCCTAATAAAAAAAACCAAAAGGGACCGTTTTCAGAGGAAAGTTCCAAGTCAAAAATTTATGAAGATGTATCGGAGCCGAATGTGCCATTTTTACAAAGTCAATGTATAAACACAAAACCAAGCAGAAGCAAAAACACACCGCAAAAAAAACCATCGGCTATTTTTCAAATTAACGACAAACAAAGAGTATCAAAACATGTCAATGATGAGACTGAAAGTAATCTTGTCAACACGCCCATTGCGCGACGAACGCGTTTATGCTTAGAAAAGAAAAAAAAAATACTCTGTTCCGGAGCTATTGGAATCGGTTCCCCAATTGTGCCAAAAGCAGTATTGCACGGTTCAAGTGGTGAATGCTTTGGTTCCAATTGTACAAAGACATTGAAAACTCAATGCATTAAAAATGCACACAAATCCTTATCCATTAGTAGTCGTCGCAGTAAATCTCCATCTCCGAAACTACATATTTCTCCACAATTTCTCGAAACTAAAATCTTCCGGGAGAAAATCCACAACAATAACAAAGAGACATTAAATTCGAAGAATTGTTTAAAATCAAAGTGTCGTTCCGCTAAGAAAACAGCAAAAATATCACCAGACGTATTCTCGAAAAATTTACCTCAACTTGATGGCGCCAATGATCTCGATGATAATGTCGTTTCGCTCAAACAGAGGGTCAAGAAAATACGCAAAGGAAAAGAATCTGATCAAAGTGATGAGAATGATTTTGAAAAGTCGCCGTTAAAAAAACAAAAAAAAGCGCCCATTTTGAAGAAAGTGAAAACATTGATAAAAGATCGTCGCGTCCTTTCATCAGATGATGCTGACAACGTTGGTGAAACGAAGCATAATAACTCGAAAGCCATTGATTTTTGGGTTGAGGTGTGGTCGGAGGCAGAGGATCAGTGGATATGTTTGGATTTATTTAAAGGCAAACTGAATTCAGTTGACGTTATTAGGGTAAGAAATGCTAACTAGATCAATAGGTATGCGATCCTAAATTTAATCACTTTTAATAATTCGTTTTATGTAAAGAAATCTGCAACATCGAATTTTGCTTACGTTTATGCTTTCCAAAACAATTTAAGTTTAAAAGACGTTACTGCGCGTTACTGTCCAAATTGGACAACGATGATACGGAAGTCACGTGTCCAGAAGGAGTGGCTGGATGTAGCCATATCGAAATATGTAACTCAACCGACCATGCGTGATATCCATGAGAATCTCGAAATGCGTCGCATACATGAACAGAAGCCGATGCCTACCACCATCTCTGAATTAAAGGATCATCCTTTGTATGCACTAGAGCGTCATCTGCTAAAGTTTCAAGCTATCTATCCACCGGACGCTCCCACCTTAGGCTTTCTACGTGGCGAGCCAATATACTCTCGCGACTGTGTGCACGTGCTCCACTCTCGCGAAATCTGGTTGAAGCAAGCGCGCACCGTAAAGATGGGCGAACAACCGTACAAGACCGTCAAAGCGCGCCCGAAATGGGATAGAGTAAGATAATTTATTTTGCTATTTTTTTGATATTTAAATATTTACAGCAATCTTTATAAATGAAATTTGAATATATCAGGAATTACATTGCAATAGCATATGATTTTATTCCCAGGTTACACAAACTGTTATAAAAGATCAGCCGCTAGAAGTTTTTGGTTATTGGCAGACGCAGGACTACGAGCCACCAACGGCAGAAAACGGCATAGTACCACGCAATGCCTACGGAAACGTTGAGCTCTTCAAGACCTGCATGTTACCAAAAAAAACCGTTCATTTAAAGCGTAAGTCTAAGTAAATCTTCTGAATTGTTTCCTTCAATGTGTTTTTTTTCAGTGCCTGGTTTAAACCGTATATGCAAGAAACTTGGCGTAGATTGTGCTAACGCTTTAGTGGGTTTCGATTTCCATCAGGGGGCATGCCATCCAACTTACGATGGTTTTGTCGTTTGCGAAGAGTTCGTCGATCAGTTGACCGCAGCCTGGTACCAAGATCAGGAAGAGCAAGATCGAAAGGAACGAGAGAAATATGAGGCTCGTGTTCACGGAAACTGGAAAAAACTCGTGCGCTTATTGTTAATACGTGAGCGCTTAAAAAAGAAGTACAATTACTAGACTCAAACATTGTTCAAGTTGCTTTAAAAACGATTCCCACGTACTCATGTACCGAAAAATCAACGACTATTTTGCTAAATGACCAGTATTATAATTTGGTAACAGTGTCTTATTTTCTGTCGTCTCCTTAACCTATAATCGTGAATTAATGAATATGATTATATAATTGTTTATTTTGTGTTTTGTTTTGTCTATCGGATTGTTTTGTTTAAAAAATGCTTTCTTTATTTAATGAAAAATAAGTTCCATAATAACTTCTGTAGAAACTACGTCCTCTTTATATATGATATATTTATTTATAGTTATATTTTATCAAATAAAAGAAAACATTTTTCAAACCTACTCCCTCTGATTTATTTAGGAAGGCTTGTACGAAGGACAATATAATATCAAAATGTTAGCAAATCTTAAACAAGATTAGTGCAAGTAAATTTGTATCCAAAAATCATTAAGTATTAAATTCATTTATAGTTTAAAAACCTTCCAACCAATAGCATTCATCTTTCCTTCCATAATTTGTGACGTTGTTGAAATGAAAATTTAATGTGGCTAACGTCGACTTCTTTGTACGTCCGTAAGTACAAGGCAATAAATTGCTCTACGAATTGCATTTGACTACTCACTCTACTTACACCTCATAAATGAGGTATAAGATATACCTTATACCTCTTTCTGTTTATACTCATAGTAGGTAAGTATAAAAAGGTCCAGTGCTGAAGTATAAAGTGCGCGTATAAAGTGGGTACTGCGCTGGCAGAGGACGATGATCACAAGGAATTGTTATCCGCAGTGTGCAAATTTCACTTAGAATTTATAAATTATATTGATATGTTTTCAGAATTATAATTAACCTCGTTATATTTTTATAAGAATTATTATTGTTATTACTATTATAACTGCTATTATTATTACTATTATTATTATTATTAATATTATTATTATTGTATTGATAAATTATTAAAATTATTATATTATACGGTCAATCGGCTACTGCGGCGATACCGTTAACTGTGTGAGCGCAATTTTTGCATTGGTTTTGTGTTTAAAATTGGCGCTAATTTCATTGCAGATTGTGATTTTGCCAGATACACGTTGCGTGTTTAAAAACGATAATTTTGATTAACGTTACTTTTTCAATAAATTATACTGGAGACATTTCACGTAAATTAAATAGTAATATATACTCTGTATCGAATAAACGAAGAGGCAAAAGTAAGATTTCGACTTCATTTGCTGAGGTGTTAAGAGAACACAAAACTTTGGATAATATAATTATTTTAAATTCGATTGCAAAAATTAATTTCGAGAAATAAATCTTCAAAAAAAAAACCACCAATTAAGACATGTGCAAGAAATATCTAAAATAATTTTTTATGTATTATTATTAAATAATCAAATATTTTTAAACTTATTATTAGTTTTTATTCTCATAATTGTTGTCATTACAACCACGATATCTTAAACTGACCACTGCTGTATGATTGATTACAGAAATCGAAACTGTAAAAACCAAAAGAAAACCAGGCAATTTATGATGCTGTCAGAATATAGAAACACACAATTACATAAACTTGCTTTGCTTTGGCAACGCTAATAACAACAACACTTTCATCTGCGCGCTCTAATAATTCTAGAAAAATACTCAAATCAATGAGGTGCACCTAATATTTTACGTATTTACAAAAAAATGGGTGTTGATGAGTATAGAGTAGTGCAAGCATGAGTACGCTGCACTCATACCTATAAATATAAGCATACTTATAAGTAAGTATTTGCTGATCTCGTATTTATAGCAGAATTGTCCTTAGATTCCAAGGAAACCGTACAAATGGAGATTAAGAGAGGGAGAATGCTTCGTTCAACCTCGTTACGTTACGTGTATTCATTTAGGGAAGTCAGTAACAATTGGAATCTTACGGACAAGTTCATACAATTCTGTTCAGGCAGACATGCTTCCTCAAACAAGCATTATTGTAAATAATTTTGCAACGTAACCTTCTCGGCCGGGGTATTTCTCAGACGCGTCCGGGGTTCGTCAAGTTATTTTTATTTAAATGACCCGTTCACACTTTCATTTACCTCTCAAAGATGGATGTATTTAACGCCTGTGACCCGATGATTCGTGCTCTGATCACGGAGTGAAAACCCGCTGTGATCTTCGCGTTGGTCACGGAGTGAAAACCCTCTGTGACCTGATGATCCTCGCGTTGGTCACGGAGCGAAAACTCGCTGTGACTGATGATCCTCGCGTTGGTCACGGAGTGAAAACCTGCTGTGACTGAAGCTCCTCGCGTTGGTCACGGAGTGAAAACCCGCTGTGACTCACTTTGCGGCCGCCTACGGATAAAACTCTTACCTGTGTACAACTGCAGGATACTCAATCTTTAAAGATCCTGGCGCAGACGCTGATGCTCTGTCGTTGACTATGCTGACGCAGACGCGGATGCTCTGCCGTGACGATGTCGACGCTGGCGCGGATGCTCTGTCGTCGATGATGCTGACGCAGACGCTGATGCTCTGCCGTTGACGATGCTGACGCAGACGCGGATGCTATGCCGTTGCCGATGTTGGCGCAGACGCTGATGCTCTGCTGTTAACGATGCTGGCGTGTTGGCACGCTTCCTTTTATACCCATCTCCATCGATGTTTGCTCTGTCTTCACGTCGTATGTTCTATTCCACTGAAGTGAGCTGGAATGGGACGCCCGTGCTCTAGCTTCTTCAGTCTTCCTCATGCGTTTATTTTATTCGCGTTCTTTTCGATCTTCTTATGATCATATTCTAATGATTAGCCTTGGAATTAGAATTTAGAAGAGTGCACATAAATATAAGTATTTATGTATGAAGGAATGAATACGCATCGGAGTTGTTCCGTTATGTGAGATATATGTATATTATATAGGTAAAATTAATAAGTAATATGAAATGTAAACTATAAATATAAAATATTGTGTATATGTATGGCGAAATTTAGGCCGATTAATTTCGTCGTTACATCACCCTCTCTCATTGCGGACGAGGAGTGATGTAGTTTACGCCGCTCCGCTTTGAGGTAAGCCGCACCTTGCGGCCGTCCACTATTCGTGTTACTCTTACCCGTCTTCGTCTGCCAGTGGGGTGTTACCTCTCGTCAATTTCGGCTCTTAGCCATTCGGGTATTGCTTTGTTGCATTGCGGCTCTTCCATTGTGGGGCAGTCGTGGATGTCGTCGTTTTGGCGTCGCGCGCAAGGGTATGATTCGATAGATGATGGCCACCCACTTATTGACGCAACGTCTGACAAGGCTGCACGCCCCGGTGTTGGTGGCCGGTCCATGTGTTGCGATTCCGCTAGTGGTGGTGTCCTGCTTGACAGAACACTGTCGCCACATACACGTCGGCTACAATATTTAACTTTCCTTTGCGGTGAGGTGGGATAACATTGTTTAATTGGGCGTTCGTCCAACATTTGAATGCGATGCGTCGCGATATTGGGAGCGCCTTTCAAGCTTTCAAATGCCTGTAGTTCTTTCTGTAAAATTGCTTCTGTATGCGGATGTGTCTCGTCTGTGTGCTCTTCTTCGGATGTTACTGTGCACGTGCTCGCAGTGCACCACCTTGACTTGTTCTCTTCTTCGTGGATAAGTTCTAGCATGTGTCCGCCGCATGAAAAGACAGCGCCCACTTTCCTCAGAAAATCTGTTCCGAGTAGTATGTCGTCCAATGCGTCGGGTAGGATAAGTAGATCGAGTCCTGTGATTACGTTTCCTATGCGTACCTCGCGTACGTAGCGTGATATTAGTTTCTGTGATCCGTCAGCCATGCGAATATTAACTGAGGGCCTTAATTTCCTCTCTCTGTCGCCCAAGCGGTATACTAAGCGTTGATTGGCAAAGCTTCTTGTTGCACCGGTGTCGACCATTGCTTCCTGCAAGCGTCCGTTGATTTCAACGCATGCTAGGAGATGTCCTTTGTGAAATCGTAGCGGTTTTATGTCGTTTTTGAGGATTTTGCCCTGGCTCCGCCATTCCTCGGTGATGGCGGGGGCACAACTCGTTTCCCGGGGTAGGCATTTGCTGTTGTCGGCAGCAATCAACTGTCCTTATTTCGCGTCTTCCGCAAGTCCAGCAAAATAATATCGAGGCGTTTCGACAAAATCTTTTTATATGGCCATCTTGCCCACACCGGTGGCATGCTGTTGTTGGATTGAGGTTGCTGGGATTCAACTGTGTCACCTCCCTGTGGTTCACTTCTCTTTTACGGTGTACTTCTGAGTGTTCATTCTCATGGGGTTTTGCGATGCTTTCAAAGTACTCTGCCAACGACACAAGCTCATTTATGTCCTTGAATTCCCGTCACTTAATGTAGAGTTGATACTCTTGCCGAGAGTTGCGGAATATTCTCTCTAGCTTTACCTGATCAGTAATAATCGCGTGGCGCATCAAGTCGCATATCTCTAGCACATAATTTTTAAACTTCTCCTGTTTCTGCTGCGTGCGTGCTCTGATGCGGTCTTCGAGTTGCTCGAAATATCTATTCAATAGAAAAAACTTTAAAAATGATTGCTTAAAATCATCCCATTTCGTGTCTTCCCCACGGGTGTTTCTCCACCATGTAAGTGCTTTGTCACGAAGTAGCTCGGGCATCATGCTGGGAATGATGTCTATAGGCAAGTTGTAGACGTCGGTCAACTCTTCCACACGTTCGATGAATGTCAATAGGTATCGGCCGCCGTCGTACTCGATATTCCATTTCCGCATCTTGTCTTTGATCAGTGCCCGGTCCATACGAATTTCCATCGGGAGCGCCGCGTCTTTGGATGCGCAGGACTTTTGTTGATCTCTTACCACGGTTTCCATGCGCTGTATTCCGTCTGCCTTGGTATACGTGGGTGCTGGTGACGTTACCACCAATAACGGCTGGGCTGCATCTAATTACCCTGCTCCTCGTGGTGATGACCTTAGTAAGGATGTGTGCAATGTTTGCATCTCCAGCAGTCGGTCCATATATTCTGCTTTTCCGTCGGACGACTAACCGAAAGCAGCGAAACGTTTCCGGAGTTCCTCGACTACTCCCGTGTCGTCAAAACCAAAGTCTTTTGCATATCCTTGGCGTTCGTCCTAGCGTAGTAAATATATCCAACCCGTTCTTCCCATGATTGTCTCCTTTGCTCTAGTTTTGATAAATAAAAGTGTGCTTCAGGTCCCTGCTCGGGCGCCGCTTGCAACGTAACCTTCTCGGTTACGCTCAATCTTTAAAGATCCTGGCGCAGACGCTGATGCTCTGTCGTCGACTATGCTGACGCAGACGCGGATGCTCTCCCGTGACGATGTCGACGCTGACGCGGATGCTCTGTCGTCGATGATGCTGACGCAGACGCTAATGCTTTGCCGTTGACGATGCTGACGCAGACGTGGATGCTCTGCCGTTGCCGTTGATGCTGGCGCAAATCAGTGCAAATATCGCAGCTATAGACAAATAGAACAAATACCTGTTAACCAGTACATAAGGAAATATATAAAAGATATAACAAGGTTTGCAAATAATACAGTATTAAATTTATTGAGAAAAAAGAAGGAAATTATTTCCAAAGCCCATAGACAGGAAATAGTTAAAAGATTTTCATGGTTTACGTGTAATCTGTTCAATAAAAACAAAGTGTCAACATTAAGTTCAATCAAATTAGATGATTTGTTCATAGTGTTTCCTTGTGAAGAAGCAAAATATGGAAAACTCATTTTATTGGTGGGCACTGGTGCAGACACAAGTTTAATAAAAAGAAAGTCTATAAAAGAAGATGCGTTCATTAATCAGTCTGAAACGGGAGTTCAAAATGGAGCATTTGAGGGTTGCACCACCACAAAAGGAACTGTTAATGTTAAACAAGATAACTGGACAATCCTTCTGGACAATTGTTTAACGTTACACACGGTGCATCTCGCACAAGGTTTGTCAGGTGATGGTATATTTGGCAGAGACAATATGTGGAATAAGTCCATGATAGACTCAATAACGAAAATGTTAACAATGAGAGGCTCAGAAGGGGAAAGCATCAAATTACTCTTATTAGATATGGGAAATAATGTCAAACATGCCAGAATTAATAAGGTAAAAGCTAGGTCGACATGTATAGTTCGTATAAATTTGAAGACACACTTACGTACAGTGGTCATTCACAAAAAAGCAATAGCGCCAGGGGTATACGTGGGCGAAACACTGGTAACTGTAAACAATAATAAAGCTCACGTTCCCTTTCTGAATTCTACGGAAGAAGATTTCATTCTCAGCGACTACTTCGAAGTGGTTTACAGTAATTTTGATAATTTTGACAATCTTGATGATATAGTAGTCTATGGGAATAATTTAGAACAACAATGAAAACGTTTGGTAAAAGTTTTCGAAGCATTGAGAGCAAACAATCTGAAGCTTAATGTCAGTAAGTGTCAGTTTTGAGGCGTGAGGTAGTTTATTGAGGACATAAGTGCTCAGAAGAGGGAGCTCTTCCTGATCCTAGTAAGCTTGAATGTGTCAAAAACATACCACCTCCAAAGAACAGAAAGGTGGTACAGGCCTTTTTAGGACTAATAAATTATTATAGTAAATTTATATCTGATACGGCGAGAATAGCACTACGAATTAATAAGCTTTTTAGAAAGGATGCCAAATCTTTCTTGACAACTAAAGAAAGCAGTAATAACTCCTCCCCTATTAGAATATCCCAATTTCGGCAAGGAGTTCATATTAGCAACGGACGCTAGTAGTGAAGCAACAGGTACAGTCTTGTCCCAGGGCAAAATATGGGCAGATAGGCCGATAGCGTTTGCAAGTAGAGCCCTCAATGACGCGGAAAAGCGTTACTCCACAATTGAAAGAGAGTTTTTAGCGACAGTTTGGGCCACAAAAAATTATAGAGCGTACTTATTGGGAAGACTGTTTAAGGTAGTAACAGATCATCAACCTTTGAGAGGAATAGCGAAATTAAAAGACCAAACTTCGAGGCTGGCACGATTCAGGCATAAATTATCGGAATATGATTTTGAAATTATTTACAAGCCTGGGAAGAGAAATTTGAATGCCAACGCATTAAGCAGAATACCTCAAAACGGAAATAGAATAGTAGCGGTTCAAACGCCTGCCCAGACCTTGTCAAAGAAGTTACAAAATTTGTGAAAACAAAGAGCGAAACAGATCGAGTGCATACCCACAAGACTTGACAGAAGTCAGGTCATTGTCTTGACAGACCCGGCAGAAATTGAAACGATAATAAAAGACTTCCATAACAAACCATTAGGAGGGCATCAAGGTGCAGTGAAAACATATTTGCGAATAAGAAATGAATATAGAAGGCCAGCGATGCAGAAACAAATTAAAAATTATGTAAAGAACTGTCCCAAGTGTCAGGCAAATAAAAGTTCGAAACTTACGAAGATACCATTAGTACTCACTGACACACCACGTAAACCGTTTGACAAGGTATATATGGACATAGTCGGAATGTTACGAGAAACCATTTATAGAAACAAGTACTTATTGCCCTTCCAGGACGATTTCTCCAAGTTTATGGCTTGTGTAGCTATGCCAGATGCAGAAGCTAAGACAGTAGTAGGAGCTTTTTACGACGAAATACTCACTCGTTACGGCATTCCAAGGGTTCTGATTACTGATAATGGAACCAATTTCATTTCGAAATTATTTTCAGATACATGTAATTGTTGTTGTCTATAGCATTAAAAAATTACACATTACTCCTTACTACCCACAAGCTAATGGTTTGCTGGAAAGAAGCCATAGACCGTTAGCAGAGTATTTGCGTAGTTTTGCGAAGGAGGATGGCTCTAATTGGGATCAATGGTTGACTGCAGCAATGCACGTTCACAACCATACACCCCATATTTCAACAAAGCAAACGCCTTTTCGCACACTATTTACATAGACATGCCGACGAACCTAAAAAGGATAGTCCAATATACAATGCCGAGGATCCTAACAAGATCTTAAAATTTCAGATACAAAGAGCTCATGAAATCGTAAGGCAAAATCAGGACATAGCTAAAAAATTAGCTAAACAACAATATGATAGTAAGTTGAATCTAATAGAGTTTAATATAGGAGATAAGGTTTTGGTTAAGTATCAGGTTAGGAAGAATAAGTTTTCTCCAAATTTGGATCGGTCCATATGTACTAAACGAAATAAAGTCAGCAGTAACAACAACAATAACGGTCAAGCGGAAAAAGAGTGATTAAAAATAATAAGTATATATATTAGGAGAGTATTAATATATAATATAGGAAAGTAAAATTATAAAGTATAGGCTATAGATGGAAATCAAGATTGAAAGATATACTTACAATGCAAATATTATTTTTTTTTACTAATTTACTCGTGTAAGATAGTGTTGACTCATAATTCGTAAAAACCGGAAAAGTTATACGAACAAACATGCAAGATAAATAGAACTAGTTGGAACATAATAATGAAATATAGATAATATTTATTCTTCCAATTATTCACAGAAAAGACCAGAATGAGGAAAGCGACGGTATGGATTGTATTATATTCTATTTGTACTCATTGTCACCGCAAAAGCAGGACCGGTAACTGTAACGGAGATATCCGCAACACCAATATACTTTGAAAAATTGGGGACCACGGTATTTTACGAAAAAGAGTGTTCGCAGTGCGATGGATAATACAATGAGAATAATACTGACACGTCTGGAAATGAATGAACAAACAATTCGCTCCACAATGTTAAGCAAAAGACCTAAAAGGGCGTTGAATTTTGTGGGTGTTGAGTTGATTTTTTTATTTGTCCTGAGTACAAAACTAGGACCAAAATGTTGAGTTGATTTTTTATTTGTCCTGAGTACAAAACTAGGACCAAAAATGTTGAGTTGATTTTTTATTTGTCCTGAGTACAAAACTAGGACTTTGGTTTTGGTTGCAAGCAAGTACTTGGACTTGTTGCGCGCTTACTGATGTTTTATGTGATCTTGGACTCGTTGCCCGCTGGAGTGACACTACTCGATGAGAATTTTTAATGACGACTCACTTTATTGAATATAAACTTATGCTTATATACATAATGATTGAAACCAAAAAAGTTAAAACAATTAAGAAATAAAATTAAATGAAGTAATAAATAATCGAATGTTGTGTCAGCAGAATGATGTTGGCCGTTGACTTGCTAGCTTCGGAGTTCACTGACTGCATACTAGCGTCAGCAGAATGAGTTCGGTCGTTGACTTGCTAGCTACGGGAGTCACTGACTGCACACTAGCGTCAGCAGAATGAGTTCAGTGACAGGCGTACTAGCGTCAGCATGCAGTCGTTCACGGCGTAGGGTCGAATGACCGTATTTTGGCGTCATCGTAGTTTTGTTAATGTGGTTTTGTTAATTGAGCAAATGTGCGAATGTATATTCTCCAGCGCGTTGAAGCTATGCCTTCAACTATTCATGTATGGTAAAGGTCGGCTGGGAGGACAGACGTCTTGGTTTGGGTGGAGGGCCTTGCGTGACGGGTCCTGCTGATTGTTTGTACCGCCGAACAATTATGAACGATAGAAGACACATTATAACTATCGAGATCGTCAATGCTGAGTAACCAATTGTAAAATGATGCGCCTTGTCGAACTGTAACTCTTCAAACGAATTTCTTATATCGGTGGAGTTTAAGATGTCTTGCAAAGCTGCAAGTTGTTCAATCTGCTGACTGACATCACTTGTGTTGTTCTTTAGAAGTACCATTACGCTGATGGGATTTTGCATTGTAGTCAAATTGCCAAAGGCAGCGTAGGATACTTGCACGGTAGTATTGACTACTGGATGGCCTCGGAGGGTTATGAAGTTGTTTTTAATGACACAATCGGGTTGAATTGAGATGAGTCCTGACTTGATCAATTCGATTTTAAGAATGCCAGTTCCGCATACTGCTGTCATTTGAATCGCATCCTTGGTTGCGTTGATCCATTGATTGTTGTGGGATAGTTGTACACACAGTGGACTGTCGTGTAATGTAGTAGTTTTACAATCTTTTGAAGTGCCATTGTTGAGTAGATTTATTTCGCAGGAAAGGAACCCGGAGTCTCGCATAAATTTTGATTGTTTGTCGAGGCATATGTAGGATGACTCTTTCAGCGATCTGCATGACTTAAATTCAGTTAAACTTAGCGGGAAGTACTGGTCTCTGTGTTTGTTTGTTTCTAAAATTTCGGTGTCTGTTGCGATTGATATCAAGGCGTTGTTGTACCATGTCGGAACTGGTATTAGGCGAAATAGGTCGAATTGCTCGTGTTCTATTAACGGAAGGTTGATAACGAAAATTATATGATGATCTGAGATGATGGCTTGAGATGTCATTAGTTTGAAAAGATTCAATATATCATCTTCTTGATCTGGCAACTGTTGTGTTGGAGACAGGTATTTCTGATTCTTACTGCTTCCCTTTTTAGTTGTTCGGGGGATAATAGTAACGGACTGATCATTTCATGATGCGTACTTGTTCTGACGTTTATTATTGTGTTCTGTATCCTTTGCAGCTCAGCAGTGATTAGTGCTAGCTGAAGCGAAAGTGAGATGAAGTTTTGGTTGATCTTGGCTTGCCTTTTTTCTTGATTGACTTTCTTTAAAATTTCATTCGTCTTTTCCTTCGGATAGTTGAGCCGAGACGTTGTTTCATACTGATTTCGTTTCATGATGTTTATGGTTGAGTCTATAACTGATGTGTGTGTTTTTAGAACGTCACTGATATGGATTTCATTGTTGTTGATTTTGTTTATCGTGGCTGACATATCTCTTGCGTAATTGGAATGCAGAACTCCAAATAGTTTGTTGGCGATATTTCCTACTATGTCCAACGCACCGCGTTTCTTTCGTTGTCTTAAGAGCATCGCGTTGTCTACACGTAGATCTGTACTTACGTGTAGATAGTGGTCAACTAAGGGAGAGCAGTTAACATCATGTGGTAGTTTGTTGCAAATATGTTGAAGGGTATACGTCCCGTTGATCAATGTGTTCAGTTCGTCCTTTATAGGGATTAAATCGTAGTAAACAATGATTTTCCAATCTGCCGTTATCAGGTTGGTTGAACCAATAGCGTCGAAGTATAATCCTGGATTGGCTTCAAAAATCGTTGTGTCGACGGGATGCGCTAATATGACGGGTAACAAAATCAACGTCAGTATCGAAATTACAGATGACCACAGAGAAAACTTCATTCTTTTTTTTGGTACTTGTTTGTCTTCTGGAGTTCGTCGTGCGGGTGATCTGGTCTCGATTTCATCTTTGGCAATGGACTCAAAAGGGAGTGGGGCTAGACGATGAATTGGTCTTTTCCACGTTCCTCTCGCTGTTTTTACATCGGCAACTCTAATAAAGCCATCATGTCCCTTATAGGTTCGAACGATTCTTTCTAGCGGCCATTCAAGCGGTGGCGTGTTATCCTCCTTTATAACTACCATTGCGCCTTCCGTCACGTTTTCAACTTGTTGGCGCCATTTGTGTCGTTGCTGTAGTTCCTGTAAATATTCCCGTGTCCATCGTGACCAGAACTCTTGCTTAAGTTGAGATATCAATCTCCACCGTGCCGTTAGTGATCGTTTTTTATCCGTTGAAGCTGCATCTACCTGTGCTACTAGTGGTTCTCCAATCAGAAAATGTCCTGGAGTAAGGGCTGTTAAATCAGTTCGATCGCTTGACATAGGTGTAATCGGCCTGGAATTTAAAATTGCTTCGGTCTCAATGATGACGGTTTCGATTTCCTCGTAGGTGAGTGATGCTGTTGAAACGTTTCTCAGCAACAAGTGCTTCGCTGATTTGACTGCAGCTTCCCACAATCCGCCAAAGTGCGGTGCACGAGGAGGAATAAATTTGAATACAATTCCCTTTTGACTACAAGCGTTGGTTATTGTTTCTTGTGCTGTGGTGGTGTAAATCGTCTTACTGAGTTCTTGTAGTTGATTGTTGGCGCCTACAAAATTAGTGGCGTTGTCGCAGTACAACGTTTTACATCTTCCTCGTCGACTTATAAAACGTTGTAGGGCAGCAGTGAATGCTTCTGTTGTTAAATCGCTTACCTTCTCCAGATGAATCGCCTTTGTGGCAAAACAGCAAAACACTGCAACGTATACCTTGTGAGGTTTTTTACCTCTAATCTTGTAGTGAACCCCTAATGGGCCCCAATAGTCAACACCGGTGTTTAGGAATGGTCGTGCTGGCGTGACTCGGTCGATAGGTAAGTTGCCCATTACTTGATTCATTAGCTTTGGTTTGGCCCGGATGCATCGAAGACAGTTTTGAACAACGTGGCATGCTGTTGATTTTCCTTTTATTGGCCAAAACTGAAGTCTCACCAGGGCAAGTAACGTTTGAGAGCCGCAGTGTAAGTTCTCCACATGTATTTTCTTAAAGATTAATTTGGCGATTGGGTCATTATATGGAAGTATTACAGGATGTTTTGCATCGTATGGTAGTTCGGACGCTTCAAAACGACCCCCAACACGTAGAAGTCCATCGTCGTCAATATAAGGATTAAGTGAACTAACGGGACTTGATTTTGACACTGCCTTGTGGTGTTTTAGATTCGTGAGATCTTCTCTGAAGTCGGAATGCTGAATGGCCTTGACTATGAGCGATTGCGCGCCATGAAGCTCTCCTGGTGACAGTGTTCCTTGCGAACGTCCTTCCTTTTTCAACTTAAGATTTTGTATAAATCGCATTATGTAGGCGACGACTCGCAAGAGGAAGGTGAATGAGTTTCGATGGTTTAAATTGTAGATCAGTTCTTCTAATGCTGAGGAAGTTGCTGCAGCAGACATTGCCGTCTTCTTCTTCCTTTTTTTCTAAATCGCTCTCTATTGCTAGAGCCCTTGAAAATGGTGGTGGCGTCATTGACTCCTCTCCGTGTAGAAATAGTGGACCGTAGAGCCAAAGGTTACAGGATAGCAGTTTGTCTGAAGTTAACCCTCTTGAGAGGAAATCTGCAGGGTTATGTTGAGACTGAACATGACGCCACTGAAGTGAGCTTGATATTTGTTGTATTTTTGATAACCTGTTTGCCACAAATGTGTGGAAAGATGACGCCGTAGAGTTTATCCATTGCAGCACAATTTCGGAGTCTGTCCATAGATATGTAGGAGAGTTAACTAGGCATAAATCCTTACTTACACGTGCTGCAAGTTCCGTTCCTAATAGGGCAGCACAGAGTTCCAGTCGAGACAATGTTTGTTTTTTCAGTGGGGCGACAGAACCTTTGTAAGTCGATAGGTAGCTCCTCATCCCAAGACAGCTTCATTTCCCAAAGCTGCTGGATGAATAATTTAGCTACAACAACTACTGGTCCTAATATGCCTAATGGGTCAAAGATTTGCGATAATTTTGACGTCACTACTCGCTTGCTGATCATCGTGCCGTTAGAAACCTTTACCTTGACACAAAATGCATCTGCCTTTGGTCTCCATGTTAAACGTAATGTTTTAATTGTCGATACTTCATCGCTGTCGAAGTCTAGGTTTACTTCCTGATCTTCTTGAGAAATTCCTTGCACCACTTATGCGGTTTGAAACCCGCACTGTTTAATAACGCTATTAGTTGACTCTGCATTTCCAGTGCTGATGCCAAACTGTCGGAACCGCTCAAACCATCGTCAACGTAAAAATCTTTTCGTAATGCTTGAGCTCCCAATGGATGACTTGCTGTATGTTGTAATGCCAAAACTTGTAGGCATTTTGTTGCGAGATAGGGTGCTGACGTGGTACCGTAGGTGACTGTGTTCAAATGAAAATACTTTAATTTCTCTGTAGGCTCGTTTCTCCATAGTATCAGCTGGGAAGCCTTGTCCCTCGTGTCAATGAGAACCTGACGGTACATTTTCTCGATGTCTGTAGTAAATACAAATTTATGAAGCCGGAACCGCAACAATATTGAGAATAAATCGCTTTGTATAGATGGACCGGAATGAAGGAGATCGTTCAATGATACTCCCGATGATGTCTTTGCTGAGGCATCAAAGACCACACGTAGCTTTGTTGTACTCTTATCTGGTCTTAGAACGCAGTGATGAGGTATGACGTAATGTGACGCTGGTATGTCGTCAACTGGGATTTTTGTCATGTGCTTTAACGCCTCGTATTCGTTCATGAACTTGGAGTAGTCCGCCTTTAATGCTGCATCTCTGCTTAATCGTTTTCTAGTGCTAAAAACCTGCTCAGCGACATTGACCTTGAATCTCGTAAGGCTGAAAGGTTCTCAGAAAATGGTAATCTGACAATGAATCTTCCTGATGGATCTCTGCGAACGTTCTGCATGAAATGTTTTTCACAGTATTGTTCTGCTGTCGTGAAATTATTGTTTTGGGAATCCTTGAGGTCATCCAATTTCCAAAAGCGCTCAATAAGTTCGTCGGTGGACACATCGCCTTTATCATATATGGCACACGTTACAGGACTCTCAGCGTGTTGATCAATTCGGCCGCATACTAACCACCCGAACACACTGTTTTGTAATATGGGTAGATTTTTAGCAAGCTTTATCTTCTCAGGTAGCATCAACTCGTGGTAGAATTCTGCTCCAAGTAAAACGTCTATCTTGTCTGTTTTTGAAAATTCAGGATCTGCTAGCTCAAGGTTTTCAGGAAGATGCCATTTTGAGGTATCTACCGATTGTGTAGGCTGTGGTGACACTATTTTTGGCAAAATGAAAGCCTCAAATCGCGAAGAGAACTTGCCGCTCGACGATTTCATGGTGAGGTTGATTCGATGTTTGCTGGTTTTTACGTTTTGTCCGATTCCTTCGATGTACACTGAGCCCGTCGATGGTTTAATTGCTAGATGTTTTATGAGTCGTTCTGTCACTATATTTATTTATGAGTCTAGGATGGCTCGAAAAGTCTTGGTTTGGCCGTTGTTTGCTGTTATCACAATCTTTGATGTTGCTAATAGCACATATTTTTGATTCATTGAACAGGAATTGTACCTGGTGTTGGAGCCGTTTGCTGATTTTGGACTTCGTAGTCTCCAACCTTGTTGACCTTTGACTTGTTATCCAAGTGAAGCAATGTATTGTGTTTCTGTGAACACTTGGTACATGACCGAGATGTGCATGCCTTTAAGGTGTGACCTGACCGCAAACAATTGACGCACAGATTTTGTTTTTGCACCCATTTGAGTCTGTCGGCTGCAGTCATCTTTATAAATTGCTCGCAGTAATAGATTGGATGATTGTCTATGTTGCAGAAGTTACATTTTGTACATTTATTACTGTTGTTTTCATGAATGGCCGATGTAAGTGTTGTATGTTGAAGTTTTTGTCTTCTTCCTATTGCTTCAAGGGACTGAAAGCGAATTTTAAGAAATGCGAGAAAATTTTCCATTGATTGTAGTTCACGTGCGTTCGTCAGCGATTGCTCGAACAGAGCATGAGTCTGATGATCCAATTTTTTTACTAGTAAATGTAGTAAAAGAGGGTCCCATCCTGTTGTCTGGATTCCAATGTTGTTTAAGGCTAACAGACTCTCCTGCACACTGTCATGCAGATTTTTTATGGATGAAGCTTCGGGCACGATTGGTCGTTGTGCCAGGATTTTATTTAGAAGCGCTGTTGACAAAACCCTTTTGCTGCTAAATCTGTCTTGCATTATGTGCCAGGCTGACTCATAATTCTCTTCGCTTAATTGAAGGTGCCGAATAAGGCACATTTTTTGAACAGCTGAAATATTTTCCTCATGAATCATTTTTGTAAAAATGTCTCTGAATTGCTGTTGTGAGGTGTGGCGTGGCTCACGCTCTGTGTCGGAGTGCAGAGCGTAAGCAAACGAAGAGCCGCTCTTTCCAGCCCGTGTCTGCAATGCAGATATCGGCATCTCCTCTTTCCATCATGCGACGGACTGGTGAGTCCCGTATGATGGCTTGGTGGAAGTTTAGAGAAAACAAGTTTTTTTCTATGAACTTCACATCACGCCATCCTACGGGACTAGCAATTAACGCCGACGCTGATAAGAGACAGCGAGATGTCCATATGTGCAGAGCGGTCACGACTGGAATGAGCGGAGCAAACCAGTTTTCGCTCTGCAGCTTCGACACAGATCGTGTGCTGAAAAGTTGGGGAGTCGTGTAATGATATTTGAAAAAGACAGTCGGAGTTAGGGAGTTCGATTGAAAGGCTAAAGGCGTCCGGTTTGGCGAGAAAGAAGTTGTGAAAAATTTTGTGCAAATGTTTAAAAACAAAATTAGTAAAGCCAAAAATGATTCTAAAAGTTAACTTTTCGAGGCTTGCTTAAAGTTTTGAGACATGCAGTCGTTGATAGAGAATCGAAAAGGAAAAGTTGAGGGTCGCGTTTTCAAATCGCAACAGCGCAGACATTTACTTTTGTTACAAAAAAAAAAAAAGAAAAAAAAACAATTAAATGGTCAAACAAATAACAAGCAACAATTTTCTTGAAAACATTCCTTTTACCCGAAAGTTATACGTTTGTCTCTGTAAAAAGCCATCTCGGGAAAAACGTTGATCGAAGTGTGAAGTGCTGTTGAATTGGTGTGACGGTCGAACTCATCTAGCAAGAACAATGCAAAAAGTGATGACAGTCAGTGCTTTGAAATAAATAGATGGAAAGCAATTGGCGTAAATAGTAACGTTTTATCTCACTTGAGAAAGATTAATGCTCTAAAATCGTATTAATACCCTTTTGTGTTGGCAGAATTTGCCTGGTGAATGTGTTTGTTGCACACTAAATAGTCCCAAGTTGAAACCAAAGTTTTTGCAATTCACCGTTCTAACGCTCGTAAAATCCGACCAAATCTTTTTTGTTACCTTGTACAACAAAAAAAAAAAAAGAAAGAAAAAAAAAGGAACTGTTAAAAGAAAAATGTGACGCTGTGCTAACGCATGGTTTTTTTTTTATATTTACGTATTAACAAACTCATTGCCTTCGTATGAACACTCGGAAGAATTCATGCGTAATTAATGGAATTGCACAAATTGTGATAAGACCAAAATATTATTGCGTAAATAGTGAATAGAAAAAGGTAGCGATTAAATATGTATCAGATTGTAAAAGTTGATCTTGTGGAAAAACGACGAGGAAGAGCAAACACGTCGTCATATTGCAAAATTATTCAATTATTGTGATGAACTAACAACACGATTGATATAAAAAGCCTGGTCCTTCTAATGATTTAACTCTGGATTTAACAGCGTACTTAACCCTAGAAAGAAAGTTCTTCAAATCTACCGCACCACTTCTTACCCAGGTTTACGTATATATAAATATGTATTTAGTTCTGTATACATTTCTTTTTTTTTATATATATCTAAATATAATACAAAAACCATATTTCGGAAAGAAAACTTAAGATAGAAATGCAGTTTGCATACTGCACTAAATTTTTAATTAAACGCAAGACAACTCTCAGAACAGAAAAAAAAAAAATAAACCAAATATTGCATGTATACATGCAAAGCGTTAAATAAGTATGCATATAACACGTTGATTATATGCATCTTAAAAAAATAAATTTTTTTTTTAGAACACTTAGTCATATGTAAAACCTTATTAAATTGTTCTTAAAATTGGATTTAAGATTTACAAATATTTCCCATTTTTAGTTCTACGTACTTACTTACCTTTTTTCATAATGCAATGTAAACTAAATATTTGAAAAAAAAAACAAAAAAAAAAAGTAATACTTTTGAGTAACATGAATTTAACGCCAAGAAATAAATATTTCCATAATACTGAAAGGAATTCATTAACATTAAATTGATACTGTTATTAATTAAACTGTAACGACAAAAGTAAAAAAATTGTATTAGTTTTTTTTTGACGATCAAACAATTAGAAGTTGGTAGAAGAAATTGTAAGCGACTTTCTTGGTTTTCTTTTATATATAATAAATACGTACATAATATAACAGTAAGTGAATTCAGCCTAACTAAAGTTTAAGCTAAACATTTGTGTTATATACAAGCCGCTGTTCATATACATAAGTACGCTGCTGTAAGTTCTTTGTATGCGTTCTTATGGTTTTTGGGGTTTTTTTTGTAAACATTTGAAAATGATTACAAGCGTTTCCCTTACTGACGTCATTATTATTTAATGTACATATTAAGCCATTATTTAATATGTCCACCCGTATAAATAATTATATTTAACTGTCCTTGGTATTGTTAAAACTTATAAAAGTCTTCATAATAAATGAATGAAAATGTATTGAAAATGAATTATCTTTTTGCTAGGTAATGACTTCAACATTTACTTAGGTTAACAGGTGAGTTAGCGGTTTCACTCCGCGCAGCCAGGCGACACTCGATAAGGAGTTGGCGCACCAAATGCCGACGCGCCAACCATGGTAGGGTGGGTACAGAAAGGGGGAGGGAAATACCACCAACTCCTCCCCCCCCCCCCTCCTCCTCTCATCTCTCACTCCCACCGATCCTCCGCGTACGTGATTTTTTCTGTTGATTACGTGGTACGCTAGTCAGTTTTTTTTTTTGCCGCCACCAACTCACCACCGATCGCGAGTGAATTACGTCGTGTCGATTTAAATTCATTCGTTCTGGTTTAATGGCTGTAGAGCCAAAGTAAGCCTCAGCTCTTTTCCTTTTTTTGTAACTGGGGTTTCAAGACACTGTCGGGGTTGTTGACGAACCCCCCCACTTTCCCTGAGCACAGCCGGACGAGCTGAGCTGCCCTGACAGTGATCACATTTTCGTCTTTTGAATTTTTTTGTTATTAAATTAGTTTACCGCGGACCCAGCCCCAAACGTTACAAAATGGCGCCCAACGTGGGGCCCACTGTAGAAGTATTTTTTTTTTGTTGTCGGTCAGTTTGCTTTTGAGTTTCCGTACAGTGGTGCCCAAACGTTTTGTAGCAACAGTAAATTTTTTCTTGAATACTTCAAATTTTAAATTAATTTTTTTTTGTTATCGGTTTTCTGTTGTTTTCTTGTTGGATTTTTTTTTTTTTTTGCAAATTTTTAATTTTCTGCCGCTGACACAAAGGTGTTGTTTAATTCTGAAGACTCTCTTGGCTTGAGATTTTGTGTTAATGGATTTAATGGCTGTTCACAACTCGTCAAGAACTCGGAAGATATTTTGTGCTGTTTACGCTCGAGGAATTTATTGGCTCGAGATTTTACGTGAATGGGTTAATGGCTGTTCGTAACTCGTCAATATTTCCCGAGCAGATATTGGTTTAGTATTAGAGTTGTAGGTTAGATAGTCGTGGTGAAGTTGGCTTGAGACTTTGTACCGGGTACTTGTTTAGGAAACGGGCAACTCGTTGAACGGATCCCGACTAAATTATGCTTTTCCTCTTGTAAAAATTAATTTCATCTAAGTTCATTTGTGTCACCGAATTCAAGTGAGGCCTCGTTCAATTAGAGACTTCATCTGAATGATTTCATGTGAATCATTGGTGACTCGTTGCATGACGCCCACTGTCAGAATTTTTTTTTTTTAGTTTAGCCCATGTTTTCTATTGATTATCTCTAGTGGTTGCTATCAAAAACCACTCGTGATCGATTAGATGGTTGGCTTGATTTTTTTTTTGAGGACGCGAGAGAATAGATGAGAGAGGTTTGTGTCGTCTGGTGCGGTGAAGCCGCTACTCGACCTGGTTTTTTTTGTAGCATGTAAGTTTCTTTCTATGATTTAGGTTTCGTAGTTTATCGTTTTTTTTTTGTTTTCCAGTTTCTTTAAAGTTAGTTTCTTTTCATTTATTTACCTCTCGTTCATTTATTTACTTACTAATATTTAGTGTTATAGTTAGTTTTCGTTTTTTTTGTTCTTTAAATTCAGATTTTTCTATTATCGTTTCACTTTCGTTTATATTATTTTCTATATTACTATATCGTAATATCTAACTTACAAAAAAAAACAAAAAAAAAAAATTTTTTTTGTTTTGTTTTTTGTCTACTTCAGTTTGCTTTTGATTCCTTTTGCATTATCTATTTTTATTTCGTTGCTTCCAATCTCATTGTTCGTTATTAGTTTCCTTTTAATTTACCTTTTTTCCTTTTTTACTTATTATTATAAGTTTGACCTTACCTTATTTTGTTTTGATTTGGTTTAATTTTTCTTGCGATTTAATTATTAAATTCTTTTCGCGTTAATTTTAATTGACATTTCTTTTGATTTGTTTGTTTAACTTACTTAAAATATTTTTTTTTAATTTTTTTTATTAAATTCCTTTTCCAATTATAATATTATATAGCCTTCTGTATTAGTTTTAATATTACATTAATTTTTTTATTATATCTTATATTATTATATATATTATATTTTTTATATTATTTCCATTAACGTTTTTTTTTTTTTTTTTGGGTTTTTTTTACGGTCTTACAAGTGTGTCTCAGGTCGTGGGTTCGTGTAAGGTCAACAGATAAATTATTTTTTTTTTCTTCTTTCTTCCACCTTTTCCAGCTGTTGCTCTGGTCACCGGTGACCGATCATCACCTGTTTTGTGAGGTGTGGCGGGGCTCACGCTCTGTGTCGGAGTGCAGAGCGTAAGCAAACGAAGAGCCGCTCTTTCCAGCCCGTGTTTGCAATGCAGATATCGGCATCTCCTCTTTCCATCATGCGACGGACTGGTGAGTCCCGTATGATGGCTTGGTGGAAGTTTAGAGAAAACAAGTTTTTTTCTATGAACTTCACATCACGCCATCCTACGGGACTAGCAATTAACGCCGACGCTGATAAGAGACAGCGAGATGTCCATATGTGCAGAGCGGTCACGACTGGAATGAGCGGAGCAAACCAGTTTTCGCTCTGCAGCTTCGACACAGATCGTGTGCTGAAAAGTTGGGGAGTCGTGTAATTATATTTGAAAAAGACAGTCGGAGTTAGGGAGTTCGATTGAAAGGCTAAAGGCGTCCGGTTTGGCGAGAAAGAAGTTGTGAAAAATTTTGTGCAAATGTTTAAAAACAAAATTAGTAAAGCCAAAAATGATTCTAAAAATTAACTTTTCGAGGCTTGCTTAAAGTTTTGAGACATGCAGTCGTTGATAGAGAATCGAAAAGGAAAAGTTGAGGGTCGCGTTTTCAAATCGCAACAGCGCAGACATTTACTTTTGTTACAAAAAAAAAAAAAAGAAAAAAAAACAATTAAATGGTCAAACAAATAACAAGCAACAATTTTCTTGAAAACATTCCTTTTACCCGAAAGTTATACGTTTGTCTCTGTAAAAAGCCATCTCGGGAAAAACGTTGATCGAAGTGTGAAGTGCTGTTGAATTGGTGTGACGGTCGAACTCATCTAGCAAGAACAATGCAAAAAGTGATGACAGTCAGTGCTTTGAAATAAATAGATGGAAAGCAATTGGCGTAAATAGTAACGTTTTATCTCACTTGAGAAAGATTAATGCTCTAAAATTGTATTAATACCCTTTTGTGTTGGCAGAATTTGCCTGGTGAATGTGTTTGTTGCACACTAAATAGTCCCAAGTTGAAACCAAAGTTTTTGCAATTCACCGTTCTAACGCTCGTAAAATCCGACCAAATCTTTTTTGTTACCTTGTACAACAAAAAAAAAAAAAGAAAGAAAAAAAAAGGAACTGTTAAAAGAAAAATGTGACGCTGTGCTAACGCATGGTTTTTTTTTTATATTTACGTATTAACAAACTCATTGCCTTCGTATGAACACTCGGAAGAATTCATGCGTAATTAATGGAATTGCACAAATTGTGATAAGACCAAAATATTATTGCGTAAATAGTGAATAGAAAAAGGTAGCGATTAAATATGTATCAGATTGTAAAAGTTGATCTTGTGGAAAAACGACGAGGAAGAGCAAACACGTCGTCATATTGCAAAATTATTCAATTATTGTGATGAACTAACAACACGATTGATATAAAAAGCCTGGTCCTTCTAATGATTTAACTCTGGATTTAACAGCGTACTTAACCCTAGAAAGAAAGTTCTTCAAATCTACCGCACCACTTCTTACCCAGGTTTACGTATATATAAATATGTATTTAGTTCTGTATACATTTCTTTTTTTTTATATATATCTAAATATAATACAAAAACTATATTTCGGAAAGAAAACTTAAGATAGAAATGCAGTTTGCATACTGCACTAAATTTTTAATTAAACGCAAGACAACTCTCAGAACAGAAAAAAAAAAAAAAAAAAATATTGCATGTATACATGCAAAGCGTTAAATAAGTATGCATATAACACGTTGATTATATGCATCTTAAAAAAATAAATTTTTTTTTATAACACTTAGTCATATGTAAAACCTTATTAAATTGTTCTTAAAATTGGATTTAAGATTTACAAATATTTCCCATTTTTAGTTCTACGTACTTACTTACCTTTTTTCATAATGCAATGTAAACTAAATATTTGAAAAAAAAAACAAAAAAAAAAAGTAATACTTTTGAGTAACATGAATTTAACGCCAAGAAATAAATATTTCCATAATACTGAAAGGAATTCATTAACATTAAATTGATACTGTTATTAATTAAACTGTAACGACAAAAGTAAAAAAATTGTATTAGTTTTTTTTGACGATCAAACAATTAGAAGTTGGTAGAAGAAATTGTAAGCGACTTTCTTGGTTTTCTTTTATATATAATAAATACGTACATAATATAACAGTAAGTGAATTCAGCCTAACTAAAGTTTAAGCTAAACATTTGTGTTATATACAAGCCGCTGTTCATATACATAAGTACGCTGCTGTAAGTTCTTTGTATGCGTTCTTATGGTTTTTGGGGTTTTTTTTGTAAACATTTGAAAATGATTACAAGCGTTTCCCTTACTGACGTCATTATTATTTAATGTACATATTAAGCCATTATTTAATATGTCCACCCGTATAAATAATTATATTTAACTGTCCTTGGTATTGTTAAAACTTATAAAAGTCTTCATAATAAATGAATGAAAATTTATTGAAAATGAATTATCTTTTTGCTAGGTAATGACTTCAACATTTACTTAGGTTAACAGGTGAGTTAGCGGTTTCACTCCGCGCAGCCAGGCGACACTCGATAAGGAGTTGGCGCACCAAATGCCGACGCGCCAACCATGGTAGGGTGGGTACAGAAAGGGGGAGGGAAATACCACCAACTCCTCCCCCCCCCCCCTCCTCCTCTCATCTCTCACTCCCACCGATCCTCCGCGTACGTGATTTTTTCTGTTGATTACGTGGTACGCTAGTCAGTTTTTTTTTTTTTGCCGCCACCAACTCACCACCGATCGCGAGTGAATTACGTCGTGTCGATTTAAATTCATTCGTTCTGGTTTAATGGCTGTAGAGCCAAAGTAAGCCTCAGCTCTTTTCCTTTTTTTGTAACTGGGGTTTCAAGACACTGTCGGGGTTGTTGACGAACCCCCCCACTTTCCCTGAGCACAGCCGGACGAGCTGAGCTGCCCTGACAGTGATCACATTTTGTTATTAAATTAGTTTACCGCGGACCCAGCCCCAAACGTTACAAAATGGCGCCCAACGTGGGGCCCACTGTAGAAGTATTTTTTTTTTGTTGTCGGTCAGTTTGCTTTTGAGTTTCCGTACAGTGGTGCCCAAACGTTTTGTAGCAACAGTAAATTTTTTCTTGAATACTTCAAATTTTAAATTAATTTTTTTTTGTTATCGGTTTTCTGTTGTTTTCTTGTTGGATTTTTTTTTTTTTTTTGCAAATTTTTAATTTTCTGCCGCTGACACAAAGGTGTTGTTTAATTCTGAAGACTCTCTTGGCTTGAGATTTTGTGTTAATGGATTTAATGGCTGTTCACAACTCGTCAAGAACTCGGAAGATATTTTGTGCTGTTTACGCTCGAGGAATTTATTGGCTCGAGATTTTACGTGAATGGGTTAATGGCTGTTCGTAACTCGTCAATATTTCCCGAGCAGATATTGGTTTAGTATTAGAGTTGTAGGTTAGATAGTCGTGGTGAAGTTGGCTTGAGACTTTGTACCGGGTACTTGTTTAGGAAACGGGCAACTCGTTGAACGGATCCCGACTAAATTATGCTTTTCCTCTTGTAAAAATTAATTTCATCTAAGTTCATTTGTGTCACCGAATTCAAGTGAGGCCTCGTTCAATTAGAGACTTCATCTGAATGATTTCATGTGAATCATTGGTGACTCGTTGCATGACGCCCACTGTCAGAATTTTTTTTTTTTAGTTTAGCCCATGTTTTCTATTGATTATCTCTAGTGGTTGCTATCAAAAACCACTCGTGATCGATTAGATGGTTGGCTTGATTTTTTTTTTGAGGACGCGAGAGAATAGATGAGAGAGGTTTGTGTCGTCTGGTGCGGTGAAGCCGCTACTCGACCTGGTTTTTTTTGTAGCATGTAAGTTTCTTTCTATGATTTAGGTTTCGTAGTTTATCGTTTTTTTTTTTTGTTTTCCAGTTTCTTTAAAGTTAGTTTCTTTTCATTTATTTACCTCTCGTTCATTTATTTACTTACTAATATTTAGTGTTATAGTTAGTTTTCGTTTTTTTTGTTCTTTAAATTCAGATTTTTCTATTATCGTTTCACTTTCGTTTATATTATTTTCTATATTACTATATCGTAATATCTAACTTACAAAAAAAAACAAAAAAAAAAAATTTTTTTTGTTTTGTTTTTTGTCTACTTCAGTTTGCTTTTGATTCCTTTTGCATTATCTATTTTTATTTCGTTGCTTCCAATCTCATTGTTTGTTATTAGTTTCCTTTTAATTTACCTTTTTTCCTTTTTTACTTATTATTATAAGTTTGACCTTACCTTATTTTGTTTTGATTTGGTTTAATTTTTCTTGCGATTTAATTATTAAATTCTTTTCGCGTTAATTTTAATTGACATTTCTTTTGATTTGTTTGTTTAACTTACTTAAAATATTTTTTTTTAATTTTTTTTATTAAATTCCTTTTCCAATTATAATATTATATAGCCTTCTGTATTAGTTTTAATATTACATTAATTTTTTTATTATATCTTATATTATTATATATATTATATTTTTTATATTATTTCCATTAACGTTTTTTTTTTTTTTTTTGGGTTTTTTTTACGGTCTTACAAGTGTGTCTCAGGTCGTGGGTTCGTGTAAGGTCAACAGATAAATTATTTTTTTTTTCTTCTTTCTTCCACCTTTTCCAGCTGTTGCTCTGGTCACCGGTGACCGATCATCACCTGTTTTGTGAGGTGTGGCGGGGCTCACGCTCTGTGTCGGAGTGCAGAGCGTAAGCAAACGAAGAGCCGCTCTTTCCAGCCCGTGTTTGCAATGCAGATATCGGCATCTCCTCTTTCCATCATGCGACGGACTGGTGAGTCCCGTATGATGGCTTGGTGGAAGTTTAGAGAAAACAAGTTTTTTTCTATGAACTTCACATCACGCCATCCTACGGGACTAGCAATTAACGCCGACGCTGATAAGAGACAGCGAGATGTCCATATGTGCAGAGCGGTCACGACTGGAATGAGCGGAGCAAACCAGTTTTCGCTCTGCAGCTTCGACACAGATCGTGTGCTGAAAAGTTGGGGAGTCGTGTAATGATATTTGAAAAAGACAGTCGGAGTTAGGGAGTTCGATTGAAAGGCTAAAGGCGTCCGGTTTGGCGAGAAAGAAGTTGTGAAAAATTTTGTGCAAATGTTTAAAAACAAAATTAGTAAAGCCAAAAATGATTCTAAAAGTTAACTTTTCGAGGCTTGCTTAAAGTTTTGAGACATGCAGTCGTTGATAGAGAATCGAAAAGGAAAAGTTGAGGGTCGCGTTTTCAAATCGCAACAGCGCAGACATTTGCTTTTGTTACAAAAAAAAAAAAAAAAAGAAAAAAAAAACAATTAAATGGTCAAACAAATAACAAGCAACAATTTTCTTGAAAACATTCCTTTTACCCGAAAGTTATACGTTTGTCTCTGTAAAAAGCCATCTCGGGAAAAACGTTGATCGAAGTGTGAAGTGCTGTTGAATTGGTGTGACGGTCGAACTCATCTAGCAAGAACAATGCAAAAAGTGATGACAGTCAGTGCTTTGAAATAAATAGATGGAAAGCAATTGGCGTAAATAGTAACGTTTTATCTCACTTGAGAAAGATTAATGCTCTAAAATCGTATTAATACCCTTTTGTGTTGGCAGAATTTGCCTGGTGAATGTGTTTGTTGCACACTAAATAGTCCCAAGTTGAAACCAAAGTTTTTGCAATTCACCGTTCTAACGCTCGTAAAATCCGACCAAATCTTTTTTGTTACCTTGTACAACAAAAAAAAAAAAGAAAGAAAAAAAAAAGGAACTGTTAAAAGAAAAATGTGACGCTGTGCTAACGCATGGTTTTTTTTTTATATTTACGTATTAACAAACTCATTGCCTTCGTATGAACACTCGGAAGAATTCATGCGTAATTAATGGAATTGCACAAATTGTGATAAGACCAAAATATTATTGCGTAAATAGTGAATAGAAAAAGGTAGCGATTAAATATGTATCAGATTGTAAAAGTTGATCTTGTGGAAAAACGACGAGGAAGAGCAAACACGTCGTCATATTGCAAAATTATTCAATTATTGTGATGAACTAACAACACGATTGATATAAAAAGCCTGGTCCTTCTAATGATTTAACTCTGGATTTAACAGCGTACTTAACCCTAGAAAGAAAGTTCTTCAAATCTACCGCACCACTTCTTACCCAGGTTTATGTATATATATATGTATTTAGTTCTGTATACATTTCTTTTTTTTTATATATATATCTAAATATAATACAAAAACTATATTTCGGAAAGAAAACTTAAGATAGAAATGCAGTTTGCATACTGCACTAAATTTTTAATTAAACGCAAGACAACTCTCAGAACAGAAAAAAAAATAAACCAAATATTGCATGTATACATGCAAAGCGTTAAATAAGTATGCATATAACACGTTGATTATATGCATCTTAAAAAAATAAATTTTTTTTTTAGAACACTTAGTCATATGTAAAACCTTATTAAATTGTTCTTAAAATTGGATTTAAGATTTACAAATATTTCCCATTTTTAGTTTTACGTACTTACTTACCTTTTTTCATGATGCAATGTAAACTAAATATTTGAAAAAAAAAACAAAAAAAAAAAGTAATACTTTTGAGTAACACGAATTTAACGCCAAGAAATAAATATTTCCATAATACTGAAAGGAATTCAATAACATTAAATTGATACTGTTATTAATTAAACTGTAACGACAAAAGTAAAAAAACTGTATTAGTTTTTTTTGACGATCAAACAATTAGAAGTTGGTAGAAGAAATTGTAAGCGACTTTCTTGGTTTTCTTTTATATATAATAAATACGTACATAATATAACAGTAACTGTATTTAGCCTAACTAAAGCTTAAGCTAAACATTTGTGTTATATACAAGCCGCTGTTCATATACATAAGTACGCTGCTGTAAGTTCTTTGTATGCGTTCTTATGGTTTTTGGGGTTTTTTTTGTAAACATTTGAAAATGATTACAAGCGTTTCCCTTACTGACGTCATTATTATTTAATGTACATATTAAGCCATTATTTAATATGTCCACCCGTATAAATAATTATATTTAACTGTCCTTGGTATTGTTAAAACTTATAAAAGTCTTCATAATAAATGAATGAAAATGTATTGAAAATGAATTATCTTTTTGCTAGGTAATGACTTCAACATTTACTTAGGTTAACAGGTGAGTTAGCGGTTTCACTCCGCGCAGCCAGGCGACACTCGATAAGGAGTTGGCGCACCAAATGCCGACGCGCCAACCATGGTAGGGTGGATACAGAAAGGGGGAGGGAAATACCACCAACTCCTCCCCCCCCCCCCCCTCCTCCTCTCATCTCTCACTCCCACCGATCCTCCGCGTACGTGATTTTTTCTGTTGATTACGTGGTACGCTAGTCAGTTTTTTCTTTTTTTTTATATATATATCTAAATATAATACAAAAACTATATTTCGGAAAGAAAACTTAAGATAGAAATGCAGTTTGCATACTGCACTAAATTTTTAATTAAACGCAAGACAACTCTCAGAACAGAAAAAAAAATAAACCAAATATTGCATGTATACATGCAAAGCTTTAAATAAGTATGCATATAACACGTTGATTATATGCATCTTAAAAAAATAAATTTTTTTTTTATAACACTTAGTCATATGTAAAACCTTATTAAATTGTTCTTAAAATTGGATTTAAGATTTACAAATATTTCCCATTTTTAGTTCTACGTACTTACTTACCTTTTTTCATAATGCAATGTAAACTAAATATTTGAAAAAAAAAACAAAAAAAAAAGTAATACTTTTGAGTAACATGAATTTAACGCCAAGAAATAAATATTTCCATAATACTGAAAGGAATTCATTAACATTAAATTGATACTGTTATTAATTAAACTGTAACGACAAACGTTTTCCTCCAACTCCTCCCCCCCCCCACCCCCTCCTCCTCTCATCTCTCACTCCCACCGATCCTCCGCGTACGTGATTTTTTCTGTTGATTACGTGGTACGCTAGTCAGTTTTTTTTTTTTGCCGCCACCAACTCACCACCGATCGCGAGTGAATTACGTCGTGTCGATTTAAATTCATTCGTTCTGGTTTAATGGCTGTAGAGCCAAACTAAGCCTCAGCTCTTTTCCTTTTTTTGTAACTGGGGTTTCAAGACACTGTCGGGGTTGTTGACGAACCCCCCCACTTTCCCTGAGCACAGCCGGACGAGCTGAGCTGCCCTGACAGTGATCACATTATCGTCTTTTGAATTTTTTTGTTATTAAATTAGTTTACCGCGGACCCAGCCCCAAACGTCACAAAATGGCGCCTAACGTGGGGCCCACTGTAGAAGTATTTTTTTTTTGTTGTCGGTCAGTTTGCTTTTGAGTTTCCGTACAGTGGTGCCCAAACGTTTTGTAGCAACAGTAAATTTTTTCTTGAATACTTCAAATTTTAAATTAATTTTTTTTTGTTATCGGTTTTCTGTTGTTTTCTTGTTGGATTTTTTTTTTTTTTTGCAAATTTTTAATTTTCTGCCGCTGACACAAAGGTGTTGTTTAATTCTGGAGACTCTCTTGGCTTGAGATTTTGTGTTAATGGATTTAATGGCTGTTCACAACTCGTCAAGAACTCGGAAGATATTTTGTGCTGTTTACGCTCGAGGAATTTATTGGCTCGAGATTTTACGTGAATGGGTTAATGGCTGTTCGTAACTCGTCAATATTTCCCGAGCAGATATTGGTTTAGTATTAGAGTTGTAGGTTAGATAGTCGTGGTGAAGTTGGCTTGAGACTTTGTACCGGGTACTTGTTTAGGAAACGGGCAACTCGTTGAACGGATCCCGACTAAATTATGCTTTTCCTCTTGTAAAAATTAATTTCATCTAAGTTCATTTGTGTCACCGAATTCAAGTGAGGCCTCGTTCAATTAGAGACTTCATCTGAATGATTTCATGTGAATCATTGGTGACTCGTTGCATGACGCCCACTGTCAGAATTTTTTTTTTTAGTTTAGCCCATGTTTTCTATTGATTATCTCTAGTGGTTGCTATCAAAAACCACTCGTGATCGATTAGATGGTTGGCTTGATTTTTTTTTTGAGGACGCGAGAGAATAGATGAGAGAGGTTTGTGTCGTCTGGTGCGGTGAAGCCGCTACTCGACCTGGTTTTTTTTGTAGCATGTAAGTTTCTTTCTATGATTTAGGTTTCGTAGTTTATCGTTTTTTTTTTTGTTTTCCAGTTTCTTTAAAGTTAGTTTCTTTTCATTTATTTACCTCTCGTTCATTTATTTACTTACTAATATTTAGTGTTATAGTTAGTTTTCGTTTTTTTTGTTCTTTAAATTCAGATTTTTCTATTATCGTTTCACTTTCGTTTATATTATTTTCTATATTACTATATCGTAATATCTAACTTACAAAAAAAAACAAAAAAAAAAAATTTTTTTTGTTTTGTTTTTTGTCTACTTCAGTTTGCTTTTGATTCCTTTTGCATTATCTATTTTTATTTCGTTGCTTCCAATCTCATTGTTCGTTATTAGTTTCCTTTTAATTTACCTTTTTTCCTTTTTTACTTATTATTATAAGTTTGACCTTACCTTATTTTGTTTTGATTTGGTTTAATTTTTCTTGCGATTTAATTATTAAATTCTTTTCGCGTTAATTTTAATTGACATTTCTTTTGATTTGTTTGTTTAACTTACTTAAAATATTTTTTTTTAATTTTTTTTATTAAATTCCTTTTCCAATTATAATATTATATAGCCTTCTGTATTAGTTTTAATATTACATTAATTTTTTTTATTATATCTTATATTATTATATATATTATATTTTTTATATTATTTCCATTAAAGTTTTTTTTTTTTTTGGGGGGTTTTTTTACGGTCTTACAAGTGTGTCTCAGGTCGTGGGTTCGTGTAAGGTCAACAGATAAATTATTTTTTTTTCTTCTTTCTTCCACCTTTTCCAGCTGTTGCTCTGGTCACCGGTGACCGATCATCACCTGTTTTGTGAGGTGTGGCGGGGCTCACGCTCTGTGTCGGAGTGCAGAGCGTAAGCAAACGAAGAGCCGCTCTTTCCAGCCCGTGTTTGCAATGCAGATATCGGCATCTCCTCTTTCCATCATGCGACGGACTGGTGAGTCCCGTATGATGGCTTGGTGGAAGTTTAGAGAAAACAAGTTTTTTTCTATGAACTTCACATCACGCCATCCTACGGGACTAGCAATTAACGCCGACGCTGATAAGAGACAGCGAGATGTCCATATGTGCAGAGCGGTCACGACTGGAATGAGCGGAGCAAACCAGTTTTCGCTCTGCAGCTTCGACACAGATCGTGTGCTGAAAAGTTGGGGAGTCGTGTAATGATATTTGAAAAAGACAGTCGGAGTTAGGGAGTTCGATTGAAAGGCTAAAGGCGTCCGGTTTGGCGAGAAAGAAGTTGTGAAAAATTTTGTGCAAATGTTTAAAAACAAAATTAGTAAAGCCAAAAATGATTCTAAAAGTTAACTTTTCGAGGCTTGCTTAAAGTTTTGAGACATGCAGTCGTTGATAGAGAATCGAAAAGGAAAAGTTGAGGGTCGCGTTTTCAAATCGCAACAGCGCAGACATTTACTTTTGTTACAAAAAAAAAAAAAAGAAAAAAAAACAATTAAATGGTCAAACAAATAACAAGCAACAATTTTCTTGAAAACATTCCTTTTACCCGAAAGTTATACGTTTGTCTCTGTAAAAAGCCATCTCGGGAAAAACGTTGATCGAAGTGTGAAGTGCTGTTGAATTGGTGTGACGGTCGAACTCATCTAGCAAGAACAATGCAAAAAGTGATGACAGTCAGTGCTTTGAAATAAATAGATGGAAAGCAATTGGCGTAAATAGTAACGTTTTATCTCACTTGAGAAAGATTAATGCTCTAAAATCGTATTAATACCCTTTTGTGTTGGCAGAATTTGCCTGGTGAATGTGTTTGTTGCACACTAAATAGTCCCAAGTTGAAACCAAAGTTTTTGCAATTCACCGTTCTAACGCTCGTAAAATCCGACCAAATCTTTTTTGTTACCTTGTACAACAAAAAAAAAAAAGAAAGAAAAAAAAAAGGAACTGTTAAAAGAAAAATGTGACGCTGTGCTAACGCATGGTTTTTTTTTTATATTTACGTATTAACAAACTCATTGCCTTCGTATGAACACTCGGAAGAATTCATGCGTAATTAATGGAATTGCACAAATTGTGATAAGACCAAAATATTATTGCGTAAATAGTGAATAGAAAAAGGTAGCGATTAAATATGTATCAGATTGTAAAAGTTGATCTTGTGGAAAAACGACGAGGAAGAGCAAACACGTCGTCATATTGCAAAATTATTCAATTATTGTGATGAACTAACAACACGATTGATATAAAAAGCCTGGTCCTTCTAATGATTTAACTCTGGATTTAACAGCGTACTTAACCCTAGAAAGAAAGTTCTTCAAATCTACCGCACCACTTCTTACCCAGGTTTATGTATATATATATGTATTTAGTTCTGTATACATTTCTTTTTTTTTATATATATATATCTAAATATAATACAAAAACTATATTTCGGAAAGAAAACTTAAGATAGAAATGCAGTTTGCATACTGCACTAAATTTTTAATTAAACGCAAGACAACTCTCAGAACAGAAAAAAAAATAAACCAAATATTGCATGTATACATGCAAAGCGTTAAATAAGTATGCATATAACACGTTGATTATATGCATCTTAAAAAAATAAATTTTTTTTTTAGAACACTTAGTCATATGTAAAACCTTATTAAATTGTTCTTAAAATTGGATTTAAGATTTACAAATATTTCCCATTTTTAGTTTTACGTACTTACTTACCTTTTTTCATGATGCAATGTAAACTAAATATTTGAAAAAAAAAACAAAAAAAAAAAGTAATACTTTTGAGTAACACGAATTTAACGCCAAGAAATAAATATTTCCATAATACTGAAAGGAATTCAATAACATTAAATTGATACTGTTATTAATTAAACTGTAACGACAAAAGTAAAAAAACTGTATTAGTTTTTTTTGACGATCAAACAATTAGAAGTTGGTAGAAGAAATTGTAAGCGACTTTCTTGGTTTTCTTTTATATATAATAAATACGTACATAATATAACAGTAACTGTATTTAGCCTAACTAAAGCTTAAGCTAAACATTTGTGTTATATACAAGCCGCTGTTCATATACATAAGTACGCTGCTGTAAGTTCTTTGTATGCGTTCTTATGGTTTTTGGGGTTTTTTTTTTTTTTTGTAAACATTTGAAAATGATTACAAGCGTTTCCCTTACTGACGTCATTATTATTTAATGTACATATTAAGCCATTATTTAATATGTCCACCCGTATAAATAATTATATTTAACTGTCCTTGGTATTGTTAAAACTTATAAAAGTCTTCATAATAAATGAATGAAAATGTATTGAAAATTAATGAGCTTAATAATAAAAGAGCCAAGAGTATTTTGGAATAATTGACAGAAAAGAGAAATAAGAAAAAAAATTATTAATGTTAAAAGAAATTGCAAAAAGCTATAGAAAGGAGACAAAGAATAAATTTTCCTGTGGTCAATAGATTAATCCAGAGAAAAAAAACGCGGGAGATAAACGCTAACTAGCACAAAGTGTGCGCATTGCTCACGAAAAAGGAAATATATATACAGTAGGATCAATGTGACTTATTTATGTGATTTATCAAGTTATGTGAAAAACACACAAACCACAAATAGAAGAACATTTCGCAAAACCATTTTTTTTTCTTTTAAATACTGCTTACAACAACAATCACTACAAAGCTATACATAACTAGCTACATATACTAAGCTTGTACTGCCAATTATACATGCCGATGACAACAACCGCTATAACAGCTATATATATTGTATAACTAATACGTTCATCAATAACAACTGATACATATCATCGAAGCTTTCGAAAGGGAGAAGCAGAGTTGCCGTCAGCCCTGAATTAATTGACGTTACTTTCGTTGTTACAAATTTTGGTTCCTTTATTATTATTATTGCTCTAATGTATAACATAGTAGGAAATTATAATAAAATGTTTTATAAGAAAAAAATGTATTAAAATCATTAACATTAAACTAAACATTTTGAAGTTATCATATATATGTATTTGATATTTCCTAATACTTTTTTTTGGTTTCTTTTGTGAAATTGTAGTAAAAAAAAAGTAAAAAAAACTTGTATTAAAAGAAAAGTAAAGTAAACTAAAAAAAATTAAAGCAGTAGAGGAGCAAGTATATATATTACAGCTATTACCGAAGTATTTAAATACTAAAAGAAAGAGAAGAACAAGAAAAAAAAAAGAAAACAAAGAAACACTCATATATGTACATACTCACTAGGAATATCAAAGTACACGTTGCGACAAAAAATTTTTTATTTTCAGACACTAAGCTGCAAGGTGGCGCCATCAGCAGCCTGAAAATTGGTAAGCCTTACAAAGTTACAAATATATAATAAAATAAATAACAACAAAATTCATGCAACTTATCTGCTACGATACAAAATTATGTACATTTACATATTATACTTATTTTGACTTGATTTAATTAATATAAAAAAAACAAAAAAAAAACTAGTAAAGGTGTTGTCTACAGCCGGGCTGTAGCCGAAATACCCTACACCTTAAAGCTGCATATATATTCGTATATATATTTAGAAGTGGTGCGATATAATATACTCGTATATATATAGAATATATATATTATATATCTAATAATAAATTATATCGCACCACTTCTAAAAGGCAAAATTTTATACTCCTATGAAATTTCTACAACTATGCTGTCATGATAGCAGTATGCAGTTTCATAAATATAAGCATAAAGAGGCGTGGCCCGCCCATTTTTCCCCAACAGAATATTATTGGTTCACAAACTACAATATTATGTACACCATTATTCAGGAAACTTATATACTTTTCAATACGATGTAAAACCCTCCATGACCTATGTAAACTAAAAGTGGGCGGATCACGCTCATAATTGGAATATTAACTGGAAGCATTAGTCTAAACCTACATATAAAATTTTCTTGTCTTCTCTCAAAAAGTGATGCTGATATGGCCTTTTTTAATAGGCAAAACAGAGGTACCTGCACTCTCGATATAAAAAGTAGGCGTGGTCCTTGGGCGATTTTGCCCATTTTCAATACGAAACATCCCAACATAGCAAAGAATATTATATAGAATAGACAGACAGACAGACCAATAGCATTCGCGAACAGAATTAATATTAAAAAAAAAATGCATTAGAGAAAGGAGAGAAGCGCGTAGAAGAGCTGAAAAAGGAGTTGAATCGAGAAGAAAAAATTGAAACCTACAGTTCGGAACAGAAATTAATGAAAGTTTCAGGCATATATGGGACACTCGCATGCTTAACAATAATTCTTATAGTAGCAATTAAAATGAGATGCCACAAAAAACAAAAGGAACCAGCTCAATCAGTAATAATTGCAACAATATCTGCACCGATAACAACTGTGTCGTTAACACCAAATGCGCTTGCACCTCCACTGCTGCCGCCTAATAAGACCAAATGAGTACATAGCCAAATGAAAGTAAGGGGGGTAACAAATGTCATAGGGAAACCAGCGGGGTATTATGAACAACCACACATTGAAAAAGGAGGAAAATCATATGTCTAAGAAAATCATGCGCAAACATAAACATCGAAACAACCTAGTCCAACTAAATTTCTAATACGATGAGATTAATTTTTATAACAGTAACACAAAACGAATGAAATAAACCATAGAATGAGTCGCACATAAGTTTCGTTTATTTATTAACTAACATATGAAAACGGAAAAGTGAGTAAACGATACACACTCAGCGCAAAGTATCGATAAACTTCCCAGGAATTGAATTGTCAATTTCGTTGCAATTAAAATCAATCCCAATACAAGCAAACAATAAAAAAATATTTGATGTGGCCAACACATGACTTCCTTGTATGACGGCAACTGTGTGGTTTATTTCAAGAATGGTTGATATATTTTATTTATATTTTAAAATTGAAGTTTTAAAAATTTGAAATATTTTTACTTCCATAATTTAAATAATTTAAGTAGTAGTAAGTAAAAACAAGGAGGTACAAACTAGTTTCCAAACACAGCTTTAACTATCAATCGTACTAATTTGGATTTCCCTGTTTATTTCTGTTAGGGTACAACCAATTTTTGTAAAAGATATAGCAGCATAACATTCATTTATCATTATCATTTATGTAATTCGGATAATGCATGCTTCGCGTTCCTTTGGCGAAGAGTCCTTTTGGTGCAAACCATCATGAAAATTGGAGCTACAAAATTGTGCCTTATGTAAGGTCCAAATACAAAACAGTATGCACTTTCTAGGAGTGTTTTTTTTAGTAATGTATGAAATTTGAAAAAACTATATGAGAAGTGTCTTTTTCGCGCAACCGATTGCATCCAAAAAGGAAGGCGCACAACTAGGTCTTATAAGAGTCTCAAATACCAAATTTCAACTTACTATGATTCTCCGTTTTTAAGTTATTGAGGACACATACATACGTATAGGCGTACAGGCGTACTAAAGGCAACAGGAACCCTTCAAAACATTTAAATACTGGAAAAACCTTGCTTTAGCCTTACTTAGCACATGGTCAATATGCGTAATGAAATTAAATTTAGCAAGCAGTACAACACCAAGGTGTTTAATTCTGTTCTTGTAACATATGCTTCTATTGTCAATTTTAATGTTTGGTACAAACCTACGCGTATTTGGATAAACGTTACATGAAGTGCCTTTAAACAAAGTACATTCGCATTTGTCAATGTTCGTTTTTAACTTCCATTTTTCAAAATACTGATGAAGATCTTTAAGATGACTATTTAATTTATCATTGCTCTTCTTTTGTCTGGGAACTGAGCTAAGCAGTAAGATATCATCAGCATAAATAAGTGTAAGAATTCTATCTGAAGAATCCATATCATTATCTGGTTCAGGAAAGTCAGCTAAATACATGTTATACAAACTTGGCCCCAGCAAAGAGCCTTGAGGGACGCCAGCTAGAATGTTTTTTATTAACGATTTCGCACACCCATGCTTAACATAAAATACTCAATTCGTGAGATATGCGTACAGCAATCTACACAGAGGCTTACTAAAATTTAACTTGACGTATAATTTATAGATAATACCCTCATTCCATACCGTGTCAAAGGCTTTCTCAAAGTCAAGTGCCACCGCAATCGTGCCCTGTCTTTTACTTAACTTCTCAGCTACATAATCAGACAAAAGGCACAACGTGTGAACATTGGAATGATTTCTTCTGAAACCAAACTGTCCATCTCTAAGTATATTATTATCATGAACATGATTATCAAGCTTTTCAAGAAGAAAAGACTCGAAAAGCTTTGCTGACATTTGCTCAAAAAGCTTGCTGACACTATTGGAATTTCTACCAGGCTTAAGCACTGGAACGACTTTGGCAACCTTCCATTTTTTGGAAAGTAGCCTATGTTTATAAAATGATTAAACAGTATAGCAGCGTATCGCAAAAAAACTGAATTTGTCTTTTTTAAAATACAGTTGCATATACTATCACCACCTGAACTTTTCTTGTTATTCAGTGAACTTAGTTTAGACTTAATATCACATAGCAAAAGTAACTAGGATCTGACACGTTAAGTCAGCTAAAGAGCTACCGTCAGCCTTGAAAACACTGTTGAAATCCATTTACAGTACCGCATTACAGTACTTGCAAAAGCATCATCGCCCTAAGTGCAAATTCAGTTTATGCACCTTTTCAAATTGTATTGATAAAGCATTTACTTTCTCAACATCAGTGCAGATATTTACAGTAGTATCGTCTAATGTGTTGCGAGTCTCCATGTCTGGAAGTTTAACACTGCTGCTAAGTCCACAGAGGTTTTTTACTTTTTTATAAGTCCTGTTGTTCATTTCAATCATAGAAAAGTAACTTTCCCAGAACTGACTTTCAACTATACGAATGCTATCTTGTATAATTTTGGATATATTTTTAATTATTGCTCTAAGTGTATTTTGTCCTTGTGGATCCAAGCAGCGTTCCAAGGTGCGTCTAAGTCGTTTTTTCTCCGAAATGTAGTCTAATACATTTTGCGGGAGTTTTATGAGACCTCTATTTTTAACTTTTATTTTCGGGATTGCTCTCGAGTTAATAGCAATAGTCATTGCAGCATTTAGAATATCAATACTAGCGTCAATTTCAACTTCACTCGCAACTCTGTCAACTGGCAACCAACCATCAACGAGATTGCTTGAGAGAATTTAATTAAAGACTCTTTTATTAACATTTTGAAAGTCAAATACAAGTTTCGGCTCAGCTTTAAGAACATTTGGCCTATATTAATAAGCATTTCAACCGCTTTATGATCGGAATCAAAATCATGAACTCTCAAGCAATCAACGTATTCACCTGCCGTGTCAAATTTAACATCGACTTCTGGGGAAACTAGGAATAAGTCAAGAAAAGAACTAGTAGTGTTTGTAACTCTGGTTGGATAATTCGTTCGAATTATCTGAACCATAGGGTTATTGCCTAGCCAATTTTGCAAAACATTACCATTAGTGTTTGCAACCGAATCGCTCCATTGAGGATGTTTCGCATTTAAGTCACCTGCAAGTACAAATTCATTCATACTCAGCGACTTGATTAACAGCTCAAAGTCATTTATTGACAGCTTATCTTGAGGCCGATTATATAAAGCCACAAACGCTATTTGTCTACCAGCCGAAAGATATGTATTAACAGCAGCATTTTCAGCAGATTCAGTCTTTTCAACTTGAATAACATCGTGCTTAAAATTTTCTCTAAGGCAAATTGCGGTACACGCACCCTGACGCGGATTACTTCGACCACCTCTATTAGCCTCAACTGTCTGCCTTATCAAATTGTAGTTTTTAAATGTCACCGCATGTCTACTACTGAGGCGGTGTTCAGCAATTAGGAACATATCAGGCTTATGTTCTTTTAAAAACAAGTCAAAGCTACGTCTTTTAAGATTCGAAACAATAGAGTTAACGTTAATAAATATACATTTAATAGGTTTAACCATTGTTATTTAATCTTAAAGAAGTGAGCAGATTAAATAAAGCCATCGTCTTATCTTCGTCGCATATAAGCATTCGGTAATGCTTTGAGAAATTATTTTTTTTTTGCAACACTTTGATAAAGATTGCTTCCAAATAATCTGATGCATTCATCGTTAATGCTTTTATTTTGACCCAGTGGTTGCGCTGAAAGTCTGTTATTTTTAACTGCCGAAGCATACGATACGGTGTTGCTAACTTTAGTTGATGGAATTGCGCTCTTTACTAATTTCTTAGTATCTATTTGATTGACGTTGCGGCTTTGCAAACGTTCAAAAAATTAAACTCTTTTCCGGCATCCGTTAAAATTGGCAGTATGACCTTTACTACCACAGTTAACACAACCTACCAACACACCTATCTGTTTGCTAAGTTTCCCAGTATCTGGGTCTGTAACCGCAAAAACCTCACAGTTTAACTCCTTTGTAGGAATCCTGCATTCCCCTGGTTTATGGTCCTCCAGACACTTTACGCACCTATATGGCATGTGACAATTACTCGCCACATGCGAGAAACGTTGACAGTTTTTGCACTGAATTAATTCAGTTTTAGGAGGAGGTTTTAGCTTCTCCAAACCAACGCTACAATTTAAAATAAATTTAAGATTAAAGAAATCTTTTATATTAGAGTCCTTGCTCAACTGAATCAGCCAATTAAACTTTTTAAATTTTACTAGGTTAAGTATTTTAATATCTAATTTTAAATCTTCAATATACGACAAGATGTGTTCCTCGTCGTAATCAACCCGTAATTTCTTAATCACAATTGGTAACGGCTTCTCACCGTTTGGTGTATAAGTATAAAAATTCACACTACGAGACGAAAGGTGATTTTTAATTTTTATGTAGTCACTTAGCACTAGCGTACAAATATTGGTCACTTCTTTCTTAATAATTTTAAAGGAAAAATTTTTGTGACCAAGTAATTTAATTGCATCAAATATAATACTTTTCTGGTTGGTGTTGTAACATACCAGGATATGCGGTTTGTCAACCTTCTTGTGGTTACCTTTTGCAGAGCTGTCATCAATTTTCAATTTGGTGTTGGAGGCAGTTGTCATCCTAACCTTACTAGCACTAGGCCGAGTAGTAAGTTCCGGGTATTCCTACAGATTTCCAGTTTTCTTTCCAGTATCGTCTTCCACATTGTCGTATTGCATTATATCATCAGGCTCGGATACCTCATTAACGTTGTCAGATCTTGAATTTTGACTAAACACTTCATGCTGATTGTCTATTGTTAGCTTAGTGACAGCATTTTCGGAAACTTTTTTTTTAATTTCAATTTTTCCTGCTTTTATACCATTTCGAATATAAGACAGTTCAGCTTCTATTTTTCTGCAGTAATCAGCAAACTCTGCATTTTGTTTAGTAAGCTGTTGATTTTGTTTATTCAACTGATCTATTAACTTTTTCGTGTCCACATTATCAGCATTCTTGCGCTTTTTACGCGTCTGAAATTCTGCGTCAAACTTAGCTTTTTTTTCTTCCTCAGTGAGGTACATTTTACCATCTGAGTCATCACTCAGAACACTAAATGTATCAGCCGTAGCTTCACTTAGTTTCTCAGAATATCTCTCACTCATTTTTGCTGATTTATCATTTTGAATAATACAGTTGCTCGGTTTTCCAGATGAACCTGGTGTTGTGTGTCGCAATCACAATGACTAGGTTCCAATTTAACGGAACAATAATATTCAAGGCCAGTTTAAACATAATTAGTTCAAGGCCACGATCGACTCAAATAACAGAATAGTCGAAGCAAGCCAAGAACCGTTAAAATGCAAGCGCAGCACTTTTGCTTCGCTTCATTCGGTCAACGGCCGTTGTTAAAAACAAATGCAACGAATGACTTATTGTTAATTCGAATTATTGAATAATGTAAGCAATTCAAAGTTACACAAGTAAGAATACTTTTAGGCAGAAGTTTTGAGCTTTAAGCTTTTATTAAAACGAAAACGTAACTAAAGAAAATTGCAACGCGGAAGACAAGAGTTCTATTTAGAAAAGTAGAACATGCGATTGCGAAATTAATATCAATAAAATATTAATTTCGCGAATTAAGAAGTTTTGAGATTGCGACATCCAAATAACTGACCCACTTCAGTGCCGTGAAGAGACGACGCCGAAGTTAATGTGTAATAGTAAGATTGATTTTTAATTCAGAAGTTAAGAGATTTTTAAAGTGACCGGTGCTCGGTCTAAATAATAAAGAATAGATCAAATCAGAATTCAAGTGTTGTTTTTTGTGTACGCGGACTTTCCTGCAACAGGCCATTTCGCATCCCGAAGAACACAACATTTTTTGGCGCAGCCGGTTTTCACGAGCCAAGGATCGCTCGAAGGACCAGGAGAAAAACAAGGACCGCAACGGAAAGGACATAGCAGAAGAATTACGGTACGTATAGTGAATAAATAAAAAGAAATTGCAAGTGCAAATTGCAATCGTCGCGAGGCTTGATTTGGAGCCAAGTAAAGGAGTGCCAGCGTCAAGCAAGGCACCCTTGTCTGTCCAATGGCGTTCCACGCCGGACAAAATCTTTGCTGAGGTCGACCTTTTTGCTCGGGAAGTTTTTCAACAGTCCTTTTTGAGTTTTTTTTAAAAAAAAAATTTTTGAAAAGTTTTTATGGTGAGATATCCTTTTGTCGCGTAAGGATACACCAAAAGAGAAAAGGAAAAATATTGTTTTCGATTACAACATAGAGATTTAAACGAACCATAAATCGGAGTCACAATAGTATTCAGAATAAACATTTATATTATTGACTCCGAATGCGTTTTATTTATCGAGTGATCATAGGAAAAGATCATTTAATTAAGTATAGTGATATTTAAGCAATTTTGTATTTCGTGAAGTAATTTAGTGTGGGATTTTCAACCATAGATGAAAGAATACATACCAGGGAAAATAGACGAGGACGCACCAAAGTACTTTCCAGAAACAATTAAGAAACACGGCCCCGTTAGGATAACGTTGGAGGAATACAACGAACGACAGGCGAGGAAAAAGGAGGAAGCTGCGTGTTTCATTACAAACACTACAACAGCAATCAAGAAGAAACGCCGAGGAGGAAAATTAGTTAAGGATCGGAAGAGGCTCGCGCACCTTAGAGCCTTGATTTCGGAAAAGGAGAATGTTGTCAGCATTGCGAATGTTGTCAGCAATCACGAAAAAGCAGTTTCGACAAGCTAATAAACATAGCGACAACTTGGGACAAAAGGGTTCGGCGGTTTACTATCGTGGGAACACCTGGTTCACAACAATGTAATAATAGAATTATCGCAGTAATATTCAATGAAATGTAAAACTTTACGTTATTAAGTAAACAGCTAAAGCTTTATAACAATATTAACATAATGTTCTAGAGACTAAAAATCATTAAACTAAGCTCTCCCATTTAATATACTGTAACGCGGCTCCGGTTTCTCCGGTCTATAGCCAGGGTATGCTCAGCGGGTACCAGGGGAGCTCGATACAAAATTTATTTGGTTCAAGGCACTTTTAAGTTTACGATAGGATTCTTTATTATTATTTACTTGCTAATTACAAAATTTATCCTACAGAGGAGAGAGGATACGACCGGCTTTATTCCTCCTAGGAGAATGCGTTGACGCGCAGCGAGTGCGTGCGTGTAGCGAGCATGCACCTCGTGCGTTGAATAATCAGCCGCTAGCGTTGGCGGCAGCCGAGTGCGTTGACGTTCCGACGAATGCGTTGACGAGCAGCGAGTGCGTGCGTGTAGCGAGCATGCACCTCGTGCGTTAAATGATCAGCCGCTAGCGTTGGCGAGCAGACGAATGCGTTGACGAGCCGCGAGTGCGTGCGTGTAGCGAGCATGCACCTCGTGCGTTGAATGATCTGGCGCTAGCGTTGGCGAGTAGACGAGTGCGTTGACGAGCAGCGAGTGCGTGCGTGTAGCGAGCAGGCACCTCGTGCGTTGAACGATCAGGCTAGCGTTGGCGAGCAGACGAATGCGTTGACGGGCAGACGAATGCGTTGACGAGCCGCGAGTGCGTGCGTGTAGCGAGCATGCACCTCGTGCGTTGAATGATCTGGCGCTAGCGGTGGCGAGTAGACGAGTGCGTTGACGAGCAGCGAGTGCGTGCGTGTAGCGAGCAGGCACCTCGTGCGTTGAACGATCAGGCTAGCGTTGGCGAGCAGACGAATGCGTTGACGTGCAGACGAATGCGTTGACGAGCAGCGAGTGCGTGCGTGTAGCGAGCAGGCACCTCGTGCGTTGAATGATCAGGCTAGCGTTGGCGAGCAGACGAATGCGTTGACGTGCAGACGAATGCGTTGACGAGCAGCGAGTGCGTGCGTGTAGCGAGCAGGCACCTCGTGCGTTGAATGATCAGGCTAGCGTTGGCGAGCAGACGAATGCGTTGATGTGCAGACGAATGCGTGGACGAGCAGCGAGTGCGTGCGTGTAGCGAGCAGGCACCTCGTGCGTTGAAAGATCTGGCGCTAGCGTTGGCGAGCCGCGAATGTTTTACCGAGTAGCGAATATGCGAGCAATTGAGTACGCGGCGGAAAAGAAAAGGTCACGGTGCGAGAGGTATTTTTACTAACCAAGTAGTGCCGATTCGGAAGAACCAACGTACACTATATACGAACTAGTAGTGCCGATTCGAAAAGAACCAACGTACACTATATACTTGAGTGCCGATTCGAAAAGAACCAACGTACACTATATACGAACTAGTAGTGCCGATTCGAAAAGAACCAACGTACACTATATACCTTTAGTGCCGATTCGAAAAGAACCAACGTACACTATATACCTTTAGTGCCGATTCGAAAAGAACCAACGTACACTATATACCTTTAGTGCCGATTCGAAAAGAACCAACGTACACTATATACCTTTAGTGCCGATTCGAAAAGAACCAACGTACACTATATACAGAAATCACGTCCCGCTTCCCCTCGCACAATGACAAAAATAAATTATTTGTATTTTTTACCAAAGTCGTTCGCGTTAATTTGTGCCCTTATGTTTCTATTGTTCGATTTCTAAACCGCGCGAGTGTGATCGTTTACACAGCAGCGCACGTCTGTGTCGTTCGAAGTCTCAGCCGAGAGTGAGTAAAGAGAATTAATCCGTGTTCACGATTTTCCAAGCAGCGCACGTCTGTGTCGTTCGAAGTCTCAGCCGTAAGTGAGAAATGAATACTTCTGTTCACGATTGTCCAAGCAGCAGCGCACGTCTGTGTCGTTCGAAGTCTCAGCCGTAAGTGAGGAATGTGAATAACTTTTGTTCACGATTGTCCAACAGCAGCACACGTCTGTGCAGTTCGAAGTCTCAGCCGTGAGTGAGAAATGAATACTTCTGTTCACGATTGTCCAAGCAGCAGCGCACGTCTGTGTCGTTCGAAGTCTCAGCCGTAAGTGAGAAATGAGAATAATGAAGCGATCGTCTGTCGACTCGTTGTCTTAACTCCACCCCTTTTTCATCGTTCGCTTCTATGTTTTCGTGTTCCGAAACTGTTCTGTTGCTTTGTAGCGTTGTGGTTCCAAACTTGTTTTCGTCGTGTATTTCTGCATACACAAACTCGTTTTCGTGGTATATTTCTTGTTTCTTTCCCTCACGACGGTGGATGTTTGTGATGATCGTCCCTCTCTCCCCTCTTACATTTAACTTACATATTTCTTTTATACAAATAATTAGGTTAGCAAATAATTAAATTAATTTTAAATGAAGAAACTTAAATATTATAATAGGAAAATATATATATTTATTATAAAAATTATGTGTGCCCCAAAATTGGGCACATATTTTGGGTGTCACACTACCCCCCTCCTTTCGGTATGGCTCTAGGGGATGCTCATATATCGGAGCTTACCGTGGCGTGAGAGAGCGATACGGTAATTTCGGCCGTTGATGCTCACCCTCTGGTTGTGGCGTCGTCCACGTCTACGGGGTTCCTGCAGGCGTCTACCTGCGGTTTCGAGTTCGCCCTTGTCGTCAGGATGTATATCGTTGGCGGAGTAATCTGCCCATTGTGGTCTCGGTGCGCTTGTTGGTTCATCGCGATCGCAGCTCGGCCTTAATTGTGTTTTTCGAATGCGACGTAAGCTAGGATGAGAAAAATGTGTTTCGTCGGTCTTGGGTGGTATCGTGGAGTTCTCTGTGGTGGGTGGCACATTTTCGTAGTATACTTTTAAATCTGATACATGTGCTGTTCGTAGGCGGTTTTCACCGGACCTTTTTAATTTTACTATGACGGGGGAAATAAAAGATTTCACCTCATAGGGACCATCGAATTTCGGAGCGAGTTTTGCTGCGAACTTGTCTACGGCTTTTGAGAGTAAGTGCTGGCGGAGCCAGACTAATTCCCCGATCCTTGGTGTCCAGTCACGCCTGCGTAAATTATAATATTTACATTGACGGCGTGTTGCGTCCGTCATGTGTTTGCGGGCAAAGTTAAAGGCTTTCTGGAGGCGTCGCTCCAGTTCTTCGGTGGACCATGGCTGTTTCTCCTTCGTACTTCCCTGTAGACGTTCCTCGTAGAGTGAATTTGGTAAGCGAGCCTCCCTTCCGTGTACCAAGTAGATTGGGCTGAAACCGGTCGACTCGGATATGCTTGTGTTTATTGCTAGACTCAATTCTGGTAATAGGTCATCCCAAGTGTTTTGTTGATCTGTGACGTACTGAGCAATCATAGTTTTAACTGTTCGGTTGACGCGTTCCGTCGGGTTCTCCTGCGGGGTGTATGGTGCTGTTAGCTTTTGGTGGACCCCGATACTCTGAAGATAGTTTTGGAAACTCCGGCTGACGAATTGGACGCCATTGTCAGATATGAGTGTCTTTGGTACTCCGAACCGCGACAGGATCCGTTCGCGAAATCCTCGGAGTAGGTTCTCGGTGGTTGCCGCTCGCAACGGGATTAATTCTACCCCCTTTGTGAATCTATCGGTGAAAACCAATAACGTGTTGTTGCCGTGACGTGTTCGTGGTAGTGGTCCTACGAAATCAGCGGCAACAGTATCCCATGGCTCCCCTGTCCTACTAGGAAACATTTTCCCGGCCGGTTTCCTCTGGGAAACTTTGTGGCGTTGGCAGCTCTGGCAGCCACGCACGTGGTTATTAACGTCGCGGTATAGTCCCGGCCAATAATAGCTGGCGGCCACTCGGGCGAATGTTTTGCGTACCCCCAAGTGTCCAGCGGTGGGTGCGTCGTGACATTCCTCTAACACTCGTGTGCGGGAATAACTAGGTACGCACATCTTCCATTTCCCAACGCTATAGTCGGACTTTGCCCTGGTCCCATGGCGATACAGTTGCTCGTTTTCGACGAAATAATCTGGGAAATCCGTAGGCCTCCTCTGGACCTCCTCTTTCATCCGATCGTACCAGCGGCATTTGTGCGATTCCACGTTTGTTAGCATTGTAGCGCATTTGACTTCTGTGGGTTCTCGTGATAATGCATCTGCGACTACATTTTGCTTGCCCTTTCTATATTGGACGTCGTACTGACATTGTTGGAGTTCGAGGGCCCAGCGTGCGATTCTCCCCGATGGATTGTTGATTGAATTTAACCATTTCAACGACAGGTGGTCCGTTATGATGGTGAATACGTAACCCTCTAAATATTGTCGCATCTTACGAACCGCCCAGACTATAGCGAGACATTCTTTCTCGGTGGCAGTATAGTTTATTTCGGATCGAGTCAGGTGGCGGCTAGCATAAGCTATGACCCTCTCTGTTCCTTCTAGGTTTTGCGTGAGTACAGCCCCTATGCCGTAATCACACGCGTCGGTTTGGAGATAAAATTTCTCTTCGAAATTTGGGCAGGCTAGGATTGGGGATTCTGTGAGCAGCAACTTGATCCGGTCGAAAGCGTCTTGTTGTTCGGGTCCCCACTTAAAATGTTTACCTTTTCGCAGCAACGCCGTTAGCGGATGCGTGGTCTTTGCGAAGTCGGGAATAAACCTTCGATACCAGGAAACGACTCCGAGAATTCTTCTCACCCCTCTTACGTTGGTCGGCGCCTCTAGCGCTTTGATGGCCATGACTTTGTCCGGATCTGTATGTATCCCGCGTTGGCTCACGACGTGGCCTAAGTACTTTATCTCTTTTTTGAAGAACTCGCACTTATCTCGATTGATCCTTAAATTTGCTCTTCGCAGCCGCAATAAAACTTCACGCAAGTTTCTCGTGTGTTCCTCGAGAGTGGCCCCAATAACAATAATATCGTCAAGATATGCAAATGCGTTCGGTTCCATGTCAGGTCCGATGATACTGTCTAAAGCACGTTGAAAAGTGGCAGGAGCGGAATGTAGTCCGAATGGCATCACGGTCCATTGGAACAACCCTCTCCCGGGTACCGTGAACGCCGTGCATGCTTTGCTACCTTCTTCCATAGGGATCTGCCAGTAACCGTTTTTCAGGTCTATCGTGCTTACATACTGTGCATTTCGTAGTTTCTCAAGAATGTGCTGGATTCGAGGCAGCGGATACGCATCGGGAATCGACTGGGCATTGAGCTGTCGGTAATCGATGCAAAGACGCCATTGACCGGTTTTCTTCCTGACCAGTACAATGGGAGCACTGTGTGGACTTGTCGATGGTTCGATGTGTCCCTTTTCCAGGAGGCTATCTATTTCCTCGTCGATGATTTTCTGCATTGCAGGGTTGCGCGGGAAATAGCGTTGCTTAATAGGCCTATCATCACGCATCACGATTCGGTGCTTCGCGATGTTTGTCACGCCCTGCACGGTCTCGCACTTTTGGAGTTCATGTTGTAGAAAGTGCTGGATTCTTTCCTCTTCGCTTCTCGTCTCCATCCCTCGACATAGGCCGATCCGCAGATTAGTAGCTCCTCCTGTTTGGGGCCCCAGTTGTAGCGGTACTCCTGCGCATGAAATCGTGCTTTCGGTGGCTGCTAGGAAGTCTAGACCAAGAATGAGGTCGTCCATCACGTGTTTGAGAATCAAAATGTTCATTCGAAGCTGCTTATTTCCGAATGTAACGACAGTGTCGATAGCTTTAGTAACTGGTTCGGTCTGTTCGTTTGCCATGTTGACATCTAAGGATACTGTCAGGAATTTGGAGGGATGTTGCAATTTCTTTGCAAAATATTCGCTTATAAAGCTTCGGCTGGCTCCCGTATCAATAGTCGCACGCATTAAACAGTCGTCCAGCGCAACTGTTGCGACAATGCGATGGTCTATAAGAGTCAAATTGTTTAGCATTTCTGGTGGGGCTGATGGTTCTTCATCTCCGCACCGCCCCGTTGCATGCGAAGATTCCGCTCGTTTCCCTGTTTCGCGTTGCAGCATTCATAGGTCCGAATACCTCGACGGCCACATACCCAGCAATAGAATACAATCGGGTTGTTGCATCGAGATCGGAAGTGACCAATCTGCCCGCAGCGTTTGCATGCGCGGCTCACGTCAATGCGATCGGACTCCCTCTTTTCGGTTATTTGTTGATGGCGTACCTGACGTGATCTAGATGGCTCGCGATTTCTTTCCACCCCGTGGCTAGAAAGCGAATCGTAGTCGCCGACGAGCTCAATAAGCTCCGCTAATGTGTTGAACTCTCGGCGTTTAACGTACAGTTGGACCTCCTTCCTACTGTTGGTATATATCCGGTCTAACTGTTCTCGTGGAGTAAGATCCGTGTGTCGCATTAAGTTTTGGAGTGCAAGAACGTAATCCCTGAAAGGCTCGTTGGCTTGCTGTACATGCTGTCTTACCTCATCTTGTAGACCCTCGAAGAATCGGTGTGGTAAGAAAAACTTCAAGAAATCTCTTTTGAATAGTCTCCAACTATCCCAGCGGCGGTTGTTGCTACGGTACCATTGGATGGCCCTTTTTTGCAAGAGCTCTGGCATAGCCCTCGGGATCAGATCTGGGTCGCATCCGTAGGACTCCATAAGCTCTTCTACTCTTTCGACGAACGTTAATGGGTTGCCTTCACCATCGTATTTAAGTCCCCATTTACGGACTCGATCCATTAAATGGCCCATGTTTGGCTGAGTTGTGGTCGATGCGTTCGCAGGCCGATTTACCTCGGCGGTAAAAGATTCATTTGCCGATGCCCTTATAGTCGGCGCTGGTATTGATTGCATTTGCGGGAATTCATAATTCGGCGTCAAAGGTACATTCAATATATGAGGCGTAGTGCCTGGCTTATCTTCAAAGGTTTGCGTTGCACTGCTATGTAGTGGGGTAGGAGTGTTTGTTCCGGATGCGGGAGAGTTGTCCCGTCGATGTTTCTCTTCCAGTGAGTTCAAGCGTTGCGTAGTGTCTTCATCGTATTTATCAGATGCTATGAAAGCGGTCAATCGTCGACGTAGTTCGTCAGTGGTGCCTTCAGTTCCCAAGCCAAATTCGATGGCGTAATTCTGTAGATCCTCTTTCCGGACGTAGCGTAACCACGATGTTCGCACCATATTTATTGTTTGCGTACGCGGTGTGCAATAACTTATATTTCTATGTCTGATAGTAATTAATGTTGTTTTCTTCGGGCGCTGTTATCGTAAAATTTTAAAAGTGTCCCTGTTCGGGCGCCATGTAACGCGGCTCCGGTTTCTCCGGTCTATAGCCAGGGTATGCTCAGCGGGTACCAGGGGAGCTCGATACAAAATTTATTTGATTCAAGGCACTTTTAGGTTTACGATAGGATTCTTTATTATTATTTACTTGCTAATTACAACATTTATCCTGCAGGAGAGAGGATACGACCGGCTTATATTTCTTGTAGGAGAATGCGTTGACGAGCAGCGAGTGCGTGCGTATAGCGAGCATGCACCTCGTGCGTTGAATAATCAGCCGCTAGCGTTGGCGGCAGCCGAGTGCGTTGACGTTCCGACGAATGCGTTGACGAGCAGCGAGTGCGTGCGTGTAGCGAGCATGCACCTCGTGCGTTGAACGATCAGGCTAGCGTTGGCGAGCAGACGAATGCGTTGACGTGCAGACGAATGCGTTGACGAGCAGCGAGTGCGTGCGTGTAGCGAGCAGGCACCTCGTGCGTTGAATGATCAGCCGCTAGCGTTGGCGAGCAGGCGAATGCGTTGACGTGCAGACGAATGCGTTGACGAGCAGACGAATGCGTTGACGAGCCGCGAGTGCGTTGACGGGCCGCGAATGCGTTGACGGGCCGACGAATGCGTTGACGAGCAGACGAGTGCGTGGACGGGCAGCGAGTGCGTGCGTGTAGCGAGCATGCACCTCGTGCGTGGAATGATCAGCCGCTAGCGTTGGCGGGCAGACGAATGCGTTGACGTGCAGACGAATGCGTTGACGAGCAGCGAGTGCATGCGTGTAGCGAGTATGCACCTCGTGCGTTGAATGATCAGGCGCTAGCGGTGGCGAGCAGACGAATGCGTTGACGAGCCGCGAGTGCGTTGACGGGCCGCGAATGCGTTGACGGGCCGACGAATGCGTTGACGGGCAGACGAATGCGTTGACGAGCCGCGAGTGCGTGCGTGTAGCGAGCATGCACCTCGTGCGTTGAATGATCTGGCGCTAGCGGTGGCGAGTAGACGAGTGCGTTGACGAGCAGCGAGTGCGTGCGTGTAGCGAGCAGGCACCTCGTGCGTTGAACGATCAGGCTAGCGTTGGCGAGCAGACGAATGCGTTGACGTGCAGACGAATGCGTTGACGAGCAGCGAGTGCGTGCGTGTAGCGAGCAGGCACCTCGTGCGTTGAACGATCAGGCTAGCGTTGGCGAGCAGACGAATGCGTTGACGGGCAGACGAATGCGTTGACGAGCCGCGAGTGCGTGCTGAGCATACCCTGGCTATAGACCGGAGAAACCGGAGCCGCGTTACAATACATACATATGTACATACATGAAAAATTTACCATCGCTTCACGATAATAAATTTTTCTTCCCGTAGGGATGAGGGATGTTGTGTGTCGCAATCACAATGACTAAGTTCCAATTTAACGGAACAATAATATTCAAGGCCAGTTTAAACATAATTAGTTCAAGGCCACGATCGACTCAAATAACAGAATAGTCGAAGCAAGCCAAGAACCGTTAAAATGCAAGCGCAGCACTTTTGCTTCGCTTCATTCGGTCAACGGCCGTTGTTAAAAACAAATGAAACGAATGACGTATTGTTAATTCGAATTATTAGATAATGTAAGCAATTCAAAGTTACACAAGTAAGAATACTTTTAGGCAGAAGTTTTGAGCTTTAAGCTTTTATTAAAACGAAAACGTAACTAAAGAAAATTGCAACGCGGAAGACAAGAGTTCTACTTAGAAAAGTAGAACATGCGATTGCGAAATTAATATCAATAAAATATTAATTTCGCGAATTAAGAAGTTTTGAGATTGCGACATCCAAATAACTGACCCACTTCAGTGCCGTCAAGAGACGACACCGAAGTTAATGTGTAATAGTAAGATTGATTTTTAAGTCAGAAGTTAAGAGATTTTTAAAGTGACCGGTGCTCGGTCTAAATAATAAAGAATAGATCAAATCAGAATTCCAGTGTTGTTTTTTGTGTATGCGGACTTTCCTGCAACAGGCCATTTCGCATCCCGAAGAACACAACACTGGAGCACCCTCATCAAAACAAGCCTTCAGAAGGCATTGTCTCAATGAATCCTTACGTAACTTCGTATTTCTGGGTAAGTTAGTAACCAATGGCTTATCCGGTGGCACTTTTTCGGCCACCACAGCGTCGACCACTAATGGATCTATAAAAAATCAAAATTTTCCACAAAAAATTGAAAATTTATATTTATTTTTATATTTTTTTTTTTTTTTGTAGACAGAAAAAAAACGTCCGATCAGCTTGAAAACAATTTCCATAAAAAAAAAATTAAATAATAAATATAAAAAAAAAACAAAATAAATATAATACCAAAAACAATAAATACATAATAACTATTATTGGGTGGGATAAAAGAGAAAGCAAAACGTGTGGTGTGAGCGAGTGGGGAGATGTGGTACGTCAAATGGACTTACCGAGATTGCTGGAGGGATGAGCGATGGTGCTGATGCGTGCCGGGTTGGTTCGGTTAGCGTCTTCAAGATAGATGGGATGGATGAGATGGCGATGATGAGGTGGTAGATTGATTGATGTTGGTGATGTTGATGCGATGTTGATTTCGCAGATGTAGAGTTGATAAAGTACGATGTTGATTTCGCAGATGTAGAGTTGATAAAGTACGATGTTGATTTCGCAGATGTGGAGTTGATAATGTATGTACGATGTTAATTTCGCAGATGTGGAGTTGATAATGTACGATGTTGATTCCAAATCAAAGATAGAATTAATGTGCCGGAAGTCCAGAATCTGGAAGTAAAGAACAAGAAATATGGCCATGGAATGGCCGGGAAGGGGCAGTGCTGCCCCCTGCATTTCCACGAGTGCGGAAAACACACTCGCTCCTAGAGGGCGCCAGGGGTTTGGCGTGAACAACTATAGTACAAAACTATACTACAAAATATTTGAGTCAATAAAAATAAGGCTATTACCATATATAACTGGTTCATAACGTCGTACAAAAGTGTCGACCATAACCAAACCCGTGATTAAAATCTAAATTTCCGTTTAATAAGATTTGAATTACTCTTTATAAAAAGAAAATGTGCCCAGCTAAAGAATATCAAGTAAGCGCATAACGAAATTCATGAAAATAAAACTAATTTTACATAATATAGAAGATTCTATAGGCACATATTTATGAATACTAATATAATTGCCTTAAGCACTACAAATTAAGTGAATATAACATTAAATAGTAAGCATATTAATTATTTTCACATGGAATGCATTTCAACCATCATACATATACACATTTAACCAAAAATATGCACATGTAACAGATAAGCACACCAAATTATTATTGTATAAATTGTTAACATATGTAAAAAGAAAACAAAGTTTGAAAAGAGGGCAAAAGAGAGAAAAGAAACAGAGGAAAAAAAAATAAACCAATCAATAGTAATCAAAAACCAAAAAACAAAAAAAAAAAAAACAAAGGACCATAAAAGAAAAATCGAGTAATGACACTCCAATAAACAGAACAAACAAGCAAAAACCGAAAAGAAGTCAAATTAAATAGCCCCACAAAAATAATTTCCGAAAAGATGGTTAATGACCACGCAAAAATGTTAATATATATGTATAAATATTTAAAAGACAACACAAGCAGCAATAACAACATTCAGATATGAATCGACGGTCCAAAACCAACTCTCAACAACGGTCGAGAGTAAGAAGAAAATAGTAAAAAACTAAGGCGACGACAGAAACGAAGGAGTGGCGTCTACGAAAAGTAAAACAGAAAAAGGCGGATTAGTGATGATTTTCGGGCTGAGTTTAGAAAATCCAAGGAATCAGGCCTTATAGTCAGGGTATGTCGGTTCGAGTAAGTGACAAAAGTGCACATATATACAATGCGGAAGTTATATTACCGCACTACTGCTGATAGGTCAAATAGTAAAACAAAGATCGGAAAGTCAATTTGTTTATCTAACCTATGAGAACCAAATTAGGTGGTAAAAGTTCATCAATAAAATTTTATATACGATGAAATAAAACTTTCGATAAAAGAGTCTCGCTCATCTTTTATAAACCGCATCAACACTTTCATCTAATCCAATTTACTCCAGAGACGCTACAAGTTTAGAGCCACTGCCTTCCATAACCGTCACCGGCAAGGGAGCACGATCAGCTGTAAGGGAACTCACGAACCCACAGAAGGAAAGACAACGGCCGGAAAGAAAAAGTAAACAGTCAACATAGCAGAGCACCAGAAATATTTGAAGTAATGATATATTTTTAGAATTGGGAAAAATGGTTATTCTGATTATTTTGTAGTCACTGTATAATAAGGATAAAAATTGTTATGATTTTATTGTAATTACATTAAGCACATATAACATTGTAATTTAAGAGAACATATCTTAGATTAGGAAAATAAGAATACCATACAGGAAGAAAAAATTATTCTCTTTTAGATAATAATTTTTTCTTATCGGAAGGGCGGAGGAATGTTGTATGTCAGAATGACTGTCCAATTAATAACGACGCTAAACGTTGTTAATATTATAAATATTTGGCCGTGTATTAACACAGACTTTTGGGCATGGTTAAATATTAGAGCGGTTTTCCACTTTACATTTTACTATTTCTTGCTCAAGTAAAATATTTAACTACATACTTATTGGCTGATGTTAGAAGCTAAGCACAAAGTAAAGCTAACAAAGACGAGCAATGACTCATGCACGACACCAATTGTGAGGTCAGAAGTGGAACGCCAATCGAATTTCGACACCTATTGTGAAACCGAAAGGGAGCAACATTCTCATCGAAATTTTGATACAGCTCGACCTAGTAAGCGCGCCCTCAAAAATAACTCGAATAATTATTTTTGAGATAGTTGCACTTTTTGGTTGGACAGAGATTCTGACCGACAGAAGTTATATAAATGTTAATTTCTGAGTTTTAAGGCATTTGTAGTTTAGCCTCTGAACGGTGGCAGTAGAAAGTGTTTAATAAATAAATCTTTAGTATTGTAACGAGTTTTCTTTTCCAGCCGGGATAACCTCAGTGGCCCCAGTGTTCATTGTGAAGTGGAACTCGAAAACCACTTCCACCAAGTATCGATTTCCGAATTTCTCTCGACTGTCGTATGTGACAGTCTAGCACTGACCAATAGTGGTTCAGCTCGGACGATATTTGATGTTGTATCGTTTATTTATTATTAAATACCTAACAATGTTTTAAAATACGCTTATGCTAACAATGAATGATTGCTAATAATATCTTACTGCCGATGGTTCTCTCGGCGTCTATAGAAAAGCGAAATGTTGCTGACTCTGTCCCTCTTGACGGAGTCGCCGGTGAAATCTCCCTTCCTCCCCGCAACTACTTATAGTAGTGCCAACTATGATTCGGGTGAGCTATAGCTCGTAGAGTTAACGAGCTCTGGTTCGCTAATCGCACAAGTGTGAGCTAAAGCTCGTAGAGTTAGTTGAAGCTACTCAACTAATCGGTAAGTGTGAGCTAAAGCTCGTAGAGTCAACGAGTTCTGGCTCGCTGATCGTAAAAAAAAATATTTGAGCTAAAGCTCGTAGAGTTAGCTGAAGCTAATCGGTAAACAGGAGGGGAGGTGAGCAACAGCTCGTAGAGGAATGTATGTATTAAGCCTTTCGGCTGCCAAAAATGAACCAACTCACGGTAATATTAGTCACTAGTCGTAATTTGACAAAGTGTCTCCGGTAAGAGTTTGGCTGATTTTCTCAGTCCAAATTCACGCATTAAACGTCGTGGACGCAATGAAATACTTGAGAATTATGATGCTTTGGACGTAGGAAAGCTGCCGTGAAGGCAAAAAAATGTATCACGGAAGAGAATTGCATTGTCATTTCGTCGGTGTTTGTTGTCTTTCGATATTCTATTTATAGATTGGCTAGTTTTCAGCCTTTCGCTTATCAGTCTGCGATGGTTGTTGTTTATTTTTCTGTTTCGTTTTGTCCATGTGTCCGTATGTATATCGACGCTTGCCGTACTGGTAATGTCGGTGTGTACATATTTTTTGTGGTGGTCGGAATGCTCATATAGAGAAGATGATTTTAGAAATTATTGTAGCGAGATTTGGGTCGTTACAGTATTCTAAATAGAGTACTCTTTTCCTTATCGGAAGGACATACAACTGGTGGGTGTTCGTGGCAAGCGTGACTCGCTCAAAAGGCAAACACAGTTCGGCCTTGTGGCAAACACTCAATATTGCGGGGATCGCTTAAAAGCCAACCAAAAAGCACGGCCTTGGGGCCAGCCTAAGTCGGCGTGACTCACCAGATAATAAGTCAACCCACATACACACACACACACACACACTCAGGAGAAAGATAGGTGGAACAATGTGGCAAGATAGGTGGAACATGTCTAGCAAAGGGCGATGGACACATAGAATGATTCCTGACGTAAAGTGTTGGGTGGAAAGACCGCACGGTGAGTTAGATTTTTATTTAACACAAATGATCAGTGGTCATGGCTGTTTCCGGAGCTGTCTCCAGAAGTATGGGTTCGTGCGCCATTGCACATGAAGATGTGCACCACATATTTTTTGAATGCGAAGCTTTTGCACCCGTTCGCTTAAACACAGAAACAGTGCTGTGTCGAAAGTTAATAGCGGACAATTTAACCAACTTCTCATATAAAAAAAAAAAAAAAAAAAAAAAAAAAACTCAGGAGAAAAAAGCAGAGGCTCAGAGACCGTGAAGGGTTTGAAAGGTGGCAAGTCCTGTACAAAAAGAGCAAAAAACAAAGACAATTAAAGCCAGCAAGAGAAAGGCCATTCGATCACTAATTGACACCGTCCAAGAAAACCAATGGGGAAGCGCGTATAAAATTGTCCTAGCGAAAACAAAGGGCGGGAAATTCTGTACCACAAAATCCTGTGATTCTAGGGAAACTAGTTACGGGACTTTTCCCACGTGAAACCCAGACCGAAGAATTTCAGCCTGTGCAATGCCATAACCAAGCGTCCTGAACTCTTTTGCCAACTTTTCAACGTCTGTCTACAGGATGGTATATTCCCCCAAGCATGGAAACGACAGCGACTAGTTCTTATCCCTAAGGGGAAAAAGCCGCCAGAAGAGCCATCATCATATTGTCCTCTGTGTAGGATAGATGGAATGGGGAAAATACTTGAGAAACTTATAGCAAAACGCTTAGGAATATTTATCGAAGGCGACTGTTGCTTATCTGATCGACAATATGGCTTTAGAAAACGAAGATCAACAATAGATGCAATTAGTGACGTGGTCAACCTTGCAAAGGAAGCCATAGCGGTACGCCGATGGAGAGGTGGTGACAAAGAATACTTCGCTATAATTACTCTGGATATCAAGAACGCGTTGAACTCAGCGAGTTGGAGGGCAATCCTTGAAGAGTTGTGTGGTCTGAAAGTCCCTGGATATCTAGTTCATATAATACGGGACTATTTCAATGGGCGGATGCTCCATTACGATACAGATGCTGGAGCAAGACAACACTGCATCACCAAAGGAGTACCACAAGGCTCTGTGCTCGGGCCTGTGCTATGGAACGTCATGTATGATGGCGCACTTAGAGTTTTGTACCATATAACGTCTATATAATAGGATATGCGGATGACATTGCTGTTGTGGTAGTCGCTAAAACTATCAGTCAAATTGCTGTAGATGCTGAAGTTGCTCGCCAACGGATTAAAGTATGGCTTCAAAAGTCGGGGTTCGAATTGGCAGCTCACAAAGCAGAAGTCCTATTAATCAGCAGTAGAAAAATGGTTGAAAAACTACAAATACGCATTGAGGGCCATCTAATAGAATCAAACCCGAGCCTGAAATACCTTGGCGTTGTTTTAGACCATAGGCTGTCATTTAAGGATCACCTGGCTCATGCCAGCACCAAAGCTCTAAGTGTAGGGCAAGCGCTATCACGAATAATGCCTAATAATAGCGGCCCAAAGCATCTACTTTGATGTATGCTGCTCTAGTATGGGCGTGCGCTAGCAGTGTAAATTCCTCCATGAAAGGTATGCTAAGTGCCTATCGGCTGATTTCTTTGAGAGTTTGCTGTGGCTTCAGAACAGTTTCCCATGAAGCAGCAGACGTAGTGGCTGGACGATTGCCGCTGGATGTTATGGCGAAGGAGGCAGCGGCGCTCAGAAGCCTTTACGCTCACAACCCGAGCCAAGCTGCACGAGAACGACAACGGGATTTGAGCATAGATGAATGGCAGCGGAGATGGGATGCATCAACAAAGGTTCGCTGGACACATGAGCTTATATCTGTCATACAACCATGGTATAGAAGGAAGTTTGGCAGTGTAAATTTTTACCTGACTCAGTTCCTCACTGGACACGGCTGCTTCCGCGAGTATCTTTACAAATTCAAACAAGTAAGTGATCCCTTCTACAAGTCTTGTGACGGAAAGAGAGAAAACGTAGAACATGTGATCCAAGAGTGTGTGCGGTATAGCCGCAAAGAGTAACTCCTAGGGGAATATTGCAGTATATGTGCACCTCAATCTTGGCATGGGAAGCAGGTTGCTTAATAATAAGTGATATTATGCAACAGCAGCGCCGCTTCGAGCAAGAAGCAAACGGTGACGAGCGAAGACTGACCTAATTACTGACGATTGAGCAGCAAAGCTCTTACGGCCTCCCGACGAAATACTTAGCGGTGGTTCCGTGAGGAGCAACCGTTCCGGGTTAAAGTCCCGCTCTGACTAGGCTTTCGATGCGTTTACTCCTCGTTGATTAAAAAAAAAAAAAAAAAAAAAAAAAAAACACAACCTCTAATAGGATTCTAAGTAGACATATTACGATCGTAAAACTATGCTCGGTGTAGTATATGTGCACACAGTTGTGCAAGCAAAGAGGCACCACAATATAATAAATAGCTTGCCACGCTTTGTTCACTGATGTTTCACTTTGAGTACTACTTATGTCTCTTGTTGTTTTTTTTTGTTTTGTTTATCTCACTGTGCACTGTATTTATCATAGTTCTGTTTATTTTTTTTTTCCACTTTCTTACTGATTCGTGTATTTTTTTTTTGTGTTTTTGTTTTTTCTCTCTCAGCTCATGGTCCCTGTTCGGGCGCCACTGTGAGGAACCTTTTTGCTTCGGGTTGGCTCGCCGCTTGCCGAACGGTTCTGTCCCACAGAAATTTATTTATCGAGGACCAACGAGAGCGAGAGAGGAAACACCCGACCCAATGCCACAAACAAAAAAACACGCTTTAATTTCTTTGAACACTTTCTTTATTAAAATTTCCTTTTGTTAGCTTCACCTTTCGCCTGCTGCGCTAGCGAATTTATTATTAAGAATTAAGAAATTCACACGTTTATTAATCCAATGTTTAATTTCGACTGACTACATTCTACCTTCGGTGTTGCCAACTAAATACTTATGCATCGGTGCTGCCATCCAACAGTGTGAAATTTGAGCGACTCTTTCTTTCAAAATGGACGGCAAGCATTACCCACGCAGTTGTAACACCCCGGCAGACAAGCATGTTTTATTTTGTGATGGCTGTAATAAGTGCTTTCATTTGAAATGCGCCAAAATTGATGAGGCGACATTTAAAATCTTGTCCGATCTTGGTGACGCCTCCACTTGGTATTGTGCTGTATGCGTTATCAATCCTGTCGAATTAAAGGAGTGGCTGGCCACTGGAATTAGTGCTGAAGTGACCAAATTACGAACGTAGTTAAAGAACCGTTGTTGTGTTGTGGAAAACGCATTGGCTGCTTCCAAGGCTGATACTGCGTCTCTTGTGGAAAAGCTGGCATCTGATTTTGCTAAAGTAGTTGCAACGACCACAATTCGTTACAATAATATTTTAATATAAATAGTTTTAGATTAGACAATTAGATACATATATTTGCATACATATATCAGTTAGTTACGAAGAGCAAAACAAAAGACGAAATGAAAATAATCAAACTTACACTCGCGTTAACAAGATGTACATGCAAACATACCTACAAACAGAGTAAAACAAAACATAAAGAATACAAACTGACCACGAAGAACAGAACTGGAATTAATACGCAAAACCTGTTCCATTGAAGTGAACGCATGTAAACAAATACACACTACGAAAACATAGCTACACAAATATGTACATTTCCAGATCAAGTAGAGAAAACCGGAAAACATACATCTACTGACATATATGAAGACATGCGAATAAGTAGCAAACAGCCGACGGACAAAATGTTGTTTGGAATGGAATTTGTTTCCGTTCACGGCCGATTCCATTGGAAATAGCTTACGATTCACACATGTTTTATTTCGATTGTCGCTTTTAACGAGCTCATCCGAACACTGCAAATCAGCCTTTGATCTGATGCAAACACTAATATATTAGTAACGCAGCAATAAACGACAAAGGTTCACATTTTTGAGGTATCTTGGTGACCCCAAGAAGGCCTCGTGTAATAAATTGTATTTTAAGCGACCCGTTGTGGCTCTTTATTTAAGCGACCCGTTGTGGCTCTGTATTTAAGCGACCCGTTGTGGCTCTGTATTTAAGCGACCCGTTGTGGCTCTTTATTTAAGTGACCCGTTGTGGCTCTGTATTTAAGCGACCCCTTGTGGCTCTTTTATTCTAAGCGACCCGCTGTGGCTCTTTTATTCTAAGCGACCCGCTGTGGCTCTTGTATCTTAAGCGACCCACTGTGGCTCTTTATTCTAAGCGACCCGTTGTGGCTCTTGTATTTTAAGCGACCCACTGTGGCTCTTTTATTCTAAGCGACCCGTTGTGGCTCTTGTATTTTAAGCGACCCACTGCGGCTCTTTTATTCTAAGCGACCCGTGGTTGCTCTTGTATTTTAAGCGACCTACTATTGCTCTTCTAGTACTAAATTATAAAAATTGTTAAGTAAATATAATAAATACGATACTCAACATTGGGTCCGAGTTGAACTCTCTGAGTCAGTGCTAGATTGGTGAAAACACCAATCGAACGAAATTCGGAACCGCAACTGGAACTATTACACGCAAGTGGTTACGAGATCCACTTGCCACAAACCCTGGGACGAGTGAGCTATTCCCGGCTGGGAAAGAAAAACTCGTCGTTACATACTTGATGTTTCCTCTGACATTGAGAGGCTGGACCGGTTCAGTCGTAGCAAAGACCTGGTGATGGCTGGCGTACCCATAGCGATCCGTGAAAATGAACTCTATCATTTCGTTGTTAAAGTGGCTAAATTTCTAGATGCTGAACTCAGTGATGCCGATCTTGATAGATGTTTCCGATTAGGGTCCAAGGGTGAATTGCTTTTGGTCACCTTTTCGAATATTGATGCGCGTGACCGGTTGGTCAAGAAGTATTTTTCGGGGCGTAAGAAGTTGCTGCTACGCGATATAATACCAACTGAGGAAGCTGAAAAACGTATCTATATTGGAGATAACCTTACGCTGTTAGCTCGATCTCTGCTGGTGAAAGCTAAGGCTCTGTATAAGGATGGGAAGATTCTCTACATCGTTCAAAATGGTGGTGATTACAGCAAGAGGCTGAAGGTGCTTAAACAGTCTGATCTAAATATTTAAAACTTCTGATAAAGCATCATCATCATGATATATTAGGATTTCTATTCTGATACTATTATATAATCATTATTTTTTTTCCAATTGGAGCTTATGAATTTTGTTTCTTCATAGTTTTTTATTATTACATTGATATTTGTTTTTATATATAGTCATTTTCTTTCTTGATTGAGTTTATACATTTCATTTTCGTTTTGTTATTACATAAATATTATACTATGCATTACATTAATTTCATATTGTTATCTAGTAGCTAATTAACTAATTAATTGATAATATAACAATGATTGGGCTGTTAAAACACTTTTGATGCAGCGTTGAGAGTTGCTTATTATTATTATTATTATTATCATATTTGAAGTATTTTTAAAATAGCTATTAGTTATGTTGAATATTAGCGATCCTTATCTTCCTTCCTCCCTTCCTTCCTTCCTTCCTTTCTTTTACCCCAACATCTTATTTTTTGCAACTTTTTGTAGCCATGTTGGTTGATAACGGCTTTGCAGTGGCTAGCGACAGCACTGTTCTGCGCAATGCGCTGAGATCGGCTGAACCGGGCTTAAATGTGGGACATTTTAATGCTCAGAGCATCCTTCCTGTTACCAGGACGGAAAAATTTGATGATATTAAATCTATTGTCGGTGGAAGCTTACTGGATATAGTGGGTGTGTCTGAGACTTGGCTGGGCCCTGGGGTGAGTGATGACATGTTGGCTCTTCAGGGCTTCTATATTGTTAGGCATGACCGAATTGGTCGGGGTGGGGGCGTAGAGCTATAGATTGCTGACTGTATTTCATAGCCTGCTCTCCGGCGGGCAACTGTATTGAATATCTCTTTATTAGGTTGAAGCTTTTGAATTATACCGTTGTAGTTGGGGTTATTTATAGGCCAAGGGGTGACCTATCTGAGCTTAGTGATGTGATCGCCGATATTGCTAGTGAAAACAGAAACATTGTTATCATGGGCGACTTCAATCTGAATTCATTACATCAAGCAGTTCATAGATCTACTAAAATTTTCTTTGATAGATTCCACCTGGCTCTAGTTTGTGGGGCTGATATTCCAACACATTTTTATATCACTGGTTCTGAGTGACTTCTGGACTTTTTCCTTGTCTCTGATCTCGATAATGTTACTTTACGTGATCAATTCTGGGTGCCAGGCATCTCTAAGCACGCCTTTATTTTTTGTTCATTATCGCATTGCTTTAGGCACAGGCGCAGGTTGGTGGAGTTCAGGGACGTTAACAGGGTCAACATTGATGAATTGTTGCTGGGGTGCGCGGAGTATGATATGAGCCGGTTTCGGGCGGCTGCTGACATCGAGGTAAAAGTAACTGAATTGACGGCTGCAGTTGTGGCTCTTTTTGAAGCGTATGTTCCCCTTTTTAATCATCGATCTTTTGTGAAGCGGTGTCCGTGGATGAATGCAGAAATATCTAATGCTAAATTGGCACGTGATGTTGCTTTCAGGTTGTTTAGGAGATCGCCTACGAAAGCCGCTTGGAGGAATTTTACGAAGCTGCGCAATAGAGTTTCTACCCTCTCAAGAAAAGCAAAATTTAACTATGTAATGGATTGTTTCAGCAAGCAGTATTAGCAATATGTCAGAGTTTTGGAAATGTTCCAGACGTTTCGGCATTGCTAAACGCGGTCAGTTTTTGGATCCTGGTAACGTCTCTGAGCTCAATGCCTATTTTCCTTCATTACATAAGCTGCCTATTGCTCAGTGTAGGCCTGATAGTATGCTGCTGGAATCTAATAATGCAGTTGTGTTCAGAAGTGCTTCGCATGAGGAGTTGTTTAGTATACTTATGTATGTACTTATGTTGTTACAGTGTTTGGCGTATATATTCTTGAGCTTATCAATGCAGTATTTATGACATCTACTTTTCCCCAGTATTGGAAAGAGGCTAAAGTGATTCCAGTTCCCAAAATTGGAAGGCCTGTTGAACCAGCTGACTATAGGCCTATTAGCCTGCTCCTATGTTTATCCAGGTTGTGTGAGGGAATTATGAAGCAACAGATCTTAGTTTTCCTTGGCTCTGAGAGTACAGTTAAAATTTTTATGAATCAATCCGGCTTTAGGGCTAAACACAGCACGACTACAGCTCTGTTTCATTTATCTGATGAGATAAGCCGAGGTTTGGATAATAACGATATTGCATTTCTTGTGGCGCTTGACTTTAGTAAGGCTTTCAATTGTGTTGATTGGGGAGTTCTGTGCACGAAGCTAAAAACGGAGTTCTGTTTTGCAACCACTGCTTGTCAACTCATTTACTCATATTTATCGGGCAGGTGTCAGCGCGTGTCAGGTCGTGACGGCGTCTCCAGCTCCCTTTCTCTTAGTAGTGGTGTTCCTCGGGGATCACTTTTGGGCCCTATTTTATTCTCGCTATACATAAATGACTTGCCTGATTGTGTTTCTTGGTCACAGGTCCATATTTTCTCTGATGACGTGCAACTCTTGCATGTTATTAGTGCGGCGGATGCAGCGTCTGGGGTGGAGCACCTCTTGTCTGATATTGATTCAGGCGGTCATTGGGCTGTGGAGAATAATTTGTGCGTTAATGCCAGGAAAACTCAAGCTATCTTGCTGCGTCGTCATAGCCAAACTACTATGGTTCCCCCCATATCAGTATTGGTGGTGTTGCTATTCCCTTTTCTCAAACTATTAAAAGTTTGGGTTTATCTTTGAGCGCCGATCTTTATTGGGATGTTCATATTGGTCGGGCTTGTGGCCAAATATATAGTGTTAAGAAGCCTATATCTTGTTAAGCACTTTTTGACAAAGGAGGGCAGATTACGTTTGGTCAAAGCGTTGGTTGTTCCTCATCTTCTTTATGGTTGTGAGGTTTTTGGGGGATGCAGTGCATCATGTTGGAGCAAACTGTACAAATGTGTGCGGGCTGTGGTGAGGTTCGTGTTTGCCTTGCGTAGCAGAGACAGAGTGAGCCATTACTGCTGTTTAAGGCACTGATCTTAAGCGACTGTATGATTTTAGGCTTGCTCTTCTCCTATTCAGAGTTATTAGGTCTAATGAGCCACTGTATTAATTTAATAAGCTGGTTTGGTGCAGTTCAGTCAGAAAAGGAATATGGTCTCGTCCCAAGTTCGCACTTTCATTGGTGAGAGATCTTGTCTGGGATTAAATTATGGAACAGTCTTCCAGTCGCCATTAAGATGGCAAGTTCTGTCCCTGTTCTCCAAAGGGTTGCATTAGTTTTACTTTCTTATAATCGCTTATATTTTTTTTTATAATTTATATCAAATGTACTTGTTATGCTCTGTAGTGCATAACACAAGGTCTTGAGACTTTATTGCACTAATGGTGGTCTTCTTAATAATAATAAATAAAAAAATAAATAAATAAAATAATTACTCTTCCCGTTGCCTACCTTCGAGAATATTCTCCCCCGTAAGTCATTCTCTTCTAAATGCAAAGTAAGTCTAATATTCTCCACCAGGCGATCATTTTTCACAGGCCATCCAATTTTTCTACATTTTCCCGCCTTTTTTTCTTTCTTTTTATCATGCTTCCCTTTTGAAATGATGGGCATGAATGGGATTTCAATACATGCAATGCCATTACTATTCTCCACGTTTCTGACTGATTTACTATAAAACTATTTTTGGCGCATTCACAATACATAATAGTGACACTTGTTTCGATTTTACCACAAATCTTCGTAAGTCATAAAGTTAATTTCGATCCACCTCTCTTTTTCTTATTATTATCTTAACGTATTCTGCGTTCGCCATTTGCAGCAATTTATAAAAAGCATTTATTTGATCATTTTCATTCATTTTATCGAAAAAATTTCGTTGTCAAGACTTATTTGGCACTTTACAAAATTGTAAAGAAAAGAGCTTTTATTTTACAGCAAGAATAGCAATATTTACATTTTGTAAAAAACCAACGTTGTAAAGCAAAATTTTACTACGAGAATAAACCTATTAGTCTCCTCAATGTCAATTCCAAAAGAGACAAAAACGAACATGAACTGTCTCATGTCTGTTTTCTCATTGGTGTGAAAATCATAGATTATTAGATGTGACACTCGCTCTTCGCCGCTTCAAAAAATCGGTTTGACATTTCACTGTTTGGTAAATTGAACTCACGTATACAATACGTGAGAAGTAGCACATTGTTGTTCTTGGTTCTTTATCAGTCAATGTGTACGATTTCTTCACAGTCCAACAGTAGGTGCAAAAGGGTTTTAGAGCCCCAACTAGGACAATAACGTATAATTTCCAACTATTTCGTAATAATTTGTATTCAGTTTCATTTATACAATTCTGCTAACATCATTATAAAATATTTTCGTAATTAGGCGCATAATTGTGTACGTATAACAAAAAAGTTTTGATTACCGACTGCATTTATAGGAAATATAATGAAACAAATTAGGAAATGCTGTGTAAAACGTTATGGAATATATTTATTAACATTAAAACTATGTTTTATACATGTTTTTCACGGATAATATACATAATATTTAGTATTTTTTTTTTGACGTTTCGATAAACAACACCCTTAAAATAAATTATCCATCAGTGCTTGCTACAAAATTTTTGCGGCGAGGCTACATTATTTTACGGCGAGGCTAAATTTTTTTACGGCGAGGCTACACTTTTTTTGCAGCGAATCAAAGTTTTCTTTCATGTATCAGTGCAATTCCAGCAAAAATATCAAAAGTAGTAGAAAACTTGTTCTACAAAAATGAAACAAAACAAAACATATGTTTTGGACATGCTTTGATTACTTGGATTATTATTTTGATATGTAATTTCTGATTTGTTAAATTGTTCTGGATCGTGAAGTCGGAGTTGATCGATGCAAGTAGCAAACAACCCACAAATTTCACGAGTTCTGTTAAAAGGTCGAACCCACCATCTTCTTTTGTATCGTCGTCTCTGACGAACAATCATATTATATTCTTTAAATATAATATTCAGATTCAATACTGTTTGCACTATTATGCACTTTATCAATTTTAATTTGGCTAACATCCTCCAATTTCCGTGCATTTTGAACAATAATCATACAAAAAATGTTATTCTTAATCGCAAGTGACAGCTCGACGCTGCGACGTCAATGGCCCATTCTGTGCCGATTGTGCTAAAGAGAGAAACACAGTCACAGTTACAGAGCTATTGTGGTTAAGCTCTAAGGCAGCGTCGCCCATGAGCAGCCATTCGGCCACTCAATTTTTGAGCACCTTAATATGTATACAATGAGTGCATTTGCCGAAATTGCGTCAGCATTCATGAAAGTTTGATTTGGCTACATCCAAAAAAATTATCGCTGTTTGTGTTAATGCGGATTTTTTCTTTATATTATATAATATTATTATATTTTATTGCAAAAATCTTATTTTATGTACAATCTACAAGATTTGTTACGAATAAGCTCAATTCTTCATATTAACGCATCTAATATATCGTTTTCCGTCGCCCTCAACTAAAGATACGTAAAACTTTAGCAAGTAATTGAGGTGTGATACTTTCCACGCTGGTACATGTTTGTTAAAACGTTAAATGTGTTGCAATAATTGTAACAGAATTTAACAAAAAGAAACAATTGCTTCGTACTTCGAAATATTCATTTTCTTCAGTGCAGGTTGAGAAGTCATTCATACACATGCTTAAAATGTGACAGTGTGAGTTTGGACATCGCTGCTCTAAGGCGGTTTTCACACCAATGAGACAGAGACAAAGAGACAGTTCGTGTTCATTTTTGACTCTTGTGGCATTTACATTGAAGAGACTAACACCCTGATTCTGAGGTACACCCGACGTCCTAGGATGGCGACGCCGAAATGTTCACCTCTGGAATGAACGCGTATTCTGAGGTACACCTCTGGAAGAGGTGACTCGCTTTTTTTTGGAAAACAGCGCGACCGAAAGATTGTTTCCAGTTCAGTGATAACAACCCGAACTCTTTGTTTTGTGCCTGTGTGGATTGGAAAAAAATTCAGTACACAAGTTCCACAACAATATAATTTTGCATTTTTTTCTTCAAATTCTTACAAATTGGCAGCAATTCGTGTTACAAAATTATAAAATTGATTCATGGAGAAGTTTCATGGACAAATAAATTGATTTTTTGATTTTTTTTTGTGTTTTTATTGCAGAAAAATGCTTAACAAAATTTTCATTGTTAGCCAATCATGCAACTCTGAAAATATGTATAATATTTGACAAAATAAATAATTTATCACTTACATTTTTTTTTGGTTTTCCATCGCAGTTTCTTTATAAAAAATGACTTTTCCTGAGGACGCGTAAATACAAAATGGATATACACAACAAACATCAAAGAATGTAGAACCGAGAACGGTTGCAAAATTCAACACATTTTTATACAAAATGCAGCCCACTTTCTTCCCTTTAACTCTATTATTATTGCTATCTGTATGGTTTTTATTTCTTTGTATGCTACGACAAAATATTATAATACATTATTTTTCATTGGCAATTAATTAATAATTCCTGATATTTCGTTAAAAATAAACTATTAATTGCAAAATTATAACATAAATATTTTTCCTAAATGCACAACATGCTGAAAAACCCAAAAATATTGCATGAATTTACAAGCGACGTCCTAGGATGGCAGCTAATTACCTGCCATCCTAGGACGTCGCCGTTTCGACACTCTGACGTCAAAATGTGTACCTCAGAATAGCTAATTTCACGATTTTTCCAGGCCGACGTCGAAAATAACAGCTGGCGACGTCGAAGGACGTCGCCGACGTACCTCAAAATACATCGGCGCGTCCTAGGACGTCGACGTCGCCCAAAAGTGTACCTCAGAATCAGGGTGTAAAGTCTTAAAGCTTTTTGCTACTTTACTGCTGAGGAGTATTGCCGTTCCGTCATTGTTACAAATAAAATCCTACTAAATCGAAGCCGACAATTTTTACTGTAATAAAATAATAATACTTACAATAATACTTAATAATAATAATACAATAATTAGTGTAATATAATTGAATATATTGTAAATTAAATAATGTTTGGTTTTTTATTAAACAATATTTACTTACGTTTATGATTTTCCGACTTCCGATAATAATTAGGACAGCGACAACAAAAAACAGAAACAACAAAAAACTGATAAAAACTACACAAGGTATATTTTACACCTTGATTCTGAGGTACACTTTTGGGCGACGTCGACGTCCTAGGACGCGCCGATGTATTTTGAGGTACGTCGGCGACGTCCTTCGACGTCGCCAGCTGTTATTTTCGACGTCGGCCTGGAAAAATCGTGAAATTAGCTATTCTGAGGTACACATTTTGACGTCAGAGTGTCGAAACGGCGACGTCCTAGGAAGGCAGGTAATTAGCTGCCATCCTAGGACGTCGCTTGTAAATTCATGCAATATTTTCGGGTTTTTCAGCATGTTGTGCATTTAGGAAAAATATTTATGTTATGTTTTTGCAATTAATAGTTTATTTTTAACGAAATATCAGGAATTATTAATTAATTGCCAATGAAAAATAATGTATTATAATATTTTGTCGTAGTATACAAAGAAATAAAAACCATACAGATAGCAATAATAATAGAGTTAAAGGGAAGAAAGTGGGCTGCATTTTGTATAAAAATGTGTTGAATTTTGCAACCATTCTCGGTTCTACATTCTTTGATGTTTGTTGTGTATATCCATTTTGTATTTACGCGTCCTCAGGAAAAGTCATTTTTTATAAAGAAACTGCGATGGAAAACCAAAAAAAAATGTAAGTGACAAATTATTTATTTTATTGTTTACATATCTGTACATATAAGTGTGTAATTTGTAACTTTTACATTAAAGTGTGAGCTTCACTACAGCCGAGCAATTTGAGTTGCTGGTTAAAGAAATGGAGGACGCTCCGGATCTGGCAAGAGGCACGCCAGTGTTCGGTAGTAATAAAGTGAAAGTGGAGCAGGCATGGGAGAGAATCGCCGCAAAGCTGAACTATCACGGACCTCCCATTAGCAAAACCCTGGATTGGAAGAAAGTGAGTTCTTTAATTCCTAATACAAGACATAAATTAAAAACAAAAATTATCTACAAAATTCCAGACATGAAGGGACGCGTCAAGAAGCGGTTAAGCTTTGAAGAGATGGAATTTAGGAGCACTGGAGGGGGGCCACACAAACGCATTTCGCTCTCCCGACTGGAGCAGTCTGTGGCGGAGATCCTGCACCTGCGAAAAGTGGCTAATCCAACTGGTGCTATGTTCGGTTTTGGGAAGGAGCCACTAAGGCGAACGCTTGAACAGCGGCCTTCTACCTCGCACCGGGTGGAGGCCTTTCTTTCGAGCTATCGAGAAGGAACTATGCCAAAAATATGTTTATTGACAATATTTTCAGAGTTGCATGATTGGCTAACAATGAAAATTTTGTTAAGCATTTTTCTGCAATAAAAACACAAAAAAAAATCAAAAAATCAATTTATTTGTCCATGAAACTTCTCCATGAATCAATTTTATAATTTTGTAACACGAATTGCTGCCAATTTGTAAGAATTTGAAGAAAAAAATGCAAAATTATATTGTTGTGGAACTTGTGTACTGAATTTTTTTCCAATCCACACAGGCACAAAACAAAGAGTTCGGGTTGTTATCACTGAACTGGAAACAATCTTTCGGTCGCGCTGTTTTCCAAAAAAAAGCGAGTCACCTCTTCCAGAGGTGTACCTCAGAATACGCGTTCATTCCAGAGGTGAACATTTCGGCGTCGCCATCCTAGGACGTCGAGTGTACCTCAGAATCAGGGTGTTAATCTAATACCCTGTTTACATAAAAATATTTAATCCGATTAAGCTGTTCGAAAACTGATGAGCTTTCCAAGTGTTTCCATACATAATCCGGTCAAGCAAAGTAGGTGTTTTGTTATTGCTTTGTTTTGTTTGGTGTAGTTGAGCTTTTACCATGTGTGTGGACATATGTGCTAATAGTTTGTCGCCTATAATTGTCCCTTTCTAACACATTGGCACTAGACAAGGAGAAGCATAAGTTCCTATAATTCCGAATTTCGAACCTGAGTTGCAAACTAAAATGTGAAGCTAAAACCCAAAAGCATTTCGGTTTAGCGCTGGAATTGCAACAACAATTTCAATGGTATTTAAAAAGTTTACGAGCGGTTTTGGGTCCTAAAAAGTTTTACTTCCAATTTCTGGAAAAACCATTTTATGTAAACGCGGTATAATAGCTCAGCCATGCACTTCTATTGTACAAAGTAGTAAAATTTAGTCCGAATTTCACAAAAGGGAATAAATTCCACTCCAAAGCTTAATACACTTTTACTGTATTGGTGCGACAACACTTTTGTCTCTTTGTCTCACGGAATGCCGTGAGGCAAAAATGAACCAAAGAGACAAATTCATCCGCTTGTTCTTCTTACAATTTTATTAGCAAAACAAGAACAAAATTTTGTCTCTTTGTCTCTGTCTCATTGGTGTGAAAACCGCCTAAGGCGGTGATTCCACTTGGGTAAAGTTACCCATGCAATTTTACTCTCTGAATGTGTTCATCGAATTTTTACCCCGAGGTGATTACACTTGGGTATTTTTACCCAAGAATATTTGATACTTTTGCTACCAAATGGCGCAAAAGTGGCGTCGAGTGTCATAAAATTTTACGGATAGTTAATAATATGCAATCTATTATTATACTTATACAAAAATATAGAATAATTATTATTTAATGTAATTTTTGTTAGTCTCTAGATGTTTTAAAAACCATAAAATTAAGTTACAAAAAAAAAAAACATCATGTCATAATAATCAAACATAGAATTGAAAAAATTTAATTAAAAATATATCGGAAATATCAAATTGATCGACTCTTAAACAGGTCATAGATAGCATTGAAAAATTAGCAAAACTAAAACATTTATTTATGTGCGTAATATGTTAAAATAATTAATACAGACTGACCGTACAATACATCCGCATTGATAAGCGGTCTTCGTCGAACTAATTGTTGCTATGGTCAACAGCTCAAAACAAATGAAAAAATGTACACGCGCTTGAAAGGGTTTCCGTTTGCTATTTTTCCATACATTTTGCGTGCTAATCTGCCGCTTTCATTAATTTTACATACGTTTGCATACTACCAAACGGTTTTTGCTGCTACAGAACTCTGTTCTCCAAGAAAAACCAGCAAAATACTTGGGTAACATTTTACCCACGGATGAACACACTGTTCTCTCGTGAGCGAGTGTTCATTTTTGTGTTTTGCCGTAGAGCAACAACAAAATTTTACCCTTTTGGGTAACTTTACCCAAGTGGAATCACCGCCTAAGGGAACTTTCACATAGTACGATTATTTACAACTTGATGCAAGTTGTTCAAGTCGTATGAAATTCAAAATTATTGTGATTTTGGACATCCAATTTGCGCTGTTTTAGGTGACTTGGTTGATCGTGTAAACGCAGGCAATACCACTGTTATTTGTAAAATGACTTCGAACTCTTCGGTTTTATGAATTATTGTGTGTAGTTTATAATAAGTTGTGTGTAAAAATGTTTCCATTTTCTCTATTCTTTTAATTCTACCTTTCTCTTCTTGTTCATTCTTTAAAAATTTATCAATTGTGGTTCGTATTTCGTTGGTTATCTGTCGACAGTAACGAAAAATCGTACAAGTTGCTTGAAGCCTTGAACGTGTGAATGCTCAACAATAAAAGTTTTACAACAAATCCTACTGAGTGAAAGACGCTGATTACTAGCAGCCAACATCAGGAAAAACAACATTTGAATAAGTTTACTAGATTCAATAAGGGCTTCAATCAAACAATTGATCTGGAAATGGATTTCGACTGCGCAAAAGAAAATATACAACCGCTAGCGGCTGGTAGAAATGCGAGTATTCTGCAAGCATCCCTACAGTCCGAGTCATCTCAGGAGCTACTAACACGGCGTCAAGATCTGGAGCAAGCAATTCACTCATATCAAGGCGATGATCCCCTTGAAGCATGGTACGAATACATAGCTTGGATTGAACAAAGCTTTCCGTCGGGTGGCAAGGAGTCTGGTTTTGAAGAAGTGCTAAAGAAGTGCCTGATTCGTTTTGAGAGTGATAGTCGGTATTTCCAAGATCGGCGATTGATTAAGCTTTATATTAAGTTTGTAAGTCATTTAAGTACAAATCATTAATTTCATTTCATTTTAATTAGTATGATATGGTAACAATTAATAAAATTGTGACTCAAATTGTTTTCCTCTCTAGTTCGAGATGCACAAAGATCAGAATATAGCTGAATTTTACCAGCAACTGTTTAATTCCGGCATCGGAACTATGGTTTCTGATTTCTATATTAGCTGGGCCTATTACTATGATCTGTGCGGAAACTATCGTAAGGCGGATGAAATTTTTCAACGTGGTATTGCGTGTCGTGCTGAACCCATAGGAGAACTCCAGGAGGCGCGAGAACACTTCGGTTTCACTGTAGCACAGCGTTTTTTTCACGAAAATGACGAGAGCGCTACTGAAAGTGCCAACAAACAACTTGAAGAACGCCGACGGGCTCTCAGCTCCTTGCGCAGACATCGTAAACAGGTCGGCAGCTTACGCACAGGTGCGGCGGTGCATAGCTATGTGCCAGGAACATTAAATGTGAGATTATTACTTTCTTGATGAAAAATAGATAGTTTTATAAAGCTTAAGTTATTTTAGTTTATGCATTAATAAACAAATTATCTATAATTTTTAAACTTTTTGCTTTGAAAAGCGGTAATTTTATTTTAATTAAACTATATTTGTAAAATTAATTTAATTCTAGACTAATACTAATGGGACAACGACACGAAATTGTAATGTTAAAGTTAAAGTGTTTATCGACGAGAAACCGACGGCTTCATCTTCAACACTGCAGACCTCTACTGGTACAGACGAAGAATCTATAAAAACAAAATCTGTAGTACGCTCCATAATAGAAGCAGTAAAAAATCAAGAAAATAAAAAGGAGCCTGGTCGCTGGAATAAGTCACATGATAAAAGAAAAGGAAAACTTTTTAGTAAAATTAATTCGTCGACAAATTTAGGTTTTGATATATTAGAAGATGAATCACTTGCACATCTTACAGAAGAAGAAGAAGCACTTGTTACTAGCAGAAATAATATGATAATTGATAAACCTTTCAAACCATTCCCTAATTTTAACAATAAAAATAAGCCTTTGCCCGAGTGGATTACACCAGTAACCATAGAGAATACAGTGCAACCACGCACCTATCCTCAGTATAACAAATGTAAGCTTTATCCAAGACCTAATCGTGAATACCAATTGGAGGAGTTACTTGCTTATAAGTGGTTTTGCAGACGCGGCATTTCAAATAAGTTCACAGAAGATAGGGATGTAGTGTGGAAAAGCAATGAAATTGGATCGATGCGACAATATCCAAATTTTGCAAAAAAATCACGTTCGCAAGTTTTAGAAGATATGGACGCATATTTCCCACCAGAAAAAAAAGAGGGGCTGGTAGTTTACTTTAATGAAATTTACAACAATGAAGAAAAATTAGAAATGGAAATTGAGGAAGTAATGGCAATGCGTTGGAGGGAAGGCAAACGTAAGTTACGATATAATTTAAATGACACCATTTTAATACCGTCGGAAATGGATGAAACGTTATGTATATCAGAGGGTGAACAAATTAATAGACGGATAAGTTTCTTACCAACGAGAAAGAGTATGACACCTATGGCTGGCACTGCAAAACCCTTAATAATCCCTGAAGTCTCACATTTACGACAACCGCCGATTATGGAAATATTGGAACATGGAGAAATTACATCAAATCCCGAATCCCAGAAACCACTAAAATGTTTTCAGCAATTCAGTACCACCAAAAAGGATCATCCAATAAAGAGTGCACCCACAAAAGCTTTTGTTCTTCCTAAAAGCCTTGTACAATCTTCTTATATTAAGAAAGGAGCTGAACATGAAATTCAAGAAGAATATAATTTACAGAAATCATTAGACGGTGCAAAAATATTTCTGGACACCGACGAGCAACCAACAACAAGTAAAGCTGCAAGGGCGAAGTCATTAAATGTTATCTGCCCAGTACTAGTTAATGAAAAGTCTAAAACAGAAAAAGATTCTGCTGACCTCTCAATGCATCAGGATTATTTTGAGTTTAAAACTCCAAGGCCTCCAACAACAGTTGGCAAAGTACCGATTCCATTCGACATTTATGAAGATTGTAGGGAAGAAAAATCATACCAAAATCCTAGTCAAGTAAATGATGGATCCTTTGAAGCAGATGAAACTTGCTCTACACAGGCTTTTAACTTTTTTATTAAATCGCAATCGGTTAGCACACCGAATGTAATACAAAAACTCAGACCACGTGTGTTTGGTACAATTTTAAAGGATAAGATCGACGCTGATCCTTTCGAGCAAAATTCAAAAGAAGTTGAAGCTTCCGCATCTATAAGTCCCAAAAAAATAGTGGAAGAGAAGGTCATCGATGGTGCAATAAACTACTCTTCGTCATATCCACAACAATTGTCTACTATACTAGAAACCACAGAACAAGGCACCAACAGTAAATCGACCGTAAGTTCACCCAAATCAGAATCTTTGGAAACTGGAAGAACCTTGCTTGCATCACAAGTTCACCTTAGTACAGTAGAGGTACACAATAATGATGCGAAAAAGCAAATGAGTAGTTCTGAGAATAAAACCGTTTCTCAGGACAAGTCGCATGTCACTCAAGAAACATCAGTGTGTACTCGATTTCGAGATCTTGCTGTTAGAAATGCCACTGTTTTTGAAGATCACATTAAAAACGATGTGTTGTTATGCGAGAATGTTGGTAACTTTTCACGGCTTGAGGAACGCGAAGATACAGTACCTGGTTTTTTTTTACAACCTATTAACTTTCAGGAAGATAAAACTGAAACCATAACAAAAATTCCTTCGGCTTCTAAGACAATTCCTGTAGATTTTCAAGATGAGTTGACTCATTGTGGAGATGAGCCGTCAACTCAACTCAAAGACGATAACACTGAAACCCATAATTTGCATTTACTGCCGCCCTCTAAAATTCCCGAACAATCGTCTTACATAGAAAATTCCTTTGATTTCTTTACACAAACACCGCCGAAATCTACAAAAGTGAATTTTAAACATTCGGAATTATGTTGTTTCGATATGAGGGACTCGCCGCGTGGTATAGGCTCACAGCATAAATTTGATGACTGTGATGATGAAGCTAATAAAAATGCAAGACTAAGCGTAAAAAAGTCAAATTTGGAGGATTTCTCTATTATATATAACAAACAATCAGACAAATTGTTATCCTCATTAGTAGAAGAGACCAAATCCAAGGATTTGCTTATGCCAACTGAAGGAAGTCAACCAAAATATGCATTTCTTTGTACAGAACCGATTTCCCAAAAAAGTGATTTCTTTTTTAAGGACTCTCCGTTACTTTCGACTAGCAGATCAAGGTTAACAACATTGCCAGATCAGGATATAAATGTTAAAACGACTATGTTGGACTCATTTGATTTGACAGACTTGGCTATGGTTGCGGACTCACAATCAAACCAAGCAAGAAGTTCTAAAAACGCAGATGTTCAAGTAGATAATCCCGAACCCATACCGGCAGATGTATACATAGAAGACTTCTCAGCCATTAGTAATCTAATGCCGACGTCGACAACTCATAGTAGTAGTAACGGAGCATTAAAAGGATTATCTGATAAAGCGAATAGTGTTTATGAAGATAGAAATATCATGTCGGCTGAGAGAAAAAGTGCGTCAAAAATTCAAGCCAATAGTAGTTCGAATACGATAGCAACTAATGAGTTTTTTGGTACAATTGCATCAGTTGTGAAGTTACCATTTCCTATTGATTCAAATAAAGAACGCAATCCTCCTCCAAATTCATGCAGAATACTTAGCGCGAGTGAACATTTCGAATCCCACGATGTATTTTCACAAAGTTTCCTAAAAAGTTCTACACTAGTTAATAATGAAGCATATCACAGTCATGCAATGTTCCTAGAAGAATCCCTACACATAAAGGAAGAAAAGCAAATTCGACCGAACAATTTGGATATGAGTAGTAGTGATGTATTAATGTCTACCTTGCAAAAGCCCTATAAACCGATAAAAGATGAAAGTTTTTGCGATGATAAAGGCAATTTATTCACAAATACTTCCAAAAGTCCAATAAATACAGCAAAAATATCTTCTGCCGTAGATTGTCTTGGCATTGGTCAAGCCGTTGATGATTACGACGATGAAATGAGTATTTATGTAAAACATACACCAAAAACACCGAAAATTCAACGTCATGTTTGGAATGATAGCAACATGGAGCGCCAAACGAACAGTGCTTTTGAACATCTTGATTCTGATTTGAACGAAACGCAGTTCGGCATCGAACAAATATGCTTAGCTGAAAATGTAAACCCATTCAACATAAATTTGATTGGAAGCTTTCTGGAGGAAATCAACTTTACCAACTATATAAACGAGCTGCCGACATGTGAACTTATTAGCAAAGCGACACAATTGCATAAAGACTCGATAGTTAAGGTCAATGACGTTCAGTTTAAAGTGCAGAAGTTAATTGGAGAGGGCGGTTATGGAGCTGTTTTTTGGTGATTATGCTGATCTCCTTTCAAAATAAAGTATTATATATTTCATTCCCTCTTTCAGTGCAACTGAAGCTAACACTGGGAAAAAGTTCGCTTTGAAGCAGGAACGACCCCCCAATTATTGGGAATATTACATTTGTTTGGAGGTACACGCCCGCCTAAAAGTTGAGGAGCTGGTAAGATTATAACGAAATGCAAAAATTAATTTTTTTTACCTTAATGAACCGTGTAGAAAAAGTGGTACAAGATATGTTTTATAGATTCCTGCATTTATGTCGGTGGATTATGCTCTGATTGCTAGAAATAGTAGTATTTTAATTTCTCCATTTTCATCATACGGATCCCTTATTAGCGTTTGTAATAAAATCAAAAAGATTACAATGAGAAATGTCGATGAATACGTCGTTATGCATATTACGTGTCTGCTCCTAGAAATTGTGGATCATTTACACGCTTTAGAGATCATACATGCTGATATTAAAGCCGACAACTTCCTGTTAATGCAAAAGTAAAATAAAAATCGTAAATAAAGAATTATAATTACATACTGTATTAAAATTTCGTTTTGTTGGTATTTTAGGCTGTCGCGTGAAAGTACTCAGGCACCCATACAATTAATAGATTTCGGAGTCTCCATTGATATGCAGCGCTTCAAGAAAGGCCAAACATTCTTATACTCACACAAAGACGATATGAAATGTGTAGAAATGCGCGAGAATCGGCCGTGGACATATCAGTTGGATCTGTATGGCTTAGCCGGTGTTATTCATGTACTGCTTTTTGGAAAATACATGGATGTACATAAGACTGCTTATGGTGCCTGGATGCATAAAACATGTGTCCCACGCTATTTAAACAAAACACTATGGGAAAACATATTCAGAACACTGCTCAATATACGCGACTGTAGCTCTATGCCGAATTTGCAAAGTCTGCGGGTACTACTTAAAGAAGAAATAGCGGAAAGGGAAAATTATTTCATAGAAAAGATATTTGAATTCAATAGAGCATTAGATTGTTAAGGATAATCATATTGATATTGTATTGTATTCATTTTGATATTAACTACATAGTATTGCTATTTTTCAAACGCAACTGGTACGTTTTAATAATGTCATCGAAGTTAAATATTCAGGCTTATTTCAGCGCTAAAGCAGCGCTGGCCATGCAGAATGGCCTTTACTCTCAAAGATTCATCCATGCACAAATTATGATAATATGAGTTTTGGCCAGCGCTGACCTAAAGGAACCGGACCTGTTTTCATCACTCTAAAGAAGATAGAGACGGAGATATTTCTAGGAATCCACCTTAGGCTCTTCCGAAAAAAATTACTCACTGGTAAAAACGCCTATGACAAGACGCATCCTCTTCCGCTAACAATTTATGACGGACCCATCCTGTCTGCGTACTTTATTGCACGCGACATGAATACAGGGCTGTCATAGGAAGCGATGGTTGGATAGATCCCTTGTCTCAACAATGTAAGTGAAGTTCGGATGCATCCGCTTTCTCAAAAATGTAAGTGAGAGTCGGATGGCCGCAAAAATGTTAAGCAATAACATTCTAATAGCACACACATAATTTCGTCTTTTCATTAATTTTTCTTATTAATTCGCAAAAGCTTTTTCTTTGTTTTTAGAGTGGAGTTTGAATGAAACCACAAGTTCGCTGAGAATATTTTTTGGAATATATTATTATTTTAAACAGGTTTCGTAAATACTCGCTCAGGAGCGCCCTTTTCGGCTCATTCCAACTCCGGCTCGCTCACAAGAGCCGTTGCTCACGTGAGCCCGAGCGAGCGCGAGCCGTCGCTCTCAAATTTTGTGGCTCCGGCTCGCGAGACGTCTCATTAAATGGCGAGCCAGTGAGCTGCTGGCTCTGAGCTGATAAGAATTTTACTGAGCAGCTCTGAGACGAGAGCTGCTCTGAGCTGTGAGCCGATGAGATGAGACCTGTTGCGAACAGCTCTAAGGTGTGAGCCGGTGAGACGAGAGCTCCTCTGAGCCGAGGCGATCGTTCTGCAGTAATTTTGTAAGACGTGATCATTAATGTCCTTATAAATGTCTTTGATTATAATGAATGAAATAGTAAGCAAAAAAGTCTACCTTCCATCTTTATTTTAAAAGTATTTAGATTTTGAGGAATAAAATCAACTGTAATGTAATTTCATTTGTATACTCCGGTTTAGTCCGAAGAGACGTTTTTTTTTGTTTTAGCGATCACGCAGCACACGCTTCGATTCGTTTCTGTATCAACATCTCGAGCGTAACCCTTAATGGCGGCAGGTACAGCGGCGACAGTGCTCTGGAACAACAACACATTCTTTCGCTTTTGCGTAGACGAGTGTTGTGTTCTCTTGTTTACGTTTGACTGTAATAAAGGATTTAAATTAGAAAGACTGATGCATTGATTTAGATAGAAACGTTATTATTGCTATCAAAATCTAATTAATCGCATGCCATTCTTAGTTAACATTCTTTAGTTAACTCTTAAACGGCTGCACCGATTTTGATCCGGTTTTCACCATTATGACCGAATTCATTTCTATTGTACGTATTTATAACAAAGTATTTGATAATTTTTTACTAAAATTTGGTATGCTTATACACCCACTCGCAATTTACACGGATTTATTTACAAGATGTCGAAACAACACGATCAAAAACGCGGCATCGAATCACTTTTTCTACACGATTTTACACGAGACGTTGACTGCGACGTCGACTGAGGCGTCGGCTGAGACGCTGACTACGAGTTCTTGCGATGCCGACTTGAGGTCCTTGCGATGCTGACTGCGAGTCCTTGTGTTGTTGACTGCGAGTCCTTGCGATGCTGACTGTCTTCAGGTATGGTTGCAAAACGGTCCACGGGTGTGGTTCCTCAACAACTGTCCACGGTTGTGGTTTCTAAACGACTGTCCCGATGCACTGAGTGCGCGCTCTTTTATACTCTGCTCCTCATTCTGTGATGAGCATTAAAGCTTTCCCCGAACTTCGAACTTGTTTGATGGAAGTGATGAGACATGCCCGTCGCTTCCAGTGTTTACGAGCTATTTGGCAAACTCGTTTGACTAGTTTTCTCTATTTACTTTACGAAAACGAGTTAACTGTGCTTTGTCCTTGACTTTGAGGCTGAGCGCACGTCTTTGTATGAACGTTAAATTTTAATGTAAAATTTTCAAGTACCCAGTCCTTTTTCAAGTACCAAGTCTTTTTTATCTATTAGGTTTGATTTAGACTTGGAAAATCTCTCATTTATATTGCTAGCAAATGTGTTACAACTTTTATCCAAATGACCTTTAGCAAAAAAATCAATTTATAATTTAAAACAGACTTTTTTGAAATAAAAGTTTTTTTTCGAGAAATGCAGCTGAGTGAACTTTGCTGGAACATAAATGTTTAGTTGTACGGCCGCAGAATATTATAGTACGTGTTCCAGTGAACACCTGCAAGTTTGGAGGTTTTTCGACAGGTAATTATAGAACGTGATGATGAAGTATTAACGATTAACCAAAAATTTCTGCCAGAATGGCAAAAATCGCATAAAAGTCGGTTAAACCGTTCATGAGTTAATTAACTCGACTAATGAGATTGTGATAAAAATAAACAATATATATTACAATATATATAGAATGCGTTAGAGAGTGTGTGGTTGAGGGGAAGACAGAGAACGAGGAGCATATTTCTATCCACAAAAAACACTGCCGCTTCTGTCCAAAAGTATTCTTGGCCGAGGCGAATTACGGCGAATCAGCTAGTTTTCTATAAAATCATGCAGAATTATAAATTAGGCAACTTATGTTTTTTTCGCTTTTCAAATACAAGGCAGTTTTCATAAAGTGTAGTTTAACCATTCTCAGGCTCTTATTTAAACATAGAGTGTGAGGTCAGTTAACGCAACCCCTAAAGCACGCAATTCTTTGATAATCGCAACACTTAAAAGCTGCGTTTAACAGTTTGAATTTGCGACAATCGAATTTTACATGTAAAATTGTGGTTTCTATTAGTTGCATTAAACGAAATCGTAATGTTTTTGTTTGATAGTCAAATCAGGTATCAAGCAGTAAGCGATGGATGATCTTATAAATAAGTAAGTATAAGTATAATATTGTGGTATTACTCTACCATTATCTAGACGTGAATAAATACTAAAGGACTGGATACTTGAAAAGGACTGGGTACTTGAAAAGGACTGTGTACTTGAAAAAGGACTGGGTACTTGAAAAAGGACTGGGTATTTGAAAAGGACTGGGTACTTTAAAAAGGACTGGGTACTTGGAAAGGACTGGTACTGCAAAAGTACTTGAAATGGACTGGTACTTTCAGCTTTAAGTCCACAGTATTTGTACTCCTTTTGCAGTACCTCATAATGTACTGGTACTGTAAAAATTTCAAGTCTCAAGTACGAGGTCCTTGATTTTTTCCAGTACCAGTACAAGTATGTCGGACTGGTACTGGTACTTGTACTGAGTCCAAAAATGAACAGCTCTGCTTTGGAACAGGCGTCCATGTTTGGTTTTCTTCTAACGATTTCAGTTCACTGTTAATGGCATCTTTCCATTGTTCACGTTCATCACCCGATAATGCTTCTTCAATTGTTGACGGTTCGTCTTCTGGTAGTCTTGCAATATAACCAATCGCGCTTCTTTGTTTTCGCTTAGCAATTCGTTCGCTTCGCCTTACTGTTACTTGAGGTTTCGAATTTCGACTGCCACTATCTTGTTGAGCAGAATCCAGTACTCTATCAAGATTTTCTTGAACCGAACTTTGGTTGTCAACTTCTTCATGACATTGAATGATTTCAGGATCTTGAAAAATTTGTTCAGCTTCTTCGTGACCTTGAATGATTTCCCCCACTTCATTGTCATCTTCTAATGAATTAAATGACAATGAACTACTTTGTTTGTTAGCTTTCATTGCTGAATATCCTTTCACGTTCTGTTTCTGAATATCATACAAACGATATCCTTTAACATTGATACCATAACCGACGAATGTACACCTCTTCGACTTCGCGTCCCATTTTCTCCTTCGTTGTTTCGGTACAAGCGCCATTGCCAAACAACCAAAAATCTTTAGATGACTGATATCAGGCTTTTTATCAGACCACATTTCCTCTGGAGTTGTATTTAACAATTTATGGGGACTTCTATTTGTGACGTAAACTGCTGTCTGTATAGCTTCGGCCCAGAAAGTTTTCGGAAGTTTTGCGTCATACAGCATACACCGTGCCTTCTCAGTCAGTGTCTTATTCACTCGTTCTGCTAAGCCATTCTGTTCAGGATTATACGGTACAGACGTTTGATGTAAAATGCCGCAACGTTTTAAAGTCTTCTGCATTTGATTGTTGATGTACTCGGTGCCATTGTCACTTCGTAGAATTTTAATCTTCTTACCAGATTGATTTTCAGCTACTGACTTAAATTCAAAAAACTTTTCATGTACTTCTAACTTGTTTTTCATGAAATAGACGAAAATTTCTCGAGAATAGTCATCAATGAATACAACGTAGAATCGGCTTCCACCCAACGATTTTGCCTCCATAGGTCCGCAGACATCAGAATGAACCATTTCTAGCTTGGTTGAGGTTCGATGACCGTCTGATGGAAAACTCATTTTAATGTGTTTCCCTTCTGCGCAACCTTCACATACTGCGGTTAATTAATCAGCTAGGAACTTCACACCAGTGACCATACCATTCCTCAGTTTCTTGATACTTTCTACATTCAGGTGACCCAAACGCCTATGCCACTTTTCAATTTTGTCGTCTTCTTTTGATGAAAACGCCTTGTCAACTGAAGCTAAATTTAGCACGTACATTCCGCCAACCAATGAAGCAGTTGCTATGACCATGTTATCTTCATTGTAAACTCTGCAGCCAGACTGGTCAAACACCACACGATTTCCACGCCCTACTATTTGACTTACGGAAAGTAGATTATCAGCTACTCCAGGAACATGTAAAACACTTTTAACTGGTATTGAGCATACAGCACCGTCTCTGATTACATTCAGATTAATTTCACTTCTGGAAACTGCATTGAGAGTAGTATCGTTAGCAATTTTTACTTCTCCATGATGCACCTTTGGGTTTTTTGATAAGGCTTGCATCTTTAGTCATGTGACACGAAGCGCCACTATCAACATACCATGCGTCTTTACCGGAACTTTATGAGAAATTATTAACATAAAGCGCAGAATTTTTCTTCCAATTCCTTTTTAAATCCTTTTTTCGATTGGGGCATTCAGCACTAAAATGGCCAAGTCCATTGCATGTAAAGCATCTACGATCGGTAGCAGAAGACGTCTGCCACGGTATTTTTTGCTTTCCTTTACTTTTAGCGAATGCTTTCTTGCTTATCAGTGCATGATTCGGATTTTGAATGCAAACATCTTGCAGAAGCTTCATTTTTATGGAATCGGCTGAAATCTTAGTTCCGGTACTCCCTAACGACATTATCATGGGCCTATACACCTCAGGCAACCCTTTCAGCAGCAAACAGCCTAGCCATTAATCATTCACGATGAAATCAATAGATCCTAACTTCTGTGAAGTGGTCACAATCTGTAATACATATTCTTCTACGGAACTACAATCTTCCAATTGTACCGAATATAGCTTTTGCAATAAACCAACCTTTCTATCCAATCCAGAGTCTTCAAAAAGATTCTTCAACACTTTCCAGACATCTTTAGCTTTTTTAGATTCTCTCACATAAACGAATAGACTCTTATCTAGGGAGAGAATTAAGCGACATCGTGCTTTTTTTCCTTTTCAGCGTTCACAGTTTCAGCTGATCCATCCACGTACTTCCACAAGCCTTCTAGCTTCAATTGAGTCTCAATTGCAAAACTCCAAGTCATCCAGTTTTCCGACCCAGTCAGTTTTTCAAATTTATGCAATTCTCCTTCCATCTTAGCAGCTTAAGGTTCTTGCACGTATATATTTTATTTAAATATTATATCAGAACTTAATGTGACTGGGCCCATAACCTAATAGAATTAAACGATCTGATTCGAAGATAATTTTTTAGGGAATTAAAAAATTTATTAGAGAAAAATTCTAGAACACAATAACAAATTTTTCTGAAGTAAACAGATATAAAATCATTTCGATTTTTCAAGTATTAACAAACAAAGTATATCAATTTCAACATTTTCCCATACTATTGCGAGTACTATCGTAGTTAAGTAGTTTGCTATTTTACTACTATTTATCAAAAAACATATTTATATGTATATTTATTTATATATGTTAATCACTCTGTATAAATTATTAACAGGAATAACTAATATTAATGTTAATGTGCCAATGTTAATCACTCTGTATAAGTTTCTAACAGGAATTAATAATAGTTCGATAACAATTAACATAACGGACTAACAAAAGAAATAAAGGTTCGAAACAAACAAGCAATGGTGAGCGCGAACTTGACTGACACGAAACAAGGTCGAAGCAGAAGAAACAGAAAAGGTGAACAACACAAGATCATACACGGTCACACGAAAACACGGAAGACAGGAACAACATAAATGTGTTGACGAACTAAATAATCGAACATAGCGGAGAACGGAAACTTGTTTTCGAACAAACGAGACAACGCAAGATCATAGCGGAAAATGATTAACGGAAGCAAGGAAAGTGGTCTATAAAAGAGCGAATAACCAACAACAGGAATTCACTTTGAGTCAAGACTTCGTCAGATGCAGTGATAAATTCCAGCCCAGCAGAGAACCCGAGTACATTTTAAACAGTGAACATTTAACAGTTAATAGTGAACGGTGAACTCTCGTAGAAGACAGTTACAGGGAACAACTACAGTACATATAGAAGACTTATTGACTTGTGTGCGTAAGCCCTACAATAATTTGCTTCGACAATCAAGTACAGAACTTCGCTGCATCCGTTGTGCGTAAGCCCATCAGCGATCGACATAGACGACTTATTGACTTGTGTGCGTAAGCCCTACAATACGTTGCTTCGACAATCAAGAACAGAATTTCGCTGCATCCGTTGTGCGTAAGCCCATCAGCGAACGACAGACTTATTGAGTTGTGTGCGTAAGCCTTTCGAGAAGTCGCTATTACCAACTAACGACCGAATTCCGCTGCGTCTGATGTGCGTACGCCCACCAGCGGGGCCCGAACGACCACGAAGACACTACAAGCATAAGCTCATTATCATTGTTACCAGTAAAACACTCATTGTTAATTTTAAGTATCGACATATTTTAAGCCAAGCGAAACAAGTTTAAATAAAACGAATCCTTGAACAAAAGAACCCAGGTCTTGTAAATTGAACCCCGGACAACCGCTGAGGATATCTTGGCTTACCCAAAGTTCGTTACAACTTTTAGGCGGAACTTTTAAGCCATTAAAAAGAGCATTAGAAATTAATGTAGCTAAAGAAAATTGCAATGCGGAACACGAAAGTTCTACTTAGAAAAGTAGAGCATCCGATTGCGAAATTAATAAAATATTAATTTCGCGAATTAAGAAGTTTTAATATTGCGATATACGAATAATTGACAAACTTCCACGCCTTCACCTGACGACGCCGAAGTTGATGTGAAACAGAAAGATTAATTTCAAGTCAGCTAAGAAATCGTGATCAGAATCAGTCGTCAGTTTTATAGTTAATTATTAGTTGTAAAAACGAGCAGAGCTCGTGAGTGTTTAAAGCATTGATGTCCGCAAAAAAATTATCAATTATCCCCACACCCCCAAAAAGTCTGTCTATGTTACAATTACGGAACGTGGCGCAACTGTACTTCAGTCTTGACTAAAGTTAAGTTGTGACGCCCGCTTCTTACATTAAGCCTCGAGTACCTCTCGAGTGTTGAAAGATTTAAGTTTTGTAGCAAATCTGCCAGCAATTAACCTGTCGAAAATCCTAGTGAAAAGTTCCGCGACTGGTACCACTTATGAAAACACTTGAATTATGCTAAAGGAACACAGTCGCAAAACTTTCCACAACATAAAGTAGTAGTAACTCCAGCTTATGCCAAAAACAATTCGTTTTGAGACTACTAAGTACGAAGCAGAAACCAGCGTTCCCATAAATATTTACAAATAAATAATAAAAAATAAAACAAATAATAAATATTTTTTAAAAATGCATTTTTTTATAGTTGCTTTTTAGAGCGTCAAAAGAATAATCTTGACAATGTCACTTTCGTTTTTTGTTTTTGTTAGTTTAGTCAACAAATTTAAACAGCAACATCCGTAATGTTTTATTTAATAATTTATTTAATAAGATGCAAATTTATAAAAAATAGCAAAATATAAAATTATTCAGATAAACTCATTGCGAATAACAATTTAAATCAATAATAGGTTCTTGATAATATTATACTCAATGAATCCTAGTGTTTTACTGTAGTTTACTTTTATTGCAACACTTTTAAAGGTTTTCTGAAAACCGCGAACTATGCTTATGGTTTTCGTTGAAATGTTTTCGTGTATATCATCAATGGACGGATTGGGGTCGATTTCGTGCAATTCTTCTTCGCTTCATAAAAACAATTAAAAACTTCGGACACCTTACGTAGAAATTCTTTCTTTTCGTATCTATCGTTTTAGAAAAAGTACTTGAAATAATCCCATTACATTTTCGGATGTAATAAATGGCTCATACCTTTCTCCGCCATAATTGCCTCGATTCGCCAATGTCTCAGTGCAAGTTTTTAAATAAAATACAGCGTCTGGATGAAAAAGACCTCTATCCGATGCCATACACCAATTGTATTCCAAGCCTAAAAAACTACAACACTATCAACAATTCCACTATACTTTCAGATACTAACCTTTGGCCACGCTATAAGCAATACCCGAGTAAGATTAACGATCGAATACCAGTGTAGTTCCAGCTTCAAGCAGCTTCTTCATATTCGTCTTGAATTCCCAGTCATTCCATGTCATAATAATGAAACATAGAATTAAAAAAATTTAATTAAAAATATACCGGAAATACCAAATTGATCGACTCTTAAACAAGTCATAAATAGCATTACACACTAAAACATTTATTTATGTGCGTAATATGCTAAGCGGTCTTCGCCAAGAATGATAGAAAACAAGATTTGGCCATGCCAAATAATTAATTACGTCAATAAATTGCGTCATTGAGAACTGGAAATATGAAAGTTGGCTAGAATGATGGAAGATGATCAGAAGGTGCAACACACTTCTGTTTTACAATGCACTTGTTGTTTTCACTCTGAACAGGAAAATGTGTAATTTAGATTTGTAATTTGTTAACTAAAATTACGTAAACCTTTAATGTTGATTGAAAAGACTCAATACAATTTTAATAATAATTGTATTTTCAATAAACTTTGTTCAATTGCCTCCTCGTAGGTCTTTCCAGTTCATGAACTTGAACCATATGTAGCGACCTTAATACTCACCGTTTGACTTCCAGAGTCCTCAATGACATAGCTGCGCAGAACGAAACCACTTTTTGTTGTGGGTTGGCCTAATCTTGTTTTCTATCATTCTTGGTTTAACAGACCAGTTTGACAGCAGAGAGTATAGATCAGAGACGGGGATTCTTCTATTACATTTTAAGCATGTGTGCGGATGAGTTTGTTTTCAGCACTGAAAGAAACTAAAAAAAAATAGCTTGTTTCGTTCTTTTCCGCAATTTACAATGTAAAGTGGCGTTTTAAACAATAACTATTGTATATTAATTATTATTAATATCATATATAATTAATATGTAATATAATAATAATATTAATTATATATTATATGTTAATAATAAAAAGATGATTAGTTTTCGGGTGTAGTCAAAATAAACGAACGCAGCGTCCATGCTCGTTGGTGGCTTGCCAGCGACTGACGTAATTTTGTTGGAAATACTCATTGTATACAAGAATGATAGAAAACATGTTTTCTATCATTTTTGCATTGTATGCATATTAAGAAACTCAAAATTGAGTTCCCAAATGGCTGGGAATAGCCTTTTGTTATTCTTCCTCCATGTTTAAACTTAAAAGCTTTAAGTTTCCATCATTGGAAATTCGCGGCAACATTTTACGTTTGTTAAATATGGGTCGTTCTTCATCTTCACGAAACAAACGTACGGAAATCTCAAATTGCTGTAAAAGTGCGCAATTAAAAACGCATTGATAACATTAATTAAATTTTCCATTAAAAAATCTCTATAACCAACCTTCTTCAGCAAATTTTTGTTGACAACTGAAATCTGACTGAAATCAAATGGCATTTCTTTCCAATATATGTATTTCTGCTGAGGTGAAATTAGATGAATAACATGAATACTGTATGTAAATAAATCTGAAAAACGAAGAAGCGAATTTTCGCAAATCGAGCGAGTCTCCTATTTAATTATCTCTGCTGGCAAGGCACCAACGAAGAAGGACTGTACGTTGCGTTCGTTTAAAGCGACACGTACAGTGTAAATTGCGGAAGAGAACGAGTAATTTTTTTAGTTTCTTTCAGTGCTGAAAACAAACTCATCCGCACACTTGCTTAAAATGCGTTAGTGTACGTCTTCCCGTCACTGCAGTAGACAAAATAGCAGACAATTGCTCATACAAGTGATCCGCCGAGGCAGGCGAGTGAAATATCGGGGCTCGGAAAATATCCCTCAAAAGGATATTCTTTGAGCTTTATGTACGTTCCGTATTTGTTTTAATAATTTTCTGAACTGTTGTGCTGCAGTAATTCTACTGATGTGAATTGTGCCACATGTAACTTGTGACTTCTCAAATGCTTACTTGGAGAATAATAAATTGGGATTTGTAGATAAAATAGTAAATCTCGGGTATAGGATAAATTCCTAATTTGCATCTACTGACCGTATTAATAAACTTGACCATCAGATCTATCTTGTATTTCGCGGCCTCAAAATATCAGCATAATTCACCTCACTGCACATTAGACCTAAGCTCATGTCTCATTGTTGTCATTTGTTGGATAAGTTGTGTATAGGCCATTCCCGGAGAAGTAATTTACTCATTACTCCTGCTACTGTAAATCGCTAATCCCATCTTGATTCTTTCTTATCAACTCTATCAGACTGTGGAACTCTATAATTATAACTATATTATTATATAATTAATTGATTAATTAATTATTTGTTAGAAATATATATTCATATATTTATTCAGTTGTTCTTACAGAGAAAACACTTAGTATTCATTTAAGTATTATACAATGTTAATTATATATTGCCAAGTAAGAATTCAAGTTTAAGTAAGTGCAAAAGGTAAGTTTAAACACGCTGACAAAAAGAAGTAAAAAAGGAAGTTGTTTGTTAAAACCAACGACAAAAGCAAGATCCAGAGTGTCGATGATGCCACCTGGAGTAACGTCATTCAAGAACGTCGATGATGCCACCTGGAGTAACTTCATTCTAGAACATCGGTAACATTGATATTTCTAACACCTCCTCTTGTTCCCGACGTCATTCTCATTCCAGCCAGACATCGTGAAATTGTTGCCCAATTCAAAGGTTTTGTAAGCAAATCTGCTACCTGCATTTCTGTTGGCACATAAGTAACATTAACATTACCAGCTTCTTGTTCTTGTCTAATCCTGTGAAAGCGGACGCCGATGTGCTTTGTTCTTCTATGAAACTCAGGATTCTTTGACATTGCAATCGCTGCCTGATTATCCACTTTCAATTCGGTTGCTCTGTTTTGTTTCGAACCAAATTAGAGGTCGCAGCCAAAGAAGCTCTTTTAATGCGTCCGAGATTGCCATATATTCCGCTTCTGACGATGAAAGTGCCGTGACTCGTTGTAAACTAGATGACCAAGCAAGTGGTCCACCATGAAGCATCAATATATATCCAGAAGTTGATCTCCTCTCTTCCACTTTACCAGCATAATCAGAATCACAATATCCAATCAAATTATCGGACGGCTCTCCGAAACACAATGACAGATCAATTGTTCCCTTAAGATACTTCATTACACGTTTCACTGCTTTCCAGTGCAGCTCTTGCGGATTATTGGAATATCGAGCAAGCGTATTCACGGCGAAAGATATATCTGGCCTTGATATTATTGCAACATAATTCAAGCAGCCAACTGCTTCTCGATATGGAAATCGTTTATTAGTAGTCTTTTCTTCTTGAAGCACATCTGTCAATTTAATAGATGGATCCATTGGAGATATTACTGGCTTACTTTCTTCCATTCCAAAACGATGTAAAATACGAGAAATGTAACCTTGTTGATTGATGCTAAGCATCCTCCTCTTGCGATCACGAGTTATTTCCAAGCCAACGTAACACGATGGTTCATGACATGTAATCTCAAACTCTAGTACCAATGACGAAACAAATGAATTCAATATTTCCTTTCGCTTGCAAGCTATGAGACCATCATCAACATATGAACATAGAATTATACAATCTTGTGTGTTGGCTTCTTTCACAAAAACACATGGATCCGATTCTGACTGCAAAAGCCCATGAGATATTACAAATTCCTTAAATTTATCATTCCAGTTCCTGGATGCCTGTTTGAGTCCATAGAGACATTTCTTCAGTCGACAAACATAGCCAGATCCATCATCATATCCTTGGGGTTGTTGCATATAAATTTCTTCATCAAGATAACTATTAAGAAACGCCGTCTTCACGTCAAATTGTATCAATTCCATATCATGCTTAGCAGCTATAGCTAAAACCGCTCTTACCGACTCATAGCGTACTACAGCCGCAAAAGTCTCGAAATAGTCTATACCTTGGGTCTGACTAAAACCGCGAGCTACTAATCTTGCCTTATAACGTTCGATCGTACCATCCGGTCTTAATTTTGACTTGAAGATCCATCGACATGAGACCACGGGTCGATCTTTCTGTAATGGTTCAAGTTCCCACGTCTTGTTTTTGCGAAGTGATGTCATCTCATCTTCTTCTCTGACATAGCTACGCAGAACAAAAACACTTTTTGGTGTTGGATGGCTTAATATTGTTTTCTATCATTCTTGGGTCTTCGCCGAACTAATTGTTGCTATGGTGAACAGATCAAAACAAATGAAAAAATGTACACGCGCTCGAAAGGGTTTCCGTTTGCTATTTTTCTATTCATTTTGCGTGATAATCTGCCGCTTTCATTGATTTTACATACGTTGCATACTACCAAACGGTTTTTGCTGCTACAGAACTCTGTTCTCCAAAAAAAACCAGCAACATTCTTGGGTAAAATTTTACCCACGGATGAACACTCTTTTCTCTCGTGAGCGAGTGTTCATCTTTGTGTTTTGCCGTAGAGCAACAAAAAAATTTTACCCATTTGGGTAACTTTACTTTATTTGGGTTTTCATGCAGTTCTCTGGTGGGTGCCGAAAAGAGTGTGAAAGCCCCATGATCTGAATTATATATTAAAAATATGAATGTATTGAAAAATAAAACTATATTGAAATTCCCACATTATCACTTTTTATATTTTAAATAAATAGGGTAACAATTTTGCGTTTGCAACAGAATATTAATTGGATTAAATTGGACAATGCCATGTAAATTTGTAAAAGTAAACATTTATTCTCATTATTGGGGGGTTAAAGTTGCATTATGTACGTGTTTTAAGCATAAAAAAAATATAATTTATTAATTATTTTATTTGACGTTTCTGCAACATCCCGCCTTAAATTTATATTAAAATTAATTTAATTAAAAAAATTTCACCACAGAGAAGTACAAATTTTTTGCAGAACAGTACAAGTTGTTGCAGCGAATTAAGAAAAGTACAAAATTTTTTGCAGCGAATTGCAAGTTTTATTTCATAGTGTAGATCAGCGTCGCCCATGAGCAGTCATTCGGTCACTCAATTTTTGAGCACCTTAATATGTATACAATGAGTGCATTTGCCGAAATTACGTCAGTAGCCACAGAGATAATCTGGGATATCAGAGATATCTCTGGTAGCCATCAAACCATCGTCGCGTGAGGACTGTATGCTGCGCTTAGTTGATTTTGCTACACCCAAAAAATTACCGCTTTTTTTGTGTCTTGATTCTTATCTTTATATTATTATATAATAAAACTTACAGTTCTCACAGAAATCGCTATCAAAACGGACGTGTTTGAAAAACTCGAAAACTTGAAAATTTGAATAATTAAATATTAAATAAAAAATCCGCATTTTTGCATATCTTATACGTATAAAAACTGCTTGTCAGTTGCCAATCATGTCCCTTAGTGTACCTCTCTATCTTGACAAAAAGCAGTGAAAATGACGAACGCTCTAAAAGGAAGAGATCATAACTTTTTTTCTATACTTGATGAAGATCAGAAAAAAAGAAAATACAACATAAATAATTCAAATGACTTCCCTTTAATCAGTCAAAATAATAAAAAATCCAAAATAACTTGTCCAAAATTCATAATAATTATGAACAAAATTGAAGACAAGCCGATTCAATCATTCAACATCTTCGCCATAGAAAACGCGTTCAACGCTTCACAACTGAAAAAACCGCGCAAACATCATTTACCAGAGAAGGGCACCTACTCATCCTTACAAAATCCGAGCATCAAACTAACTGCTTCCTCAAAACGAAGAAGCTGCCTAACCTTTGTGACATCACAGTATCTCTGCACCCAACAGTCAACATTTTTAAGGGAGTAGTTTTAATCAACCTATATTCTGCTCCAAATGAAGGTATACAAGAAAGTGATTTAGCTGATATTGTGGGCTGCTCCAATAAACCAAAATTAGTACTTGGAGATTTCAATGCTTGGAGTCCACTATGGGGCTCTCAAAAGTACAATTCAAAAGGCAGAAAAATCTCGTCATTTATTGAAAGCAGTAACATGATTCACTCACTTTTCCACACATTCCACATTTACTAACATAGATCTCTCTATTTGCTCCCCACCATTAAATCTCTCGTCCTCATGGATCGTCAATAAAGACCCTCATGGAAGTGAGCATTTCCCAATCACTATAAAACTTTTCCCTAGTAACTGCAATTATACCCCACTAAAAACAATCAAATTCAAAACGGATCTCGCTAACTGGAAAAAATTCCAGATATTAGCCGCTAAAAATCTCAGCTTAGTAAGTCTTGATACTAATAATATCAACAAAAAAGTATCCATTTTCCACAAATACGTTATGAATTGTGCTAATAATTCAATACCGAGGACCACAAATAAACCTCATAAAAAAGAAGCCTATTGGTGGAATGATCTTTTTTTAGCCTCACTTCAGAGCATCAAGCACAATTTTTGGGCAAATTTTAAGAAACACCCTACAACAGAAAACTTAATTTCTTACAAAAAAGCCAACGCTAGGTTCAAAAGAAAAGTTAAGATAGCAAAAAGGTCGTCGTTCATAAGCTTTACCAAAGATATTAATCCTTCCACACCCTCCAAACTTCTTTCGATTGTCGAAACAAAAAACAATCTAAGAAATCGTATACAGCCAACACAGCTAATTGGCCGTCGGGCTAAGTGCATCGAGTCCAAAATTACTATACTTGAGTTAAAATCCTGCCTTAACAATTTAAAAGCCAAAACTCCTGGCTATGACAAGTTATCTTACCCAATTCTTAAAAACCTCCCGGATATTGCCCTAACAAAACTTTGTGCTATATACAATGATATATAGAGGAAATACAATGATGCTAGAGAAAAGACAACATTCCTACTTAATGCGCATTCAAATATTATCGGAACAAATTCGTATAAGATGACGTTAATAGTCCCGTTATTCAAATTTCTTGTTAAATTTTACCTTGAGTGACCGCATTATGTCAGACAGAGCGCAACACAACGTGGAATTTTGCAAGTCAGCTGTTAATTTATATCTGTGTTCCGCCCGGCGTAGCATAAAAATCGCGTTCTGTCTGACCGCCACTTACGTTTGCTTTCGTATAGGTTCTTTGCATCAACAATCGTCTATTTTGATTTTAGCTTACGGTTGTACTCTTGAAAATGGAACAAATTCACTTGACGGCACCGTCTTCAGTTCAGTAGTTGTCCGCCGCCTTTCAGTCGGCGTCGTATTCGTAAATACAAGGAGGTGATTTTAGAGGACAGAATCAACTAAACTTGAGATTGTGACTACGGATTTTTATTACATTGTTTTCTTTACTGTATCATATCGCTTGTATGAACACGTGTTCCAAAAATTATAAAGCGCGCGAAATTAACTAGCGGTATTTCAAAGCCGTTTGGCAGAAATTATACTTTTAATTTGAAATAGTTTAGAATCAAATATGTCGAAAGCGACATCAGCCTTTTCTGTTTATAAATCCAACGGAGCCACTACCGGAAAAGACTTGAAGATATCGCCAAAAAAGACAAAACCCTCTGCTACCAAGAAATTATTAACTGTATCCACATCAAAAAGATTTGCAACAAATAAGAAAGTTGAAATACCTCACACTAATGGAACCCATAAAAGCTTATGTAAGGGAAACTCCACTAAACAATCATCAGACGCGAAATATGAAAAAGCAACTACAAAGACTTCTTTAATAACAGCAAAAGGATCAAAACGCAATGCTGAATCAAAAGAAGGCACTGGAAGGCCTAAGAGCAATGTTCAAAAGAAAAAGTCCATGGAAGACGAAGTTTTGTTATGCACAAGTAATAGAAAGCTCACTAAAGAACAACGTAAAAGGAAAAAAGAAGTGGAGGATTTCATCATTCGTGAACTAGAAAAAGATGACAACTTAGCCGAAGAGGAGGAAGATGATGAGTTTTATGAGGAGTATACACCGGACGAAAACTGCTCAGAGGAGACGGTCTCAGATAATAGTATACGATCTATCTGTAATACGGAAATACCAAACAGTGACTCTGATTTGAACACAACTTGGTATTCACAGAGTTCTAGTTCGCCCTGTATGTCTAATCCCCTCAGTTCTTCGGATCAGGAAAGTTCGTCTCAAAAAAAAATCAAACCCAGATCTGGCAGTAATCGTTCTCAAATAAATAAAAATGGCAAACGTAAAAACAATGATTCGTTAGTCGGGGATTCGTTCGAAGTTTCTCAAATTAAATCTTCTAAAAACGATTCCTTACCGCAAATAACTGATGACGTCTCTATTCAATGTCATGGTGGTAATTCCAGCACAAGCGTATTTTCAGCCAACATTCAGTCAACACGTTCAAGTGTCATTAGACGAAGCTTGAATCCAGTCATAGTGGAGTCGCTGTCGCCACCATCGAACGTTGTCACAATAAATAGTATCACCGAGGGTCTCAGAATTTTTCGCTGGCTGTTAAATCCAGTCGAAGTGAACGATTTTTACACCAAATACTGGGAACGCAATGCGTGTATGATTAAACGACATAAATCGAACTATTTTAGTCAGTTGGTTTCATTTGAAGTCATTGATCAAATGTTGTTGAATAATCAAGTCATGTTTACGAAAAATATCGATGTGACCTCATATAAAAATGGTATGTAGATACATATAAGCGTTATTGCTGTATATATTTATTGTCTCTTGTAGGTGTTCGTGAAACATTGAATCCCGATGGCAGAGCTTTGCCTCCTGTTGTCTGGGAGCATTACGGAAACGGCTGCAGTATACGTATTTTAAATCCTCAAACATTTATCCCAGCCTTGTATAGACTGAATACTACACTCCAAGAATATTTTCACTGCCTTGTGGGTGCAAACATTTATCTGACACCGCCCAACAGTCAAGGTTTTGCACCGCATTACGACGACATTGAAGCTTTCATCCTCCAGATTGAGGGGCGAAAAAGGTGGAGGCTTTATCAACCACGTAATGCATCTGAAGAGTTGCCACGTTTTTCGTCGGGCAATTTTACACAAAGCCAAATTGGAGAACCTATTCTAGAAGAGGTAAAATTTTTCCCCTAAATTTTTTTTAGTAACTTCGGGAAATTATTCCCCAGGTACTGCATCCCGGTGACTTACTGTATTTTCCACGAGGAACCATACATCAGGCATGCACTGAGCATGGTTGCCATTCGATCCATATCACACTCAGCGTTTACCAGAAGCAATCGTTTGCTGACTTGTTTGAAAACATGATGCCGCTGATCTTACAGCACGCTGTTAGGGAAAACGTCGAAATGCGTCGTGGGCTGCCTCTGCAAATCTGGCGCAATGCTGGCAAAGCTTTCAGTACCGTCGACAGTGAGGAACGCCAGCAACTGGTGGAGAAAGTCTCTCGTTTACTAACCAAGAGCATTAAAAGTATTCCTCTATCTGAAATTATCGATGCGTCTGTTGATCAAGTAGCGAAGAAGTTCCTACGCGAGGCACTACCGCCGGAGATTTTGCCGGCCGAGCGAAAACACACAATATTTGGCTCTAAAAGCACAACCAACGAGAATGGCGAGTGTCTCTGTGACTATGTCATTGGTTTACGGACAAATGTGCGTCTTCTGCGTGGGAATATTATGAGACTCGTCCAAGAGCAAAACAGCATAAGGCTATATTATTACTTAAACAACTCCAAGCAGTATCGCGAGCATGAGCTTGATTTCATCGAAATCAATCCGAATGAGGCTGGCAGCGTAGAAGTACTAATAAAATCGTACCCAGCGTATGTCAGTGTGTCGCAGTTGCCGATAGAAGATGACGAACGCAAGATATCACTGGCTACTGCGCTTTGGGAAAACGGTTTACTAATGATGGAGAAACCTTTTTATTCTAATTAGAAAACTTGCTTCGATAAAGAAAACTTAAAAAGCTATTTGTTACGTAATGCTAGTTATTTTTATTCGTATACTGCTTGCAATACAATTCTCCATTTTTGTCAAAAAAAAAACGTTATACATACTAGTCCTCAATTTGGTAATTACTCGTGTTAAATCCTCGGGAAATTAGATTGTAATAAAGATTTTCATAAGTGCTGTGCATTTGAAACTGGAAAAAATGTTTTATTGTCTATTACTAAATAAATAACATTTGTTAATTTGCAAATTTTTTTATTAAACCAATTGAAAATTAATTACATAAGAACATTTAAACAATTGAAATGCAATGCAATATGAAAAATTGTTGTAGTTTTAGTAAGCGCCCATTAGTTTTTTTAGGTTTCCTGGCGTTAATAGCGATAATAAATTATACACAGAGTTTTTCAAGCAGAGCAGAATTTGCACTTTCATATTTTCTTTGTTTATTAGTTTTTATTACATGTCGACTATATAGCGATGAGTTGATGACGTTACTGCGCAGAACGAACCAATTCCTAAATCCCGTCATGTAGGTTTCGAATAAAAGCAAGGGAAATTCCGAACATTAGCTAAAATTGTCTGGTCAAGCTGCCACTCACAGTCGCTATTCCCATTCACAAGCTATGTATGTTGTACCATAGAGATTATAATACATATTTTTTTCGTAATTTCCAAAATTAGCTCTTTAAGTCTCTTCAGGACCGATCACTGAAATGTGAATAATCGTAAATTCGAATAATAAAAAGTCGTTAGTTTCATTATTATTATTATTCATTATTATCATTCATTCATTCATTATTAGTTTCATTATTATCATTATTGCTTCCTCTTATTTTAACACTTCCGTACTACTGCTGTTTTAACCTTTCGGTTATCTCTCGGTTATTGCACTGACACCAGAGATAATGAGTTTTCAAGTTTTCTTTATTAAAAAATCGCAAAATTATGTACAATCTGAACTATAATTTAACTTATAAATAACAATGGGTTTATGCTAAACGGTAAGGGGTCTACATTGTAACGATGATTTCTCTTCGCCTGGATATAAGTCAGTCCAGTCCAAGATCTTGTTCAGTTATTTATTTGAAAGAACGCAATACATCAAATTTTATATTAACAACTTTATTGAATTGCTTTTGATTTTAGGTTACAACGTTTCTCAATGTGCCTAAGGATAAGTTTCTTACATAAGTTTACAATAAGTTGCTGGAAATTAAATATTATTGATAAGGCTGCAAGCAAATAGTTAGATTGCTGGAAATCAAAAGTTATCTCATTAGGCTGAAAGCAAATCGTTAGATTATCTTTATAATTTATTTAATTAGTCTGGAAAGGAAATTTTCTTGTTAGTTTCTCCTTGAGGCAAGTCACTCCGCTGTGTTGTTGCTATGAGTCGAGGGGTATAAACCCACAGGCCGACTGTCCCTCTACCGCGGTGTATAAACCCACAGACCGACAGGGCTATGTTACTATGAGTCGCGGGGTATAAACCCACAGACCGACTGTCCTTCTACCTCGGGGTATAAACCCACAGACCGACAGGGCTATATATATATAGGTTGCAGCGGTGCGACAGCTGCGCTTTTGAGACGTTGGCTTCGACGTTGACTGCGACGTCGACTGAACCATGCGTTGCTGACTGTGAGTCCCTTTGATGCCGACTCGAAGTCCTTTCGATGCAGACTGCGAGTCCCTTTGATGCCGACTCAGAATCCTTACAGTGCTGACTGCGATGTCCTTATTGTGCTGATCTTCTCTGCTGAAATATTTAACGCGTGTTATTTTCGACTGTCCACGGGTTGCTAAATGACTGTCCATGGGTGTGGTTTCTAAAAGACTGTCCACGGGTGTGGTTTCTAAAAGACTCTCCACGGGTGTGGTTTCTCAATCTTTTATCGTCGTCTCTTCTTCATCCAGGTTGTGTGATAAGCTTTAAAGCTTTCGTCAAACTCTGAACCTGTTTGATGGAATTGATACGACGTGTTCGCTGCTTCCAATGTTTTCGAGCTATTTCGTAAACTCGTTTGACTAGTTTTGTTAATTTACGTTATGAAAACGAGTTTGCTACGTTTGTCCTTGAACTTGATTCTATGCCAGCTTCTGTATGTACGTTAAATTTTGTGTCATAAAATTTAATCGTTACAACATAACAACTGATTAGATTGATAGTCAATTAAGGACAAAGAGTGAAAAAAAATAAATAATTAAAATTAAGTTAAATTGAATTTTACATTACAATGAATTCAATATAATATATAAAATAAATAAATTATGCGAAGTATTATCCGCAATGATGGTTGCTGCTTCGCTGCTTGTAAAACTTGAAAAGGACCGAAGAGCGGGATCCGCCTGATGCTGCACAATGCTATGAATTTCCTCGTCGTGGTGTTGTTCAATGTTTGCCAGTAGACGTTCTGCCAGCTCCGGCAGATACATAGAAAGGGGCATCAATTTGGCTGTGTTGTACAGATGCTCGTTCGAATAAAATTTGAGAGAGCCAAGACGACGCCATAATCCAGTGCAGTGGCGCAGCGTTCTCCGCTCAAGCAATTTCAGCCGATTCATAGCCGTTGGAGAGAGGGAAAACCAAACTGGAAATCCGTAACTAAATATTGGCCTAATTAGTTGCTTGTACAACAGCAACTTTGTTCGTATTGAGAGACCGCTGCGTCGTCTAATGAGATGGCCAAATAGGTGAAGAGCAAAGTTGGCTCTTTTAATGCATTTGTAAGCGTGCTCGTTGAATTTGAACAAGCTGCTGAAGTTGATGCCCAGGTATTTAGTAGCCGAGGTTGGTTTGACTTCGGTGCCATTCGGTAGAGACAAGGAAATTTCATTGCATCGTCCTGTGTATCCTTGAGTCAGCCGACGATTGTGAGCGCTGGAAGTAGAATTTCTGAAGACGATCAGTTCGGTCTTGCCAGCATTAATTTTGAGACCCCATTTAAAGTAGTAGAACCACAGCTTTTCGATATGGGCTTCAACTTTTATCACTGCAATTTCCGGAGATCTCGATGTGGCGAACGAGATTGAGTCGTCAGCGTATAACATCGCGTATAACATGGAGCTCCAGCTGATACTTTCCTCATTAAAGATTTTGCAGATTCAATCTGCACGAAGAATGACCTAATGACCGGAAATCGGAAATAATCCTCACCAGATCACTGGGGAAGCCGTAAGCACCGACTTTAAAGATGAAGTCCTTGATCCATACACTGTCGAAGGCCTTCTCAATGTCGAGCAGACATGCGACAGTGCACTCCAATTTGTTGAGTCCAACGACGTTCGTTCCGAAAACCAAACTGATTACTCGGGATTATATTCTTCTCAATGCAGAGCTTACTTATTGACGTGTTTGAGTATTAATGACTCAAACAGCTTGCTGGCCAGAGATAACGAGATAGCTGACTTATTCCAGCGATTGTTCGGCTTCCCATTCGGGTTCCAGATGTTTGTTGGTGTTCGTGAAAAACATGGAATTTTGTATAGAAGTGTTCGTGAAAAATTGGAAATCTGAAGAAGAACTCCCCACCAGAGACCCCTACTCACCTCTTGACGCCCCGTTGATGAGGGGTCAGAGACGTCAAGATTTCTTGACGCCCCATAGATGAGGGGTCGGAGACGACAAGATTTTGCCTTTGTTTACAATATTTTATGTATGCCTTTGTTTTGAGATTTCAACTCAATTGTAAACTTGTAAAAATAAAATAAATTATTTCGATTGAACGCATATTGATTTTATCTATGATTATTACTTTACATTAAGCGTATATATATATAGTGATGGTATTAAATGTTCGCAAAACAAAATATCTGAGTGAATATTTTAATATGTCTTGTATTTACAGGAAATTTAAAACACGTTTTTATTATGCGTATAATACTCAACTACATATTTGGGTTCCGTTTACAAAGTAAAATTATTGTTTATATTTCAAGACTTTTATTTTTAGCATAAATAATACATTTTAGATTTTTTACAGCTTTCGAGTTGTTAACATTATATAACCTTTTATTTCCTTTATGATTGTGGTTCATATCGAGGACTTCAAAGTATTTCGTTGGCTGCATTTTAAGTTTAACTTAATCCAGTCGTCATAAAACACTTCAATAATATTTTTCTGACTTATTTATGTTAATACAAAAAGTATATTATATAAAAAGTATATTAGGTTATGAATTAATAGAAAGAAAACAGCATCAATTGTTACGTGACCCGTTTGCCTTCGCGACGGCTTACATTCCCGACTAGCTCATCTTTCTCGGGCAGGTTCTCAACCCAGCCGGTCGCGAATCGGGAGCAACAATAAATTTAAACAAAATTTCACTATTAACAAATTTTGAGATTTTCTCTTTGCCATCCTCTCCTTATCCCCGTCCGTCACCCCTAATAAAAAGTATTTTTATTTCATCCTTAAATAATTTTATTACTATAATAAACAAAGTTTTGCACTACAAAATTTCCTCACGGTACGTTAACCGAAGCTCGCAAGCTTTTCGGTAGTGGTGATATGTTCGAATTTTCGCTGTATCGATCGACCTCTTACCGATCAACCCGAAACATGAGAGAGCTCTCTAATGCTATAGAGGAATGAAAAAAAATGTTAACCCCCTCTCTAATCACGCGGTACACTCACTACCTTGGGCTGCTACCCCTCAACACAATAGATTTGAATTCTTTATATACAATGAATTCTTTGCATTTACAAAAAGCGAATAGTGAGTACAATGACAAAAGAATATAACCCTAATAATTCAACCAATATTTAAAATAACACTAACCAAAATGAATTAACATTACACATATATATATATACAAAGACACATTCATGATTTTATTTTACATGAATCTAGTAAAGTTATTGAAGTAAATGATATATTTTTCGACTTAGCTGCTTCCGTTCGCCTTTAGCTTTCCAGTTGTACCCGATTGTTGTGCTGGTATACAGGATTATTGTGCTGGTATACAGGACTATTGTGCTGGTGTCCGGTGATCAATTTGGTGGTCTCTCGCTCTGGCAGTAAAATTCAAATTTTCAATTCCTGGATCAGTCTTTGCAAACTCAGCGTGGATTTAGATGGCCGTCCGCGCTCCATATTCAATTTAGACGTTACGGCAAAAATGTGAATTCTTCACAACGTTTTAATTATTTGCCATATATATATATATAGTTAAACATTATCCGTCGAACATTTATAATTGAGTTCGATACTTCTTATAACTTGACTAATGGCATCATTTTCTACCAACGAACGTTTCGGTTCTCCTTGTGTTGCTTTGTACTTTTCATAACACAGCTGTTCAAAATGTGTACTCAACGAACGGCGAGCCATTGTTTACATTGAGAAACGTAGATCGTTTGTTCTTCCAAATTCACAACAACACTTTCCATACTATTTGTGCGTTCCAGGTCAAATGTAGCATTTTGTATCGTTATCAACCGAACGAACCCCGGGTTCGTTTGTGCTATCAAACGTACACAAAAAAGCAAACGTTTGCATATGTAGGGTACGGTTTTGCTTGCTGCAAATTGAGAAGGAAAGAGTTAAGCGAGTATATGTACATGAAAAGACAAATCTATAGTATGTATACAGACAGTACTGGCAGCCAAACGTTTGGTCGGGAAGTGCTGGAAAAGTTGAACGAAAGCAAGGTCGCTGAACGTACGGTAGACTGGAAGATACAAAATTGTGTTTTAAGAACCACCGTGATAGAAACAACCGTAAACGTTCGGTGGTAGAAAATGATGCCATAAGACAAATTTTGCCTTCGCGGAACTGACCGTTGTTTAACCAGCGCACCGAACACTCTGACTTAATTTTCTTCAATCTCTGTTTCAATTTAGAATTTCTCTTTTATAGTTTTGCATTCCATAGCATTTCCAGTGGAATCACAAACTTTCGTTTAGCTGATCTCCCAGTCTGCTTAGGCACCTCCCTTTTCCTACGGTAAACCTTTTCAATTTCCTTTTGGTTTCTACTCGGAATTTTTCGCTTTCTAGAATATTCTTTTTCTAGAAAAATCTAACGCGAAATTCCGTTCCCGTCCTAGTCTAAAATCTTAAGAAAAATTACATACATATATTCTGGCTTCATCGCTCCATAGAAATTCTGGCCATTTTCGAGTTTTCTACCAGGCGCTCAGAAATCGACAGCAACAGTTTCGTTGGCGCGAAAACGAAAATTAGTTGGTATTCTCTGTGGAATAGCATGTGCGGAAATTCATTCATATTCTTTTTCTTTTGGCAAGCCTACTTACTACTATCGCCTCTATCTCTTACAAAGAAAAATACTACTCGTCAACAATGCCCCCTTTTTCGGCACTTCATTCCCAGTATCCAGAGTAGTTTTTGACCAGGGATGTCATCTCTGTTTTTGACGTTTGGTGGTAAGTTGTGACAAACAAAATATTTTATTAAATAATTCTTTTCTTTTCAGATTAAACAATTTCATCAGGACATTTTAGTCGGATCAGCATTTCTGTTATTTTTTTCTGCATAACCGAAGGCATCACGCAACACAATGTAGTATTGGCATATCTACATTTTCATTTCCACCTTACTAGTGAATTTTATTACCCGTTTGCAAACTGCGTATGTTTCCGCGTACTTTTGCATGTACTATGGTACTTAAGTAGTGTTACTATATTACTACTTTTTGAGGAAAAACATGTTTTCGCTACATTAAAATTACACTAATGTGTTTGAAATTCTTAATTGATTATGTAATGCCTTATCTCATTTTCCTTTTTGAGTTATTTTTAAAAAACGAACAATATTAAAGTACAATTTTGGTACCATACACTTTTGGCAATTTCGTACTGTAAAAATTTCATGTAATTTCTTATCTTTTCACCTCAAAGAAGAAGAAGTAGCATTTCATAATTTTATTTATAATATAATAACATAAAAACATGAATTATTAATCCTCTCATGTAATTGAACTATTGAACAATATTATCAAATACATATTGACACATATATGTAAATACAGCAGAATTGGTTTTTGAAGAGTGCAGTAACATAAACGAATGTCTGCTTTATGGCAGCAGCAACATCAGCATAGTTCAAAAAGCCAATCAGATGTGAATTCGCGTGGTGAATAACACGTACAGTGTACGTGAAGAAATCGAAAAAACGAAGTCACAAATCTTCGGAAACCCGAGAGAGTCAGCCATCTCGTTATCTCTGTTGCTGGCGCAGCAGAGCATGGCTATTGGTCGATAGCCGCTGATAGAAGAACGGTCAGCTTTCTTCGGCGCGGAACAATTCTTGCAACCTTCCAGGACTTGGGAAAGTAGCCGTTGTTGATACAATTATTAAAAATTATTGTGAGCAGAAGAACCGCCAAGTAAGGGAGCCGCCGAAGAATGTAGTTCGAAATGTTGTCCTTCCCGAATGACTTTTTAGCATTCAGGTCAGCAATTGACGTGATAACCGCAGAAGAATTCGTGAAGAGCGAGTCGACTGTAGGATTATCAGCTGGATTATCCATGGAGAAATCTGTTAGAGGTGAGCGGGAGCTGTTGATTTCGCAGAATTTCCTTTCAACGCTGCTCACAAACGACGACAAGTGGTTTGGTGGAGAGTCAGAGAAGCTTTTCTCGAAGTGGACTGCAAAATCCTCGGCCTTGTCCTGAGCCTCGGAAACTTATTGATTGCCCGTATTCAAGAATTCAGGCAGCTTGTTTTTCTTTCCGATGATGTACCCTGCTTGAACAATATATTAGTGCAATTAAGTTCAGCTTGGACAAGCTTCTACGCATAATTTTCTCTGTTGAAGGATCTTCCAAGAATTCTCTGCAATTTTTTACGAAGATATTGACGATGTGATTGAATCGCTTGTATATGATCAGGGAGATGTTTGAAGCGGTCCTTCGATGAAACTGGAGTTTTTTGCTCTTCTAAGGAAAGCTGAACGCTGTCCTCGAACGAACAGATGGCGTCATCGATTTCATTGTTGCTGAGGTTCCGAGAGACTGCAGGTAGATCAATTCCCTGTTCAATTGGTGCTTCAAACTGTAGCCAATTAACTTTCCTCCAATTAATCTTACGCAGAACAGCCGGATGCAACGCGACTATGGATGAGCTCAGACATATGATCAGAGTCACTTATTAATGCAGCGCAGGAGAAGTTTTGAAGTTCTGGCAGGATGTTCACAAAAGTTGAGGCAAAGAAGAAGAAGAAGTCCAACATTGAAGGAGTCCGTGAGAAGGATTTCTCGTGCTGAGAGACCACGCCGAGTGAGTGCTCGTGATCATGTTCCTCTACCCATTCAGCAATCGCCATGCCTTGCGGAGAGCAAATGTCGTTGTGCCAGATGGTATACCTTGCGTTGAAGTCCCCTCCAAGAAGACAATAAGTGTGCATGTTGCAATGCTGTAGAATTCTGCTGAGATCATTCTTGATGTCGGTTTTGGAGCTTTGCGACCGAAAGTAGATGGAGACCACCAGCAAGGTTTCACTGTTTCCAAGATGCAAAATGATTGCAGTCGATTCGGCGCTCTATAAATTCGGGATGCAAGTTTTGACTGTTTTTAAACAGTCCCTTGCTAAAGTGGCGGTGCCTCGGAAGCCTTGAACTTTTGCAGTTTGAAACACGTTGAATCCATGTTGAAAGAGTGGATTCTTATTTTGAAGATTTGTCTCTTTCAGCAAGATAATGTCCGGTTTACAACCTTTAATAAATTGCGACAGGCAGGCTCTTGTGGCGATGCGGTAAACAGAGTTTACGTTGTATGTGATTACGCTCAGCTTCTTTATGCAGAACATAGTTCGCATATAAGTTGACCAAGGACGTTCATATTGGCACTGTTATTTAGCGAGCCATAATTTTTCGGCACGATCTGCACCAAACAACTTTTTGGTGTTGCTGAAAATATCAAAGCGAGCTGGCAACGAAACTGCAGAAGGGACGCTAGATGGGTTCTTCCTCAGAGCGTCCAAACGAGTCTGTGCAGGATTGACTCTTGAGCAAACTTCTGCTGATCCTTGGCCTTCTTTGCATTCGATTTCCTAGAATCGTGGACGGCTTTGTATGCAGGACAGCCGCGGAAGTTTGCAGGGTGTCCTTCAGTCTTGCAACTAACGCAAAACACTTTGTCGTCGTTAATGTTTTGCTCTGTCCGAGGACAGTTTCTTGGGCCGTTGTCTCCGTTGCACTTGACGCAGCGAAACTGCATACCACCATTTGTCGCGGTATGCCCAAACTTTTGTCAGTTCCTGCACTGCGTGACACCAGAAGCCTTAAGCTTCTCCCAGTGCACTTTCTGGTTCAGCAGCAAAGTTAGTTGAGTTAGGGCTGCCATGTCAGCCTCCTTAGCAAATTCAACTATAAATTGGTTGAACAGTCTGTCGGGCTTTTTACTCTTGAAGAGAGAGACTGCGGTGATTTTTAGTCCTGCAGCTTTTAGTTCGGCTTCGACATCGGCTGAGTCGAAACTGTGGTGAATTCCTTTGAGTAAAAGGAAAATCTTGCGATCCTCTTTGGGCGTAAAGGAGTTAAATTCCGTTTTAGTGGATTTGAAGAGATTTTTAATCAGGTTGAGCCGGTGGTGATGACCGATTTCCTAGCGCTGACGTTATGGATGCGCACGGTGATGTTGTTTGTCGTAGTAAATTTGTTGAATTCCGCGACGTTGAGCCCAAATGCGAAGATAGGAGGCATGAACTTTCTTGCTGGAGTCTGCGATGTAGACGTAGATGCTGCGGCGAGTTGCTTGGGTGGAGCTTCGTTGATTGGACGAGCTGCTGCAATGCCAATCTTTTTTGACGGTGTCGGCGAAGCCTCTTTTTGATTGAGATGTGGTGGATGCTGCTGCAGATGATACTTCGGCAGAGTGACTGGAAGAAGCTTACTGATGGTCACTGGATTGGTTGTCACCCTCGCTGCCGTTGTCGTCGGACACTTCAATTTCTTCTCTGTCGGCTGTTTCAGCGTCAGTCGACAAATCATACAACTCGTCGATTTGCGACATTTTGTGGTGCAGTGTAGCTATGAAATTCTTCCCATACGCTCTGGTGTTGGTCCTGATTTGGATGAGAATGCTCTCAACCTCTTTCTTGCTTTTCTCTTCCTTACCCATTTTTATATAGATGCGGATTCTCGTTATCTGCAAAAAAACAGAACAAGAAAAGAAAAGAGAGAAAACAGAGAACTGAAAAGATATAAGAAAAATTTCAGTAGTCAACAAAAATTTGCTGAAGAAGCTTGGGTATAGTGATTTTTTAATTAATAATTTAATTAATAGCCGTGTTTTTTTAATGAACTATATAGTTCTTCTCCATACAAGTGACACTTACCCAGGTTTTATACAGGTTTCTATCGAGGTTATACGGAAATTTGTAATTTCCCACCTTTTTGTACTATGCAGCCAATCACACTCATTTGAATTGACACTTGCGTAACCTCGAAACCATTATTTATACAATTCATAGAATTATTTATATAATTTATACAATTTATTTATATAATTTTCTATATTTGATTATTTGGAAACAGAAATTAAGCGATACACAGTCGTTTTCATTCATAACTTCGCTTAATGATTTTTCATAGTTTCAAATATCCCTCATCGTTTTTTTAATGAACTGGATAGCAAGAACCATATACACCTAAGTCTGTTTTTACACGGTCTTTTTGTACACGGTTTTGATATAACACGGTTTGAAAATTGAATATTTTTAATTTTTTTACACGATTTTATTCCATTTAGCACGATTTGAAATTTTATGTACTTAAATTTTTTTTGCCAAATTTAATTTTTGCGAAGTTTGTTCATATCACAAAAAAGTATTTATGAAAGAAAAAAGTCTGAAACCATCGATAGTATCGATAGTTTGCGAACACTAGCTTAAATAAAATAAACATGAATTCTTGTTCTTAAAAATTCTTGTTTTTCACTAATTTTAATAGGTTTTAGAGATTAGGAACAAATCACCCATTTTTGTATAAGATCAATGTCTTTTTTACACGGTTTTTTTTTTTACACGGCTTCTTCTGGAACCAATCTACCGTGTAAAAACAGACTTAGGTGTAGTTTATTAAAAAAACACGGCTAATGTTATCAATGTGCATTTCTGTGCGCACATTTTCAGAAATTTTACATTATCGTTTGTTTTGTGAAGATGAAGAACGACCCATATTTAGCAACCGTAAAATGTCGCTGCGTGTTTCCTCTGATGGAAACTGAAAAGACAAATCTTCGCTGCATGAAAAACAGTAGTTTCCGATACCAGTAGAGATTCTGCCGGAAAAACTCTTGACAAATCCATAGCAAATTGCAATGAAGGTCGCCATCGAATACAAGGTTTTATGTGTGCATACTGTGGAAAATGGTAGCTGCTGAGCGGAATGCACACAATGGGCGGCCGAGTATGCCAAACGTTTAATAAAAGCAGCGAACCTTTCGCCGTTAAAAGAGAGTGGTAAACCCATGTTTTACATTCAGTTTTGCCTTTTGGTCGCTAATTGAATACAGTTTTAATTTCTGTTCAATAAAGTGTATAATACAAATTTCAAGTGTACAAGTGTATGTATAACAAAAATGAACCAATGAAAAAATGAACACATTGATTTTATAAAATTTAGGGAAAAGTAAGGATTAGGGGTCTAGGCCATGCATAATTTTTGGCCAAATTTACCGTTATTTTACTGTTGCTGGTACCGATCGCGCGATTTTTGGTAAAAATTTTTCATTTTAGAAAGCAACAACTATAGCGCCGCAGGCGAAAAATTTTTAACAAAAATCGCGCAAACAAAACAAAATCGCGAAAACAACAACAATAACGCGATTTTTGGTAGAATTTTTTTAGTATGAAAAACAACAACAGCAATTAAAATATGACATCGCGCGATTTTTGTTTAAATTTAAAAAACAACAACAACAACACACTGATATAACAATTACGCATAGAAATAGCAATAACAAATGAAGAGAGCAAAAAAAAACTAAGTTCTGAAGTGACTTGCGCTTAAACTCAATTATCTCCAAAACTATTAAAAATATAGAAAAAAAGGTTAAAACTAAAAAAATTGCTCTCAAAAATAGCTTTCCAATGGCACCTCGTCAACTTCAATACTTTGGATGTTTGGATGTCGCCAAAGTCTTATATTCGACCTTGCCACGCCCACAAAAACGCCCACTACCATAAAATGGTATCTAAGGGTGGAATAGTATAGGCCAGTGTCTGTATAGGTTCGGTTTAGGGCTCTGGTTTCGCCAGACCCCTAAATCTTACCTATACCAAAATTTAATAAAGCTTTGACCAGCTATGCAAATAATATGCGAATCTTGATATTTACAGAGAATTAAAACTGTTATTAGTTCTGCTTTTGCGCATTCGCGTGTTCTTGGCATGATCTGCAATAGACAAAAAAAGTATATTTTTTCAGAATTGATAACGATTTATATTAGCTTGGATTCCTTGCTCGATGAAATTTTTAGATTCCTTTTTCACCTCGAATGTACAGAAGTAATTATAGTACCAAAATTTGCCAAAACTGTATGTTAGAAAAAATGTACTCTTAAAATGTTGGTAATTTAATAATAACAAAAGAGATCAAACTGATATGAAGTATTACTTAAATAAATAGATTTTTTTTACAACTCCATTGCCAATTTTATGTTAGATAAATATGCTTCTTGATAAATAGTAGTAAACTAGCAAACTACTTAACTACCATATTAGTTGCAATAGTAAGGGAAAACATATGTAGTTTAGGGGGTGAAGGTTTTGACGTCTTCTGTATCATGAAATACTGTCCCAGGGACCATATGGCTTGGAGCTAAATGGTCCAAGACCGACTATGCGTGGTGAAGAGCCACACCCTACACGAGGTGCCCATGCTCAACGAAACATAGCGGATCTAGAGAGGAAAACTCGAAAAAACCCGTAATCCCAGGTGTTATCTGAACCGTGCCTATGGGACGAATGGCATTACGTTAGTGTGTCTTATAACGGTGGCCTCCAGATACCTGGCGCCCTCTGGTTGTAATTAGCCTTACCGGGATAGAAGGGGCTATGTCTCGGTGGACATTCCAACCCCTTTACTCGTGGGATCTACATGAATAATAAAACCAAAGAAAATCTAAAACAAACAAGTGTACAGGCAACTACAGTGCCTGAAAACACCAACACCATTGTGCCTTACTGATGCGGCTGCCGTGGTGAAGTCCAGTTCGAATCCGCAGGCTGTAATGGCCATAGATACGGAAATTCCAACGGATGAGGAGGAGGCACTGCTTAGATCACCTCCTCATCTTGTGATGCAGCCACATAGAATAAGGCTTTGCTGTGCTGCAAAAAGACGGCTTAAGTTCTATGTGGCCAAAGGGCATAACATTGAGAAGGCCAGAAGGCTAGCTTTGGAGCCTATGGCTAAACCTGGTGTGCGGGGCACACTGCAGAAAAGAACTCGGTCTGTCAACACGACACCGGATGATAATCCTCAAAGAAGGGCGCTCGGGAGTCTGCGGCGGGAACAGGCTCAATGGGCGTTGGAGCTGTTGCGGCCCCCGCCGATTCGGTGGTGCCTGCTATAGACGCTCAGAAGCCCTCTTTCTGTGAGGTTGCCTCCGGGGTGAAGCTGGGCATTATTCCTGCGGATTATCCTCAATCCGTAGGGAGTACTGCACAGCTGAAGGCAGTACAACACGGCATCCTAAATGAGGTGCGTAGAAAAAGGAGCGGCTCAGTAAAACAGCAATTTACGGGATGTTCGTTCCGGCCGGGATGGCTGCAGATAACCTGCAAAAACTGTGCAACTGCAGAGTGGATTAGGGCAAATGTGCCGAAATTAAAACCATGGGCGGATGCACACATAAAGGTGGTGCAGGAAAATGATGTTCCTAAGGCACCACTTTATGTTGGGTACTTTCCGGAAGTGGACAGTACCAGGACAGCAGACATCCTCGAACTATTGGAGGGCCAAAATGAGGCCCTCAGAGTTGGCGACTGGCGGGTGGTTCGCAGAGCTCAGCGAGGAGCTGTTGTTGAGATTGTGTTGGCGATCGACCCGATATCGGCAAATGTGCTGAAGGATCGCCAATATAGTGTTGATTATGGGTTTGGCTGCGTCACCATTAGGCCTACGGTGAAGCCGACTGAGCCAGGTGCGCAGCCACAGTCAATCCCGACTGGAGCCCAACCTAAGGGGGCACAGGGTAGCTCAGCCAACCCTGGTTGTAGCGGCACTTCTAACGAGAAGCCACAGGCTGAAGTGCCTGCTGTGCTAGAGCAGGAGTCCGCGAAGAAGTTAAGGAGCGCCGTCGGGTACAGAGGCTATGGGCGTCGGTAAGCCTATTTCTATCCCCACTATCCGACAGGTGTTGGTACAAGCTGGAGCAAGTAGTTCTCCCTCAACGACTTCGGTTAGTGCAACCACAAGGCGTGCCAGTGATTGGCGCCCTATGCTTGGTAGGAGGCCTGGTGGCGTGGATAGGGCCAGAAAGGGGGATAGATGTTCGCCCGAGGAGATGGCCCAGTTTTCTGGTAATCGTGCCAAAAAAGTGGCATCTAGGGGCCACACTAAGAGCCGCAAATGAAGCGGCCAACACTAGGGTTGACGAGCGGACAAACCAACTGTCTGAAAATCAACCTTCACGATGCGAAGACTGCTTCCTCTGTGCTAAGCATGGTCTATCAGGCGGCAGCCTTGGACGTAGCGTTCATACAGGAGCCTTGTGTCCATAGAGGTGTTATCAAGGGCCTCGCTAGCACAAATAGAAAGGTAATTTACTGCACCAGCTGTGACCGTCCCTTTTAATTAATAATAACATTAATTTTCTGCCACTTTCAGAGTTCATGACGGGTGATCTAGTTGCTGCATGGGCAGAGGTGCGCACGGCAAACGGATTGGAAGGAGTCATTGTTGCATCCGCTTACCTTCCGGGAGATAATGAGGTGGCGCCAACCAGGGAGGTCAGGGAGCTGGTGGAATATTGCCAACGGAAATGCCTCCCGTGGATGATATGCTGCGATGACAACGGCCATCATGAGATCTGGGGAAGCAGAGACACCAACAAGAGGGGTGAGTACCTTTTCGAGTTTGTCTTAAAAAACAACATTTTTATTCTCAACCGGTGTGATGAGCCAAACTTTGTCAACTCCATACGTGGTGAAGTCCTTGACCTCACTTTGGCAAATGACAAAATGGCGTCTATTATCAGATTCAGTATGCAAGGCCGAGTTTTCAGAAATCTCAGGAAAAGTAACTGGGAAAATTATCGCTTTATGTTAGAAGAAAGCGTTAACCGCACACAATCACCTATCTTAACGATTGATGAGCTTGCAGTTGAGGCTCGCGTGCTCAATTCAAATGTACAGGATGCCTTCACTAGCAGCTGTCCACCATCAAGGGAACAACAGCGAAAAATGGTTCCATGGTGGAACAGCTCCCTCAATAAACTGAAGGGAGACGTAAGAAGACTATTCAATAGGGCGAAAAAAAACGGGCAACTGGTCTGAATATAAAAGCGCTCTTACAGGCTATAACAAGGAACTGAGAAGGTCAAAAAGAACTTCCTGGAGACGAAGTTGTGAGGAGATTAAAAGTTTCACTGACTTTCTCGTCTGAGGAGGGTTCTCTCCAAGGACCACTCTAATGGTACATGTACCCTCAAAAAGCCTGATGGGGGTTACACGTCATCCATGGAGGAGACCAGCTCGCTGCTGCTGAGTACTCACTTTTCAGGATGAGTTTTTATAGAGAATCCCAGTGTTACGGCACGTGTGACGGCAATGCTTCCTCTCGCAACAGGGAAAGAGGACGGTCTAACGGATCCATCTTTGACAAAGAAAAGGTCCGATGGGCTCTTGGGACTTTTAGTCCCTATAAAGCCCCTGGACCAGATGTGATATATCCGTGTCTATTGCAGCAAGGTGCGGATGTGCTGGTCCCTATCTTGTCAAGAATGTTTAGGGCAAGCTTGCGGCTTCGCCATCTTCCATTCGCATGGGCAGAGGTTAGGGTTGTTTTTATTCCTAAGACCAATAGTGGCTCTGTGCAGCTACCTAAGGCATATCGGCCCATTAGCCTCAGCTCATTTTTCCTTAAGACAATGCAAAAACTCCTGGACATGTATATAAAGAAGACGATATTAACTGAGTCCTTTACATGAATTACAGTTTGCCTATCAAACAGGCAAATCAACTGAGACTGCGGTCCACAGGCTAACTACAGTGATAGAAAAGGCTCTGCAGTCAAGACAAATTGCTTTGTGCACATTCATGGATATATCAGGAGCCTTTGACAATACGTCTTATGAAGCTATCTGTGATTCCATGACAAGGAAAAATATTCCTCCCATGATAACCACATTGACTATTAACATGCTGAGGTCCAGAGTAGTTCGGTTTGAGCTTGGAGGGAAGCTACAATCAATTAAGGCCACCAGAGGATGTCCCCAAGGGGGGTATTATCACCACTATTATGGAAACTGGTTGTGGATGAACTCCTGAATAAACTGAATTCCTTGGGCTTCAGCACTCAGCACTATGTTGTAGGAAATCATCAGCCTACGATATCTGACTGCGTGCAGCGGGCCATTAACATTACAAAAAGATAGTGTGAGGAGAAGGGCCTTCGCTTAAATCCTGAGAAGACCACCTTAGTACCCCTTACCAGGAAACACAAGATTGGGCTGGAAAAGCTTGTTCTGGAAGGGACTACAATAGAATTCTCCAAGGAGGCAAAGTATCTCGGGGTTATCCTGGATAAAGCACTAACTTGGAACGCACACCTCAGCAGTGTTATCCAGAAAGCCACAAGGGCATTCTGTGTTTGTACTAGGTTCTATGGTAAAACTTGGGGCATCAGCCTTAAAATGACCTACTGGGCATTTGAAGTTATTGTAAGACCAATACTGACATATTCGGCGTTGGTCTGGTGGCCCAAGGTTGATCAAAAGGAAGCTACAAAAGCCCTAAATAAGTTACATCGACTGATCTGAGTGGGCATTATTGGTGCAATGAAATCGTGCCCAACCATGGCCCTTAGTGTCCTGTTACAAATCCCACCCATATCGATAATGATAAAAAGGGCGGCATGTCTATCAGCACTCCGGCTTAGTCGTATCTCCACTATGAAAAGTGGGGATCTACATGGCCATATGAGAATTGCGGATATTTTCATTAATGACCCCATTGTCAAATTCAGTGACAACATGCCAAAAAGGGCTTTCTCCAGGAACTACACGGAACTACACTATTTGACCGACAGGACTGGAGAAATAGGAATTTGAATTTCGAACCGGGAGCTCAAATTTGGTACACCGATGGGTCCAAAATGCAGAATGGCGATGCTGGCGCCGGCATTGTAGGGCCGAGATTTCAGAAAGGTATACCAATGGGAAAGTATGCTACTGTCTTCCATCCAGAATTGTTTGCCATAGAGATATGTATGAGGGAATGTCTTCGTAGGAGGGCATGTTGTGCACACATCTATATCCTCTCTGATAGCCAAGCGGTTTTGAAAGCCCTCAGGTCTGAAACAATTGGATACAGGCTTGTAGACAACTGTCGAAAGTGCCTCATCCAACTGGCACAAAACAATACCATTACACTGGGATGGGTCCCTGGGCATGAGGGCTATGAGGGGAATGAGAGAGCCGACTGCCTAGCAAGGCGTGGTGCTCAGCGACCTTTTATAGGTCCGGAGCCTTTTTGTGGACTATCTAATGGATACAAACGGGAGGTAATCCGGAAGTGGGAGGAAATCGAGTTCGAGAGGGCGTGGGCAAATACTTTAGGGCATCGCCAATCAAAGAGATTTCTTACCTTAGCTAAAGGAGTGTCATTAAAACTCCTTCTGCTAAATAGGAAGGACTTACGTGTCCTTTCAGGTTTTCTTACGGGCCACTGTGGCCTAAGATACCACCTGAAAAAAATCGGCATGTCTGAAACGGACATCTGCAGATTTTGCGATGATGCTAAGGAAACCGCTGAGCATGTTCTCTGCGATTGTCCTGCTCTTAGCAATCGGAGGCGGCTAAGCTATGCTGATTCAATTATGCCTCACTCTAAGATCTGGAGCACTAACCCAGGAATGGTGCTGAATTTTATAAAGAGCTTAGATCTGGGTTAGGTAAGGGCATGCACAATAGATCCATGAGGTCGCGGTGCATCAGTGCCTGTAATAATAATAATATGTAGTTTGCAAACAGGTAAAATTTTACATGCAAATTTTACTACGCAGATTGTAGTGGCAGCCCGTGTCTCATTTCTCCTAAACCAAAGGAGCGATTTTAGTAATATTTAGTTTTCTCTATTCTGTTAGTTAGTATTATTGTTATTGGTATTTGTTTTATGTGTAAATATTATTTCTTTATAATTTTTAGAAATAAAAATCACAAGATTTCCCCTCACAGCAAAAGCCTAATTCTCCTCGGTAATAGTTTTGGATGTTTGGTATGTTTTGTGGGTGATTGAGAACATTATTTGAATGGAAGTGTGACTGGAAGCAGAATTTGGGAAAATGTGAAGTTTGAATGGAAGGGGAAATTTAAGTTAGGGGGTGGGGTTGAGGTGGTGAGGAAGGGAAGCTGGAAAAAAGAAAAAATGATGTGAATGTGAAAAAAGGGCCCACATCCACTTATTTTTGAAACTGAATAACTTATTGTATTTCAGTGATATTTATTAATGTGTAAGATTTTACGAGAATATGAAGTGATTTTTTTTTTGAAACCGTATTATAATATTAACTGTTTAACAATTCTTGCAATATTTATGGTATTTTGATTTTCTTCTTCGGGGAAGAATAAATCGACAAAAATTTCCATTATAATATTTATTTATCTTAAATCAAAATTGTAAACAAACCACAGTTCTTATTTTGATGCTATTGTAAATAGTGTACGGCAGGGTTACAGATCTGGCAGTAGTATTAATTGCATTTATTTTTTTGGTACTAGTTTGAGATTTTGTTTTTGTAAATAAGAGTAGAATTTATCCAGCAGATCAATATAAAATATCCCTTCGAATATATCATCATACATTTCCATATAAAAAATACCCAATTTGGTGCTTTATTTTGATTTTCTTAAAGACTCGATTTCAAAACGTGGAGTCTTTTGCATAATGCGGAGAGAAACACTACTAAAGAAAAAAACACATGCATATTCAAGCAACTGAAAAATCAAAACTGTTGGTGGCTTCGAAAATTTCTGGCTAGAGTTCGACAAGACAAGTTGTAAATGGTAATACGGAATTCGAACTCAGTTGTCTGCAAAGTTGTGTTGTCTTGAAGACTGTTGTATTGTAAATGAGAATAGGGCCCTAATTTTTGGCGAGATTGAATAAAGAAAAAAAAAGGAATCTGTTGGAAAAATACTTAAAATTGATTTGCAAGAAGAAGTTTAGAAGTGGAAAAATGTGGTGTTTTGTTTGTGAACTAAAAGAAAGCATTTAAACATGAATTGAATTTGAAATATAATAAAAAGAACATGCTAGTTAAAATGTCAAACAATCAGAAGAATTGAAAAGAAAATCTGTGCCAAATTGTTGTAAAAAAAAAAAAAAAAAAACAGTGACTAAAGACGAGAAAGTACAGTACGAGAAGTAAAAACTTTTGTTTAATTCGATTATTTACTGCTTGTTAACTAGAAAACTAGAAACAAAGAAGCCACGAATTCCCGCCAATTTTTGTATTTAATAAAAGACTTACTTCTACATAAAAATTACATAGCTCATTTTAATTAAATTTTCACAAAACCAAAATATACATATATTTGGAAAAAAGACTACAACATCATCAACAATACAAGTTAAAACCAATGCACTACCAGAGTATATAATATACATGAAAAACCGAACAAGCAGAGAACAGACCAGAATTTACATACCGAACACAGAATCGTTAAAAGAGTTGCCATCAACGTTTTTTTAATATTTATATTCTATTATATTATCTAATCATTTGCATTTTTTTTTATTAATTAATTAATTAAGCAGGCAGCATTATCTTGGAAACATAAATAAATAAAATAAAATAAAATAAAATAAGCTATCAAATTATATATATATAAGATAATTGTTATCTAATAATTGAAACAATTATCTTATAATCTTCTATATAAAATAAAAGAATAAATAGTAAGTAAGAATAAGAAGTAAGAAAAGTAAGTAAGAATAGTAAGAATAAGTAAATAAAAGAACAAGAAAGAAACAGAAACTTATGCTAGAAAAGAAGAAACTATAAAACATCTGCTTTACATATTATATAATTCAGCTGAAAGACAAAAATAATATTAAAAGGAAGGGAAAAGGATATAGAAGAATAAAAGGTAGAAATAAATTTCATTTTTTAATGATTTGGAGTTGCAAAGTGGCACCATCTTCCACGATCCTGAAATGTGAGTAATGTGACTTGATATGCATATGAAAATAAATATTAACATTAAATAACTGCGTTGAAAATCAAACCAATCGTCAAATTTTATACTTTCTTTTTCTTTGCTGTGTTTTTAAAGGGTTATATCAAACTATCATTTATAAATCAAAAATTATTTATCAGAAATATACATATGTACCAATATACATAGACACATACCCATTTATATATATAGCGAAACATAAAATTGAAACTCAATGTACATAAATTTTGATAAAAATAATTGTAATTAACGATATTTGTTAATAAAATAATGTCTTGAAATAACAAGTTTGTCGTCATTATATTTAGAAATGCAAGAATTTATGCTGATGTGCTAATTGCAAAAATTTAGGCTGATGTGCTGGTGGACCTAATGGGAGGCCACCTCACTTGAAGGCGTGGCAAACGGACTAACATAACGGACATTATGGAATAGACAGGCCGACTAACAGAGACCTGAACAGGTTCAAGAAACAAGGGAACCGCAAGTACACTTTGAGCCAAGTGCGGTTCTTGGCTGAAACCCGTAAGGGTTACAGACGGCGTGGGCGGCTCACAGACGGACGATGACTTAGGTTATATTGTGTTAGGGTGTATGCGTTTCCTGTTAGGTGAATATAGGTGAGTGAAACTGGGCGACCGTATGGTAGATTTTATGATTAGGTGATTGTGAGAGTGAGATAGTAAGCTTGGGATGACCCATTAGGAAATGTAGGTGCATTTGACTGTGTTTTGTTTTAACCCTTTTCCCTATTCTATCTGCTCCTCTTCTTTTATAAAAAAAAAAATTAGTGGCACGAATTTCTTTTTCTGTTGTGGGTAGGGTGGCAAGAACTCCACCCAATATGGCCGGCTAGCCTAGCCGCCGCCACCGTGCCACGCCACCCTAACCTTGCTCACAACAAGGTGAAATTAAAATTTAGATATGCCAATATTTATTTCAATGTTATTCTCTTTCTAGAAATGTGTAAGCTGAATTTATATGTTATTTTTATAAATATCATATAATTTATTTTTAAAGTAAAATAAAAATATCATTAAACGAGCCAAACATGTACATGAAACTCCTCGTGTCGCATCAATAATTCCAATAAAAGCTACAAGAAAACTGTTGAAAATTCTCGACTTTTTCTATGCATAAAATAATGTTAAACAAATCTCTTTCCTTTGCAACTGCAAACAAAATGTTCACATTATCTTCTACTTGTATGCGAAATAAAAGATGAGTATTGAAAGTTTGTAACGAAAGTTAAGTATTAACTTTCCTTACAACTACGTGTGTAGAACCTGGCCTGCTCCCTAGCTGAGCTGATTTCTTGAAAGTCGTCTTCGAGGAATGCAGTAACCTTGAATTGTGCGCACCCAATTCAAGGTGGGTTAAATTCTGCATTATAAAATGCAAAACATGCAATTTTGAGGCATAACAATTCAACAGTCGACACAATTGGAGTAAACAAAGGGATTAACTCGAGGCCAGCAAAGCAGCGTACACATAAAATTAGTTTTACTGCAACAACAACGCAACATAACTCAGCCGAAAGCAAAGCGAAGACAATCAATCAACAGGTAAGATGCTCCACCCTCCAAACTACGAAGAGAGCACAAGACGCAGCTGCAGTGGACAACCAATCGCAAGAACCAACTATACCCGAATCAGTAAGGCACGTATCACCCACGCAAGAATCACCACCAGAACTGATTACAACCAGATATAATGATCAACGGCCACAGGGCCTATCGACAAAAACAAAGCTCGAGTGCAACAGATTCGACCAGCAACAAGGCGCAACGGCAACAAGGCTAGTCAACAACAAGGCACAACCTAAACCAAACTTGAAGGCAACAAGGCTTATCAGCAACAAGGCACCACAAAAACAACACTCGACAACAGCAGGTCTGACCAAAAACAAAACCCAGCGAACCATGCGTTACCAAACCATAAAAACCTTCCTAGCGTTGGAACTGGCCAAGTTCGGGGACTTAACTGGACCCTTCAACATCACAACACATAAGGTCGTGTTGAAGGACGATCGGCCTATCAAACAGAGGTACCATCCTAAGAACCCCGCGATGCAAACGATAATCAATCAGAAAATCGATGAATTACTGGAGAAAGGGTGCAGCGAAACGTCACACAGCCCATACAGTGCGCCCATAGTACTGGTTAGGAAAAAGGACGATAAGTGGCGATTATGCGATGATTACCGGCAATAAAATGCCCGGTCAGTAACTGATGCATATCCGCTGCCACGGATTTAGCACATCTTAGATCGGTTGCGCGGCGCCAAATTTATTAGTAGTCTGGATTTAAAAAATCTATATTGGCCGATCGCAATGCATCCTGACAGCAAGCAGTACACAGCTTTCACCGTTCCAGGGAGAGGGCTTTACCCGTGGCGTGTAATGCCTTTTGGACTGTATTCAGTGCCGGCAAACGTCCATAGAGCATTGGACCAGGTAATTGGCCCCGAAATGGAGTCTCACGCATTTGCCTACCTAGACGACATCATCGTAATTGGTAGCTCCCTAGAGGAACATCAAGGAAATCTACAAAAGGTATTTAATCGCCTGTTGAACTTGAACTTAAAACTTAATGTTGGTTAGTGTGATTTTTTCAAACAAAATTTGAAAAATCTTGGCCATGTGGTAACACAGCACCAACCAATGTAAGTTCCAAGTAGAGTTCGTCGCTTCCTGGGAATAGCCTCGTGGTAGCGCAGGTTCGGCCCTGACTTTGCTGGCCTGGTAGTGCCGCTCACGAGCCTCCTGAAAAAGGGTAAACGATGGTCGTGGGCTAACTAACAACAACAAGCATTCGATACATTGAAAAGGAAACTTACGGAAGAACCAATACTCGCATGCCCTGACTTCACAAAAAAAATTCACGCTCCAAACGGCCGCCAGCGATTATAGCTAAGGAGTAGTGCTTACCCGAGAAAGCGAAAAACCTGGCAGAGCAAAACTACTCAACTGCTGAGAAGGAGTCTCTCTCGATCGTTTGGGGCATCAGCAAAATGCAACCGTATCTCGAGGGGTACAAGTTTAGTATCCTCACGGACCACCTCTCGTTGAAGTGGCTTAATTCGCTGCAAAACCTTTCAAGTCGATTAGACAGGTGGGCCCTAGAACTTCAGCAGTATACGTTTGACGTGAACTAGAGGCGAGGCAAATGAAACGTCGTCGCGGACGCACTGTCAAGAAACCCTATCGAGAAGCTAGGCAAGGTAAGTACAACAAACGGAGCAGGCGATTGGGTCGACGCAAGAGTATCGGAGATCTAGAAGAACCTCCAGAAATACCCCGATTACACAGTTATAAATTAATAATGATACCGGCACATACCCAGTCACACTAACGACGAAGATTGCGCCGCTTGGAGGCTCTGCGTATCCAAAAGCCTTCAAGAAAGAGTGATGAGAGAAAATCATGAGAGACCAAGCGCTGGACACCCCGTGATAAGGAACGCAACATCGAGAATAATAAGCAGGTACTATTGGCCAGGCATTTTCATGGACATACGAAAATATGTACAGGGCTGTGAATCCTGTTAGCGGTACAAACTAGTGCAGGACAAGGCCGCAGGTAGGATGCTTACATTAATACCGGAAGAATCATAGTCCATAGTCTGCGCCGTCTTAATTGGTCCACTGCCACGATCGAAACATGGCAACTCGATGGTTTTAGTTTTCCTGGATAAGTTTTCAAAATGGGCTGAAATAGTTCCACTATGGCAAGCAACGGCGGACAGCCTTAAAAAAACCTTTCGCGAAAGAACCCTAGCAAGGTACGTCGTATCCAAGGTCCTCATCACGGACAATGGCGTTCAGTTTACCAGCGGCGTATTCCAGCGACTACTCAAGGATCTGGGTACCAGCAATTCACCGCATCCTACGCGCCGCAAGGAAACCTAACAGAGACGGAAAACAGAAATGTAAAATGGGTATGATTGTCATCGACAATCATCGGTCCAAACCATCAACACGATGACATCAGATTCGACAGGCTTCACCCCGGCTTTCTTGAAGCAGGGGCGAGAACCGCGGCTTCCAAAGGCATTTTTCGATGAGGTTACACTGGGAACAGGGTGTAGTGTTTTTATGTGGAAAGGATAAGAACAGAGAAGGATGTGTTTAAAAAAAGTGACTTATTGTCCAGCTAGTCAAGCCGACATAGGCTGGCTACTAGGCCGCGCTTTTTATTGGTTTATTTTTAAAGCTGCGAACCATGCTAGTTATGTTCCAGGAACATGGTGATGGCCTTCAGGCCAAACTTTGTTCGTAAGTGAACCAATCTAGCTAAATAAAATAGATAATAACGTGATGGCCACAAGGCCAAACTTATATTTGTAAAGTGTTTTCCTCCTCCTCCTCCTTGTTTTCTTATACAGAGAATAAGTTGATTTTATTTGGCTAGTCTGCCCTTTATACAAAAATTTGTACATTGAATCTTATTATGTAACTATATCTATATGACTTACACTTAAAGAAATTGAAAGTAAATGCTTTTTATTTCTATCCTTATTACTCTACTTACAATTTTTAGTTTCTGTCAATTTAGCATATTCTTATTGGCTACGTATTGATAGCTTGAGGAAATGCATTGAGTGGAAATAAGTGCAGTGTATGCTGTGTTGCACTCAATATACCTTACGATCAGCAGGGTGTTCATGTGAGATGGTCTTTACTTTAGTTATACTACAATATGTGAGACTGTGGTTACACTACACCCTTACCCTTGGTGTATAACCTGTGTCAACATGTGGTGTCGTATTGTATGTAAATGTAAAGTATGGTATCCATTCGTGCCACTCGTCGTCATTTGATGTTGTAAGTAAAAATTCGTTAAGTACCCTGTGGTTGCGTTCTAAAGAACCTATTGTCTGGTGATCATATGGTGTCGAGAATGTTTGTTTGATTTTTAATAGTGTGCTTATATTTGTTATTAGCTCGTTCTTGAATTCTGTCCCACAGTCGGGAGACAGAATTTAAGTGTCTTAAAATGTCCGTACCTTAGTATGAACTGCTCTACAAGTGTTTTTTCCGTTGTGTGTGCGTGTTTGGTGGGCATGGGGTATGCAATTACAAATTTTGTTAATTCACATTGTAGTGTTAGTATGTAGCGGTAACCATTTGAGATCCTTAAGGGTCCGACGGTGTCTACCGAGATTACTTCGAAGCTGTTGCTTGGGGTGTCTGTCAACGTAATGGGTTCTTTTATGTGTGTTACTTGTTTATTTTTTGTACAAGTGTCGCAATACGATATAAATTTCTTCACCATTCTGTCATGTTTTTCCAAACAAATCTTTGTTTTAGTTTTAGAATTGTTTTTCTAACTCCTATGTGTCCTGCGCCGTGAAATTCGTTTATGAGTTTGTATTTCATTATATCATCTGATATCCGTTTTTGTGGGTTGTAAATTAGTATTTTTAGCTGAGGACTTTTATGAGGACTTCTGTTTTCTATTATTCTTTTATAGGTGACTTTTAATTCTTCCTTTGTAAAAATTTTAAATATTTTGTTATCACTGGCCAGTGCTAATTCTTTTATTTTTTCTTTATTCATTAATGATATCAGTTTCTTCAGTATCGAATCTAGTTTCGCTGAATTTTCACTGTATCTTGCATGCATACTTTTATCAATGTACATATTGTTAGCATTTAGTTTCTTCAGTGTCGGAACTGGTTCCGCTGAATTATCGCTAAATTCTATTTGTACTATATCCTTTCCAATGGATATGTTTGTATTCGCTTTGTTGTCATTATTAATTATGAAATTCATCTTTACATTTTTAACGCTGATCAAGGAAGTGCATTCCCATATGTGAAGTTGATCAGACTTCGGGGATGTGTATTGTTCCTTATTTAGTTTTTTATTGTACTTTTGTGTATTTTGTTCGCTTGCCTCTATCTGTCTGTTGCTCATGCCTCTTGTTACAACCAGTGTTCATTTTGCCTTTGCGTCTGTTTCTGTCAGTATCATCTGTTTTAATGTTGCTGAGTCTACTTGTATTCTTGATAGCGCATCGGCATTTGTATTCATTTTACCTTGTTTATATATAATTTTAAAATCATAATCAGTCAAATCAAATCGTATTCTTGTCATTTTTGATGAAGGGTTTTTATGTGAAAACAATGATATTAATGGTCTCTGGTTGGTGACGACAATGAATTCAGTGCCGTATAAATAAGGTTTGAAATAGTTGATTCCCCAATGGATTGCTAGAAGTTCTTTTTTTATTACGGGTTTATTTAAATCATGCTTCTGTAATGCTTTGCTGGCATAGGAAATGGGCAAGTTCTTTCACTATACTTAACAAAAAAATTAGAGATTTAAGATCGCTTTGATGAAAAGAGAGGAAGTCATAGGAAACGAGGAATAACAAAAAAAAAAAAAAAAAAATGAGAACAAAACCCGAAAAGAACACAACCAAAGAAAAATATGAGAAGAAGGTAAATGATAACCCCAATTGATTCGAATAACAATTAAAATAATATATTCAACAGCAGTAGCCGACAGAGCAGAAGAAGCGACTCTAGATGCAAAACGAAATAACCTGTGGCATTATCGGCATATGACTAAGTTGGAATATGTATGTATATATTGGACAAATATGTGTTAAAATGAACTGGTTCTAGTAAGTTCCAAAAGGCATGTAGTTCCAAAACACATTCACAATTCCGCTAAACACCGTGCCGAAGCACTTATCATATAGCACATGTGCTGGGCAATAACACAAATCGATAAGCACAGTGTAAGAGCCGAACCTCCAGCACATCTATTCGTGCTGGAGACGATCACTGAGCACGAAGCACGGTGTTGTCGTGCGCCGATCTCAACTCCTTCTCTGTGTTTCTCAGAAGCTGGCATTCACATATGCATAAAAGCGAGCACGGCATTTAGCACGTCAGCCAGCACTTCAGGTGAAACACAGAAATTCGAAATAAAAAGAAGACGCTACCTGTGTGCTAGATGTGCGTGCTGGATGTGCTGGCTGGCTGCACGATTTTGAGGGTGCTTGTAGTATGCAGGTAAAATGCGTTTTGCTTGAAGAAGAGGAGGTACAACAAATGAAGTAGAGCGAAAAATGAATATTGCAAAGAGTTTAAGGATTAGAAATAATACAAAACTATTGTCCTTTTGTTTGAAATCGATTTTAATACTGATTGATCTTATTTCTTCTACATTACATTAATATTACATTGTAACTTAAACTAAATTAATATTTATGTTTCTATTATTATGCTGTCGAAAATGTGTTTATTTAGTTTTATTAAGAGCAAATTTTGCAAGTTTTCTTCGCTTAAATTATACCTACATATATATCTATATATATATATAGATGTATGTATGATGTACATAATATAGGGATATGTATGTATAGGTAGTCAATATATAGGAACAACAAAGATAACAAAAAAAACCAAAACAACAAACTAAGTGTGGAAATTGGTATGAAATATAAGGAAATACTCGAACAACGTCTTTAAAAAAAGTGTTTGGCAATCGGTGAAACAGAAATAAACAACATAAACTACAAAATTTGTTTTGTTCTATAGACATAATACAACTAGTAGAATATATTTTAATAATAATATATTAAACAAATAATAATACATTTAAATATATTACCTTATTCTAATAGTCGTATTATTTCCATACACACCTTTATTGTAACCTTAGAATACCTGGAAACGTATAATTCTCAACCAACCATTTTCAGGGCTGCTTTTCGCGGTAAATTGCAATAAAAACCTCAAAGACAAAAAATCAGCTCATTCGGCGTTCTTAGCGAAATTGGAGTGTTTCTTCACAACCCTAACACTTACTTAGAAAACCCAGTTACAAGAAAACCAGAACGAGCTGAGGTTTATAATGACTCAACAGCCATAAAGCAGACCACAAACTTAAAAACAAAAAAACAACGTAATGAACTCGCGACCGTAATGAACTCGCGACCGTAATGAACACGCGCATCCCGGCGGAGAAAGACAGATGAGAAGAAGCGGTAGTAGGTGGTATTTTTCTACTCCCCTTCTCTACACACCATACCATTGTTGACACGTTAGGGTACTGGTTTGCCAAACCCCCAAAGTGTTGTATCGCCTGGGTTGCGCGTAGTGAAACCACCTACCTAATCTGCATACCTAAAGGAAATCTTTATGTCCAGAAAACTTATATGTTTTAAATATTCGTATTGTATACGTGAGTTCAACATACCAAACAGTCAAATGTCAATCCGATTTTTTGAAACAGCAAATAGCGAGTTGTCTTTGTGCTTTGTTTTTACAAATTCGCTAAAGGAGGTTTTGACGACTTTGTTGATAAGTACAGTTGTATAAAAATTACATTTTTGCAATTATTAGTAATTAGCAGTATAAATAACTGCGGAAAACCTGAGAGATTTAGGAGATGATTTTCGGAAATCTTAAAACACATATTTATGAGGTTAAAATAAAGAAAATTATAATTAGTTGTATTCAAATTGAACTGTGTTCATAATTAGCATATTTGCTAGTTTGTAGAAATATATTCATAATATTTGACCCGAAAATATATATTTTTTTACTGTACCATATATTTCTGGGTACATTTCTGTACTCAGCATGCTCGAAAACAATGATGTACCAAACGAAACAGTTTCAGGCATCTCTAAAAAAATGGAAATGATTGAAAAGAAATATTTGGTGTATGTGTGAGTAAATTTATTGAAATTCCTAGTCTCTCCTTGAACACGCATTTCCCTTGCGGACCGCGCACTTTTATTTGCGTTCGAGTAAATTTGGCTGATTCGGCCTCTTGTTTTTCTTTCTCTATGATACATTACATATTTTATCCCACAATGTGGGATTTTGTATCGCTTTCAGTGACAACACCGGTTTTTTCACTAGCAGCAGTAACCCAACTGTTTGGCATCACCACCAGTAAGCCAACTGTTTGGCGTCACTTATCACGCCCGTAACAATATTCGTTATTTCACCGGTAGTGCGATATACTCCTTTACTTATGGAGCCGACTTTGAGGGAGATTGAAATAGGATATCACACGTATAAATCACGTCTTGGGTACATTGTGCTAAAAGCCCTATTAAAAATAACAGAAACGCGTGTTAGTCAGAGATAATGAGATACCAGTTAGGTGCCGATTCGAGGATTGATATACAACTGTTCTCAATTGTCAATTGTGAATTGGTATTGTTGTTGTCAATTGCGATTGATAACTGTGATGATGATGCGACGGTGATCAATTAAACTTTTACTTTTTTATTATTATTTGGGTCTATTCTGGCAAATTTTTTATATAAAAGATCTTTTATTCTGTTACGTTTTTCCACACAAAATTTCGATCTGTCAAATTTCGTTTTACTACATCCAAAATTGGTATTCTGTGCATCGAAATATTTTACTTTAATCTGCTATAAATCGTAACAGAATAAAAGGCAACTTTTTGTATCTTTTATAGACATCATGGACGTGTTGAGAATAGTTGCAATTATAAATGCCAGCAAAAGATTTCAAAAATAAGTGCAAATCATTAGTTACTTCCTATTTGTAATTTTACATATTTATTTAGAAGAAAACATCGAGTATCCTTACTGGAGTTGCGGCTCAAGAGCTAGCCATTCGACTTGCCAGACGCACGCTTCATAAAATTATTCGGACTAGACAAGGAAAATACACGCATTTTAATACATCAAATCGAACTATATTCAAGACAAAACTCTATTTCTCTTGTAATTCAGATTTTAACAACACTGCATTTTTATGGACACGGTTCATACCAAGAGTTAATTGGGAGCAACAGCCTGATCGGCTTGTCGCAACCAAGTACATTGAGGGCGATTGATATGGTAACGGAAATGAAAAATCTTTACTTGGTACTTGTAGCCATTGGACATTGGACACAACTGTAAAAAAATCAAGGTAAAAAAATCAATCATAAATAAACAATAAGATTTATAAGTATGATCCAATTTCTCTTATTTTTTATATGGCGTATTGTGGCTCCACCGGAATTAAGAGATGTGTCACCAGGGCATTTATACATAAACCGTAAAGGCCACCATAGCCTAAATGTATTGGTCATTACTGATGCAAACATGCAAATTATTTATGCTGATGGCCGTTTTTCTGGCTCAATTCACGATTCCGCTACCTGGTTAGTATCGCCAGTCAGAAAACTTTTGAAAGAACAATTCACATCTGTGGAAAACCAAAACTCTCACATAATTGGTAGTATGCCTTCAGTTCAAATTCTCGCTACTCTTATTTCTGTATATTTTTAGGAGACTCTGGATTTCCTTTGGAACCGTGGTTATTGACATCACTAAGCAACCCAGTCAGTGGAACACCACAGTGCTTATACAATTCAAGCTTCCTAACTGCAAGGAATTCAATCGAAATAGCATTCGGCATAATAAAGGGCATATTTGGAGTTTACTTCGGCACAGAGTGTTGCATTATGCACCAGAAAAGGCAGCAAAAATTATGTACGCTATTTTTGCTATACATAGTATGTACCGCATTGACCTCGAACATTTTATCGAAGACGGAAATTTAGAGCAAGCGGCACCTCATGAAGACATACCTCGGAGCGAGTGGCACAGTGCTGGCGTCAGAGTCAGAGATCGCTACATTACAAGTTTAACTTAATGCTGTGTTTTAAATTTCATATCTTATTATGATTGAACGAATAAATGACATATGAACATATATGTACATGCTTAATATATAGATACAAAAGAAATATATTATGGTCTAGGATCTCTAATTGCAGCAGCGGTTTCTCGTTGTGCACTGACCAATTCGTTGAGCCCAGAAATTATTTTGTCTAGTCTAGAGTTCGTTGCATCACATTGTGTTTGTCGACTATCTTCTGACAATTGAAGAAGTTGCAACGAGCATATATACACAAAGAGATTACATGAGATTTTACTCGTTGCTTCAAAAAAAGATCGGGTCCCTATGATTGGAACTATGAAAAACTATAAAGGAATGAATAACGCCGACTGCGGAGCTCATAAGTAAGTATAAGCTCATAAGTATTTTATGACTTCAATGAATCGAGGCATTGCAAGCAAAAGAGATTTGTAATGAATGGGAAAGGGTAGGAGAAGGGAAAGAGAAGACTCCTTGAATTGAAGAAATTCTATTTTGTTTTGCTCGACTGCACTAACAAAATAAACGCAGTCTGTCCGTCTGCTAAGGTTGAATATGTTTTTTTGTGTTTGGTTTTGTTTTTTACGTTGATCATTTGGTGATGTTTGATTTTTTCAGTTTCATGGCATTTTTCGTCATCATTTCAACGGTTTAGAATTTGCCACTGAGATTTAGTTATGGGTGGAGGGGGAGAGAAGCGAGGGGCTCTTTCTGCTTAAGATTTCTGATCAATTTTTACATTTTCAGCTTCTGAGCATTTGTGCCTTTTTCATTTAATTTGCTCTGATCAATTTCTTTCTGATCAATTTTTACATTTTCAGCTTCTGAGCATTTTTGCCTTTTTCATTCAATTTGGTCCTTTTCCGCTTTACTACAATTTTAACTACAATTTTAAAATGTTACGTACATTTCAAATAAAACTTGTATAAAATTAACTAAAATCTTGGTGGTAAACATTAGTAAAAGATGTATGGTGAGATTAAGCGAATATAGTCCCTAGGGACCACTAGCCTCTAACTCATCAGGACCGTAATACGTGGTGAGGAGCCACATCCTGCTCGAGGTGCCACTGCTTGTACAGAATATTACGGATCTAGACGTGGGAGTTGATAAACGGCCCCCCCCCCCCCCCCCCCCCCCCCCTAAACGCAGGGTGTTGTGCGACCCGGGCCCATGTGTGGTTCGCAGCCAGGGGGAATACCGGCTGTGTTATAACGGAGCCTCATCGATACCTGGCCACCTCGATGAGTAATGTTGGCCTTACCATGTTATTGGGGGCTATGACATGGCGGACCTCAGTTCCCCCACACTCGTGGGAACAAAATTAACTCAACAAATAATAAAAAACAAAAACAACAAACAAACAAACGAACTTCAAAGGAGGATACAGAACTGGGGAGCGAAATAGCGACCCCCCTGTCGACATCTTCGCAGGACACTATTGGACTGGAGGTAGACGGGGAAAACGCTGTACAGGACTTAATAGACGACCTGTCGGATAACTCTATGGACCTGACGGATAACTCCATGGACTCGGACGTGACCATTATAAACCGTCCGTCTAATAGAAACATGGAGGGACCGGAGGGTGAAAAACCAATAAAGAGGCTATCCGGTGCAGCCAGGCGTAAAGCTGCCAGGTTGAAGAAGTTGGCTGTGAAGGGGGGTAAAACCGATAATCTCCCCAAGCCTAAAAAAGCCCCAACAAATTCTTCGGGGAAAGGGTCCGTAGTAGAGGCTGCGTTTGTGGACTCTGCTAAAAGGCTCCGGTCACCCGAAGATTAAACACCACGCGAAAAGACAGCGTCGTGAAGTTACTAGCGGAACGCAAGGGACGGATGAAATCCGGAACGCCATTGAGAAACCAACCACCTCTAAGGCCTCACAAATCGGGCAGCGAAACTTAAGCAACTTAAGGAGCGGGGCGTGGTGGCTAAACGGGCCCTCTTTGATGGCAAGGGAATTAAATCCGATACCACCTATGCGGATGTCGCTAAAAACCAGGCTGATGACATAAGATGTCTCGCCATCATAGATGATAGTAAACTGGGAGGTAGAATTAATGATGAAAATCAGGGACGACTTGAGGAGGCATGGAATGACGCTCTTATGGACCTCATTCTTGCCTCTGATGATGGTAAACCGGTTTTTCAAATAGACTTCTACCGGTTTGCTAAGGGTATATTCCTGGTAAGAGTAGCTACAGAGGGGTGTATTGACGGACTGCGCAGGATGGTGGGCAGTTTGCCGGAGCTCTGGGATGGAGCTCGCTTACGACTTGTCGCGAGGAAGGACATCCCTGAGCTCAGGAAATGTACTATTTTCCTGCGTGGGCACGTCACTAGGATACCCTCTGGTACATTTTTGAAGCTGTTGGGCAAACAAAACGCGGGCTTAATGGTTGAGAACTGGGCGGTTTTCCGTAGGGAGGAATTGTCGGAAGGCAACCTTCTTATTGTGGGAATTGACCAGGACTCCCTGAAGACCTTGTGTGCCACTAGGGGGCGTGCGTTCTTGCTGTCAACCAACGTCACGGTGAAGATGAGGAGCAAGCTTCCCAGCAGGGATGCAGTAAATGCGACCACCAGGGGGGCGAAGGACTCAGATGAAGGCGGCGGGGCGACATCATCAGCGACGAGGGAGAATAAGGGTATTTCTAAAGAGGACCCTAACTTAGGAATAGAGATGGAGGAGGGGGCTGAAGAAGAGATCACCTCCTAACAGGAAGAGGATCTTCTATTGTCTCCGGTATGTTGATCACACAGATCAACTTGCACCGGAGTCGGGTGGCCTCACAAGCGCTACTCGATAGAATGATGGTAGGTAAGTGTGACGTTGCGCTAATACAGGAACTTTTTGCGATAAGAACACAGTAGGGCGTGTGAAGGACTGGCATGTGTCTAAAGCACATAAAGCACTTCTATACAGAAACAAAAAAGCCACAAATTGGCAAAAGTTTAGGGATCTGATGAATAATTGGATGCATCTCAATGACAGGGAGCCGCTGACTAATTGTGGGGCGATAGAAAGGGAAACCTGCATTATTACTAAAGGGCTTATAAAGGCTTTCGAGGAATCATGTCCTTTAAGAAAGGTACGCTCGCCAAGAGATGGAACTTGACTCACCCCCGAGTTGAAAGACCTTCAAAGACATTCCCGAAGGCTTTTTAATCGCGCTAAAAGATTAAATACCAGCTATCTTTGGGATGAGTACAAGGATACGCTAAAAATATACAAGAAAAAACTCCGGAGAGCTAAAAGAGACTCTTGGAGGGTTTTCTGTGAACAGGTTGACTCAGTTAATGATGTAGCAAAAGTCAAGAAATTTCTATCGGAGACTCATTCGCAACATGGACTAGTGACAGGAAAGGACGGGGTTCCAGCAAGGGATGTAGAGGATTCGATACGAATACTTCTAAATGAGCATTTCCCAAACTGCTTTGGAGGAGAGACTTATCCACACAAGGTAGGTCGAGAGGACCGTATTTTGGGAGTAACGATAACAACTCGTATGGTGGGGAAAGCTATTAATAGCTTTAAGCCCTTCAAGGCCGCTGGTGTGGACGGCATCTTCCCGGCAATGCTTCAGTGTTGCGAGGACGTGCTGGAGCACAGGCTCGCCTCACTTTTCACGGCCTGTATCCAAATGGGGTATACGCCGAAGGCATGGAGACAGGCAAGGGTAGTGTTTATTCCCAAACCAGGGAAGGGAGACTACGCCTCGTCAAATTCATATAGACCAATTAGTCTAACATCCTTTTTGCTCAAGACTATGGAACGCATTTGCGATGACACAATCAAAGAGAGCATCCCGAGAAATAACCTGACTTTCAAGCAGCATGCTTATGTCAAGGGTAAATCGGTGGAAACCGCTTTACAGGAATTAGTGTACATTATTGAGAAATCCTTAGATTCTAAGGAATACACTCTCGCTGCTTTTGTAGATATAGAGGGTGCTTTCAATAACGTCACTACAGAAACCCTTATATCATCTTTGAGCTCCTTCAATGTGGACCGCTCCATAATTAGATGGATAGAACGCATGTTGAGTGACAGTATAGAGGTAAAAGGAAGGGTGTTGCAGGGGACCCCGCAGGGTGGTATTCTGTCACCACTGCTTTGGGTCACGGTTGTAAACAGCCTCCTAAAGAGGTTAACAAATGAGGGTTTTCGAGTCATATGCTATGCTGATGACATAGTAATTGTGGTGACTGGAAAGTATCCACAGTATCTGTCAAGGAGGATTCAGGAGGCACTGGGGTACGTAGTCGAGTGGGCTAAACCCAGGAGCCTTAACATCAACCCTGAAAAACGGAACTATGCCTCTTCACAAGAAGAAGGAAGGTACCGATTTTTACTCTACCAGTCCTAGTAGGCAAAGTGGTAAAGCTCAGAGACAAGGCCAAATATCTCGGAGTAATTCTGGATAAGAAACTTGATTGGAAAGAGCATATAAATAGCAGAGTAACAAAGGCATATATAATATGGGCCATCTGCAAAAGATGTATAGGTCCAAAATGGGGACTTAAACCTTTCATAGTCAATTGGCTATATCTGAGTGTAGTTCGCCCGGTACTCACATACGCCTCTATAGTATGGTGGCACGCATTAAATATTAGGCGTAATGTGAAGCCAATAGAGAGAGTGCAGCGATCATGCTGCCTCGGTATATGTGGAGCGATGGCCACTACCTCAACAAAGGCGATGGAGGCTATACTCGCCATTCGTCCTATAGATATACAAGTTAAGTATGAGGCTGCAGTTACAGCGGCAAGACTGAAGGTTTTGGGGTCTTGGTATTCGGATAGCCATATCACAAAACACCAGACCATACTCAATCTTGTGGACATAGAAACCTGCAATTGGGAGTGTGACCGTATTCCGGAAGTCTTGTCCATAACGCCAGTGGAGTCCACCATAAGCAGTAGAGCAGATCGGGAGACAGAGATACTGGTTGATGTGGACCGAACCATTCACCTGTATGCGGATGGTTCGAAGATGGACGGTCGCACGGGGGCAGGGTTAATTTGTGCGAATAACAAATATGGAATAAGCATCAGGCTTCATAACTCCAACACGGTCTTTCAGGCCGAAATAGCTGGGATTATTGAGGGTGCTAAATGGTTATATAACAACAGAATTCCGGGGGAAAACTGTAAGATTTTTTCAGATAGTCAAGCGGCTATCAAGGCAATTACGAAGGACGTGGTGACCTCGGAGGTGGTACGAAGCTGCAAGAAGGCTTTAACACTTCTAGCTCAAGTGTACTCAGTGCACTTGATATGGGTGCCTGGACATCGTGATATAGAGAGCAATGAAGCGGCAGACGAACTTGCTCGAAAGGGAACCATTAATACAAACAACAAATAATATTGTGATATGGGCAGACAGACTGCACAGAGTAGCTTGGAGTGATTCAGAGGGCTCCAGGATAACCAAAGCGCTCTGGGGCAATCCCAATTCTGCCCAAGCTAATAAACTTCTGCAAAGAAGTAAAAGTGAGCTTAGGATATTGATAGGCATCCTGACAGGACACAATGAACTCAGGGGACATCTAAGGAAGTTTCGTACCCTGCAGTCAGACATTTGTAGATCCTGCCTGGAGGAGTCAGAAACGTTGAAGCATTACTTGTGTAACTGCCCTGCTTTTTGCAGGATCAGGCTGCACACTTTGGGCTCAGCATGGTTTAAATGGGCGATAAATAGCTTCGTTCTTGGCACGGGGCTGTTTAGATGACCAACTTCATTCTCTTTCCGTTTTCTTCCCTTATCATGTTCCCCCCTATGGTCCAACGGCTTCCGCGATGCCATCAACGGCTGGGCCTCAAGGAACGAGCAATAAATTTGCTTTTGCTCTACCGAAATTTTTTTGTTGCGTTTCTCTAAAAAGTATATACATATATGTACTTATTTTTTTATTGATTATAAATCTCAAATTCTTACATTTTTCAGCCTGCATAATTGACAACTGTCTTTTAAAAGATTTGTAATAGATTTTCACTTTCGAACACGCATAACAGACTATCTCAAAAGTTCGAAACATAGAATACGATTTCTAACAGATCTATTACCGACATGATCTGTTATAAATACGTAACAGAATTTCATAACAGAATAACTGATTTGCCAGAATAGACCCATTTATTTATATACACGGTGAATATAAAACATTAAAATTTAACCAAATGTGTCGGCTTTCATACGACCTATAACAACATTCGCCTATTATATAAACGAGGATTTATAAAATAAAAGACATTCTTTATTTCATGTGGTAAAAAAATTTTGAATGTGCGACAGCATATCATTGTAATAAAATTTATCAATCGTTATTCGCAATACCGCAGTCGTATCAATCATCGATTGAGATCCCAAATCGGCCCTTATTTCAGCGCTTGTTCGACTGGTCTTCGGGTTCCAGAATCTTGTTGGTATTCGAGAAAAACATGGAATTTTTGTGTTAATGTTCATGAAAAAATTGAACAGACCCTGGATGAAGTGCGGGCAGCGTGAAGAAAATGACACATTAGATCCTTGATGAAGTGTCGCAAACGAGAGGAGAAGTGACCATTTCACCTCCAAATACCACTTTGTTTACATGTTTTTTCAGTTGTCAGTACCCTGTTTTGAGATTACAATTCGATTGTATGCCTGCATAAACTGATTTACTTATTATTATTGCATTATATTTATGTTACAATTAGTGAAGCTATATGTATACCGGTCGAAGGAACATAATATTTTAACATGTTTTGTATATAAAAAACTTTCAATACTCATCTTTTATTTCGCATACAAGTAGAAGATAATGTGAAAATTTTGGTTGCGGTTGCAAAGGAAAGAGAATTTTTTAACAATTTTTTATGCATAGAAAAATTGGAGAATTTTTACGTTTTCTTGTATTATTATTATTAATTGTATGAAGTAGTGCACTGCGACCTATTGATCTATTGTGCCTCCTGCTCGAGCTTACAATTTCTGTAAAAGCCTTATCCTTTCCAGGAAGCTGATTGTTTTACTCAGCTTCACGTATCTTACACTTTGCTCACTCATGTACACTGTCTCAAATATCGCCATTATTGCAGGCGCCAGCGTATATGAGTTGGGGTTTCTTTTTCCCCATGCAAAACCTGCATGACCGGTCGTCGATTCCTCCTATGGTGTATAGCTGCTTCCTCAGTCTGCAGTGACCCGTTAGAAAACCGGTCATTATTTGTAACCTATTTCTTGGTAGGTTCATGCATTCTCCGAAACGCGCTTGGTTGTGTGTCCCTAGCGCAATTTTGGAGTGCCCCAAGCCTTGTTGGTTATTCCAGTATTTCACTCTGAGTTCTTGTTCTTCGACCCTTTTTTTTTTTTTTTTTTTAAGCGAAGGGGAAATCTGCAAAAGATACCAGAAACTGGCATGCACGATTCACACTATGAAGTGTGCCTACGTACTAAAACCTAACTCCACTTATATTAGGTCCTTTTTCGTCTCACCACCATCTCAACAGGACCTATCTGCGGGACATGCAGAATACATCCACCTCCGTCCTCATAACCAAGTCCTGTGTCATAGCAAGAAGGTCTTGAAGGTTGATACTGCCAACCTCGTCGCCATTTATAAAGTGGCGACCCAGTACGGCAATCCTTTTGCTAGCTATCGCTGGACACTTTCACATTACATGCACCGCTGTCTCGTCCTCTTCAAAACACAGCCTGCAAACACCATCCTCAGCAAGACCAATCTTGTTAAGATTGTAACGCTGCTTTTCCTCTCTCGCGTGGATATCACTCAGTCCAGTCCAAGGTCTCGTCCAGTTATTTATTAATTTGAACGCAATACACCGATTTCGATATTAACAACTTTATTTACTTAAATCTTGACAGAAATTACAATAGTTTGAAATGTGCTTATAGTTACGTTTTAGCTAAGATAAGTTTTATATAACAAGTTTACAATCGTTTTGCTGAAACAGAGTTTATGATTAAGTGCCTGAAACAGAGTTTATGATCGTTAGGCTGGAACAGAGTTTATGATTAAAAGCCTGAAACAGAGTTTATGATCGTTAGGCTGAAACAGAGTTTATGATTAGGTTGAGTGTCGATTATTTGGTTATCTTACAGATCTGTGCTGAAAAGAGACTTTGATTAGTGTGTCTACTGTCGCGGAGTAAAAACCCAACAGACCGACAGGGCGTTAAGTGTAAATAGCCGCGGAGTAAAAACCCAACAGACCGGCTGTCCTACTGTCGCGGAGTAAAACCCCAACAGACCGACAGGGCGTTGAATATAAATAGCCGCAGAGTAAAAACCCAACAGACCGGCTGTCCTACTGTCGCGGAGTAAAAACCCAACATACCGACAGGGCGTTGAATATAAATAGCCGCGGAGTAAAAACCCAACAGACCGGCTGTCCTACTGTCGCGGAGTAAAAACCCAACAGACCGACAGGGCGTTAAATATAAATAGCCGCAGAGTAAAAACCCAACAGACCGGCTGTCCTACTGTCGCGGAGTAAAAACCCAACAGACCGACAGGGCGTTGAATATAAATAGCCGCGGAGTAAAAACCCAACAGACCGGCCGTCCTACCGTCGCGGAGTAAAAACCCAACAGACCGACAGGGCGTTGAATATAAATAGCCGCGGAGTAAAAACCCAACAGACCGGCTGTCCTGCTGTCGCGGAGTAAAAACCCAACAGACCGACAGGGCGTTAAATATAAATAGCCGCGGAGTAAAAACCCAACAGACCGGCCGTCCTACTGTCGCGGAGTAAAAACCCAACAGACCGACAGGGCGTTAAGTGTAAATAGCCGCGGAGTAAAAACCCAACAGACCGGCTGTCCTACTGTCGCGGAGTAAAAACCCAACAGACCGACAGGGCGTTGTAACTATGTAGTTACGCTTGCAAGAAACAACGTTTCTTATGTTTTCTCACCTGATTTAAACCTCCACGAAGTTGTAGCGGGTGTTGTAGATTTGTGACGCGGCGGCGTAGTTGCGGCGGCGTAAACTGAGACGATGACTGCGACGTCGGCTGAGACGTTGACTGCGACGCCGACTGGGAGGTTGACTGCGACGTCGACTGAGACGTTGACTGCGACGTTGACTGCGACGTTGACTGCGACGTTGACTGCGACGTTGACTGCGACGTCGACTGAGACGTCAAGTGAGACGTCGACTGAGACGTCGACTGAGACGTCGACTGAGACGTTGACTACGACGTCGGCTGAGGTCCTTGCGATGTTGACTACGAGTCCTTGCGATGCCGACTTGAGGTCCTTCCGATACTGACTGCGAGTCCTTGCGGTGTAGTTTCGAAATTATTGTTCACTAGTGTGGTTTCTGAACGACTGACCACGGGTGTGGTTCCTGAACGACTGTCCCGATGCACTGAGTGCACGCTCTTTTATACTTTGCTCCTCATTCTGTGAGGAGCTTTAAAGCTTTCTCCGAACTTTGGACTTGTTCGCTGGAAATGATGCGACATGTTCGTCGCTTCCAGTGTTTACGAGCTATTCAGCAAACTCGTTTGACTAGTTTTCTCTATTTACTTTGCGAAAACGAGTTTGCTGTGCTTTGTCCTTGACTTTGATGTTCATTGTATTTCTTCGTATGAACGTTAAATTTGTGACGAACCTTTTTCTTCGTTACGCTCCGGATCGGCTCGCCGGATGCCGAGGGTTCTGCCTCACAGAAATTTATACTTGTGATTGACCGTCGAGAGAGGATTTTACTAAATGAAACACGACCGCACTAAATCTTCGTTGTATACATTTTATTCTTACTAAAACCGAATTAATTATATGATTTCGCTAAGTCTAAAATTAATTATTTTTATTTCACTAAGACTGCATTTCGTATCTGTGGCTGCTGTTGGGTCCCTTGTTGTCCAACGTTGATCCTTGTGAGAGTCCTTCTTCGTCGTCAGTCCTCGGAAATGCTCGGCGGGAGTCGGGATTTAGACGAGTAGCCGACAGGGCTCTTCGTCCACTCGCTTCGGGGATGCTCGGCGGGTCTCGGGATTTTTGACGCGTCAGGGTGCTTCGTAAACCTTCGGCGCACTTCGGCTCATTGGCGAACAACCGACAAGGCTCTCCGTCAAAGGGGCTTCGGGCGTCGTCGGCGTACTTCGGCTCGTTGGCGAACAACCGACAAGGCTCTTCGTCAACTCGCTTCGGGGATGCTCGGCGGGCGTCGGGATTTCGACGAACAAGGTACTTCGTAAACCTTCGGCGCACTTCGGCTCGTTGGCGAACAACCGACAAGGCTCTCCGTCAAAGGGGCTTCGGGCGTCGTCGGCGTACTTCGGCTCGTTGGCGAACAACCGACAAGGCTCTTCGTCTCGCTTCGGGGATGCTCGGCGGGTGTCGGGATTTCAACGAACAACCGACAAGGCTCTTCGTGAAGGTACTTCGTAACCTTCGGCGCACTTTGGCTCGTTGGCGAACAACCGACAAGGCTCTCCGTCAAAGGGCTTCGGGCGTCGTCGGCGTACTTCGGCTCGTTGGCGAACAACCGACAAGGCTCTTCGTCAACTCGCTTCGGGGATGCTCGGCGGGTGTCGGGATTTGGACGCGTCAAGGTACTAAGCTACTGTAGTTGTGACTTACCTAGTTGGCTGCCGGCGTAGAACTCTGCTTTGTTCTGAGTTGATGCTGCTTTTATAGGCTGGCAGTCAGCTGTTCGATGACCAGCGTTGTTCGTTTCAATTCAATATTTTAATACATTTTAATACCTTACTAACTACTATTTTACTACATTCTTCATTGGGGTGGTTTATGTATCAATATTTTAGAATGATGACTTAATTATGGAAACAATTGTAGTGCTTGGAGACAATTGGTCCTCTAAGCTCATCTATGTAGTGTTGTTGTAGCGTGTGTGTGTGTTTGTGCATACCCTTTTGGATATAGGCGGTTGGGCTCCGCCGATTGCTGAGGCGATCAGGTGTCGCCGAATTGTTTAGAGGACAGGCGAGCTAGTGTCGCCAATTTATGTCCTTGGTATTTGTTTTCTTTACAGGCGAACAAGTGTCGCCGATTTATGTAAAGAATTAATTACGCAAGTTGATTCTTGATTGACCAGTTAACTCTAACTTTATTTTAAATATTGTAGTTCTTATATACTAAATTTTCTACAACTAAATTCGAAAATATTCCAACTTCGAAATTTCTGATTGGTTGTCCCTTGATTGGTGGTCGTCGAAAATATTGCCATGTTTTGTTTTTGCGTTATTATTTTTGATTAACATTTATTTGCTTTATTTTAGTTCACGAATTTAAAGTGCAGCGCATGCATTTCTTGCAACGCTCACAAATACGTCGCGAGCGGTCAACGCACTTGATGACTCGGGTTTCGTTTTGAAGTTGATGACCCAAAGTCTGCTGACGAAAAAAGCTTGCTAATAAAACAAAATAGAATGCACGAAATATTATGCATTGATTATGCAGGGGAGGCCAAACGTGTGGCACGCAGTACACCTCCACCCTCTTAATAAAAAAATTTTTGTTTCTTAAGGAAATAAAAATTTTTGATTTGGGAATATTTTCGAATCTGCTTTTTTTTACAATTATATATAATTTGTAGATTCTTATTAATACAAATTTTTCTTATTAATACAGATTTCTTATTAATACAACTTTTGAATTAGTTTGATTGTTGATCTTCGTTTAGATATTTTTTTAAATTATTATTATGTACAGTTTTTACTTTGTTCTTAACCTTAATTATGCAGTTAACTCCATCTGTGCTTATTATTTTGTATGGACCATCATATTGATTGGCAAATTTCTTTTGATTATGTCTTTTTGAAAATACTAAATCGCCTGTTTTAAAGTTTACTTTGTTTATTCTTAAATCATACTGTGTTTTTCTTAATAATTTTGATTTTTCTAAGAGTTCTTTTGCTCTTTCGAATGCAAAATGTAGTTTTGTCTTAAGTTCTATTAGGTAGTCATCTGTGTTGTGTATATGGTATGTCGAAAATTGTTCTTTTGGAAGTGTCGCCAGTCGTCCATGTACCAGTTCAAAAGGTGTGTAGCCTGTGTCTGTATGAGGTGTAGTGTTGTAAGAAAATGTGTAGTAAGGTATCCATGTGTCCCAGTCTAGGTTGTTTGTGAACGATCGCATATATTCGTTCAGTACTCTGTGGTTTCTTTCAATTGTGCCTAAGGTTTGATGATGATACGGAGTTGATGTTTTATGTGTTATGTTTAAAAGTTTACATATATTTGAGAAAATTTCGCTTGTAAATTCCGTGCCTTTATCTGTTTTAATTATCTTGAATGTGCCGTGTCTTAAAATTATTTTTTCTACTAGTGTTTTTGCTATTTCTGCTGTTTCTTTTGTGGTCATAGGATGTGCTTCTATGTATTTTGTCAGTTCGCATTGTGCTGTCAATATGTATTTGTAACCGTTAGCTACAGGTAATGGTCCTACTGTGTCTATAGTGATTGTTTGAAAAGGCTTGCAAGGTGTGTCGGTTACAATAAGTTCGTCATTTGTGTGTCTTATAATTTTATTTTTGTTACATGTTATGCATTTGTTTATAAAATCTTTTGTCATTTTTGACATTTTTTTCCATACGTACTTTTGTTTTAGTCTTGCTATTGTTCTCTTTATACCGTTATGACCTCCATGTGGCGTTGTATGGTGTTCCTTGATTAATTTTTCTTGGTTTACTTTGTCATTGATTGCTATCGGAGCTTTATATATTAGGATTTTTAATGGTCTGTGTTTACCAGTGTGAATTAATCTTTTCATTACTTCGTTAAACACCTTTATTGCGCTTTCTTTCTTTATAAATTCGAATATACTATCGTTATCTTCAATTGCTAGCTTTTCAATATTGTTTTTATTCATTGAGTATATTAGTTTCTCCCATACTGACTCTAGTGTCTTATCGTTGAGATTTTCGCTAATTACTACCGGTACCATTACTACGGTTTTGTTTATAATTATATTCATAGGATTGCAATGCGTACGACTTACGAGCTCAAATTTTAATTTCTTTACGTTCCTAACATCAGATATGGAGATACAATTCCACATGTAGAGTTGATCAGGCTCTTGTGCAACAGCATCTTCATTCCGTGTTTTGACGTTATTTTTATCACTTTTATTATATAATGCCTTGCTTCTTGTTATAATATTTATCGTTGGTACCATTGTTTTTAATATGTCTGAATCAAGCTTAATTCTAGATAGCGCGTCCGCATTTGTATTTAATTTACCTTGCTTATATATTATTTTAAAATCGTAATCCATTAAGTCTATTCTAATCCTAGTCATTCTACTAGATGGGTTCTTATTAGTAAAAAGTGACACTAGTGGTCTGTGGTCTGTAACTACTGTAAATGTTTTTCCATATAAATAAGGTCTGAAATGATTTATTCCCCAATGAATAGCGAGAAGTTCTTTTTCTATAACGGCTTTATTTATTTCGTGTTTATTTAAAGATCTGCTAGCATAGGATATTGGTAGGTCTTTATTTATTTCTCCTTGGGAGAGAATGGCACCTAATGCGTAATCTGAAGCGTCAGTAGTTAGTATGAATTCCTTGCTCATGTCAGGGTATTGTAGTATTGGAGGTTCCATAATGCATTTTGGTAAGGTTTCGAATGAATTTTGACATTCATCTGTCCAATCGAATTTTTGATTTTTCTTTAGAAGGTTATTTAGAGGCTTAGCTATCTTTGCGAAATCTTTTATGAATCGTCTGTAATAGTTACAGAATGCTACAAATCGCCTGGTATCGTCCGCGCTTGTTGGTATAGGATAGTTTTTTATGGCTTTACTTTTCTCAGGATCAGCAGTGACGCCGTTTGATGTGATTAGATGTCCTAAATATACTACTTCTGCTTTTAAGAATTGGCATTTGGATGGATTTAGTTTGAGGTTGTATTTATCAAGTCGTTCAAATATTTTATTCAGGTTTTTATTATGGTGTTGCAAAGAGCATCCGAAAACTATTATGTCGTCGACATATAGAAATGCATTAGAGTCTAGTCCAGCGAGTGCTAGTGTTAACATTCGTTGGAAACTATTGGAGGATATCTTCAATCCAAAAGGGAGCCGTTTAAACTGATATTGTCCGTCATTTGTTGAAAAAGCTGTTAATGGTCTTGATTGTTTTTCTAATTCTATTTGGTGGAACGAACTAGTCATATCCAGAGTTGTGAAGTATTTTGCTCTTCCTATTATGTCCAAAACATCGTCCAGTCTGGTTAAGGGGAATTTGTCGTTAGAAATTTTCTTGTTCAATTGTCTGAAATCTACTACGAGTCTCCATTTTTTTGTGTCGTCTGTGCTCTTTTTTGGAACTATAAGCAGTGGGGAATTATATGGGCTTACTGAAGGTTCTACGATATCACTGTCTTGTAATTTTTGTACTTCGGATTTTATGATGTCTTTTTGTGTGATTGGCAAACGGTAATTTTTTATGTACACTGGGTTGTTGTCGATTAGATCTACGTGTTGTTTGTAGAAATTGTTAACCGTCAATTTATCGTCATCTAAATGGAAGATGTGTTGGTATTGTTTACATAATTCTAGTAGTTCAGTCTTTGCTCTTGGATCCTCAGTGTCTATTCTTAAAATGTTTTTTACTTTATCCCATCTGTTGTTTGTTTTGTTTTGGTGTTCTGAGAGAATGTGGTAATTCCTAAGTGGTTTTACTTCAAGTGGCGGCTGTGTTATTGATATTTCCTTATCTGAAGTGTTAAGAATCCTAATGTGCTTGATGCCCGTTGATGGTATGATTGAATTGGCTATGTATATGCTGTTAGATATTTTTTTATTACATACGAGGCTATCTTCAGTTATGTTTAATTTTATAGGGTGTAGAATTTCACTTCTTGGGGGAACGCTTATTGTGGATACCTCAGTTTTTATGTCGAAAATGTTATCCTCGTCATTTTGTGTTATAGTTACTGTCAGGGTTTCATAATCTATTTTGCATTGATATTTACGCAGGAAATCTCTGCCAAGAATACCATCTACTAATATTGGGAAATTATTATCAACTGTCTGGAATTTATGACTGATTTGACCACTACCCAAATTTAATCTAATTGTAGTAAGTCCTATTGTATTGATATTTTGATTTGATATACCTGTGATAGTACAATAATTGTTTTTATCAATAACTTCACCATTTAATGCTTTAAATTTTACGATAGATATGTCTGCACCAGTGTCTATTAAGAAACTTAAAATTTTATTGTTACATTTAATGTTTATATGATTGCTAGCATAGTTCTTATTATATAAGTTCAGTATTTGTCTTGTTTTCCCCGAACTACCAAATTCACGCATTCTACCATGGTAGTGGGGTTCTAATCGTTTTTTGTTTCTTCGTGTACGTAGTTTATTGTTCTATCTTGATATTGGTTATTATAACGATTACCTCTGTTATTGTTATAGTTATTGAATCTGTTATTATAACTGCTATTGTTTGTGTAATTGCCCTCGTTTCGGTTGCCATTTCTTCGATTATTTATAGAGTTATTATTAGTTCTATAGGTGTGATATCGGTCGCCATTTCTTTGATTATTTATAAAATTATTATTAGTTCTATTGGTGTGATATCGGTCGCCATTTCTTTGATTATTTATAAAATTATTATTAGTTCTATATGTTGAGTTATATGGACGTCTGCTGTTGAAGGTGTTATGTGGGTTTGTATTTCGCTGGAAGTTGTTGGAGTTTCTGAAGTGTGTATTTGTTTGTTGGAATTGTTCATAGTTTCTGTAAGTTAGTATGCTGTCAGTGTGATTTTCACTTGTTTCTTCTGCTATAGCTACGGCTTCGTTGAATGTTTTAACTCTGCTGGCTTCTATTGTCTGTCTAATTGCTGGGTTTCTAATGCCGTCTTTAAATGCATTGAAGGCTATTATGTCATTGGATCTTACTATTGTATCGTTATTAGTAGGGCTATCTAATTCTGAAATTTGTATACTGTTTAATTCAGTGATTAGAGAACTTATTTCGTCACTGTAAGCTGTTATTGTTTTGGGGCCTTGCTTAAGCTGTATTAGTTCTTTGAAAATACTATTCGCTGTTTTTGTTGGTTGGTATATTGTTTTTAGTCTGTTTATTAATTGTGTAGTATTTTCTATTTTGCCACCTAAGTTTAGTTTATTTTTTATTTCAAGGGGAATGCGTGTTTCTAAAATGAATGTGCAAAAAGAATGGTTGTGCTCAGCTGGTACTGTTTTTGTCACTAGTTCAAGTAAACCTATGAATTTTCTTAAAGTCTTTTCGCTGTCCCGAAAATTCTGGTATTACTTTAATGTATGTTAGGACATCAAAAGTGGTTGTTGCCATTGTTAAGATTTGTTTTATTTTTGATATGTATGTCTCGAAAGAATTTATTATCTGGTCGTGTTCGTCCTTCTTTACTTTTTGTAATTCGTCTTTAAGTTTTGTATGCAACTCTAATAGATACGAGTTCAACGTGTTGTGATATTTTTGCGTGTATCTTCTATTTGGATTCTTTTTTAAATTTACTAAAATTTTCTTTAGTTCATCAATAATTTCCATTTATTTTATTAAAATAATGTACGTGGTTCTATGGTGTGGTATAATTATCATTTATGGATTTTGTAATTGTGCATTGCGTACCTGTCTTAGAACGTATTTTTTATAATGTTTATTTATCTTATGGACTAAATAAGCTATAGCGGCCGTGCATACAATTATAACTATTATTATGATAATTACAGCGTCTTGTGTGTAAAGATTATTTAAGGTGTATGTGTTTGTTGTTTCGTTGTATTGTGGTTTGGTTTGTATGAGACCCATATTTATTCTATATTAATTTTTATTTGGATTTTGTTTTAAAGTTTTTAGTTGGAATCTTAAATCATTAATTATTCTTTTATTTGTTTCCAAGTTTATCTGTTTGTATAAAATGGCTATCTCCTTTCTCTTGTTAAAAGCTTTTCCGCCCCTCTTTTTTTTCTTTAGGAGTGTTGGTTGCAGTTGAGTTTGTATCGATTTCCTTGAAGCTTGGCGACGTCTATATTCTTCCAAAGGTGCTTCCGAAGGTGCATTTATTTCTAGTATGTCATCGCTGGAACGTGATGGGCAGGATCGCCATGTAGTGCTTGGAGACAATTGGTCCTCTAAGCTCATCTATGTAGTGTTGTTCTAGCGTGTGTGTGTGTTTGTGCATACCCTTTTGGATATAGGCGGTTGGGCTCCGCCGATTGCTGAGGCGATCAGGTGTCGCCGAATTGTTTAGAGGACAGGCGAGCTAGTGTCGCCAATTTATGTCCTTGGTATTTGTTTTCTTTACAGGCGAACAAGTGTCGCCGATTTATGTAAAGAATTAATTACGCAAGTTGATTCTTGATTGACCAGTTAACTCTAACTTTATTTTAAATATTGTAGTTCTTATATACTAAATTTTCTACAACTAAATTCGAAAATATTCCAACTTCGAAATTTCTGATTGGTTGTCCCTTGATTGGTGGTCGTCGAAAATATTGCCATGTTTTGTTTTTGCGTTATTATTTTTGATTAACATTTATTTGCTTTATTTTAGTTCACGAATTTAAAGTGCAGCGCATGCATTTCTTGCAACGCTCACAAATACGTCGCGAGCGGTCAACGCACTTGATGACTCGGGTTTCGTTTTGAAGTTGATGACCCAAAGTCTGCTGACGAAAAAAGCTTGCTAATAAAACAAAATAGAATGCACGAAATATTATGCATTGATTATGCAGGGGAGGCCAAACGTGTGGCACGCAGTACACAATGTAGTAAATGATTGAAAATAATATTAATTAATAATAATAATCTTATTATCATGATGACTTTAGCTACTGAATTCAATTCAATGGGATTAACTAACAATGGAAAGTAATACATGGCTAGATGTAAATATTGTATATTTCTGTATATATATAAAACTAAAAAATGCGCTGAGGTAACAATTTAAGTTTCTTAGACTAGTATCTTAGTTTCTTATTAGTATCTGCCGTATATGGAGTTCGTGTGGGTGCAAACGAGCCTATGGCGACTTGCTCCGTCACACTCCCCTCTCACTTCCGGGGCGAGCTCTCTTCTACGCGAACTACGCCGCTACGGAAGACCGCGAAATTGATGAGGTGGTCCCCAAAAGACCGGCGGAAATATTTGCGCTGCTTTTCCTGCCGTCGCGACCACGCCTCCCGTACCGTCTGGGTGATTTCGTCCTGGATGGCTGTTGCGAACGGGCGGCCCCTCTTGTCTAGCCATGGACCCGTGGGTGGGCCTTCTATTTCCGTGATGTCGTCGTTGTGGCTTGTCCTGCTGGGTTCGAGACGAGGGTTTACTCGTGCCCTTTTTGGCGGGACCTCGGCTAGTCCTGGGGTGTTGGTGTCGTGGTTGCGTGTCGTATGGACGCCCACGGTGCTAGGTTCGTTGGCGCCGCTATCGCCGTGGCTCGCGTTGCTGTCACTGCTGCTGCTGCTGCTACTACTGCTGCTAGTACTACTGCTGCTAGTGCTACTGCTGCTGCTGCTTGTATTCTTGTTGCGGTTGCTTTGTTTTCTGCCCTCGCTGTCGGTGCTGCTGGTGGCACTGCTACTTGTGGTGACGTCTGGAAGCCGGATGTTTGGTAGCGTTTGTCCGTTGCCCATGCTTCCGTGGATTACTCTTAACAGGCGGGCTAGCTTCCTCCTCTGCCTTTCGAAGGTGTGCACGTTGCCCCATGCGTTTGGTGTGACACTCGCCGTGTCGCCTCCTTGCCCCAAAATTACTTCCGCGAAGCGCAGTACGCACACCCCGCAGTCGTTGGTGTTGTCCTGCTGCGGCACGGTAATCACTTTTACTGGCAGCCGGTCCGACGTGAAGAGCAGGTGGCCGGTGGGATTCGCCTTTCGGTTTGCGTACTCCTGGCCGAGGTAGTCGCGAACTAGGTCTGTGATGACATCGTACGCGTGTGGTGCTAGTGAATCCAGTACATGGATTGCTGCGCTGGGTGGGCCTGCTTTGTCGATTGTGTTGAGCCCTTGTACATCGAGGAGGTACCAGTGCTTCTGCTCATTCACCGGTATCAGCACGTGTTCTTTTTCGAATAGGTCTACATTTTTGGTTCAGCGGCGCACCTGCCAGTGGCGGAGGTACGGGCTCATTTGTAGGTCGGCGGCGAGCAGTTTGTACGCAAAGAGCGACGGGAAGCTGTAACTTCGCTGTCGGTGTGTTAGTGGTAGGCCCTGGAGGTGTAACCACTTGAGGTACACGTCTATCAAGACGTCGTTGAGCCAGTGTCCGCTGGCTGCCCTCTCGTAATCTTGTATGTAGATGTTGTGACCCCGCTCGGCGGGATAGCTGAATAGCAAGGAGCCGCCCCTACCAGGTGTAGGAGGGGGTGTCGCCGACGTCGTGTTGGTAGTAGGAGGCGGTGGTGAACAGTCCGTTCGGCGGACTTGTGGCGTCGTACGCTGACCCTTTGGCCGCGTCGGCGTCGTTGAGTCGGCGCGCTGAATTCTGGGTGGTGTCACCATCAGTGTTGGTATGGACGGCGTTGGGGGCCGTTGGGCGATCCAGCCCTCGGAGTCGGAGCCTGCTGTAGGGGATCGGGCTGACGTCGGGTTGGCATCGTGTTTGCGGTGGTCGGCTGGAACCGTGCTGTTGCTGGTGGGTGACGGTGTGGGCGCTAGTGCGGCTAGCGGCGGTGCGCCGGTGCTTTGCGTGACCCAGCCCTCGGAGGCAGATGGTGCCGTAGCGGGTAGGGCTGGCGTCGGGTTAACAACACTCATACGTCGCTCGGACGGTATTGTGTTGTAAGTGTGGAGCTTCTGTCGTGATGGCGACGTCAGTGTGGCTAACGGCGGTGCGCCGGTGCGTTGCGTGACCCAGCCCTCGGAGGCAGATGGTGCCGTAGCGGATAGGGCCGGCGTCGGGTTGACAACACTCATACGTCGCTCGGACGGTGTTGTGTTGTGAGTGTGGAACTTCGGTCGCGGTGGCGGCGTCAATGTGGCTAACGGCGGTGCGCCGGTGCGTTGCGTGACCCAGCCCTCGGAGGCAGATGGTGCCGTAGCGGGTAGGGCCGGCGTCGGGTTGACAACACTCACGCGTCGCTCGGACGGTGTTGTGTTGTGAGTGTGGAACTTCGGTCGCGGTGGCGGCGTCAGTGTGGCTAACGGCGGTGCGCCGGTGCGTTGCGTGACCCAGCCCTCGGAGGCAGATGGTGCCGTAGCGGGTAGGGCCGGCGTCGGGTTGACAACACTCATACGTCGCTCG